>JAVIAB010000139.1:22716746-24019246 GCA_032433765.1 Megaustenia siamemsis
CAGAATCTAGAAGGATTCAATTTTGGTATAGATCCCACGATTTTCATTTCGCAAAGAGATACATTTTCTCTCATTGATATTTCAACCACCCTCTTTTATTTATATTACTACTAACATTAATACCTAAAACAACCTACCTATGTGAGTTTGTGTGATTAGTTTTTTTTGATTCTACTAAATATTCTTTGTTGTCATTTTTGTGTGCTTTCGCTTTTTCTGTTAGAATTTACAGATTAATTCAGTTGTTGTTTCAGTTAGACACAATGCTTGATTGTTCACTTGTTTATTCTTTCTTCTCTGTATTATCTGGGCGCTATATTTTTCTTCTACATTCGGATATCAAGTGCTCTGCAGTCAACCAAAAGAAGAAAAAAGACAAAAAACCAGCACTTATTTGAACCAACCAAATTACTAAAAGATGGGAAGAATTATCTCTACAAAAATTTGTCAGAAACTTTCATTTAATTAGCCGCCTGTTATTTATCTGCATTGTGGCGCAGAGCAGGCTGTAGGTTGTTGTCAGTTTATTAACGGTAGTTTGGTTGTATTGCAATATTTGTACTTTTACATGTGAAGACATTTACAAAATAAAAAAAAATTATGGAAAAATGTGTGGGGTTTTGGTTATCATTACTTTGAGTTTTATCATGCTTATTGTATGTTTGGCATTAAATAACCCACGATAATCAGAACGTAGTTTAAAAAAAACGAATAATAAAATTTTGTAATAAACAGACAGAAAGTAGTGAAAACATAAGAGAAATGTAAGTATAACAGGGTCAGCTGTGATAAGTGTGTTGTCATCCACTGATTTGTTCGTGAACACAGAAGTAGAATAGCTGGAATGGACTACTTGTCAATAACCCAGGCTCTAATGTCGTACGTTTGCTGTGGCCATAACATATGCACACACTTCAGCAAGTACTAATTCTCAAAGTTACCACCCACCAGACATGTTTGTTTTTATCTGAACATCGCTTCCTTACAACTTGCAGCAAAAAATATGCATTTTTGTTAGGGCGTCTGTTGTCAGTTGACACTAAAACACAGACAGGTAAAACGTTAACGAAACAGACGTGAAGCCGTCTCGAGTAACTCTCATCAGTTACTCATTAATAAATGTTAGAGTTAATTGGCAGCACAATCATACATGCTACATGAAAACATCAGGCGCCACAGACGAAGAACAGTCATGAGAAATTACAGATAGGCATGATCAAAGAATCACTAAATAAATTAAAGATGACAACTCAAAAGCGATGTCCAAAAAGCTCATACCTCCTTCTGAACACAAGTAGAAGAAGACATATCAGTTGTCGGATCTGTTGGTCCGAAAGTTGCAGATCTCACCGCATGCTATAAAGTAAATGAAAAAAAACAACAACGCTGATTCGCCCTTGTAATTTCCTTCTAATGGTGGACAATGAAGATTAGCAGCTATGGGACGACAAGGAAAGAAACAAAGAAATTAATCACGTGCTATAATATAAGTAGTTCATAAAATTTCATTTACGTGGTTATATTATATTTCTAGTTGGACGTTTGATTTCTAACCTGAATTCCTTCGACATTGTAAACATGTCGCTTTAATTCAGTGGACTATTAGTATTAACATGAAGAACTACAAATTTACTTCATGAAATAAACACGACAAGCTATACATATGAATAAGTTATGAATGTCAAAAGACTAAAACTATGATCATAAACAAAGATAATACTCAAAACGTACAAGTGGATATCAAAATTGAAGGAATAGACCTTAAGACAGTTCAGAACTACAGCTACCTTGGATATACTATAACCAGTGATGGAAAATATAAATAGAAATAAACAAAAGAATAGGAATGGCAATAAGCAATTTTAATGCCAAGAAAAATATACTAAAATCAAAATAAATAACACTTGGGCTTAAAACTAATAATAGCAAAAAGTTATATCTGCTCAATATTTCTTATACCGTCTCAACATTCTTGTATGATGCAAAAACATGGGCATTAGAGAAGAAAACAGAACAGGAAATTGAAGCATTTGAAACGTGGTTTTATAGAATAGGAAGAGTTGGATGGAAAGAAAATAAAACAAACGACAGAGTCTTTAAACAAGTAACATTTAAAAGATAACTATAAAACACACATTTAAACAAGACAAATGAGGTTTTTGGGGCATGTTAAAAAAACACAGCAGGGTACTAAAAGTAATCATGAAAGGAAAAATACAAGGTAAAAGAGGCAGATCAAGACTACCATGGACGAGTAACATCAAAAGATTGACAAGTAAACCTTTGACAACATGCACTATAAAATCAAGAGACAGAACAGAATTGCGCGCCATGGTAGTCAACCGTGGATGCTGAGACGTCACTCAATGATGATGATGATTAGTACAAACTCGCTGAATATAATCCAGCTACGAAGCCCATCACAACTTCAGCAGTAATTTGTTTCCTGGTGGTGAGCTACTATGGTATTGCTTGAAGTGTAGCATCGACCTGTCGAGGTTACCCCCTGTAAAGCTTTCAATAGTTGAGCGAATCAATTCAGAGGAAGAAGTATGTTTACATCACTCGGTAAAATGGAATCCTGAGAGCTGCTAAAGAATCCATTCCTAGAGGAGCAAGAAGAAACACAAAGCCATACTTGAGCAAGGAAATACCAAGACTGGAAGAGGAACTGGACTCTGCCAGAGAACTTGCTGAAACATCACACAGCACAGAGAGCAACATTGCCTACAAAGCAGCCTCGACCAAATACAGACGTGAGGTCATGATATCAACAAGACAGAGCTGGATAGACAAAACAGAGAGCCTTAATCTAGACAAAAATGGTCATCAACTATGGAAACTTGCGAAAGCTATGAGCGACGAAAACAACTGCCGACCTCCAATATCATTAGCACACAATCAGAACATCCTCACAGGCAAAAGGGCAGCAAATACACTGAGACTTACAAAAACATTAGTAGAATAACCATTCCAATAGACAAAAAGAAAGCTGCAAGACGGGAAAACCAAGATGCAAAACTCATGCCTTTAGCACCAGAAGAGCATCAGACGACCATCTTTACCCCAACTGAATTAGATGTTGCCCTCAAAGGATTGAAGCTCAAAAGTTCCCCTGGTAAAGATGGAATCTCCAACGAAATAATCCTAAATCTGGGACAGAAAGCCATGAGCTTTCTATCAGCTTCTAAAGATAATAAATGCTAGCTGGAAGAGAGGTCATGTGCCGGCAATCTGGATAGAAGCTATTATGGTGCCCATCCTCAAGCGTGGAAAAGACCCACTAGACACAAGTAGCTATAGATCAATTAGTCTACTGAGCTGCTTGAGTAAACTCATGAAAGGCTGGTTAACAGAAGACTTATGTGGCATTTGGAGACAAAACAACAAATCGTTCCACAACAAAGTGGCATCCGTTAGCACAGATCAACTGAAGACCTGGTCACCTACATTGCACAGGAAATAGAGGATGCTCTACAAGAAAGAAACACACACTGGCAGTGTGGGTCGAGAAGGCTTTTGATAGAGTATGGCGAGAGGGTTTAAAGAACAAGCTTTTTAGACTTGGCATCCAGGGTCGTTTATTCAAATGGGTCTCTCAATACCATTCAGGATAGAACGACCAGAGTACAAGTTCAAGGTCAACTAAGTAAGAAGGTCTCTATCGAACAAGGTGTCCCACAAGGCGGAGTCTTGTCCCAACACTCTTTTTAATTTCATGAATGACATCGTAATGGACATTCCACCCAGAATACACTCAGCAATATACGCAGATGATCTGCGTTATGGACTCGCGAGGAAAGTATGTCGGTGGCTGGACCCAGGATGCAAGATGCCCTCGGTGAACTTGAAAAATGGACGAACACAGGGTTCTTACCAATCAATGGAAAAAAAAACAACTACATATAACAATTTTCAGCCTATCAAGAAACACACTCTCTGCAAACTTGAAGATAAAAGACCATACACTCCCTATTGACCAAAACCCAACATATCTTGCGTCACCATGAATCGCAGAATGACTTGGAAAAATCAGATAGACAGAGCAAGAAAAAAAGTCAGAAAACGAACTAATATTATGAAGAAATTGGCAGGAACGGACTGGGGAGCAGACAGCAATATTTTGAAAAGACTATACGTAGGAAGAGTCAGACCAGTTCTAGAGTATGGAGTCACAGCCTGGGCTATGGCTTCCAAATCACACCTTAGCAAAATTAACAGAACACAGAACCAAGCTGCCCGTATCATCACTGGTGCTATGAAATCTACACCTATCAAAACTCTAGAAACAGTAACAGGTTTACAACCCTTAGATGACAGACGGGTCACTAAAGTACTGCAACAAGCGGAGAAATATAGAAGGCTCCTTAGCCACCCCATGCATCAAAGAATTACTGGTTTAGGAATTGTACGTCTAAAGAGGAGCAACTTCGCTGCAATTGCCAATGAACTGACTACTGGAGATACAGTACTTTCCCAAAAAAATCTCGAAACCCTTGGGCCCATCTGATATGTCTCCTCATGGAAAACATAAAATACCAGAACTTAAGGAAAATATAACAGGAATCATGAAAAAAAGGCACCCAATCAGACACAGAAAGAAAACACGTAGCAGAAAAACACATACACGATACCTACCCACAGGACTCTTGGCCCCACATATATAGTCATAGATGGCTCTGCTACAAATGCCACCAGAAATGGAGGGAGAGGTGTGTTCTTGACGCTGAATAATCAGGACGAGATCACCAAGTCAATAGCTACTGCAAAATTCTCAAACAACTTTAAAGCAGAAACTGAGGCCATCAGAGATGCTGCAACACTGGCTACTCAACACAAAAATGACATGCACAATAAATTGGTGATTCTGACTGATGCACTGTCAGTACTATCAGTTCTAAAAAAAGCCCCAAGAACAATGAACTAGATGACTTGAGAACAACCCTGGACCAACTATGCAATAACTTCCAGAGAGTAGTCATTCAGTGGATACCATCACACTGTAATATACACGGGAACGAACGCGCAGACAAATTAGCTAAAGAGGGAGGGAGATTACCACAAGAGGACCATCCGCTCAGTTATGATGAAGCCAAATCCATACTCAAAGGTCAGTATCATGAAAAATTGAAACGAGAACACCCAAAGCATAACGAGAGGGACGGATACCATCAACTATCAAGGAGGGATCAAGTCATCATACTTCGCCTACGCACTGGCCACAATAGAATGAGAAATCACATGTTCACCAAATTCAAAATAGGTACAACCAGCCTATGCCACTGTACACTGGACAATATGACTACAAAACATGTTCTACAGGATTGCCCCCAGTACACAGTCTTGAGAAGTGCAATGTGGTCCACACCCACCTCCCTGGAAGAGAAACTATATGGGGTAATCGATTGACTTCATGAGAGAGTCAGGAATCCTACTCTGATTGAGTCTTGATCGCGCAGAGAGAGAGAGAGAGAGAGAGAGAGAGAGAGACTCGGTAAAAATGACAAATAATATAATCAACAGCAGAAATAAAACAAAGAACAATATATGGTCTGAAGCAGGATCGAACCCGTACTCCTTGATACAGCGCCTTTGCACGAAAAGCCAAACGCTTTCAATAATTAACGTTGTTGCCGTCACCTATCAGTGTTTGTGTAAGTTAAACTGTCATCATTGTGAGAGTTGGCACGAAGAGAACTGATAATGCCAAACTGAGCTCTGAAGAGTCTGCGACAGCGAGGACAAGGATTTATTGATTGCTGACCTGCATGATTGATGATGTTATACTGAGCTGTGACTTTCGCAGTTATCGCTCCTGGATAACGTCATTTATTTATTTGTCCTTATTAAGCCAAAGCTGGTTCAATTCAATACAGGGTCAAACAAATAGGACATCACTTGACAGGAGATAAAGTAAACATAAATCTGATCTGAATACCTCATGACGACTGCACTGCGCTTGCAATCTTTATTCTCTAGGATCATAGAAACACCCATCAGTGCTTGTTAGACGCGAAAAATGTCACTGTGATAAGTTCGTGTCCCTAAAGATGTGGAGTGTCTTCTCTAGTCATGGAGTGCAACTTACGACAATGCTCTCCCAACTATCCAGATTGATGCAACAATCTACACATTGCGTGTATGTTTTGTGTCCATCTTATGATCGTCTGCACTTCACCATAAACCAGTTTCTTTGGTAGATTTTATTTATTATGCATGCGCACGCACGTACACATGGAACTGAAATTAGACTACATTTTAAAAAAAAAATAGTTTTCACGACAATTAAAAATTGAAATTTCTGTCTAATATAACCTAGAAGACATAGTCCGAGGTTGAATGGATCGTGCCTCGTCGAAAAGATCATACAATTCCAAGTCTGACCCTTTTTTAATTACACGTGCAAAACACATGTCCAACACTCTCAGCAGTGATCTAGATAGCATATAGAGTATGCCTGTCATCCAGCACATCTGTGTAATATTTATGAAAAGACCCTCTTTGAAGCTCGTTTGATGCAGAACCTCAGTCTTTGTAGTAAGGATGGAGAGGCCAAAGGTTGTGCAATGAAACGATCTAGCATGTTTTCTCATGCCAGTTTCAATATTGTATAAACATTCTGCAAGTGTTTACGCCAGTATAGATCTAACTAAAATCTCAGATTTTGTTTCATGGTTTTTACATTTCTGGAATAAGAAACTTGGTTTGTCATAAAAACCAAGCATGAGTAAGATTAACAAAAATAGACAAATAAAAGGTTAAATAATAATAACATATGAATATTTCTTTTCATGATTACTTTAGCATTAGCCAAAACCCTCCACCTATCGGTATGGGAAGACCATCATGACTGGGTGCCTTGTTTTTAATATACATATTTTAAGTAACCATTTGTATTAACTCTTTCAATACGGACGGTTATTATCAATTTGGCGGTAGAGATATCAGAGACAAAAATTTGTTTCGATCGATCTTTTTAAATATTAATCTACATGTTTATTTTTCACCAATACCAAGATGATACAAGTCATATGAAAAGAATATGGTTTGATGACAGTTTACACTAATCAAATTAAGAGTGACGTACTGTGCGGCTAAACGTACATGAGCGAAATCCGCATGGTGCGTACGAAAAGAGTTAAAACACGCAAGTTTAATAATTAATTTAAAAAAAAAAAAAACATTTTCCCGGTCCGACACATCTAGGAAATTCACCCAGTCTCTGAAAATCGGGACCACGGACTTTTCCCAGCAAAGTAGGGCATCATGGCATGACATAGGCTACATCAGTCATAACATATGTAGTTGGTCTCTGTGAAATAGGGACACTAACACCACCATCTCGGACACAGCTTAAGGCATGACGGGAGACGTGCACATTAACTACTTGCATGCACAACAAGAGGCGGGGGTCAAACTAAAACATTCACTGTAAATGTCATCATGTGCCATACCGGTCGGCGTTGGCGGTCATGTCCTTCCACAATCTTCTATCTACAGTGCATCATTTATGTTGTATGTTTTCCTTGCCATGACACCAAGCTATCTATAGTTCGTTCACAAATTCGTAAATTCCACAGAGTTTATTAATTATCTCGGAAACTGTTTAATGAATTTTTGTCACTCTTTTACGTGAAATCTTATTGTTTCATCGACCTTCAGTATGATTTTTTGCCCTACTGTCATGGATTTAGTAAAGATTTTTGCTTATTTGAGGTATATAAAAATATGATTTTCTTGCTTGTCCTAAATGTTATGATTTTACAATACCCACATTTTTTAAAATCAATTCATAAATTAAAAAGGCGAATTTCACATGCTCACCACACATTCTTAGTAGCATAGTTTCACACTCTTAACTTGTAAGACGAACGCCACTCCGATGTTTTTTTTTTTTTTTTTTTTTTTAAATTTCATTTCCGTTTCTTGTTAAATTGGCCCAGAGGCGTATTTTTACAAAATATTTACTATTAATGAATATTCCTGTATGTGTGATAATTTGTAAGCTGTTGTGAAGTGACTACTTAAATTTTTAAACCATGAAGAGTTTAAAGTGTAAATTCATCACTAGTGCAAAAGGTAACTGTGTTATTGTACATGCACTTTTACAAGGAATCTAAAAGAGGTCGGTTTTATACGATATAAAAAAAACAACAACAGAAAACAGAACACGGGCAGCTCTAAAAATAGATAGAAAGTCGTTCAATCGATGGATAGGACAGAACTTTGACTTTGCAGAGGCGACGGTTAAGCAAGGAAGTTTACCTATCTCTGTGACGGAGATATAAAATCAAATGAAAAATGTTGCCCTATTCAATGTAATACGGATACGCCTATGGCTTGCATTATTAGAAAATTAACACAATTACACTAAAATCTAATGTTTAGAGCAAGCGGTTTGATATTTTCCAAAATATATATATATATATAACAAAAAACGATTTGTGCAAAATTCAGACTACCTTTGTACTTAAATGTTATAAAATTTGAAGGTCGGTGAAAAAAATAAGATTTCATGATAAAGAATTACAGAAATTCATCAAACAGTTACCGAGATAATTATCAACTCTGTGGACACGAATTGTGAACGAACTATAGAATCTTCTTTCTTTGTATATAGAGGTATAAATATAGATGTTACTTACTTCGTATAAGAATACGTCACTTCATCAATAAAATAACCTACCATTTTAGGCGATTAAGGAAGGTCATTGATAACTTAACTTCATAATTAGTAAATCAAAATATGTAGGTGAGATGTTAACATTAGATAGTATGTATACAAACGAAGCGAGGTGCAAAGTTGCTGCGTTCAAAATGTTGAAAAAAGATATGCAACCAGTTTTAATCATTGAAGTAAGAAAAAGGGTATTAATGTTATGTAAAGCCGGTATTGACATATGGGAATTTTCACGGACAATCAGTCAAAAAACAAGGAAAGCGTTGAGTCCACTGAACTTGATTTTACAGAGAAATTTCACAAAAATGCTTTACCATCCAGACATACACGAAATTAATAAGTGGATATACCACCAGGAAGACCAATAAAAAGATAGCATGATGATATTAAAGATCCTTATTGCAACACAAGTTGCCTTTCTAAAAGCGACTGGACAAGAATCCTCAAGCTATCTCGAGGTCGCCTCAAGCTATCTCGAAGTTGTCTCAAGCTATCTCGAAGTTGTCTCAAGCTATCTCGAAGTTGTCTCAAGCTATCTCGAAGTTGTCACAAGCTATCTCGAAGTTGTCTCAAGCTATCTCGAAGTTGTCTCAAGCTATCTCGGAGTTGTCTCAAGCTATCTCGGAGTGTCTCAAGCTATCTCGGAGTTGTCTCAAGCTATCTCGGAGTTGTCTCAAGCTATCTCGGAGTGTCTCAGATCTATCTCTCAAGCTATCGAGGTCTCAGCTATCTCGGAGTTGTCTCAAGCTATCTCGGAGTTGTCTCAAGCTATCTCAGGAGGTCTCAAGTCTACCGTTGTCTCAAGTCTCGTCTTGGAAGTCGTCAGTTGTCTCAAGCTATCTCGGAGTTGTCTCAAGTCTCAGTTGTCTCAAGCTATCTCGGAGTTGTCTCAAGCTATCTCGAGTTGCTCAAGCTATCTCGGAGTGTCTCAAGCTATCTCGAGTCGCTATCTCGAGTTGTCACAAGCTATCTCGAAGTTGTCTCAAGCTATCTCGAAGTTGTCTCAAGCTATCTCGGAGTTGTCTCAAGCTATCTCGAGGTCGCCTCAAGCTATCTCGGAGTTGTCTCAAGCCATCTCGAAGTTGTCTCAAGCCATCTCGATGTTGTCTCAAGCTATCTCGGAGTTGTCTCAAGGCGTCTCGATGTTGTCTAAATCTATCTCGATGTTGTCTCAAGCTATCTCGATGTTGTCTCAAGCCATCTCGATGTTGTCTCAAGCTATCTCGAAGTTGTCTCAAGCTATCTCGGAGTTGTCTCAAGCTATCTCGAGGTCGCCTCAAGCTATCTCGGAGTTGTCTCAAGCCATCTCGAAGTTGTCTCAAGCCATCTCGATGTTGTCTCAAGCTATCTCGGAGTTGTCTTAAGGCGTCTCGATGTTATCTCAATCTATCTCGAAGTTGTCTCAAGCTATCTTGAAGTTGTCTCAAGCTATCTCGAGGTCGCCTCAAGCTATCTCGGAGTTGTCTCAAGCCATCTCGAAGTTGTCTCAAGCCATCTCGATGTTGTGTCAAGCTATCTCGGAGTTGTCTCAAGGCGTCTCGATGTTGTCTCAAACTATCTCGATGTTGTCTCATGCTATCTCGATGTTGTCTCAAGCTATCTCGATGTTGTCTCAAGCTATCTCGGAGTTGTCTCAAGCTATCTCGAGGTCGCCTCAAGCTATCTCGGAGTTGTCTCAAGCCATCTCGAAGTTGTCTCAAGCCATCTCGAAGTTGTGTCAAGCTATCTTGATGTTGTCTCAAGGCATCTCGATGTTGTATCAAGCTATCTTGATGTTGTCTCAAGCTATCTCGAAGTTGTGTCAAGCTATCTCGGAGTTGTCTCAAGCCATCTCGATGTTGTCTCAAGCCATCTCGTTGTTGTCTCAAGCCATCTCGATGTTGTCTCAAGCCATCTCGATGTTGTTTCAAGCCATCTCGATGTTGTCTCAAGCCATCTCGTTGTTGTCTCAAACCATCTCGATGTTGTCTCAAGCCATCTCAATGTTGTCTCAAGCCATCTCGATGTTGTCTCAAGCCATCTCGTTGTTGTCTCAAGCCATCTCGATGTTGTCTCAAGCCATCTCGATGTTGCCTCAAGGTATCACGATGTTGCCTCAAGGTATCACGATGTTGTCTCAAGTATCACGATGTTTCCTCAAGGTATCACGATGTTGCCTCAAGGTATCACGATGTTGTCTCAAGGTATCACGATGTTGCCTCAAGGTATCACGATGTTTCCTCAAGGTATCACGATGTTGCCTCAAGGTATCACGATGTTTCCTCAAGTATCACGATGTTTCCTCAAGGTACCACGATGTTGCCTCAAGGTATCACGATGTTTCCTCAAGGTATCACGATGTTGCCTCAAGGTATCACGATGTTGCCTCAAGGTATCACGATGCCAGAGAGGAGGAAATAAAAACAAATACTATCGCCAAATCTGATATAATGAGAGACAAATGGAATCATCAATTTTTGATCATGTCACGAGAAGGAAAAAGGCGAACCTACCAACGGCTTTGCATGGCCCTTTTGTGAGAGATAAATACTTGTCATTTTTGGGTGTTTTTGTAGTTACATTTGTTGTTTTGTATCTAATGAAGACTTTTGTCGAAATGTCGTAGTTTGTCTCGTCCCCATTAGGTTCAGTTGCTTAATACCATTTATTCTTACTTTATGTAGGGAAAACAGTGCTTAGAGTGACCAGAAAAGACTGAATCAGATATGATATTATAGGAGAAAGAGAAGGCAGTGAACCCATCCTAAGCTGCATACAAAAACAACAAATAAGCGGGTTTGCCTTCATGAATGAATGTAATATGATTCTCATTACCAAAGTATGTGTTAAAAGAGGCAATGGAGAAGAGCAAGAAGCAGACCCAGAGTAAAATCAACAGACATCATAAAAGAAGCGCTGCAATAACATCAATGTTCAACTTAGTGAAGTCACCAAAAGTCGAGAGTTAGAACTTTGTATCTCCATCGACACCCAAACAGATACAAGAGAAAGTTAGGAAAGAAAGAAAGAAAATGACAAATAAACAATAATAGGCTTTCGATTGTGGAAGATAAATCAATGTCATAGTAGATGACTTAAGAGCGGAATAGAAGGACTTTCCATAACAAGTCGGGACATGGTAAAGAGAGTTCCTGTGTGTTGAGACCTCAGAATTTTCTTATTTCATAGTATCACATTTGTACTACATTGTCTACCAATCTGAGTGTAATGAAGGTATGTTATAATGTGTGTCCCACACTGAAAAAAAGACAATTTTTGGAACCCCCAAAGAAAAACACGAAGAGGAAGACCAAAATATTATTGGAGAAGACAGATGGAAGCAGATAGAGATAATACGGAAGACATGGACTGATCTTAAAAGAATGGAAAGAAACAGAACGACTTGGTGTTTGTTGAAGACATATATACTCTACAGGAAGTTGAAAGGTAGACGTAGAAGAAGAAGAATGATGTGTTAGTGATTTCATTGATCTAAGGTCCAGCTTCATCGGTGGGTTGGTCAGTTCCCTTCCTTACTGTCCTTCTTTCCTAGAGAATATCTCTGGTACTCAGTTCTTTTTTCTTTTTTTTAGCGTTTGCCAGCTTTCATCTCTGGCAAAGTCCCTAGAGACTGCTAACTGAATTTTGCGTGTTGATCCGAAAGAAAAGAAAACAAACGATGAAGTTTTAAAGCAACTATAAATGAAAAGAGAACTACTAAACACAATTAGAACAAGACAATTGAAATTTGTGGGGCATGTTAAAAGACACACAGCCTAATAACAGTAATATTGGAATACACAAGGTAAAAGAGGTAGAGACAGACCTAGACTAACATGGACGAGTAACATCAAAAGATGGACAAGTCAACCTATGACAATCTGCACTATGAAATCTAGAGACAGAGTGTAATGGCGCTCCATGGTAGCCAACCTTTGATGCGGAGACGGCACTCAATGATGATGAGGATGAATCCGTTTTTTGCCTGGCAGCCGTGTGCACAGGGGTCTCTCGCGACACAGGCAGATAATTCCGTCTTCAGGGTTACTCATAATTTTTCCGTCGATGAGTAACTGACGTTTCAATCCAGGCCTCGATGCTGAGGCCAGGGGTGGTTGCCGCAAAGAGAAATCAGGAATAAAAATCTTAACTGGTGCAGCCCGGATTTGAACTCATAACCTCGCTGTCTCGAGACCGGCGTTTTGCCTCGAGATGAACCAGTCCCCGTTGTACCCATTTAAAGAAACGGAGGGATCTTCGAGAACTGCCTTTTTAATCATCATCATCGAGTGCCATCTCCGTATCAAAGGTTGGCTATCATGGAGCGCCATTCTGCTCTGTCTCTTGCTTTGATGGTGCAAGTTGTCATAGGCTGGTTTGTCCATCTTTTGATGTTACTCGTCCATGTTAGTCTTGGTCTGCCTCTGCCTCTTTTACCTTGTATTTTCCCCTCCAGGATTACTTTTAGTAGGCTGTTGTGTCTTTTAACATGGCCCAAAAATCGCATTTGTCTTGTTTGAATTGTGCTTAGTAGTTCTCTTTTCATTTTTAGTTGTTTTAAGACTTCATCGTTTGTTTCCTTTTCCTTCCATCCAATTCTACCTATTCTTCTATATGTCCACATTTCAAAGGCTTTAATTCTCTATTCTGTTTTCGTCTTTAATGTCCATGGTTCTGCACCATATAGGGATGTTCAGAAGACATAACATTTTGCTATTCTTAGTTTTAGCCCTGGTGTTATTTGTTTTGATGTTACTATGTTCATGACATTAACATTATTTTGTGCCATTCCTATACTTTTGTTTATTTCAGTTTTACATTTTCCATCACTGGTTATAGTATGTCCAAGGTAGTTGTAGTTCTGAACTGACTCCAGGTCTATTTCTTCAATTTTGATTTCCACTTGTGGGTTTTGAGTATTTTCCTTATTTATGATCATAGTTTTAGTTTTTTTTAATATTCATATCTAGTCCATATTTTTTCCTTGTCATGTCTATTTCATTAAGTAATTGTAGATCTTTAGGATTTTCTGTTAGTAGTACAGTATCATCAGCATATCTTAGGTTATTGATTATCTTTCCATTAATTTGTAGGCCTGGCATCTCTGTGATGTTTTTAAAGATATGCTCCGTGTATAGACTGAACAAGCTTGGTGATAGGATGCATCCCTGTCTTACTCCTATTTTTATATCAATGGGTGTAGAGTTTCTTTGTTATATTTTATTATTGCTGTTTTTTCCCTATATAGATTGCATATTAGTCGTATGTCCATGTCATCTTATTCTATAAGTTGTTTGTGTGTACTCTATCAACAGCTTTGGTGTAGTCTATGAAACAGGCATATATTGATTTGTTTACTTATGTGTACTTTTCGATTAATGTTCTCATGCATAATATGGCTTTTTTTGTCCACTATTTTCCTTTTGAATAGGAAAACAATTTTTTGTGTGTGTTTTACCTCCTCAACTGACATTTGAACTACGAACATTCAGGTCAGCATGCGAGTGCGCTAACCACAACACCACCAGGCGTCTTAAATATGATGCCAGATGTCTGAGAGGATCTGTAACAGGGCACTCATCACCTTAGGGTCATGCTTTATCTGGAGATTCATTCTGAAGCCATGTACTCTCCGGAGCTCTCGGGGGGTTGGGGGGGGGGGGGGCAGGAACAATAGACTGGTATTACTGCGTACTAGTCTATAACAATGTTACGTTCAACATTGCCGAACCCAAGCTGGCTAGGAAAGTTGGAACCCGTTCTGGCTAACGGAAAAAATTGAGGGTGATGAGTCTGAATTAAACAGAAAAAAGGGAGGGTAGTAGAGTCGGAATTGAACAGAAGAATTGAGAGTAGAAGAGGTGAAGTTAAACAGAAGAGTTGAGAGTAGAAGAGATGAAATTAAACAGAAGAATTGAGGTTATAGGAGACGGAGGTAAACAGAATAGTTGAGGGTAGAAGAGATGGAGGTAAACAGAATAATTTAGGGTAGAAGAGATGGGGATAAATATAATAATGAGGGTAGAAAAGATTGAGGTAAACAGAATAGATGAGAGTAGAGGAGATGGAGCTAACTAAATATAATAATGAGGGTAGAAGAGATGGAGGTAAACAGATAATTTAGAGTAGAAGAGATGGAGGTAAATATAATAATGAGGGTAGGAGAGATGGAGGTAAACAGAATAACTGATGGTAGAAGAGATGGAGGTAAACAGAATAATTTAGGGTAGAAGAGATGGAGGTAAATATAATAATGAGGGTAGGAGAGATGGAGGTAAACAGAATAGCTGAGGGTAGAAGAGATGGAGGTAAACAGATAATTTAGGGTAGAAGAGATGGAGGTAAACAGAATAGCTGAGGGTAGAAGAGATGGAGGTAAATATAATAATTTAGGGTAGAAGCGATTCAGGTAAACAGAATAGCTGAGGGTAGAAGAGATGGAGGTAAATATAACAATTTAGGGTAGAAGAGATGGAGGTAAATATAATAATTTAGGGTAGAAGAGATGGAGGTAAATATAATAATTTAGGGTAGAAGAGATGGAGGTAAATATAAAATTTAGGGTAGAAGCCATTCAGGTAAACAGAATAGCTGAGGGTAGAAGAAATGGAGGTAAATATAATAATTTAGGGTAGAAGAGATGGAGGTAAATATAATAATTTAGGGTAGAAGCGATTCAGGTAAACAGAATAGCTGAGGGTAGAAGAAATGGAGGTAAATATAATATTTAGGGTAGAAGCGATTCAGGTAAACAGAATAGCTGAGGGTAGAAGAAATGGAGGTAAATATAATAATTTAGGGTAGAAGCGATTCAGGTAAACAGAATAGCTGAGGGTAGAAGAGATGGAGGTAAATATAATAATGAGGGTAGAAGAAATGGAGGTAAATATAATAATGAGGGTAGAAGAAATGGAGGTAAATATAATAATGAGGGTAGAAGAAATGGAGGTAAATATATAATGAGGGTAGAAGAGATGGAGGTAAATATAATAATGAGGTAGAGAGAGATGGAGGTAAATATAATAATGAGGGTACAAGAAATGGAGGTAAATATAATAATGAGGGTAGAAGAGATGGAGGTAAATATAATAATGAGGGTAGAAGAGATGGAGGTAAATATAATAATGAGGGTAGAAGAGATGGAGGTAAATATAATAATGAGGGTAGAAGAGATGGGTAAATATAATAATGAGGGTAGAAGAGATGGAGGTAAATATAATAATGAGGGTAGAAGAGATGGAGGTAAATATAATAATGAGGGTAGAAGAGATGGAGGTAAATATAATAATGAGGTAGAAGAAATGGAGGTAAATATAATAATGAGGGTAGAAGAAATGAGGTAGGTAAATAAATAATGAGGGTAGAAGAGATGGAGGTAAATTCTCAGCACATGACTGATGTATTTCCAATCCATCTTCTATTTAAGCTCGACATGTATTCTTGTGTAGATTCCTCTCTTATCTGTTTGTTTTAAATGTAATTTTTTAACTGGAGGAAAAAACACAACACATTTATAATGGCTTTATTGTGTCGAAGTGTAATCTGCCCTATTCTAATATTTTTTTTCCTTAGCTGTGTTTACGAATTTATTTATTTTAAATTCCCACTCAACGAAATAGACTGCTTAATCGACTTTTAGCGACATACTTTTTATTTGTGAAAATACAAATCACCCTAAAATTACAAATACAAAAGTTGACTGAATTACGTCATACAGCCATTTATATCTTCTATGAAGCAATCGCAATATTAAGTATATAAATGGAAAAATGGAATTAGAATTTCTATTTATAATTCCGCCCAATGAATAGGAAACAAAGTTGTATTTAACTGTTCTACACTAACTGACATAGATTAACATATAGACCAATATACTTGTATTAATAGCATGACAAGAGAAAACATGACAGTAACTAATAACAATAAGTGAGTCATTTATTTAAACATTTTATACCGTTTCTACCTATTTACCGGGTAATTAGTTTTACTACAGTTTTACCTTTATTTTAATGTGCGTGCATTGTAAAAATAGTTACAGTCTTTGAAATACAGTTCACGCACTGAAATAGACGCAACAAACGCGCATTAAAGCATATATGAATATAATAAACATGTATTTGCGTTCACCTTTTCAAGTCCTATGTCTTCCTGGGTAAGACATGGGATTATTCTCCCATTTTGCCAGACTGTCTTAACCAGTACATAGTTGTAAGTAACCTGTTTCTATAGCTCCTATATCTTGGTCACAAATCTTGTGAAATAAACGAATAATTTAAAACTAGGACTAAGCGGCGTGGCAAACTGTCACCCAAAATAACATTTGGACCTGAAAAAGTGAATAAATATGTTGAAGGCCTATCAAGGCAGGTGTACATAGAGATAAACATGAAATCGTATCCAACAGCTGAATAGTTGAGAGAGGAGACATTAAAAAAAACAAGATTGAGAAATGAATGAATCAACTGAACTTTTATACTCCAGAAAATTAGCATAAATATTAAATACTGCGCGGGGCCGCGAAAAGAGTTGCTGAGAACTTGTAAAATAAACATGAACTTGTATCTCATCATCATCAGGTACCTGGCCTGCTGGCATAGGTGATCATGTCTCTCCACAACTTTCGATCCTGACAGTTATTTATCCTTTCTGTTGTTGACCATTGCAAAACCATTCTCTTTAAGCTGTCTGGTATCTGCCCTCTTTGCTTCCCTCTATCTCTTCGTTCCTCAATTTTCCCAGTTGTCACAATAAATACTAGCTGTTATTTTCTCATACATGGCAAAAAAATTATGATTGTATCTAGCAGCTAAACAGAGAGACAAGAAAAACGTCTGACGTTTCGGTAAAAGCCTCATCAGAAAATCTATATGTTGATATTGTTATGTATCTGTGAGCTGACGCCCTTCGGCCCAATACCATGCAGTTATATCTTGACGTATTTCTGAGTTCTCTTGTAGTTCCGTACAATGTGTTCCATTTATCAGGTCTTTGAGGAAGTAGAGTTGCACTGATGTCAGCGAGCTTTGGATAGACAAAAAGGTGATGTTCTACTGTTTCATGTGGGTGTTTACAGAGTGGACATGTTGGAGTTTGGTTTCTTTGTGTTTTATTGATGTGATTGTTCAGTGGTACATGACTGTTCACAGAGTGGACATACTGGTGTTTGGTTTCTTTGTGTTCTATTGATGTGATTGTTCAGTGGTGCATGACTGTTCACAGAGTGGACATACTGGTGTTAGGTTTCTTTGTATTCTATTGATGTGATTGTTCAGTGGTGCATGACTGTTCACAGAGTGGACATACTGGTGTTTGGTGTCTTTGTATTCTATTGATGTGATTGTTCAGTGGTGCATGACTGTTCACAGAGTGGACATACTGGTGTTTGGTGTCTTTGTATTCTATTGATGTGATTGTTCAGTTGCAAGTGACGGTTCTCAGTCTGAAGATCGTGGTTTGTCTCATCTTTTTAAGTTGTTAATGTTGTCTTGATGTTGTCTGAGGGTTGGCCTTGACATGAATTAAAAAAGATCTCTCCCTGTTTTCCCCATGGCATATATATTCAGCCAATCTTCTCTACTGTTGGAGTTTATGATTTGTTTGGCTGTTTAATGAGATGATGATGTTAAATTGTGTCTGTCTGGATCCTCTCTTAGCTAATGTAGCTACCTTGTCATCTCCTGGTGTGGGGGAGTGTCCTGTGATCCATTGTATCACTCGCCTTATGTCATGTGTGCTAATGAGGTTATCTATGTCCATGGTGAGCTGTGTGAGTTGTGGCTTGTTTGTGTTACTTCCTAGGGCCTGCAGGGCTGATTTGGAATCAGTAAAAATTACTACATTTCTTTTCTTTGATGGTATGGTATGAAAAACAGTATTTAGACGTACACTGCTGTTTCAAATGCTGCTATCTCTGTTTCGTAATTGTTGCAGACTTCACCACGTGGGCTATATATTTATTTTACTGTTCTATGTGGTTAATGTATCAAAATCCCAAATCCAGCTTTCATTGCTGCCTTTTTGACTGCACCATCTGTATATACATGTGTCTCACTCATATGGATAAGTATCGATGGTTTTCTTTGCGACGGCTGTTATTGAT
Source organism: Megaustenia siamemsis (assembly GCA_032433765.1). Classification (NCBI taxonomy): domain Eukaryota; kingdom Metazoa; phylum Mollusca; class Gastropoda; order Stylommatophora; family Ariophantidae; genus Megaustenia; species Megaustenia siamemsis. The sequence continues at coordinate 22,735,505 of JAVIAB010000139.1, forward strand.
ACCAGGTTAGCATTTTTATCTATTCTGTCATATATTTCTATACAGATTTCTGGGTTTATATAATTTGTATTTGGTGACATTTCTTTGATGAAATCTTGATGTTTGTTGACGATTCTCATGTTGATGGTATGTTTCTTGTATGTTTCTAACATGCTGTAAAGTTAAAATCTGTTTGATTCTTTAGACAGGAGCCCCTATATCTATTAACTTTCTGTTAGGATGGTCTTTCTGAATTCTTTTTTGTCTTTCACATAGCACCATAGTGGCCTTATCTCTCCTCACCCCTAAAGGTTCTACACTGCAGTGCATTTCACATGCTGCATTCTATGTGGACCTCATTGTGTCACTGATGAGCACTGTTTTGTATCCTGTTAAGTGAGGTGCCGGTTGTTTCACTGCAAATTACTAGTAGCGAGCTACCATGTTCCAAAATAGAGCGAACATAACCCAGATAGAGATTTATAAGAGATTCTTTAGCTATACCTATATATACATATATATATATATATATATATATCTTTATTTATATATACATCTTTATATATTTTATATATATATATATATATATATATATATCATCATCAAGCACCATGCCTGCTGACGTAGGTGATCATGTCTCTCCACAACTTTTGATCTCGACAGTTATTTATCATTTCTGTTGTTGACCTACTGCTAATCCATTCTCTTAAGCTGTCTGTTTTTCTCTCTTTGCTTCCCTCTATCTCTTCGTCCCTCAATTTTCCAGTTGTTACAATATATTCTAGCTATTCCCTTCTCATTACATGGCCAAAAAATGATGATTACTTCATCATAATATTGAAAATTAGCTCTCTTTTTGCTTTGGCCTCTTTCAGAACGTTTTCATTACTCTTCTTAGCTGTCCATGGTATTCTGAACATTCTTCTGTAAAACCACATTTCTACAGACTCCAGTGATTTTCTTGTCTGTTGTCATATTGTCCATGATTCACATCCATAAGATAAGACTGGCTCTACATAACATTTAAGAACTCTTTTTCTAGTTTCAATTGTCAAAAATGGATTGAATAGTATCTTCCTCATTTTTTGTAAAGCTGCTTTTGCCAGAGCCATTCTGCATCTCACCTCTGTAAGAAACAATATATATATATATATATATATATATATATTATATATATATATATATATATAGCCCTATATTGTCTTGATCTTTGTATATGTTTTGGTTTCTACCTGATGAAGGTTTTTCCGAAACGTCCTTATTTGTCTCATCTCTCTAATATTTAACTGCTAGGTATAATTTCATGTTTATTGTACATGTTCTCTGCAGGTCTAAAATCGCCCCGCAGAGTAACTAATATTTTATATATTTATATTTATGGTTATCTCCTGATGGGAGCCGCGATAGCTCAGTGGCTAGTGAACAGGACTACAAAGGACAAGGGGTAGAGTTCGATCTTAACCGACGGCTTCCGGGTTCACCCAGCCTTAAATGGGTACCGGATTTTTTAAATGGGAAAGTAAAGCGTCACGGGCGTAATACCGATCACATTACCCCAAAAATGGGGTGGTGGTCAGTAAAAGTTATGGTCACTAAAAATTGTACCCAAAAATGGTGCCGATGGTCTGTAAAATTTATGGTCACTAACACTATCTTCCCTATTCGCCACTTGGCGTGACGGGGACTCTACTTTTACTCTTATCTCCAGATGCACGTTAAGTTCAGTTCTTCTATTTATGTGTATTTATTTTCCTTGATAATAACGTTCTCACCTACCTGAAAGGACTCCCCAACATGAACCTTTTGTTGACTACATTGATGACTCACTAAACTCCTGACGTAGTAGGCCATGCAATAACTTTAAACAAACCAACATACCATTTTTATCCCTGATAATTAATCAATAACGGGCAAGAAACTTATAATGTTTTCGGTAACACCCTGCTATTACTAATATCTCAGATATACAACAAACATAAGCTTTATCCCGAGAATTGAGAGAGAGGCAGCCATTTTCAAGCCTAATATACAAACATGTGTTGTTATTGATTTCCAAGCGACTTTAAAAAAAAAATTAAAATAAATTACATCTTCCCAGCAGCTGTTGTACATGGGATATTAAAATAAAACGGCGACCTTAAAATCATTCTGGTGTTTGCACCGTTGCATATATGCATTCATTTGGTGCGGAATATTTGAATATTTTTTGGTTATCCCTTCTTTGGCCAGTTTTTTTCAAGCAATAACTCTCAAAGTTTTAATGATAATAAGCGCTTCGCTTCGTGTCCTCAAGACAGCTTTTCAGTTTGTTGCGCAGTGCCACCTCATTAGGCAAGCACTTCTTCCTGCTTAGTAAAGAAATAAAAATAATAATTCATCTGTTTGCACCATTACACAAGCCGTTCATTTGATGTGAAGCATTTTAGAGAAATTCTCGGCTATTTCATCCCAATGTCCACTTTTTCGTAAAAGCCGTCAGACGACACTGTTTTCTCCACTTTGAACGGCCTACTCGACTTTACGTTCGTTTTTATTAGTGATCTATTCTGGTACTTGACTGCTTGCTGTTCTTTTTTTTTTCTTGCTCATTATCATCGTACTCTTCACCTATTAATACTGCTACTTTCACTTTTACAACTTTGTCTTCTCTTCGTTATCTTTTCGCTACTACTGCTACTGCTACTACAGCTACTACTGCTACTACTGCTGCTATTGCTATTACTACTACTACTGCTACTACTGCTACTAATACTGCTCTTGCTAATGCTGCTACTACTTCTACAACTACTACTTCTGCTACTACTGCTACTGCTACTATTGCTAATGCTACTATTACTACTGCTACTAATGCTGCTACTACTACTGCTACCACTGCTACTACTACTATTGCTACTAATACTACTGCTTTTACTACTATTACTACTACTACTACTACTGCTACTACTACTATTGCTACTACAACAACTACTACTACTGCTACTACACTATTGCTGCTACTACTACTATTGCTACTACTACTGCTACTTCTACTATTGCTACTTCTACTATTGCTACATCAACTACTACTGCTACTTCTACTACTACTGCTACTAATATACTACTACTACTACTACTACTATTGCTACTACTACCACTACAACTACTACTACAAATTTTACTACTGCTAATGTTGTTGCTACTATACGACGACTACAACTACTACAACTTCTAATACTATAAGTTTGTTTCTTATCTCCATTCTCAACAACAACAGATACTACTGCTACACAGCCTCCTTCTATACTACTACTGCTACGACTAATACAACTATTACTACTATTTCTACCACTACTACTGTTTTACCATTACCATCTTTTCAATTTCTGCGCTTTGTTTTCTTCGACTCTCACCGAAACTACTGCTATTACTATATGGCCATTTTCGTCTTGTCAGACTGTCTAGTGGAGACTATCGTGTATTTTTTTTTGTTTGAGGTTTTGTTTTTGTCGAATAGCTAGCTTATCTCGTGGCTAATTCTACCAATGTTTGACAATCACACTCGGCCACAGAATGAACAAGTCGGCCCACTGATCCACAGGGTTTTCCATCCTTTTTCATGAGTCTTTTCTCTTCAAGTTTTGCCTTAGCACAGTCTCAAATGATGTCATACCATTTCTTATACATGCCCTTCATGATGTGCGATCACTTGCCAGATGTTCCTAGTCATTTTCACTGATGGAAAAGTAATTCAGAGATGATTAACAGATATCTCTATATCGTAGTTTAGTCTGTCGATTTGAGCCACTATTACTATTGCTATTATTATTACGTATCTAGATCATATTCTGTGTTTTTCATTAAATAATATACAGTAAGCTCTACAAGTACACATAATATGTATTTAATTAGTTTAGAATATTTCAGTCATCATCTGCACTTTATTTTCTTTTCTATTTAAAAAAAAAATATATTGTATAGACACCTTCTTCATGAAAAAAAACCTACAACAACATACGTCCTGTATAGGGGACTGGTTGGTCTCGAGGCAAGACGCCGGTGTCGAGACAGAGTGGTTGCGAGTTCAGATTACGGCTGCTCCAGTTGGGATTCTATTTGTGATTTCGTCTGTGGCAACCACCCTCTGGCTTCAGCAACAAGGCCCAGCGCTTAAAATGTAAGTTACTAATCGGTGGGGAAAAAAAATATGAGTACCACCGAAGGCGCAGTTATCTGTCAGTGTGGCGAGGGACCCCAGGGGAAAAAAAAAACACGCCCAATTCAGTTCCTAGAGACTCTAGGGACTTCGCTAGAGGTGAAAGCTGGCGAAAGCCAAAAAAAAAAAAAAAAAAAGAACACGTATCTCCCATCGCATGAACTGACGGATATTATTACATGTATTATTATTATTATTAGTATTGTAATTATTAGTATCATCATCAATGCTTTTTTTCCAAAATGAGTGTTTACTGAAACTCCATCATCACACAATCATCATGTTTATGTGCCATACCGGTTGGCGTAGGCGATCATGTCCTTCCACAATCTTCTATCTACAGTGCATTGTATCAGTTCTGTTCTTGACTGTTTCCATGCCATGATACCAAACCATCTAGTATTTTCTCTCTTTGTCGCCCGCGATCTCTCTTTTCTTTTATTTTGCCAGTTGTAACCAAGTATTCCAACTTTCCTCTTCTCATCACACACTACAAAACGATAAAAAAAAAACTTCAACATTAAAATCATCGAAAGTTCGTGTGTATCTCCATTTATATTATTATCTGTTAACAAACAATATGAGAATGTAAACATTTCAACTTTTCAAATACTTTTTCTAATTTGTATGTTGGTATGCAGGTGGTGGATGGTGTTGTGGGAGCAGCCGATAAGTAGTGCCGGTTATGGTCACCACACCGCGATGGCAGGCAGAGGATCTCATGTATAGAGACAATGGCTGCGATCACCGACTAGTACAGTCACTGCCAAGAAGAAAGGAATGGCAAACTACCTTCTTAAATTGCCTTGAATAATCATGACACATCATATCATGGACAGTAGACAAACAAATGAAAAGACGGTTAGAGGCCACAGAGATAGGATTTCTCAGAAAAATGTTGAAAGTTCCCTGGACAGATAAAAAGACCAATGAGGAAGTTCTCAAAGAGGCCAACACAAAAAGGGAGCTTAAAAAACATCAGAAAGAAGCAATCAACATTTTTCGGGCACATCATGAGAAGAGGCAAGTTGGAATACTTGGTTTCAACTGGCAAAATAAAAGGAAAGAGAGATCGCGGACGACAAAGAGAGAAAATACTGGATAGCTTGGTGTCGTGGCATGGAAAACAGTCAACAACAGAACTGATACGATGCACTGTAGATAGAAGATTGTGGAGGGACATGATCGCCTACGCCAACCGACAGTGTACATGATGATGATGATGTTGGGACTTCTAACATCCTGAAAGAATTACTGAAACGCGTTCCGGCTGAAGAAAACCCCTTATTATTTCTATATGCTTTTCCTCATCGTTCGTGCAGAGCCAGCTTCTCGCAGAATGTATTCTGTAGTTTCTGTGTTGTAGAACTTCATGTTAAAATTGTAGTTCATAGTGCATCAAACAAATGATCGCTACACGTTTTATTGCCGAGGGCTTCTCTTTCCTGCTAATTTTCACTCATTCATCTGTCATGTCTGCGCTAACTGAGCACTTCTGAGTCAGAGGCCTGGCTGTCATTGTTGGGTAGAACTAGGCTAACCTGGATGCCAGACAGGCAAGAGGGCTGCTGGATCGATTTTGTGCAGTTACCCCCTTACCCCACCTCCGTACATTATATTTCGTGACATCTCATTTCTAGTTGTTTCATCTGCTCCGAGGGGAAAAAAATGTTCGCCCGCTAAACTCGACACTTGATAAGGAGGCACTTGAAATTGTTCAGCTACATTGACGGCCTTTTGAAACTGGGAGCGTTTATCGGAGTGGACCTAGAAAAAATAACAGAAAATAAACCCAGAAAATATATGTCAGATTGGAATAAACCCAGAAAATATGTGTCAGATTGGAATAGACCCAGAAATTATGTGTCAGATTGGGATAGACCCAGAAAATATGTGTCAGATTGAATAAACCCAGAAAATATGTGTCAGATTGGAATAGACCCAGAAAATATGTGTCAGATTGGAATAGACCCAGAAAATATGTGTCAGATTGGAATAGACCCAGAAAATATGTGTTAGATTGGAATCTTTTTCTTCTTCTTCTTTCCTTCCTCATCTGCCTTTCAGCGTCGAGGGAGATATAACTGCGGTGTTTTTGCTCTTCTATTCGCCTCTGCTGCTGTTATGTTTCCTAGTACTTCTAATATTCCATCGACACATCTTTTTCGTGGTCGACCTTTGGGTCTAGTATTCTTACAACGTTTGTTGAAGGCTCGTTATTTTGTGTTTTGATTTTTCTGCCTTGTCACGTGGCCAAACCATTGTATCTGTTGTTTCCTTATATATTCGATGGCGGGGGCTATTCCTAGCTTTTTTCTCAGTTCTTCATTTCTGATCTTGTCTCTCAGGCTGTTTTCTGTCATTCGTCTAACACATTTCATCTCTGTAGAGGTTATTTTGCTTATTGTTCTTGCATCTAGGGTCCAGGTCTGGCATTGTTAGCACAACGTTGGGATGAAGATTGTATTGTATAGTGCTCGTTTTGCCTCCAAAGTTATTTCCTTGCTGGACAATAGTGGTGATAACTGTCCGATGATTTCACAAGCTTTGTTGCATCTTGAGTCTATCTCTGCTGTTAGATTGGAATAAACCCAGAAAATGTGTGTCAGATTGGAAAAAGACCCAGAAAATATGTGTCAGATTGGAAAAAACCAGAAAATATGTGTCAGATTGAAAAAAACCCAGAAAATATGTGTCAGGTTGGAAAAAACCCAGAAAATATGTGTCAGATTGGAAAAAACCTAGAAAATATGTGTCAGATTGGAATAAACCCAGAAAATGTGTGTCAGATTGGAATAAACCTAGAAATGTTTGTCAGATTGGAATAAACCCAGAAAATATGTCTCAGATTGGAATAAACCCAGAAAATATGTGTCAGATTCAAATAAACCCAGAAAATATGTGTCAGATTGGAATAAACCTAGAAAATATGTGTCAGATTGGAAAAAACCCAGAAAAATGTGTCAAATTGGAATAAACCCAGAAAATGTGTGTCAGATTGGAATAAACCTAGAAAATATGTGTCAGATTGGAATCAACCTAGAAAATATGTGTCAGATTGGAATAAACCTAGAAAATATGTGTCAGATTTGAATAAACTGAGAAAACATGCGTCAGATTGGAATAAACCTAGAAATATGTGTCAGATTGGAAAAAACCCAGAAAATATGTGTCAAATTGGAATAAACCCAGAAAATGTGTGTCAGATTGGAATCAACCTAGAAAATATGTGTCAGATTGGAATAAACCTAGAAAATATGTGTCAGATTGGAATCAACCTAGAAAATATGTGTCAGATTGGAATAAACATAGAAAATATGTGTCAGATTGGAATAAACCTAGAAAATATGTGTCAGATTTGAATAAACTGAGAAAACATGCGTCAGATTGGAATAAACCTAGAAATAATGTGTCACACGAGAGGAACTGAAAAATATGTATTAGGTTGAAGTATGCTTTTAAAATATATGTTAGAATGAAATTAACATAGAAAATATATGTCAGATTGAAATAAACCTAGAAATATGTGTCATACTGGAGAAGATCTAGAAAAATGTATCAAATTGAAATAGACTAACAATTTATGTTAGAATAAAATTACCATAGAAAATATGTCAGATTGAAAGACACCTAGAAAACATATCTGACCGGAGAAAACCTAGAATGTCAGATTGGAATAGCCCTAAAACATATATACTGTAATGGAAAGGATCTTGAAATATATATCAGATTGGAGAAGCTCAACAAAACATTTGTTAGACGAGAATATAAAAATAAAGTATATGCCAGATTGAAATAGAGCTAGGGGATATACATTTAGATCGGTACACAGATTGAAACAGGCTTAGGTGATATACGATCGGAACAAATCTACAAAACGTATATTAGATTGCACAGCTGTTTGCTATAAACTCAAAGTGGCATTTTAGATCAAATCTTGGCAATTTTACAATGTTTACAGAAAAGTATGTCCTCATTCTGGAAAAATACTACGTTATGGTAGTGGTTCCCACTTGTGACCCCGAGCACAAAAAGTAAAATTTTCAGCTTAAGTAAATATTTATGTGTGAATTATATTTTATTATTTGTATTTATAATAAAATGATCAATGAGTGAGAGTTTGGGGTGGAAGAAATATTCAATTTGTAAAAACACAAGTTTTTACATTTTAAGATTCAGCTTCTTCTAATTACTTTGAATGTTTACTAGACAATTAGTGTCTATGCAAAGTCTGAATTTTAGTCTAGAAAATATACGTTCTACGGAAACGCCTAGAAATGTTGGTACAACTGGAATGTCTCGTTAACGATACAAGAAAATAGAAAAAAAATATACATATAACATTAGTTTTTGATATTAAGGAATCAAATTTCAGTCTGAGAAGAATTAGAGATTGTCAGATGGATGAGAAGAAACTAGAGACTATCAGATAGATGAGAAGAAACTAGAGACTGTCAGATGGATGAGAAGAAACTAGAGACTATCAGATGGATGAGAAGAAACTAGAGACTATCAGATGGATGAGAAGAAACTAGAGACTATCAGATGGATGAGAAGAAACAAGAGACTATCAGATGGATGAGAAGAAACTAGAGATTATCAGATGGATGAGAAGAAACTAGAGACTATCAGATGGATGAGAAACAACTAGAGATTATCAGATGGATGAGAAGAAACTAGAGACTGTCAGATGGATGAACATAAACTAGAGACTGTCAAATGGATGAGAAGAAACTAGAGACTATCAGATGGATGAGAAGAAACTAGAGACTATCAGATGGCTGAGAAGAAGCTAGAGACTATCAGATGAATGAGAAGAAACTAGAGACTATCAGAAGGATGAGAAGAAGCTAGAGACTATCAGATGGATGAGAAGAAACTAGAGACTATCAGATGGATGAGAAGAAACTAGAGACTATCAGATGGATGAACATAAACTAGAGACTATCAGATGGATGAGAAGAAACTAGAGACTATCAAATGGATGAGAAGAAACAAGAGACTATCAGATGGATGAGAAGAAACTAGAGACTATCAGATGGATGAGAAGAAACTAGAGACTATCAGATGGATGAGAAGAAACAAGAGACTATCAGATGGATGAGAAGAAACTAGAGACTATCAGATGGATGAGAAGAAACAAGAGACTGTCAGATGGATGAGAAGAAACTAGAGACTGTCAAATGGATGAGAAGAAACTAGAGACTGTCAGATGGATGAGAAGATACAAGAGACTATCAGGTGGATGAGAAGAAACTAGAGACTGCCAAATGGATGAGAAGAAACTAGAGACTGTCAAATGGATGAGAAGAAACTAGAGACTATCAGATGGATGAGAAGATACCAGAGACTATCAGATGGATGAGAAGAAACTAGAGACTGTCAAATGGATGAGAAGAAACTAGAGACTGTCAGATGGATGAGAAGAAACTAGAGACTATCAGATGGATGAGAAGAAACAAGAGACTATCAGATGGATGAGAAGAAACTAGAGACTATCAGATGGATGAGAAGGTAGGGTTCGATCCCAACCGACGGCTTCCAGGCTCACCCAGCCTTTAATGGGTACCTGATTTTTTTCAGGGAAAGTGAAACGGCACGGGCGTAATACCGACCACATTACCCCAAAAATCATGTGCCGAAGGTCTGTAAAATATAAGGTCACTAACTCCATATTCCCTATACGCCACTTGGCGTGACGGGGGTACTTTACTTTTTTTTACTTAAATGGAAGGTGAAGAGTTACTATACATTTGTGATAAGTGCTGATTCTGATTTGTAAAAAAAAATATCTTTCTTTGTTTGGAACATCTTACAAAAATTCAACACATGTTTGCTCATTGTTCACTTTGGTGATCAACATGGCCTTTAAAGTGTTCACACTTAGATGTGTTTTATCATTTGTCCACAAGCTGTTCATCAGTGAAACAATCTTTCCTTTGCAGCATTGCTACCCGATAGACACAAAATGAACTCTGACGGCTTCAGAATACGTGAAATTGGCACATGCCTGTTTTGAATTGGGAAGCCATTTCAATCCAACGCTGCCCTGGTAATGTTTCATGAATACTCTACTCATTAATTTTCTGAGAAGTAACACACTGCTTCATGTAAACATATTCGTCATACATTTAATTTTCTGGAAAGTCGACTGAAGGTTCTGTTTGACTCACTAATGATGAAGATTTCTGAATATCTTCCCAAGTTCGTGTTCTGTTCAACATTACCAGCTGTAGGCCTCAAGGTTTTGAAAATTATTTGCAGTCCATTTCTTCAAATAACTTAAAGCTGTTTTATAGAATGAAGAAACACTGGCTTTAAACTTGTTCACATCATCCTGTGGAATTCCTTCCATTTCCAGTTTGTCAAGAATTAAATCATTCTTGATGGCAAGAAACCATCTCCCAGTTTGGACTCCAAATGATAGTTCTCAACCCATTGATGTTGTCAATTACTTCAAAAACAGTGACCACCTGTCCATGTACTTTCTGCACTTCTTCGTTCGTGGAAAGAGGGTGCCTGAGTGTAAACAAAAATAAGCCATGCTTCAGACAGAGGGTTTTCAAAGAATTTCTATATAAAGAGACTGGGCATCTGTCTTGAGATTGAAAATATTATTTTAAAGGCAGGAACATGTGAAGAACCCTTTCAACAGCAGGCAGCAGTACAAGCCACCTAGTCTGTGCACAGCCTAAAATCTGCAAAGATGCTACTTGTTGAGTTTTAGTTTCAGTTTACACGATTTAAAACTTGGAGCGCATTTGACTGTTACTGTTTCGCCAAATGAACAGCCAGTTCAACTTTTTAAACATTTTTAATTCCAATACATTTCCGCCGTTTCCACCCCCCCCCCCTCCCAACCCATCCAAAATTGCTTATTCTAAATTTAATGTCAAATTCTACACCCATCATTCGTAGTTTCATATAAACTATTGTGACATCATAGAAATACAGACCGCCACGGGCTGACCACTTTAAATCTAACCTACTATAATTCTCTATCTCATCATCATCATCATCATCAAATACCGGGCCTACTGGCGTAGGTGATCATGTCTCTCCACAACTTTCGAGATCTCGGCAGCTATTTATCATTTCTGTTGTTGACCTTCTGCCAAGCCATTCTCTTAAGCTGGCTGTTATTTTTTCTCTTTGCTTCCCTCTATCTCTTCGTCCCTCAATTTTTCCAGTTGTTACATTATATTCCAGTTGTTCTCTTCTCATTACATGGCCAAAAATGATGATTGTTTCTTCCTAATATTGGAAATTAGCTCTCTTTTTGCTTTGACCTCTCTCAGAACATCTTCATTACTCTTCTTAGCTGTCCATGGTGCTCTCAACTTTCTTCTGTAAAACCACATTTCCACAGACTCCAGTGATTTTCTTGTCTGTTGTCCTATTGTCCATGATTTGCATCCATATGTTAAGACCGGCTCTACATAATATTTAAGAACTTATTTTAATTCTCTATCTAATGTTGTATTAAAAAGCCAGTATAGCAGTAGCCTTCTCGCTACCCTCGTCTCCTTAAATAACATCCTTAAAATAGCTCATGAACAAGTCCAATCAAGAAGAAGCTAATCGTATATTTCTTTAACTTATTCTAGTTCACAGTTTTCCCATCTTTCCCAAATCAAGAATTTCATTGAAAGTTTGTCAATTGTACCTCGTGCAGATTTCATTTGGTCCCTATGTGTTAGGTACGAACTTGCTCCAAGTTCTAAAGTGCCCACACTTCGAATCCAAATTTATCACGCTCTTTTTTTTTCTCTCAAAGAGTTACTTGGTCTTATCGGAAACGGATGGTAAAACCCACGAACTATATTCGGTTCGGATAATAAAAAAAAAAGTCCATAACAGCGGAAAGTGGAATAGGGCAGGTTGACTGCTTTATTCTAAAATTAGACGGTCAAACTTCTACTACTAAAATTACTAAAATTAGACGGTCAAACTTCTGCTAATAAAATTACTAAAATTAGACGGTCAAAATTATAATAATAAAATTACTAAAATTAGACGGTCAAATTTCTACTACTAAAATTACTAAAATTAGGCTGTTAAATTTCTACTACTAAAATTACTAAAATTAGACGGTCAAATTTCTACTACTAAAATTAGACCGTCAAATTTCTACAACTAAAATTAGACGGTCAAATTTCTACTACAAAAATGACTAATATTAGAAGATCAAATTTCTACTACTAAAGTTACTAAAATTAGACGGTCAAATTTCTACTACTAAAATTAGGCGATCAAATTTTTACTACTAAAATTATTAAAATTACTAAAATTAGACGGTCAAACTTCTACTACTAAAATTACTAAAATTAGACGGTCAAATTTCTACTACTAAAATTACTAAAATTAGACGGTCGAACATCTACTATTAAAATTACTAAAATTAGACGGTCAAATTTCTACTACTAAAATTAGACGGTCACATTTCTACTACTAAAATTAGACGGTCAAATTTCTACTACTAAAATTACTAAAATTAACGATCAAATTTCTGCTACTAAAATTACTAAATTAGACGGTCAAATTTCTACTACTAAAATTACTAAAATTAGACGGTCAACCTTCTACTACTAAAATTACTAAAATTAGACGGTCAAATTTCTACTACTAAAATTACTAAAATTAGACGGTCAAATTTCTGCTACTAAAATTACTAAAATTAGACGGTCAAATTTCTACTACTAAAATTACTAAAATTAGATGGTCAAACTTCTACTACTAAAATTACTAAAATTAGGCGTCAAATTTCATCTACTACTAAAATTAGACGGTCAAATTTCTACTACTAAAATTAGATGGTCAAATTTCTACTACTAAAATTAGACGGTCAAACTTCTACTACAAAAATTACTCAATGTAGACGGTCCAACTTCTACTACCAAAATTATTCGGTCAAACTTCTACTACTAAAATTACTAAAATTAGACGGTCAAACTTCTACTACTAAAATTACTAAAATTAGACGGTCAAATTTCTACTACTAAAATTACTAAAATTAGACTGTGAAACTTCTACTACTAAAATTAGACGGTCAAACTTCTACTACTAAAATTACTAAAATTAGACTGTGAAACTTCTACTACTAAAATTACTAAAATTAGACGGTGAAACTTCTACTACTAAAATTACTCAAATTAGACTGTGAATCTTCTACTACTAAAATTACTAAAACTAGACTGTGAAACTTCTACTACTAAAATTACTAAAATTAGACTGTGAAACTTCTACTACTAAAATTACTAAAATTAGACTGTGAAACTTCTACTACTAAAAGTACTAAAATTAGACTGTGAAACTTCTACTACTAAAATTACTAAAATTAGACGGTCAATCTTCTACTACTAAAATTGACGGTCTTCCGTGATACAAGTTCTGACATATGAATTCAACAGCTGGAAGTGCAAGCTTAGAAAAGAAACTAATTTTCTTCGAAAAAAAAACGTCTTCGAAACTCTTAAGTTTTAGAAGCATAGCACCAACACGAAACTATAAGAGAAGAAATGAAAGAAGAAATAAATGAAGCCATATAACCAGAAGTACATCTATCTTGTGCTCACAATTGATGGATGCAGACTTTGGTGTCGGATCTTCAAGTGGACACCGAATGGTGAAAATAAAACACAGACGACTAACAAAACCTCTACTTAAAATATCAAAGGAGCGGGCTCAACTATGACGTAGCAATGAATGGTCAGACAAGGAGAACTATGATTTAAAGCACCTTTTACCGGTTTTGGGCGGAGAGGAGCTAACGAATTGTGTTTTTGTCTTATGTGATTATACGAAGTGTATTTATTTCTTTGCAATTTCCTTTACATAATTTAAAGGTATTGATAATTCACTCGCTATGTTTCTTTTCCCCACGAGCTCACTCTAACGCCATGGAAATGACACATTTATCGATTTATTAATCTCCACTTGTATAGTTTATTTGAATATAAATAAAGAAAGGTTTAGCCCGGAACGGAAGCATAATGTGATAGGATTATTATGAACGACTTTTACAACACGTGAGACTTACATAGTGACGTTAATTTCGTATTGGGCATACTTTTAACATCAGAACATTGAATAGTTTAGTTACCATTTAACTCTTAACTTTGGGATTACTTCGCTACTGAAGACAGAATATACTTTTTTTAAAACTGTTAAGTCCTCGGAGGAATTAATATTAAAGCTTGCGCATAAATAACTGGACTACAAAGGACAAGAGGTAGGGTTCGATCCCAACCGACGGCTTTCGGTCCACCCAGCCTTTAATGGGTACCAGATTTTTTTCTGAGAAAGTAAAGCGGCAGTGGCGTAATACCGACCACATTACCCAAAAATGTGCCGAAGGTCTGTTAAATTGATGGTCACTAACACCATATTGCCTATATGCCACTTGGCGTGACTGGGGTACTTTACTTTTACTTTTGTGCATAGATTCCGTATTAAAATTGGTTAGAGTAAAGTGAAAAATGTCGAACACTCCCTGGTCATTGCTAGGCATCACTTCAACATCACTTTCCCCGTATGTTTTAAGACAAGGAGGCAACACATACTAACGGTTGTCACGTGTTGCTTTCTATACACGTTCTCTGCGCTTTTAGTCATTCCGACTTGTTTCAGCACGGATTACAGTTTTCCTGCTCTGAGCTCAGCTTAGTACAATTTATTATACATTTTTCTCTCTCTTTTTCTATTTTATATATTTTGACGCCCATCATACCTCTCATCATGTAAAATTCATTTATCTCTTTTCTTATTTCTGCATCCTACTTTCCTCGCCCTCCACTTGATCATCTAACATGTAGTAATTGTGCTTCACCGCTTGTTGTCGTTGTCCCTGTATTCTGAAGAAGGCCACAGGCCGAAACGTCAGTATTGTGTTGTGTTCTTTATTTGTAAAGCTGTCACCATACCTTGGAGTGTTTAGCACACCCCACCATTGGCTCCTTGCTACCAGCTTTACCGCAGCATTGCAATTATTTGCCTGTTCCCAACACATACTAACATTTTGTTTGAGAAAACTGTTTTAGGAAGTATCGCTATGAGCCCGAGTTCGGAGCTGAAGAGTTAACTATTCTTCTTGTCATGACGACAGCAGCTTCACAATAAATAAAGAAGCGATTGATGCGACTCACTGAAGACAGAGTGAGAGTTCGAAGAAAAGAGAAGATGCTGAATATGCTAAGTCACAGCGTGCCTGGTTTATTCATGAACATTTGGTAAGTATCAACATTACGCAGTATAATGAGTAGATGTGTAATTAATTAATTATTGCTATTGTGTAATTGTTGTGGCGATTCATGATTGTACAAAGAGGTTACGACGGTGGTTTTCTGTTGCCTTCCGTCGGTTTGTTTACGGTTGGCTCCGCTAGCCTTCGGCTAAAAAGTCTCACCCACAAGGCAGTGGGGTTGTTTTACTTCGGGGTACCCTCCCTTAGCCTTTTACTCTCCCGAGCTTACCAGCAGGGCAGCCACAGGTTGTACTGTTTACAGCTAAGAAGAGTAATGAAAATGTTCTGAAAGAGGTCAAAGCAAAAAGAGAGCTAATTTCCAATATTAAGAAGAAACAATCATCATTTTTTGGCCATGTAATGAGAAGGGAACTGCTGGAATATAGTGTAACAACTGGAAAAATTGAGGGACGCAGAGATAGAGGGAAGCAAAGAGAAAAAATAGCAGACAGCTTAAGAGAATGGCTTGGCAGAAGGTCAATAACAGAAATGATAATAACTGTCGAGATCGAAAGTTGCGCAGAGACATGATCACCTACGCCAGCAGCCCCGGTACTTCCTGATGATAATTTTGTAATTAGTCGATCAATTATTTTTTAATGAAATTGTTATACTTCTTTGAAAGAATATAATTTCTATTTCTAACATACATTGACATATACAACATTTTTGAATGTTAAAAACAAAATGCAAAGCAAATTTAGAGAGGATAATTACAAGGAGTCAAGCAAACATATTTCACGAAACTAGCGAGTTAAAATCTATTGATATTTTCAATACCATTATTAGATAATAACTTAAGAGTTGAATGGTAATATCGCAGCTTGCAATTAGCACGATTTAACGGATGGATCGAAGTTTCATCATCGCCGACGCCATTGAAAACTGACACGTGAAGGATATTGAGTTCTAAACTAGCGTATTTTAAGGAGAAAAAAAGCGTGCACGGAATATTTGCAGCTTAAATGCGCAGTTTTATGAAAGCATTAATCAATAAGTAATGAACCATATTGGTTTACGAGGTGAACGGGATCAAGATCATTCTACGTCGTTGGTAGGTCGGTCGTTGAAAGAGCGTTACAAACGGGAATGGATTTAAATTACTTGTACTAGCGACGGTCGCATCTTTTTGGTGCAACGACGAAATAACTTTCTTGTTGATGCAATCATCATTATGTGCCGTCTCCGCGTCGAAGGTTGGCTACCATAGAGCGTCATCCCACTCTCTCTCTTGCTTTAATGGTGCAGATTGTCATAGCCTGACTTGTCCATCTTTTGATGTTACTCGTCCATGTTATCTAGGTCTGTCTCTACCTCTTTTACCTTGTGTATTCCAATATTACTTTTATTAGGCTGTTGTGTCTTTTAACATGCCCCAAAAAATTCATTTTGTCTTGTTCTAATTGTGTTTAGTAGTTCTCTTTTCATTTTAGTTGTTTTTAAAACTTCATCGTTTGTTTTCTTTTCTTTCCATCCAATTCTACCTATTCTTCTATAGATTCACATTTAAAGGCTTCAGTTTTCTTTTCTGTTGATGCAATGGTTATTCCTTTTCTTTGTACCCTTATTAACAGATTGCGTTGTACTGTTTTTGTGCTACCTTCAGTGAATCAGTCTTCAGAGTTTTTAGAATGCTTGACTAGCCTTTAATTGCCGTGTACATTCCGGTATTGGTCACTCTTTGTTGGCCATTTTCCTATAGAGTCACTAGACGTCAGGATTTCGCTGGTCATGTCCTACTTCTTTATGTCTATGTGTCCTGTGTCCTGAGTTCTGTGCCCTGAGTTCTGTGCTCTGAATCCTGATTCCCGTGTCCTGAAACATGTGCTATAAGTCATGTGTCCTGAATATTATGCACTGTGCCCCGTGTCCTTAATCATGAGCTGTAAGTCCTGTGTCCTGAGTTCTGTGCCCTGAGTTCTGTGCTCTGAATCCTGATTCCCGTGTCCTGAAACATGTGCTATAAGTCATGTGTCCTGAATATTATGCATTGTGTCCCGTGTCCTTAATCATGAGCTGTAAGTCCTGTGTCCTGAGTTCTGTGCCCTGAGTCCTTTGCCTAGAGTCCTGAGTCCTGTGTCTCTGAATTTTGAGTCCCGTGTACTGAATCATGAGCTATAAATCTTGAGTCCTGTGCTATGAGTCTTGTATCATGAGTCCTGTATCCTGAGTCTTGTATCCTGAGTCCTGTGCTTTGAGTCCTGTGCTCTGAGTCTTGTATCCTGAGTCCTGTGCTTTGAGTCCTGTATCCTGAGTCCTGTGCTTTGAGTCCTGTATCCTGAGTCCTGTGCTTTGAGTCCTGTATCCTGAGTCCTGTGCTTTGAGTCCTGTATCCTGAGTCCTGTGCTTTGAGTCCTGTGCTCTGAGTCCTGTACCCTGAGTCATGTATCCTGAGTCCTGTATCATGAGTCCTGTATCCTGAGTCATGTATCCTGAGTCATGTATCCTGAGTCCTGTATCCTGAGTCCTGTGCTCTGAGTCCTGTATCCTGAGTCCTGTATCCTGAGTCATGTATCCTGAGTCCTGTATCCTGAGTCCTGTATCCTGAGTCATGTATCCTGAGTCCTGTATCCTGAGTCCTGTGCTCTGAGTCTTGCGTCCGGCTTGATATTTACCTTGCCATATAAACAATAATGAAAATATTCCCACATTACCATTTTCTGTTGTTTTTTTTTTAATTAAAAAAAAAAAATTTCAGACAATAATGTCCTGCATCTTCAAATCAAATGTCCTGCCTCTTCAGATAAAATGTCCTACTGTTTTTGTAATAATCCAGTAAATCTATTTTCCAATACTCGATGTCTCATACACAAAAAAATGGTTGCCTCTAAGTATACAGTTGTCATGAGGTGATCCGGCGAGCCTACTCACTTTTGTCGAGACATATTTGCTCAGCGATATTGCTGTAAGGTTGTATGTAGCTGATATGGCCTGTTGTTGTCATATTTCCTAAGATTCCGACACAAACCGAAGAAGCTGGACGTTTTCTTGACGAGAGTACCGTAATAGGTCTTGTTTATCATTATCTAGGATCGAAACCATGTTTTCTTGTTATGACGTACTTCTATTTAAGCACTTTTTGTGGATTTGAAATGAGTTAATTTCTTATTGCACAATATTTCTTTGGGCTTACCTTTAGGTCGTCATGTATAAAAAAGTAAAGTAAAGTACCCCGTCCCGCCAAGTGACGTATAGGGAATATGGTGATAGTAACCATAAATTTTACAGACCTTCGGCACATGATTTTTGGGGTAATGTGGTCGGTATTACGCCCGTGCCGCTTTACTTTCCGAGAAAAAAAACTCAGTACCCATTAAAGGATGGGTGAACCGGAAGCCGTCGGTTGGGATCGAACCCTACCTCTTGTTCTTTGTGGCCCAGTTCACTAACCACTGAGCTATCGCAGCTCCTAGGTCGTCATGTGTAATTCTGGTTAAACTTCCTTGTTCACTTGTTTGTCGTTATTCGTTATTCATTCCTTTTCCTCTCGGACTGATGACGGAAAGTAGGGCGGAAGTTATAGTTCTCCAGAATTGACAATTTGCTGCTAGTTCTTTGAGTTCTTTGTTGTTTCTTACTTCCATAGTTGAGGCTTCCCTAGTAATTGTTCTGTGTAGCGATTCTCTGATTCTGCCTTGTTTTCTTTACCAGACGGTTTTCACATGAATGCCTGACGGTAAAGCCTTTCTTCATTCATTTTCAGCACATGCCCGATGTATTTCCAACACCTTCTTCTTATAAAGCTCGACACGTATTCTTGTGTAGATTCGTCTCTTATCTGTTTGTTTGAAATGTACTCTTTCCATTTTATGTTTGAGATTCTATAAAGACATTTGTTTTTCAAATGTATTTGTTGTTGTTGTTGTTGTTGCGTTCGCCAGCTTTCAACTCTGACGAAGTCCCTAGATATTAGGAACTGAATTTGCGTGTTAATCCATTTTTCACTGGCAGCCGTGTGCACAGGGGTCCCTCGCCGCACAAGCAGATAACTCCGACTTCGGAGGTACTCATGTTTTTTTCCATCGAATGAGTAACTGACGTTTCAAGCCGGGTCTCGCTGCTGAGACCAGGAGTGGTTGCCGCAGAGAGAAATCATAAATAAAATCCCAAAGGTATTTAATTTCCTATCTAAAGTCCTGTTGGGTTTGCAACTTTGGCATCCATACATCGTTAATATATTATATTTAATAAAGAATATCTACAATGTCAAACAATAATATATCTTAAGAAAAAGAGAAAAGCAATGCAATGCACAGTAGCGTATACGTCGAGGGAATATAGTGTTTGTGTCTTTATTTTTTGGGGTGTAATCTTGTCAGTATTCTGACCTATGGAAGCGAATCATGGACAGTATACAAACAAATGAAAAGACGGTTAGAGGCCACAGAGATGAGATTTCTCAGAAGAATGTTGAAAGTTCCCTGGACAGATAAAAAGACCAATGAGGAAGTTCTCAAAGAGGCCAACACAAAAAGGGAGCTCTTAAAAATCATAAGAAAGAAGCAATCAACATTTTTTGGGCACATCATGAGAAGAGAAAAGTTGGAATACTTGGTTACAACTGGCAAAATAAAAGGAAAGAGAGATCGCGGACGACAAAGAGAGAAAATACTGAATAGCTTGGTGTCATGGCATGGAAAACAGTCAACAACAGAACTGATACGATGCACTGTGGATAGAAGATTGTGGAAGGACATGATCGCCTACGCCAACCGGCAGGGTACATGATCATGATGATGAATCTTGTCAGTATTATGTCCGTGCCTCTTTTCCTTCCGAGAAAAATATCCTCTACGAATGTAAGGCTTAATGAACCTGGAAGCCATCGATCAAGATGGAGCTTCTTGTCCTAGTAATGTAGTTCATTTCACTAGCAACGGAACTACCACGGCAATATTAATTGAATGTCTGCAATAGGAAAAGCCATCCCAGCTGCCAAGGCCGCAACACAAAAACTAATGAAAGTACACGCTGAACTGTCCCCTGTAATCACGCCACGCGTGCAAGAGTGGAGGGTCTGTTGTGACGAAGTTCCTCTTTGAAGTTCAATAAATAAATACTTGCAATCTCGTGGAGGAGGAGGGGGAGAGGACGGGGAGGGGAGGGTGAGATTAAAACCAAAAAAATAGAGAACGCACGCAAGCGTTGTCCACCTCACTGACTTGTCACGTGGTTACAATTGGCGCGATGTTTGTCACTGTCTGTTGTCTGTAGTTGATGTTGTCTGTAGTTGATGTTGTCTGTAGTTGATGCTGTCTGTAGTTGATGTTGTCTGTAGTTGATGTTGTCTGTAGTTGATGTTGTCTGTAGTTGATGTTGTCTGTAGTTGATACATTTAGGTATCTCTTTTTCTTCTGTTCGAGCAGTGCGATCGATATCTGCGCTTTCCGACTGACATATTTGTCATCAACATAGGAGCTGTGGCTACCACTTTACTTTCCTTCCCACGTGGCCGTACTAGCTAGACAGAAGCATAGTAGGGTCTTGACCAGCTCTGGTTCATTGATGCTGACGCTATAAGTCGATTTATTAAGCCCAGGCGCTATGTGACGTTTTGAGTTCCATTTTGATTTTGACTTCACATCTAAATTACCAAATGAAAGAAAGGTTCAATGTAGAGTTAAGGAAGTCTTCAGATAAATTACAATAAAATAACTAACAATTTTCAGTTTCCGCTTTGCTAATAAGACAAGACAAAACAAAGCAAACACCTCAACTCAGAACATCTTTAATGTTGGTAAACACAAATATAAATTTTAAATACTATGCGGAATCCGCGAATAGAGCTGCAGAGGGCACAGTAAAATAAACACAAAATGGTATTAAGCAGCTAAACTAATAAAGAGAAGAGGAAAACTATGACGTTTCGGCAAAGCATTCATCAGGTAAAAACAAACAAAAATTATATTAAAAATTAAAATAATTATATATATATATAATAATAATAATAATAATAATATACAAAGATTTAAATATAAAATATTGTTTGTTTCATATTTTTCGTTTCTACCTGATGAGAGGCTTTTATCGAAACGTAGTAGTTTGTCTCGTCTCTCTCTCTATTAGTTTAGCTGACGTTTTCAACGGAGGAAAAGCACAAATAAAACTGTTGAAACTAAAACTAAAAACTTCAACTAAAAACTTCATCTAAAAACTTCAACTAAAAACTTAATCTTAAAACTATCTTAAAACCAATGAGAAGTGTAAGCGGCAAGATACTAAAGTGTAAGCGGTTAAGATACTAAAGTATAAGCTGTCATGATACTAAAGTGTAAGCGGTCAAGGTACTAAAGTGTAATCGGTCTAGACACTAAAGTGTAAGCGGCAAGATACTAATGTGTAAGCGACAAGATACTAAGTGTAAGCAGTCTAGACACCAAAGTGCAAGCATCAAGATACTTAAGTGGAAGCAGCAAGATATTAATGTGTAAGCGACAAAATACTAAAGTATAAGCGGTCTAGACAATAAATTGCAAGCGGCAAGATGCTAATGTGTAAGCGACATGATACTAAGTGTAAGCGGTCTAGACACTAAAGTGTTAGCGGTCAAGATACTAAAGTGTAAGCAGTCAAGATACTAAAGTGTAATCGACCTAGACACTAAAGTATAAGCGGCAAGATACTAATGTGCAAGCGACAAGATACTAAAATATAAGCGGTCTAGACACTAAAGTGCTAGTAGCATGATTCTAATGTGTAAGCGACAAGATATTAAGTGTAAGCGGTCTAGATACTAAAGTGGAAGCAGCAAGATACTAAAGTGTAAAAACCAAGATACTAAAATGTAAGCAATCGAGATACTAAAGTGTAATCGGTTTAGACACTAACGTGCAAGCGATAAGATACTAATGTGTAGGCGACAAGAAAGTAAATTGTAAGCGGTCAAGATACTAAAGTGTAAGCGGTCAAAATACTAATGTGTAAGCGACAAGATACGAAGTGTAAACGGTCAAGACGGTAGTCTCACTTCAGAGAAGCTGCTTAAAAGGAGCGAAAGATGTAGGCGCTATGGTAGCAGGACCTGCATGGTGAAAGAAACATGTTTGAAACTAAATAGTTCAGTTCCACCATAGAGAAGAATAAACTTAATGGCAATGTACAACAAATGATAAACAAGATAAGAAAAATAGAAATATCCACCTTTACAGTATTGATCCCACTATTGGGATCTGCTCTGGACCGGATGTAGACTTGGTGGGATCCCTGGATGAGCATAACGAAACTTTATGATCCCTATTAACAAATTTACATTGGAAGGTCTCAATCATAGATTACAATATTACCAATTTACATTGGAAAGTCTCAATCGTAGATTACAATATAATCAAATTTACATTGGAAGGTCTCAATCATAGATTACAATATAATCAAATTTACATTGGAAGGTCTCAATCATAGATTACAATATAATCAAATTTACATTGGAAGGTCTCAATCATAGATTTCATTATAAAAAAAAATTACATTGGAAGGTCTCTATCATAGATTACAATATAACCAAATTTACATTGGAAGGTCTCAATCATAGATTACAATATAATCTAATTTAGATTGGAAGGTCTCAATCATAGATTACAATATAACCAAATTTACATTGGAAGGTCTCTATCATAGATTACAATATAATCAAATTTACATTGGAAGGTCTCAATCATAGATTACAATATAACCAAATTTACATTGGAAGGTCTCTATCAAAGATTACAATATAACCAAATTTACATTGGAAGGTCTCAATCATAGATTACAATATAATCAAATTTACATTGGAAGGTCTCAATCATAGATTACAATATAACCAAAATTACATTGGAAGGTCTCAATCATAGATTACAATATAACCAAATTTACATTGGAAGGTCTCTATCATAGATTACAATATAACCAAATTTACATTGGAAGGTCTCAATTATAGATTACAATATAATCAAATTTACATTAGAAGGTCTCAATCATAGATTACAATATAATCAAATTTACATTGGAAGGTCTCAATCATAGATTACAAAATAACCAACTTTACATTGGAAGGTCTCAATCATAGATTACAATATAACCAACTTTACATTGGAAGGTCTCAATTATAGATTACAATATAATCAAATTTACATTGGAAGGTCTCAATCATAGATTACAATATAATCAAATTTACATTGGAAGGTCTCAATCATAGATTACAATATAATCAAATTTACATTGGAAGATCTCAATCATAGATTACAATATAAAGAAATTTGACCCGCTCCCCCCCCCCTGAAATGTGAGGCCCTTCTCTGTAGCCTATTTAACATTGGCCTAATTGCGACCTTAAGTGTGCAGCAGGTGACTGAGGAATAACGCCCGCATGTCCAGTGCTGTCGGCATGAGGTATTCGGGTTAGAGTCATTATTTATTATTCTACTCCGGATACTGATTAATTTTAATTTAAAAAAAAAATTAACAAGAAATTTCACTCAACTTTGAATCGAACCCACACTGTCTTGATTTGGAGAAAGATAAGTTATCTATACGACCATGGTAACCATCGAATAGCAACAGATTACTTAGAAAGGTTTACTAAAACAAAAGAAACAACAACAAAAACAATAACGGTATCAAAAGTGGCATAAAATAAAACTATAGGGGCATTCATTCAAAAAAATAACTTGTAGGATCAGATGTCACTTGTTGGAAAATCTTCAAAACATATGTTAGACTTCTTCTTTATCCTCTGAACTTCAGTCGAAGCATAGGACACCTACAAAAGATCTCCACCCAATCCGTTCTGGAAACATGGACAACGCTTGCCAGGACTTAGTAGCCTCTTTCATTTCATCAATGATGGTTCGTCACCACGTCTGCCTCTTCTTTGTTTACCAGGTTGTGTGCATGTTGTTTGCTTGATGTGGATGTCTTGTTCGTTACATTTGTAGAACGTGACCTAACCATTTCCAACGTTTTCTTTTACTTCTCGATTGATGTTGTTAATGCCTGATCTTCTGACGACTTCTTTGTTCATAAGGTGTTGATCCCAAAGGATGTTTAGAATCTTCTTAAGACAGCGACCTTCATAATTCACTTGACCTTTAAAATCTGTAAAACATCTGATAGACAGGGGTTTATTAAATAGTTGAATGATTCAGCAGTTGAGCAATCATTATGAAAGACAAAGAAAGTACTAGGGAGAATGTATCTCTCAAATATCTGCTTTTAGTTATATAATCACTGACTAACAAAAGTAATATCGAATAATGACCGAGTGAAGTATTAGTGTTATTGAAAGCCAACTTGCATTCATCAAGGTAATAAATATATTGGATTCCTGCCTACCCACAGCACTGTACCTCGATATGAGAACGGTGATAGATTCGTAACCGGGGAAAGGAAGTAGATAGATTCACAAGTGAGGGAAGTAAGTAGATAGATTCACAAGTGAGGGAAGTAAGTAGATAGATTAACAAGTGGGGGAAGTAAGTAGATTGATTAACAAGTAATTTGATATGTTCACAAGTGAGGAAAGTAAGTAGATAGATTCACAAGTAATTTGATATGTTCACAAGTGAGGGAAGTAGTAGATAGATTAACAAGTAATTTGATATGTTCACAAGTGAGGGAAGTAAGTAGATAGATTCACAAGTGAGGGAAGTAAGTAGATAGATTCACAAGTGAGGGAAGTAAGTAGATAGATTCACAAGTGGGAAAATAAGTAGATTCACAAGTGGGAGAAGTAAATAGATAGATTAACAAGTAATTTGATATGTTCACAAGTGAGAGAAGTAAGTAGATAGATTAATAAGTAATTTGATAGATTCACAAGCGGGAGAAGTAAGTAGATAGATTAACAAGTAATTTGATAGATTCACAAGTGGAGAAGTAAGTAGATAGATTACCAAGTAATTTGATATGTTCACAAGTGGGAGAAGTAAGTAGATAGATTAACAAGTAATTTGATAGATTCACAAGTGGGAGAAGTAAGAAGCACTGAGTGA
Organism: Megaustenia siamemsis; assembly: GCA_032433765.1. Lineage (NCBI taxonomy): Eukaryota > Metazoa > Mollusca > Gastropoda > Stylommatophora > Ariophantidae > Megaustenia > Megaustenia siamemsis. Next base: position 22,760,886 of record JAVIAB010000139.1, read on the forward strand.
TGACGTACCATCTCTTTGAACGACAAACTAAATGATGAGGAGAGTCAGGGCTTCTCGTTGTGAGAGAAATTAATGTGATGATAAGAGATCGAACGATTTAACTGAAGAAGAAGAAGAACAATTTAACTAGTCTGTTTATCATCTTCTAGCTATTTGCCCGTTTGAGCTTGTCTCCCTTGACAGTCATTCTGAAGTTCTATGTGCCCTGAGCGAGATGTTCAGAGTCTGCAGCAGTCAATTCCAGCTTGTCTAAGATATCATGCACTCATAAATATTAGGTCTCATTCTCTCTCTCGTTTACCTGCAACTACGGAAGGAACTAATCCTCCATAATTAACTTTTCTAGCCTATGACCATTTCCATTTTACCAAAATATTTGTTGAACTTTCTTGAACGTTCTTTATCAACCAGTTTTCTGGAATTATAAGCTCTTGTTAAATTGTCAAGGTTATTTTCTATGCCCATGGTAAAGAAACAACAGATAAATTGGTTCGGCCACATAACAAGATAGAAAGAACTAACAATGAATCAAAGAGCCATAAACAACGCTACGAAAACGTCAGATTAAGAGGAAGACAGAGAAAGAGATGGATAAAGGGAATACTAGAGTCACTAGGAGGAATAACATCAGAAGAGGCCAACAGAAGAGCAAAGAATCGCAGATTGTTTCTCCCTCGACGCCAACGGCAACAGAGGAAGGATAGAAGAAGATGGTATTTTGATTATTCTTCTCAAACACTTGCTTTCAAAGGTATTGATGTATTTTTCAGCAGATATGTCGATTATCCATGTTTCACGGCTATTTTTTTGCTATGGGAAAAATGCATGCTCTTAAAAACTTAGGTATTATTATTGAATCAATTCCTTGCCACATGTTGTGCAGTTGTTTTATCTTATTCATGGCCATGTTCATCCTGGTAGTCTCTCGTTGTTATCAATGAGACAAAATATTTAACTGTCTACTCTTTCCAGATTTTGTCAAATAAGTACATCACTTTATATATCTGTTTTATATGTTGTCAAGATATGTGTTGTTGTGATTTCATAAACGTGCTGCTTTTCACTATTAGCTGAACTGATGTTATAAGTTGTTCATTACCACGTATTTAGGTGGATACAAGTGCTGAATTATCAGCGTAAGGTATTTCTGATAATAGCTGCCCTCCAACTGTAGGAGCGTCAATTTGTTATTTATAATTCGCCTTCCTGACATTTCCCATTATAATTTATGTATATATGTTAATATAGATAAGTCGATATGATATAACCTTGTATAATTCCGTGTCCTATACCAAACCAGTCTGATGTATCATTTTCAATGCGCACAGTAGCTTTTTATATAACATTTGTATCGTATGCGTTAGATTAGGCGGAGACTTATTTTATATCTAGTTTTAATGTTTACTGAAAAAAGCCATCTAGTAAAGGTCAAGGTGAAGTACGAGACTTGAATCGGCGTCTGAGCATGCGAGCGTCACCCATATGTGCTCGGCCTCCAATCCAGAAGTGTTCGGAGACTTCTGGATAGTGTTGCTTCAAGCATCGAAACTCACGAAGCGAGGCGACATTCCTCATTTTCTAAGAGTAATACCCTGGTACCTATTTCTGCCAGCGGCTAGGTCGACCGCGGGGAGAATTTTTTTCTTAACATTGAGTACAACTGACACTGTTTCCAGTGGGAATCGAACACGGGTTGACCGAACGTCGGTAGCCCAATCGGGTGGTTTTCACAACTAGGCTACCGAGAACCTCCTAGAAGCCCATCTAGTATATAACCTCACTCTTACATCAGTTACACCTAAGTTACCACCTATTGGCATTCAATTAATTTTGTAGCGACTGAGTAATTTGTTAAAGGAAAAACATAATTTTTTATCGTAACCAGAGTCAACTGTTAGCAAGAAATATCTCTTTCACATGCCAGCAACGGATTGCTATTTTCTTATATTGTTTTGTGTAGGCTTTCAGAAGTAATTTGTAGTTTTTAGACCTTCCAGCTTGTTCTTCCTGATCCGGGTCATTGTGGTCAAACATTAATGAAAGAACTGACTGTTTTTCTTCGGTACTCGTTGTGGTGACTTCAGATCTTTATCAGACATTGATAACATAATGAAGTCTAAAGTAAGAGAACTACTAAACATTATTAGAACAAGACAAATTACATTTTTATGGCATGTTAAAAGACACAGCAGCCTACTAAAAGTAATCCTGGAGGAGAAAATACAAGGTAAAAAAGGCAGAGGCAGACCAAGGTTAACATGGACGAGTAACATTAAAAGATGGACAAATCAGCCTATGACAACCTGCACCGTCAAAGCAAGAGACAAAGCAGAATAGCGCTGCATGGTAGTCAACCTTCGTTGCGGAGTTGGCACTCAATGATGATGATGACGAATGAAGGCTTAGGTAAAGTTCGTATAGTAAAGTTCTTATAGTAAAGTTCTTATAGCAAAGTTCTTATAGTAAAGTTCTTATAGTAAAGTTCTTATAGCAAAGTTCTTATAGTAAAGTTCTTATAGTAAAGTTCTTATAGCAAAGTTCTTATAGTAAAGTTCTTATAGTAAAGTTCTTATAGCAAAGTTCTTATAGTAAAGTTCTTATAGCAAAGTTCTTATAGCAAAGTTCTTATAGTAAAGTTCTTATAGCAAAGTTCTTATAGCAAAGTTCTTATAGTAAAGTTCTTATAGTAAAGTTCTTATAGTAAAGTTCTTATAGTAAAGTTCTTATAGTAAAGTTCTTATATTAAAGTTCTTATAGTAAAGTTCTTATAGTAAAGTTCTTATAGCAAAGTTCTTATAGTAAAGTTCTTATAGCAAAGTTCTTATAGCAAAGTTCTTATAGTAAAGTTCTTATAGTAAAGTTCTTATAGTAAAGTTCTTATAGTAAAGTTCTTATAGTAAAGTTCTTATAGCAAAGTTCTTATAGTAAAGTTCTTATAGCAAAGTTCTTATAGCAAAGTTCTTATAGTGAAGTTCTTATAGTAAAGTTCTTATAGTAAAGTTCTTATAGCAAAGTTCTTATAGCAAAGTTCTTATAGCAAAGTTCTTATAGTAAAGTTCTTATAGCAAAGTTCTTATAGCAAAGTTCTTATAGTGAAGTTCTTATAGTAAAGTTCTTATAGTAAAGTTCTTATAGCAAAGTTCTTATAGCAAAGTTCTTATAGCAAAGTTCTTATAGTAAAGTTCTTATAGCAAAGTTCTTATAGCAAAGTTCTTATAGTAAAGTTCTTATAGTAAAGTTCTTATAGTAAAGTTCTTATAGTAAAGTTCTTATAGCAAAGTGCCTAGGTCATCCTTCTCTTTCTTAACGTTCATCCGTTAAATGGGCATGGGTACGATGTATCGCTAGCTTGCGGCGAAATCGCGATATTTTACGCCTCTATTTACCTCCATTAGGCCTACTCCCCTTCAGTTCTTGATCAAAGTGGCAATGTATGCAGATGACATGGTTATGTGGTGCACAGAGGAGTGTGCAACAGTGACCTCCAATTTGTTGCAAGGAGCTATGAATGCACTGAATTCATGGACAAATAGATGGTGTAGCAGCATCAGTACATACAATTGCAGTACTACACTTTTCACTCTCTCCCAAAACAAAAAAAAAACAAGAGCCATCTACATAAACAATGAGCCTGTGAAAGAAGACATAAGAGCTGCGTATCTCGGAGTTACATTTGATAACAAACTTTCTTGGAAACAGCAGATAAATAAGTAAACCAAAAAAAGCAAGGAGAAAGTTGGCTTTTCTAATAAGGCTGTGTGTACCACGTGGGGTGCGAGTGGGAAAATACTCAGTAAAGTTTACCAACAGAGTATACGCCCACATATAGAATATGGATCATCCGCATGGTGCTCAGCATCAAACACCACACTGCAAGAACTGGATAAAGTACAAAACCAGGCACTTAGGGTCATCACAGGAGCAATGAAATCAACACCAATACTGGGGATGGCGAAATTGTGGAGGAAACCAGCACTGAGAGGATGGAGGGACACAAATGTGCTGATACAGGCAGAACAATTTTTACCCCGTCACGCCAAAGAGCATATAGAGAATATGGTGTTAGTGACCATACATTTTACAGACCTTCGGCACATGATTTTTGGGGTAATGTGGTCGGTATTACGCCCGTGCCGCTTTACTTACCCAGAAAAAAAATCCGGTATCCAATAAAGAGCCTTTCATGTACTAGCGGCCAAACCTGAAAAGGTTACGAAGACGGAGCGAGGGTCGAATACTACTAGCTATTAATGTAAAGTAACGGTTCTCTCCACGAATTCCGTGGTGCATGGTACATTTGGCGTTAGCGACATATCCTTTCATGTCCTAGGCATATTTTGGGTGATTGGTCAGTTATTGAAGCCCTTGTATACAATACTTTATTTGCGTGCACAAGCTATACTGTAATGTAGAAATTATAATATTGATGAAATATGGAGTTCAACGAGGAATGAGAGAAAGTGAGGCGGAGAAGGATGAGAGAGAAAGAGAGAAAAAAAAACAGAAAGAAAAATAGAATCAATGAATTATAAATAAGTAGCTTGCAGATTTCATGAGATTGAAGTTTCCATGAAAGCCAGTACAAATCTGGCGATGTTTGACTAATTACAATCAATCATTCTGTATTTGCTCACCAAACGAGTGTCAGTTAATTATCTTTTTGAGACAACTAATAATAAATGCATATTATCATGGGGGGGGGGGGGGGGGGGGATCTTCCGAGGTGACAGCAGAATCATTTCTGGTGAAGCGGTTTACAACACTCGGAAAACAATTCACAAATAATCAACATCAGGAAAAAAAAAGAATAAACTGGCACCTCGTAGCAGAACCGAACCCGTACTCCTCGGCAAGGCGCCATGCCACAAGAAACAAACGCTAGGGCACAAGGCTGTGTTGAGGAGTACTGGTTCAATCCCGCTTCGGGCTATCTATCTATCTGTCTTTGTTTTGTTTGTCTTTTGTTGAATATTTGGGATTTTTATTTTCCGAGCGCTGTAAACATGCATCTTCCCCCGTAATGATTCATTAAACTTCTTGAATTTAGTTCACTTCAGTGTTAAAAGAAAAAAAGCTCACACACACAAACATAATTACTGCCAAATAGTGAAGCCACCGTGTAGGGGCTGGAGTATATAGTAATTGTCATTCAACATAGCGTGCCTATGAAATCCCACAGAAAGCATTACGACTGAGAAATAACAGGAAAACCTCACTTGGTTTAATGATGTATCTATGACGTCACGACGAGCATATGCACGAGAGAAAGGACAAATCATTTTAGTTGGATGTTGAAATACAATAGAGATGGATGAGAATAAAGTAATTAAATAACTCTTTGCATTATTGGTCTAATTAAAGAACGGCTCCAAGAGAGCATTTCGTTGGAATTAAAGAGTTTATAAGTGAACGTATGCATAAACGTAATGTGTTAAGTAAAGTGACTAGTGGTGAATACGTTGATAGATCTAGTAGTGAATGGTAGTAACAAAACATAACTATATATATGTAGTAGTTAATTGAGGGCAATAAACATAAGCTAATAGACCTAGTAAGTGAATCTTCTTCTTCTTCTTTCCTTCCTTGCTTTTCAGCGTCGAGTGGAGATATATTTTGCGGTCATTTGCTCTTCTGTGTTCGCCTCTTCTGCTGGTATGTTTCCTTGTGTTTCTAATATTTCGTCAAACCATCTTTTTCGTGGTCGGCCCTGAGACCTGGTGTTCTCGAAACGTTTGTTGAAGGCTCGTTGAGTTTTGAGCACTCTGCCTTGTCACGTGGCCAAATCATTTTATCTGTTGTTTCTTTATATATTCATTGGAAGTGGCTATTCCTAGAATTTTTTCTCAGTTCATAATTTCTGATCTTGTCTCTCAGGCTGTTTCCTGTCATTCATCTCAGTAGAGGTAATTTTTTACTTGTTGTTCTTGCATCTAGGGTTCATTACTGACAGCACAACGTTGGGATGAAGATTGTGTTATAGAGTGCCCGTGTTGCCTCTAGCGTTATTTCCTTGTTGGAAAATAGTGGTAATAGCTGTCCAATTATTTGACAAACTCTGTTGTATCTTGAGTCTATTACAGCTGTTTGTGAATTGTCGTTTGTAACTAGACTTCCTAGGTATTTAATTTCCTCTGCTTGTTTTAGTTGTCTGCCGTCTATAATTATGCTGATGTTCTGTTTCTCTTTTGCGATATTCGTGACTTCTGTTTTGTTGATGTTTATTTTCATGTTGTATTTTGTGCCTGTTTTGTTGTAGTGAATAAACATAAGCTGATAGATCTAACAGTAAACCATCATCATCATCAACTACCGGGCCTACTGGCGTAGGTGATCATGTCTCTCCACAACTTTCGATCTCGGCAGCTATTTATCATTTCTGTTGTTGACCTTTTGCCAAGCTATTCTCTTAAGCTGTCTGTTATTTTTTCTCTTTGCTTCCCTCTATCTCTTCGTCCCACAATTTTTCAAGTTGTTACAATATATTCCAGTTGTTCTCTTCTCATTACATGGCCAAAAAATGATGATTGTTTCTTCCTAATATTGAAAATTAGCTCTCTTTTTGCTTTGACCTCTCTCAGAACATCTTCATTATTCTTCTTAGCTGTCCATGGTACTCTCAACATTCTTCTGTAAAACCACATTTCTACAGACTCCAGTGATTTTCTTGTCTGTTGTCCTATTGTCCATGATTCGCATCCATATGTTAAGACTGGCTCTACATAACATTTAAGAACTCTTTTTCTTATTTCTATTGTCAAAAATGGATTGCATAGTATCTTCCTCATTTTTTGGAAAGCTGCTTTTGCCTGAGCCATTCTGCATCTCACCTCTTTTGTACATCTTCCGCCTGAGGTTAACAAAGTTCCCAAATATTTAAATTCATTTACCTGTTTTAATATTGTTCCACTTGTCTTTATTTTGCACTGAGGTGATGTCTTTTTCTTTGTTGTTACCATTACCTCTATCTTTTTGCTATTACGGCTGAATCCTTTATTTTTGCTTTCTTTCACTATAATGTCCAACATTTCTTGTAACTTATTTTCACTCTAGCAGTAAATAGTGGTGTACTAGTAAATTCGATGTTACTGAATAAAGACTAGAGGATACTGCACAAAGTTTGAACAAACAAAAACACAAACCTCCTCACCAGCCCATGATGTCCTCGAAGATTGTCTCCATAAGTGCCAGTCTTGTCTTCTTCACTCTATTTGTTTGCCGAGGAAGATATAAAAGTTAGAGCTCTCATTTATGTCTCAGCTTGACAATTGTAATAAATACTGTTATAGCGCTAGTCTCTCGATCGTGCTTTGGATTTGTCACTTTTTCTATTTGTCCTCAATAGTAAGGGGTCGATAATAAACATCATAAGACTATGACAACCTGCAGTATCAATGCAAGCGACAGAGCTGAATAGCGCTCCATGGTAGCCAACCTTCGTTGCGGAGATGGCACTCGATGACGAATATTTTATTATGCCATTTGAAAAAAAACTGTTCAGTATTTTTTATCTTGATTTTTCTCTGCTCTTCTTCCCATTCATTCTGCCTGTTATAGTATTCTCAATGCATTCTTTTCGCATGACATGCCCAATAAATGTAGATAGTCTTTTCCGCGTGATTTTGATGATATTCTTGGTTTCTCCAGCTCGTATTAAACATTCTTCACTTGTAAGTTTTGCTATCCATGGTATGTGTAGCATTCTTCACCTGTAAGTTTTGCTATCCATGGAATGTGTGGCATTCTTCTGATAAATCAAATCTCAGTTGTCTCTAATGTCTTTTGTGTTGTCGTACTGATCATACATGACTACTTCCATATGGTAGAACATGTTCGATGCTGCACTTGAGCGCACGTTTTCTATCATTAATCGGCAATGCTTTGTTACATAGGATGTTTTTTATTCGATGGAATTCGTCTTTGCTTGTCCTATTCTGCTTCTAATTTCTGTAGTGCATCTGCCATCTGATGTTATTGATACGAGGTATTTGGATCTACTCACCTGTTTCAGGAGTTTTGTGGATGAAGGCTAGGTGAACCTAGAAGCCTGCGATCAGGAGCGAACCCGAATTTTTTTCTCCTTAATAACTCAGTGCTGTTTGAGAATAATCAACAATTTGCATTTCTAAAATGAGCAAACAAACAAAGATAACGACAAGTATTAGTGATTGTGTCGTGGGCGGTGGTCTTTCTGATCTACGTTTCTCAATACTGTGACCTAGATACCTCTTCATTTTTCAGATACCTCAACTAGGAGCCCTGTTTTGAACAGGAACAGGCGCACACATTTTTACGAAGTCACCACATACATTCCTCACAAGTGAATTATTTCAATACTTATAATATTGGCTAAATACTGCAGTTACAGTTAAAAGTAGGGTCTGCGACAAAACAAAAATTGAAAGTTATGTTTTGTTGTTTGTACTGCACCGTTGTGCATAGATGCGGCAGTGACTACGTGGTTGACCAGTGCGCTCGATGCTAGTCAGAGGAAACTAGGTTTAATTCCTTTGTGGCGAAATAGTTGAACAATATTAAAACAGGTAAATGAATTTAAATATCTGGGAACTTTGTTAACCTCAGACAGAAGATGTACAACAGAGGTGAGATGCAGAATGGCTCAGGCAAAAGCAGCTTTCCAAAAAATGTGGCAGATACTGTGTAATCAATTTTTGACAAGGAAAATAAGAAAAAGAGTTCTTAAATGTTATGTAGAACCAGTCTGAACATTTGGACGTGAATCATGGACAATAGGACAAAAAACAAGAAAATCACTGGAGGTTGTAGAAGTGTGGTTTTACAGAAGAAACTTGAGAATACCGTGGACAGCTAAGAAGAGTAATTAAAACGTTCTGAAAGAGGCCAAAGCAAAAAGAGAGCTAATTTCTGATATTAGGAAGAAATAATCATCATTTTTTGACCATGTAATGAGAAAGGAACAGCTGGAATATATTTTAACAGCTGGAAAAATCGAGGGACCAAGAGATATAGGGAAACAAAGGGAAAAGATGAAAGACAGCTTAAGAGAATGGCTTGGCAGAAGGTCAACAAGAAAAATGATAAATAACTGTCGAGATCGAAAGTTGTGGAGAGACATGATCACTTACACCAGCAAGCACGGTACTTGATGATGCTGATGATGATGTGATGAAATGTATTCGAACAAAGCACAGCTTCAAGATAATACAGCATCTAAAAATGTGTATGAAAGATTCTTTCCGAAAAACAAAATAGTGGCATAACCTTATACCGACCATGTAACTATAAAATATGTCGTTGATAATTGAAAAATATGGGAATTAACATCGTATTATGTGCCGTTCATGAATGAAAATATGGGCACTAATATTGTATTTACCATAAGTGAAAAAAAAAAAGTAAAGTACCCCGTCCCGCCAAGTGGCGTATAGGGAAATATGGTGTTAGTGACCCTATATTTTACAGACCTTCAGCACATGATTTTTGGGTTAATGTGGTCGGTATTACGCCCGTGCCGCTTTACTTTCCCAGAAAAAAACCGGTACCCATTAAAGGCTAGGTGAACCCGGAAGCCGTCGGTTGGGATCAAACCCTACTTCTTGTCCTTTGTAGTCCAGTTTACTAACCACTGAGCTATCGCGGCTCCCATTATTTACTATAAGGAACGGAGGTAATCCCTTACTTTGAACTGCCTGATGTACTATCATTTTGTTCATTACAACAGCATGGTTTTTTTGGGTGTTCTTGACAGAGTCCAATAGTTTCATTCAATCATAACCCCATAGACCCATTTTTAGACCAAAGTCCACCCGTCCTTACTTTTTGAAAATTTCTCTACCTCTCTCCAGCCTAGGCCAGTGTTTTTAACGGTTTCCATAACTTCTCTTCTATGTATGCGTATGTTAATTTGTGGGACATTTGGTATTTCACTAATATATCTTTTGGGAGGTCTTAATTTCCTTCTTTTGTTCTTGCAAAACCTATTTGCTAATGCAATACAATCCCTAAATAAATTATTTAACACATCTAATGGCGTGATGGTTTTCTACACGTCTCGAAAGGCACATAATCTATCGCTCACCTGTTGACTTCTCTGGACTTGTTATTATTTTCATCCTGGAATTAAAGTCTCGATAATTGCTGTTGAGAAAAGGAACGTCTAGGTCGGTACAATTATAAACCACCTGCGTTGCAGGGACTGCATTAAATGGAAAACACTAACAGGTTGTCTTTAAGGATTTTGGCATCTTATTTGATCTCGTAATTAACTCTTAAAGACTTATCCATGATTGTGTAAAGCCACCAGACAGAGAAAGCTTAAAGTATGTTTATACCTGTAATATTAGCAGAAATATGTAGCAGCTAGGTTCTTCTAATATTCAAAATAAACATTGGCGTTAAATGACCACAGGAGAGTGCTTCTTTCAAGTGACTGTTAAACACCAGAATTTATTGACTGGTTTTAAGTCAAGAACTATTCGTAAACTGCAGTAAATCTAGTGATCTATAAACGAAAGCAAAAGCATTTGAAGTACGCGTTTTTACGTTTTACCAGTAAATACAATGTAATTGTAAGTAATGTCTCCTAAAGTGATATTGTTGTAAAGCAGTGAAATATGAATGTAAGTGCTACAGAAGAATAGTTGGAATACCGAGGAAAACAAAAACAAAGCCTGTCCATTTTGCAAGAACTTAAAGTTCAAAGAAACTGGTTGTTAAGTACATAACAAGTCGGGGGCGGGGGGGGGGGGGGGGTTCAATCAAGTGAATCGACATAGTGACCTAGAGAAGATAATTATGGAGGACATAGTTCCAGGTAAACGATGGAGAAAGAGAGAGAGGAAGTGAAAGGACGAGAGAGAAAGAGAGAGAGGAAGAGAGAAGGAGAGAAAGAAAAGAGAGAGAAAAACAAAGCGAAAGAGAACGATAAAGAAAAAGAGAGAAGGGAGAGTGTAAGAAAAAAGAGAGAGAAAGAGAGAGAGAGACAGAAAGAAAAATGAAAGAAAGAAAGAAAGAAAGAAAGAAAGAAAGAAAGAGAGAAATAGAAGGAGGGACAGAGAAAGAGAGATGGAAGAAGAGAAAGAGAGAAAGCCCAGAAAAAAGGTGGTTTAGAATGTCACAGACGAGCTGGGATTGACTGTTGCAGAAGCTGGACATCATGCGCAAGACAAATAAAGCGTCAGAAATGGCTGTCATGGGAGTCACAAATAAGGGCAAGCAGCTAGATGATGATGTCGATGGAGTGAATTATTCATCTTGGCTGTACTAGACGCCATAGTTTGTTGGCATGACGCACTGAATCAGTTTTGAAATTGTGATGACTTTAAACACAATTCGTTTGCGCTTTTCTCGATGTGACTGAATATAAAAATGGGTACTTCACTAACTGTGGTCTGGGAAGGCAATAACAACGAGGAAGAACGCTGCCCCTTCTCTCATTCATAAAACTCCGTGATCTTGTACAGGTAAGTTCAGTTCCTGACCTTCTAGGCCTATACACTTTGACATTCACCTTGGTCATATTCTGATACAGCACCAAAATGCTGAATACAAATTTTTTTTTTAAATTTAGGCTCGTTCTCAGCTGGTATTTGAAAAGCTGATTTTAATAATTAATTGACTGCATTTATTTTCTGTTTGCTGATTTTTTTTTTTAAAATTCTAGGCGACAAACCTGGAAGGTACTCACGTTCGATTACTTTTTACTATTTCCCACAATGCTCCACCCCAGTATGCCTGACCTTAGAGATGCTCCAGCCGTCTATCCCAATTTGATAACAGCTGACGTCCATGATTAATAGCAAGGTTTTTCTTGGAGCTAGTTAAGAACAAAGCACTTTTGATAACAGAGAGGCACCCTGAAGGCAAACTTGAGTGACAGAGAATCGATATGTGAGGCCAGAGCAAAAGAAATAAATCAAGATGAGCTTCATCGCAGTGACCAACTTCACATAGTAGTTACATCGTCCAGACAATCTTCGACGTGGAGACGACCTCTCATCTAACGTGACTGGTCTTCTTCTCCAGTGAGGTAAGTATCCCTAAATTATGATTTACTGTGCCTTTGTTTTTGTGTGCTCATCACAGCTTGTCATGAGTGGTATTTTAGTTTAGCGCTATACAAATAGGTGCCAGCAGGTGCCATGGCGTCCAAGACTTACTTTCCTGACGCCCTTGACTTACTTTCCTGGCGTCCTTGACTTACTTTCCTGGCGTTTTTGACTTACTTTCCTGACGCCCTTGACTTACTTTCCTGGCGTCCTTGACTTACTTTCCTGACGCCCTTGAATTACTTTCCTGGCGTTCTTGACTTACTTTCCTGGCGTCCTTGACTTACTTTCCTGGCGTTCTTGACTTACTTTCCTGGCGTCCTAGAATTACTTTCCTGGCGTTCTTGACTTACTTTCCTGGCGTCCTTGACTTAATTTCCTGGCGTTCTTGACTTACTTTCCTGGCGTTCTTGACTTACTTTCCTGGCGTCCTAGAATTACTTTCCTGGCGTTCTTGACTTACTTTCCTGGCGTCCTTGACTTACTTTCCTGGCGTTCTTGACTTACTTTCCTGGCGTCCTTGACTTACTTTCCTGGCGTACTTGACTTACTTTCCTGACGCCCTTGACTTACTTTCCTGGCGTTCTTGACTTACTTTCCTGGCGTTCTTGACTTACTTTCCTGGCGTCCTTGACTTACTTTCCTGACGCCCTTGACTTACTTTCCTGGCGTCCTTGAATTACTTTCCTGGCGTTCTTGACTTACTTTCCTGGCGTCCTTGACTTAATTTCCTGGCGTTCTTGACTTACTTTCCTGGCGTTCTTGACTTACTTTCCTGGCGTCCTAGAATTACTTTCCTGGCGTTCTTGACTTACTTTCCTGGCGTCCTGACTTACTTTCCTGGCGTTCTTGACTTACTTTCCTGGCGTCATTGACTTACTTTCCTGGCGTACTTGACTTACTTTCCTGACGCCCTTGACTTACTTTCCTGGCGTTCTTGACTTACTTTCCTGGCGTTCTTGACTACTTTCCTGGCGTCCTTGACTTACTTTCCTGAGCCAACTTTAACGTTAATTAGAATGTCATGCACTAATAGCAACGTTTTGAAACTACACACTAGAATTGTCTCATTTTCTCAGCGAACATGTCCAATATGTCGTCTCAGATATCACACTAAGTAAGTAAAGACTCTGTTTATATAATGGTTAAGATTTAATCTTTAATTTTAATTACCGTAATATTACTACGAATGTAATTTTTACTATCCTCATTACTACAATAGTAACTATCCTCTTACATCTCCACGGCGGTAGGTCAGATGCGCCACAAAATAAAAGAGCATTGGACATATAAATTCTTGTTTGTCTTGCTCATATACTCATTTCAGAAATGTATCGTGTGTGTGATTGTTTCATAGCAAATTCAAGGCGATTGAAGGATGTTTAATTGCTAATATTAATAAAATGTGATTAATAATTAATATTTCTTACAAAAAAAGCCAAACTATTTATTCGTTGAGAAATATATATTTTCCTTCGCGTTGATCTACTAAAATTTTAATTTATGTATTTTCATGCACATTACTCTAATAAAATATTAATTTATGTATTCTAATAGTCATTACTCTACTAAAATATTAATGTATGCATTCTCATACTCATTACTCTACTAAAATATTAATTTATGTATTCTCATACTCATTACTCTACTAAAATATTAATTTATGTATTCTCATACTCATTACTCTACTAAAATATTAATTTATGTATTCTCATACTCATTACTCTACTAAAATATTAATTTATGTATTCTCATACTCATTACTCTACTAAAATATTAATTTATGTATTCTCATACTCATTACTCTACTAAAATATTAATATAAAAAAATGAATAAGCTGAAAAATGTCATTTTGTTCGGTGGCACAAACAGGAATTGACCCTATATTATTTACTAGGTTAAGAGAGAACGGACCCGGGACATCTTCGCCCCAACATTTCTAGGAATACAACGATTATGCCATTTTGAAATTCAAGCAAGCGGCCATGACATCACAGAAGCATTATCGGTGTCTTTTTTTTAAATTTCAGTCCAACAACGACATACAGCCATCACTTTAAAAAAAAGCTCAACAGGAAAGGAGGTTGTACATGCCCGACTTAATTAGAAATTGGAATGTTCTCTTTTATCATCCTCTTCCTTTAGAACATCATCATCAAGTACCGGGCCTGCTGGCGTAGGTAATCATGTCTCTCCACAACTTTCGATCTCGACAGTTATTTATCATTGCTCTTGTTGACCTTGTGCCAAGCCATTCCTTTAAGCTGTGCGGTATTTTTTCTCTTTGCTTCCATCTATCTCTCCGTCCCTCAATTTTCCCAGTTGTCACAATATATTCCAGTTCTTCTCTTCTCATTACATGGCCAAAAAATGATTGTTTCTTCCTAATATTTGAAATTAGCTCTCTTTTTGCTTTGGCCTCTTTTAGAACGTTTTCATTACTCTTCTTAGCTGTCCATGGTATTCTCAACATTCTTCTGTAAAACCACATTTCTACAGACTCCAGTGATTTTCTTATCCTTTGGAACAAGCACTCAATTTCACCTCAATATAAGGCGTTCTATACAAGTTCTAAATGGAATTATAACGGAATAATTATGACCTTGCGACATGCACTGTACCTTAGCGATACATATAAACTATGTCTCATCCCACTTTTCTATATCTCCGTCTCTTTCGCCCATCCCTGGTACTTTATGCTAACTCAAATAAATTAAACACATTTTTGAGGGTTTTGCCTTCTATGTTGTGCATGTTAAGTGATCGATTATGAGGCTCACATCTGATCAAGACCTCACTCTAACTCCCCGTTGGCCTCATTGTCAACAGATTGCTCTGAACAAACACTGGTTGAAAAGGTAAGTTGATGTAGCCCCGCAGCGGTCGAGTCTATTGTATAGAATAACTGGCGTAACATAACTTCTAGGTTGATCGAGCTCGAGATTCTCCAACAGATCCCGGGAAATCAAGAAGGACATATCAGCCAGCGTTGTCACCTTCCATAAGTCTATGAGCCGACCACGTGAGATGAAGATCATCATCTTGGTTAAAATGGGCATCTTTAGATTTAGATAGACACGCCTTCCGTCTGCCACTCAACATTTAACAGAGTCGCTTGTCATAGCTTATTGCTAGTCCATCTCTTCGTTTCTTTTTCAACTTCTCTTTCACTTCTGTTACAAAATTGTATCACTTCCTTCCATTTGTCACTACACCGTTCTTTATATCCCCCTGATTTTTTTGTCTTTCCCCTAATAACGCATCTTTCATTTCATCTTTTATTCCAGTCATCCTTTCTTCAATATCCACACATTTTATTAACATTCCTTTTTTCCCCCACTTGTCACGCTTCTATTTCATCATTTGTTTCTATAACTCCCTCTCTTATTTTTTCCCCACTTGTCACGCTTCTATTTCATCATTTCTTTCTATAACTCCCTCACTTTTTCCACCTTTCACAAAACCCTTTAATTCTTACACTATTTTTTCTTACCCCGTCGTCTATTTTTACTTTCCTCATTGCCTGAATATATTCCCTCACAATGTCTGTGTCACCTAACTCCAAAAAGGGAAAACTTAAATAATATACATGATATTGTTATTCGATTCTTATTCAGTTCAACAGCAGCTGCACAGCCAGAACAGCAGCAAGTGACACAGACCACTTCAGAGTTAGATCAGGAGGTGTAAGACAGGGGTGCGTACTATCCCCTCTACTGTTTATTACATACATGGACTATATATGCAAGTTAGCCAACCCATCAGAGACAGAGGAGATCAACGAGCTTTTATTTGCAGACGATCAGGCACTAAAACGTGGGGAAAACAAGAAGAATTACAAGAACACTTAAATAAACTCAACAGTACAGGCACAAAATACAATATTAAAATAAACATCAACAAAACAGAAGTCATGAATGTCGCCAAAATATAAAGAACATCAATATAACTTTAGAAGGCAGACAACTAAAACAAGTAGAGGAATGTAAATTCCTAAGAAGTCTAGTGACAAACGACAATTCACAAACAGCAGAAATAGACTCAAGATGCAACAAAGCTTATCAAATCATTGGACAGCTGTCACCACTATTGTCCAACAAGGAATTAACTCTAGGGTTAATACGGGCACTTTACAATACAATCTTCATCTCAACGTTGTGCTACTAATGCCAGTCCTGGACCCTAGATGCAAGAACAATAAGAAAAAATAACCTCTGCTGAAATGAAATGTGTCAGACGAATGGCAGGAAACAGTCCGAGTGAAAGATTAGAACGGAAGAAGTGAGAAAAAGCTATGAATAATTTTCGCCATAGAATATATAAAGAAACAACATATAACATGGTTTGGCCATATGACAAGGCAGAAAGATCAAAACATAACACAACAAGCCTCAATAAATGTTGCTAGAACACCAGACCCAAGGGCCCACCACGAAAAAGATGGATTGACGGAATATTAGAAACACAAAGAAACATAACAGCAGCAGATGCGAACAGAAGAGTAAAAGACGGCAAATTATATTTCCCTCGACGCTGAAAAGGAGCCACGATAGCTCGGTGGTTAGTGAACTGGACTACAAAGGACAAGAGGTAGGGTTCGATCTCAACCGACGGCTTCCGGTTCACCCAGCCTTAAACGGGTACCGGATTTTTTTTCTGGGAAAGTAAAGCGGCACGTGCGTAATACCGACCACATTACCCCAAAAATCATGTGTCGAAGGTCTGTAGAATGTATGGTCACTAACACCATATTCCCTATATGTCGAAGGTCTGTAGAATGTATGTCACTAACACCATATTCCCTATGTGTCGAAGGTCTGTAGAATGTATGGTCACTAACACCATATTCCCTATGTGTCGAAGGTCTGTAGAATGTATGGTCACTAACACCATATTCCCTATACGCCACTTGACGTGACGGGGGTTACTTGATTTGTTTTTTACTTTTCGACAAGAAAATAAAAGAAAAAACTTTTCATTTGCTGAAAAGCAAATGAGGAAGGAAAGAAGAAGAATAAGATCCATACCTAGCATATCTCAAGAACATGGAACAGAGAACGTGTGGACGAATTGATAACTTGGCCTTACGATCAGGGTAACACGGGTTCGAATCGCGGTAGGGAGAAACGGTTATTTCTGTTGTGGGGTGATATACAAATTCAGACCTGTACACCTCGTGGCGACTGCACTGCGCAAGCGGCCTTTATTCTCCAGTCCTATATGTTTCCCCGGCAGATCAATTAAATGGGATAAATCTGTAAAGATGTTTTTTTAATTTACTGTTTTAACGATGGATCGCCAGCGTTTCTCTCTCTCTCTCTCTCTCTCTCTCTCTCTCTCTCTCTGCGTTCAGGACTCAATCAGAGTAAGAATTCCAGACTCCCACATGAAGTCAGCTGTCAGGCTAAGTGTGTTGATCGCCCCACAGACAGAACATCACAATTAGAGTCTGTCAGATCCACTCTGACTGATCACCCGTTAATACGTTGCACTGTGTTCTGCACCAGTGGCCCAGTGCATCCGATTTCAGCCAGCATTTTATTCGGGTTTGCTTTCCCTAGCCTTTGATTGTCCCCAATCTTCCTGCAAGGCAGCAGATTGTCTTTTCTGTAGGGGGATTCTGCCCTTAGATGGTAGGCCCTCCCAGGTTTACGAGCACCATCTGCCCGAGTCACTAGAGGTGACTAACACAGAAATGCACACACAAAGATGTGAGATGTGACTAACACAGACAGCGTTTAATAGTTCTGAAAATGCTGAAGAAACAATTTCAAACCTTGCATCGAACGTCGACCATTCCATGTATACAATCAAACGAAGTAAGAAATGGATGAACAGCATACATGCAAGGACAATAATGAGAGAACGCGATGTTACAGATACTAGTCAGGACTCAAATAGATAGTAAACGTCCAGCAAAACAATTGACAATAAGGGTCATTTTACTTATTCATTATAATTCTTAAACTCCGAAATTAATTTTGCTGGTTCGAACTAAAGTATAAGTATCTGTCTTGAAATTATGAACTCTTTAACAGCATCAGTTTCAAATTGTATAAATGATTAAATATTTAACAGCATCAGTTTCAAATTGTATAAATGATGAAATATTTAACAGCATCGGTTTCAAATTGTATAAATGATGAACTGTTTAACAGCATCAGTTTCAAATTGTATAAATGATGAAATATTTAACAGCATCAGTTTCAAATTCTATAAATGATGAAATATTTAACAGCATCAGTTTCAAATTCTATAAATGATGAAATATTTAATAGCATCAGTTTCAAATTCTATAAATGATGAAATATTTAACAGCATCGGTTTCAAATTGTATAAATGATGAACTGTTTAACAGCATCAGTTTGGGATTGTATAAACGATGAACTATTTAAAAGCATCAAATCCAAACTGTATAAATTGTACCCAAAGCAACTTGTCACATTTTTAGTGATAATTAATGAGAGAATATTGCTGAACACGAGAATGTTGTTAATGAGGCGTTGTTTAAATATTATATGGACATATCACTTTCGTTATGTCAAGAGTGTTAGTTCGGATTTAAAGCCTTTAAGAACAATTATATGTTCTGGTGCACTTTACATCTTTTTAAGATCAATTATATGTTCTGGTGCACTTTACATATTTTTAAGATCAATTATATGTTCTGGTGCACTTTACATCTTTTTAAGATCAATTATATGTTCTGGTGCACTTTAAATCTTTTTAAGATCAATTATATGTTCTGGTGCACTTTACATCTTTTTAAGATCAATTATATTTTCTGGTGCACTTTACATCTTTTTAAGAACAGTTATATGTTCTTGTACACTTTACATTTTTAAGAATAATTATATGCTCTGGAGCACTTTACATCGTTTTTTTTTCGTACGCCAGCTTTTTACCTATGACGAAGTCTCTGGAGACTAGGAACTGAATTTTGCGCGTTAATCCATTTTTCCCTGGCAGCTGTGTGCACGGGGTCCCTCGCCACACGGGCATATAACTCCGTCTTTGGAGGTACTCATATTTTTTCCGTTGATGTGTAATTAACATTAAAAGTGCTGGGCCTCGCCGCTGAAACCAGCAGGTGGTTGCCGCAGAGAGAAACCATAGATAAAAAATCCCAACTGGGGAAGCCGGGATTTGAACCCACAATCTCGCTGTCTCGAGTCCGGCGTCTTGCCTTGAGACCAACCAGTCCCCCTTACATCGTTTTAAGAAAAAAATATACGTTATGTAGCACTTGACATCATTTTCAGAACATTTATACGTCCTGGTGCACTTTACATCTTTTTAAGAACAATTATATGTTCTAGTGCACTTTACATTTTCTACGGACAAATATTTATTTTGGCGCAATTTACATCCTTTTAAGGACAATTATATACTCTGCAACACATTATATATATATATATATATATATATATATATAAAAGGAGGGATTAGGGGAGTTGTAGCGGGCTTGCTTTTCATTAACGAACTACAGGGCTAAAAATACTCCCTCCAGTCGAACAAGAAAACTAAAAAAAAAAACCGTAGGGACAAAGAAAAAAGCCTGATCCATACCACCTTCTGTGTCCACTATTCCTTCCCTGATAGCTAGAGATAAGATGAAGGTTTAGCGGGGACTAACTCCACGAAATAAATCATTTACGATCATAAATATAAATCAATGGCAGCAAACATTTGTTTGTTTGTAATACATAACGATCCAGAATTGTAAAGATAAAACTGACTAGAATGATATACATACATAGGCATTTACACATACATAGTTCCAACATACGACTGTTAAGATGGATTGACGGAATATTTCATATAAAAAAATTCTCGGGGATTACAAAACGCGATCATTTTCATAAGAACGCGTATCATCATTATGTGCCATACCGGTTGGCGTAGGGGATCATATCCTTCCACAATTGTCTATCCACAGTAAAAGTAAAGAGCCCCGTCTCGCCAAGTGGCGTATAGGGAATATGGTGTTAGTGAACATACATTTTACAGACCTTCAGCACATGATTTTTGGGGTGATGTGGTCAGTATTACGGCCGTGCGGCTTTGCTTTACCAGAAAAAATCCGGTACCCATTTAAGGCTGGGTGAATCCGGGGCCGTTGGTTGGGATCGAACCCTACCCCTTGCCCGTTGTAGTCCAGTTCACTAACCAACGACCTATCGTGGCTCCCTCTCTACCCACAGTGCGTTGTCTCAATTCTGTTGTTTTCCGTGTCATGGCAGCAAGTTAGTTACTATCTTCTCTCTTTGTCGTCCGCGATCTCTCTTTCCCTGCATTTTGACAGTTGTAACAAAGTATTCCAACCTTCCTCTTCTCATGATGTGCTCGAAAATTGTTGATTGTTTCTTTCTAATGTTTTTTGTGAGTTTAAATTTGTGAGATTCAATCTTTGCTCTTTCTAATTGTGTAAGAAATTCTCAACATTCTTCTGAGAAATCTCATTTCTGTGGCCTGTAATCGTCTTTTCATTTGTTTTTTTATTTACTGTCCATAATTTTATCAGTCTTAGTGGAACCACCTAATGTGATCAGTCATTAAGTCAATCGTGATTCAATCTTAAGTCAATCGTGATTCAATCTTAAGTCAATCGTGATTCAATCTTATTATCACCATGTGCCATACCGGTTGGCGTAGGCGATCATGTCCTTCCACAATCTTCTATCTACAGTGCATCGTATCAGTTCTGTTGTTGACTGTTTTCCATGCCATGACACCAAGCTAACCAATATTTTTTTCTTTTTGTCGTCCGTGATATCTCTTTCCTTTTAATTTGCCAGTTGTAACAAAGTATTCCAACTTTCCTCTTCTCATGATGTGCCCGAAGAATATTGATTGTTTCTTTCTGATGTTTTTAGGAGCTCACTTTTTGTGTTGGCCTCTTTGAGAACTTCTCATTGGTCTTTTTAGCTGTCCAGGGAACTTTCAACATTCTTCAATCTTATAGACAGAACTTTAAAAAGAATTCATAAAGCATCTTCCTGACAGTTAAACCAAAGATACTATTTCATTGTTTGATATACTTGCACACACTCGCTCACATACGCGTGCATGTACACACAAAACACAAACACTTCAACTGAAATATATTTACACCAAACATTAACCTCTATTGTCTAATTTACAAATGAATTTTAACAATTTTTTACGTCACCTTTGACGGAATATAACTGTTATTAAACTCCAAAATGAGCACTTTTTTGCGGGACGCGTGTTACGAACGCACTAGATAAGCTTACGTTAGTTTCTCCTTTCTGTAATGATATATTATGACAACCCAATTGTAGAAATCTGCTAACACTTATCTGCCGGAGACACAGCAATTACCTCAACCGTGGAGTGCTTGTGTACTATAATTAGTCGGCTTTCATTGTAGAGCTCTTACAAATACGATGCGTGTGTGGGGAGGGGGTGGTTAATAATATAATTGACATTTTTACCCTCCCCCCCCTTACCCCCGGTTTAATAAATAACGCCTCGTCGAGATGTGTAAATTAGTTATGATTCAATTTCTAAGTGTTATGGATTCTCGTGATATTATTATGGTTGTTGTTATTATTATTATCATCATCATCATCACCGACATCATCATATTAAAATATCATGCGAATAGATAAATATATATTTTTGGCAATAACTTTATATCTCATCCTCTTGTTATCTTTTGACCCCTTCCTTGTTATTTTATTATCCTTTCCTCTTACTTTTAATTATTATTTTTAAAATTATTGTTATTTCGGTACTCAGAAAGGTATAGGTTTAATTTTAAGAGCTTCCTAGACATGTTGTGTCGGCTTCTCTTCCTTTATTATCATCATAATCATAATCATCATCATCATCATCGAGTACCGGGACTGCTGGCGTAGATGATCATGTCTCTCCACAACTTTCGATCACGACAGTTATTTATCATTTCTGCTGTTGACCTTCTGCCAAGCCATTCTCTTAAGCTGTCTGTTATTTTTTTCTCTTTGCTTCCCTCTATTTCTTCGTCCTTCAATTTTCCCAGCTGTTACAATATATTCCAGTTGTTCTCTTCTCATTATATGGCCAAAAAATTATGATTGTTTCTTACTAATATTGGAAATTAGCTTTTTTTTTTTTGCTTTGGCAGAGCGTTTTCATACTCTTCTTAGCTGTCCATGGTACTCTCAACATTCTTCTGTAGAACCACATTTCTACAGACTCCAGTGATTTTCTTATCTATATGATTCCATTTCTAAGTGTTATGGATTCTCGTGATATTTATTATGGTTGTTATTATTATTATTATTATTATTGCTAATTTTTATATATTTATATTTATATTTAATAATTAATATTAATATTATTGTAATCCTATTGCCCATGATTCACATCCATATGTTAAGACTGGTTCTACATAACATTAAGAACTCTTTTTCTTGTTTCTATTGTCAAAATAGATTTCTTATCATCAATACCAACCTAATGCTTTCATTATTATTATTATTATTATTATTGTTGTTATTATTATTAGACTTTAGTAAAGAATTAAACGCACAGCAAAGCCCAGAATATGACGGGAGGACAAAAAACAGTTTCTAGACAAATTGAGAACTGAACTTATGTCAATTTAGAGGGGAAACAAACACACTGTAAACCAAGCCTTGGGAAACTCTGTAGCATTCCCAGCATCAGCGACGAAGCGGTAAGAAATCTTGCAAAAGGAATGGCAGATAGGTTTTATTGCAATGATCCTGTGACGTAATAGATTTTATTGCAATGATCCTGTGATGTAATATATTTTATTGCAATGATCCTGTGATGTAATAGATTTTATTGCAATGATCCTGTGACGTAATAGATTTTATTGCAATGATCCTGTTATGTGATAGATTTTATTGCAATGATCCTGTGATATATTTTATTGCAATGATCCTGTGATGTGATAGATTTTATTGCAATGATTCTGGGATGTAATTTAAAGAGTTGTATTTGTTTTGTCGTATTTATGAGTTATGGGTGTTTAAAATGGTGGTTATAAATACAGATATCACCTCAGCATGCTGGGTATTAATACAATAAGTTGAAGAGGTTCGTCACGTCAAGTGGGTTTAGGGAATATGGTGTTTGTGACCATCATTTTTACAGACCTTCGGCACATGATTTTTGGGGTAATGTGGTCAGTATTACGACCGTACCGCTTTATTTCTCCTGAAAAATCCGGTACCCAATTAAGGCTGGGTGAACCCGGAAGCTGTTGTCATTCTTAATACAATGACGACACTAATATTTCATTACTCAACGTCTACTACTATGTGACTACTTTACCCTTGTCAGTACAGAGATACCTGTGTTGTATCGCCTTAGTTTTCTCCAGATTCATCTCTTTACACTGGGAACTGCTGCTGCATTTTATTATACAGAGTTTATATATGTTCATAATGAATACACGTCGATCACAAAACGATATACTTACAATGTCTTGACACTCATAAAGTCAATAATAACGAACTGAAATTTTGCTTACACAATTTTATTGAATCGTCGATTATACGTGAAGATATAGTTGATTACATCTAAATGACAAAAGTCCAATTTTAAATTAATGTTCTTGATCTGGATGCGCTCAAGAGGTTAACACCTGTATTTATTTGGTTGGTTGGTTGCGTTCGCCCGATGACTAAAGTATTCTAGAGTATCGTGGTAGACTAGAATATTCCTCTTCGTCATCCGCCCTTACAAGGACGTAGTGGATGTGTCTGCGTTGTGTTGTGGTTTGCAGTATAACTGTTATATTTGCGCCTTTCAGCCCAACACATCCAACTTCAACACGACATTTTGAGTACCGGGTTGTCTTCCCTCTTCGATCCTCGCTCGCTTGGCCAGACTAGACAAGTTAGTCTGTTACTGGAGGCACCGCGGAGAGGTGGAGAAGGGTCTGGATGTTTTTGGTTCACCGATCCTAGCGCAAGCCATCAGCTGTGGGTTGCTGACAACTTCCAGCTCTGGTGCCGGGAGGCGCGCCTTTATTTGAGGTATTTATTTGAGGCATATCTTAAAACATTTGTCTGTGACCTTTCTAATTCTATCTTTCGCTCTATCAAATATTACAACTCGTCGTGTTTAACACTTGCTATTCTATATATCTATGCTTGACTTATTCAATGCTACTCTTAATCTACTTTATATTGTTCTCTGGAGCACACAACTTCAGAATCTAGCCTGAAACACTTCTCAACTAAACTATGTCTGGTCTAACTTGTTATTCACTATGTGATTCCCTATGAAACACTTCTCAACTAAACTATGTCTGGTCTAACTTGTTGTCACTATGTGATTCCCTATGAAACACTTCTCAACTAAACTATGTCTGGTCTAACTTGTTGTTCACTATGTGATTCCCTATGAAACACTTCTCAACTAAACTATGTCTGGTCTAACTTGTTGTTCACTATGTGATTCCCTATGGAACACTTCTCAACTAAACTATGTCTGGTCTAACTTGTTGTTCACTATATGATTCCCTATCTCGTTCTAACTCATCTCTATATTGATCTTGTTCTCTTTCTTGATGTTTCTAACTCTAGGCGTTTCTCTCCCTTTGTGTTTTTTTATGTTCCTAGAAGTTCATTTGAGTTCCTCGACGTATGTGATGTTTACATACTAATTCTGCTAACGCTTGAGGTTAAATACCTCTGTCACATAATCGATTAGCTTAGTCTCTATCAAGTGATCTCTCAGCTAATGGTGGAATGCGAATTTCGATTGGCTTAGTCTCTATCTAGTGATCTCTCAGCCAATGGTGGAATGCGAAGTTCAACTCTAGATGACTCTTGTGTCAAATTTTGCAAAACAAAACTCCATCTTGACATTTTAGTGAACCTCTGAGTTTTAAAAATAATGCTAACATGAACTCTAAGAGTGACATCTCTCTCATAAGCTTAACCTGCACCCGGGTTGTTTATTAACCTAATTTCTGGACACATGACAGCCAAGCCAAGTAATCTATTCCCTCGCCTTTCCAATAAAAGCTAACAATTCCATTCCCAAAACTTGCCTCTTTTATGTTTGTGTAAACGCTCTACAATTCTGTTACTGCTATCTCCTATTCAGTTTGGGTAATTACAAAGATATCCAACTCAAGCTGTTTCTCTATCTCCGATTATGTGATCTATTCCCTCCTAGTCTATATACTATTACACCGAGCCTCTTTCTTGATACAGGCAAGTCAGAGTTCGTATCATGTGTGTTGTTTTTTCAAAAAAAATTTGTTTTGGTAATTATAGGGCTAATATTAATACATATACAGCATCATCACACAGCTGCACTTCATTAAGGGACAACATGGAAAATGAATGCATCCAGGATATAAAGTGATCACTTCCAGTGCCTGCATATTCTCGCTGTGAGTATTTTCTCTCCATTGAACGACTTCAGCAATTCTTGATTACTTATTTTGTTTAGCTAAATGTTTTTAGAATGATCCTAGGAAAGTTGTATCTGTATTTGTACATCAAATGGAACAAATTAACAATTGATAAATGATATATAATCATCATCATCATGTGCCATACTGGTTGGTGTAAGCGATTTCGTCTTTCCACAATTTTCTGTCCACAGTGCATCATATCAATTCTATTAACTTTTTACCGTGCCACGACACTAAGCTATGCAATGTCTTCTCTCTTTGTCGTCCGCGATCTCTCTTTTCCTATATTTTGCCAGTTGTGACCACGTATTCCAGCTTTCTTTTTCTTATGGTGTGATAGAAACAATTTCATTGTTTCTTTCGAGTTCCCTTTTTGAGGTGGCATCTTTAAGAATTTCCTCGTTGGTCTTTTTAACTGTACAGGTAACTGAGCATTCTTCTAAAACTCCTCGGTGGCTGAGTGGTTAATATGCCTCTTTCCTGATTTGAAGAATCGGGATTCAATACCCAGAAGTAACTGGTTTTTTTAGGCGGCCTCGGTAGTCTAGTTGGGAAAACCACCCGACTGGGGACCTCGGTAATCTAGTTGGGAAAACCACCCGACTGGGGACCTCGGTAATCTAGTTGGGAAAACCACCCGACTGGGGGCCCTCGGTAGTCTAGTTGGGAAAACTACCCGACTGGGGTCTCGGTAGTCTAGTTGGGAAAACCACCCGACTGGGGACCTCGGTAATCTAGTTGGGAAAACCACCCGACTGGGGGTCTCGGTAGCCTAGTTGGGAAAACCACCCGACTGGGGGCCTCGGTAGCCTAGTTGGGAAAACTACCCGACTGGGGCCTCGGTAGCCTATTTGGGAAAACCACCCGACTGGACTACCGACGTTCGGACAGCCGTGTTCGATTCCCGCTGGGAGCAGTGTGAGTTGTACTCGTGGATGGAAAACAAAAATACCCCCACGGTCGAAGCAGCCGTTGGCAGAAATGGGTACCAGGGTATTACCCTGGGAAGGTGAGGAATGTCGCTTCGCATCTGAGTTTCGATGCTTGAAGCGACACTATACAGAAATATCCGAATATTTCTGGATAGGCGGCAGAGCACATATAGGTGTAAACTTCGCGGAACGCCGGTTCCAGTCTAGTACTTTACCTTTACCTTTATTCTTCTAAAAATTCAATCTCGGTGGTTTCTAATCGTTTTCATTTGTCTACTCTCCATGATTCGCTTCCAAAGGTCAGAATGACTCTATATAACATCACTAAACTCTCTTTCTCACTTCTATAGACATGGACAATTTTCACAATATTTTTTTTTAAGTTTCAGAAAGGTTACTTTGGCCCGTGATATTCTCGTTTCTGTTTCATTTTTGTGGTGCATTGACATTTTATGTATTATATTAAATATTTAAAATATGAAGATCATTCTTGGCTTAAAATATTGCTGATGAGCAGCCTTGATATTTCAGTTTTTCCTGCGAAATATCGACCCATACAACAGAAGATATAAACTATTTTTAAAACATGAAATGTTGTCCTAAAATTGTAGGCTTCTCTCACTTAGATCGTATCAGAAATAAAAACAATTTTGTAAAGGATTCAATTAGCATTTGGGGTATACTATGATCAATTGACTTTTGTGAAGAAACGCAAAATGAGCTGGTTTGGTCACGTGTCTCGATCGTCTGTTCTACCAAAGACCATTCTGAAAGTAACAATGAAAGGAACTAGAAGGGGAGGTAAGCATGGACTGACCTCGGCATTACAGCATGCCAAAACATGATTGAAGATAGAGAGAAATGGAGAAAGTTGACAGTGTCTGTCAGTGATACACCACCGGCACCCGGGAGTGCTGGAAACTGATGGAGACGATAATATATTAATATCGGTCCTCTGATTGTAATGTCAAACATGACTGTTACGTAAGACATAAAATACAGACATAGATCGCAGCATGATGATAACTATTGATGTCGCTAGGAATGAGAGAATCAGAAATGAAGAGCTGAGTCCACGCCTTGCATCAAACACATTCAGAAACAATTTGTGGTTTGGCTATCCCATAAGAAAAGATCACAGCACTCTGCCAATATGTATGTATATCATCCATGTCTGTATATCATTTATGTCTGTATATCGTCTATATCTGTAAATAATCTATGTCTGTATATCAGCTATGTCTGTATATCATCTATATCTGTATATCATTTATGTCTGTATACCATCTGTCTGTATATCGTCTATTTATTTATATAATATATGTATGTATATCATCTATCTCTGTGCATCATTTATGTATGTATATCATCTATATCTGTATATCATTTATATCTGTATATTATTATGTCTGTATATCATTTATGTCTGTATATTATCTATGTCTATATATCATTTATGTCTGTATATTATTTAATGCCTGTATATTATTTATCTATCTCATTTACTTTTTTAAGAAGAAAAAAGATATCACCTCAGTGCAAAAATAAAGACAAGTGGAACAATATTAAAACAGGTAAATGAATTTAAATATTTGGGAACTTTGTTAACCTCAGACGGAAGATGTACAAAAGAGGTGAGATGCAGAATGGCTCAGGCATAAACAGCTTTACAAAAAATTAGGAAGATACTATGTAATCCATTTTGACAATAGAAATAAGAAAAAGAGTTCTTAAATGTTACGTAGAGCTAGTCTTAACATATGGATGCGAATCATGGACAATAGGACAACACACAAGAAAATCACTGGAGTCTGTAGAAATGTGGTTTTACAGAAGAATGTTGAGAATACCATGGACAGCTAAGAAGAGTAATGAAGATGTTCTGAGAGAGGTCAAAGCAAAAAGAGAGCTAATTTTCAATATTAGGAAGAAACAATCATCATTTTTGGCCATGTAATGAGAAGAGAACAATTGGAATATATTGTAACAACTTGAAAATTGTGGGACGAAGAGATAGAGGGAAGCAAAGAGAGAAAATAACAGACAGCTTAAGAGAATAGCGTGGCAAAAGGTCAACAACAGAAATGATAAATAGCTGCCGAGATCGAAAGTTGTGGAGAGACATGATCACCTACGCCAGCAGGCCCGGTACTGATGATGATGATATTATTATCTCTGTATATCATTTATGTCTGTATATTATCTATGTCTGTTTATCATTTATGTCTGTATATCATTTCATGTCTGTATATCATTTATTGTCTGTACATCATTTAATGTCTGTGTATCATTTAATGTCTGCATATCATTTATGTCTGTATATCATTTAATGTCTATATATCATTTATGTATGTATATCATTTATGTCTGTATATTATCTATGCCTGTATATCATCTATGTCTGTCATAATCTGGCTTTACAAGGCGCGGTAAAGAAACCAATCATGTTTCAGAGTAGACAAAATTACAGAAATCCTTCGGTGGTATTTGTCTGACAACTGCTATGCCCACACACTTTGATCAGAACAAAGAAATGTGCATACACAAAAATGCTTATCACAACTTGTGATAACTAAGTAAGAGTGAGTATTAACCATCTTATGTTTATATGTCAATGTGTAATAATAATTATGTGATATTTCCAAATACTTCACATTACTATGAAATTATATGACATTAATTTTATGTGTGGTTACATAGCTAATTTCCAATATTAGGAAGAAACAATCATAAATTTTTGGCTACGTAATGAGAAGAGAACAACTGGAATATATTGTAACAACTGGAGAAAATTGAGGGACGAAGAGATAGAGGGAAGCAAAGAGAAAAAATAACAGACAGCTTAAGAGAATGGCTTGGTAGAAGGTCAACAAGAGAAATGATAAATAACTGTCGAGATCGAAAGTTGTAGAGAGACATGCTACGTCAGCAGGCCCGGTACTTTATGATGATGGCACATACTATAGAAGTAATATTCACGATAATAATTATAATAAATACCGTTAATATAAGAGAAGAAAGTAATTGTATGTGTGGAAATTATTAATTTATAGGATACAGCAGGAAACATAAAATACTATAATTGTACAATTAGTGGTATTCTCTTTGGGATATTACGTGTAATAGGCCGCTGCTTACGCTACATGATGTAAGGAAAATCGGTTATGATGAAAGTTATCAGGTGAATTATAGGACGACGTTATACGAGGCATGTTTGAAATCGGAAATATTCTTTTTTTTTTTTTTAAGGAGGGTTGGGGTGGTTTACACTTTGTTTTTCTGTATTTTTTTATATTTCCGAGATATACTCAAACGTAGAATAAAAGGAAGACAGAGAGAGAGAGAGAGAGAGGACACAATGAGAAAAAGAGAGAGAGGATACGGAGAGAAATGAGACAGATAGAGAGGACACAGAAAAAGAGAAAGAGAGAGAGAGGGCACAGAGAAAGAGAAAGAGAGAGAGGGCACAGAGAAAGAGAAAGAGAGAGAGGGCACATAGTGAAAGAGACAGATAGAAATGACACAAAGAGAAAAAGAGAAAGAGAGAGATTGCACCAAGAGAGAAAGAGATAGACCACACAGAGAAAGATATAGAGGACGCAGAGGAAATAAGAGCGCACAAAGGAAATAAAACGGAATCTAGCAGAAGTAAACTATAAGAAAAGTGAGGAAGGAACGTCACGTGTTATCTTGACCATAAACAATATTTTGTTATGTTTGTGTGCGAGTGATAGAAGTTACCGGTGGTGTACATCATTAGTCTAGTTGAACTGAAACCAAAAGACAAAAAGTACGATTTTATTAACGGAAATGGGCATCATTTTTTTGTATTCACCTTATGTATAAATCATGAGAGGTCCTGTGCATTCTTATCTCCAGGTCTGTCGTCATTGTTCTCTAAAAACCAAGGAAGGAGAAAGTATTGATTAACGACAAGGACAGGTTCCGTTGACCAGCTCTTAATATTAACAGGGGCGAGCTGGTATAGACGATATACTGGGTCATGTCATACTTACGCATCATCAAGTAAGGATATTTTTTAAATATGTTTGTGTGTTATTTTTTTACACAAATATTTGCTTTTCTCTCGATTACAATACAGATGACACAATGTTTATTTGTTTATTGAGCGGTGTCAGGTGTGAAATAGGGCTAGGATGAGTCAAGAATATGATATATATATATATATATATATATATATATATATATATATATATATATATATATATATATATATATATTTATATATATATATATATATAGTCGGTCCGGAAGCCGTAATAGCTCAGTGGATAGTGAACTGGACTACAAAGGAGAAGAGGTAGGGTTCAATCCCAACCAACGGCTTCCGGGTTCACCCAGCCTTTAATGGGTACCAGATTTTTTTTTCTGGGGAAAGTAAAGCGGCACGGGCGTAATACCGACCACATTACCCCAAAAATCATGTGCCGAAGGTCTATAAAATTTATGGTCACTAACACCATATTCCCTATACGCCACGTGGCGTGACGGGAGTACTTTACTTACTTTTATGGTCGGTCTACCGCACCCATCCCGACCCTTACACCTACCCTCAAAACATCCACTCAATTTCGGCACCGATATATTGCTGTTATATTCGTTGACATGGCACAGTTGTTTGTTTCATCTCAGAGTGGCGTTTTAGCTACACTCTTGTAAATTGTGCAGCGTAAAGCTGTCTTATACATTGCCCTCATTTTAAATTTGGTATTTCAATGAAGAGGTTCAAGTTGACAGCACATATAAAAAGTAACAATTTTAGTGAAATGAAATATGTATTTCTATGAGCGTGATATTTTAGTAGTTAATGCTCGTAGCATAAATCAGGATGGGTTAATCTGAGACTTTCAGGTGATGCTATTTTTAACCTTACAATTTATTTTTCAGTTTTAAAACACAGCTTCTTATAATAATTGAAAACGTATAATAAAGTAAACGAGTATTTGATCTCACTGGAAAGAAACAAATGCACAAATAAACTAAAGTATCAATGACAAACAACTGTGAAAAGTAAAGTAAAGAGCCCCCGTCACGCCACGTGGCGTATAGGGAAATGTGGTGTTAGTGACCATAATTTTTACAGACCTTTAGCACGTGGTTTTTGGGATAATGTAGTCGGTATTACGCCCGTGCCGCTTTACTTTCCAGAAAAAAAATCCGGTACCCATTTAAGGCTGGGTGAACCAGGAAGCCGTCGATCAGGATCGAACTCTTGTCCTTTGTAGTCCAGTTCACTAACCACTGAGCTATTTGGGGCTCCCAAACAGCTGTGAAGGAATTGGGAAATATTTATGATGGGAAGGCAAAACCATTGCGTCCTCCCCCCAATATACCATCAAGTGTTAATTCGCCCCTATTGAAAGCAGTGCTAGAGGCTCACCAGCCATGCCTACTGTTAAAACAACAGTTAACTATGGCATTGTCGTCATAGAAGATTGTATCCTTCCACCTTATCTTTAGTGTTTCTTTGATTCTGCTGTAGGCCTCATTCAAAGTCAAGAAATTTAGATCAAGGGACTGAGAACGATACTCAGAGAAGAAGCTAACATCATGTCACGTATACATGAGAGAGGAATTTAACATTACGGCATAAATGAATGAGAGAATTATCTAACATTAGGGCATAAATGAATGAAAGAATTATCTAACATTAGGGCATAAATGAATGAAAGAATTATCTAATTTCACGGCATAAATGAATGAGAGAATTTTCTAATTTCACAGCATAAATGAATGAGAGAATTATCTAACATCAGGGCATAAATGAATGAGAGAATTATCTAACATTACGGCATAAATGAATGAGAGAATTATCTAATTTCACGGATAAATAAATGAGAGAATTATCTAATTTCACGGATAAATAAATGAGATAATTATCTAATTTCACGGATAAATAAATGAGATAATTATCTAATTTCACGGATAAATAAATGAGAGAATTATCTAATTTCACGGATAAAAAAATGAGATAATTATCTAATTTCACGGCATAAATGAATGAGAGAAATATCTAATTTCACGGCATAAATGAATGAGAGAATTATCTAACATCAGGGCATAAATGAATGAGAGAATTATCTAATTTCACGGCATAAATGAATGAGAGAATTATCTAACATCAGGGCATAAATGAATGAGAGAATTATCTAATTTCACAGCATAAATGAATGAGAGAATTTTCTAATTTCACAGCATAAATGAATGAGAGAATTATCTAACATCAGGGCATAAATGAATGAGAGAATTATCTAACATCAGGGCATAAATGAATGAGAGAATTATCTAATTTCACGGCATAAATGAATGAGAGAATTATCTAACATCAGGGCATAAATAAATAAGAGAATTATCTAATTTCACGGATAAATAAATGAGATAATTATCTAATTTCACTGCATAAATGAATGAGAGAATTATCTAATTTCACGGCATAAATGAATGAGAGAATTATCTAACATCAGGGCATAAATGAATTATGTAAATGTAACATGGATTATGTAACATGGTAAATAGTGACTACAGAAGTCTACAACAACGGAAAGGAAAGAAAAGGTATAGTGGCCAGGTGTTTTTGTTGCTTAGCAATAGGCTTTGTCCTCTTATGTGGCGTCAGTTTTGTTCATATCTCATAGTCTATGGGATACGCTGGAACGCATTTGTATTTGAAGTTTCAGGAACTAAAGACAATCGTTTAAAATCAGATAAATAACTGCAAAACGTGTATTGTGCGCAGCCTACGTGTTTTGACTGAATTACGCACACGACTGCACTAGCCTGACAGACACGTGACACTACATGTTCATTTTAGCGTGCGGCCTGTTCATTTATAAATTATCGCTGTGTGTTGTTTCGCGCCGAAATTTCATAACGGAAGCCGCCTCTGGATTGAGCCTAACTGGTGTTAACAAATGTCTACAGCTGTGTGTTAACACATCTGCTGCTGTGTGCAACATCTGCAAATGGCACACGCCAAATCCTGTTTCTTTGTGCTAAACTCCTGACGCGGCCATGACTGTCTTTCTTCACGACTCGGTGTACGGGTGAGGGATTCCCCCATTCGTGTGGCAACTCGTGAGCCGGGTTTTCTCTAGGCCTCACTGATCCCCTGGCCCTTCGTTTTATCGATCCAGCGTTCAAAGTTAGTCGTCAACGTGTAGCCTAGCTTTATCAGAGGAAGGAAATGTAAATTAATGGAATGGAAAAGGTAGGAGAGGAATACGGGGAGTGTAAGAAGGTGAAGGTCGTGAAATGTTTTGAAAAAAAAAAAAATCGATATGGTTGTCACATGATTATGACATCATAAGTGGGAGCCAGTATGACCCGTGGATGCAAATCTGATTAAACTGTTTCAAATGTCTCTTATAGCGGTGAAAGCCCGCACGTGCACTCATAACATACAAAGAAACAACACGCGTACACACACGCGTTCAAACACGCTGTCTTTTCCAGCAGTGGCGTATTAGGATAGGGGTAGTGTGAGGCCTTCGTTGTGTAACACATTGGAAAGCTGGGGGACGGGAAGGTAGTGTTGGCTAGCAAAATGGGGAATTCAAATGCAAATATGAGATATGAAACAAGAATGATCCAAGTGTAGAATAAAGCATTTACTGTAAACTTGGTAATTTTGGGAGAGCTGAAGTTGGTTAGAGTAACGTCATTCCTAATTGTTTGTAATTATGCTTTGAGAATAAAGTGGATAAAGGCTGATATTACAATATACCATCTGTCATGTATCAATGTATTAATGCGCAGGTAAATTTGTGACTGTATTTTATGCTATCCACAAATTACAAATAACGTTTTGAATATGCGCACGCTTGCCTGTCTATCTGGCTCTCTATTTCTGTGTGTGTGTTTATATTAACACTACCTGGTCAGACAACTACCCAACCTACTGTGAACCACTTTTAAATAACCTTTCTTTCTACCGCTGGTTTATTGCTGGTTTCTGCGCAAGTGTGTTTATTATTAGACAAAATTGATTATAAAAGCCACTTGAAGTTATAACGCGCCCGCCGTTCGCTATGATAAGTGACTTAATATCCTTTGGTGGTTATTGAAAGTATTTAGACATTACAGGGAACACAAAAATAAAAACGGCACAGCAACATTCGAGGCAGCGTTGATATCACATTTAGAAGGCACAAGGTGCAGGAGAAATGAGATAGGGTCAGGCGTCATTAATATATCTTATTCGTTCTGCTGTCGAATCTGTCTATTCTCTATTCAATATTGACAGATTCAGCCACGACAGAAGGTGTTTGACAAAAATAACATGAAGCATAAGGCACTAATATTTTACCAAATTACTGACTTATGATTGCTTGCTACAAACCGTCTGTGAATACGCCAAAGGCCATATATATTATATGTTGACATTAGAAAGAATTCTCTATGAGTAAAGTAAAGTAAAGTAAAGTAAAGTGAAGTAAAGTAAAGTAAAGTAAAGTAAAGTAAAGTGAAGTAAAGTGAAGTAAAGTAAAGTGAAGTGAAGTGAAGTAAAGTAAAGTAAAGTAAAGTGAAGTGAAGTGAAGTGAAGTAAAGTGAAGTGAAGTAAAGTAAAGTAAAGTAAAGTAAAGCACTCCCTATACGCCAAGTGGCGTATAGGGAATATGGTGTTAGTTTTACATTTTACAGACCTTCGGCACATGATTTTTTGGGTAATGTGGTCGGTATTACGCCCGTGCCGCTTTACTTTCCCAGAAAAAAATCCGGTACCCATCAAAGGCTAGGTGAACCGGAAGTGGTCGGTTGGGATAGAACCCTACCTCTTGTCCTTTGTAGTCAACTTCACTAACCACTGAGCTATCACGGCTCCCAATTCTCTATAAGGTGTGACCATAAAACAATAGGGTAAATGTTTCTGTTTTCAGTAAATTGTTCTTCGGCAATACCTCATTAATTCTGGGGTTCACACGATGACTACTAGCGGAATGAATGATTCACTTCGGCATCCGTCCTTTAAAATGACGATGAGTGGGCGTAAATGCGTTGTAGAACTATATATAATAGTTTAAAACTGGAGTCACTGCGGGAATTGCTGAGGAGGGGATCTGAACACCTATGGACGTGTTCGGAGTGCAATGATGATGACCCTCAAATAACTCAATAAGTCGAAAATAGTCGTGGTTTTTTGCGCTTTTCGGTCCAACAAATCTGGCTTCAGCAGTGCATATTTGAGTATAGAGTTTGCTTTCCCTCTTCGATTCCTACTCGCTTGGCCGTTTACACTGGTTAGTCTGGTTAGAGGCACCACGAAAAGTTCCATCTAGGAGGGTCTGGATAGTTCTGGTTAACCATCAACTTTATCTATGGCAGGTTCCATCTCTGTTTGTTGCCATGCGCCTTGCCAACAGTCGTTTCTCTGCAATGATTTCCTTTATTTGAGTGATTTAGTCTATTTCTTTTGTATTGTAGTCTTGTATATTTTTATATTCCATCTTTGCTTCATCCGTAGCTCTACAATCCTTTCTGTCGTTCGCTGTATATTATTCTGTCTAATATTCCTGAACTGTAAATTATCGTTGCGATCACTCTCACCTTCACTCTCTCTCTCTCTCTCTCTCTCTCTCTCTCTCTTTATCTCTCTATCTCTCTCCTTCCTTAGGTTTTGTTTCAACATGTTTCTTTGTCTTCCGTGTGCCCTCATTCCCTGTGGCTTTCATATAAGATTTATCAGGTAGTCCTTGAAGCTGATATTCGAAGTGTGTGCCCCATTATTACCGTAGTTAATTCTTCTACCTGAATGCATCCACTGAGTTCGTGTTAATGTTTGATTAGTTTGAAATGTGGATTTAAAGAAGAATAGGTAGAATTGGATGGAAAGAAAACAAAACAAACAATGAAGTTTTAAAACAACTAAAAATGAAAAGAGAACTACTAAACACAATTAGAACAAGACAAATGAAATTTTTGGGGCATGTTAAAAGACACAACAGCCTACTAAAAGTATTATTGGAAAGGAAAATACAAGGTAAAAGAGGCAGAGGCAGACCAAGACTAACATGGACGAGCAACATAAAAAAATGGACAAGTCAACATATGACAATCTGCACCATCAAAGCAAGAGAGAGAAAGTGGAATGGCGCTCCATGGTAGCCAACCTTCGATGCGGAGACGGCACTAAATGATGATGATGATGAATGCTTAATCTGAGTTCGTGTTGATGTTTGCTTACTTTAACATGTCTTTACTTTAAGGAGTTGTGGCGCAGCAGGCCTCACGCTTAAGCCTATTTCCTTGACACTCGGACCAGGGGCCACCTTTAGCAATAGAACAACTTTAACCTTTACTTTGTTGATTTCAGAAATTATTTGGATAGTTTTGTCATTTTTGGCATAGTTGGAATCGGAGGTTTATATCTGTCTGTCTGTGTCTGTCCGTCCGTCTGTATAATCTGTCTGTTTGTCTGTCTATAAGTGCCTCTGTATGTCTGTCCGTCCGTCTGTATAATCTGTCTGTTTGTCTGTCTATAAGTCCCTCTGTCTGTCCGTTCGTCCATTGATCCATCCATCCATCCATCCATCCATCCATCCATCCATCCATCCATCCATCCATCCATCCATCCGTCCGTCCATCCATCCATCCGTCTAAGATGTCTGTCTTGACAATTTTTGACATCGATGATGATGTCTGTCTGTCTTGACAATTTTTGACATCGATGATGATGTCTGTCTGTCTTGACTATTATTGACATCGATGATGATGTCTGTCTGCCTTGACTATTTTTGACATCGATGATGATGTCTGTCTGCCTTGACTATTTTTGACATCGATGATGATGTCTGTCTGCCTTGACTATTATTGACATCGATGATGATGTCTGTCTGCCTTGACTATTATTGACATCGATGATGATGTCTGTCTGCCTTGACTATTATTGACATCGACATAAGATTGGGTGCTATAGTTGTCGCCATTTGCCCGTTCATAAGATTTGATGCATTTAAAATGTCGATCGATGTTTTCCCGCACTATTTCATTAATTTACTTGAAGTGTTGATTTCTGCTGCTTTTTTGTCACTCGGTGATTCCATAGCAATAGTTGCCACGATCTAACAGCTTTGCCACGACTATTCTGACTGTGTCAAGTATAAGACTGAAAGGTTAGTGCTGATGTAACGGGGCAGTATCGACACGAACTGTTAGTTATTAAATTCAGGGTAATTACTTGGTTT
Source organism: Megaustenia siamemsis (assembly GCA_032433765.1). NCBI lineage: Eukaryota > Metazoa > Mollusca > Gastropoda > Stylommatophora > Ariophantidae > Megaustenia > Megaustenia siamemsis. Next base: position 22,798,457 of record JAVIAB010000139.1, read on the forward strand.
TTACATAGCCTTCTTGATTTCCGAGTTATAGTGAAGAAGTTGTATCTTATCCATTTGAAAAGTAGTGTTATGTTAAGTCTTCTATATCAACAAGTCATCACCACTGCTGAGACTACAAATATACTATCTTTAGCTTGTTAGTTTTGACGCAAATTGTTATCGGGAATTCCCCGTGGGAGGTAACGCTTAGTGACGAAGACATCAGACAACATCATGCAGATATCATCGTCGATGTCAAAAATAGTCAAGACAGACATCTTAGACGGATGGATGGATGGATGGATGGATGGATGGATGGATCGATCGATCAATGGACGAACGGACAGACAGAGGGACTTATAGACAGAGATACATGAGAAATTGATCGTTGATTTGAAAGTGGGCAGGAAAAACATCCGAAAAAAAGTCACTACATTTACACTGCGCGTAAAAATAGCCAGAAATCGTGATCAGCTTGCGCCCCCGTTAGCTTGCAAGAGAAGTAGGGAATAAAGGAAGCAAACAGTTGCTCATGTGCGAGTACCCCACAATGTTTCAACAGATAACAAGAACATTAAAATTATACAAGTAGACAAGTATGATAACAGCAAGAACAGATAATTTGACGATGCAAACAAACATCAAAAACACTTAGTAAGGCTACCACGGTGTGCATCCACAACAGTCAATATGACACAGGCACTTTAGTATTGCACTCTTGTCTATTGTCCGTTCGAGTTTCGCTACTCGACACCCGCGATTTCTTTACAACTAGCTCCCCTTGGCGATCAAACCGCCCTGGGGCGACATGTCGCACACTTTGAGCATCACTGAAGTATAATCTTCACCTCTACTTGAACACTTAAATCTCACTTCTTTACTTTACTCTTAACTCCACTCATTACTAACCAACCGTTTCTCCTTTAGGCATTTACTCCTACAACGTTATTACATTTAATACACCGTATGTAATTATTATCTTAATCCCGAGTGCTGTTTTGACGCTTGCTAATATGCCATGTTTAGTCCAATTGATTTATTTCACTCGGAAGATAATTATTTTCTTATTTTGAAGCCTCGTCTTCAGCTCGGAGAAAGATTCCTTATAATCTTCAGATTTAATCAGAACCAGCCAATAAGTTAATGTACACGTTTAACTCGCTATCTTATCAACTTTTTTCAAGACTTTCAGAGCCCCTCTCTCACTCCCCCGCCTTTTCTATTTCGCACATTTTTTTCTTACTTACACAGCTCTTTCTTTCTTTCTTTCTTTCTTTCTTTCTTTCTTTCTTTCTTTCTTTCTTTCTTTCTTTCTTTCTTTCTTTCTTTCTTTCTTCTTTCTTTCTTTGTTTGTTTGTTTCATTTTTTTTTCTTTCCTTAATTTTTCTTTCTTAATTTTCTTTCATTTTTCTTCCTTTCTATAGCCCTTATATATTGCTTTATCCCCAACGCACGTTAACGCTGCCGTTGTTACATTTCCCGTAACACAATCATTTCTATAATATAAGTTATCTCTCTCAGTGTCCCTTAGCGGGATATCCTCGTATTTATCTGTCTTTGTGTACGTAACATCATATGGAAGATGCACCATTGAAATGAAAAGAAAAAGTTCAGGCCAAAATAGCATTTCAGAAAATTAAAAATGTCATGCAACACGTTTATGTCAACAGAAGTGAGAACGAGAGTTCATCGGCCATATAGAGTCAATTCTGACCTATGGAAGCCATTGAAAATGTTGTAGCTATGTGTGTGTGTATATATATATATATATATATATATATATATATATATATATATATGTACATACTTACCTATGCTTTATTTTTGCCTGAATACCCATATAAAAATGTGCTTGCGCCATCAACTAAAATTCAAATGTGATCAGTGCGATCTATCCAACTGGCAATGTAGTGTACACACCCATCAATTGCATCTATCAATCAGTCCAGCTATCAATCCAATCTATATAACTATTAACACAATCCACCAAACGGTTAATCCACTCTACTCAGTCGCGAGTACACTCCATACAACTACCACTTTAATCAACTCAACTGTCAGTACAATCTACCCACCTATCAAAACAGATGATCATGATCATGATCATCATCATCATCATCATCATCAGGTCGCATGTTATTATTGAGTTATTTTTATTGAGTTATTTGCGGGTCATCATCATTGCACTCCGAACTTATCCATAAGTGCTCAGATCCCCTCCTCAGCAAGTCCCACATTGTCCAGCGACTGACGACTCCAGTTCTGTGTTGGTTGAAAAGTCATCTTTTACACCCACTAAGTTTCTCATTTATGGCTGTGCTATCTTAGCTGTCATCTCTTTCATCCGAAGGAGTGGCGTGGATTTGTGGTTGCCGAAGCCCTGTGCCCTTCCCACATCTCGGAGGGCATTGATAACGTCCGCACGATCCTTTAGTTGACTGTCTTCAACAACAGCGCAGATAGCCAACCTGTCCGCTCTTTCATTTCCCCGTACTCCTGTATGGCCAGGGACGTAGACAAAGGACACAATACGTATTTTTGACTTCTGCAATGACTCTACCCATTGCATGTATACAGAGCCTGCCTCATCTTTTCCTACCATGCTCATCGAATCACTAAGTATGCAGGCGTGGGTGTAGTCTTGTGACTCTAACTAGATGAATGCTATTGTCACTGCCATCACTTCCATCGTCAAACTACTCGTGGTCATAACGAATGCACCACTGTCTTCTCTCACTATTCTGCCTGCCGAGCGTGCTGTAAATGTCTATGCACTCCTTTGGTGTCGCCTGTACTTTTACAGAGCGTTGCATTCACTACAGATCGCCTGAAAGAATCTCTGTCTCTAGCCAGATCTCCCACTTTTTTTTCTGTTTTCATGTTTCAAAATCTCCTTGATGTCTTGAAACCACCTTCTTTGTTTGCCCTGATGCGTCGCCAAGGAATAATGCCTTCCATTAAATATTATTTTTTTCCAGCCCGCTGTGTCTTTTGACGCGGGCATAGTATTTTAATTTCCCGTGTAGAATGGCGTTTGTAAAGTACTTTTTACAGTTTAAATCGTTTAAATTACTCTTTTCCTTTGTCCAAGGTATCTTAAGAATTTTTCTGCATCATTTTGTTTTGAATGAATCGATTTTCTTCCTTGCTGTTTGTAAGGTGTCCATGATTCACAGTCATATGTAGCTATCGGGAAAATACACGTTCTTAGTAATTATAATATAACTGTCCTGCTGGTCGTGTTCATTCATGGCGTTTAATTTTTCTGTTGCTATTGCTAATCTTAGCTCAGTGGTTAGTGAACTGGACTACCACGGACAAAGGGTAGGGTTCGATCCCAACCGACGGCTTCCGGGTTCACCCAGCCTTAAATGGGTACCGGATTTTTTTCTGGGAAAGTAAAGCAGCACGGGCGTAATACTGACCACATTACCCCAAAAATCATGCGCTGAAGGTCTGTAAAATATAGGGTCACTAACACCATATTTCCCTATACGCCACTTGGCGTGACGGGGGTACTTTACTTTTTTTTATTGCTAATCTTCTTGTGATCTCTTTCAGGTAGTCTTCATTGTTAGTGACTACAGATCCCAGATAGTTATAGTTTGTTACAATTTCAACCTTTACACTGTTGATGATGATTTTGCGTTGGCTTTTTGTTTAGTAAATGGACGTTATCTTAGTTTTCTGCATGTTTAGATAGAGGTTTTGCTTTTCACTGTGTTTTTAACAAACACAGTTGTCTCTTTTAATCCTTCTGCAATGTTTAAGAGGGGGACTGTGTCATTAGCATATCTGAGCTCTGGAATTATGTTGCCATTTATTGTGAAATGATCGGATTTAACAAAACTGGCATCGTTTCTGACATTTCTCATGATATTCTCAGCATAGATGTTTAACACGTGTGGAGAGAGGATGCATTCCTGCCTCATCCCTTTTCTGTTAATACAGTCCACCCAAATATCAGTTTAATCTACCCAGCTATCAATAAAATCTACCCACACATCCATTGTACCTACCCAGTTATCAATACAATCCACCCACACATTAATTTAATCTACACAGCTATCAATACAATCCACCCACACATCCATTGTAACTACCCAGCTATCAATACAATCCACCCACACATCCATTGTAACTACCCAGCTATCAATACAATCTACCCACACATCCATTGTAACTACCCAGCTATCAATACAATCCACCCACACATCAGTTTAATCTACCCAGCTGTCAATAAAATCCAACCACACATCAGTTTAAACTACCCAGTTATCAAAACAATCTACCCACACATCCATTGTAACTACCCAGCTATCAATAAAATCCACCCACACATCAGTTTAATCTACCCAGCTATCACTACAACAAACACGACTATCAATCCGGCCTAACCAACAATCAGTACAACCCACATAGTTATCATTCCATTGCCCATTAATATCAATCATAATCGACCCAACTATCAAACACATCTACCTAAACATCGATCCAATCTAGGCATCTATCAATCTGTCTTTCTGCCTACCCGCCGGCTTATCTGAAGTATATGTACATATCTGCTCAACGTATCGGAAGTAATTACTCGCAACATAAAACAGAATTCATGAACAACTAATACCGCAATGGAACTAAATTACGCGTTTATTGATTTCAAAATATGGGAACACTGAAAGCGCCGATTGGAATAAATAAATAAAAAAAACGTAAAATAATAATTACATACTCAAAATAAAATATGTGTAGATTACGTGTATTTATAGGGAGCCGCAATTGATCAGTGGTTAATGAACTGAATTAGTGAGGACAACAAGTTGGGTTCGATCCTGATCGACGGCTTCCAGGTTCGCCCAGCCTTTAATGGATGCCTGATTTTTTTTCTGGGAAAGTAAAGCGGCACGGGCGTAATCCTGACCAAATAACTCCAAAATCATGTGCCGAAGGTCTATACAAATTATGGTGACTAACACCATATTACCTATACGCCACTTGGAGTGATGTGGCTCTTTACCTTTTTACTTTTACGTGTATTTATAATATCAAAAGTGCATTCGGCCATGTTTGACTCACAACCAACCTCTTTTCTTCTTTCCTATGCCCTCTCTTTCAAAGTAAATTAAACATAAAACAAGTAAAATATCCCCGTCACGCCAAGTGGCGTAAAGGAAAACATGGTGTTAGTGACCCTATATTTTACAGACCTTCAGCACATGATTTTTGGGGTAATGTGGTCGGTATTACGCCCGTGCTGCTTTACTTTCCCAGAAAAAAAATCCGGTACCCATTTTAAGGCTGGGTGAACCCGGATGCTGTCGGTTGGGATCGAACCCTACCCCTTGTCCTTTGTAGTCTAGCTCACTAACCACTGAGCTATCACGGCTCGTTAATTCACCCGTGCACATAAAGAAATAATAATTTGTTACTTGACGTGTGCACATAAATAAATTAGTGACAATTAAAAAGTGAATGTAAGTTATTGCTTGCTAAATTGTGTCATAAAAAGATGAACGGCAAGAAAGGCCAAATGGCGTGGATGCAGTCCTGAACAAAATGTGCGCTGAGGACGAATATGCCGGATTACTCAGTGAAGAACACAACATCACCGATCCTCTAGGTAACAAATAAAGAATAAGAAATAATGCAATATAAAACATACACTTTGGAGGGCAGGGTAAGAAGCGCAGGAATGTCGATTCCCTTTACTACTAACTCATAGATGATCGGAAAATAAAATAAAACTAGATAGCAAGAGTATAATTCAAATTTTATATGTCTATATCGAATGCAGATTACCGAAGATACAACGTAGGGACTAAGTTCACGAGAGAAAGAATAAGAATAACAGATCTTGAACTAATTACGTTAAGTAAGAAATAAAAAAGTTCGACTATCAAGGTAATTGTTTGAGAAGAAGGGAGAAGAGTTGGAGACAAAAATAAGATGGAACAGCATTCTATGGAAACTCTAGAAGATCATCAAAATAGAGTGGTTGAGGTTGTCGGATCGACTGCTGCAACTTTGTATACCTCTAAAGGAGTCATGACTCAGGCGGGCCCACCACCCCTAGAGTGTCAAGAAGCTCTGCTGCGAAGCTCTGTACAAATACTTTCCTATTACTGATGAAGAGAAGTCATGAGAGCGAAGAAACTAATGCCAAATGACGCCACTGACAGTAAAATCTAGGGAAATATCAACCGTTCTATTCAATCATTATTATTCTACTAACAAACGAGTCGTTGCAAGTCATAGCATCCATATCGATCCGTGTCACGAGTCCACGTCGAGGGTGGAAGCCAAAAAAAAAAAAAAAAGCTCCCGTTATGAATAACAGGTCGCCCTCACTATTGCCGGCTACAAAAGTGCACTATTTTGTTTAAGTGATTAACCTGTAACCAGAGGCGCGAATACAAATGTGGAGGCCCCGGGTGACATGTAATTAGGGCTACGTATTGCAATAATTTACTTTAATATTCAATGCAAATTGATGTTCGATGTGCTAAAAACACGGCCAGGTATTGGCTATACGAAAAAAAACCATGAAAATTATAAAGGAGTATATTATTGATACTGGCTGAATGGAAAAGCATGTTCATTGACTCTTATCGATGGTAGAATTATAAAGCATAGAAACATTATTTACAGAAACATGTTTTTATGTTTTGTATTTGCATACCGTGGATTCGAGAAACAAACGTCAGCTATTATGTATGTTAAAGACGTTAGCTGTAGAGATTGATCCTGATAGCTGTTACTTCAATGTTTACATTGAAAACAAGAAAAGAGTTCTTAAATGTTGGTTAGAACCCGTCTTTATATATGGGTGTAAATCATGGACAATAAGACAACAGACAAGAAAATCACTGGAGGCTGTAGAATTGTGGTTTTACAGAAGAATGTTGAGTCAAAAGGCAATAAAGCATTTCCGCTCAGAACGAAGATAGTACAGCCTCGCAATTAATCGCGACATAACAAAATATTAGCATACACAGTTCAATGTATTCTTTATTCTCATTGTCTGCTCTTATTGAATTATGTTGTATAGTGTTTTGTATGCTCAGTATTACAGTCGTAATCGCTAAGAGTGAAAATGAGTTAAAAGAAATGTTAGACATTATAGTGAAAGAAAGCAAAATCAAGGGAGCCGCGATAGCTCAGTAGTTAGTGAACTGGACTACAAATAACAAGGGGTAGGGTTCGATCCCAACCGACGGCTTCCGGGTTCACCCAGCCTTAAATGGTTACCGGATTTTTTTTCTGGGAAGTAAAGCAGCAAGGACGTAATACCGACCACATTACCACAAAAATCATGTGCTGAAGGTCTGTAAAATATAGGGTCACTAACATCATATTTCCCTATACGCCACTTGGCGTGACGGGGGTACTTTACTACTTTTTTTAAAGCAAAATTAAAGGACCCAGCCTTAATAGCAAAAAGACAGAAGTAATGGTAACAACAAAGAAAAATATATCACGTCAATGCACAATAAAGACAAGTAGAACAATATTTAAACACGTAAATGAAATTAGATATTTTAGAACTTTGTTAACCTCAGACGGAAGATGTACAACAGAGGTGAGATGCAGAATGGCTCAGGCAAAAGCAGCTTTCCAAAAATGAGGAAGATACTATGCAATCCATTTTTGACAATAGAAACAAGAAAACGAGTTCTTAACTGTTATGTGGAGCCAGTCTTAACATTTGGATGTGAATCATGAACAATAGGACAACAGACAAGAAAATTACTGGAGGATGCAGAAATGTGGAGAATGTTTAGAATACCATGGACTGCTAAGAGGAGTAATGAAAGCGTTCTGAAAGAGGCCAAAGCAAAAAGAGAGCTAATTTCCAATATTATGCAGAAACAATCATCATTTTTTGGCCATGTAATGAGAAGAGAACAACTGGAATATACTGTAACAACTGGGAAAATTGAGGGACGAAGAGATAGAGGGAAGCAAAGAGAAAAGATACCAGACAGCTTAAGAGAATGGCTTGGCAGAAAGCCAACAAGAGAAACGATAAATAACTGTCGGGATCGAAAGTTGTGAAGAAACATGGTCACCTACGCCAGCCGGCCCGGTACTTGATAATGATGATGATGAGTATTTTGTATTAAGCGATCTAGCCTTTATACAGGCATGGTTTCTGGATAACAAAATATAAAGAACATCCTTTGAATTTAGACTTCAAATTTGATCTGGATCTATAACAATAACAACGACCTCAATCTGTATCTGGATCTATAACAATAACAACGACTTCAAACTTTATCTTGATCTATAACAATAACAACGACCTCAAACTTTATCTTGATCTATAACAATAACAACGACTTCAAACTTTATCTTGATCTATAACAATAACAACGACCTCAAACTTTATCTTGATCTATAGCAATAACAACGACCTCAAACTTTATCTTGATCTATAACAATAACAACGAACTCAAACCGTATTTTCATCTATAACAATAACAACGACCTCAAACTTTATCTTGATCTATAACAATAACAACGACCTCAATCTGTATCTTGATCTATAACAATAACAACGACCTCAAACTGTATCTTGATCTATAACAATAACAACGACTTCAAACTTTATCTTGATCTATAACAATAACAACGGCTTCAAACTTTATCTTGATCTATAACAATAACAACGACTTCAAACTTTATCTTGATCTATAACAATAACAACGACTTCAAACTTTATCTTGATCTATAACAATAACAACGACCTCAAATTTTATCTTGACCTATAACAATAACAACGACCTCAATTTTATCTGGATCAATAGCAATAACAACGACCTCAAATTTTATCTTGATCTATAACAATAACAATGACCTCAAATTTTATCTGGATCAACAGCGATAACAACGACCTCACATTTTTTTTCTGGATCTATAGCAATACCAGCGACTTCAAATATTATAGATATGCAATTTTACGATTAAATATTTGGAACCAACAAAACAAATAAACACGAAACAAGATCACCCACCCCCTCAGCTCCAAACGATGTGAACTTAACTTCATATAACTATTGTATGTTTCTATAAGCTGTGTATAACCAGTGAGCTACTCTAACCATCATTATCAGTGATTCTTTGAAACGTGTTGACAGTAAAAACAGAGCAAATGTAAAAAAAAACACTTTTTCAACAGGTTTCAAACTATCAAGGAGAAATAAAAAAAAAAAACACACACAACATATATATATATATATATATATATATATATATATATATATTATAGAACAAAAAAAATAAAAAACGACATATATATATATATATATATATATACATATATATATATATATGTCGTTTTTTATTTTTTTTTTTATATAATAAAATAAACACATATTTATAGAACAAAATAAAAAACACATATATATATATATATATATATATATATAAAATTGAAAATAAAACATATATATATATATAAAACAAAAACTAAAATAAACGCATGTATATATATATATATATAACAACCATAAAAAACATATATATAAATATATATATATATATATATATATATATATAGAACAAAATAAAAAAACATATATATATATACATTTTAAAAAACACACAGACATATATTTAGAGAGAACAAAAATAAATAAAAAACATATACACACACATATATATATATATATATATATATATATATATATATATATATATATATATATGGAACCAAAAAAATATATATATCATCATCAAGTACCGGGCCTACTGGCGAATGTAGTCATGTCTCTCCACAACTTTCGATCTCGGCAGCTATTTATCATTTCTGTTGTTGACCTTCTGCCAAGCCATTCTCTTAAGCTGTCTGCTATTTTTTCTCTTTGCTTCCCTCTTTCTCTTCGTCCCTCAATTTTTCCAGTTGTTACAATATGTTCCAGTTGTTCTCTTCTCTTTACATGGCCAAAAAATGATGATTGTTTCTTCCTAATATTTGAAATTAGCTCTTTTTTTTGCTTTGACCTCTCTCGAAACATCTTCATTACTCTTCTAAGCTGTCCATTGTATTCTCAACATTCTTCTGTAAAACCACATTTCTACAGACTCCAGTGATTTTCTTGTCTGTTGTCCTATTGTCCATGATTCGCATCCATATGTTAAGACTGCATCTACATAACATTTAAGAACTATTTTTCTTGTTTCTATTGTCAAAAATGGATTACATAGTATCTCTCTCATTTTTTGGAAAGCTGCTTTTGCCTGATCCATTCTGCATCTCACCTCTTTTGTACATCTTCCGTCTGAGGTTAACAAAGTTCCCAAATATTTAAATTCATTTACTTGTTTTAATATTGTTCCATTTGTTTTTATTTTGCACTGAGGTGATGTCTTTTTCTTTGTTGTTACCATTACCTCTGTCCTTATGCTATTAAGGCTGAGTCCTTTATTTTTGCTTTCTTTCAGTATAATGTCCAACATTTCTTGTAACTCATTTTCACTCTTAGCGATTAAGACTATCATTAACATACCTTAGATGATTTATATTATGACCTCCAATTGTTATTCCAGGCATGTCCCTTATGGATCTTAAAATAATCTCACTATAAATATTAAACAAATCTGGTGACAGCACACAACATTCTCTAACACCCTGTTTTATTTGTTGAAACATTCCCAATTGGTTTCCAGTTCTTATGGCCGCTGTTTGTTGCCAGTACATGTTCTTTATTATTCTTAGATCTTTGCTGTCTACGTTTATGCTTTCTAACATTTTGATTATTTCTTGGTACTTTACTTTGTCAAATGCCTTGGTGTAATCTATGAAACATAGGCATAGATCTGTTTTCACCTCTATGGCTCTTTCTACTAAAGATCTTATAATATAAATGGCATTGCTTGTTCCTTTATCTCTAACAAAACCACACTGTTCATCGCTAATTTCTGGACTGATTTTGTTTCGCACTCTTCGCATGAAGATTCTTAGTAATATCTTAGTCATATGACTCATAAGGCTTATTGTGTTATGATCATCGAATTCAATCGCACCAGATTTCTTTGGTAGGGCTATGAATATTGATTTGAGCAGGTCGTCTGGTATGTATCCGCTGTTGCAGATATCATTCAATATTTTTGTTATTATTTCTATTCCAAAATCACCAATGGCTTCAATCTCATCTGGTCCAGGAGCTTTGCCTGCTTTCATTTTGCGCAAGGCATCTTCCACTTCTTCTCTGGGTATTTCTGGTCCTTCTCCATTTTCCTTTATATTTACTTCCGTTCTTTCATCATTGTATATATATATATACAGTATATATATATATATATATATATATATATATATATATATATATATATACAGAACAAAAAATGAAAAAAAACATATATGTATATATATATATATAAAACAAAAAATTAAAAAACATATATATATATATATATATATAGAGAGAGAGAGAACAAAAAAACAACATATATATATATAATATAATATATAAATATAGCATAAATATTTTAAAAACCGGTATGGATAAAGCTTCACGTAACAATTGGACAATACAAACCAGAACAACGTTTCGGCGCAATAGGCATTCAACAGGAACAAACATACAAACACAAATATGTATTAGTATATATCCTCCTCTTGGATACCCTATATTTTTTCTAGTCTGTTTCTTGTGCTTTTTGTATGTATACGGATTCATTTTTGGAAAGTTCTGTTACTGTGTGCTTTTTGCACACATTTTAACTTGTGTGCGTTCACACGTACCTCGTGCGCACTTCCGTTCTTGCCACATCAGAGAATACACGGAGGACGTTATTCTTATTTTTCTTTCATTTCTTCAGGGGCTACCAAACATTTAGACAGAACAGGGAAGGTCACAAGGGTGGAATTCTTACACTTATTAAAAATTCCATCCCAGCAAAACTTATAGATGTAGTCACAAACGGAGAGGCAGCGATCATTGGTACAGACCTATACATTAACTCCGCTAGTATAAGGATATTTAATATATACTGTCCAAATGACAAATTACTGAAGCTGGAATCAATGGAAATAACACCATCAAAGTGTCTGGTACTAGGAGACTTTAACAGCCACTCTGAAAGATGGGGATATAAGGAGTACAATGTTCGAGGTGAAGAAGTGGAAGAATGGGGAATAGACAACAACCTATTCCTCATAAACTCTAGGGAGGACCCCCCAACCTTCTACTCAAGAAAATGGAGAACAACTTCCACTCCCGACCTAGTATTTGCAACTGAAGACAAATCTATCAAAATAACCAGAAAAATGCTGAACCAACTTGGAGATAGTGACCATAGACCAGTCAAACTTTCAGTGGCTCTTGCTCACAAACAGGAGTTGCAAATACCTCTTCCCCGCTGTAACTATAAGAGAGCAGATTGGGCAAAGTTTGAAAGACTCACTGATGCATATACTGCGCCTATCAACACCCACGAAAAGGTCAATAATATGATAGAGCGGTTAACAAATGGAATCCTGAGAGCTGCTAAGGAATCCATTCTTAGAGGAGCAAGAAGAAACTACAAGCCATACTGGAGCAAGGAAATACAAAGACTAGAAGAGGAACTGGTCTCTAACAGAGAACTAGCTGAAATATCACACAGCACAGAGCAACATTGCCTGCAAAGCAGCCTCGGCCAAATACAGACGTGAGGTCATGATATCAGCAAGACAGAGCTGGATGGACAAAACAGAGAGCCTTAATCTAGACACAAATGGTCATAAACTATGGAAACTTGCGAAAGCTCTGAGCGACGAAAACAACTGCCGACCTCCAATATCATTAACACACAATCAGAACAGCCTCACAGGCAAAAGGGCAGCAAATCTACCGATAGAGACTTACAAAAACATTAGTAGAATAAACATTCCAATAGACAAACAGAAAGCTGCAAGACGGGAAAACCAAGATGCAAAACACATTCCTTTAGCACAAAAAGAGCATAAGACGACCATCTTTACTCCAAATGAATTAGATGTTGCCTTCAAAGGATTGAAGCTCAACAATTCCCCTGGTAAAGATGGAATCTCCAACTAAATGCTCCTAAATCTGGGACAGAAAGCCATGAGCTTTCTATCAGCTTCTAAGGATAATAAATGCTAGCTGGAAGAGCGGTCATGTGCCGACAATCTGGAAAGAAGCTATTATGGTGCCCATCCTCAAGCGTGGAAAAGACCCACTAGACACAAGTAGCTATAGATCAATTAGTCTACTGAGCTGACTGACTAAACTCATGGAAATGCTGGTTAACAGAAGACTTATGTGGCATTTGGAGACAAAACAACAAATCGTTCCACAACAAAGTGGCATCCGTTAGCACAGATCACTGAAGACCTGGTCACCTACATTGCACAGGTAATAGAGGATGGTCTACAAGAAAATAAACACACACTGACAGTGTGGATCGACATGGAGAAGGCTTTTGATAGGGTTTTGCGAGAGGGTTTAAAGAACAAGCTTTTTAGACTTGGCATCCAGGGTCGTTTATTCAATTGGGTCTCTCAATACCTTCAGGATAGAACGGCCAGAGTACAAGTTCAAGGTCAACTAAGTAAGAAGGTCTCTAACGAGCAAGGTGTCCCACAAGGCGGAGTCTTGTCCCCAACACTCTTTTTAATTTTCATAAATGACATCGTAATGGACATTCTACCCAGAATACACTCAGCAATATATACGCAGATGATCTGGCGATATGGAGCTCGCGAGGAAAGTATGTCGGTGGCTGGACCCAGGATGCAAGATGCCCTAGGTGAACTTGAAAAATGGACGAATACCTGGTTCTTACCAATCAACGAAAAAAACAACTACATATACAATTTTCAGCATATCAAGAAACACACTCTCTGCAAACTTGAAGATAAAAGACCATACACTCTCTATTGACCAAAACCCAACACATCTTGGCGTTACCGTGAATCGCAGAATGACTTGGAGAAATCAGATAGACAGAGCAAGGAAAATAGCCAGAAAATGAACAAATATTATGAAGACATTGGCAGTATAACAGCAATATTTTGAAAAGACTATACGTAGGAAGAGTCAGACCAGTTCTAGAGTATGGAGTCACAGCCTGGGCTATGGCTTCCAAATCACACCTTAGCAAAATTAACAGAACACAGAACCAAGCTGCCAGTATCATCACTGGTATCATGACTCTAGAAACAGTAACAGGTTTACAACCCTTAGATGACAGACGGGTCACTAAAGTATTGCAACAAGCGGAGAAATATAGAAGGCTCCTTAGCCACCCCATGCACCAAAGAATAACTGGTTCCGGAATTGTATGACTAAAGAGGAGCAACTTCGCTGCGATTGCCAATGTACTAACTACTGGAGACCCAGTACTTTCCCAAACAATGAACAAGAACAATGAACTAAATGACTTGAGAACAACCCTGGACCAATTATGCAATAACTTCCAGAGAGTAGTCATTCAGTGGATACTATCACACTGTAATATACACGGGAACGAACGCGCAGACAAATTAGCTAAAGAGGGAGGGAGATTGCCACAAGAGAACCATCCGCTCAGTTATGATGAAGCCAAATTCATCCTCAAAGGTCAGTTCCATAAAAAAATGGAAACGAGAATACCCAAAGCATAATGAGAGTGACGGATACCACGAACTATCAAGGAGGGATCAAGTCATCATACTTCGCCTACGCACTGGCCACAATAGAATGAGAAATCACATGTTCACCAAATTCAAAATAGGTACAACCAGCCTATGCCACTGTACACTGGACAATATGGCTACAAAACATGTTCTACAGGATTGCCCTCAGTACACAGACCTGAGAAGAGCAATGTGGTCCACACCCACCTCCCTGGAAGAGAAACTATATGGGGCAATCGATTCACTTAAACAGACAGCTGACTTCATGAGAGAGTCAAGAATCCTACTCTGATTGAGTCTTGATCGCAGAGAGAGAGAGAGAGAGAGAGAGAGAGAGAGAGAGAGAGAGAGAGATTTCTTCTGCTAGTTCGAAATTATTATATATTTTTTAAATTATTTATTTTGTTTTATTTTAAATACATATTGGTTCGTTTATTGTATGTTTGTTCCTGTTGAAGGACTATTGCACCGAAACGTCGCTCTCGTTTGTATTGTCCGCTTGATACATGAAGCATACAGTTTATATATATATATATATATATATATATTGATGATGAAATAAAAAGCCGAATTAGTAAGGCATCTACGACTTTCGACAAACTGCCAGAAAGGACCTGGAACAACAAGTAACTAACATTAAAGACCAAACTCTGATTATATCAAACTTGTGCTTAGCACACTATTATATGGATCTGAAACCTCAACAACATACTCAAATCACGAAAAAAGACTAACTGTCTTCCACATGCGATGTCTATAATAATGCACATCTAATGGCAGGACAAAATAACAAACTTAAATGTCCTGCAACGTGCTAAGACCCCAACAATCATGTCGATGCTCAGATGTCGAAGACTAAGGTGGCTGGGGAGCGTCCAGCGAATGGAAGAAAAACGCATCCCCAGGCAAATACTATATGGTGAACTAACACACGGTAAACGACAAATCGGCGGACTTAAACTACGATATAGAGATATATGTAAATCATCTCTGAATGACTTCTCCATCTGTGAAAATAACTGGAAACATCTGGCAGGTGATCGCACATCATGGAGAGCATGTATAAGGAATGGTATAACATCATTTGAGACTGTGCTAAGGCAAAACTTAGAAGAGAAATGACTCATAAAAAAGGATTGAAAATCCAGTGGATCAGTGGGCCTGACTTGTTCATTCTGTGACCGTGTGTGTTTGTCAAACATTGGTAGAATTAGCCACGAGAGAAGCTGTTCAACAAAAACAAAACCTAAAAAAATACACAATAGCCTTCACTAGACCGTCCGACAAGACGAAAAAGGCCATACTATACTATATATATATATATATATGCCTTGACCCTTCAAACTATCAACCATTTCCGATGAAAATTCTCCTCATTCCAGTGCTCACCTTATCTCTTGTAAGTCAGTGCTCTCTCCATCCAGTTACCTTTCATGATATCAATGCACTTTATTAGCCCTTTAGTGAGGGAGATATTGCAAATGACATCATGAGTTTAGATACTGTATATTGATGCTGAAAAAGAACAAAGGAGATTGAGATAAAACTAAAAGCTTTTGAAAACAAATCCCTAAGATGAATAATCTGCGCACTTCTTTACTTCCTCCTCATTTGTCTTTCAGCGTCGAGGGGAGATATAATTTGCGGTCTTTTGCTCTTAAGTTCGCTTCTGCTGCTTCTTATGTTTCCCTGTGTTTCTAATATTCCGTCAATCCATCTTTTTCGTGGTCGGCCCTTGAGTCTGGTGTTCTCGCAACTTTTATCGAATGCTCGTTTTGATCTTCTGCCTTGTCACGTGACAAACCATTTTACATGTTTCCTCACACTGTTTCCTGTCATTCGTCTAACACACTTCATCTCCGTAGAGGTTATTGTTCTTGCTGTTCTTGCAAATTGGGGTCCAGAACCAGATATGATCGAACATCTCGCCCCGAATAGAGATGGGTTGCGGAAAATACTACAAGCCCTATGTAATGTCACACGGAAATGATCAAAATCAAGAGATTAATGCTATTCAACAGATACAACGTTAATACATGTTTGTAATGATAGCGGATTTAATACACGGAAACAAACATTTTAAAAATCGAATGGCAATATTTACGGACAACATGAACAACATTACGCCAGTGTTCTCTTTATTTCGTAAAAATTTTACACTTACACTTATTGAAGCTCCCTACATTCATTGAGTGTCGTTTTCGCATCGAAGATTGGCTACCATGGAGCGCCATTCCGCTCTGTCTTTTGCTTTGATGGTGCAGGTTGTCATATGCTGACGTGTCCATCTTTTGATGTTACTCATCCATGTTAGTCTTGGTCTCTTACCCTGTATTTTTTCTTCCAAGATTACTTTTAGTAGGCTGCTGTGTCTTTTAAAATGCTCAAAAAATCATATTTATTTTGTGTGAATTGTGTTTAGTAGCTCTCTTTTCATTTTAAGACATCGTTTGTTTCTTTTCTTTCTATCCAATTCTTTCTGTTCTTCTATAAAGACACATTTCAAAGGTTTCAATTTCCTGTTCTGTTTTCTTGTCTAATGTCCATGTTTCGAAACCATATTGGAATGTTGAGAACTTATGACATTTTACTCTTCTTCGTTTTGGCCCTGGCGTTATTTGTGTTTATGTGAATATATTTTCATGACATTAAATCACTTTTGCCATTCTTAATCTTTTGTTTATTTCAGTTGTACATTTTCCATCACTGGTTATAGTATGTCCAAGTTAGTTATAGCTCTGAACTGTCTCCAGGTATGTTCCTTCCACTTTGATATACACTTGTTGGTATATCAAGTATTATCTTTGTTTATGGCCATAGTGTTAATCTTTTTGATATTCATATCTACTCCACATTTTTTGCTTGTCATGTTTATTTCATTAAGTAATTGCTGTTGATCTTTAGGATTTTCTGCTAGTAGTACAGTATCATCAGCATATCTTAGGTTATTGATTATCTGTCCATTAATGTTTAGACCTGGTATGTCTGTGATGTTTTTAAAGATTTGCTCAGTGTAAAGATTGAACAAGCTGGGTGAAAGGATGCATCTCTGTTTTACTCCTATTTTCTTTCATTTTTAGCAGTATAATCCCATCATTGTATATCAAGTGGGTACTTATAATAATTTTTGTAGTTCCTTTTCTATTAGTATTCCTACACCTCTTTGATGTTCTGTTGTGTTGCCTGAATATATAAATGTATAATTTTTGTCCTGTACGAACCCACATTCTTTCCATCTTGTCTGTATGCCTAAAATATATATATTTAATCATTCTGCTTCTAAAATAATATTTTGAAACAAGGAAAACCAATTTTCTTTCTTGATAAAGAGTCTTAACATTCTATGTACGTATTCCGAGATCTTTCTTCCGACATGAGTTAGAGTTTCTAGCCGTGGCTTTCTTTGGAATAGTACGTGATGAGGCTCCAATCTCTTTCACGCTTGTCAGCCATATTCGTCTTTCGTGCCCTGCATATGCCTCTTGTGTACAACACACTTTGTTGTTTTCGCTTTCTGAGCCAATGATTATTTCTGATTCTTCCATCCCATCTACCGTCACAGACTTTGTACCTCTTGGTGGGGCATTCCTGGTAGGCGCCATTGTTGGCAAAATGAATGTTTGTCTTTCAAACCTTTGACCTCTCTCGAAACATCTTCATTACTCTTCTAAGCTGTCCATTGTATTCTCAACATTCTTCTGTAAAACCACATTTCTACAGACTCCAGTGATTTTCTTGTCTGTTGTCCTATTGTCCATGATTCGCATCCATATGTTAAGACTGCATCTACATAACATTTAAGAACTATTTTTCTTGTTTCTATTGTCAAAAATGGATTACATAGTATCTCTCTCATTTTTTGGAAAGCTGCTTTTGCCTGATCCATTCTGCATCTCACCTCTTTTGTACATCTTCCGTCTGAGGTTAACAAAGTTCCCAAATATTTAAATTCATTTACTTGTTTTAATATTGTTCCATTTGTTTTTATTTTGCACTGAGGTGATGTCTTTTTCTTTGTTGTTACCATTACCTCTGTCCTTATGCTATTAAGGCTGAGTCCTTTATTTTTGCTTTCTTTCAGTATAATGTCCAACATTTCTTGTAACTCATTTTCACTCTTAGCGATTAAGACTATCATTAACATACCTTAGATGATTTATATTATGACCTCCAATTGTTATTCCAGGCATGTCCCTTATGGATCTTAAAATAATCTCACTATAAATATTAAACAAATCTGGTGACAGCACACAACATTCTCTAACACCCTGTTTTATTTGTTGAAACATTCCCAATTGGTTTCCAGTTCTTATGGCCGCTGTTTGTTGCCAGTACATGTTCTTTATTATTCTTAGATCTTTGCTGTCTACGTTTATGCTTTCTAACATTTTGATTATTTCTTGGTACTTTACTTTGTCAAATGCCTTGGTGTAATCTATGAAACATAGGCATAGATCTGTTTTCACCTCTATGGCTCTTTCTACTAAAGATCTTATAATATAAATGGCATTGCTTGTTCCTTTATCTCTAACAAAACCACACTGTTCATCGCTAATTTCTGGACTGATTTTGTTTCGCACTCTTCGCATGAAGATTCTTAGTAATATCTTAGTCATATGACTCATAAGGCTTATTGTGTTATGATCATCGAATTCAATCGCACCAGATTTCTTTGGTAGGGCTATGAATATTGATTTGAGCATGTCGTCTGGTATGTATCCGCTGTTGCAGATATCATTCAATATTTTTGTTATTATTTCTATTCCAAAATCACCAATGGCTTCAATCTCATCTGGTCCAGGAGCTTTGCCTGCTTTCATTTTGCGCAAGGCATCTTCCACTTCTTCTCTGGGTATTTCTGGTCCTTCTCCATTTTCCTTTATATTTACTTCCGTTCTTTCATCATTGTATATATATATATATATATATATATATATATATATATATATATATATATATATATATATATATATATACAGAACAAAAAATGAAAAAAAACATATATGTATATATATATATATAAAACAAAAAATTAAAAAAAACATATATATATATATATATATAGAGAGAGAGAGAGAACAAAAAAACAACATATATATATATAAATATAATATATAAATATAGCATAAATATTTTAAAAACCGGTATGGATAAAGCTTCACGTAACAATTGGACAATACAAACCAGAACAACGTTTCGGCGCAATAGGCATTCAACAGGAACAAACATACAAACACAAATATGTATTAGTATATATCCTCCTCTTGGATACCCTATATTTTTTCTAGTCTGTTTCTTGTGCTTTTTGTATGTATACGGATTCATTTTTGGAAAGTTCTGTTACTGTGTGCTTTTTGCACACATTTTAACTTGTGTGCGTTCACACGTACCTCGTGCGCACTTCCGTTCTTGCCACATCAGAGAATACACGGAGGACGTTATTCTTATTTTTCTTTCATTTCTTCAGGGGCTACCAAACATTTAGACAGAACAGGGAAGGTCACAAGGGTGGAATTCTTACACTTATTAAAAATTCCATCCCAGCAAAACTTATAGATGTAGTCACAAACGGAGAGGCAGCGATCATTGGTACAGACCTATACATTAACTCCGCTAGTATAAGGATATTTAATATATACTGTCCAAATGACAAATTACTGAAGCTGGAATCAATGGAAATAACACCATCAAAGTGTCTGGTACTAGGAGACTTTAACAGCCACTCTGAAAGATGGGGATATAAGGAGTACAATGTTCGAGGTGAAGAAGTGGAAGAATGGGGAATAGACAACAACCTATTCCTCATAAACTCTAGGGAGGACCCCCCAACCTTCTACTCAAGAAAATGGAGAACAACTTCCACTCCCGACCTAGTATTTGCAACTGAAGACAAATCTATCAAAATAACCAGAAAAATGCTGAACCAACTTGGAGATAGTGACCATAGACCAGTCAAACTTTCAGTGGCTCTTGCTCACAAACAGGAGTTGCAAATACCTCTTCCCCGCTGTAACTATAAGAGAGCAGATTGGGCAAAGTTTGAAAGACTCACTGATGCATATACTGCGCCTATCAACACCCACGAAAAGGTCAATAATATGATAGAGCGGTTAACAAATGGAATCCTGAGAGCTGCTAAGGAATCCATTCTTAGAGGAGCAAGAAGAAACTACAAGCCATACTGGAGCAAGGAAATACAAAGACTAGAAGAGGAACTGGTCTCTACCAGAGAACTAGCTGAAATATCACACAGCACAGAGCAACATTGCCTGCAAAGCAGCCTCGGCCAAATACAGACGTGAGGTCATGATATCAGCAAGACAGAGCTGGATGGACAAAACAGAGAGCCTTAATCTAGACACAAATGGTCATAAACTATGGAAACTTGCGAAAGCTCTGAGCGACGAAAACAACTGCCGACCTCCAATATCATTAACACACAATCAGAACAGCCTCACAGGCAAAAGGGCAGCAAATCTACCGATAGAGACTTACAAAAACATTAGTAGAATAAACATTCCAATAGACAAACAGAAAGCTGCAAGACGGGAAAACCAAGATGCAAAACACATTCCTTTAGCACAAAAAGAGCATAAGACGACCATCTTTACTCCAAATGAATTAGATGTTGCCTTCAAAGGATTGAAGCTCAACAATTCCCCTGGTAAAGATGGAATCTCCAACTAAATGCTCCTAAATCTGGGACAGAAAGCCATGAGCTTTCTATCAGCTTCTAAGGATAATAAATGCTAGCTGGAAGAGCGGTCATGTGCCGACAATCTGGAAAGAAGCTATTATGGTGCCCATCCTCAAGCGTGGAAAAGACCCACTAGACACAAGTAGCTATAGATCAATTAGTCTACTGAGCTGACTGACTAAACTCATGGAAATGCTGGTTAACAGAAGACTTATGTGGCATTTGGAGACAAAACAACAAATCGTTCCACAACAAAGTGGCATCCGTTAGCACAGATCAACTGAAGACCTGGTCACCTACATTGCACAGGTAATAGAGGATGGTCTACAAGAAAATAAACACACACTGACAGTGTGGATCGACATGGAGAAGGCTTTTGATAGGGTTTTGCGAGAGGGTTTAAAGAACAAGCTTTTTAGACTTGGCATCCAGGGTCGTTTATTCAATTGGGTCTCTCAATACCTTCAGGATAGAACGGCCAGAGTACAAGTTCAAGGTCAACTAAGTAAGAAGGTCTCTAACGAGCAAGGTGTCCCACAAGGCGGAGTCTTGTCCCCAACACTCTTTTTAATTTTCATAAATGACATCGTAATGGACATTCTACCCAGAATACACTCAGCAATATATACGCAGATGATCTGGCGATATGGAGCTCGCGAGGAAAGTATGTCGGTGGCTGGACCCAGGATGCAAGATGCCCTAGGTGAACTTGAAAAATGGACGAATACCTGGTTCTTACCAATCAACGAAAAAAACAACTACATATACAATTTTCAGCATATCAAGAAACACACTCTCTGCAAACTTGAAGATAAAAGACCATACACTCTCTATTGACCAAAACCCAACACATCTTGGCGTTACCGTGAATCGCAGAATGACTTGGAGAAATCAGATAGACAGAGCAAGGAAAATAGCCAGAAAATGAACAAATATTATGAAGACATTGGCAGTATAACAGCAATATTTTGAAAAGACTATACGTAGGAAGAGTCAGACCAGTTCTAGAGTATGGAGTCACAGCCTGGGCTATGGCTTCCAAATCACACCTTAGCAAAATTAACAGAACACAGAACCAAGCTGCCAGTATCATCACTGGTATCATGACTCTAGAAACAGTAACAGGTTTACAACCCTTAGATGACAGACGGGTCACTAAAGTATTGCAACAAGCGGAGAAATATAGAAGGCTCCTTAGCCACCCCATGCACCAAAGAATAACTGGTTCCGGAATTGTATGACTAAAGAGGAGCAACTTCGCTGCGATTGCCAATGTACTAACTACTGGAGACCCAGTACTTTCCCAAACAATGAACAAGAACAATGAACTAAATGACTTGAGAACAACCCTGGACCAATTATGCAATAACTTCCAGAGAGTAGTCATTCAGTGGATACTATCACACTGTAATATACACGGGAACGAACGCGCAGACAAATTAGCTAAAGAGGGAGGGAGATTGCCACAAGAGAACCATCCGCTCAGTTATGATGAAGCCAAATTCATCCTCAAAGGTCAGTTCCATAAAAAATGGAAACGAGAATACCCAAAGCATAATGAGAGTGACGGATACCACGAACTATCAAGGAGGGATCAAGTCATCATACTTCGCCTACGCACTGGCCACAATAGAATGAGAAATCACATGTTCACCAAATTCAAAATAGGTACAACCAGCCTATGCCACTGTACACTGGACAATATGGCTACAAAACATGTTCTACAGGATTGCCCTCAGTACACAGACCTGAGAAGAGCAATGTGGTCCACACCCACCTCCCTGGAAGAGAAACTATATGGGGCAATCGATTCACTTAAACAGACAGCTGACTTCATGAGAGAGTCAAGAATCCTACTCTGATTGAGTCTTGATCGCAGAGAGAGAGAGAGAGAGAGAGAGAGAGAGAGAGATTTCTTCTGCTAGTTCGAAATTATTATATATTTTTTAAATTATTTATTTTGTTTTATTTTAAATACATATTGGTTCGTTTATTGTATGTTTGTTCCTGTTGAAGGACTATTGCACCGAAACGTCGCTCTCGTTTGTATTGTCCGCTTGATACATGAAGCATACAGTTTATATATATATATATATATATATATATTGATGATGAAATAAAAAGCCGAATTAGTAAGGCATCTACGACTTTCGACAAACTGCCAGAAAGGACCTGGAACAACAAGTAACTAACATTAAAGACCAAACTCTGATTATATCAAACTTGTGCTTAGCACACTATTATATGGATCTGAAACCTCAACAACATACTCAAATCACGAAAAAAGACTAACTGTCTTCCACATGCGATGTCTATAATAATGCACATCTAATGGCAGGACAAAATAACAAACTTAAATGTCCTGCAACGTGCTAAGACCCCAACAATCATGTCGATGCTCAGATGTCGAAGACTAAGGTGGCTGGGGAGCGTCCAGCGAATGGAAGAAAAACGCATCCCCAGGCAAATACTATATGGTGAACTAACACACGGTAAACGACAAATCGGCGGACTTAAACTACGATATAGAGATATATGTAAATCATCTCTGAATGACTTCTCCATCTGTGAAAATAACTGGAAACATCTGGCAGGTGATCGCACATCATGGAGAGCATGTATAAGGAATGGTATAACATCATTTGAGACTGTGCTAAGGCAAAACTTAGAAGAGAAATGACTCATAAAAAAGGATTGAAAATCCAGTGGATCAGTGGGCCTGACTTGTTCATTCTGTGACCGTGTGTGTTTGTCAAACATTGGTAGAATTAGCCACGAGAGAAGCTGTTCAACAAAAACAAAACCTAAAAAAAATACACAATAGCCTTCACTAGACCGTCCGACAAGACGAAAAAGGCCATACTATACTATATATATATATATATATATATATATATATGCCTTGACCCTTCAAACTATCAACCATTTCCGATGAAAATTCTCCTCATTCCAGTGCTCACCTTATCTCTTGTAAGTCAGTGCTCTCTCCATCCAGTTACCTTTCATGATATCAATGCACTTTATTAGCCCTTTAGTGAGGGAGATATTGCAAATGACATCATGAGTTTAGATACTGTATATTGATGCTGAAAAAGAACAAAGGAGATTGAGATAAAACTAAAAGCTTTTGAAAACAAATCCCTAAGATGAATAATCTGCGCACTTCTTTACTTCCTCCTCATTTGTCTTTCAGCGTCGAGGGGAGATATAATTTGCGGTCTTTTGCTCTTAAGTTCGCTTCTGCTGCTTCTTATGTTTCCCTGTGTTTCTAATATTCCGTCAATCCATCTTTTTCGTGGTCGGCCCTTGAGTCTGGTGTTCTCGCAACTTTTATCGAATGCTCGTTTTGATCTTCTGCCTTGTCACGTGACAAACCATTTTACATGTTTCCTCACACTGTTTCCTGTCATTCGTCTAACACACTTCATCTCCGTAGAGGTTATTGTTCTTGCTGTTCTTGCAAATTGGGGTCCAGAACCAGATATGATCGAACATCTCGCCCCGAATAGAGATGGGTTGCGGAAAATACTACAAGCCCTATGTAATGTCACACGGAAATGATCAAAATCAAGAGATTAATGCTATTCAACAGATACAACGTTAATACATGTTTGTAATGATAGCGGATTTAATACACGGAAACAAACATTTTAAAAATCGAATGGCAATATTTACGGACAACATGAACAACATTACGCCAGTGTTCTCTTTATTTCGTAAAAATTTTACACTTACACTTATTTGAAGCTCCCTACATTCATTGAGTGTCGTTTTCGCATCGAAGATTGGCTACCATGGAGCGCCATTCCGCTCTGTCTTTTGCTTTGATGGTGCAGGTTGTCATATGCTGACGTGTCCATCTTTTGATGTTACTCATCCATGTTAGTCTTGGTCTCTTACCCTGTATTTTTTCTTCCAAGATTACTTTTAGTAGGCTGCTGTGTCTTTTAAAATGCTCAAAAAATCATATTTATTTTGTGTGAATTGTGTTTAGTAGCTCTCTTTTCATTTTAAGACATCGTTTGTTTCTTTTCTTTCTATCCAATTCTTTCTGTTCTTCTATAAAGACACATTTCAAAGGTTTCAATTTCCTGTTCTGTTTTCTTGTCTAATGTCCATGTTTCGAAACCATATTGGAATGTTGAGAACTTATGACATTTTACTCTTCTTCGTTTTGGCCCTGGCGTTATTTGTGTTTATGTGAATATATTTTCATGACATTAAATCACTTTTGCCATTCTTAATCTTTTGTTTATTTCAGTTGTACATTTTCCATCACTGGTTATAGTATGTCCAAGTTAGTTATAGCTCTGAACTGTCTCCAGGTATGTTCCTTCCACTTTGATATACACTTGTTGGTATATCAAGTATTATCTTTGTTTATGGCCATAGTGTTAATCTTTTTGATATTCATATCTACTCCACATTTTTTGCTTGTCATGTTTATTTCATTAAGTAATTGCTGTTGATCTTTAGGATTTTCTGCTAGTAGTATAGTATCATCAGCATATCTTAGGTTATTGATTATCTGTCCATTAATGTTTAGACCTGGTATGTCTGTGATGTTTTTAAAGATTTGCTCAGTGTAAAGATTGAACAAGCTGGGTGAAAGGATGCATCTCTGTTTTACTCCTATTTTCTTTCATTTTTAGCAGTATAATCCCATCATTGTATATCAAGTGGGTACTTATAATAATTTTTTGTAGTTCCTTTTCTATTAGTATTCCTACACCTCTTTGATGTTCTGTTGTGTTGCCTGAATATATAAATGTATAATTTTTGTCCTGTACGAACCCACATTCTTTCCATCTTGTCTGTATGCCTAAAATATATATTTAATCATTCTGCTTCTAAAATAATATTTTGAAACAAGGAAAACCAATTTTCTTTCTTGATAAAGAGTCTTAACATTCTATGTACGTATTCCGAGATCTTTCTTCCGACATGAGTTAGAGTTTCTAGCCGTGGCTTTCTTTGGAATAGTACGTGATGAGGCTCCAATCTCTTTCACGCTTGTCAGCCATATTCGTCTTTCGTGCCCTGCATATGCCTCTTGTGTACAACACACTTTGTTGTTTTCGCTTTCTGAGCCAATGATTATTTCTGATTCTTCCATCCCATCTACCGTCACAGACTTTGTACCTCTTGGTGGGGCATTCCTGGTAGGCGCCATTGTTGGCAAAATGAATGTTTGTCTTTCAAACCTTTGACCTCTCTCGAAACATCTTCATTACTCTTCTAAGCTGTCCATTGTATTCTCAACATTCTTCTGTAAAACCACATTTCTACAGACTCCAGTGATTTTCTTGTCTGTTGTCCTATTGTCCATGATTCGCATCCATATGTTAAGACTGCATCTACATAACATTTAAGAACTATTTTTCTTGTTTCTATTGTCAAAAATGGATTACATAGTATCTCTCTCATTTTTTGGAAAGCTGCTTTTGCCTGATCCATTCTGCATCTCACCTCTTTTGTACATCTTCCGTCTGAGGTTAACAAAGTTCCCAAATATTTAAATTCATTTACTTGTTTTAATATTGTTCCATTTGTTTTTTATTTTGCACTGAGGTGATGTCTTTTTCTTTGTTGTTACCATTACCTCTGTCCTTATGCTATTAAGGCTGAGTCCTTTATTTTTGCTTTCTTTCAGTATAATGTCCAACATTTCTTGTAACTCATTTTCACTCTTAGCGATTAAGACTATCATTAACATACCTTAGATGATTTATATTATGACCTCCAATTGTTATTCCAGGCATGTCCCTTATGGATCTTAAAATAATCTCACTATAAATATTAAACAAATCTGGTGACAGCACACAACATTCTCTAACACCCTGTTTTATTTGTTGAAACATTCCCAATTGGTTTCCAGTTCTTATGGCCGCTGTTTGTTGCCAGTACATGTTCTTTATTATTCTTAGATCTTTGCTGTCTACGTTTATGCTTTCTAACATTTTGATTATTTCTTGGTACTTTACTTTGTCAAATGCCTTGGTGTAATCTATGAAACATAGGCATAGATCTGTTTTCACCTCTATGGCTCTTTCTACTAAAGATCTTATAATATAAATGGCATTGCTTGTTCCTTTATCTCTAACAAAACCACACTGTTCATCGCTAATTTCTGGACTGATTTTGTTTCGCACTCTTCGCATGAAGATTCTTAGTAATATCTTAGTCATATGACTCATAAGGCTTATTGTGTTATGATCATCGAATTCAATCGCACCAGATTTCTTTGGTAGGGCTATGAATATTGATTTGAGCATGTCGTCTGGTATGTATCCGCTGTTGCAGATATCATTCAATATTTTTGTTATTATTTCTATTCCAAAATCACCAATGGCTTCAATCTCATCTGGTCCAGGAGCTTTGCCTGCTTTCATTTTGCGCAAGGCATCTTCCACTTCTTCTCTGGGTATTTCTGGTCCTTCTCCATTTTCCTTTATATTTACTTCCGTTCTTTCATCATTGTATATATATATATATATATATATATATATATATATATATATATATATATATATATATATATATATATATACAGAACAAAAAATGAAAAAAAACATATATGTATATATATATATATAAAACAAAAAATTAAAAAAAACATATATATATATATATATATATATATATAGAGAGAGAGAGAACAAAAAAACAACATATATATATATAAATATATATATAAATATAGCATAAATATTTTAAAAACCGGTATGGATAAAGCTTCACGTAACAATTGGACAATACAAACCAGAACAACGTTTCGGCGCAATAGGCATTCAACAGGAACAAACATACAAACACAAATATGTATTAGTATATATCCTCCTCTTGGATACCCTATATTTTTTCTAGTCTGTTTCTTGTGCTTTTTGTATGTATACGGATTCATTTTTGGAAAGTTCTGTTACTGTGTGCTTTTTGCACACATTTTAACTTGTGTGCGTTCACACGTACCTCGTGCGCACTTCCGTTCTTGCCACATCAGAGAATACACGGAGGACGTTATTCTTATTTTTCTTTCATTTCTTCAGGGGCTACCAAACATTTAGACAGAACAGGGAAGGTCACAAGGGTGGAATTCTTACACTTATTAAAAATTCCATCCCAGCAAAACTTATAGATGTAGTCACAAACGGAGAGGCAGCGATCATTGGTACAGACCTATACATTAACTCCGCTAGTATAAGGATATTTAATATATACTGTCCAAATGACAAATTACTGAAGCTGGAATCAATGGAAATAACACCATCAAAGTGTCTGGTACTAGGAGACTTTAACAGCCACTCTGAAAGATGGGGATATAAGGAGTACAATGTTCGAGGTGAAGAAGTGGAAGAATGGGGAATAGACAACAACCTATTCCTCATAAACTCTAGGGAGGACCCCCCAACCTTCTACTCAAGAAAATGGAGAACAACTTCCACTCCCGACCTAGTATTTGCAACTGAAGACAAATCTATCAAAATAACCAGAAAAATGCTGAACCAACTTGGAGATAGTGACCATAGACCAGTCAAACTTTCAGTGGCTCTTGCTCACAAACAGGAGTTGCAAATACCTCTTCCCCGCTGTAACTATAAGAGAGCAGATTGGGCAAAGTTTGAAAGACTCACTGATGCATATACTGCGCCTATCAACACCCACGAAAAGGTCAATAATATGATAGAGCGGTTAACAAATGGAATCCTGAGAGCTGCTAAGGAATCCATTCTTAGAGGAGCAAGAAGAAACTACAAGCCATACTGGAGCAAGGAAATACAAAGACTAGAAGAGGAACTGGTCTCTACCAGAGAACTAGCTGAAATATCACACAGCACAGAGCAACATTGCCTGCAAAGCAGCCTCGGCCAAATACAGACGTGAGGTCATGATATCAGCAAGACAGAGCTGGATGGACAAAACAGAGAGCCTTAATCTAGACACAAATGGTCATAAACTATGGAAACTTGCGAAAGCTCTGAGCGACGAAAACAACTGCCGACCTCCAATATCATTAACACACAATCAGAACAGCCTCACAGGCAAAAGGGCAGCAAATCTACCGATAGAGACTTACAAAAACATTAGTAGAATAAACATTCCAATAGACAAACAGAAAGCTGCAAGACGGGAAAACCAAGATGCAAAACACATTCCTTTAGCACAAAAAGAGCATAAGACGACCATCTTTACTCCAAATGAATTAGATGTTGCCTTCAAAGGATTGAAGCTCAACAATTCCCCTGGTAAAGATGGAATCTCCAACTAAATGCTCCTAAATCTGGGACAGAAAGCCATGAGCTTTCTATCAGCTTCTAAGGATAATAAATGCTAGCTGGAAGAGCGGTCATGTGCCGACAATCTGGAAAGAAGCTATTATGGTGCCCATCCTCAAGCGTGGAAAAGACCCACTAGACACAAGTAGCTATAGATCAATTAGTCTACTGAGCTGACTGACTAAACTCATGGAAATGCTGGTTAACAGAAGACTTATGTGGCATTTGGAGACAAAACAACAAATCGTTCCACAACAAAGTGGCATCCGTTAGCACAGATCAACTGAAGACCTGGTCACCTACATTGCACAGGTAATAGAGGATGGTCTACAAGAAAATAAACACACACTGACAGTGTGGATCGACATGGAGAAGGCTTTTGATAGGGTTTTGCGAGAGGGTTTAAAGAACAAGCTTTTTAGACTTGGCATCCAGGGTCGTTTATTCAATTGGGTCTCTCAATACCTTCAGGATAGAACGGCCAGAGTACAAGTTCAAGGTCAACTAAGTAAGAAGGTCTCTAACGAGCAAGGTGTCCCACAAGGCGGAGTCTTGTCCCCAACACTCTTTTTAATTTTCATAAATGACATCGTAATGGACATTCTACCCAGAATACACTCAGCAATATATACGCAGATGATCTGGCGATATGGAGCTCGCGAGGAAAGTATGTCGGTGGCTGGACCCAGGATGCAAGATGCCCTAGGTGAACTTGAAAAATGGACGAATACCTGGTTCTTACCAATCAACGAAAAAAACAACTACATATACAATTTTCAGCATATCAAGAAACACACTCTCTGCAAACTTGAAGATAAAAGACCATACACTCTCTATTGACCAAAACCCAACACATCTTGGCGTTACCGTGAATCGCAGAATGACTTGAGAAATCAGATAGACAGAGCAAGGAAAATAGCCAGAAAATGAACAAATATTATGAAGACATTGGCAGTATAACAGCAATATTTGAAAAGACTATACGTAGGAAGAGTCAGACCAGTTCTAGAGTATGGAGTCACAGCCTGGGCTATGGCTTCCAAATCACACCTTAGCAAAATTAACAGAACACAGAACCAAGCTGCCAGTATCATCACTGGTATCATGACTCTAGAAACAGTAACAGGTTTACAACCCTTAGATGACAGACGGGTCACTAAAGTATTGCAACAAGCGGAGAAATATAGAAGGCTCCTTAGCCACCCCATGCACCAAAGAATAACTGGTTCC
Organism: Megaustenia siamemsis; assembly: GCA_032433765.1. Taxonomy (NCBI): domain Eukaryota; kingdom Metazoa; phylum Mollusca; class Gastropoda; order Stylommatophora; family Ariophantidae; genus Megaustenia; species Megaustenia siamemsis. The sequence goes on from JAVIAB010000139.1 coordinate 22,829,256, forward strand.
GGAATTGTATGACTAAAGAGGAGCAACTTCGCTGCGATTGCCAATGTACTAACTACTGGAGACCCAGTACTTTCCCAAACAATGAACAAGAACAATGAACTAAATGACTTGAGAACAACCCTGGACCAATTATGCAATAACTTCCAGAGAGTAGTCATTCAGTGGATACTATCACACTGTAATATACACGGGAACGAACGCGCAGACAAATTAGCTAAAGAGGGAGGGAGATTGCCACAAGAGAACCATCCGCTCAGTTATGATGAAGCCAAATTCATCCTCAAAGGTCAGTTCCATAAAAAAATGGAAACGAGAATACCCAAAGCATAATGAGAGTGACGGATACCACGAACTATCAAGGAGGGATCAAGTCATCATACTTCGCCTACGCACTGGCCACAATAGAATGAGAAATCACATGTTCACCAAATTCAAAATAGGTACAACCAGCCTATGCCACTGTACACTGGACAATATGGCTACAAAACATGTTCTACAGGATTGCCCTCAGTACACAGACCTGAGAAGAGCAATGTGGTCCACACCCACCTCCCTGGAAGAGAAACTATATGGGGCAATCGATTCACTTAAACAGACAGCTGACTTCATGAGAGAGTCAAGAATCCTACTCTGATTGAGTCTTGATCGCAGAGAGAGAGAGAGAGAGAGAGAGAGAGAGAGAGAGAGAGAGAGAGATTTCTTCTGCTAGTTCGAAATTATTATATATTTTTTAAATTATTTATTTTGTTTTATTTTAAATACATATTGGTTCGTTTATTGTATGTTTGTTCCTGTTGAAGGACTATTGCACCGAAACGTCGCTCTCGTTTGTATTGTCCGCTTGATACATGAAGCATACAGTTTATATATATATATATATATATATATATATATATATATATATATATATATATTGATGATGAAATAAAAAGCCGAATTAGTAAGGCATCTACGACTTTCGACAAACTGCCAGAAAGGACCTGGAACAACAAGTAACTAACATTAAAGACCAAACTCTGATTATATCAAACTTGTGCTTAGCACACTATTATATGGATCTGAAACCTCAACAACATACTCAAATCACGAAAAAAGACTAACTGTCTTCCACATGCGATGTCTATAATAATGCACATCTAATGGCAGGACAAAATAACAAACTTAAATGTCCTGCAACGTGCTAAGACCCCAACAATCATGTCGATGCTCAGATGTCGAAGACTAAGGTGGCTGGGGAGCGTCCAGCGAATGGAAGAAAAACGCATCCCCAGGCAAATACTATATGGTGAACTAACACACGGTAAACGACAAATCGGCGGACTTAAACTACGATATAGAGATATATGTAAATCATCTCTGAATGACTTCTCCATCTGTGAAAATAACTGGAAACATCTGGCAGGTGATCGCACATCATGGAGAGCATGTATAAGGAATGGTATAACATCATTTGAGACTGTGCTAAGGCAAAACTTAGAAGAGAAATGACTCATAAAAAAGGATTGAAAATCCAGTGGATCAGTGGGCCTGACTTGTTCATTCTGTGACCGTGTGTGTTTGTCAAACATTGGTAGAATTAGCCACGAGAGAAGCTGTTCAACAAAACAAAAAACCTAAAAAAAATACACAATAGCCTTCACTAGACCGTCCGACAAGACGAAAAAGGCCATACTATACTATATATATATATATATATGCCTTGACCCTTCAAACTATCAACCATTTCCGATGAAAATTCTCCTCATTCCAGTGCTCACCTTATCTCTTGTAAGTCAGTGCTCTCTCCATCCAGTTACCTTTCATGATATCAATGCACTTTATTAGCCCTTTAGTGAGGGAGATATTGCAAATGACATCATGAGTTTAGATACTGTATATTGATGCTGAAAAAGAACAAAGGAGATTGAGATAAAACTAAAAGCTTTTGAAAACAAATCCCTAAGATGAATAATCTGCGCACTTCTTTACTTCCTCCTCATTTGTCTTTCAGCGTCGAGGGGAGATATAATTTGCGGTCTTTTGCTCTTAAGTTCGCTTCTGCTGCTTCTTATGTTTCCCTGTGTTTCTAATATTCCGTCAATCCATCTTTTTCGTGGTCGGCCCTTGAGTCTGGTGTTCTCGCAACTTTTATCGAATGCTCGTTTTGATCTTCTGCCTTGTCACGTGACAAACCATTTTACATGTTTCCTCACACTGTTTCCTGTCATTCGTCTAACACACTTCATCTCCGTAGAGGTTATTGTTCTTGCTGTTCTTGCAAATTGGGGTCCAGAACCAGATATGATCGAACATCTCGCCCCGAATAGAGATGGGTTGCGGAAAATACTACAAGCCCTATGTAATGTCACACGGAAATGATCAAAATCAAGAGATTAATGCTATTCAACAGATACAACGTTAATACATGTTTGTAATGATAGCGGATTTAATACACGGAAACAAACATTTTAAAATCGAATGGCAATATTTACGGACAACATGAACAACATTACGCCAGTGTTCTCTTTATTTCGTAAAAATTTTACACTTACACTTATTTGAAGCTCCCTACATTCATTGAGTGTCGTTTTCGCATCGAAGATTGGCTACCATGGAGCGCCATTCCGCTCTGTCTTTTGCTTTGATGGTGCAGGTTGTCATATGCTGACGTGTCCATCTTTTGATGTTACTCATCCATGTTAGTCTTGGTCTCTTACCCTGTATTTTTTCTTCCAAGATTACTTTTAGTAGGCTGCTGTGTCTTTTAAAATGCTCAAAAAATCATATTTATTTTGTGTGAATTGTGTTTAGTAGCTCTCTTTTCATTTTAAGACATCGTTTGTTTCTTTTCTTTCTATCCAATTCTTTCTGTTCTTCTATAAAGACACATTTCAAAGGTTTCAATTTCCTGTTCTGTTTTCTTGTCTAATGTCCATGTTTCGAAACCATATTGGAATGTTGAGAACTTATGACATTTTACTCTTCTTCGTTTTGGCCCTGGCGTTATTTGTGTTTATGTGAATATATTTTCATGACATTAAATCACTTTTGCCATTCTTAATCTTTTGTTTATTTCAGTTGTACATTTTCCATCACTGGTTATAGTATGTCCAAGTTAGTTATAGCTCTGAACTGTCTCCAGGTATGTTCCTTCCACTTTGATATACACTTGTTGGTATATCAAGTATTATCTTTGTTTATGGCCATAGTGTTAATCTTTTTGATATTCATATCTACTCCACATTTTTTGCTTGTCATGTTTATTTCATTAAGTAATTGCTGTTGATCTTTAGGATTTTCTGCTAGTAGTACAGTATCATCAGCATATCTTAGGTTATTGATTATCTGTCCATTAATGTTTAGACCTGGTATGTCTGTGATGTTTTTAAAGATTTGCTCAGTGTAAAGATTGAACAAGCTGGGTGAAAGGATGCATCTCTGTTTTACTCCTATTTTCTTTCATTTTTAGCAGTATAATCCCATCATTGTATATCAAGTGGGTACTTATAATAATTTTTTTGTAGTTCCTTTTCTATTAGTATTCCTACACCTCTTTGATGTTCTGTTGTGTTGCCTGAATATATAAATGTATAATTTTTGTCCTGTACGAACCCACATTCTTTCCATCTTGTCTGTATGCCTAAAATATATATATTTAATCATTCTGCTTCTAAAATAATATTTTGAAACAAGGAAAACCAATTTTCTTTCTTGATAAAGAGTCTTAACATTCTATGTACGTATTCCGAGATCTTTCTTCCGACATGAGTTAGAGTTTCTAGCCGTGGCTTTCTTTGGAATAGTACGTGATGAGGCTCCAATCTCTTTCACGCTTGTCAGCCATATTCGTCTTTCGTGCCCTGCATATGCCTCTTGTGTACAACACACTTTGTTGTTTTCGCTTTCTGAGCCAATGATTATTTCTGATTCTTCCATCCCATCTACCGTCACAGACTTTGTACCTCTTGGTGGGGCATTCCTGGTAGGCGCCATTGTTGGCAAAATGAATGTTTGTCTTTCAAACCGCGTATACTCGTTGGCCTATCGACGATAGGTTAAACACGACGACACAAGAAGAATAAATAATATTCCACTGAAATATCCTTAAAATTCACAGTCCATCCACTCATCAGAAGTAAACATAACTACAACAGAGAATATCAGCAAATTATTTCACAACTAGACTGTCGCGTAAATCATTTAAATACGTCAGCAATGGCCGAGTCAGACAAATTATATACACGCAGCCGCTATGACACCTCCAATAAGGTAAAACTGTGCAAGTATAAAAGTTCGGGAATGAGTTTCAACCTTGACCCGTTCCGTCCTCACTATTCCAATACATGAACTACATCTCTACTGCAGCTTCCAAACAAATGGCAATAAAAGACAAACAAGAAAGGATAGATCTAAAACGAATATCAAGAATGGGAGCCAAGAACCAGAAGAAGAATACCAGGAGGGAGAAGGTACCAGAGACGGATGTGTCGGGCCGAAAGACACATTAGCGGACACAACCCATCCGTGCCTGTTCTACTTGAGAACACTAAGAGCGCAAATGAAGAAGAAGTATAAAAAAAAAGTAATGTAGAGAAAAAAACGAGATGAAAAGATTTAGAAAAAATAATGACAATAATAAAAGCACACAAAAAAAATGAGTGAAAGAAAGAGAAACAAAGAGAATATAAAAACAGGAAGTAACAAAGAAACGTGAAGGTAAATTAACGGAACTAATCTAATATTAGATTGAGAATAAAGAGCTTTTGAAAAGTAGGGAGATAAGAAAGAACCAGAGATAATTTCATTAATGGATGCTTACGCAGAATAAAAGGATGGAAACGGCAGAACAAAATCACTAACATAGAATTATGGAAATGTACCAGTCAAATACTAGTGGATAAAGAGATACAGCGAAGACGATGGCGTTGGATGGATACACACTGCGGAAGCCAACTAAGAGTGTTACACAACATACCCTTTTTTGGAATCCCCAGTAGAAAAGACAAAGAGGAAGACCAAGAAATTCTTTGAGAAGACAGACAGATGCAGAGATGAAGATGACGGGGAAGACATGGAATGATCTTAAAAGAATGGCAAGAAGCAGAACGACTTGGAAAGTGTTTGTTGAAGACCTATGCTCCACAGGGAGCTGAAAGGTAGAAGAAGAACCTAATATTAGATTGAGAATAAAGAACATTTAGAAAAGTAGGAACATAAGAAAGAACCAGATAATTATTTAATTAGAATTGAAAAATACAACGAAGAGGCCTGCAACAACGATGGAGGTGAAAAAGTATAAGAGGAAGAAAAATACTGCATTTTTGGCTTGTATAATGGATCGTATTCAATGTATGTGTAAATACATATATACAAGTATAGCCGGTATGATTAGAAAGGCGGCTATGATTATAAACATTCATTATATTGTGTATTCATTCCTTTTTCTCCCTCTTTATCTTCTTTTCCACTTTCTTTTATACTTCTTTTGGTGTCAAGGGAAATTACTAATGTCTAGGTATTATTCTCCTGGCAGCATCGACCAGTGGTATTTGATGTTGTTCTGGTTGATCATTTATGTTGCCCATCAAATCTTGCTCTTGATCTATCCCAAACCTTCTTGCTCCAACTTATGTGTCGTTCCGTTTGAAATTACAAAGGCATTCCATTCAGTATATTGAGAAAAGAGATAGGAATAACCCCCCCGCCTTTGAATATATAAAGAAGCAACAGATCAAATAGTTTGGCCACGTGACAAGGCAGAGTAATCAAAACACAACATAACGATCCCTCAATAAACGTCGCGAGAATAGAATACCAGACCCAAGGGTCGACCACGAAAAAGATGGATCGATGGAATATTAGAAGCGCGTGGAAACATAACAGCAGCAGATGCGAACAGAAGAGCAAAATACCGCAAATTATATCTCTTCTCGACGCTGAAAGGTAAATGAGGAAGGAAAGAGAAGAAGAATTCCATCCAGGAGGACAAGCCATTAGATATGATTCCTGTATGTGTAGTTGACAAGTGAATGATGTCATCAATAAATAAAAACCTACTACAGGTTCTCTAGTTCGCAATCTCTTCGTCTAGACCTACTTGTTCAATTGATGTCCAGGAACATGACTGCTTACAGAATTACTTGTTCCTGTTCTATTGTCCTGGTAACTGACCAATTAGAGGCCTACCTATTCTTTTTTGCCCTGGTGACTGACCGGTTACAAATCTAGCAGTTATTTTGTGCCCTGGTAACTGCCGGTTACAAGTTTATCTGTTTTTTTTTTTTGCCCTCGTAACAGACCGGCCACAGGACTACCTGTTCTGTTGTTGCCGTGTTAATTGACCAACTACGTGCCTACCTGTTCTATGGTTTCTCTGTTAACTGATCGGTCACATGTCTACTTGTTTTATTGTTGCCTTGGTAATTGACAGGCTTACATCTTTTATTGTAGCCGTGTTAACTGACCGGTTACAGGCCTACCTGTTTTGTTGTTACACTGGTAACTGATCGGTTACAGGCCTACCTGTCTTGTTGCTGCACTGGTAACTGATCAGTTACAGCCTACCTGTTTTGTTGCTGCACTGGTAACTGATCAGTTACAGCCTACCTGTTTTGTTGCTGCACTGGTAACTGATCAGTTACAGACCTACCTGTTTTGTTGTTGCACTGGTGACTGACCGGTTACATGTCTTCCCGTTCAATTGTAGCCGTGGTAACTGACTGGTCAGCATGTTCGCTACCCACCAGGGTCCAGTTTCAGGTCTATGAAGTCTTGAATGTATTTTTCATATAGAACCGACACGACTTCGGTCTTCACTTGGCCTATAAGAGTTAGTGCCAGGTAATAACAGCCAGGGATTTGATAGGTCAGATTTGATACCAAAAACGTCATTGAAAAAATATAAGCAATAACACAAAATAACAAGAACACAGTTTCTTGTAGAATGGTATCTCCTAGGGCAGACGATAGAATTGCGTGGCTAAACCATTTTATTTCTGTGCCTCTTTACAATACAGGTCATCATGTACTTCGAATTTATTTGTCAATCCGATTTAATTAAGAGATGCCCAAAATCTTACGATAACATTTGATCTCTATAGCTTGTGTTTCCTGCTATAACTCTGCTGTAAGGGTAATTTTTCGTAAATAACTACAAAAGAACTGGTATAACAAGCTGCTCTTGCCGACTCAAAGTTCCCGCTCAGATTGAACATAGAACTTTACATTTGATCGTCTTGATAATTTCAACTACCTCGAGGTCAAGAGTAACTGGCAAAGCCACAATCACTCTCTTTGTACTTTTAAACGATCGACCTAACCTCAACGCTACAGATAAATCCTCGTTAGATTTTTTATTTGTTTAAGGAGAAAAAAATTAACAGATTCATAAATACAATCACAAGTTTCTTTGTCTTCAGCAATGTTTCTTTGACGGGTCATTGCGTGTGTTTCATTGTGACTTGTGACAGGTAATTTAATTTCAACATTTGTTGGTGTGCTTCTCTTTTCTCAAATATGTCACAATCTGCAAATGTTTCATTTGTTCCAAATGTACGGGCTTTTTTTTAACTATCGAAAATGCAAACCTGTTGCTTGTTATGTTTTCTTTTTATTTAACATATCCATCAGTGTGAACATGCTTTTTTCAATGTTTGTATATAATCAATGATGATATATGGAGTGAATCAATGACACTGAACAATTGACAAGAAAGTCTTTGAAGTTCTGCAGAAGAATGTTACAGATAACATGTACAGTCAAGACAAAAAAAAATGTAATTCAAATGTTATATTATAGTATAAAGCCAAGGTAAATAGAAAACTGTTACCAACATGAGAAGGAAACAATCATAGTTTTTATTTTTAACCATGTGATAAGAAGGGTACAATTTGAGCATATAGTTTCAACTGGGAAAAAATAAAGATATAGATATAGAGGAAAACAGAGCACAAGACACTAGGCAACCTGACATAATATAGCAGTAAGAGGTCAACAGCCAAATGTATGGAAACAACCATGGAGTTAAAAAGTTGTGGAGAGGCATGATCACCTTCATTCAGCAAGTATGGTGTTCAATGATGATGTTGATGAGTTATCTGTTTGTGGATGAGAAGAACATGTCATTTCCCATTTAAAATTAGAACTGCGTTGCGTCGTTAAGTTAAACAACATATTTCCTAAAGACCCATGTGCATGCACTTGACTTGATATATGGTAGGATTTCTTCTCACTGTCTCGCTGGCAGCACATTGTTACAAACTACACATCTGATCGTTATCAATTACCATATATTATTAAATTGCCTTTACGATGAGTAGCCGCGATAGCTCAGTGGTTAGTGAACTGGACTACACAAGACAAGAGGTAGGGTTCGATCCCAACCGATGGCTTCCGAGTTCACCCAGTCTTTAATGGGTAATGGATTTTTTTTCTGGGAAAGTAAAGCGGCACGGACGTAATACCGATCACATTACCCTAAAAATTATGTGCTGAGGGTCTGTAAAATTTATGATCACTAACACCATATTTCCTATACTTGGCGTGACGGGGACACTTTACTTCATTTTTATTATTTTTTTTTTTGCGATGGGTACCCTAATAGCATAACATACCAATCTATTATATCAGCTGAAATTCAATATCAGTTATTTTGTTAGGACTGTCTTTAATACTTAATGTATTAAAAACTCTAGCACTGAGGTCTAAGACTAACATTTACCAAAGTTGTGTGATTAGTACATTCCAATACGGATCAGAAACTTAGACTACCTCTGCAGTGAAGGAGAAAAAAATAAATAGCATTCATGTGCGCTTCTTTCGATAGGTTATGAACATAAAATGGCAGGACAAAGTAATCAACTATAGTGTCCTACAACGAGTCAAAGTCCCATCAATCTTGGCAACACTTAGAAGTTGTAGACTAAGGGTCTGGGTTATGTATGAAGAATAGAACACAACCATATTCACAAACAAATATTGTTTTGCAAATTTAATGACGGAGAGAGACCACAGAGCAGACCAGTGCTGAGATATAAGGATGTTTGCAGGGCTTCCTTGAGTGAAATCTCTGTCATTGAAAGAAACTGGGAGGATCAGGCTGCAGATCGTAGCTAATAAAGAACAAAGATACAAATTAGCACATCAACTTTCGAGGCAGAGTTGATATCAAATTAGGAAAGGCGCAGGGAAAAGGAGAGAGGCACCAATAATACATCATGTTCTGGCGATCGTATCTGTCTAACCAATACTGACAGATTCAGCCACGAGAGAACTTGTTCAGCAAAACAGCATCCAGCTTAAGACGCTAATATTTTAATGAATTACTGACTTATGATTTGTTTTATCTACGAACGGCCTGTCAAGATACCAAAGGCCATATATATATATATATATATATATATATATATATATATACATACCTATAACGTAAATTATTAAATTATTACGTGTTGCCACAACTGTTTATATTATGACTACCTTTCCTAAGACAGCACTTGTAGTATGACCTTTCAAACTGCAACCAATATCATTTAATGTGCATCTCAGGAGAATAAATGGCACAAGCTGCTTCTACGTGCAGTGTGGCTGCGCTCAGCTGTTCCCACATTACTCACGAAGAGTTTGGATTTCGTTGTTGATATAGAGAATGGAAGGTATAACTCATGCACCAGTGAAGGTAAGAAATATGAAGTGTTTGAATGCCACTGAAGTCTGTTTTCCAATTAGCATAGAAACACAACCTGATTGTGTTTCAAAGGCAGATCTAAACATTTCCCAACGCGCTCAACAATGTCAGCGTGACCTCATCAACGGTGTGTAAACTGAGTAATCTCCTTTTATTTTAGTCGCCTCTAAAGACAATAACTTCGACACCTGCAGATGAATTACCGGCGGAGGCAGGTTGCACTCTCATAACGCTGCTCTTGCCTAGCGATCGATGCGGGTAAGCTCACATGAGATTAGCGTTCTAACACTTGTACTATATATATATATTCTTTATTTCATTAATGGTTTTTGTTCACTCTTACTTAATGCTCACAGTTACCGATTAACTTAAGCACATTGATTGGTGTGTGGGTGGCATGTCATTTTTGTGTGACTCGACACGAACGTGTAAAGTAGAAGGGGAGCTGAAATGTGTTGTAGAGCAACGGGAATGTGTCGTTAGTTTAGTGCTAGTCAATATTTGTTAAGTCATCGGTACTTTTATGAACAATATGGTATGCGTCATATCAGTCATTTTACTTTCCAAGAAAGATTCTTATGTGAACCTTAGTAGTTTATCATTGATACTTTAGTTGGTACGGGGGCACATTGTCACAGTCGACATGAAATATAGGGAGTAGATTCCATTCATGGTCGATGCAGAGGTCAACGTCCTCATCTGGGACAATACCATCTATACAGACGGATTCGTAATACGATACTAAAGGAGCGCATCAGGATTTACAACACGATTTGCAGGCAGAGCAGTCAAGGAAGACTCGGTTCATGCGTTATGACCACGAGTAGCATGATTATGGAGGTGGTGGCAGTGACCAGTACATTCATTTGGTTGGAGTCACAAGACTATACCTTTCAAGATCTCAAGTACACCCGCCAAGCCAAGAGGCGTATAGGGATTATGCTGTTAGTGGCCTTAAATTTTACAGACCCTCGGAACATGATTTTTGGGGTAATGTGGTCGGTATTACGCCCGTGCCGCTTTACATTCCCAGAAAAAAAATCCGATACCCATTTGAACTGAAAACCGTCGGTTGTGATCGAATCCTACCTCTTGTCCTTTGTAGTCCAGTTCACTAACCACTGAGCTATCGCGGCTCTCAAGACTATACCTATATCTGTATGATAAGTGATTCAATGAGCATGATAAGAAAAATGGAGGCGGGCTCTGAATGCAGACAATGGGTGGAGTCGTTACATAAGTCAAAAATACGCAGTCACATTTGTCTTCGTCTCTGGACATGCGGGAGTACAGTGCAATGTATGAGAGAACAGGTTGGCTAGCTGTGCTGTCGATGAAGTCAGCCAACAAATGGAGCAGACGGACGCCATTAATGACCTTCCAGGTAGGGGAGGACACCGAGCCTCCACAAATATGAGTTCACGTTTCTCCTTCGGATGAAAGAGGTGGGAGTAAAGATAAGTGCACCCAGAAACGAAATGCTTAGTGGACGCATACAAGGACTTATGAACCAACACAGAGCGGGAGTCGTCAGTCGCTGGACGCTGCGAGATATGTCTGGGAGTGGGTCTGAGCACCATTGGACATGTTTGAAGTGCAATGATGATAACACACAGATAGCCCAGTAACTCAGTACCTTTAGTTGATTTGCTCTTTTGTATCTTTCCTTGAAAACAAAAATAGACATAATTTTTTTTCTATTTCACGTACAAGGTGATTAAATAAATTATCTTAAAATATATTCACAACTTTTTTGGTTAAAACTGTAATACTGCAACGCTTGAAAATCTCAGATTTGATCGTCTTTGATGTTTTTTGTTGCGGGCATTAAAATAACATTCATGCATAATTATTTACTTTAGCAAACACTTTTAAGTTTTTTTTTTTTGGTGTGTGTGTGTCACAAATTGAAACCATCTTCCAAGAAACAACCATTTTAAGAAGAGTGGAATGTCCAGATGTAGCCGGGGAATGCAGGGATGTAAGGAAATAGATGTAGTGGGGTACAGAGTAAAGACAATGGGAGAACCATTGTAAGTAATGTGAGATTTGAGAACCGCCGTGAGTTGAGAAAGAGTGGCACGGGACGGTTGATGGTGGTGAGTGGATATCGGAAAAACTCGTGCGAGAAGTGAATGATGAGAAACTCTAGAGTGAGTTTTCTTAAGATTGTGAGAGATTGATTTGATTGGCTGAGTGATGACGTAGGTAATTTGTGATTGGTTGGAATACGAGGTACTTAAACGGCTGGGGAGATGGAAAGACAGGTCCAGTTTAAGTAGTGGTGAGAATTCCAGTTTTAAGTGGTGGAGAGAAGTTCAGCTTAGGTGGAGGTTAGTAGTCCAGTGTAGATGGAAAGACAAGTTCCAGCTAGATGGAGTGATTAAAGACTTAGAGAGAGCTAGCTAGGAGGCGACAGCGCTACTGGGCCCCTGACTCATTCAGTGGGAACAGAGCAAAATGCTCTTTCTGAAATAGGAGTTTAGGTGGAGATTCCAAACACAGATATAGATCAGATGTGAGTTAGAGAAAGTTTAGATAAGTCACTTATAAGTGTAGGGCGATAGTAGGAAGTATAACGGTCTAAGAGCATTTAGAACACAGAAGCAGGTGGCATAAGGCGGTAGTAAGCCAAAACTTTATTAGGCCTACTGGATAGACTGGAGCAGATAGTCACATCGCCCAGCACATGTTTATAGCTTGTTATCATCAGCACTTTGTAAATAAAGCAAGTTAAGTATTGTGTTATTCATGACTTGTGTAACTTCATTGGTGTATGGCTGTGTAGTAGATTCTTCCAGTTGGCCGATTTGGGTCAAACAACACAACGCGAAGTACAAACATTCTGAGGACGATAAACACGTGCAGTCCATACGGTCAGGTGCGGAGCTAAGTGTCAAGTCGCTCTGAACCTAGTTGCCGTGGGAGAAGTGAAGAAAGACCAGATGGTGTTCAGCTGAGTCGGGGTGACCACAGTCACACTTTGTGTAACGGGCAGAGAGTGCTGACTGAACGGGACGCCAATGGTCCTGTTCCTAGTGTTCCAGAGTCAATTCATCTCAAGGTTCTCGCATCAAGAACTACGAGAAAACATCACTACAAGAGGAAACCATATGTAAACAACACATTACATATTACACTAAGCTCAGAACATCTTTATGCATAAACGATGTAAAATTTTGAAGATTGTAACTAGAATACCACTTTGAGGTTAAAACAAACAATTGTAGGAGCTTCAACACTGTATCTGCCACATTTAGGAACCAAGTCCTCACCTGGTCAGTAGGCGAACTCACCTTGTTCCTGCAACTTCTCAGGGTCACGTAACGTTACTGTTATCTTGAAAAAAGAAAACATCTATTTCGGCGTGCGTACAAAATCAGTTACGGATTTCATTTTCGACACTAACGATATTGATAAGTTATGATGAATAGAGGCTGAATCTATTTCAAGATATACTGTATGCGCGCCACGCGATCAAACGGCCTCATTAATAACAGGAGCAATAACAAATTACAGGAAACATAAAATATAAAACACTTGAAGTAACGGATTGATCACATCAAGAACGGGGCAAGGAGTACATTTAAATAAATTTTAAAACTGGCGCCTAAAAAGCGTAAAAATGGTACAATATTGTGAAACATGACTCATATAGACACATCAAACGCTCCCTCGAGCTAAGAGTCCAGCCAGACCTTAATAGATGCGAACCTGTGGACGTAATCAGAGAATACAGGGTTATAAAGAGAGAAGCCACACAAGAGCTATGTTGGAAGTTAAAGAAGACAAGGAAACCAACACAGTGTTGGTGTCATCGGCAGTAACACGCTGAGGTATATACTACAGTGAAGAATGGATTTTAGCTCTTATGGATTTGTACGATGCGTAAAGAGGATGATCTGATGCTTAACTAATTAGGCAGCCTAATCATGACGTATATCACAGAGGTAGGATGAACGATGGCTACGAAAGAAACGAGGAATATAGGGGCCTGCTGACTACACAGTGACTACAGATGACTCGGGGAATATAGATCTGCTGACTACACAGTGACTACCAAAGACCCGAGGAATATAGGGGCCTGCTGACTGCATAGTGACTACAGATGACTCGGGGAATATAGACCTGCTGACTACACAGTGACTACCTTTGACTCGAGGAATATAGATCTGCTGACTACACAGTGACTACCAAAGACCCGAGGAATATAGGGCCTGCTGACTACACAATGACTACCTATGGACTCGAGGATTATAGACCTGCTGACGCTGACTACACTGAAAAAAAAAAGTAAAGTACTCCCGCCACGCCAAGTGGCGTATAGGGAATACGGTGTTAGTGACCATATATTTTACAGACCTTCAAGCACATGATTTTTGGGGTAATGTGGTCGGTATTACGCCCGTGCCGCTTCACTTTCCCTGAAAAAATCACGTACCCATTAAAGGCTGGGTGGACCCGGAAGCCGTCGGTTGGGATCGAACCCTACCTCTTTGCTGACTACATAGTGACTACCAAAGACCCAAGTAAATTATATAATTAAATAGTCCCAAGTACCTGCTGATAACTGTCAGAGAAAAACATACCATAATGTGAGCCAAAGCGATTAAGATGTGACCAAAACTCAATTCCACCTCCTTGTCACAGCCCCATAATGATACCATGACTGGTAAAGTGAGTAGACAACTAATAGAAAGGGTATATCCAAGTTTCCAACAACAACAAATTGCGTGACTAATTTGAATTTTCCGGATAAGAAAAATCGCAATTAGGCTTTCATCTACGACACGAAGCTATAAAGACACTTTTCAGAAATAAGGACTACGAAGTGAAAAAAAAAATACTTCTAAAACAAGAATTATTGTTCAATAGCTCTCAAAGTTGGAAATATATATCAGTGAGATATCAGTCAGGTTAACTCCACCCTTTTCAACTCTATACCAAGACTACATATTTACATTTTAAAAAGGGAAAATAAAAACATAAAAACAAACGGATCATAAGTTTCAAAGCGGGCACATAAACTTCGTATTACTGTACATGTTATATACAACAAAAAATGTACGATTTTCATTGCAAAATATGTAACCATAGCACACTTGTAAGCAATTTGGCACAACCGCCAAACCCCACTCTTCGTAGCAATAACTAGGTTATTCATTACCTTTAGCACCTCTTTAATGTAAAAGAGTGCATTTTATTATTGTGCCATCACTTAAAACTATCAACAATACAGTACACGAGCTCTAACGGTTCATTACTATGTTTTTTTGGGCATACGGCGAGCATAAATGTCAGAATATATTATTTTTATACATATTAAAGAGAGGTATATACATGAAGATGGAGAGAAATTACACTATAAATATACAGTATAGTGTACAGTACACTTTATTACTACTTTATTTAATGTTGGTAATGTGTAACTGTACGTAACTTCTCAATGACACTTTACCGCAGTGGTTCCCACACTCTTAACACCATGGGCTCCCTTACCCAGCTGATCTCATATCGGTGAAGCCCTCGCTGGAGTTATGATCGTATTAGTTGGGGGGGGGGGTAAACTATGATTCCCTGATATGATATCTTCTTCCTTCCAGCTCCACGTGGAGCACAGGTCTTCAACACACCTTAATCCTTCCAGCTCCACGTGGAGCACAGGTCTTCAACACACCTTCTTCCTTCCAGCTCCACGTGGAGCACAGGTCTTCAACACACCTTCTTCCTTCCAGCTCCATGTGGGGCACAGGTCTTCAACACACCTTCTTCTTCTTTTCTTCTCTCTTTATCGACCTGTTATTGCACGTCTGGATTTGTAAAAAAATCCACTAAATTAATAACCGGCAACTAAAGTAGCAATTCACAGTGGCCCTAACAATTCTTCTGTTCGCCTACTTCAAAGGTTTAACAGACGATGGCTTTGCGCCAAACCGTCCTTTGTTACCATTCAACCCAGGCGGGTCGGCATTCTTGGTATCTTTCCTGTCGGTATTGATTAGTGTCTGTGGAGCTAGCCAGAAGTGTCATTACTAATTCATATGTGATACTGATCAGCTGGTTGGGTAGCTAGTTCTGGAAAATGGATGTCGTTGTAAATAAAAAAATAAATAGAAATGAATGAATTCTAACCAAGGATTCGTCTTTTCGCTACAAAATAATCTTAAAACAATAAGTATCGCAGAAACCGAGAGTTCGGTGTGAATATTCTTCCCCCTCTCCCTCTTTCTTTCCTCATTAACCTTTCAACGTTCACTGGATATATAATTTTGGGTTATTGCCTTTTCGGTGGCCTCTACTGCTGTTATATTTTCCAGTGTTTCTAATATTCCATCAGTCCATCTTTTTCGTGGTCGGCTCTTGAATTTTGTGTTCTCGAGGTGTTTGTTCGTTTACACTCATTTATGTTGCGTTTTTATCTTTCATTATTATCACATGGCCAAACAATTTGTATCTGTTGTTTCTTTATGCATTGAAGAACTGAATTTTTTCTTAGCATTTTAAAAAACCCTTCACTTTTTTATCTAATCGCTCATACTGTTTTTGTCATGCATCTAACACATTTCATTTCCGTAGTTATTTTTTTGATTACCTCAATATTTAGCGTATATTTAACGGTGTAAATATACATTTCCAGGAAATAAATATGAACTTTAGCATAAACCAAATCATGGCTTCATATCGTAAGACATTAATAACTAAACTTTTCTTCATTGTATACCTTCAAAAATGTGTTGTTACTTGTCGCAATTACAAGTTAATTGCCATGTTTTTAGTCTTTTCTATGCCTTGATACTTCCGACTTTTGACTTAACATACAGTCAGACGGGGTTCGTTTTTTCCTTATTAAACGCTACCCTCTTAGCTACGGTGAGCAGTATGGTTCTAAGACTTCAGTATGAAGATTGAGGATGCTGTTGGTCACTTGCTCGGATGTCATCAGTCAACTTTAAGTCGTTAAATAATATCAGTTTATGCGCTGAGTATCGGTCGGTGTTTAAGAAATGTAACATAAAAATATATGTAGTACTCTTTATTGCGCATGCGCGAACCACAACGCAATGTAAATGTCATAATTTCATTGGTAATTACAAGATTTGCTATCCTACCACCATTTAAGCTTATGATTCATCGTCATTGTGTGCCGTCTCCGCATCGAAGGTTGGCTACCATGGTGCTAATTAAATTAGGAGCCTCGGTGGCTTAGTGGTTAGCGTACTAGCTTCGTGACCACAAGGATCCGCGTTCAATCCCCAGCAGTAGCTTATTTTTTTTTTTGGACTGACAAGGCTCCGAGCTTCACCTGGTGTCTAAAAATAGGTACCAGAGGTTTTCCTAGGAAGTAAAGGTGGCCTGGCGTGATACCGACCACTTCACCCAAAAATGAACCGCGGTCATAGAAAATTATGGTCACTAACCATATTCCCCATACACCTAGCAAGGCACAGATGGATCCTTCACTTTAAAAAAAATCAAATTATCCAAACATTTGTCCATGGTAAATTTGGCACTTTGGAAATATGGTGTTAATATCGTTATTGATTCATTCATATCTGCACATTTATGAGTTTGACGGCCAGCATTCTTTGCCGCCCTACTTTCCCAGAGAAAATATTTGTACCCATGTTCATGAGCTGGACGACCCCCAATGCTGTATCAGGGCTGATACAAGAAATTATTTAAACCTTGGCCCACATGATCAGTCCGCGAATGCGCTAACCAGTTTCCCGCCGCGACTTACGAACAAATAGAAAGGTTTACTTTCAATTCCTGAGTTATTTTTAAAAAATCTGATCATCTCTCGCTTTCCTCTTCTTTACACAAACGTTATCTTTTTTTTAATCTGATCATCTCGCGCTTTCCTCTTCTAACACAAACGTTATCTTTTTTTATCTGATCATCTCGCGCTTTCCTCTTCTTTACACAAACGTTATCTTTTTTTTTATCTGATCATCTCTCGCTTTCCTCTTCTAACACAAATGTTATCTTTTTATATCTGATCATCTCGCGCTTTCCTCTTCTAACACAAACGTTATCTTTTTTTTTTTAATCTGATCATCTCTCGCTTTCCTCTTCTAACACAAACTCAGTTTTTTGTTTGTTCATGAACATAAATCTAACCCAGGTGCTCCGTGCTTTGCCTACTTCTTCCCCTCTTAAGATAAAGGAACATACTGTTTTATGTTGTAGACATCACTGGGACAGTCAGTAATTTTGTTGGAATTGCTTGTTTTTGCAGCGCTATTTTTGGCATTGTGTTTTGCATACGAGTAGTGCGATGGCTGTAGATTTAGCGTTGTTTTGTTTATTTTGTGACTGCTTTTTTCGGGGGAAATTAATTGATTTTAAGTGAACTTGTTAGAACTGGTCTCAGAAATAGAAGTAGGAATGTTAAGTCTAATATCAGATAGTTTGTAATATAAAATACAAGTGTGATTATTTATGTTTGATAAGTGTGAATGAGTCAAGTACAGAGGCACACCTACAGGTACGCAGTTAGACAGTTAATTGTGAAGACAGGTCGATGCATGTACAGGTAAGCAAATAAGTACACAAGCAAGTAGAACAGAGAACTAGTAGAATAGTAGAGAAATCATCATCAAATACCGGTCCTGCTGGCGTAGGTAATCATGACTCTCCACAACTTTCGATCTCGACAGTTATTTATCATTTCTGTTGTTGACCTTCTGCCAAGCCATTCTCTTAAGCTGTCTGGTATCTTTTCTCTTAGCTTCCGTCTATCTCCTCGTCCCTCAATTTCCTCAGTTGCTACAATATATTCCAGTTGTTCTCTTCTCATTACCTGGCCAAAAAATGATGATTGTTTCTTCCCAATATTGGAAATTGCTAGAGAAATAGATAAGCTAAATCAACAAACAAATACAAGCTTATTGGATGGAAAAGACAGACAGGTATGCAGGCCCAGAAATGTGTTAAAGCAACGGGACAGAATGAGAGATTCTGAGGCCAGGCATCAACGTACACCTTGCCCCGGCTTGTTGTATGGAGAGGTCACTTCTTTGCTGTGTTCACTCTTGAGTACCATGAAACTTGAGTGACCTACTATGAAACTTGAGTGTGTCATGTTAGTCATATCTCATATCTTGGTGTGTCCGTGTTATTCATGTCTCATATCTTTATGTGCGTCTGAGTTTAGTAATATCTCATATCTAAGAGTGTATTTGTATTAGTCATGTGTCATATCTTCGTGTGTGCATGTCTGGGTTAGGGATATCTCATATCTTTGTGTGTGCATGTCTGTGTTTGTCACATCTCATATCCTTGTGTGTGCATGGCTATGTCTATGTTAGTCACATCTCATATCTTTGTGTGTGCATGCCTATGTTAGTCATATCTTATATCTTTGTGTGTATGTCTATGTTAGGTATGTATCATATATTTGGGTGTGCATGTCTATGTCAGTCATATCTTCTGCATGTCTATGTTAGTCATGTGTCATATATCTTAATGTGTGTAGGTGTTAGTCATGTCTAGTATCGCTATGTACATGTCTGTGTTATTCACATCTCATATCTTTGTGTGTGCATGTATGTGTTAGTCACCTCTAGTGACTCGGGCAGATGGTGCTCGTAAACCTGGGAGGGCAGACCATCTAAGGGCAGAATCCCCCTACAGAAAAGACAATCTGCTGCCTTGCAGGAAGATTGGGGACAACCAAAGGCTAAGGAAAGCAAACCTGAATAAAATGCTGGCTGAAATCGGATGCACTGGGCCACTGGCGCAGAACACAGTGCAACGTTTTTAACGGGTGTTCAATCAGAGTGGATCTGGCAGACTCTAAATGTGATGTTCCGTCTGTGGGGGCGATCAACACACTTAACCTGACAGCTGACTTCATGTGAGAGTCTGGAATCCTACTCTGATTGTGTCCTGATCCCAGAGAGAGAGAGAGAGAGAGAGAGAGAGAGAGAGAGAGAGAGAGAGAGAGAGAAACTTGAGTGACCTACTATGAAATGTAAGTGGCCTACTATAAAACTTGAGCGACCTACTGTGAAACTTGAGTGACCTACTATGAAGAAATGTAAGTGGCCTACTATAAAACTTGAGCCACCTACTGTGACACTTGAGTGACCGACTATGAAATGTGAGTCGCCTACTATAAAACTTGAGTGACCTATTATGAAATGTAAGTGGCCTACTATAAAACTTGAGTGACCTACTGTGAAACTTGAGTGATCTACTATGAAATGTAAGTGGCCTACTATAAAACTTGAGCGACCTACTGTGAAACTTGAGTGACGTACTGTGAAACTTGAGTGACCTACTGTGAAACTTGAGTGACCTACTATGAAATGTAAGTGGCCTACTAAAAATCCTGAGTGATCTACTGTGAAACTTGAGTGACCTACTATGAAATGTAAGTGGTCTACTATAAAACTTGAGCGACCTACTGTGAAACTTGAGTGACCTAGTATGAAATGTAAGTGACCTACTATAAAACTTAAGTGATCTACTATAAATTTAAGTGACCAACTATAAAACTTGAGTGACCTACTATGAAATGAAAATGGCCTACTAAGAAACTTTAGTGATGCTATGAAACTTTAGTGAGTTGCCTAGTACGTTTGATGCATGAACTTTTTATTGTTATCCAGATTCTTTTCCGGTTTGTTATGTTTCTTCATGGCGCATCTACGTGTTACAAATACTTTATTCATATGTTAACGCAAAATTGATTTGACCATTCTGTTTAATTGTCGTTTCACGTATGTCCTTATACTGAATAGGGAATTAGTTCAGTTCTATGGTTAATTTTTGTTTTAGTAATTTAGCTCACATCATATCAGTACGAGGTGGTGATATACACATGTATGCCTAGATTTCTCGTATGTTTTAATTTTGTTCTTCAATAAAGAGTCATATTATTCTATCAGTCTGGTTAAACTTACTGCCTATCTTGATCTAGGCCCTTCCGCCGTCGCTGGACGTCACATAGGGCTCTCAGATTTCTTTTAACCACATATCCCTATTCTTGGCGAGATATTCCATCCTATCTAATGAATCTATGCTTGCCAACTTTGCTTCTCTTATCACAGTTCATTTCAGTGGCTCACTCTCTATTAGGCTTCCTCTTTTTTCTGTATCCTGATGTTTCCTGCATAAGAGCCTGTTTAGAAAATGTCTTCTCTCTTCTCAACACATGTCTGATATGTTATTGTCTGTACTAATGTAAATGTTCAAGAGAACCATTTAATTCCTCAATATTGATATTTTATTCATATGCGATTTGCCTCGTATTGATAATTATTCTATCCATGACTGCAGATTTGTTTTGTCCACTATTTGTATGACTTCTTTAACCTTTCAATTAACATTCATGGCTGTTCCATCTCATTGTATATATGATTATGTTAATTTTCATTGAGCATCAAATGGACTGGGAGCCGCGATAGCTCAGTGGTTAGTGAACTGGACTACAAAGGACAAGGGGTAGGGTTCGATCCCAAACGACGGCTTCAGGGTTCACCCAGCCTTAAATGGGTACCGGATTTTTTTCTGGGAAAGTAAAGCAGCACGGGCGTAATACCGACCACATTACCCAAAAATCACGTGCTGAGGGTCTGAAAAATATATGGTCACTCACACCATATTTTCCTATACGCCACTTGGCGTGACGGGGGTACTTTACTTACTTTACTATCAAATGGACTGAGGAGTTCTGCAATAAACTGTTTTCCATTTGGTTCTCTTTTATTTCACTGTATATAAGACAATGGTGCATACGTCATGACCACGAGTAGCATGACAATGGAGGTGATGGCAGTGACCAAGGCATTCAAATGGTTAGAGTCACAAGACTATACCCACGCATGTATACTAAGTGATTCGATTAGCATGATAAAAAAATGGAGGCGGACTTTGTACGCATGCAATGGGCAGAGTCATTGCAGAAATCCAAAATACGTAAGGTCACCTTTGTCTATGTCCCTGGACTTGCAGGAGTACGGGAAAATGAAAGAGCGGACAGGTTGGCTAGCTGTGCTGTCGTTGAGGACGGGCGACTAATGGATCGGGCGGACATCATCAATGCCCTCCGAGTTGTGGGAAGAGCACAGGACTTCGACAAACACAGATCCACGTCACTTCTTCGGATGGTGAAAATTGGGAGTTAAGAAGGGCACAGCCAGAAAAGAGAAACTTAGTTGCCGTGTAAGAAGACTTATCAACCAACATAGAACTGGAGTCGTCAGTCGCTGGACACTGCGGGACTTGCTGAGGAGGGGATCTGTACACCTATGGACATGTTCGGAGTGCAATGATGATGACCTGCAAATAACTCAATAATTCTCTTTTATTTGTATTGAATATGTTCCGTTTTTGTTGTGAATTATTGTGTTGGAAGAAACAATAATTCAAACTGACACTTTTATCTATCATTCTAATCTATCTTAGGCATATAATAGTTGTTTGGATGTTCTTAGCACAAGATTGTTGTTTGTTCTTCTGAATTACTCAGTGAATCTCTTTAACGTTTCTGATTACACATTTCATACGCCATCTTGTAATTTAATGTGCTAAATATCTCCCTTTCTCTTTTATATTATCCAAGCATTGCGAGGTTTGTTCTTTGTTTACATTATTCTTTGACTTCATTGTTCTATTCTTTTGCTTTTTTTTACATTCTTGCCTCTATTTCTTTCATTCACATTTATTGTTCACCTACTTCACCTTTTGTACATTAAATAAGTTCCATTCACTTTGGACACTTTGTATTACTTTTAACCAAACAACACACATGTTTGTCGTTTCATGATATATGTTATATCCAATGCTGTTTTTTTATGCTTTTCTGTTTATGTATTCTCTCAATCTTTATTTATGCTTTTCTTTGAGATAATGTGACAGGCTGATGATGACTGCTAATGTCAATATGTCAGATGTTTCTAGCGTCTGTTCTCTCTTTTTTGAAAGCTTTTTTCTGTTTTATGCGCCTGCAACCAATTTTAAGACAGAATCAATGAATAAAACAAAGAAAGAAAGGAAGAAAGAAAGAAAGAAAGAAAGAAAGAAAGAAAGAAAGAAGGAAGGAAAGAACCCCCGTCACATCACGTGATGTAGAGAATATAATGTTAGTGCCAACCATTTTGTTAACCACAGCCACATATTGGGGTAACGTGATTAGTATTTCAAGTTAGGATTTCAAGTCAGTATCTCAAGTCAGTTATAGCCTCTGATATTTCTATCTCTCCCCCCCAATCTTCGGTAACATGATTCAAGACTGCGTCTAACTAGAAGCCGGCTATCTGGATAGACCCGATTTCTTGTCCCACTCACTATTGCCTCCTAGCATCATCATCATCATCGAATGCCGTCTCCGCATCGAAGGTTGGCTATCATGGCGCGCCATTCCGCTCTGTCTCTTACTTTGATGGTATAGGTTGTCATAGGCTGACTTGTCCATCTTTTCATGTTACTCGTCCATGTTAGTCTTGTTCTGCCTCTTTTACCTTGTATTTTTCCTTGCAAGATTACTTTTAGTAGGCTGTGTTTTTTTAACATGCCCCAACAATATCATTTATCTTGTTTGAATTGTATTTATCTATCTATCTTTCGTTCGCCCGAAGTATTGTCTATACCAGCAATGTCCTTTCCTGTATACATTTTACTGTCTTTTGTAATTCTTGCAGTGGCCCATATAGTTGTGTCTGTAGTGTTGTATCTATGGGCCAATGGATTTTCTCAGTCTACTATATTCAGTGCAGTCTTGAAGTATGTGTTCAGCAGTCTGTCCACATGTACAAGTAGTTGATGTGCCGATCTTGAATTTTGTATACATGTGACTATGGAGTCGATTGTGTCCTGTTCTGAGGCGTATAATGATAACTTGTTCATATCTGTTCATATTATGAAAGGCATCCTGATTAAGGGCTTGTGGTCCTCTGATTGATTTGATTATCTGTTCCTTATGATGGTATGTAACCGGTGCATCTGGTTGTGTGCCTGTTGAACCTTCCTTTGCCAACTGATCTGCTTTCTCATTTCCTGGTATTTCACAGTAAGATGGGATCCACTGCAGGGCAATCCTGTGGTGCTTGCAGAGTTCAGTCAATAAGGTCTGCAGATGTGGTAATTTTCTGGATTGTAATGCCTGGAGTACTGATCTTGCATCTATCAAAAACATTACATTATGTGGGCTAAGATTACTGTTCAGCAGTTTTTCTATCGTCAACTTTATTGCTTGTATAATTTCTGCATCATAATTGTGACAATATTTCCCTGTTGCTATTTTATTTATATCCCTAGTGTTATTTGGGTACTCTATATATGCACCTGCTCCCCCATTCTTCTTTACTGCATTCTGTGCTGATCCATCTGTGTACACACGAATCCATAGGTCTTGTGGGTATTCTTCATCCAGGAAACTGAGACTTATTGTTTTTCGCCGTAGACTACCTGTTCTTCTTTGTCAACTATTCCTTTCACTTATGTTCGTATTTGTATTGATTATCCTGATACCTCTGTCCAGGGAGTCTGTTCTGGTATGGGCAGTAGGGGTTAACAACTCTTGGCATGTCTGGTGTTTATCTACTGATACGCTTGGCTTGGTGCATAGAACTACTTCTCTTAAGTCGTCCCAATGCAAGATTTTGGAATCGGTCCTTCATTGGATGTCTCGGCATGCAAGCAAATTGTTCTGTCTGTATCAGCACGTTTGTTTCCCTCCGTTCTCTCAGTGCTGGTATCCTCCACAATTTCTCCATCTTCAATATTGGTGTTGATTTCATTGCTCCTGTGATGACCCTAAGTTCCTGGTTTTGTACTTTATCCAGTTCTTGCAGTGTGGTGTTTGATGCTGAGCACCATGCAGATGATCCATATTCTAAATGTGGGCGTATACTCTGTTGGTAAACTTTACTGGTTACTTTCACACTTGCACCCCATGTGGTTCCACACATTTTTCTTAGAATAGCCAATTTCCTCCTCGCTTTTTGGGTTGCCTTATTTATCTGCTGTTTCCAAGATAGTTTGTTGTCAAATGTAACTCCGAGATATGTAGCTTGTGTGTCTTCTTTCACAGGCTCATTGTTTATGTAGATGGCTCCTGCTTTTTGTTTTGGGGAGAGAGTGAAAAGTATAGTGCTGCATTTGTCTGTATTGATGCTGATACACCATCTATTTGTCCATTAATTCAGTGCATCCATAGCTCTTTGCATCAATTTGGAGGCACAGTTGCATACTCCTCTGTGCACTACATTTCCAAGTCATCTGCATACATTACCACTTTGATGCCATGTGGTAGTTCAGTTGTAACAGAGCTAGGTTGTTACCCGCTTCTCAATAGACTATAGCAGTGATAAATGATAGCGACCAGCAGAATAACAAGTTAAGTTGAGAAATAGTTCAGGTAGGGGTAGCAGACACCCACCGAAGTAGAGAGGGTCATGACTTGACCTAGACATAATAGTTGAGGGGGATTTCCAGGAATCTCCACACGCCCAGTTGTTGTGAGGGTGACCATCACGCATCGACCTCTAAACGTATTGTCAAATCTCCACGATTGTCCATGCAAGTTAGTTGTTATTGTGAGTGATAATCACATGATACCATGCACTGAAGTCATGGTGTTACTCTGCCAGGTAATTAGCTACCAGGAGAGGTCAGTGTCATGAGGTAATGTTATTCCAAATAGGTCATAGAGATTCGGGGAAACAGGGTGTTTGTCGCCAAATTTGGGGAATTTCAGTCAGGTGTGAGTCACAGATAGTGAGCAAGCGACAAGCTCAGGTGACCAGATCACGTTGCGAGTGGTCAATTTGCGATGATCTTATTGGTCACTATCTTGCAGGTAGAAGAGAGTTGTTGGGTACTTAAAGTCCTGCACAACAGTTTGAGAAGTTAAGTCAGAAAGTTAAGTCAGAGGAGCAGAAGAGAAGTAGAATGTAGAAGGTTAGTCAAGAAGTTAGGATAGAGCAAAGAAGTTAGGACAGAGCGAACCAGCAGTTAAGTCAGTCAGAAGTTAGAAGTAGAAGCAGTTAAGTAGTTTGGAAACAGTTAGAGTCAGAACAGTTAGGAAGTTAAGATTAGAAGGGAAGTCAGTAGTTCAGAAGTTAGAATCTCCAAGTGTAGTTCAAGTCAGTTGAGAAGTTATTCTTGATAGATAGTTGATCGATAATATTATGACCTTAGTTGTGAAGTGATTGTGTTCCAATTTGAAGCATTTCAAGAATCTTACATGTCGTAAGTAGACAAGTTGAATGATTGACTGATGAATAAGTTGTATGCCATTGATGCACTGGAATATTCTCATAGACATCGGCGACTGCCTCGGAGATATTCCACATTAAGTAACCATTAATGTCTATAGTGCATTCGCCACTAGCGATCATGATTGTAAGAAAGAATAAATCAATAAACTTGATTATCATTGTTTGTAACAAGAAAGACTCTGTCATGATCTTACATGTTACCTCAATGCTGTGTCAGTAAAGATATAATTACCAACAGTTAAGTAATTGTAGACAACGCTGTAACACAGTAACTAGGTCATTGATGTAGGTCAGAAAAAGTGTTGGAGATAGTACCCCTCCCTGTGGAACGCCCTGGCGCAGTAAGATCTTACTTTTAAGACCATCCAGTTGCACTCTGGCTCTCCTGTTATGCAGGTATGCTTTGACCCATTTGTACATCCTGCCATTTACTCCATAATTTCTCAATTTCTTCAAAAGCCCTTCCTTCCGTACCTTATCAATGCTTTCTTTAGGTCTATCCATGCTGCTAGTACCAGTTTCTTTTCTTGAAACGCATCCTCAATTTCCTGGGAAAGATAGGTTGCCTGATCTTCGGTAGAGTAGCACTGTCTAAAGCCTGCTTGTTGTGGGACAAGGAGATTTTCACTTTCCAGGTACCACTGCAGTCTGAGATTGATTATACGTTCCATTGTTTTACACAAACAGCTTGTAAGGCTGATTGGTCTATAGCTGGATGTCATTGAACCATCTTTTCCTGGCTTTAGTAATGGTATCATGATTGCTTCTCTCCATGCCTGTGGCACTCTACCTGTGATCCAGCAAATGTTGTAGATCTGCAGTAGTTTTGCTTTAGCTGCAGTTCCCAAGTTCTTAATCATTTCATTGGACACTCCATCACTACCTGACCTGGTGACTTTTTCATTTTTAATTTGGATATTGCCAGCTCTAGCTCTCTTTGTGTAATGGGTATTTCCATGACTTCATTTGCTGTCTCTTCTTGTCTTGCATTTTGTTGTTTGTAAACAGATCTCTTGTAGTTTCTCTAAGCTAATTTCAATATTATTGTCTTTTGCAAAGGAGTCTGCAAAGTGATTTGCTGCATGCTTACCTGTTAGGATGTTTCCATCCTTTTTCAGTGTAATTTTGGTGCTCCTTTCTGTACCGAATTGTATTTAGTATTTCTCTATTCAATTTTAGATGTTTTAAGACTACCTAGTTTGTTTCCTTTCCTTCCCATCCGATTCTTCCTATTCTTCTATAAATCCATATTTCAAAGCCTCCGATTTTCTGTTCTGTTTTCTTATCAAATGTCCATTTTTGTGCACCATACAGGAATGCTGAGATGATATATCATTTTGCTATTCTTAGTTTTAGCTCTGTCGCTATTTGTTTCAATGTAAGTATATTTTTCATGACATTAAAATTACTTTTTACCATTCATATTATTTTGTTTATTTCAATTTCATATTTCCATCACTACTCATAGTATGTCCAAGGTAGCTGAAGCTCTGAACAGTTTCCACGCCTCTGGGCAACTCGTAATCTCTTATGTTGCGTTCCAACCAATTTGAGTTGACAGACAAACGTTGTTTAATTTACACCATACATGTGTGTTACTTCTACTATGTTCGTAGATTATGCTGTTTAAACCCAGCCTCTGTTCCATACATAATTGATAAGCTTTTTTAAACTGTTGGTGTTACATTTCTGATTATGTGTTGTTAAATGCGTCAAGTTACGTATTTTGTACTTTGATTTCTCCCACTTATAAGAGCGTGTCTGTTACAGATAAATATCGAGATGTTTTAGATAGACGCCTTCTAGGTCCAGTCATTCTTGAATCTGTGTTGGAGATTATTTTTTTTCTGGATTTGATAAATGGTACTGGGTGTCGTACTGACCACATTATTCAAAAAACATGTGGGCGGTTAAAAAAAAATGTATTACTGGTGCAATTGTGTGTCTTTGCGCTTCACGCGATGCTTAATGGGTTCCTATTTTTTTCTTTTCTCACTCTCCTCATCCAAGTTATCAAACAGAGCGATGCTGAAAGAACTCTAGTTTTTTGCTCTAATTAACGTTATTTAGGTTATCGAAAAGAGAGATACTCAAAGAACTCTCACAATTCTGTTCTCATTAACCTCATCTAGATTATCAGAACGATACTTAATGAACTCTCACTATTCTGTTCTCATTAACCTCATCTAGATTATCAGAACGATACTTAATGAACTCTCACTATTCTGTTCTCATTAACCTCATTTAAGTTATCAGAGAGGTACTGAAAGAACCCTCGTTCTTCATTCTCCGCTTATGCTGTTGTTAAAAGGAACATAGACCGTCATTTCATGTGCCGTGAAATGAAAGATAAGTAAACGAAAAGTGGATAAAGTATGTGACTGCTATTGTTATTGGCTATGGAAGGCCTCGGTCTCACAGCAAACGAATTAAAATCCATAATTGCTCAACCGCCCGTGGAATCATCCGAATTACTAACTCATCTCCCAAACAAAGAAAGGTAACTGTAGTCCCCATCGTAGCAGTCTCAGCACACGCCAAAAAACATAAGGCGAAACCGCGCAGAAAGTGAACACAGCCAACTGTTCCCCGTCATACGATATCATCATTCATCGTAAACAAGCGGGATATCGAAGCAGGATCAAAAAGGATGAGACACACAGCTCACGGTGTGCATTGAACATTAAGACCCAAAAAAAAAAAATAAATGAGCAGTAAAAGTCTACTTCTCAGAATATACTTTCTCTGCAAGCACAAATTAACAAACACAAAAGTACAGGATATAAAAACACAGAAGGTCAGTAATCGTTACCAAGAGCACACCAGACTTTGACAATAGAAAATCGTTAGGAAGAAAATAGACCAGTATTTGTGTATGTGAGGACACAGCGACACAAAGTGGACAGCACCCAATACTGTGACGGATGACGTGGTTTCAGGAAGACTCAAATAATGTCCTTGGTGTCCACATGATTTTTTAAAAGTTGCTTGGGAACATGATTGTTAGTGACATTTGACAGCGGCTGTATTCCCGTGCTTCTATGCACGTGGATCACGTTTCATCAAATGCCCTTTTGTTAAAAGCTTAGATAGATAAATAGACAGACAGACAGGCTGGCAGATAGACAGACAGACAGACAGACAGACAGATAGGGAGACAGAGAGAGAGAGAACAGAAGAGAATATGAGTGAAAAATGAGAAAGTCAATAAGTGAAGTCATAGGGTTAGGAAGTGAGAAGTAAAAGAGAAGATAGAGGAAACAAGAGAAAGATAGAGTATTAAATAAACGAAGTGAAGATATTGTGACAGTGTGTGCGTGAGAATGAGCGAGAGGTAAATGATGGCGTAAAGTAGGACAGAGGGAAATGAAACTAAAACGAGAGAAACGGAAAGGAAACTAAAGTGAGAGAAACGGAAAGGAAACTAAAGTGAGAGAACGGAAAGGAAAATAACGAAAGAAAGAAACGGGTGAAAATGAGAAAGCACATAACTCGCCTAGGAAAAGTGTGTCACAAAAATAATGAGCGAGAGAGATAGAAAAAGGAAGTAAGAGAAACAGAGAGGGCAGCTGAATACATTAAGATCTTCCTTGTGATGAGCTCATTGTTTGCTTCATTTAATTCTGTGAACTAATGTGTCATTTGAACAGTTTGAGCATAACGAAGCCTCAATTAATTTTCCCATTTGACTACTAGTAACTATCGACAAGCAGGGATATTATTACAGGCACCAGAAATGTCGTTGTCTAGAAAATTCTTGCAGAGGAAAACTACAGTCAGTTGAAAGATGTAATGAGTCTTGATGAGGCCAGTGCACAGAGTGAATACTTGAAACGTATTAGAACATAATGTACCTTGTTTGATCGTTGGACGAGAAGGGGGAAATATTAATATTGAAACGAAGAATTAGAAGGGATGGCAGGGAAAACAACAACTAAATAGATCAACAGTCTCAACATGGAATGGGAGGAGGTTTACAGACAAAATGGTAAAGAATACCGTGACAGGAATATGGGGAGTTACATGATCACCAACGCCAGTTTCACGGTAAGTAAAAAAAAAGTAAAGTGCCCTGTCACGCCTGGTGGCGTATAGAGAATATTGCGTTAGTGACTATAAATTTTATAGACCTTCGGCACATGATTTTTGGGGTAATGTGGTCGGTATTACGCCCATGTCGCTTTACTTTCCCAGCAAAAATCCGAGTTGCACGGTACATGACGATAATGATGAATTATTGTTTGTAGTGTTATCACTCGTTGATATTGTTTTGAGCAATTATTTCGGCTTTGCGCCTATGGCAAAGGAGGACATCGCACTCCTATATCTGCTGCAGATGTCCTCCATGAAGATTTCTGAAGATAACAGCTGAAATTGGTAGGGATATGTATATATGTGGTAGCACGGAATACAGACCATTTCTTATAGCAGGATAAAAGATATATCTGACTGCTTACGTCATGTTCTACGAGTAGAGCTTACCAAGAATCACTTATACCTTCTCGTAGTGCTCACCACAACAGTATGACCATGTGAGCAGGGAGAACTGGACTACGAAGGACAAGGGGTATGGTTCGATCCCAACCAACGGCTCCGGGTTCACCAAGCCTTAAATGGGTACAGAATTTTTCTGGGAAAGTAAAGCGGCACGGGCGTATTACCGACCACATTACCCCAAAAATCATGTGCCGAAGGTCTGTAAAATTTATAATCACTAACACCATATTCCCTTTTCGCCACTTGGCGTGACGGGGCTCTTTGCTTGTTTTACAACGTGAACAGGGATCGTAAACTCGATCAAAATATTTCTGTGACGAAGTCGGATATGACGAAACAAAACAGCAAATATATAGCAGCTCTATGTAACAGCGACAGAACGTAAAAAGACAAGAAAACGCCGTTATCATGGCGATTATCAGAGAAAAAGAACAAGTTATGATTTATGTAGAAAATGAACACAATGACCTCAGCTTAAATTGATAAAAAAACCGAAATGATGATTATCTCACAGAAACCGAATTTCCTTAAAATCAACATCCGAGTAAATGAGGAAAAAAAAT
Organism: Megaustenia siamemsis; assembly: GCA_032433765.1. Taxonomy (NCBI): domain Eukaryota; kingdom Metazoa; phylum Mollusca; class Gastropoda; order Stylommatophora; family Ariophantidae; genus Megaustenia; species Megaustenia siamemsis. Next base: position 22,860,209 of record JAVIAB010000139.1, read on the forward strand.
ATGACTGCCAGTAATTTGATTTAGATATTAGGGACGCGGGTAAAATCAGATGGGAAATTCAGCTCAGAAACAAATATCAAAATCAGCCAGGGTCGATCAATATAATAAATGTTTACAGTGCTACAGGCATTTGTTATTGAGAATTCTGTAATGTTTTGCCAAGTCAATTTTTGACATATGAATGCCAATTATTAATAAATAATAAAAAAAAAAATAGAAGAGAAAATAAATAGAAAATTAAGAAAATTCCTGAATGAATCAATTAATTTTTAGCAAAATGTGGAGATGTTGTTATTGCTGTTGTTATTGTTAGAGTTATCATTACTGCATATCAGACGAATCCAGAGGTGCTTCCATATCGCTCTGGAGAATCTAGGGAAATCTGAGGAGAATGCTGGCCCACATAGACGAACTCCGTAACATGGCCAGGGATCCACAGTGTGGGTAGGTTTCTGTTGGCAATTACAGCAATCAACATTACTCTTGTCCATGCTTACTGCCAATTGACCTTAATGCTAGAGCACGTGGGACCTCATGTTTTTATTGTCGTTATTCGGTAGGGATAATTTCATGAAAATTCTTCATGTTTTTGAAAAAAAAAAAAACACTTCTGCCTGTGTTGGACTCTCAACCCGGGAATGGGTAGATAGATAGATAGATAGACAGACAGACAGACCGGCAGGCAGGCAGGCAGATAGATAGATAGATAGATAGATAGATAGATAGATAGATAGATAGATAGATAGATAGATAGATAGATAGATAGATAGATAGATAGATAGATAGATAGATAGATAGATAGATAGATAGATAGATAGATAGATAGATAGACAGACCGACAGGCAGGCAGGCAGGCAGATAGATAGATAGACAGACAGGCAGGCAGGCAGGCAGGCAGGCAGGCAGATAGATAGATAGATAGACAGACAGACAGACAGACCGACAGGCAGGCATGCAGGCAGGCAGGCAGATAGATAGATAGATAGATAGACAGACAGACAGACAGACAGACTCTATCATTCTTCCTGACTTTCACAATCCGTTTCACTCCATCTTTCACTTCTTGTCACCTTTTAATTCTCCTGAACTATTTCTTTATGTTTCTCCCTTGCACGTTTTCAAATTCACTCGTTCGCTCTCTGTTGCATGGTTTCTCTCACTCCTCACACTCTAACTCTCTTTTCTCACTGTCTCTCTCTCTTTTTCTCTCTCACTCTCTCCCACTCTCTCTCACTCTCTCTCTCACTCTTTTTCGCACTGTCTCTCACACATTTTTCTCTCTCACTCTCTTTCTCATTGTCTCTCTCACTTTATTTCTCTCTCACTTTCTTTCTCACTTTTTTTCTCTCTCACTCTCTTTCTCACTGTCTCCCTCACATTTTTCTCACTCACGCTCTTTCTCACTTTCGCTCTCACTTTTTTCTCCCTCACTCTCTTTCTCACTCTCTTTCTCGCAGTCTCTCTCACTTTTTTCTCACTCACTCTCTTTCACACTGTCTCTCTCACTTTTATTCTTTCTCACTCTTTTTCTCACTGTCTCTCTCACTTTTTCTCTCTCGCACTGTCTCACTTTTTTCTCTCTCTCTCCTCACTCTCTCTCACTTTTTCTCTCTCTCACTGTCTATCTCACTTTTTCTCTCTCTCACTTTTTTCTCTCTCTCACTGTCTCTCTCACTTTTTTCTCTCTCACTCTCTTTCTCACTGTCTCTCTCACTTTTTCTCTCTCTCACTTTTTCTCTCTCTCACTGTCTACCTCACTTATTTCTCTCTCACTCTCTTTCTCACTGTCTCTCTCACTTTTTTCTTTCTCACTATTTCTCTCTCTCACTGTCTCTCTCACATTTTCTCTCTCTCACTGTCTCTCTCACTTTTTCTCTCTCTCACTTTTTCTCTCTCTCACTGTCTGTCTCACTTATTTCTCTCTCACTCTCTTTCTCCCTGTCTCTCTCACTTTTTTCTCTCTCACTTTTTCTCTCTCTCACTGTCTCTCTCACTTTTTCTCTCTCTCACTTTTTTCTCTCTCTCACTGTCTCTCTCTCACTTTTTCTCTCTCTCACTTTTTCTCTCTCTCACTGTCTCTCTCACTTTTTCTCTCTCTCACTTTTTCTCTCACTCTCACTGTCTCTCTCACTTTTTCTCTCTCTCACTGTCTTTCTCACTTTTTCTCTCTCTCACTTTTTCTCTCTCTCACTGTCCATCTCGCTTTTTCTCTCTCTCACTGTCCATCTCGCTTTTTCTCTCTCTCACTGTCCATCTCACTTTTTCTCTCTCTCACTGTCTCTCTCACTTTTTCGCTCTCTCACTGTCTCTCTCACTTTTTCTCTCTCTCACTGTCTGTCTCACTTTTTCTCTCTCTCATTTTTTTCTCTCTCTCACTGTCTGTCTCACTTTTTCTCTCTCTCACTTTTTTCTCTCTCTCACTGTCTCTCTCACTTTTTTCTCTCTCACTCTCTTTCTCACTGTCTCTCTCACTTTTTCTCTCTCTCACTTTTTCTTTCTCTCACTTTCTATCTCACTTATTTCTCTCTCGCTCTCTTTCTCACTGTCTCTCTCACTTTTTCTCTCTCTCACTTTTTCTCTCTCACTGTCTCTCTCACTTTTTCTCTCTCTCACTGTCTATCTCACTTTTTCTCTCTCCCACTTTTTCTCTCTCTCACTGTCTCTCTCACTTTTTCTCTCTCTCATTTGTTCTCTCTCTCATTGTCTCTCTAACTTTTTCTCTCTCTCACTGTCTATTTCACTTATTTCTCTCTCACTCTCTCTCTCACTGTCTACCTCACTTATTTCTCTCTCACTCTCTTACTCACTGTCTCTCTCACTTTTTCTCTCTCTCACTTTTTCTCTCTCTCACTGTCTATCTCACTTATTTCTCTCTCACTGTCTCTCTCACTTTTTCTCTCTCTCACTGTCTATCTCACTTATTTCTCTCTCACTCTCTCTCTCTCTCATTTTCTCTCTCACTTTTTCTCTCTCTCACTGTCTATCTCACTTATTTCTCTCTCACTCTCTCTCTCACTGTCTCTCTCACTTTTTCTCTCTCTCACTGTCTATCTCACTTTTTCTCTCTCTCACTTTTTCTCTCTCCCACTGTCTCTCTCACTTTTTCTCTCTCTCATTTGTTCTCTCTCTCACTGTCTCTCTAACTTTTTCTCTCTCTCACTGTCTATCTCATTTATTTCTCTCTCACTCTCTCTCTCACTTTTTCTCTCTCTCACTTTTTCTCTCTCTCACTTTTTCTCTCTCTCACTGTCTACCTCACTTATTTCTCTCTCACTCTCTCTCTCACTGTCTCTCTCACTTTTTCTCTCCCTCACTTTTTCTCTCTCTCACTGTCTATCTCACTTATTTCTCTCTCACTGTCTCTCTCACTTTTTCTCTCTCTCACTGTCTATCTCACTTATTTATCTCTCACTCTCTCTCTCTCATTTTCTCTCTCACTTTTTCTCTCTCTCACTGTCTATCTCACTTATTTCTCTCTCACTCTCTCTCTCACTGTCTCTCTCACTTTTCTCTCTCTCACTGTCTATCTCACTTTTTCTCTCTCTCACTTTTTCTCTCTCTCACTGTCTCTCTCACTTTTTCTCTCTCTCACTGTCTATCTCACTTATTTCTCTCTCACTCTCTTTCTCACTGTCTCTCTCACTTTTTCTCTCTCTCACTTTTTCTCTCTCTCTCACTGTCTATCTCACTTATTTCTCTCTCACTCTCTTTCTCACTGTCTCTCTCACTTTTTCTCTCTCACTCTCTTTCTCACTGTCTCTCTCACTTTTTCTCTCTCACTCTCTTTCTCACTGTCTCTTTCACTTTTTTTGCTCTCACTCTCTTTCTCACTGTCTCTTTCACTTTTTTCTCTCTCATTGTCTCTCTCACTTTTTCTTTCTCTCACAATCTCTCTCACTTTTTCACTCTCTCACTGTATCTCTCACTTCTTCTCTCTTTCTCACTCTTTTTCTCACTGTCTCTCTCACTTTTTTCTCTTTCACTCTCTTTCTCACTGTATCTCTCACTTTTTCTCTCCGTCACTGTCTCTCTCACTTTTTTCTATCTCTCTCTTTCTCACTGTCTCTCTCACTTTTATTCTCTCGCTCACTGTCTCTCTCACTTTTTTTCTCTCTCTCTTTCTCACTGTCTCCTTATTCAACTTTTTTTCTCTTAATCTCATTCTCTGTGTCGCTCTGTCTCTCACTCTTTCTCGCTCTATGATTGTCTATCTCTAACCTTTTTCACACTCTAACTCTCTTTCTCTCACTCCTTCACTCTGTGGCTATTTTTTTTTTCTGACTCACTCATTATCCAACTCCTTTTCTTACTCTCACTTCAATTGTCATTCTGACTCTCACAACCCATCTTACTCTTTCTCATTCACTCATCCGCTCACTCACTCACCCACATAATCAAGCAGTCACTCACACTCTCTCACTGACTCACTCACTGACTCACTCACTGACTCACTGACTCACTCACTCACACACTCACTCACTGACTCACTCACTGACTCACTCACTGACTCACTCACTCACTCACTCACTCACTCACTCACTCACTCACTCACACACTCACTCACTCACTCACTCACTCACTCACACTCACTCACTCACTCACTGACTCACTCACTCACTCACTCACTCATTCACTCACTCACACACTCACTCACTCCCCTGTCTGTCATTCATTCACGAGGGACAAGAACACGTTCATCCTGACAGGGAAAGTAAACAAGGGAAGAGAAAGAGCAAACATGACTGGTATTATGTGAAATAAGATACCCTGGAACAAATGTCAAACATTCTGGCACTCACAGAATAACATACTTGCAGCATACATAAACAGAACAGAATGTTCAGCAGAACATTAGATGTAGACAGTCAGGATTGAAGATGTGCTACTTTAATTAACTATATGTATATAGAATTGAAATTCATGTTTTTCTTGTTTTACATATATTTGAAGTGTGATGAATTTGAAATACGCACCTTTATTGTCTTTCTCTGCAGTAACTGTTCATTGAAGTAAACAATAATTATGACAGACCATGGTATCATGAGAATATCTCTTTTGGCTTTTAAAATCAACCCGATGAGCACTTTTGTTATATCAATTTTGTTATATGTTTGCAAAACATTGACTCTTACGGGATGGCTACAGAATAGTTGATTTTTTTCTCTGGAAGTCGATGTTGTGGATGGTCTAGACTCACGTGCACTCACTCAGTCGCACGGTCCAGAACTTGTTTCCACGTTATAGACTGGCCAACTGCAGTAAATCGCTCAACCAACACAGAACTGGTGTCGTCAGTCGCTGGACACTGCGGGACTTGCTGAGGAGGGTATCTGAGCACATATGGACATGTTTGGAGTGCAATGATGATGACCCGTAAATAATTCAATAACTCAATACAGAATCGGTGTTATCGTAATGTTTTGGGACTCTTACTTTGATCGTATTCCAACTGAAAACGTTCGCAAAATGATACAACTACCAGTGGAGAAACAGTCCTTTGTTCATGATGAACTTTTAGCTATTGTGGAGAAGTCCAGAATGATATGGTCTGTCCATGTATCTCGATCATCTTTCCCGGTAAAGACCTGCAGGCATCTATGATAGGTGGAAGAAATGAGAGGTACACATAAAAAGAGATGAGAAGATAACATTAAACAATGGACAAACGTCGATTTTCCAGTTTCATAGAAAAAGAATGACTGAAGCTAGAGATCAATGGAAATTGTTGATGAAGTCTGTCAGCAGTGCAGCAATGACCACATTAGTAGTTCACCACGGGCCAAGTCAGCAGTGCACCAAGGACCAAATCAGTAGTGCACTAAGGACCAAATCAGTAGTGCACTAAGTCAGTAGAGCACCACATACCAAATCAGTAGTGCACTAAGGACCAAATCAGTAGTGCACTAAGTCAGTAGAGCACCACATCAGTAGTACACAACGAACCAAGTCAGTAGTGCACCTGGGACCAAGTCAGTAGTGCACCACGGACCACATCAGTAGTGCACCTGGGACCAAGTCAGTAGTGCACCACGGACCACATCAGTAGTGCACCTGGGACCAAGTCAGTAGTGCACCACGGACCACATCAGTAGTGCACCACGGACCAAGTCAGTAGTGCACCACGGACCACATCAGTAGTGCACCACGGACCAAGTCAGTAGTGCAGCACGGACCACATCAGTAGTGCACCACGGACCAAGTCAGTAGTGCAGCACGGACCACATCAGTAGTGCACCACGGACCAAGTCAGTAGTGCACCAAGGACCAAGTCAGTAGTGCACCAAGGACAAAGTCAGTAGTGCACCAAGGACCAAGTCAGTAGTGCACCAAGGATCAAGTCAGTAGTGCACCAAGGACCAAGTTAGTAGTGCACCAAGGAGCAAGTCAGTAGTGCACCAAGGACCAAGTTAGTAGTGCACCAAGGACAAAGTCAGTAGTGCACCAAGGACCAAGTCAGTAGTGCACCAAAGACCAAGTCAGTAGTGCACTAAGGACAAAGTCAGTAGTGCACCAAGGACCAAGTCAGTAGTGCACTTAGGACCAAGTCTGTAGTGCACCAAGGACCAAGTCAGCAGAAGACCACGGACCAAGTCAGTAATTCAGCAAAGACCAAGTCAGTATTTCACCAAAGACCAAGTCAGTAATTCACCAAAGACCAAGTCAGTAATTCAGCAAAGACCAAGTCAGTAATTCACCAAAGACCAAGTCAGTAATTCAGCAAAGACCAAGTCAGTAATTCACCAAAGACCAACTTAGTAATTCAGCAAAGACCAAGTCAGTAATTCACCAAAGACCAAGTCAGTAATTTACCAAAGACCAAGTCAGTAATTCACCAAAGACCAATCCAGTAATTCACCAAAGACCAAGTCAGTAATTCACCAAAGACCAAGTCAGTAATTCACCAAAGACCAAGTCAGTAGTGCACCAAGGACTAAGTCAGCAGCTCAATAATAAAACAACTATACAGAGCAGAAATTGGTGAAAGGACAGAATTTGATCATCCATGTTGGGTACACCGTATTGAACATAATTAGAAACACATGGAACAAAACTCATATTAGAAACATAAGCCTTTACAGAAAAGGAAAACACCACAAAATAGACTATCGAATATGGACGATTTTTTAGTTTGTTGATAATGTTGCAAATAGAAACACGAGAAAACTGTTTTCCACAGTTCGTTGATTCATGAAATAATGCAAAAAACATGATCTAATTTATGTCAACTTTGATTTCGTGTATCTTTGTCAAGAAGATGCTCATATTTATCGTTTGTCTTTCTTATTGATTTTCATAGCACACTTTCAATAAAGGCATAAGAGGCTCTCGGATCATGCTCGATTCAATTGCAATCTCTGCCTATTATTACAGAGATCTGTGTATTCTATTTCTGATCACTGAAGTGTAAGATCCTCTTTGTGTTCATCATAAGTGATGAGATATGACATGGTGTGTTGTAAATAAATAAAAACAAAGTTTAAAGTGAAAGACGGAGACTACTTTTGCATAAATTATAACAACAGGATGTGTCTAGTTCAGTTTACTGTTCTAGTAACTATGTTGTTAACAGATAATTTCATTACACACACAAACTAACTGAACCAATGCTCAAGAGCACAGAGACTTATGTTAATTGCTATATGATCTAAGCATTCATATTGCAAGTCATGTTGTGCATATTTTATTTAGTTCTTAACAAACACACACTGAAAACAAATGTCTTCCTAGGATCTCAAATATAATTTGGAAAGAAAACATTTAAAAGAACAAATAAGAGGCGAATCAAAACAAGAATATGTGTTATGCTTTATAAGAAGAGGGTGTTTGGAGATACAACTGTCATATTAAAAAAAAAAGTAAAGTCACGCCAAGTGGCATATAGGGAAATATGGTGTTAGTGACCCTATATTTTACAGACCTTCAGCACATGATTTTTGGGGTAATGTGTCGGTTGGGATCGAACCCTACCCCTTGTCCTTTGTAGTCCAGTTCAATAACAACTGAACTATCGCGGCTCTGACAACTGTCATATACTGAGAATAAATGAAGAAAGACTTCCCCGTCAGGCATTCGAGTAGAAACCACTCTAAGAGAATCGCTATGTAAAAAATGATAAAGCAAAGTTCAACCATGAGACTAAAAAGCAACCATGAACTACAAGAACTAACAGTAAATCAACAATCGTGGAGTACTATGACTTCCATTAGTATGTGCAGTCTTCGGCCCGATCGAAAAATGAATGAAACACATTGGCTATCACCCACAGATGGAAGACGGAAAATGAATGAAACACATTGGCTATCACCCACAGATGGAAGACGGAAAATGAAGGAAACACATTGGCTATCACCCACAGATGGACGACGGAAAATGAATGAAACACACTGGCTATCACCCACAGATGGAAGACGGAAAATGAATGAAACACACTGGCTATCACCCACAGATGGAAGACGGAAAATGAATGAAACACACTGGCTATCACCCACAGATGGAAGACAGAAAATGAATGAAACACACTGGCTATCACCCACAGATGGAAGACAGAAATGAATGAAACACACTGGCTATCACCCACAGATGGAAGACAGAAAATGAATGAAACACACTGGCTATCACCCACAGATGGAAGACAGAAAATGAATGAAACACATTGGCTATCACCCACAGATGGAAGACAGAAAATGAATGAAACACATTGGCTATCACCCACAGATGGAAGACAGAAAATGAATGAAACACATTGGCTATCACCCACAGATGGAAGACAGAAAATGAATGAAACACACTGGCTATCACCCACAGATGGAAGACAGAAAATGAATGAAACACATTGGCTATCACCCACAGATGGAAGACAGAAAATGAATGAAACACATTGGCTATCACCCACAGATGGAAGACGGAAAATGAATGAAACACATTGGCTATCACCCACAGATGGAAGACAGAAAATGAATGAAACACATTGGCTATCACCCACAGATGGAAGACAGAAAATGAATGAAACACATTGGCTATCACCCACAGATGGACGACGGAAAATCGGTTTATGGAGCATGTAGGAATATGGACTGAATCAATTGAGACAAGACGGAGCTTTTTTTGTTGGTGAAGGACATGAATAACAAATATAATTATATATATATTTTTAAGTATAGACATATAAGACGCAATTATATTGTCTAGAACTGTATTACAGCAGATATTGTAGGTATAATTCTGAAGCATTTGACAGAGTTCATGAGGACATTAGAAATCTGACACAGAGGATGAATCACTGATTTATGATTTACAAAGTGAGTTAGAGGTATAATAGGAGACTAGGTTAGTATTTTAGAAAAATGTAATGAGGATGATAGTGATGACAATGACGATCGAGTTCCACTGGCGTCATCACGTGGCATTTTGTACTTAGACTAAGGGAAAGAATTTGGCGATTATAGTTGCTTTTCTGATTTCCCATGTTCTGCTGGAGTTGTTGAAACGTGTCCATTCTAGATCTACTGCAATGCTTTGTGATTACACAGTTCCGGGGAAACAGTCAACATCATCTCGTTAACAAAGCCAAAGAGTATGACATGAAAATAAACAACGTCAAGGCATAGATTACGACAATAAATCGTAACCATAGCCAGAGCTATTTTTTCTAACACCGGCAAGGTTCTAAATCAAGTGAGTGAGTACAAGAGCTTAGTTAGAATTTTTCCTGACGAGAGAGATTTGGATAAAGAGATAGAAACACGAATCCAGAAAACAAATCGTGTAAGCTACCAAACAATATGGATATTGAAACATTTGAATGTGACTTTGAAACAGAAAGAGAAATTACTTGATGTATTGTTTATGCCAAGATTGTGCTATTAGTGTTAGGCATGGACAGTTTTTTTTTTTTTAATCACAGAAATAAAATGAAACACGCTAAACAATATAAATAAATAAATAAAACTAGATTATATAATGTTAGAAATGAGGACTTGATAAAAATGATGGGTGTTACACCAGCTGTTAACTAAATCAAACAACAAAGAATACAATGGTTTGAACATAGATGTTCAAGACCGAAATGAAGCCAAACAAAATTTTACGTGAAAACATCTGCCTACGTAATAAAAGGGAAATCGAAAAAGAAATAGAAGAAATCAAAGAAACATAAAGTAAATTCTACATGTCAACATCATCATCCTCATCGAGTGCCGTCTCCGCAACGAAGGTTGGTTACCATGGAGCGCCATTCTGCTCTGTCTCTTGCTTTGATGGTGCAGGTTGTCATAGGCTGATTTGTCCATCTTTTGATGTTACCCGTCCGCGTTAGTCTGGGTCTGCCTCTGCCTCTTTTACCTTGTATTTTCCCCTCCAGGATTACTTTTAGTTGCCTGTTGTGTCTTTTACATTGCCCAAAAATCGCATTTGCCTTGTTTGAATTGTGTTTAGTAGTTCTCTTTTCATTTTTAGTTCTTTTAAGACTTCGTCGTTTGTTTTCTTTTCCTTCCATCCAATACATGACAACACCTCCAAGTTATTCAACAGAGAAATGTGATGATGATGTTCGAATTTGAAGTAAAAAAAAAAAAAAATGTCCTAACATCATCAAGCGCTATACATAAAAAAAATGTGACGATGAACATTTTCAGGAGGACGTGAACTTCCGGTCAATATGGTGGATAGGCGGCAGGAACCATTGAAGGCTATGTCTGAAAAGTGTTCCTTGTTGCAGTTTCCTCATATTCCAAGTCCGGCTTGTTGCAGGAGCTACTGAGTGCTCTGGGCACACCGTGAGCTGTGTGTTTCATCCCTTTAATCGTGTTTCGTTATTCCGATTGTTTACGATGATATCGTATGACAAGGAACAGTTGGCTGTGTTCACTTTCTGTGCGGTTTCGCCTTATATCTTTTGGCGTGTGCTGAGATTGCTTTGATTGGGTCTACAACTACTTTTCTTTGTTTGGGAGATGAGTTAGTAATTCAGATGATTCCACTGGCACGGGCGGTTGAGCAATTTTGGATTTTAATTCGTTTGCAGTGATACCGGGGCCTTCCATAACCAATAACATTAACAACTAGAGAAAACCAGATTAAACATTTCTCCATGACTGTTTTATATGATTGTTTTCTTCAGTTGTTACAATCAAACTTTTTACTTACGTATTATATTTTTTCCAGACATGCATTTGTGGAATCCAAGTTAATTTCAACATGTTATATGCCTTTTTGAACACTCCGAGCATTTTTCGATGATTTTTAGGTCATAAACTCTGAGTGTCATGAATCACAACAATTAATTACTAGTGAGCAATATGAAACATACATGACGTCATACATTCTCACTGTTATGTGAATTTTCTCCATGATATTTCGAGAAACAAAGAATCAACAAACAAAAGCTTTTCAAGACGTATAAATAATGACGTAATAATATACGGAAGCTGGGTCTGGATACGTCATCTATTGCGAGACGATTTACGTATCATAACGTGGATCGTTATTCAATAGCTGAGAGAGAGAGAGAGAGATAGATAGATAGATAGAGAGAGAGAGAGAGAGAGAGAGAGAGAGAGAGAGAATGGGTTGTCTAAAAGAAGAAAACTAAGAATAATCTGATAGCAGGAAATGAAAGTCAGAGAAGACAGTATGAACCAGATGGCGCTTTCCAAACGGCAACCACTGATAGTTCTGTGTGAAGAAGCTCCTGTACAGGATTTCTTCTTGAATGTCTTCCACTGGCAGTTTTTCTTTGTTTGTGAGTTCTTAATTTCAATAAAAGAAAAGGAAGCATAGAATACAGTCAAATCCAAACTGACAAGTCTAGATACTCTTAACTCGCCAGAAGTCTAATTAACAGTTACAACCGCCATCTGGGGGTAAGATAACTCGGAAAGGAGAAGATTATTTTCACATCATAGAGAATACAGGCACGTTTTATTTCCCTTTAATTAATTTATAACATTTTACTTCTTCAATTAGATTCAATAATGAATGCATAGATTTTGAGGGGAGTAGGGAAGAGGCAATATATTGCAGTGCTGCGGTAAAGCTGGTAGCACGGAGCAAGTGGTGGGGTGTAACGTAGACTCCTTCAAGGTATGGTGACAGCTTTACAGAAAAGTAACACAACAAAATACTGACGTTTCGGTCTACATACGGCCTTCTTCAGAAAACGAGAATAAAACAAACAACGGAATAATGATAAACTTAACTACATCTAGCCGCGATAGCTCAGTGGTTAGTGAACTGGACTACAAAGGACAAGGGGTAGGGTTCGATCCCAACCGACGGCTTCCGGGTTCACCCAGCCTTAAATGGGTACCGGATTTTTCTCTGGGAAAGTAAAGCAGCACGGGCGTAATACTGGCCACATTACCACAAAAATCATGTGCTGAAGGTCTGTATAATATAGGGTCACTAACACCATATTTCCCTATACGCCACTTGGCGTGACGGGGGTACTTTACTTTTTTTTTACCTTACTACATCTAGAATGATCGGGTGAGGTAAAACAATGTGAAATAAAAAGAGTGAAAAGAAATGAAAAACCACAAGGGAAAGTACTACATTATAAGAGGATACAAACTGATATCATCAATTAGTACATACAAATTAGTAAACTAGTTTTAAAAAATAATAGAGCCCTGTTACGCCAAGTGGCGTATATGGAATATGGTGTTAGTGACCATAATTTTTAAAGACCTTCAGCACATGATTTTTTGGGTAATTTTGTCGGTATTACGCCCCTGCCGCTTTGCTTTCCCCAAAAATACTCGGCACCCATTTAAAGCTGGGCGAAAGCTGAAGTCGTCGGGACAGATCGAACCCAACCTCTTGTCCTTTGTAGTCCAGTTAACTAACCACTGAGCCTTTGCAGCTCCCAACTCAAATTTAGTAAACTAAACAATAAAAAAATATTTGAAATAAATATGAGGCCTACTTAAGGTGGGATAGAATTAAGGCTGGGACGGAAAGAAAAGAAAATAAACGATGAAGTCTTAAAAGAACTAAGACATAAAAGAGAACTACTAAACACAATTTAAACAAGACATGAGATTTTTGAGGTATGTTAAAAGACACGGCAGCCTGCCAAAGGTAATCGTGGAAGGGAAAATACAAGGTAAAAGAGGCAGAGGCAGACAATGACTATCATAGAGGCAGACCAAGACTAACAATTACGAGTAACATCAAAAGATGGAAAAATCAGCCACTGACAATCTGCACCATCAAAGCAAGATAGAGAGAGAGCGAGAGAGAGAGAGAGAGCGAGAGAGAGAGAGAGAGCGGAATGGCGCTCAATGGTAGTCAACCTTCGATGCCGACACAACACTCAATGAAGAATTAAGACACGATCTAAAAGCTCCCAGAGAGTAGTTTCTCGGATCACGTCAGTTTTATGGTGTTCCTTTTTTTGTGAAGCTGTCCCCATACCTTGTAAGATTGTGCGTTACACTACTTGCTCATATAGATTTTGACAATTCCATCTTAACATTACGTAAGGCATGTGAGTAGATCGTTCCAGCTTAACTCTAAATAAGATGTTGACATTTCTTGATAACTTTACTTAAGACATTATGAGTTCTACTGTAGCTTTAGATATGGTGTGGTCATGTGCATTGTGTAAATAAAGTGTGAATCATCAATCATCATCATTGAGTGCCGTCTCATCATCGAAGGTTGGATACCATGAAGCGCCATTCTGCTCTGTCTCTTGCTTTGATGGTGCAGATTGTCATAGTTTGACTTGTCCGTCTTTTGATGTTTCTCGTCCATGTTAGGCTTGGTCTTTTACCTTGTATTTTCCCTTCCAATATTACTTTTATTTGGCAGTTGTGCCTCTTAACATGCCCCAAACATTTTATTTGTGTTTTTCTAATTGTGTTTAGTAGTTCTCTTTTCATTTTTAGTTGTTTTAAAACTTCATCATTTGTTTTCTTTTCTTTCCATCCAATACATGACAACACCTCCAAGTTATTCAACAGAGAAATGTGATGATGATGTTCGAATTTGAAGTAAAAAAAAAAAAACAATGTCCTAACATCATCAAGCGCTATACATAAAAAAAATGTGACGATGAACATTTTCAGGAGGACGTGAACTTCCGGTCAATATGGTGGATAGGCGGCAGGATGTTTTAAAATTTCATCACTTATTCTCTTTTCTTTCCATCCAATTCTACCTATTCTCCTATAGATCCACATTTCAAAGGCTTCAATTTTCTGTTCTGTTTTATTGTCTAATGTCCATGATTATGCAACATACAGGAATATTGAGAAGATGTAACATTTTGCTATTCTTAGTTTTAGCCCTGGTGTTATTTGTTTTGATGTTAGCATATTTTCATGGCATTAAAAGTGTAAATAGTTCTAGTCCTATCCTATCCTTTCCTATCCTATCCTGTCCTATCCTATCCGATCCTCGGAACCAGTTTCATTGCAGTGAAGAATTCGCCATACCCACTCGTTCATTAGCACCTTACCCGCTCACTTTCCATTATTTCTAATCGGAAAGATGCATTCGGAATTCTGGAGCGAATGAAGTTGGAAGTACAAGGCACCATTTTACTGTATTTGAAATTAATTTAATAACCCATACTCGATGTTGGTGCCTTAAATATCGATAAGAGCATTAAACTCGATTGATGTGGTGATTTAATGGTTTGCAGATATCAATTTGTTTTATCTGATGTTATACATGATTCATTGATTCTTGCGTCCTCTAGACTTGATGGCTTGAGCATCTCAACTTGATGGATGATGCACAAATTGTTCTATCTTTTTTATTCTGCTAATTTTAATGCATCAAATACCCAGCCTTCTATTGGCTTCATAATTCTCTCATAATTTGATATGGACTTCTGGGGCAGAATTAAAAGGAAAAGCTACCGACAATTTTGTTTTCTTTCAAATATATGATGTAATCATCATCATCCTCATCATCATCCTCATCATCATCATCATCATCATCATCATCATCATCACCAAGTACCATGCCCATCAGGTGATAATTTCTCTCCCCAACTCTCGATCTCGACAGTTATTTATCATTTTTGTTGTTGACCTTCTGCCAAGCCATTCACTAAAGCTTTCGGGTATTTAAATGCATTTCATTGTTTTAACATTGTTCCACTTGTCTCTATTGTGCATTGATGTGATGTCTTTTTCTTTCTTGAAACTATTACTTCTGTCTTTTTGCTATTGAGTCTGTGTTTTCTAGTGATTCTTATTAAGCATTACCAAAGCATGAATATAACAGGATAAGTAAATATGAATCTCATAACATTACATTTTTAAATTAATGTTACTTTAATACAAATTACAAATAATGCTATTCGTAAATCTACTATCCTTAGAGGAAAATGGCTGATATTTTAAAAATAATTCAGCGTTGTTATTTTTATTGCTGCCAAGTATTAGTACGTTTATGCATTCATCAACTTTTTAATCTGCTTCTTTCCTGCTCATGTTTCTTAAAACGTCGAAAAGAAACATAGTTTGCCTCGGTTTTATTCCCTACTCTTCACTGGCCACTTCATCTATCACCTTTAAGATTTTTTCCCAGCCTACTGGGGAGATGGGGTATCTATCCCCTTATCGGCAACATTATCTCGATTTGTAATTTTCGTAGTTGAAAGGAGATTATTGGCTCTTTTAGCTCGTGACCAAAATCATTGAAACAATTGCTCTAGAACAACATTCTCTAAGGTCCATGAAACAACAAACTACCAACGTGCCTTTAGTTTATTAAGCTGATAAGGAAAAGTAGAAAATTAGGACAGCATCTTGTTTTCATTAAAATATATTTCTATAAACATTCTTCAAGGTAAGTTCAAAGACAGGTTTTTATGGCTTCGTTTTCATTTTTTTAGCCGTGCCGGGGTTTTCTAAAATATTTAAGAGAAAAGTTAATATTTTCGGTACAGTCACCCCGATGTGTTCTGGAAAGAGTTTTTATTTCAAACCCGAAAGAGTAAAACATATTTTGACTCTACCGCCATACGTAATCCAACCTAGAACCCCGCCCACTTATATGGTGAACAACATATTTCGGTTCATTACGCCTCCAGCTCTTCAGTTCAAACATTTATTACTGATAATCACCCAAAGGTAAAATAAAGACTAGAAAGAAAGAAACGATCAACATATGAATCATTATAATCGCTCTCATTGTAACTTGTAGTGGAAATTACACTGGCATATAAGGCCACCCATGGGGATTTCTGGTGTTGTCCGCCGCGAGTCGGTTTCTCAAGTCCATCACAAGTGACGCCACGCTCTTCAACAAGACGGGCTGTTCTAAATGTCAACTCCGTTAACTTGGAAGCCAACAGCAATGGGTATCTGAAGATCAAGTGTCACATCATGTGCACAGGGAGAACACTCTCTTGTAGAGCAAAGGTCGGGGAGAAAAACCAATAAAAAACATATTCGTGTTGGGGAACATGTTTGTCGAGGCAAACATCTACATAAGAGAAATGAAAATTGACACAATTCAAAATCGGAAAAAAAAACCCGTTAACCTTGAAAGCCTGCTTTTCTAACAGAGACAACTTTTAAACCAAACTACTGCTTCCTTTCGTTAAGGTCATAGGAAGATCATATATAGAGAAACACCCCAAAACAAATTCGTGCAGAGGACGGATCTACTAGACCGCAAGGTGCAAAGTGGAATGCAATTCATTTATAAGCTTAAGAACATTAATATTTTAATTAGATGTTTTTTAAATGAATATTCGTTAGGATGAAATAACACTAATTTCTGCTTTATCCTTTGCAATTACTTTATATTGAGTGCATATGTGATGCCACGGGAGCATGAGCTGGACTATCGGCGTTTGCCACAGAAGGGTCAGCGACTTACAGCTGACCAAGACCTCACTTTTCAATTTTTAGTTGGGTTCCTGGTTACATTATGCGCCATTTCATTTCTTATTTTGGTTCTTGTTTATAGTCTGCGTCACTTCACTTTTCATTTGGGACGTTTTTTACAGTCTGCTTCACTTTACTTCACATTTGGATCCCTGGTTACAACATGCGTCACTTCACTTCTCAGTTGGATCCCTAGTTGCAGTCTGTGTCACTTAATTTCCTATTTTGGTCCCTGTTTACAGTCTGCGTCATCTCACTTCTCAGTCGGGTCCATGATTACAATCTGCGCGATTTCATTTCTCATTTTTTGACCTTCATTACAGTCTGCTTCACTTCACGTCACATTTGGGTCCCTGGTTACAGTCTGCGTCACTTTACTTCACATCTGGGTCCCTAGTTACAAACTCCATCAGAACAAATAGGCTAACAAAGCCATGGTTGTTGTAAGTCCATGCATTGGTGCCCACTCTTCATCAACAAAATCTAGTGCTACGGTACCTCTAGGAAAGACAAACACAAGCTACTCTAGCAGACTCCGAGTAATAAGGAAAGCTTTTGCTCTCGTTACATAAACTTTCTAGGGACTAAGAGCCAACAACCATGTCAACACCTTTGCATTGAATCATCGTTATTATCATCATCTTTGTACATGCCAAGTAAACATGTGGGATAATACATAGATGTAGTGTTCTGAGTAGAAGAGAATGCAGCACGCTCATTCTCTGTTTGGAAGGAGCAATCAGTATACAAGCACTTCGATGGTTGATGGAACAGGCAGCGGCGTGGACATACGAATTTTTCGACTACGGTAATACCAGTCCAAACTAAAGACTAAAGCATGGGTAACACTCATACCACGAATCAATGAAAGTAATAAATTAAATTATTTTAAATCCAGTCTAATTGGACAGAAGAATAATGTTATGTGTCACATCGTACTATATGGGGTATATAGTGTTTATAGGCCATTCATTGTGCATGAAAATTATTAAAAATGAAATAACTGGTCAGCACTACAGAGAAGCTCTTCCACGGAGACAATCATTGCTTGCCATTTTCTGTGTTAATTATGATGCTGATTCGATCGAAAACAAAATTGTCGAATTCGGAATCCGAACATGTGAACCCTTGACAGCAGGCAAGTGTAGCAATCACGGCAGGCACGTGTAGCAATCACGGCAGGTAAGTGTAGCAATCACAAGCAGGCAAGTGTAGCAATCACAAGCAGGCAAGTGTAGCAATCACAAGCAGGCAAGTGTAGCAATCACAAGCAGGCAAGTGTGGCAATCACAAGCTGGCAAGTGTAGCAATCACAAGCAGGCAAGTGTAGCAATCACAAGCAGGCAAGTGTAGCAATCACAAGCAGGCAAGTGTGGCAATCACAAGCAGGCAAGTGTAGCAATCACAAGCAGGCAAGTGTAGCAATCACAAGCAGGCAAGTGTAGTAATCACAAGCAAGCAAGTGTAGTAATCACAAGCAGGCAAATGTAGCAATCACAAGCAGGCAAGTGTAGCAACCACAGACAATCACAATAAGCAACGGCAGCCGCATTTGTGTATAGACAAGTTAGGGTAAAATGAATAGAAAGTGACAGAGAAATCATTTCCTGTAAAATACATAGAGCGAGCGATCGATCTTTTGTGTTTTTGATCAATGTTATCGACACCTAAATGGGTTGTTAGTTTGAACAAAAGTAATCAGTTAAAAGCCATCATTTTTTGTGAGGGAAATATTTCAGTTTAATGAACGTAATTCAACGATTAGTAATTTATAACGTGAAAATGGGACCAATAATTGATCGACATTACAAGGATTTATATTAATGTAATTCAAGCAACACATTTTTTTTCCATGCAAAAAGAAATCACTTGTTTTGTGAATGTAATCCTGTTAGCTCAGGCGTGTTGAGTCGTTGTCGAGCCGTAACCAAGTCGGGAAATGGAAGGAGATGGGAAATATTTGCTATTTCCTATATCGTTCTTGCAATATTATGGCAGGCGGAGACTGTATAGCCTAAATAATATCAAAGCCTCTCCGATAATAGACGTGGCTGTTGCAAAGAAAGAAATTCCGTCACACACTGCTATTTATATCAAGTAAGACATTAGTGCCTATATTTTGTTAACCATAGGCACATAGTTGGGGTATGTATTCAGAGTTATGCCAGTGCCATCGCTCTTTTGCAGGAAAGGAAAAAAAAAAATCAGGTATTCACTTATGGCTGGGTGAGCCTAGAAGCCGTCGATACTGATTAAGCTTACTCCTTTTATTTTGTAAATCAGTTAACTCAGCATTTCTCTAGCTGGCGCCCAAGTGACAGTAGATAGATACAAAATAGAGACAGTGGAAGGTAATAAGAGCGAGGAGTAAGATGAATAAAAAGAACGTCAATTACGGAGGCTAGTCAATGGAGATAATACAAGTCTGATTTCACTGACGTCATATGCTGAGAGATTGAATCTAAAGGGGGGGGGGGAGAACGTACACGCAAGCTATTGTAAATAATAGAAAGAAGTAAAAAGTAAAAGTGCCCTCGTCACGTCAAGTGGCTTATAGGGAATAAGTGTTATCGTGTTAGTTACCATAAATTTTACAGACCTTCGGCACATGATTTTTTGGGGTAATGTGGTCGGTATAACGCCATTGCCGCTTTACTTTAGCAGAAAAAAAATTATATACCCATTAAAGGCTGTGTGAACCGGAAGCCGTCGGTTGGGGTCGAACCCTATCTCTTGTTCTTTGTAGACCAGTTCACTAACCACTGAGCTATCACGGCTCCCTCAAATAATAGTATTAACTTTATTTATCACAATTGTTAACAAATATTATCAATAATAGCGAACTAGCCCATCATGCTTCACCTTCTCTATGTTTTGTCCCCCATCTTTCTCTTAAAGCTTCTCAATGACGCACCTGTTCTCTGTTATCTCCACTTGAACCATTCACAGTCAGGAATCCAATAGTTCTTGCCGGTTGGTCCCGGCATAACTCATACTGTAGGTCTTGTTAGTCTGGCAACTAGCAGTAACCTGTTAATAATAACGATTAAAAAAACAGGAAAAAACATGTAGTATATTTTCTGGGAATTGATACATTTCTCTTTTAGGGAGAATAGATTAGCTTGTACATAAATAATTAAATTTACTTGTAAAATTTGCGTAAGATGAAATTCCTATCAGTGTAAAGAATCATTTTATATTCTTCTTTTTCGATAATTGTTTAGTAATGTCTACTAAATATGGTCGCTTCCCTGTCTATATCTATTCCAGTTCTTCAGGTGAAGAACTGACTGTAAATGCTATCATCATCATCAAGTACCGGGCCTAGTGGCGTAGGTGATCATGTCTCTCCATAACTTTCGAAATCTCGACAGCTATTTATTATTTCTGTTGTTGACCTTCTGCCAAGCCATTCTCTTAAGCTGTCTTTTATTTTTTCTCTTTGCTTTCCTCTATCTCTTCGTCCCTCAATTTTTCCAGTTGTTACAATATATTCAAGTTGTTCTCTTCTCATTACATGGCCAAAAAATGATGATTGTCTCTTCCTAACATTGGAAATTAGCTCTCTTTTTGCTTTGACCTCTCTCAGAACCTCTTCATTACTCTTCTTAGCTGTCCATGGTATTCTCAACATTCTTCTGTAAAACCACATTTCTACAGACTCCAGTGATTTTCTTGTCTGTTGTCCTATTGTCCATGACTTGCATCCATATGTTAAGACTGCTTCAACATAATATTTAAGAACTCTTTTTCTTGTTTCTATTGTCAAAAATGGATTGCATAGTATCTTCCTCATTTTTTTGAAAGCTGCTTTTGCCTGAGCCATTCTGCATCTCACCTCTTTTGTACATCTTCCATCTGAGGTTAACAAAGTTCCCAAATATTTAAATTCATTTACCTGTTTTAATATTGTTCCACTTGTCTTTATTTTGCACTGAGAGATGTCTTTTTCTTTGTTGTTACCATTACCTCTGTCTTTTTGCCATTAAGGCTGAGTCCTTTATTTTTGCTTTCCTTCACTATAATGTCCTACATTTCTTGTAACTCATTTTCACTCTTAGCGATTAAGACTGTATCATCTGCATACCTTAGATTATTTATATTATAACCTCCAATTGTTATTTCAGGCATGCCCCTTATGGATCTTAAAATAATCTCACTATAAATATTAAACAAATCTGGTGACAGCACACAACCTTGTCTAACATCCTGTTTTATTTGTTGAAACATTCCCAATTGGTTTCCAGTTCTTATGGCCGCTGTTTGTTGCCAGTACATGTTCTTTATTATTCTTAGATCTTTGGTGTCTATGTTTATGCTTTCTAAAATTTTGATTATTTCCTGGTGCTTTACTTTGTCAAATGCCTTGGTGTAATCTATGAAACATAGGCATAGATCTGTTTTCACCTCTATGGCTCTTTCTACTAAAGATCTTATGATATAAATGGCATTGCTTGTTCCTTTGTCTCTAACAAAACCACACTGTTCATCGGTAAATGCTATAATTATATAAAATATAACATGAACTACAACAGCCAAGTTCATTATTTACGTAGCGGCAGTGCAATTATAATCCTAATTTGTATTTCATATTTAAGATTTGGGGGACTGGTTGATCTCGAGGCAAGACGCCGGCCTCGGGACAGAGAGGTTGTGGGTTCAAATCCCGGCTGCATCATTTGGGATTTTATTTATGATTTCTCGCTGCGGCAACCACCCCTAGTCTCAGCAGTGAGATCCAGCTTGAAACGTCAATTACTCATGGACTGAACAAATATGAATATCTCCGAAGACGGATTTATCTGCCTATGCGCGAGAGACTCCTGTGGCTGTCGGGGAAAAACGGATTAACACGCAAAATTCAGTTCCTAGTATCTAGGGACTTCGTCAGAGCAAAGCTGGCGAACACAAATATATCAAATATATATATATTTGAGAGTTTTCAGACGTTCGGTGTGATATTTTTAACGAGTTTTGAGAATGTACCTACACTGGTGTGACGTGCAGATTATGATGCATACTTCGTGATTAATGTTATTGGATCATGAGCTCATAGCGACTCATAGTTAACTGATGGAGTCAGAGTCAGCGAAGCTATGATGACTCAGACTCTATGTCACCTCTGCATGGCGGTTACAGAAATATCAGCAGCTCAACCTGACAGCCGATGAAAGGAAAGTAAACTTTTGTCCAAAAAAATATATCGCTACAAACTTTTTGTTTTATAGAAAGACTTAATATATCGCTAAATAACCGCAAACTGCGACAGAACGTAATAATGTATTTTAACAGAACGAGCGACGAAGAGAAATAAAATACAATTTTTCTACACTGCCCTTTTTTGTGATGCAGAATGTATACATACGTCTATCATTGTTTTGGACGACTGTAAAAATAATAGAATATAATATAAGAGATAATGTCTGCGGGAACTGAAGTGTTTCACTTCACCGTTCTGGTTCACGACATTTGGAGATGAGAAGGCTTCAGTGTACGTCTCCGCTGTTAATTATTTTCAGCTATTCTGTTATTCACTTGCAGATTTATTTTTAAAAAAAACCAAGTCGAATAGGGAGTATCACTGTAGGATTGAACACACGCTCGCTTAATTGCCACACCAGCGTGCTAACTGCCATGTTATTGACGCTCTCATTACTTTGATAGGATCAGCTTTACACGTTCCAGATTACTTTTGTCAGTGACCTTATGACTCTTATAACAAAGACACAGTAATTGGATGGAATTGAAGATGATGCGACAGACATGCTGTCAGACAAGAGCTTATCTTGCTTGTAACGAATGTGTCGGGGCCATGGATAGGACAGGTTAGTAGTATATGCCGAAGTAGCATGAGTGTCTTGTGCCATTTGTTGAGAAAGACGTAACACTATTGTGTCATCTGTAACCACATTGAGAGCTGTACTTTATATTGGTAATAAGTCTAAGGAGAATTGTACGTGGGAGAGAGACAACAGCTCTGCTGTATAACTACGAATAAGAGTGTACGACAAAACAAGGAATTAGTGAGAATGGAACAAATCTACATTAAGGATGGAAAAGTGAGAGGAAGAACTGGTCGTTGAGTGACAGCACAGTAGTTTTTGTTCATTTATTTATGGGTCATGAGAGTGAGTGAGAGGCTAACAGCGGTACTAATAATGTTTACGCCCATGATTTATATGTGAAATGATGCACTTTATGTTGTGGTGCACTATAATTTGTTGTCAGTTTTATGTTGTTATTCTACAAATACATTCTGCGGAAAATGGTCTTAATAAAAACAGATTTAACATGACGGCATGCGCATTTGAAGGTACCAGCTCACATTTTTAAAATGGTAAATAGATTACTCGCGCAAGAACATAGTTGCTAAACGCATACTTTCACGCGCGCGCATGCAATCATTTATTTGTCAATAACAAACAAGCGCCTATATGTAGAGTTTTATAAATCACAAATAGCCCTCTCTCTAGTTGGAGACATGCTGGGTTGTAAAAGGAAAGTACCATTTATTTTGATTTGGCAAAAAATGTCTGTCCAGAACTTGAGGACAATCAAAAGTGTTTTTTGTTTACCTTGTCTATATTTTTGTAAGTTTTGTTTCTTGAATTATTATTAAATCATCCTGCCAGGATTAATCGTCCAACGAATATCCAACTTCGTTTCTGCTCTAAATGGAAGTTAAATGTTTCTATGTTGGGATGCATTGTGGGTAATAGCAAGTTAGGATTTACATGCATTACGGTCCACCGCATCCGACTTCAGCATGGCATTTTTAGTACTGGTATATTTGTCCTCTTCGATCACTACCACCTTGGTCAGATTCGTGATTCTGTTTCCAAGCCCACCTCGAGGAGCTGGCGTAGGACCTTGGTCAGTTATGGTTTATTGATCCAGGCTGAAACGGCAGCTCTGAATCGCAGCTGATCACCTCTAGCCCTGGTTGTCTTCTTTGGTCATTTCTGTAGTTGGAAAGAATCCCGATGATTTCTTGTCCTCAAATTGATGTCCTAAAAAAAAATGATGACCTAAGTTACAACATATATATATTACTCAGAGGCAATTTTAAAATATGGATGCGAATCATGGACAATAGGACAATAGACAAGAAAATCACTGGAAGCTGTAGAGATGTGGTTTTACAGAGGAGTGTTGAGAATTCCAAGGACGGCCAAGAAGAGTAATGTAAACGTTCTGAAAGAGGCCAAGCAAAGGAGAGCTAATTTCCAATATTAGGAAAAAATAATCATCATTTGTGGCCATGTAATGACAAGGGAATAGCTGCAGTATAGTGTGACACTGTGAAAATTGAGGGACAAAGAGACAGAGGGACGCAAATAGAAAAGATACCAGACAGCTTAAGAGAATGTCTTGGCTGAAGGTCAACAACAGAAAAGATAAATAACTGTTCAGATCGATGGCAGCAGGCATGGTATCTGATGATGATGACGATGCTCTGAGATGATGTAAGTGTTCGTCTTTGATGATTTCCAGCTTATAAAAGTCTGCTAGTAACGCCGAATTTTCTTAGCTTTTAGGAATGTGAGCACAAGATTTCATTCATTTTAAACAATTGTATTCATAACCGCTCTACCTTTACAACGGGTATCGAATGCAATGAAATCTAACCACCACAGGCTTTTTAAAATAATCAATGATTCAAGGTTTGACATGAGAAGCCCTTTGAAATGCATCAGCTATTCGGCATGGGCAAAAGAGGTCTTCATCTGGCCAACGAGGGGGGGGGGTGTAAATAAAAAAGAATGACAATATAACGAATTTCAATCAACAGAGAGAGCTTAACACGAGCTTGAGTTCTAAACAAGTCATAGAATCATCATAAATGGAGATATGTGATGTTTGTGCGAGGGGAACTAATCTATTACTGCTGGGTGGGTGACCAACGCCGAGTACAATTGAAAATTTGATTTCTCTCTATCTCTCTCTCTGCGATCAAGACTCAATCAAAGTAGGATTCCAGACTCTCTCATGAAGTCAGCTGTATGTTTAAGTGAATCGATTGCCTCATATAGTTTCTCTTCCAGGGAGGTGGGTGTGGACCACATTGCTCTTCTCAAGACTGTGTACTGGGGGCAGTCCTGTAGAACATGTTTTGTAGCCATATTGTCCAGTGTACAGTGGCATAGGCTTGTTGTACCTATTTTGAATTTGGTGAACATGTGATTTCTCGTTCTATCGTGGCCAGTGCGTAGGCGAAGTATAATGACTTGATCCCTCCTTGATAGTTGGTAGTATCCGTCACTCTCGTTATGCTTTGGGTTTCTCGTTTCCATTTTTCATGGAACTGACCTTTGAGGATGGATTTGGCTTCATCATAACTGAGCGGATCGTTCTCTTTTGGTAATCTCTCTCCATCTTTAGCTAATTTGTCTGCGCGTTCGTTCCCGTGTATATTACAGTGTGATGGTTTCCACTGAATGACTACTCTCTGGAAGTTATTGCATAGTTGGTCCAGGCTTGTTCTCAAGTCATCTAGTGCATTGTTCTTGGGGCTTTTTAGAGCTGATAATACTGACAGTGCATCAGTCAGAATCACCAATTTATTGTGCATGTTATTTTTGTATTGAGTAGCCAGTGTTGCAGCATCTCTGATGGCCTCAGTTTCTGCTTTAAAGTTGTTGGAGAATTTTCCAGTAGCTATTGACTTGGTGATCTCGTCCTGATTATTCAGCGTCAAGAACACACCTCCCCCTCCATTTCTGGTGGCATTTGTAGCAGAGCCATCTGTGTATATGTGGGACCAAGAGTCCTGTGGGTAGGTATCGTGTATGTGTTTTTCTGCTACGTGTTTTCTTTCTGTGTCTGATTTGGGTGCCTTTTTTCATGATTCCTGTTATATTTTCCTTTAGTTATGGTATTTTATGTTTTCCATGAGGAGACATATCAGATGGGCCCAAGGGTTTTGATATTGTTTGGGAAAATACTGGGTCTCCAGTAGTTAGTTCATTGGCAATGTCAGCGAAGATGCTCCTCTTTAGTCGTACAATTCCGGAACCAATTATTCTTTGGTGCATGGGGTGGCTAAGGAGAATCTATATTTCTCTTAGTCTTTTCAAAATATTGCTGTCTGCTCCCCAGTTCGTTCCTGCCAATTTCTTCATAATGTTAGCTCGTTTTCTGGCTTTTTTTTTTGCTGTGTCTTTCAGATTTTTCCAAGTCCTTCTGCGATTCATGGTGACGCCAAGATATGTTGGGTTTTGATCAATAGGGAGTGTATGGTCTTTTATCTTCAAGTTTGCAGAGAGTGTGTTTCTTCATATGCTGAAAATTGTATATGTAGTTTTTTTTTCGTTGATTGGTAAGAACCAGGTGTTCGTCCATTTTTTAAGTTCACCTAGGGCATCTTGCATCCTGGGTCCAGTCACCGACATACTTTCCACGCGAGCCCATAACGATAGATCATCTGCGTATATTGCTGAGTGTATTCTGGGTAGAATGTCCATTACGATGTCATTTATGAAAATTAAAAAGAGTGTTGGGACAAGACTCCGCCTTGTGGGACGCCTTGTTCGATAGAGACCTTCTTGCTTAGTTGACCTTGAACTTGCACTCTGGCCGTTCTATCCTGAAGGTATTGAGAGACCCAAATGAATAAACGACCCTGGATGCCAAGCGTAAAAAGCTTGTTCTTTAAACCCTCTCGCCAAACCCTATCAAAAGCCTTCTCCATGTCGACCCATACTGCCAGTGTGTGTTTCTTTTATTGTAGAGCATCCTCTATTTCCTGTGCAATGTAGGTGACCAGGTCTTCAATTGATCTGTACTGACGGAAGCCACTTTGTTGTGGTACGATTTGTTGTTTTGTCTCCAAATGCCACATAAGTCTTCTGTTAACCAGCATTTCCATGAGTTTACTCAGACTGCTCGGTAGGCTAATTGATCTATAGCTACTTCGGTCTAGTGGGTCTTTTCCACGCTTGAGGATGGGCACCATAATAGCTTCTTTCCAGATTGTCGGCACATGACCTCTCTTCCAGCTAGCATTTATTATCCATAGAAGTTGGCTCTTGGCTTTCTGTCCCAGATTTAGGAGCAATTAGTTGGAGATTCCATCTTTACCAAGGGAACTTTTGAGCTTCAATCCTTTGAGGGCAACATCTAATTCAGTTGGGGCAAAGATGGTCGTCTGATACCCTTCTGGTGCTAAAGGCATGTGTTTTGTATCTTGGTTTTCCCGTCTTGCAGCTTTCTGTTTGTCTATTGGAATGTTTATTCTACTAATGTTTTTGTAAGTCTCTATCAGTAGATTTGCTGCCCTTTTGCCTGTGAGGATGTTCTGATTGTGTGCTAATGATATTGGAGGTCGGCAGTTGTTTTCGTCGCTCAGAGCTTTCGCAAGTTTCCATAGTTTATGACCATTTGTGTCTAGATTAAGGCTCTCTGTTTTGTCCATCCAGCTCTGTCTTGCTGATATCATGACCTCACGTCTGTATTTGGCCGAGGCTGCTTTGTACGCAATGTTGCTCTCTGTGATGTGTGATGTTTCAGCTAATTCTCTGGCAGAGTCCAGTTCCTCTTCTAGTCTTTGTATTTCCTTGCTCCAGTATGGCTTGTAGTTTGTTCTTGCTCCTCTAGGAATGGATTCTTTAGCAGCTCTCATGATTCCATTTGTTAACCGCTCTATCATATTATTGACCTTTTCGTGGGTGTTGATAGGCGCAGTATATGCATATATGCATCAGTGAGCCTTGCAAACTTTGCCCAATCTGCTCTCTTATAGTTCAGTGGGGAAGAGGTATTTGCAACTCCTATTTGTGAGCAAGAGCCACTGAAATTTTGACTGGTCTTGTTGGATGGCCGACAATGAGATCAATACAATTTTATATTTGATTTAGTGCAGTGCCCTGTAGGATGACCGACAGTGAGATAAGTACAATATAATATCTGATTTAGTTAATTTCCTGTTTTTTTCCCTAAAGATGATATCTGAGAATTGTATTGTCCCTCTCCAGCATGTCTTGCAACCTTGACGGTAAGCCATAGATTTCGTAGTAAACTGTTAAAGTGGTTCACCCAGGATCTGAAAATTGGCACCATATATTTTTCTTTGAAGTAAGGGCGAAATGACGTGTTTCTGGTTATATCACTAAAAAATGCCTGTTGTTCATGAAAAACAAACAACGATTAAAAAAAAAGCACCATATTTCCCACAGGCCTATCATGTGGAGGAGACCTTTACTTTAATCTTGAGTAATCTCTTCGTTGAGTCTTCAAGTTTTAAAATTGGAAAAAGAAACTACTTTTCTAAAACATTAAATATATATAGTAAAAAAAAAGTAAAGTACCCCCATCACGCCAAGTGGCGTATAGGGAATATGGTGTTAGTGACCATATATTTTACAGACCTTCAGCACATGATTTTTGGGGCAATGTGGTCGATATTACGCCCGTGCCGCTTTACTTTTCCAGAAAAAAAAATCAATCCGGTACCCATTAAAGGCTGGATGAACGGATAGCCGTCGGTTGGGATCGAACCCTACCGCTTGTCCTTTGTAGTCCTGTTCACTAACCACTGAGCTATCGCGGCTCCCAATAAAAATAGTAGACCAAAGTAAACAATTTCTGCAGTGTTTTTGGCTATTATTTTCTATTACCACACTCAGGATAAGAGAGATTGTGTTGGACAGTTGTTTTGTCATTGATACTTTAGTTGATTCAGTCATGTATTTCCAATGAGATAAAACACACATGCTTCTTCTATTAGACATTAAAAGTCATTAGAAGATGGAGTATCTCAAAATAAAATGTTAAAAACTTTTGTGCTTGTAATTTTAGTTTTGCATCCCAGAAACTCTCAGATTTGTCAATCTTTGATCTTTTTGTTATGAGCATTAACTACTGATGTATTCATATCGAAATACATCTATTTTCTTTAGTTAAAGAGGTTTACGTTTTGTTTGTAGTGTCTTGTCTTGACTTAATATCCTTTAGCCGTGAGCTAGTTCCTCTTTAAAACATGTTGATTGTCACAGAAAGCAACAAGTAATGTCGATTGTCACAGAAAGCAACAGTAATGTTGATTGTCACAGAAAGCAACAAGTAATGTTATGTGTTCTGTGATACAAACAAGTGAGTTCATGGGTAATTACGGATGCTTTTCTCATCATCTCAAAATTCAGTTTGTAGAGTATCCCAAAGATCGTCACTTCCTGCTTACCGTGTGACGCTTCCACGTTGAGCAGTGAGTGTTTTCATCACCCACAAGTCACACAACCACACGATCAGTAATGGTGACACAGCCGGCACTACCAGCCATAGAGATGATGACACAAAAGTGTCAAAGGTGTAAAGATCTTGTGGTGTCACAAATTGAAGCCACTTCCATCAAATATCCCTTTTACGAATGTGTGGAATGTACTAGGATTTCTTTCCCCATAAAAGCTGTAACATTTACAAGATTATAACTAAAATGCTGCTTTAGTACACAAACAAAGAGCTGTGCCAGGCATATAAGGAAATGGACAAGAACCACATTGGGCTCAAACAAATATTTTATTGGAACCTATAAAAGAGAAGAGGCATGTGGGAAGCTTAAACGATGGGATAAATGTCTACACGTCTTCCCTGATAATTTTCTCATTGCTAAATGTATGTGGAGACATTTTTATAGAAGATCGTTCAGATGAAGAAATGATACACAATATTCAAAAAATGAAATACAATATTCAAAAATTAAATATGAAATGTAAAAAATGAAAACATGAATTAATCATATCTAGAATTTGAGAAAGTCAAGATAAAAGAGTAGACACTACGATATAATTTTGCTTTTTCGTTCTGCTGTCGGACATGTCATTCAATGATCGCCTGTATCAGCCATGAGATAACATACTAGACAGACCACGCTTCTGCCGGTTACTAAGAAATACCAGTAACGTCCTGATCATATGCACCTGGAAAGACTGCCGTATATATGGAACCATAAAGCGACACGTCCCATTATCCGACGGGGAATAAGGGGATGCTATGAGATGAGACTCATGTCCCTGGAGAAATCTAAACTATAAATATTTGTACAGAGGCATGCAGAACACTCTAAAGAGCTACGGAAGCACGACAAAGATCTTCATAAACACTATGGGTCATTTGGGAAACATGAGATTTTCATCATGTAAATGCCGGTAGAAAGAGCACGAAATAATATCTTAGGGGGGAAAAAAATACATCTGTTTAAGATTATTTCCAGTTGCGAGATTCGGAAAATTATTTAATCACTTTTTATACGTGGACTGCCTGTTTGTGGGGTTTTTTTCAGGCAGAAATTCCACGACAGCATGATTTACATATAAACAGGTCGTTGATATTCATGATATACGACCAGGAAATTCAAATATGAGTATACTGACATTTGGCCTAACGAAATAAAGGTTGAGTATTCTTAACTAGAGTAAATTAATCTGGGGTACATTTTAGGTAGCTCGATAACATAATAAGGGTAAGATACTGATAATTGTGGACTTCGAGTTTTGTAACCTTGTTCTTTGGAGTATTCTTGACACGGTCTCCTCTCCATAATCAAGAGACTGACGAAGGTTAATCCTGTCTCCGTTTTTCTAATGTTGTCCACTCGCCTCTTTCTCTGTCTGCCTTGCCTTCATTTGCTTAGAGTTGTGTCTGTAATTTGGCCTTTGCAAGATCTGCAGGTGTTGTAACATGCCATAACATTTTAAAATTCGTCCCTGTACTGTTGACAGGTCTTTAATTAGTCCCACCCTTCGTTGTATTCTGTTGCGCACTTCTTGGCTGCCGGAACGATTTCTAGGTTCAATATATTTCAATAACATCTCATTTCCAGACCCTGAATTATTCTTTTAAGATCCTCTGTGATTGTCCATATTTCTTAAACATATAGACACCGAGCCGTGTATATATATATGATCCTTGTTGTTAGGAATTTTTTTTTGCTTTGCCTTCTATAATTTAGTTTATTCAGGGCGGCCATTGCTTGTGCCGGTCTAGGGTAGCATTGTATGATCAAGGAAGTCCTTGAGTATGCACTGGAATTTATGTTTTTAAAATGGATTTTTGATGGATTATGGTGGATATGAGGTGGATTTCAAAGGGCACGGACACTGCGGACACTCCCCATACCCCTCAATTATCAGAGTGACACCCCAGACACCCCTAAAGTTCATAATGGGCACAACAAGGGGAGAGATTCATGGAAAAGGAAAGATTATCGAGAAAATAATTAAGAATGTGGGAAAATCGTGAAAAACGTGTTGGTATGGGGGAGATTATTGTTATTACAACAACTTAAATGGTTGGGCCACCTGGGCAGAATGAATCCTCACCAATCACCATCATGGGCGTTCTTCTCGAGAATGCATGGAAAAAGACCAAGAGGAAGACCTAGAAGAAGGTGGATAGATGCTGTGACAGTGACATGTAACAACAGAGGAAAATCACTAATTCAGACAGTTCGAGCAGCTCAAAAGCGACAAATGATATAACCACGACACCTTTTCGGTATCAGTGAGAAAGAGAAAAGAGAATAGAAAGAATTGTTGAGAAATAATAGTGAAATATAAGAAGAATAACGGCGATTCACATTTGACCGATTTTTTTTTTTTTCATTTGTATTTTAATTACTTTTAATGTGTATTTTGGTTGGCGGAGAAGTATATATGGTTTGGATTGTTGCAGAGTAACAAATGACAAATACAATAAAATATGGCCGAACAATAGTTGACCGACTGGTTTTTCTAAGTGTATTTTAATGACTTTTAATGGGTTTAGGGTCGCTGAGCAGTGTGTGCGTGGTGTTGGGATGGTACAGAGTGACCAATAAATAGATAAGAGGAATAAAATATGACCGACTAATAGGTGAATGACAGAATTTTTTAAAATATTTTTTATTTATTATTAATAACTTCTGATGGATCTTTAAGAAGTGAAATGGTGTTTATGGTGTGGTGGTGTTACAGAGTGTTGACTAAATCATCATCATCATCATGTGCCATACCGGTTTGCGTAGGTGATCATGTCCCTCCACAATCTTCTATCTACAGTGCATCGTATCAGTTCTGTTGTTGACTGTTTTCCATGCCATGACACCAAGCTATCCAGTGTTTTCTATCTTTGTCGTCCGCGATCAATCTTTCCTTTTATTTTGCCAGTTGTAACCAAGCATTCCAACTTTCCTCTTCTCATGATGTGCCCGAAAAATGTTGATTGCTTCTTTCTGATGTTTTTTAAGAGCTCCCTTTTTGTGTTGGCCTCTTTGAGAACTTCCTCATTGGTCTTTTTAGCTGTCCAGGGAACTTTCAACATTCTTCTGAGAAATCCCATCTCTGTGGCCTCTAATCGTCTTTTCATTTGTTTATCTACTGTCTATGATTCGCTTCCATAGGTCAGAATTGGTTGTATATAGCACCGATGAACTCTCTTCATTTCCATTGACATAGATTTGTTGCATAAGATATTTTTCATTTTCTGAAATGGTTCACTAAATAGATAAGAAGAATGTGGCCGACTCATAGGTGACTGATTGGTTTTGTCCAAATTAAATTTTAATGACTTTTTAATGCAATCTTAGTGATTGTTGGATGTATAGTGAAGTGTGGTAAGATATATAATAAGTAAAGCTGGTCGATAAATGTAAGAACCATAGGTGACCGATTTAGCGTATGTTAATGGGAGTTGGCTGATTGTGGGTAGATGAAAATTGAACGTAGATGATTTCATTGTTTAATTTGTAAATTTATGCAGGGCGGTAGAAATTGAAGAAAGAAAGTGACCCAAAGCTGACCTATGGAAAATAAGATGGTGGCATGAATTAAACCGGAGTGTAGAGTGTGGGCTGTCGCCACTGTCGCAAACGGTATTCAATATGGATATATAGAAAACAAATATTTAAAAGTGATCGGAGACTTGTCGCCCCTCCGCAAAGGTTGTTTATGGTGATATATAGAGAAAATATTAAAAGTGATCGGAGACTTGTCGCCCCTCCGCAAAAGTTGTATATGGTGATATATAGAGAAAATATTAAAAGTGATCGGAGACTTGTCGCCCCTCCGCAAAAGTTGTATATGGCGATATATAGAGAAAATATTAAAAGTGATCAGAGACTTGTCGCCCCTCCGCAAAAGTTGTATATGGTGATATATAGAGAAAATATTAAAAGTGATCGGAGACTTGTCGCCCCTCCGCAAAAGTTGTATATGGTGATATATAGAGAAAATATTAAAAGTGATCAGAGACTTGTCGCCCCTCCGCAAAAGTTGTATATGGTGATATATAGAGAAAATATTAAAAGTGATCGGAGACTTGTCGCCCCTCCGCAAAAGTTGTATATGGTGATATATAGAGAAAATATTAAAAGTGATCGGAGACTTGTCGCCCCTCCGCAATAGTTGTATATGGTGATATATAGAGAAAATATTAAAGTGATCGGAGACTTGTCGCCCCTCCGCAAAGGTTGTATATGGTGATATATAGAGAAAATATTAAAAGTGGTCAGGGATAACTCTGTCTATCTGTCAATATGTCCGTGGGATGAATTTTAATGCATTTTTAGGAGACGGAATGTATCGGACGGGTGATCGGGTTGTAGTGGTGACGTTGTATTTTAATGGACTCTTAGTGATTTTAGGGGAGGACTGTGAGAGGGTGTGTAGGTGTGGTAAAAATATAGAAGATATAATAAGAATAATAGTGAACCAAAACTGACCGATGGTAAAAGATGGGGGTGTAGGTAGGTATTGCAGTTAAATCGGCGTAGATTTTCAGTAAAGACACATAGGGAAAATATAAATTAAATTTTCCGTTGATTATATAGGATATATTGAGATATATGAAAAGTGGTCGAGTTTTTTTTTTTAGCGGTGCTAGAAGGTTTTCATGTTAGATTTACCTACTGCAAATGTTTAATGTAGGAAAGCAGAGAAAAAAATACAAAAAGTGGTCAGAGATGGCTGTGTTTAATAAATGTAGGTGTCATTATGGGTAGTTATGTCCACGGGTATGATTAGTTAATTGTGATTGTAGTTATGGCGGTTGATCATATAACTGATGTGTATGTGAGAAATCGTAGACAGTTGATGAGGCTGGGGTATTAGATTTTCAGGTTAGATTTACCTGGTACAAAGATTTTTTAAATAATAAAACATGCTACCCGAAATGTTTATATCGGAAAAAAAATAAAAGTTCCATAGACATTTAGAAGACATATTGCTCATCATCATTGGGTGCCGTCTCTGCATCGAAGGTTGGCTACCACGGAGCGCCATTCCACTCTGTCTTTTGCTTTGATGGTGCAGATTGTCATAAGTTGACTTTCCATCTTTTGATGTTACTCGTCCCTGTCATTCTTGGTCTTAGGTCTACCTCTTTTACCTTGTATTGTACCTTCCAATTTTACTTTTATTAGGCTGTTGTGTCTTTTAACATGCCTAAAAAATGTCATTTGTTTTGTTCTAATTGTGTTTAGAACATATAGCTAAAATATTATTTTCCGCTGAGTACATAGGATGTATAGAGAAACTATTAAAAGTGGTCAGAGATGCCCATTCTTGTCTAATAAATGTAGGTGTCATTACGGGTAACTATTCCTTTGGGATGGTGGCTATCTGGATAGCTGATTTATATGTGGTAATAGTAGACAGCTGACGATGTGATTGTAGTAAAGAAATATATGTTCAGGATGGTGGACCTTTCAAATTGGTTGTGATTATTCTCTCAATTCCCTAGATCTTGTTTGTTTGTTTGTTTGGTTATATCAGCATTTATCAGTATTCCGTACACTCTTGATATGTCTTTTCTCGACATTAAACTAGGTTTTCGAGTCGGGGTATATAAACTAGACTTTTAGGAATGATGATAAATTAATTGCATAGCAAATTGTAAGCCAGCCTGTCATTATGTAATTAAAATCACAGGTAAATACAATAAGTAACATCCATTTAAAATCACAGGTAAATACAATAAGTAACATCCATTTAAAATCACAGGTAAATACAATAACTAACATCCATTTAAAATCACAGGTAAATACAATAACTAACATCCATTTAAAATCACAGGTAAATACAATAACTTACATCCATTTAAAATCACAGGTAAATACAATAACTTACATCCATTTAAAATCACAGGTAAATACAATAACTAACATCCATTTAAAATCACAGGTAAATACAATAACTAACATCCATTTAAAATCACAGGTAAATACAATAACTTACATCCATTTAAAATCACAGGTAAATACAATAACTAACATCCATTTAAAATCACAGGTAAATACAATAACTAACATCCATTTAAAATCACAGGTAAATACAATAACTAACATCCATTTAAAATCACAGGTAAATACAATAACTAACATCCATTTAAAATCACAGGTAAATACAATAACTAACATCCATTTAAAATCACAGGTAAATACAATAACTAACATCCATTTAAAATCACAGGTAAATACAATAACTAACATCCATTTAAAATCACAGGTAAATACAATAACTAACATCCATTTAAAATCACAGGTAAATACAATAACTAACATCCATTTAAAATCACAGGTAAATACAATAACTAACATCCATTTAAAATCACAGGTAAATACAATAACTTACATCCATTTAAAATCACAGGTAAATACAATAACTAACATCCATTTAAAATCACAGGTAAATACAATAACTAACATCCATTTAAAATCACAGGTAAATACAATAACTTACATCCATTTAAAATCACAGGTAAATACAATAACTAACATCCATTTAAAATCACAGGTAAATACAATAAGTAACATCCATTTAAAATCACAGGTAAATACAATAACTAACATCCATTTAAAATCACAGGTAAATACAATAACTAACATCCATTTAAAATCACAGGTAAATACAATAACTTACATCCATTTAAAATCACAGGTAAATACAATAACTAACATCCATTTAAAATCACAGGTAAATACAATAACTAACATCCATTTAAAATCACAGGTAAATACAATAACTTACATCCATTTAAAATCACAGGTAAATACAATAAGTAGCATCCATTTAAAATCACAGGTAAATACAATAAGTAGCATCCATTTAAAATCACAGGTAAATACAATAACTAACATCCATTTAAAATCACAGGTAAATACAATAACTTACATCCATTTAAAATCACACAGAAAGACAATATTTGATTTTTCACCATCGTCTAGATTGTCTCTGTTGGAACTGGGCTTTCATGACAATTACTTTCAGTTGTATCTGTCCTGTGCTAGTTGTTCAACTTTCACAACAGTCAGTGACAGCTTGTTTGTGATATATTCCACCTTCATCTTGGTCTTCATCTCCATCAATTAACCCGAACTATACAGTCCATAGTAGTCTTCTCTATTCCATCATGCCGTTTGACATGGCTCAACATATCTTATTTTTGTTATCTTATCTTATCTTATCTTATCTTATCTTATCTTATCTTATCTTATCTTATCTTATCTTATCTTATCTTATATTATCTTACCTTATCTTATGTGCTTATCTTGAGTTTAAAAGCAACGTTAGACTGTATTTTGTCGTTTTTTCTTCCTGGCAGTGATTATATTAATCAGTATTCGCAAACATTGTATCTAAACTTGAGATGATAAAACTGTAGGAAAGGGACCATGACCAGTGATAACTTCCAGCTGCATTCAGAGCTCCATCCTCCACCTGCTCCCGAGGCTTCGCGTATTCTGAAAGGAGGTGGGGTGGAAATATATCATATAAAATAATATTTGATTATATACACGTTTTGATAATGCTTAGAATATGAGAAGTAGATAGGAACACAATCAAAAGAAAGACAACAATAAAAATAGTACTGTGCTAAACCTGGAGAATACAATATAGATATGGACAATGCGAAATGACTAAATAATTTCGTATGCAAGAAATTAGATAGTAAGCAGGTATACGTGTATTAATTTGTCTTGCTTGAATTGTGGTTAATATCTCTTTATTAAGTAAAAAAGATTAAATGAGAATAAAATTGTGTTATAGCTATCCAAAACACATTTATGTTGTTGAAACATGAACTCTAAATAAGAAAACAGTGAAGGAAATGTAAGCACTCGAAATCTGGATTTTATAGAATAATTTGAGCACAATGCAAAGAATGGAACAAGTAATACAGTTTTAAAACAGGTAAAAATGAGGAATAAACTATTTAACACAATTCGAACAAGAAAGATGAAGTTTTGAACACAAAGAGAGAGAGAGAGAGAGAGAGAGAGAGAGAGAGAAGAGAAAGAGAGACAGAGAGTAACCCAGTGAAAGTTATCTGGGACGAAAAAAATACAAGGCGAACGAGGCTGAGACAGACAAAATCTAAGTGAACAGTTAACATAAAGAAATTGACGACTAACATATGACAGGTGATACAATCTAAGCAAAAGACAGGTTGAAATGGAGCTTTATGGTAACTAACGTTCGCTGCAGTGATGGCACAGGATGATGGCAATTCCTTTATTCATTTTCAATAAAACTTCATTATTTGTTCACTTCTCTGCACATCTGTTTTCCCATGCTGTCGGTCTACATACACCTATGTTAAAATGAAACATTCTGGAAAAGCACAAGTAGGAGAGTGAACCTATAATAAAACCTTGTAGGAGGAGCATGATAACTGTGGCGGACTATTTTACTTAAGGCACAAAATTAATGATGCTTGGCTGGTTAATATGCTGTAACTGCTGTCCTGGAAAAGAACAATTTTTTACTAAAAACTACCCATGTCCTTTGTAGGAAAATGTAACAACGGAAAACTAAAGCTAGAGAAGCAGCCTCAAACTAATGCGGGTTAGGTGAACTGGGTGGGCTTCATGGCTACACGCGAAGTCATTGATAAGTGAACGAGAAGAGGAAGAGGAAGGAGAAGAAGACGAAGAAAAGACGAAGAGGAAGAAGAAATAACCTTCGCAACATTGGCTTGAATCGAAATGAAGATAATTTGCCTTTGAGAAAAGATTTGGGGAAGACCAGAAAGGTAACTTGATCTTTTGTTTTTGCATTAGACCCATTATCATTATGATCGAACAGTGTGCATTAGCATTTCTATCTTTCTACTAACAAAACAGAAAGATTCCAGCACAGAACACAAACTCCATAGAACCGGCGAGAGTCTCTCCATGGTATTTTCAGAAAACTGGGTAATTATTACTGCTGCTTGTATGCAGTAAACAGTACAAGCTGCAGCTGCCCTGCTGCCTTGCAGGTATGCTCTGGAGATTAAAAGGTTAAGGGAGGGTACCACGAAGTAAAACAACCCACATTGCCTTGTGGGTGAGACTTTTTAGTCGAAGGCTAGCGGAGCCAACCGTAAACAAACCGACGGAAGGCAATAGAAAACCACCGTCGTAATTTCTTTGTACAATCATCAGACAGCTTAAGAGAGTGGCTATGCAAAAGGTTAACAGCAAAAATGATAAATAACTGTCGTGATCGAAAGTTGTGGAGAGACATGATCACCTACGCCAGCAGGCCCGGTATTTGATGATGGTGGGTAATTATTATGAAAATGGCTGGAATAGTGTTTGCTTGTTTTTATATATATATATATAAAGGACTGCTGTTCATGACAGTATTCGGCCCTCGGCATATTCATATTTAGCATTAGTTTATGAAAGGTTGACCATCCCTGTATTAAACCCTCATTAAGCCTCAGTTAGTAATTACGTTTTGTTGGTTAATATTATTATTATTATTTGCATGGAGATGCTATCTTTATATTTACATTGCACATTTAAAGGAGAAAAAAAATACAATTATTAATATTAATCTGTTCTGAAAATGAGACGCTTCGTTTTCTCATCACCTGTGCTTTTTTTAAAATTTTTTTTTATATTTTGCACTTTTAAAAAAAAAAACGCAG
This sequence comes from Megaustenia siamemsis, assembly GCA_032433765.1. NCBI lineage: Eukaryota > Metazoa > Mollusca > Gastropoda > Stylommatophora > Ariophantidae > Megaustenia > Megaustenia siamemsis. The sequence goes on from JAVIAB010000139.1 coordinate 22,898,950, forward strand.
AAATGATATCCATGAACGGTTTTAAAAATAAAACTTACCGCTGGCCGCTAAAAATAACCCTGCCTACCGCATATTTCACCCACGCCAAGGGTTGACAACGTCTGACGTTGAAACACATTCGTCCTTATTTATTATTTTCTTTACATTAAGAGCACATTCTTGTTTATTTAGAACCACGTCCTCATAAAGAACGCATTTCAAAAGGACATATACAGATGACAAAATTATTAGGGAAATATTTGTGCAGTTTTCTTAGAAGTGTTAAACATTCTCAAGGTAATTCTATGAAACCGCAACCGTTCATGTGTAATTATTACGTCATCGAGACTGTTATAAAACGTTATGGAATATCTATGTCTGCGCTGCTTATTTACTCTAAACAATTTCGTTTTCCCTACATTTTCTTGTTTATCTGATGCGTCTCCTGGCTGGAACACAAAAATCGCTTCTCTCATTTATATGTTTTTTTTCTACGTAAATGTTGGACTTCCCCAGCAGAAATAAGCTCTGTTTATAAAATATCTAGTCTAGTAGTGTTTGTGGGCACCTTGAGAAGTGCATGATTTTCTTGACTCTTACCTTGTCTGATATTGCTAAAGCAGACAGAAATATATCACTGCTTTATTATTTTTTTTTTTTTGGGGGGGGGGGGCGGTGAACCGCATAACTTGGAAAATTCATCAGTGAGTCACTACTTGTTGCAAATATATACAGTATTTTTTTTTTTTTTTTTCTATCTATTGACCTTTCGAGCCGTAACCGGCCCATAGGGCGTAGACCAAGATACACCTTCTCCTATATGAATTTTTGTTCTAGCAGTTTTCTTTTAAAGATATTTTATCAAATCTCGCCATCTGTCTCTGTTCTGTGCAAGCAGTTCTATCTCATTGAGGGAGCCGATTCCTGCTGCTCTTGCCTCTCTCATCAATGTTCTTCTCAGTGTCTCCCTGGGTCTTCCTCTTTTTCTTTTACCTGTTGTTTCCCATATGAGGGCTTGCTTTGCTATTCGATTATTATCTCTTCTCATCACATGTCCAACGTATGACCATCGTCTTTTCTTTATTACTGAAGATATTAGTGGTTGATTGGCGATTTCTCTAATTTCCTCGTTTGTTTTGAATTCGTTCCATTCTATACCAAGTATTTTCCTTAGACATTTATTTTCGAATGCGTTCAACTTTGTTTCTATATCTCTTGTTGTTTTCCAGCTTTCACACGCATACGTAAGGGTTGATAGTACATTTGATTTGAATAGCCTAAGTTTTGTGTTTGTGCTAATGAGTTTTGATTTCCACAACTTTTCAAGGCTTCTGAAAGACATTGCTGCTTTAGCCAGTCTGATTCTAATTTCTTTGCTCGTATCCCCTTCTCGATCAATGTGACTTCCAAGATAGATGAAGTGATCGATCTCTTCTACTGGTTTGTTTTCCATGTATATTTTGTCACTTGTTGGAATTAAACTTTTTTTAAACTTTGTCTTTTTTTTTTTATAAAGCTATAAATTCGTTTTCATTCGTTCTGCTTCTTTGTACTTTTGAAATAGTTACCAGAAAAGAAACAAAGATTAATTAAACGTGTAATTAGTATTGGGAGCTACAAACACATTGTAGTAAATCAGACGAATCGAGCTAAAGTCCTTGGCAGAGGTCGACATGGATAATCAGAGAGAGAGAGAGAGAGAAGGAGAGAGAGAGAGAGAGAGAGAGATGGAGAGGGGTGGGAGATCTTGGACGGAGTGTGAATACTGTTAGCTAAACAATGTTATGTTATAGTTATTGTTATGGTTAAAGAAGTCCCCGGTATCACTGCAAACGATTTAAAATCCATAATTGCTCAACTGCCCGTGCCAGTGTCTGAGATAAAAGTAAATTTAAAAAAAAAATAGATTGCTATGATAGTGGTAGATCGTTATCAAAGAAACATGATGGCGATGATAGAGAAGAAAAAGTAGATAATAAAGATGGATTAACAAACGAAGATGTTTTTGCAGAAGTAGAAGATGATTATAATAAAAAGGGAAAAGTAGAAGAAGCAAAAGAGAAAATTCAATGATGTTGATAATGTATAAAACAAAAATGATGATATTATAGATGAAGAGGAACACGTGGTAACGGTAAGAAAAACTGATAATGGATTTGTGCAAAGAGATGATGATGGTAATTCTACAGTGTACTGTACCAGGTAGAGAGAGAGACAAGGCAGGCAGAGAAAGCTGTGGAAGACACCATCAGGGGATGGACATAATTTAATCTTCGCCACATCTTAAAAAACATCCCATAACTGTCGAGATTAGAGGACAATTGTGACGTCACCTAGAGCGCCCTTACCGACCATCTAGGTTTCGGGACTAATGGCGAATGGTGATACGGATATAGATAAAGTTGAAGAAGCAGAGGAGAAAATAGACGATGATGATAGTGAAACAAAGATCATCGTCATCACTGAGTGCCGTCTCCGCATCAATGGTTGGCTACCACTGAGCGCCATTCCACTCTGTCTCTTGCTTTGATGGTGCAGGTTGTCATAGGTTGACTTGTCCACCTTTTGAGGAAACTGCAACAAGGAACATTTTGCATGCATAGCCTTCAATTGTTCCCGCCGCTTATCCACCATATACCGGGAGTTCACGTCTTCTTGAAAATGATGATCGTCATATTTTTTTTTTAATGTGGAGCGCTTGATGATGTTAGGCCATCGTTGTTGACTCCAATTCCGTCCATATTAGTCTTGATCTGCCTCTGCCTCTATTACCCTGTATTTTCCTTTCCAATATTACATTTAGTAGGCTGTTGTGTATTTTAACATGCCCTAATTTCATTTGTCTTTCTCTAATTGTCTTTAGTATTTCTCTTCATTTTTAGTTGTTTTAAAACTTCATCACTTATTCTCTTTTCCTTCCATCTAATTCTACCCATTCTTCTATAAATCCAAATTTCAAAGGCTTCCATTCTCTGTTCTATTTTCTTGTTTAATGTCCATGTTTCTGCACCTTACGAGAATAATGAGAAGATATAACATTTGGCTATTCTTAGTTTTAACCCTGGTGTTACTTGTATGAAACATGGATAGTGTATATTCATTGAGTCAAATTTTCTTACATTTCCATTTGAGCCTGGTGGGACTTGATTGTACTTGAGCGCGACTAACGTCAGCGACAGACAATCGATACAAAATGACATCAAAGACAAGCAATTTGAGTTTGCACTGTTCGTTACACCTAGGGGTAGACAGACATTTGTTTTCGAGTCTTGTGTCATGGTTCTGCTAGATTGGAGAGTCTGATTGGTGGGATTTGGGATATAATCAGAGCAGGATTAATTGTGATGGATTTCTGGTATATCAATTGTATTATAGCAGTCTTGTTGAACTTATAGAATATGAGTTGTATTATAGAAGTCTTGTTGAAGTTGAAGAATAGAAGTTGTATTATAGAAGTCTTGTTGAAGTTGAAGAATAGAAGTTGTATTATAGGAGTCTTGTTGAAGTTGTAGAACATGAGTTGTATTATATGAATCTTGTTGAAGTTGTAGAATATGAGCTGTATTATAAGAGTCTTGTTGAAGTTGAAGAATAGAAATTGTATTATAGGAGTCTTGTTGAAGTTGTAGAATATGAGTTTTATTATAGGAATCTTGTTGAAGTTGAAGAATAGAAGTTGTATTATAGGAGTCTTGTTGAATTTGAAAAATAGAAGTTGTATTATAGGAGTCTTGTAGAAGTTTGAAGAATAGAGGTTGCATTATAGGAGTCTTGTAGATGTTGAAGAATAGAAGTCGTATTATAAGAGTATTGTTGAATGAAGAGTAGAAGTTGTAATATTGGAGTCTTGTAGATGTTGAAGAATAGAGGCTGTATTATAGGAGTCTTGTTGAAGTTGTAGAATATGAGTTGTATTATAGGAGTCTTGTTGAAGAATATGAGTTGTTTTATAAGAGTCTTGTTGAAGTTGAAGAATAGAAGTTGTATTATAGGAGTCTTGTTGAATTTGAAAAAAAGAAGTTGTATTATAGGAGTCTTGTTGAATGAAGAGTAGAAGTTGTATAATAGAAGTCTTGTAGAAGTTTGAAGAATAGAGGTTGTATTATAGGAGTCATGTTGAAGTTGTAGAATATGAGTTGTATTATAGGAGTCTTGTTGAAGTTGTAGAATATGAGTTGTATTATAAGAGTCTTGTTGAAGTTGAAGAATAGAAATTGTATTATAGGAGTATTGTTGAAGTTGTAGAATATGAGTTGTATTATAGGAATCTTGTTGAAGTTGAAGAATAGAAATTGTATTATAGGAGTCTTGTTGAATTTGAAAAATAGAAGTTGTATTATAGGAGTCTTGTTGAATGAAGAGTAGAAGTTGTATAATAGAAGTCTTGTAGAAGTTTGAAGAATAGAGGTTGTATTATAGGAGTCTTGTTGAAGTTGTAGAATATGAGTTGTATTATAGTAGTCTTGTTGAAGTTGTAGAATATGAGTTGTATTATAGGAGTCTTGTTGAAGTTGTAGAATATGAGTTGTATTATAGGAGTCTTGTTGATATTCTACAATAGGAATTTTATTATATTGATTTTGTTAAAATCGTGGAATATGATTTGTATTATATGTGTCCTTTGAAGTTGTGAAATTTAAGTTGTATTATAAGAGTTGCATTGTAGGAGTCTTTTTAAAGTTTTGGAAAAAGAGTTGTATTATAGAAGTCTTCTTGAAATTGTGGATTAGGAGTTGTATTATTGGTATCTTGTCGCTAAAGTTGTGAAGTAGGAGTTAAGACATAAATGTCTTGTTGTTGCTCCTCTTCTCTCTTTCCTATTTTCCTTTCAGCATCGAAGAGAGATATGATGTACGATCTGTTGCTCTTCTGTTCGACTCTGCTGCTGTTATGTTTCATAGTGCTTCTAATATTCCATAAATCCACCTATTTCGTTGCCGGCCCTTGGGTCTTGTGTTCCCGCAATGTTTGTTGGAGGCTAGTTGTGTTGTGTTTTTCTCTTTCTGCCTTATCATGCGACCAAACCATTCTATCTGTTGTTTCTTTATATATTCTATGACGGGGATTATTCCTAGCTTTTTTCTCAGTTCTTCTTTTCTGATCTTATCTCTCAGGCTGTTTCCTGTCATTCGTCTAACACATTTCATCTTGGTAGAGGTTATTTTTCTTTCTTGCATCTAGGGTCCATTGGTAGCACAACGTTGAGATGAGGATTGTATTGTAGAGTGCCTGTTTAGCCTCTAGAGTTAATACCTTGTTGGACAATAGGGATGATAGCTATCCAATGATTTGATAAACATTGTTGCATCTTGAGTCTATTTCTGCTGTTTGTGAATTGTCATTTGTCGCTAATTAGACTTCCTAGGTATTTAAATCCCTCTACTTGTTTTAGTTGTCTGTCGTCTTTAGTTATGTTGATGCTCTGTTTCTCTTTTGCAGTATTCGTGACATCCGTTTTGTTGATATTGATTTTCATATTGTATTTTGTACCTGGGCTATTGAGCCTATGTAAGCATCTGTTTTTGCACGTATTAGTGCCTGCACGTTTGCAAATAGAAGCTCGTTGATCTCCCCTGTTTCTGATGTCTGTGATGGGTGAAGATGAATCTGTTATGTACATGACATGTACATGATGAAGATGTATCAGTTAATTAATAGCAAGATGACGAATGGCTCAGTTATGTAATAACATGGTGAAGATGTATCAGTTATTTAATAGCAAGATGACGAATGGCTCAGTTATGTAATAACATGGTGAAGATGTATCAGTTATTTAATAGCAAGATGACGAATGGCTCAGTTATGTAATAACATGGTGAAGATGTATCAGTTATTTAATAGCAAGATGACGAATGGCTCAGAAACAGGATGAATATGAATCAGTTAGGCTATATCAAGATTCATCATCATCGAGTGCCATCTCTGCAACGAAGGCTGGCTACCATGGAGCGCCATTCTGCTCTGTCTTTTGCTTTGATGGTGTAGGTTGTCATAGGCTGACATGTCCATCTTTTGATGTTACTCGTCCATGTTAATCTTGGTCTGCTTCTGCCTCTTTTACCTTGTATTTTCCCCTCCAGGATTACTTTTAGTAGGCTTTTGTGTCTTGTAACATGGCACAACAATCGTATTTGTCTTGTTTGAATTATGCTTAGTAGTTCTCTTTTAATTTTAGTTGTTTTAAGACATCATCGTTTATTTTGTTTTCTTTCCATCCAGTTCTACCTATTCTTCAATATATCCACATTTCAAAGGCTTCAATTCTCTGCTCTGTTTTCTTGTCTAGTGTCCATATTTCTGCACCATATAGACATGTTGAAAAGATATAACATTTTGCTATTCTTAGTTTTAGCTCTGGTGTTATTTGTTTTGATGTTAAAATGTTCTTCATGACATTAAAATTACTTTTTGCCATTCCTATTCTTTTGTTTATTTCGGTTGTACATTTTCCATCAGTTGTTATAGTATGTCCAAGGTAGTTATAGTTCTGAACTGTCTCCAGGTCTATTCCTTCAATTTTGATATCCACTTGTGGGTCTTGAGTATTTTCTTTGTTTATAATCATAGTTTTAGTCTTTTTAATATTCATATCTAGTCCATATTCTTTGCTTGGCATGTTTATTTCATTAAGTAATTGTTGTAGATCTTTAGGATTTTCTGCTAGTAGTACAGTATCATCAGCATATCTTAGGTTATTAATTATCTTTCCATTAATGTTTGGCCGGGCATTTCTATGTTTTTAAAGATTTGCTCAGTGTATAGATTGAACAAGCTTGGTGATAGGATGCATCCCTGTCTTCCTCTTCTTATATCAATGGGTGTAGAGTTCTCTTTGTTTTCTTATTGCTGTTTGCTCCCAGTATAGATTACATATTAGTTGTATGTCCATGTTATCTAGATGTGTCTCTTTTAGGCATTCTATAAGTTGTTTGTGGCGTATGCTATCAAAAGCTTTGGTGTAGTCTATGAAGCAGGCATATATTGGTTTGTTTTCTTCTATGTACTTTTCGATTAATGTTCTCATGCAGAATATGGTTTCTTTTGTCCCACTATATTTCCTAAATCTAAATAACTGCTAATCTAATTCAGTATTGATTTTATTTTGAATCCTTCCTTGTATAACTTTTAGCAAGATTTTTGTAACATGGCTCATTAGGCTTATTGTTCTGAAGTCACTGCATTCAACTGCACAGTTCATTTTAGGCAATGCAATGAAGATTGATGTTTTTAGTTCATTTGGTATGTATCCTGTGTGGTATTTTTCGTTGCATATGTCTGTAATCACTTCATTACCAAAATCTTATAGTGCCTGTATCATCTCTATCTGTATGCTGTCAGATCCTGCTGCTTTTCCCTTTTTTAAATTGTTTTTATAGCTTTATCTATCTGAGATTTTAAAAGATTGTATAGCCTGATGTACATTTTATGACTGGTTTCTTGTCCCTGTGATCATGAAATAGTTCTGTTATATATTCCTGCCATCCATCTATTATATCTTTATTGTCTGTTAGCATTTTTCCTGTTTTGTCTGCAATGCATCAGCTTTCTGTGGCTTTTTAAAAATTGTTATTAGTCATTCTATTTATTTCTATGTGCATTCCCCTTAAGTCTTGTTTACTTTCCATAGTTTCTATTTCTATACATTTTTGGCCTAGCCAATCTTCTTTTGCTTTTTTGCACACTTTGCGTATTTCATTATCTATTTTATTGTATTGGGCAGTGTTCTTCGCTTGTCTCATTTCTTCCATTTTTTTCTAAGATTGTGTTAGTTATACATTTTTGTTTTTTCTTTTGTTCTTTTCTTTTTTTTTTGGGTAAGGTGTCGCAAGTTTCTTGTATGTTTTTCTTTATGCGCTGCCATTTGGTTGTGACTTTTTCATCAGGATTTTCTCTTCTGTATTGCTCAGTTCCTTCTTCTAGCAGCTTCAAATATGTGTTCTTTATTTGTATTGTATAAGTATCTTTAATATCTTTCTGATTGAAAGCTATTATATCTAGTGGTACTGTTGATGAAATAGACTTTTGCTTGTTTTTCTTTAGTTTGATTTTCATTTGAATCAGGAATGTGATCTGAGTTAATATCTGCTCGAGACCCCTTCCCTAATCATTGGTTTCCAATTAGTTTCTGTGTAGCAGTGGTTGTTTGTTGACAAAGTTGTCTCTGCTAAGAAAGCAATTTTACCATATCAATGAAGATTTCTAACTTTGGTTTTTATCAAGGTTATTATATTCTCGTAGGGTCGCCATAATTATCGTGTACCTCATACTCTAATTATTTCTTATATTTTCTAACTGCCAGGTTTTGGCAGTAGAGTTTGTACTCAATGATCAGCATCATCATCTAGATCGTGCCTGTTTGGCACAATTACCATGAAGATTTCTTTCTCCTGTTCCAGATCCGAACTTCCGGTGCAGTTAATCAAACAGAAATCTGAAACTGTCGAACGGTTCAACCCTTAGTTTGGTTTACAGTTGAGCAAGTTTAATTAAGGAAAATAATTTAGTGGACGCCTGAACTTAAGGAGACCATCATCATCATTATCATTATCATCATCATCATCATCATCATCATCATCATCATCATCATCATCATCATCATCATCATCATCATCATCATCATCATCATCATCACCATCATTATCATCATCATCATCATTATCATCATCATCATCATCATCATCATAATTATCATCATCATTATCATTATCGTCATCTTCATAAGCATCATCATCATTACCATCATCATCCTTATCATCATATTCATTATCATCATCATTACCATAATGATTACCATCATCATTATCATCATCATTACCATCATCATCATCATTATCTATTATCATCCGTATTGTTATTATTATCATCATCATTACCATCATTACCATCATTACCATCATTATTATCTATCATCCTCCGTATCATTATCATTATCATATTATCATCATCATTACCATCATTACCATCATTACCATCATAATTATCTATCATCATCCGTATCATTATTATTACCGTCATCATTATCCTCACCATTATCATCATCATTAGCATCATCATCATCATTATCTATTATCGTCTGTATTGTTATTATTATCATCATCATTACCATCATTACCATCATCATCATCATCATTATCTATCATCATCCGTATCATTATCATCATCATTACCGTCATCATTATCCTCATCATTTTCATCATCATAATCTTCATAACTATCTTCATCTAGCTTTTCTTTTCCCTGCTGCAACTTGATTCCCATGAAAGATACTCTACAGCAGTTTTTCCTCAAACCAGTGGTCCGCGATGTCGTCACAGGGGATCCGCGAAGGCTTCAAGAATAGTATGAATTTTTGTAGCTAAATGAACTGAGAGAATGAATGACCGACCAGAGTCCGCGACAACAAAACGTATTTAATGAGGGTCCGCGGTAAAGGAAAGTTTAAGAACCGCTGCTCTAGAGTATACTCTGTCCACATGAGATATCCATCGCCTACAACAGTCAATCCCTCATTCTATGAGACTATAAAACATCTATGAGACTATAAAACATCTATGAGACTATGACGACGGTAAGTATTCAGATGCATCCCAAACGACAACATCAAAGAACGAAAACACGGCAAGGTAAAAGAGGTGGCGTTAAAATGTCGATGTGTGAGAGGCTAGGCCTAAAGTATGTGCGCGTTACATATTGGAATTGTGGGTCCATAAATCAACGACGGCCCATTCTTGATAAGCTACTGTGCGGCGCCGATATAGTGGTTTTGCAAGAAACTCTTGTTGGTGACAGGACAGTAAGTACTCCCTGATTTCATTGTTTCTATAATAGACGACACCTTGGGCAGGCTATCCTTGTGCGCAACAATATGGTAGAAGCTGAGGTTGATATGTCTGTGTGGGACAGTGCAGAATTGCAGGTACATGCGGGTAGGGTGCAGACCCCAGTTCATTTCGTAATTGTAAATATGTATGCCTGTAATGGGAAAGTGGACACACAACAATGGCAGAATCTCTTTGAGTTCGATGACGAGAACGTCATTTTCTGCAGAGACTTTAATGCCAGAGGAAACCAGTGGTGTAACGTCATAACCAACAAGCAGGGAGAAGACCTAGAGATCGCACTAGTGTCAGTCGATTTAGTGTGCTTGAATGATGGAAGGGCAAAAGAATGGCCACTCGAACAGGGGACTCTGATAATGTCATACACCTGGAAATTGTGTCTTCCACCTTCGCACCCGTTTGCAGGTGGAGTGCACTGGGGTTTCACGGAAGTGATCACTTTCCATGTGTCCTCCTAATTGAGAAAAGCAGAAACAGAAGCCAAACAAGAATGCTCCACACATTCCACTACGACAAAACAGACCAGAATGTCATTAGCAAAATCAGACATAGGAAACAGAGTGCCCCTCGTAGGAGGCAGGTGAGATGGACGCAGCCAGGAACGTAGAAGTCGAGGAAGCTTGGCGGTACAAGAGACAAACGGCCAAGACATGGCAGAAAGCTAGAAAGAATGGAAGAACACAACCTGAGCTCTTGAAGCGTCTGAAAGAAGGGGTCAACCAAAAAATGAAGCACTTTAAACTATGCGCTAAGCAGGCTAAGGATGCCAAATGGGATGACTTCTGTAGAAAAGTGTGCTCAGAAAAATCGCTAACCAAATTCTGGCGCCTTCATCAGAGCATGAATGGCACAACACGACACAGAGGCATACCAGACTCTCAGAGCACAGGCCGGATATGGCACAAATCTGATGAGAGCAAAGGGAAGGCCCTGCCTGCTCGCTACATTGAGCAGACGGACCAAAGAAATGAGGCTGTAAGAATGAGGATACGGGGGACGCTGTCAAAATTGTGTAAGGATGTAGTGCTGGAAGAAGATCTCACAATCACAACAGATACCATTCGCACGACACTTAAAAGGTCACACAACAGTGCTCCTGATCCAGATGGTGTTCGGTACGATGACATATGCGATGTAGCTGACGACGACTTGACAAAACTGGCCAATGAGTTTAATGCCAGCATTCGGAGTGGCCAGATTAAGGAGGAGTGGCTACGCAGCTACTTACTACCGCTACCGAAGCCAAACAAGGACCATTCTCAGATCAGAGCCTACAGAATCATCACAATGCAGAACACTGCGGGCAAGCTGCTGGAGAAAATAGTTGCCCGTGTCCTCACCTGTCACATTGAACAGAAACGCGTACTCCCACCCACACTCGGAGGTTATAGATATAACAAAGAGACATGGCTCAACGCGGCAGTCTTTGCTTATGACGTCTTCGAAGGCTTCCACAGACGAGAGGAGACATGTGCTGCTGCTATAGATCTGGAGGATGCATACAATAGGGTACCATTTGAATATCTCATGCATATGCTCCTCAAACTGGCGGTGCACCCCTTCCTCATTAGATGGATCGCCGCGGCACTGTTTAAGAGGAAGGTGATACTCAGATGTGGAAGTTGGTCTTCAGAGCCAACATCCATTTATCCTGGGCTGCCACAAGGCTCACCATTGTCACCAGTTCTATTTATCGTGTACACAATAACGATCACGGAACAACAGCTGGATGGGAGGGGAAGAACTATGACTTTTGCTGATGATATTCTGGTATATCGACAGGGAAGAGACAGACGGGGAATCGCCTCCAAAATGCAAGACGAACTCGATCGCATTTCTTCCTGGTGTTAGGTTTCAGGTGCCTTGGTTAATCCTAATAAAGCATCAGTTGCATGGTCTCACTTAACACCGGTAGTACGAATGGGAGCTGATGAGGTGACCAGGGACAAGTTGATGACATACCTCGGAATTAAGTTTGATCGCAGCCTGTGTTTTCGGGACCACGTCGACCATGATAACAAAATCCCGCAAGGGATTAGCCGCCTTGAAGGTCATGGCAGCTGCCAACATCGAGCAGAGGCTACTTACTCTTCTGTTCCAGGGATTAGTCCTCGCACCAATCGAGTATGCCCTGGCAATTTTTACTGTCAGTACGACTCAAATTGATAGGCAGGAGAAAATGCAAAATGAAGCAATGCGCATTATCTTGGGATGTACTAGGAACACTCGCTGTGTAGAAATGAGGTATCTTCTTGACTTTCCAACAATGGATGACAAAATCAAGATCTGGAGAGCACGAGCATACCTGAAGATTAGTAGAGAAAAAAAAACATCCATTGAGTGGATACCGGTGCATACGTCATTCAAGGGGACTTTCTCGTGCATTGTCACACTCGACAGGAAAAGTAGGGAACAGAACCCTGTCGTGGTTAATGCTGAGGTCAACGGTCTCATCTGCGATAACACCGATAAGAAAGATGCAGTCATCTATACAGACGGATCTGTAGGACGACACCAAAGAAGTGCATGGGCATTTACAGCACGCTCGGCAGGCAGAGTAGTCAAAGAAGACAGTGGTGCATACGTCATGACCACGAGTAGCATGACAATGGAGGTGATGGCTGTGACCAAGGCATTCAAATGGTTAGAGTCACAAGACTACACCCACTCATGTATACTGAGTGATTCGATGAGAATGATAAAATAAGTGGAGGCAAGCTCTGTACGCATGCAATGGGTAGAGTCGTTGCAGAAATCCAAAATACGTAAGGTCACCTTTGTCTTTGTCCCTGGACATGCGGGAGTACGGGGAAATGAAAGAGCGGACAGGTTGGCTAGCTGTGCTGTCGTTGAGGACGGGCAACCAATGGATCGGGCGGACATCATCAATGCCCTCCGAGATGTTGGAAGAGCACAGGACTTCGACAAACACAGATCCACGTCACTTCTTCGAGATGATGGAAATGGGAGTTAAGATGGGCACAACCAGAAATGAGAAACTTAGTTTAAAAAGACTTATCAACCAACATAGAACTGGAGTCGTCAGTCGCTGGACACTGCAGGAATTGCTGAGAAGGGGATCTGAGCACCTATGGACATGTTCGGAGTGCAATGATGATGACCCGCAAATAACTCAATAACTCAATAAGGATAATATTTATTTTTTTTTGTTTAATATTCTTCACAACAAATTATCTTCTTCTACTTTTCAGCTTCCTGTGGAGTATAGGTTTTCAACAAACACTTTCCACGTCGTTCTGTTTCTTGCCATTCTTTTAAGATCATTTCATGTCTTCCCCATCATCTTCATCTCTGCTTCTGTCTGTCTTCTCCAAGAATTTCTTGGCCCTCCTCTTTATCTTTTCCCCTGGAAATTTCAAAAAGGACCTGTTGTGTAATACTCTCAGTTGGCTTCCGCAGTGTGTGTCTTATCCAGCGCCATCGTCTTCGCTGTATCTCTTTATCCACTGGTATTTCACTTGTATATTTCCTTAATTCTATGTCAGTGATTTTGTCCTGCCATTTCCATCCTTTTATTCTGCGTAAGCATCCATTAATGAAAGTCTGTATCTTCATGATCGTCAATTTTGTTGTTCTCCATGTTTCACAGCCATAAAATAGGACTGACTTAACATTGGAGTTGAAAATTTTTTTTATTTTTGTAATTGGTAACAACCAATTATATGAATATAATATTAGATTATTGTAAAATTTACAACTTTTTTTATTTTCTTTAACAATCGTTCTCTGAGAAATTTTCTATACAACTTTCTAACACTTACATTCCAAAGTGTATATCGATGTTCAGCAAATTAGTCTATGGTTGTAGTTTTACAACTAAATGCTGCTATGTAAAGAATATAGGCTTTTAAAAATATAGCTTTTTTTGTTTATCAGTTTCTGGTCATACTTTACCATACAATAGTTTTGTGTTACTTATAACTATATTCAGTCTCGGTTTGATTTCCTTTGTAATTCCTCCGTCGTTTATTAGTAATGAATCAAAATAGTCAAAACTGTTTATTCTTTCAAATTTGTCATTGAAACATCAGCGTTTTTATCTGTCTTATATATTGTAAATTTATATAACTGATAAGATAAATAGGTTTTTCTGTCATAAATGATGTCATTATATAAACATAATTTACCACGTTAAAATAGTGTGCTAAATTATGAAACATAAATTCAAACAGACAGAGATAATAATTCGGAGTATACAATAAAATTGAATATTTTTTGGTATACAAAGGATGAAAAAAAAAGAAATAAACAGTCTTGACTAGAAGTTTCACTAATTCTCCATCAAGGGACAACAATTAAAATAACGTTGGCGTGTGCTCTCTATATCTGAGCCAATGAAATATCTAGCTGTGTTCCTTATTATCTTTTTATCTAATTTCCTGGTATTCTTTTGTGGTAAAACGGCATGCAGGCTCGGTGTGTTCGATAAAGCATCACTGGGGTGAATCGACGTCATAGAGCGATACTGTCTCAGTATGGGGCAGCGGTTCTGAAACTGAGAACTAATGCCAACATTTATCATTGGCAGTTTTAGCGAATCGTATTGGAAATGTGACAGATGAAAAACAAATCATGGGAACAACATGAAGGAGAACATTAATAAGACAAAAGTAAGAGGCCCGAAATATGTAATTGATGAAACTATAGAATGTAGAATGTTTGATTTGGGATACAAGCAATATATTCTGCTAGACTTGAGATTTCATTATCATCAAGTACCGGGCCTGCTGGCGCAGATGATCATGTCTCTCCACAACTTTCGATCTCGACAGTTATTTATCATTTCTGTTGTTGACCTTCTGCCAAGGCATTCTCATAAGCTGTCTGGTATCTTTTCTTTTTGCTTCCGTCTATCTCTTCGTCCCTCAATTTTATCAGTTCTTGCAATATACTCCATCTATTCCCTTCTCATTACATGCCCAAAAAATGATGATTGTTTCTTCTTAATATTGGAAATTAGCTCTCTTTTTACTGTGGCCTCTTTCAGAACGTTTTCATTACTCTTCTTAGCTGTCCATGGTATTCTCAACATTCTTCTGTAAAACCACATTTCTACAGACTCCAGTGATTTTCTTGTATGTTGTCCTATTGTCCAGAAACCACTTACATTAAATATCAATTTTAAAAAGAATAGCCCAGCGTTTCTCAAACTGTGGTTCGCGGTCTCCCAGGGTTTCACGGTGCCATCACTGATGGGTCAGTGAAGACTTGAAGATTAGTATGATACTGTGTTGCAAATGGAAAGATAGAATAATGAATAAAAGCACAAAAGAAAATAAATCGTAAGCCGAGCTGACGTTCTGGGGATACGCAATTGTTAAACATATTTAATTAGGGTGCACGGTAAAGAACAGCTCTAAAAATCACTGTTCTAGACTCAAGGCATCTTCATTCATAAATTCTGCAAAATTTCCAAGGATTGAACTAAAATTCCACTTTAAGATGAAAATAAACCGCTGTGTGTTAATCATTACGAGTTGAGAGGACTTTTTTACATGAAAGATGAATGAGGATTGCAGCAGTAGTCCATTGTTAGGCCAAGATGCATTCCTGGATACCTGGGTAAAAATGACATTGTATTGCCAAGTTGGAGTTCTAGACGCATTTACAGCACAACTCTGAATATGGTCTATGACTCATAGCTGACTACTTGCGTCAGGATCAGCTGTTGAATCAACAGACTAATCAGTCTGGCCAAGCGATTAAGGATCGAATTCTCGGGACTAAAAAAAGCCATAGAAAATTTTTCTGGCAGAAAAGTGCAGACACCGTAGCTGTGTTGCAAGGTAGCGACACGTCGCATTGAAGAGCAGTAATCGTCAGATGAAGAACAAAAAGAAAGAAAGAAGAAAAGAAAGAAGAAAAGAAAGAATAAAACACAAGTGAGACGAGGAATCGTTTCTTCATCCATTGTAAATTAGGATGACTTAACACAAACGGTTATTTGATAATGTCCTATTTTTGTTTCTGCTGTTGTTGCTACAATGGTGAGTGAGGATGACTTTAGCCAGCCAATGTGACTAGAGTATATGTTTTAATAAGGTGAAGGTATAGTACGAGCTATATATGCCTGCTTCATAGACTACACCAAAGCTTTTGATAGAGTACACCACAAACAACTTATAGAATGCCTAAAAGAGATACATCTAGATGACATGGATATACGACTAATATGCAATCTATACTGGGAGCAAACAGCAATAATAAAATATAACAAAGAGTTCTCTACACCCATTGATATAAAAAGAGGAGTAAGACAAGGATGCATCCTATCACCAAGCTTGTTCAATCTATACACTGAGCAAATCTTTAAAAACATCATAGAGATGCCAGGCCTACAAATTAATGGAAAGATAATCAATAACTAAGATATGCTAACGATACTGTACTACTAGCAGAAATCCTAAAGACCTACAACAATTACTTAATGAAATAAACACGACAAGCAAAAAATATGGACTAGATATGAATATCAAAAAGACTAAAACTATGATCATAAACAAAGAAAATACTCAAAACCCACAAGTGAATATCAAAATTGAAGGAATAGACCTTGAGACAGTTCAGAACTACAACTACCTTGGACATACTATAACCAGTGATGGAAAATGTACAACTGAAATAAACAAAAGAATAGGAATGGCAAAAAGTAATTTTAATGTCATGAAGGACATACTAACATCAAAACAAATAACACCAGAGCTAAAACTAAGAATAGCAAAATGTTACATCTTCTCAATATTCCTATATGGTGCTGAAACATGGACATTAAACAAGAAAACAGAACAGAGAATTGAAGCCTTTGAAATGTGGATATATATAGAAGAATATGTAGAATTGGATGGAAGGAAAAGAAAACAAACGACAAAGTCTTAAAACAACTAAAAATGAAAAGAGAACTTCTGAACACAATTAGAACAAGACAAATGCGATTCTTGGGCCATGTTAAAAGACACAACAGCCTACTGAAAGTGATCCTGGAGGGGAAAATACAAGGTAAAAGAGGCAGAGGCAGACCAAGATTAACATGGACGAGTAACATCAAAAGATGGACAAATCAACCGATGACAACCTGCACCATCAAAGCAAGAGATAGAGCAAAATGGCGCTCCATGGTAGCCAACCTTCGTTGCGGAGACGGCACTCAATGATGATGATGATAGTACGAGACTTGAATCAGCGTCTTAGCACGCGAGTTTCATCCATATGTGCTTGGCCGACTATCCAGAAGTGTTCGGAGACTTCTGGATAGTGTCGCTTCAAGCATCGAAACTCACGAAGCGAGGAGGCATTCCTCACCTTCCCAGAGTACTACCCTGGTACCCATTTCTGCCAACGGCTGAGTCGACTGTGGGGGTATTTTTTTTCCAACCACGTGTACAACTCACTCTGCTCCCAGCGGGAATCGAACACGGGTTGTCCGAACGTCGGTAGTCCAGTCGGTTGTTTTTTTTCCAATTAGACTACGGCGCCACCCTGGTACTTCTGTCTTTTGCTATTAAGGCTGAGTCCTTTATTTTTGCTTTCTTTCACTATAATATATTTGTGATGTTACACACACAATATACAGTTTTAAGTTAAAGCAAATATTTATATATAAGTGATATTTTGGTACTTATAAAATAGCACATCATTTAAAGATTAAAATATGGCAAATGTAAGAGCCTCGTGGGATGTAATATTCAATTTTTTAACCACACAAATTTGTGAAATATTAAGGTAAAGCTTCATCTAATCACTTCACATATGTAATGGAAGAAGTAAAAGTAAGGTATGAGACTTGAATCGGAGTCTTAGCGCGCGAGTTCTCACCCATATGTGCTCGGCCGACTATCCAGAAGTGTTCGAAGACTTCTAGATAATGTCGCTTCAAGCATCGTAACTTACGAAGCGAGGCTGTATTCCTCACCTTCCCAGAGTACTACCCTGGTAACCATTTCTGCCAGCGGCTAGGTCGACAACAGGGGTATTTTTTCCCCAATCACGAGTACAATTCACACTGCTTCCAGCGTGAATCGAACACGGGTTGGTCGATCGGTGGTAGCCCAGTCGGGTGGTTTTTCCAACTGGGCTACCGAGGCCCCCATGTTTTTATTACAAAGTGTTAGAGTGAGTATGACTTTAATGAAATCAAGATGAGGCTACGTTGTCGTTTTCCACAGTAAAAGTGTCAGTAAATAAACATTTCTTGTACGTTGGATATAGTTTTAAATGTTTGAGAACCTCTGGGAAAAAAAATTTCCTAAAATACTTTCCACAGTTGTGTCCTGTACTGGGTGAAATAAATGTCTATAGCAAGAAGAGTTAATACCTTTCTCTGTTTTTAGGAGACAAGCTGATGAAGAATAGGAGCTAGGGATGTGCCGCACATCTGTTAGGCGGCATTCACTTTACTGTGACTTTCGAGCCGCGATGTTAATATCA
Organism: Megaustenia siamemsis; assembly: GCA_032433765.1. NCBI lineage: Eukaryota > Metazoa > Mollusca > Gastropoda > Stylommatophora > Ariophantidae > Megaustenia > Megaustenia siamemsis. The sequence goes on from JAVIAB010000139.1 coordinate 22,917,213, forward strand.
ATCGCACGTGCAAGGAGGATAATGCTTTCATTTAATTTCTGGGGACGCTGAAACCGTCATAAAAATAAAGGTATTAAAGCCTTGCTTTAAAGCTTTGTTCTCATTACGAAGTGGCTCATGCAGTCGTGTCGAATATAGAATATCAATGACGGAATTGGACAGAATTTAAATAAAGAAATTGAGTAATTTTTAGTCTCGGTCTTCAAAAAAATGGTTTGTGTTTTTCCTTTGGAACATGTTGTATGTAGCTATTTTGTGGGTGATAAGTTACAATAAATCTTTGTTTACTTGTAGAGTTACAAATACATTTACCTTGCTTTTTTCAAGTTGTTAAAATAAACTTTTTTATGGTATGTTTAGAATAAACTGTTTACTTTATTTGTTGTGTGTTTAAAATGAACTGTGTTTACTTTTTGTGAAGTGTTGACAATAAACTTTGCTTATTTCATGTGTAGCGTTAAAAATAAAGTTCATTTACGTTTTGTGTAACGCATTAAAAATATGTTTGCTTTCATTGTGATATTGAAGAAACAATCTTTGTTTTCTTTCTTTCTAATGTTTATTATCAACTTTTCTTCTCTTTTTGAAATACTAAGAACACAATCTTTGCTTGGCTCTTTTTTATGTTTAAAAACAATCTTTTTTTTATTCTTTTTCTCCAGCGTTCAAGACTTTTTGATCATGAGAACTTGACTCGTTGTTCTCTACCAATGACGCAGTGGTAGGAACAACATCCCGATACAAGATGGTCCAGTCGCACTGTCCATACTCGTTGTATATTCGTCTGTTATTTCCTTTAAACCTTCACCGTGGCTGACACACTCCGCTAAATATTGTTTTGAATTTTTAACATGAAATTTAGATAAATATTTCATTTTACTTAAACGTAATCATTATCATTTGTAACTTGAGATCTACATGCTATACAAACTATGATTTATTGAATTGCTCTATTGTATGTAAGTTACAACAACATACTACATAGAGAGTTAGCAACGAAACCAAGATGGTCGAGTTCGAATTAAGAGAGAAAACAAAACAAAGTAAGCAAACATCAACTGCTACAGAATGAATCCAATTCAGTGAGAACTTCCGAATAAAATATCTTTTGAGCCATGTTGTGCAAACTTATTTTTCTTAACTGTCGATGCGTAGATTAAATTACAAAAGGTAAAGGTGAGTCCCATAGCAAATGCCCGTTGGTAATCAAGTATTAGTGACTTCATTAACCTAAGCGTCATCTTTATGAGGTGGAGAGGGTCGTTCCTTTACTCGCTGCCTTTCCTTTCCAGCTCATATCTTTGGTATCCATTTAAAGCCTTGGATGGACCCCGTGAACATTTGAGGTAGGAAACAATATGTTGGCCTCAACTGGTTTCTGAACCGTAGACCTGCAGGTGGTAGGCGAGTACACTAATCACAGCGCAAACAGGATTAAACCGTAGTTAGGTTATTTAATAATGAATAATGTCAAATGGGATATCGTTTTGAAGAAAATTAAAATACTATTACAACACTATTACAACTCTATTACAACACAACACTATTACAACAGTATGGAATGACATTTCTCTTACGAATTCTGTCGCCTTTAGGATAACAATTAACTTCTGACAAATTCTCTTTATTTCTAAAGTCCACATAAATTAACATGAAGAAATAATGATTTACCACTTCAATGAAATAGTAGGTAGTTCATGGAACTACGGGAGCCGCGATAGCTCAGTGGTTAGTGAACTGGACTACCACGGACAAGAGGTAGGGTTCGATCCCAACCGACGGCTTACGGGTTCACCCAGCCTTAAATGGGTACCGGATTTTTTTCTGGGAAAGTAAAGCAGCACGGGCGTAATACTGACCACATTACTCCAAAAATCATGTGCCGAAGGTCTGAAAAATATAGGGTCACTAACACCATATTTCCCTATACGCCACTTGGCGTGCGTGAGGGGGGTACTTTACATTTTTTTACTTCATGGAACTACGAAGACGATCGAAGGAGATCATGTATGCATGCAGCTTACGACAATGTTACTAAAAATAACTCTGTCATCAAAGTTATTGCCTACAGTAATTTTATTGAAGAACGTGTGCAGATTCTGAACTGCCAGCACCTCGTCCTAAATAAAGGTGAAGGTCGAACAATATGTAAAGTCGTCAGAGGTAGGGAATACTGTGACTGTGCTGTATTAAGTCGTAGCCTCCACCTGTCGGACACTCACCACCAGTCGAATAAACCTTTGAGTAATTCTCACAACCACGTTGGGGAAGGTAATAATATAAAGATGGAACTGCAAACCACACAACAAAAATATTAATGTGATACAGAAAATTGAAGCCTCTGAAATGTGGATTTATAGAAGAATAGGTAGAATTTGATGGGAAGAAAATAAAACAAACGAAGAAGTTTTAAAACAACTAACAATGAAAAGAGAACTACTAAACACAATTAGAACAAGACAAATGCAATTTTTGGGGCATGTTAAAGGACACAACAGCCTAATAAAAGTAATATTGGAAGGGAAAATACAAGGTAAAAGAGGCAGAGGCAGACCAAGACTAATATGGACAAGTAATATCAAAAGATGGACAGGTCAACCAATGACAATCTGCACCATCAAAAAAAGCGAGAGACAGAGTGGAATGGCGCTCCATGGTAGCCAGCCTTCGATGCGGAGACGGCACTTAATGATGATGATGATGATACATATAAGATGCGATACATGAGAAAATTAAACTATTTTTGTCACGAGAAAAGACTGAATGAGAAACAAACACATGACAGACACTGTGGAAGCTACGTTTTGCATCAAACAGGTACAGACACAAGATCCCACAACATTGCGTCTAACCGGTTAATTAATTTTTCCCAAAAACGTTATGTTTGTTGCAGCACTATTGTCTACGTCTTCATATTTTCCTTCCAACTCTCCACGTTTAGGGTTACTTCCAGTGCTACTTTCAGTGTTACTTCCAGTGCTACTTTCACTACTACTTCTTATGATGTAATAAAGGTTTATCCTGTACAGTCACTGATTTTCTCTAATACTGTGCCTTGTACACAGGTGAAAAATATCTTATGCAAAAAATCTATGTCAATAGAAATGAGAAAGAGAGTTCATCGATGCTATATAGAACCAATTCTGACCTATGGAAGCGAAGAATGGACAATAGACAAACAAATGAAAAGACGATTAGAGGCCACAGAGATGGGATTTCTCAGAAGAATGTTGAAAGTTCCCTGGACAGCTAAAAAAACCAATGAGAAAGTTCTCAAAGAGGCCAACACAAAAAGGGAGCTCTTAAAAAACATCAGAAAGAAGCAATCAACATTTTTCTGGCACATCATGAGAAGAGGAAAGTTGGAATACTTGGTTACAACTGGCAAAATAAAAGGAAAGAGAGATCGCGGACCACAAAGAGAGAAAATACTGGATAGCTTGGTGTCATGGCATGGAAAACAGTCAACAACAGAACTCTTACGATGCACTGTGGATAGAAGATTTTGGAAGGACATGATCGCCGACGCCAACCGGTATGGCACATAATGATGATGATGATGTGCCTTGTAAACAGATATTGATAAGGCCTGTAGATCTTGGAACATGCCCGTACTGATTTAATGTGTTTCCTTTACCAATGGGTCCCTGGGTTCTGTTACACACTTCCACATCGCTAATTCGATCTCTATAGGCTGTGCGGAAGATGTACCATCTCCATTCTCAACATTATCATTGTCTTTGAGTGCCGTCTCCACATCGAAGATTGGTTACCATGGAGCGCCAATCGGCATCTCCATTCTAGGCCCGTATTATTTTTTTTTCATGATCAATAGTGAGCATTCAATTTTCGCAATCTTATAGAAATATAGATATCAATATTGTCCATAATAATGTGCTCTTTGCTATCATGAAAATGTATTTGCTTTTCAATATATCGTTAAACCTTGCTGAGCCTGTCATTGCTTTGCAATTCTAGCTAATAATTCTGATGCTGAGCCTTTGTCAGTGACTGTGGATCCAAGTTATTTGAATTAGTTGTTTGATTCAAGTGCCTCTCCATTCATTTTTGATGGTCCTGTCAACGCCCCTGATATTGTTTGTCATTAGTTTGGTTTTGTCAGCATTGATCTCCATCTGGTATGCTCTTGACATCCTATCTAGAAACTCAACTATGGCCTCGCGCTCTAATACGCCACCTGTCAACCCCTTTCTGTTATCTGCAAAACTGGTTACCGTCACGCGATAACAACTATCAGGACTCGATGAAACCCAAGAAGTCAAGAATGTTAAAAAACAATTTAACAGAAATCAATCTACGCACAATTTAACAATAATGTGACACTCTTGGACAATCATAGAAAAGCTCCACGCTGCTTGGTACTTGAGGACGCAATAAGGCACGCTTTCCTTGTACATTATTTGTTTTCTCATTCCAATACTTTGGATATTTCTTCCGGTCGACGCAGCAACGGGTGGCCGAGTGAATTAGACCTGTCATTGACCAATCTTGAGGAAGCAGGTTCCTGGTAGGGTCAATAATTGTTTCTGGCTGAAGATAAATAATAATAAATTAGTATTATAATGAACGGAAACTTCCGAATGGACAGAATAACGACTAATCTTAGGAGAGCAGGTATGTTTGTAACAACGCGTCTCTCGTGACAAGGCGCTGTGTTTTGGAGTAGGGTTCGATCCTTCTTCATGTCGTCTATTGTTCTTTGTGTTTTCTGTTGTTGATTATTTATGTGTTTTTATGTGTGTTGTAAACTGAGCTGTTCTCTTGAAATTATTCGTTTCTATCTGCGGTGACTGAAAAGCTCTGATTGATATAGACATCACCTGGCGTCAGAACATGGGCATGTCATCTTTTTTTTCTAACCCGCACAACCTCCTACCGTAATCTCTCTTTCCTCGATCAGAAAATTTTTTAAATATCTAAAATTATAGCTTTTAGTAATATTTAATTTGGTAATAGATATTTCCTAAAGTGTGCCTTCATATTTCTCTCTCTCTCTCTCTCTCTGCGATCAAGACTCAATCAGAGTAGGATTCCAGACTCTCTCATGAAGTCAGCTGTCTGTTTAAGCGAATCGATTGCTCCATATAGTTTTTCCAGGAGGTGGGTGTGGACCACATTGCTCTTCTCAGGTCTGTGTACTGGGGGCAATCCTGTAGAACATGTTTTGTAGTCATATTGTCCAGTGTACAGTGGCATAGGCTGGTTGTACCTATTTTGAGTTTGGTGAACATGTGATTTCTCATTCTATTGTGGCCAGTGCGTAGACGAAGTATGATGACTTGATCCCTCCTTGATAGTCGGTGGTATCCGTCACTCTCGTTATGCTTTGGGTGTTCTCGTTTACATTTTCGTGGAACTGACCCTTGAGGATGGATTTGGCTTCATCAAAACTGAGCGGATGGTTCTCTTGTGGTAATCTCCCTCCCTCTTTAGCTAATTTGTCTGCGCGTTCGTTGCCGTGTTAGTACAGTGTGATAGTATCCACCGAATGACTACTTTCTGGAAGTTATTGCATAGTTGGTCCAGGCTTGTTCTCAAGTCATCTAGTTCATTGTTCTTAGGGCTTTCTAGAGCTGATAATACTGACAGTGCATCAGTCAGAATCACCAATTTATTGCGCATGTTATTTTTGTGTTGAGTAGCCAGTGTTGCAGCATCTCTGAGGGCCTCAGTTTCTGCTTTAAAGTTGTTTGAGAATTTTCCAGTAGCTATTGACTTGGTGATCTCGTCCTGATTATTCAGCGTCAAGAACACACCACCCCCTCCATTTCTGGTGGCATTTATAGCAGAGCCATCTGTGTATATGTGGGACCAAGAGTCCTGTGGGTAGGTATCGTGTATGTGTTTTTCTGCTACGTGTTTTCTTTCTGTGTCTGATTGGGTGCCTTTTTTCATGATTCCTGTTATATTTTCTTTAAGTTCTGGTATTTTATGCTTTCCATGAGGAGACATATCAGATGGGCCAAGGGTTTCGATATTGTTTGGGAAAGTACTTGTTCTCCAGTAGTTAGTTCATTGGCAATTGCAGCGAAGTTATTTATCTCAACAGGGACGTCTCTTACGCCACAATTTAAACTCGACGTCGTACTTTAAAGTGAGATTTATATCATTGTCAACATTTGCACCTCAGATGATGGATTTAAATTATGATATGTATTACAGTGAGTCTGTAGATCTGTTTCAAAATGAACGTCTTTACGACAGATTGCGTAATTCTGTTACAGTCACTGAAACTACTACTTCCAGTGTTTACAAATGTCTAACATTTTTAGCGCTAAAGTTAAAGTATGATCTGAAGCAGCATCTCAAGTAAACCGTAAAAAAAAAAAAAGATTAATTCCACAATGCGAGATACATTCAGTTCATGGAGAAAATTGAGAACACGACTTGCTGAGTTGTTAAAATAATCATTGTTTAATATATGAGAATGGGGTTGGAGTGCAACATCACACAGCTACACTGCATTCCCCCTTATAAACGATACAGCTTTAAAATGAGCACATTAAAGACAAAAGCTGCAGATAAATAGATCCACCCGACCCACTTCACGTTCACAAAATGGAACCAAGCGTTAGCAAGTTCTAAAGATCAAGAACTTTAGAAGTGCTTTCTCAGAGGCTGAAAGAATCTTTCGAGGGACTGGACCAAGACGCCAGAAAGTCTACGCAGTTGATCATCAAATGCTGCCAAACGTTAACAGTGATTGGAAACAGAAGCATTAGAAACACATTTAGAACAAAGAAAAGCATTAATGAAAAGTGAAGCATTAACTTTAACACCACTTAAGAGGTGCGACACAGGGGAAACGCAAGCGATGGTAAAAGTGTCGGCACCGAAGTTTGGTTGGTCACGTGTTCAGAGTAGATCTAGAACACAACATAACTTCTATGTAGTGGACTTGGATGAAAAGGTGTTAGCATAAATATACGATATCATGCTCGGATGCTGTAAAGTTGGGTGAAACGTGGTAACAACACAAAATATCAAATCGTATGTAGCAGCTTTACTAAATGAGGACAATACACAATACAATTGGAGTAAAGTGTAAATCTGAGTCTGGGTAAAGAAAACAGATGAAATCTATAAAAACAGCGATCTATACCGTGGGTCAGATTTGAAGTACCAAGAAGGGTCTGCAATGCCGCAAGATTTCATTGTTCCCCAAGGCGCCATAAAATATGCCATTCTCTCATTGATTTACAGTTTCATTGTAAGGAAAATTGAGAGAGATCCTGCATCAATGACATGGCAAGACAGCGATTAAAAGTAGGTCGATGACATCATGAGAATAGTGTCTCAACGGTTGCTACTATCTGCCTACAACAACCTGAGGCGATCTGGCTTCAGCGGAAAAAATAGGTCAGACATCAGATTAGATAGGCAGTGTCACAGATATCCGGACTAGTATGGCCACTAATAAAACAGTGCAACACTTAACTACCTTGGGAAAACTGATGCTCTTAAATGGGATTAAAATTAAATAAGATAAGGATATACGAGATGTATAAAGCTGAAAGAGAAAGCTAAAAAACATCAAAAGATATTGAGAAAGAACTAAACGCTTTTGAAGACAAAAGCTTTTTAAAAAAAGCTTAAGAAAAATACTCAGTGTACAATGGAATGAATTCAAGTCTAATATTGAAATAGAAGAAATGGCCATGCAACCAGAGATCTCATCAACAATAAGGGAAAGAAGAGAAAATATGTCGAACATGTCATGAGAAGAGACAACAAGAGAACTACAAAACAAGCTCTTTTATTGGAAAAATCGGGATACAGAAAAAGAAGAAGACCTAAAGAAACAAGTAAAAGAACATTTATAAGAGAGGCAAAGTTGGCAGGCATAGACTCATTAGATAAGATCGAACATCTCGCCCGGTATAGAGACGGGTTGCGAAAAACACTACAACCTCTATATGACATCACGCGCCGCGGGAGGATCAAGAATCAAGAAGTAAAATACGTTCAAGAAATCCCAGTTGCAGAATTTCCTAGTGCCCTCGCTATGACCATTACGTGTCTAAGTTTGATGTCCAAATCAAGCCTCTCTTTTGATATCGACGAGACTTTCCGATTCATCCAGCTATGGAAATAGGTACCAACAATACTTCTGAGAAAGTTGGGCGGCCTGGCGTAATACTGACTGATCATCCATAAAATGTGTTGTTGATCTTTATAAAAACGGGGGAGGGACATTAATAGTATGATCCCGATACACCTTAAGTGGTGTGGACGCCCTTACTTACTGAAGTAAAGTATGAGAGCTAGAACCAATAAAAGAGGAAAAACCAAATGTCAAATCGTTAAAAGAATACAGTAAATATTTGTTTTTCTTACCGAGACCAACACAAAAAGCGAGCACCTTAAAAGCATGAATAAGAAACAATCGACATATTTTGGGCACATCACGAGAAGAGAAAATTTAGAATACTTTGATACAACGGGCAAAAAGGGGGATTGCAGACGGCGAAGAGAGAAAATACTAAATATCTTGGTGTCGTGACACAGAACTGATGAATATCAAAAAGACTAAAACTATGATCATAGACAAAGAAAATTCTCAAGACCAACAATTAAATATCACAGTTGAGGGAACACATCTGGAGACAGTCCAGAGTTACAACTACCTGGGACATACTATAACCAGTGATGGAAAATGAAAAACTGAAATAAACAAAAGAATAGGTATGGCAAAAAGTAATTTTAATGCCATGAAAAATATACTAACAACAAAACATATATCACCAGGGCTGAAACTAAGAATGGCAAAATGTTACATCTTCTCAATATTCCTGTATTTTGCAGAAACATGGACATTAGACAAGAAAACAGAACAGAAAATTGAAGCCTTTGAAATGTGGATTATAGAAGAATAGGTAGAATTGGATGGAAACAAAAGATAACAAACGATGAAGTTTTAAAACAACTAAAACTAAAAAGAGAACTGCTGAACACAATTAAGACAAGACAAATTAAATTTTTTGGGCATGTTAAAAGACACAACAGCCTACTAAAAGTAATATTGGAAGGAAAAATACAAGGCAAAAGAAGCAGAGGCAGACCAAGACTAACATGGACGATTAACATCAAAAGATGGACAAGTCAATCTATGTCAGCCTGCACACCAAAGCAAGAAACAGAGTAGAATGACGATCCATGGTAGCAACCTTCGTTGCGGAAAGGGCACACGATGATGATGATGATGATGATGACGTGACACAGTAAACAGTTAACAATAGCATTGATACGGTGCACTGAGGACAACGAATGTGGAATGGCTATCACCTACGCCAACCGTATGAAACATAATGATGATAGTTATAAACTCGACGTTTACATTGGTGACAGCAATGTGCTTGTATCGGAAAGCCAAAATTGTGATAAATGATGTGAGTAGTGGTTAGAGCACTCATTTTACGATCACGTAATCGTTAGTTCTGTTAACCTCAGATGGTAGATGTACAAGAGAGGTGAGATGCAGAATAGCTCAGGCAAAAAAAGCTTCTAATAAAATGAAGAAGATACTGTGCAATCTATTTTTGACAAAAGAAACAAGAAAAATAGTTCGTTATATGTTATGTAGAGCCATTCATAACATATGGATGTGAATCATGGACAATAGGAAAAAGAACAAGAAAATCACTGGAGACTGTAGTAATGTGGTTTTACAGAAGAATGTTGAGAATACCATGAACAATTAAAAAGAGTAATGAATACGTTCTGAAAGAGACCAAAACAAACAGAGAGCTAATTTCCAATATTAGGAAGAAACAATCATCACATTTTTTGGCCATATAATGAGAACGAAACACCTGTAATATATTGTGACAACTGGGAAAATTGAGGGATGAAGAGATAGAGGGAAGCAAAGATAAAATATACCAGAGATAGAGGGAAGCAAAGAGAAAAGATACCAGGCAGCTTAAGAGAATAGCTTGGCTGAAGTCCAACGATAGAAATAATAAATAACTGTCGAGTTCGAACGTTGTGGAGAGACGTGCTCACCTACGCCAGCAGGCTTGGTACTTGATGAGAATAAATAGTTAGTTCAACCATTGTGGAACACCCTCCGGAAAAAAATATAATAATAAATAAATAGGCAACCGGCAAACAATAGCAACGTTTATCACGATATGTTCACACTTGTTCAATGTAACGATTCTTAGAACAAGAATACTTCTTCAAACATTTAATTAACACTCGCAATTATTCTCACCTGTGGCCTCCGCAAACTTTCAGAGAATGTAGAATTTTTGTCACAACCTTCAACTGTTTACTTTAGCCAGGTGTCGTGTTTGCGTAAAAAGCCAGGTTTAAAGCTTTCAATAAATATTTAAAACGTCACCACTGGCCTTTAGATTTAGACAAGGTGTAGATAGAACATAGCAGCTTTCCAAAAAATGAGGAAGATACTATACAATCCATTTTTGACAAAAGAAACAAGAAAAAGAGTTCTTAAATGTTATTTAGAGCCAGTCTTAACATATGGATGCGAATCATGGACAATAGAACAACAGACAAGAAAATCACTGGAGGCTGTAGAAATGTGGTTTTACAGAAGAATATTGAGAGTACCATGGACAGCTAAGAAGAGTAATGAAGATATTCTGAGAGAGGTCAAAGCAAAAAGAGAGCTAATTTCCAATATTAGGAAGAAACAATCATCATTTTTTGTAATTGTAATGAGAAGAGAACAACTGGAAAATATTGTAACAACTGGAAAAATTGAGGGACGAAGAGGTAGAGGGAAGCAAAGAGAAAAAATAACAGAGAGCTTAAGAGATTGGCTTGGCAGAAGGTCAACACCAGAAATGATAAATAGCTGCCGAGATCGAAAGTTGTGGAGAGACATGATCACCTACGCCAGTAGGCCCGGTACTTGATGATGATGATGAGATAGAACATGTGATATTATCACTGATTTACTTTGACGCTTGTACACCGGCATATCTGATATGTGTACACTCACCTCCAACTAGCACGTCTATACTCGGCTCACATGATGTGTGTACAGTCCCCTCAACCTGGCACGTCTATATTCGCCTCACCTGACGAATGTACACTCACCTCCACCTCACATGATGTGTGTACACTCACCTCCCCCTGGCATGTCTATAGTCGCTCACCTGACGTGTGTACATGCACTTCCATTTGCAACGCACATATTCGCACCACTTTACTTGTGTACTGTTAGACCATCACCGTGTTTTCACTACCTCACCTGATGTGTTTACACTCAACCACCTGGCGTATGTTCACTCACACCTGACGTGTCTAGATTCATACCTGGTGTGTCTACACTCACACCCGGCGTGTCTACACTCACACCTCACGTATCTACACTCACCCACCTGACGCGTCTACAATTACACCTGGCGTGTATACACTCACCCACCTGATGTATCTACACGCACACACCTGACGCGTCTACACTCACACTTGCGTGTCTACACTCACACCTGACGTGTCTACACTCACACACCTCTACACTCACCCACCTGACGTGTCTACACTCACCCACCGGACGTGTCTACAATAACCCTCCCGACTTGTCTACAACCACCCATCCGACGTGTCTACACTCACCCACCTGACGTGTCTGCACTCACACCGGACGTGTCTACACTCACCCACCCGACGTGTCTACACTCACCCACCTGACGTGTCTACAATTACACCTGGCGTGTATACACTCACCCACATGACGTATCTACACGCACGCACCTGACGTGTCTACACTCACACCTAACGTGACTACACTCACACCTGGCGTGTCTACACTCCCACAAACAATTTATGTCTACACACACCTAACGTATCTACACTCACCCACATGACGTGTCTACACTTACCCACACGACGTGTCTACATTCACCCACCTGACGTGCCTACACTCACACTCGACGTGTTTACACTCACCCACCCGACTTGGGTGGTGACACCGGAAGTGTCTACACTCACCCACACGATGTGTCTACACTCAGCCACCCAACATGTCTATACTTACCCACCCGACGTATCTACATTCACCCACAGACGTGTCTATACTCACCAACCCGATGTGTCGACACTCACCCACCTGACGTATCTACACTGACCCACCTGACGTGTCTACACTGACCCACCTGACGCGTGACTACACTGACCCACATGGCGTGTCTACACTCACACCTGACGTGTCTACACTCACACATCTGACATGTCTATACCCATACCTGACATGCCTATACCCACACCTGACGTGTCTACATTCACCCAGGTGACGTTTCTGCACTCACACCAGACGTGTCTACACTCGCACCTGATGTGTCTACAATCACACCTGGCGTGTCTACACTCCACACATCTTCGTCTCCGATCACCAACCTTCCCTGCCCTCAACACATGAACTCTGTCACCACTTCAATGCGTCAGGAACGCAAAAAATTTTCATGAAATAATTATTTCAATATTGCACCAATCATTTCTACAATCGATATTTTTTTACAGCTGGACCGAAACCACTTCCTATGTTTGTCACTGGCCACAGTGTTCAACATCACTGCAGGTCTACAGGATAAAAATATAACATAAATTTGTTAACAGCTTAAACAAGAGGAAGACAGAACAAAATATTATAATCGTTTCAGCCACAGGTCATTAATAATAATTAAAAATGGATACCAGAAACAGGCATTGCTTGCTTATTTGGATTTCTACATAGCATAACTGAAAAAAAAAGCTAGGAATAGCCCCCGCCATAGAATATATAAGGAAAGAACAGATAAAGTGGTTTGGCCACGTAACAAGGCAGAAAGAACAAAACACAACACAACGAGCCTTCAACAAACGTTGTGAGAACACCAGACCCAAAGGTCGACCACGAAAAAGGTGGATCGATTGAATATTAGAAGCACTGGGGAACATAACAGCAGCAGAGGCGAATAGAAGAGAAAAAGACCTCAAATTATATCTCCCCTCGACGTTGAAAGGCAGATGAGGAAGGAAAAAAGAAGTAGAAGAAAATAACAAGATAAGTCATAGTTACATCTCCACGCGTCCATAGGAAAGAAATGAAATTAATAGGCCCATAATGTGGAAGTGGCATGGTCATTAGTCTGTTCTGGTCACATGAATGCACGTATAGGGATGGTGGAACAGAAGTATGCCAGAAAGGACATTTAGAATACGGTGAGAGGATGTAAAAAAGAAAGAAAAGAGGAGAAAGGTTAAAAGAAGACTAGTTCTATAATTTGTCACCTCCCCGTTCAAAATACACCCATACAAACACACAGACGTAAAATAATAAAGTGTTATGCCTAAGAAGCAATCACGAGCCTTTTTCATGTATGTCTGTACCCTGTTTGTTTTTTTAATGAAACAATGTAATGATAATGTGCTTCCTTGGAAAGCAGTTTAGTATGTTCTATCGCTGTTTTCCACCTGTGGCAATCGTGGCATATTGTGTTATGTTTTGTGGTTTACAATATCATCTGTTAGGATGATCTAATTTATAAGGTTTACAATTTTTGGAGCCACGGCAGCTGAAGGTTAAGTGCTTGCTATTGATCAGAAGGGTCCGGCTCAATTCCCAGATATAGCGCATTGTTTTTTTTTTTCCATTTAAGGACAGAGATGGCTACGGATTCATTTCACCCAAACACTGAAAATGGGTTCCAGCGATTTCTTTCTGGGAAACTAGAGCAGCCTGAATTGTGATGTTCACCACATTACGCATACCCAAGCATGATTGTCATGAACTCTTCTGACAGTGACGCTGTCATTTACATAGAGAGGCCTGTTCTTCGGCGCGTAGGGAGCTCGTGGGCTTTCAGGACTCATTTTGGAGACAGAACTGTGAAGGAATATAGTGGTGTTTTCGCATTGACTTCAAGTAGTTTACCATGGAAACTATAAAAAAGTAAAAGTAAAGTACCCCGTCACGCCAAGTGGCGTATAGGGAATATGGTGTTAGTGACCATAATTTTTACAGACCTTCGGCATATTATTTTTTGGGGGGTAATGTGGTCGGTATTACGTCCGTACCGCTTTACTTTCCAGAACAAATCGGTACCATTTAAGGCTGGGTGAACCCGGAAGCCGTCGGTTGAGATCGAACTCTACCCCTTGTCCTTTGTAGTCCAGTTCACTAACCACTGAGCTATCGCTGCTCCCACCATGGAAACTATGGCTGTGATTAAAGCATTAGCATGGCTTGAGACAGCTTTCAAACGCTTGTGTTTTTTCTCAGTGACTCATTAATTCAGTGTATATGTTCAGAATGCTCGCAACTGATTGTGCTCAACGGCATTGGTTAGAGCCTCTGAGGAAATCTACCCTACAATCGTCTACGTCAATTTCGTGCCAGGGGAAGCGAGTATAAGAGGTACTGAGCACTGACAGAATTGTCAGCTTGGCTGATGTTGAATGCTGGAGCTTAATGGACCGCACTGACACTCTGAATGCCTTCATAGACACTGCATGTAAAAAAACGACTCCAAAAATGACCCCAAATCGCAGCCATGAACAAACTTAACAAATAACATGTCAAGGTTGGAGATGCCAGACGAGAGCGTTACATATGAATCCAAAGAATACTTATCAACCAATACAGCACCGGGGCCGTTAGTCGCTGCACGTGGATGGATTTTCGGAACAGATATGAGTGCGTATGGGCTTGTTCGATGTACAATGAGGATGACTTGTTGACTAAATTAAAGTAAACATTATACATTTTAAAAAAATATATAGCCGTTGATCGTTTTAAAAATATTGGCACCAGCACTATATTCCTTGTATTTTAATATGCATCTATAAGTCTGTCATTTGTATTTACCAATGAACGTATTTGCAAACAAAAATGTCCGTTACCTAAAAAAACGTTAAATTATAATGAAATCTCGATGTTGAATTTATCTCCATTACAAACTTCTTTGATGTCGACACTTTTTAAACGTTGAGACATTACGATTATTTCACAAAGACTAATCTAATGCTACTTGTCCCGGACACTTAGTGCCCTGGAGTTCTTTGGAGTGCCCAAATAAGACTATCTGAATTCCTCTTATAGTACAGGAGGCGACTGTCTATGTGGTCCACGCCTTTTAGAGGCCCCGCGACACAACAAATTCAAATAATTCACCTTGAAAAGTAATTACAATAAAGCTTTTTAAAATTGTTTTCAAAATGTAGGACAAATGAATGCACTCAAAGAAACGAACACTTTACATTTGGTTCCATAGAGAAAGCAGTTCAATGCTAATCCACGAGAACGCGCACTAGAAACCGCTGTATTGAAGCATACAACTAAGCTCATTCACTATTTCGATTCTTCCTTGACTTCTCATCAAAGACAAATGTCGAAGTTAAAGAAGTTGTCTATAGATTTAGAGAGTTATTATGAACATCGAGTTAGTGTTTGCAGATGAAATGGTTCATTTTAAACATTTTAGTAACAGAAAGCCGTAAAACAAAAGGAACAGTACCATCATTATGATCGTACAAACTCAACTTTTGAAAACATGGTGCGACCAACGTTCTCAAATCTTATTAAAACGTAATAATGTATACACTGCTATTGATGAACGATACTTTCTCAAGCCTCTCACAAACTGTCATCAATCTTCAGTGACACAAGATCGACTGAATTCACTTGCTGTGATGCTCACTGAGTACAGATTATCACAGCAGGTAGTCTTCCAAGATATCCTGAAAGATTTCACCACATAAGAAAATGAAAAGTAAATGTTGAAAATTGAATGGGTTATACAAATGAAAATTCAGAAGCAAATGTTTATTCTCTGCTCTTTCTTTCTTCACTTCCTTTTATACTCGTTCGGGTGTTCAGGGTGATAGAAAGTTCTGGTCTTTTAGCCGGCTTCAGTCATTGCCAATTGATCTTGTAGCGATTCTTTGATCTTGTCTGTGCAGCTTACTCCGAGTTTGTCTCTTGCTTTACTCTCTTCTCATCTTTTAATTTATGCTTTGTATGTTAAGGAATCACAGGACATTCGTTCTAGATGAACAAATCTGTTTGTTGTTTGTGTATGCAGTTGGTATTGGTTCAATACCTACTCTTTCTCTTATAACATCGTTTTAGATTCTATCTTTTCTGGTCGCTCCAAGCGCTTTTCTCTGTTTATTACTGTTGTGAAATATTGTTTAATGACATTAAATATAAAAAAAAATATGGTATGTTAACTTCTTTGATAAAATTACAATTTGTTAATGTTTGTTTTGTATTACAAAATTGCTTTATTACAATTGTTGATTAGTAAAATTATAAACCGGTTATTGATTTATGTTGGGGAAAAAGACGGGAGGTGGAGAGGCAAGATTTCGACTGCCAAGAGGCTTGCAAACGTATTAGGGATCATTTACGACATGGGCCCCGAGATTTCAACCTGTCTAGCGGTCTCCACAGGGTTAATCTGGCACTGACAGGAGGGTTTTGTACACGATCAGTCCTTATTCTTCTTTTGTATGTCGAGTTTCCAAGTTTGTTAAAATGGATACATGTGGAGGAACATCACCAACGTTTTGTTTTAGTGAGACTACTCAAAGCCACTACGTTCCAATCGTAGATTTATAATGTTAATTTTGGACAACACGTCATGTTTTATTTAAGTCAATTTCCCATATTTGAGATTATAAACACTGCAGGAAAATTCATAACATATTGTTGGCAAACAAAAGAACTAACAAAAGTACTAAGAAAACTAAAAATGCAATAAAATTGGCTAGATTACTGAATGAAATAATAACATAGCATACATAATTTCATCGTGTCAATATATGCTCATATACATACATGATATTATTATAGCAAATATATTGCGATACATAATATCAACAAATACCAATATGAGCATTAACGATATAAAAAGAGAAAGCAGTGTGGTTCAAGCTCTTGTTACCCGATGACCGAATGGAACGTATTACAACGCAGCGTGGGCCATCACTTGTGTATTAGTTTATTATGGGTTTTGTGTATGTATATTTATAGACATTCAGAGACAGACACATATTTTGGTAGATAATACAAAAAAAAATTATAAGCAAATTAATTTGTTAATAGAAAATGAGAACTTCAAAATATGTCCTCATTGTGCTCTTTAACTCATTCAGCACGGAACTTCATTATTGTGGGAGCCTCAGTTGGAAAAAATCCCTGACTGGGCTACCGACGTTCGGACAACCCGTGTTCGATCCCGCTATGAGCAGTGTCAGTTGTTTGTACTTGTGTTTGAAAAAAAACCCGTGGTCGACCCAGCCGCAGGCAGAAATGGGTACCAGGATATTGCTCTGGAAAGGTGAGGAATGCCGCCTCGCTTCGTGAGTTTCGATGCTTGAAGCGACACTATCCAGAAGTCAATACACGGCCAAGCACATATGGGTGAAAACGGATAAAAATATGGGTGCTGAGACGCCGATTCAAATCTCATACTTAACCTTTGACCTTTACTTAATTACTGTTTGTGAAATTTCAAATTAAAAGTTGAAAAGGAAAGCGTCAGCTCTGGTTAAAACGTTAAGTGCATAAAGAATGCTTTAAAAGAGTGCCTGTCAATTTCCTCGACATTTTCTATCGTAATTTTTTTTCTTCATGGAAAATACAAGAAGGTGAACAGTTATAATCTATTGGTCACCTTCAGATAGGCCCCACCAGTAATTTTACAGCGATATTCCAGTGTTTGGAATCTTGTTAAATGCAGGCAATCAACTGATTATCGCTTTCTTTAAAATGGCTAAACTTCAACAGTCTCCGTGGCCGGTACGTGAAATTCCTTTACATCTATCTCCTCTATAATCTCCAGTCCTCTGGATATGTTTCACAATGACAGCTTGAATCTCCGTTCATCCACTTTAACCCAATTCACACCCACACGACAATTGCGTTATTGGACTGATCTAAAGACCGAGTTGTTTTTGGGTTAAGTCTTAGTAATCGCCTCCCGAATCTGGAATCTATACTAAGGTATTACTTACCACTTGTTACATTTCATGAATTAGTGACCACACTGTTGCATTAATTAAGAATATATTGTACTGTGGAAACTATAGAACATGCAGAAAATATTGACATTTTTTCCCAATACCAACAATTTAACAATTACGGCACTGGTTTATCTTCTATTA
Organism: Megaustenia siamemsis; assembly: GCA_032433765.1. NCBI lineage: Eukaryota > Metazoa > Mollusca > Gastropoda > Stylommatophora > Ariophantidae > Megaustenia > Megaustenia siamemsis. The sequence continues at coordinate 22,935,351 of JAVIAB010000139.1, forward strand.
ATGCAAACTGCAGTATAGAGCCACGACGACCAAAATGAGCTAGCTGGCAGGCCGCACACGGCACCTGGTCATGGGTTGGCCCTATGACGTTCAAAATAATTCTGGATGATTCAGAAAAGTATATAAAACTCCATTTAAAGGCGGGAAATTTGTGATTTTGTTTCCTTTAATGTTTTGTATTTTTATCCTAAAAAGACATCACAGATTCTTTACACTCTACACTCACTGCAGCATACAGCAAAACTAGATTTGGAGAAATATCCAGAATGACAGTCAAATCAGTGGCGTAATCTAAAGGACAAAAGTGGCGATATTACATAAAAAGATCAGCTATTCCGCTCTCACTGATTGGTGTCCGTCCATAGTGTGCATATTGTCTACGCCCATAATATACACATTTATAACTAAATAAAAGTAAAATGCTCCGTCACGCCACGTGGCGTATAGGGAATATGGTGTTAGCGACTATATTTTTACAGATCTTCAGCACATGATTTTTAGGGTAATATGGTCGGTACTACGCCCGTGCTGCTTTACTTTCACATACAAAATAATCTGGTGCCCATTTAAGCTGAGTGACCCTAATAGCTCGTGTCCTTTGTAGTCCAGTCCACTATCGCGGCTCTGTGCACATTTATGCTCAACATGAATTAACGGCACACTAAATGTCAAACATTTTACAATTATTTCTATGCACAAACAAGAGGATATTACGACAGGCGCATCATAAGTGAATACTGTTAAATATATGTATTCTCAAGCTTATTCGTTTCAACATTTTGTTGTTGTTTTTTTTTTCTCAGAAGAATTCTACAATCCTAAATTGCATCTAAAAGAAACTAGTGCAGTGAAAGGTGATATACTAGGCTGCAGAAAGTCGAGACACGAAGAAATATCAACAATAAAGCTGTCAAATAAATGAACAAAAAGTTGGGAAGATCAAAGATAGTACACGTTAACCTGCATGGCGCATGTTGATTAGAATGTTGATGAAAATACAATGCGGAAAAAATCAAGTAAAAAAATAAAATGAAGTTTTTTTTTAGAATAATGAGTTTCCTCTCCACCTTTATGCGTATGGGGGACTATGTGCTCGTGTTTTGTAATACCGGTGTGAATACCACGGACATAACCACGTTCAGAGGAGAGAGAAATAGAGCCACTGTCAAATGGCGCGCATGTCGTAAGGGATAAAAAAGAAGGATCGGGGTAAAAGACTTTGTCGCTGCTTCGGAATTCGTGTATCTGAGCTGAAGCCATCTTCAGTGCTCTCATTAGAGTGTGGCGGGCTTTCTTCATGCTGGGGAACGTGCTGAAGATGGATCAAAGCTCTGTGGAATTGTCCCTTGTGTAATGATGATGATCTGTCGACCCACCTAAACTAAACTAAACTAAACTAAACTAAACTAAACTAAACTAATTTATGACAAACGGCATTTGACGATGTGGTCCGTAAAGCTTCAAGCCGTATTACTCTCGAAAAAAAACCACATCTGGAATTCGAGCCCTGACCCTTCCGTCAGTAGTGAATGCATTAGCCAATCAGCAACAGCGGTTTTTTCTCAGGACATTTTTTTTTCTGTTACTAATTTAAAATTTAAAAAAACCAGGCAAAGTAAAATGGTTGTCCTCCAAGCCTTGTAGGTGTTTTGGGAAAATGCGTCATTATGCCTTGTTGGCGTTTGGGGAAAAAGGTGTCATTTATGCCTTGTAGGTGTTTGGGGAATAAGGTGTCATATATACTGTGTAGGCGTTGGTGAATAAGGTGTCATTATGCCATGTAGGCGTTTGGAGAATAAGGTGTCATATATGCACTGTTGAAGTTTGGGAATAAGGTGTCATTTATGCCTTGCAGGCGTTTGAGAAATAAGGTGTCTTATATACTGTGTAGGCGTTTGGGGAATAGGTGTCATATATACTGTGTAGGCGTTTGGGGAATAAGGTGTCATTTATGCCATGTAGGCATTCGGAGAATAAGGTGTTATATGCACTGTTGAAGTTTTGGGAATAAGGTGTCATTAATGCCTTGCAGGCGTTTGGAAATAAGGGTGTCTTATATACTGTGTGCGTTTGGGGAATAAGGTATCATATATATACCGTGTAGGCGTCTGGGGAATAAGGTGTCATATATGCCTTGTAGGCTTTGGGGAATAAGGTGTCATATATGCTTTGTAGGCTTTGGGGAATAGGGTGTCATATATGCCTTGTTAGCTTTGGGAATAAGGTGTCATATATGCCTTGTAAGCTTTGAGGAATAAGGTGTCATATATGCCTTGTAAGCTTTGGGGAATAAGGTGTCATATATGCCTTGTAGGCTTTGGGGAATAGGGTGTCATATATGCCTTGTAGGCTTTGGGAATAAGGTGTCATATATGCCTTGTAGGCTTTGGGAATAGGGTGTCATATATGCCTTTTAGGCTTTGGGGAATAAGGTGTCATATATGCCTTGTAGGCTTGGGGAAATAGGTGTCATATATGCCTTGCAAGCTTTGGGAATAACGTGCCATATATACCTTGTAGGCTTTGGGGAATAAGGTGTCATATATGCCTTGTAGGCTTTGGGGAATAGGGTGTCATATATGCCTTTTAGGCTTTGGGGAATAAGGTGTCATATATGCCTTGTAGGCTTGGGGAAAAGGTGTCATATATACTTGCAAGCTTTGGGAATAACGTGTCATATATGCCTTGTAGGCTTTGGAGAATAAGGTGTTATATATGCCTTGTAGGCTTTTGGTAAATAAGGATTCACATATGCCTTGTAGTCGTTTGGTGAATAATGTGTTAGTGACTATATTTGACCATCACCACGTCACATTTTTTGATGATATGGTCGGTATCACACCAAGCCGCCTTTATTTCCTGACATTTTTACAGCCTGCGTGGACCTGGGGGCCTTGTTGCTTTATAACAATAACAACAAAACTTCACTTCTGGGTTTGAACCGAGGAAAGCGAATGGATTTAAAAAAAAAATAATTTTCAGGCAATCCCCTAAAGCTAGAGTAGAACGAACAACCGGTGAAACCTTGCGGCTCACAACACAATGAAATTACATAATTTCATGGGTATATTGTCACAGTAATTTCAGGCTAACATAATTTCATGGGTATCTTGTCACGGTAATTTCACGCTAACACTCTCTGATAAGGAGCCGCGATAGCTCAGTAGTTAGCGAACTGGACCACAAAGGACAAGAGGTAGGGTTCGATCCCAATCGACGGCTTCCGGGTTCACCCAGCCTTAAATGGGTACTGGATTTTTTTCTGGGAGAGTAAAGCGGCACGAGCGTAATACCAACCACATTACCCCAAAAATCATGTGCTGAAGGTCTGTAAAATTTATGGTCACTAACACCATATTCCCTATACCCCACTTGGCGTGACGGGACACTTTACTTTATTTACTTACTCTCTGATAAGGGAAAAGCCGGAAACTAGAGAAATTGCTCATATTTTCTGTTTCAAAATATTTGAATATTCTCTTCATCTTGTACACTCATAATATATTCCGACATATTTCTAGTAAACCGTAATGTGATACACAGCAGGTAATTATTTCTTGTGAGAAGATACACAACAGAAACAAAATGTTTATGAAGGTGTGCAACAGACTTGCTTGATACAAGGATGCAATGAGTGCAGGGAATGTTTCATCTTGAAGCGGCGATGATGGTCTTTTGTTGAGCACGTGGCATAAAGGGTGTTTTGTTCCCATTGATTGGTCTATTCTGTAAACTATAATTCTGACTTCAGAAACAATAAGCAGGCCGTATATCCAACAGTTATCACAAAGGGGAATACTTTGGGTTACACAGAATTCATAAGGAAAATATAGAAAACTTGTTTTGAAAAATAGATCATACACCATATCTCTTGTAAATTGTCTATAATAGGTTTTGAAGACCCCAGCTGAAAGCTTATTGAGCCGAAATGTTGTTCTGTTTCGTGTTGTCCACTTGTTACGTGAAATTAACCATACAGTTTTTTTAAATATTTTTTTTCCCTATTTCTATTTTTGTTTTTATTCCTCCTCACAATTAGCTTCACTACATCTTCGCAATTTTATATTTTTATGTGCATTTGTTTGCCTTGCCCCTTCTGAACACCCCACTGATTAGTCGACATTTATGTGCATTTGTTTGCCTTGATCCTTCTGAACACCCACTGATTAGTCGACATTTTATGTTCCCCCGCCGCTTTCGCAAAATGTTTCCTAATCATTTGTAATTTGAGCAATCATCAATTTTATAAAGCAATTGTATTGCACCAAAAAAAAAATATCAATAACCTGTAAAGTTATCAAAGAAGTTGACACTCAATGTTATTACAAAATATTAGATAATAAAAAGCAATGTTGCACAATATTATTAAACATATAAACCGACATAACTGTTAACAATCATTCACTTTTTCATTTTTTTTTTTTTTGGTTACTTACGATGAATGATATCGTATGACGAGAATTATACATCATTATATGATTCACTTTCGGTGCCGCATGGTCTTATGTCTTTTGGCGTGTTCTGTAGCTAAATGAGGGGACTGCAGCTGCCTTTCTTGCTTGGATTCTTCAATGAGATGAATTTTCATTCGGATGATTCCACTGGCGCGGGCGGTTGAACAAATATAAATTTTAATTCGGATGATTTCACTGACGCGGGCGGTTGAACAAATATAAATTTTAATTCGGATGATTTCACTGACGCGGGCGGTTGAACAAATATAAATTTTAATTCGGATGATTTCACTGACGCGGGCGGTTGAACAGAAATAAATTTTAATTCGGATGATTTCACTAACGTGGGCGGTTGAACAAATATAAATTTTAATTCGGATGATTTCACTAACGTGGGCGGTTGAACAAATATAAATTTAATTCCGATGATTCCACTGGCGCGGGCGGTTGAACAAATATGAATTTTAATTCGTTTGCAGTAATACCGGGTCTTTCGAATAACCATAATCATAAATTTGCTCATTTTAAAATTATTCATTTCTTCATTTCTCGTTTTTACTTTAAAAAGGTCTCATGGTCTCTGTATCGTTGAAGCAAGACAGGCGCTTAAAAACCAGAAGGCAGCCAGTTCGATCCACATTTGGAGTGATGGAGTTTTGTTACTTGTTACCTCAAGGTGATACCGCGTACCTAGACCTAGTGGACACATCCTTTACAAAGAAGGTGATGTGGTCCAGTAAAGCAAGTATGAAAACTCTTTATAGTTGAATATTGACTGGAGTAGGCTATGTGTTGAAAAAAAAAAGTGCCCCGTCACGCCAAGTGGCGTGTAAGGAATATGGTGTTAGTGACCATAATTTTTACAGACCTTCGACACATGATTTTTGAGGAAATGTGGTCGGTATTACGCCCGTGCCGATTTACTTTCCCAGACAAAATTCGGTACTCATTAGGGCTGGGTGAACCTGGAAGCCGTCGATCAGGATCGAACCCAACCTCTTGTCCTTTAGTAGTCAGTTCATTAACCACTGAGCTATCGCGGCTCCCAGTAGGCTATAAGCCGCGGTCTAAAGTTAAAAGAAATAAAATATTCCTTATTGGGTCCCTCCCCGGTGCTACAGATTTAGTGCTGAGCTGAGATATGTCTATATTAAGGAGGCAGGAGATTGAATGATAAAGGGCATTGTCCTAAAATATGACGGTCCTAACACAGGAGCAAAGATACAAATCCTGAAAATATTGTTTTGATATTTGATGACAAAGCATCCTAAAATATCAACTATAATCAAGAGAAGAAGGTGGTTATATATTGGTCATATGATGAAAAGAGACAACAAGAGAGTCTCAAAGCACGCCTCAAGTGGAAACCAGAAGGAAAAGAAAGAGTTTGACCTAGAGAAACACACAAAAAATGACACTGAAGCGAGAGGGAACAACAGCGGGCATCAGTTTCCTCGCCGAAATTAAACAATTCTCATAGAACACAAGTATGTGGCTAGATACAATGGGGGTCCTCCTCAAGATATAATGCTTGATAGCAAAGATTGTTGGACACGGAGAGTTTAGAATTGATTCCCTATGTGCCGCATTTAACGCGAAATCGATAGACAGACAATATACTTGAAAACAAGACAATGTCCATTGACAATGCAAAAAGTCAATCCAAAATCAACAGTGAGGAACTTGAAATTGCAACAAATTATGAATATCTGGTATCTGTAGTAACTAACAATATGAGACTGCTAGAAAGAGTTCAGAAGAAGAGCAGCAATAGCACCACAAGAAATAAATACCATGAAGGCCATGTTTCACCAGCAAGGCAGTAACATTAAAATTACTGAGAGCGTATGGTTGTGAATCATAGACAATATCGCAAACAACAAAGAATAAATTCGATTCAAGTGAAATAAAATGTTATAGGAAAATCCGTAAGATACTTTTGATAATGAAAAAGAACAATGAAGACATTAAACGACCAAAATAACAGAAAGTACTGGCCATAGACACCATTTTACAGAGGCAATTAAAAATGCCATAGCCATCTCAAACGACACAATGGACTGGAAGGAACAATAATAGAACACATAGTTCCATGAAAACAAGACTGGAGCTGACCATAAGACGGTGGTTTCAAGACACCAAAATACCTTTAACATGACAACAGAAGAGTTGGGTGACCTGTCTAGAGACAGAGATTCTTTCAAGCGGTCTGTGGTAAATGCAACGTTCTGTAAGAGATCTGGCTAGATACAGAGATTCTTCCAGACGGGCTGTGGTGAATGCAACGTTCTGTAAGAGATCTGGCTAGATACAGAGATTCTTCCAGACGGGCTGTGGTGAATGCAACGTTCTGTAAGAGATCTGGCTAGATACAGAGATTCTTCCAGACGGGCTGAGGTAATGCAACGTTTTGTGAGAGATCTGGCTAGATACAGAGATTCTTCCAGACGGGCTGTGTTAAGTGGGATTTTCTGTGAGAGATCTGGCTAGATACAGAGATTCTTCAAGACGGGAAGTGGTAATGCAACGTTTTGTGAGAGATATGGTTAGATACAGAGGTTCTTCAGACGGGCTGTGGTGAATGGAACTTTCTGTAAAGAACATACGACCTGATGATGATGATCACAATCTGTAGGAAATGTACAAGGTAGAAGTCTATCTTGGCGATCAGAGGTAAAAGTAAAAAATAAAAAGTAAAGTACCCTCGTCACGCCAAGTGGCGTATAGGGAATATAGTGTTAGTGACCATACATTTTACAGACCTTCGGCGCATGATTTTTGGGGTAATGTGGTCGGTATTACGCCCGTACCGCTTTACTTTCCCAGAAAAAAAAATCCGATACCCATTAAAGGCAGGGTGAACCGGAAGCCGTCGGTTGGAATCGAACCCTACCTCTCGTTCTTTGTAGTCCAGTTCACTAACCACTGAGCTATCGCGGCTCTCGGCGATCAGAGGTACGGCGTTACAATTCCAGCCGTCCATTTTACAATTGATAGAATTTAAATTTTTTTTAAGTGTGCCTGGCTCATCCAGTTGAGAAAGGTAACATCTGCGAGGAGGAGCAGAGCATCTTCAAATGCTGCAGCCTATACCAATTGTGTTTAATTCATTATTTGTGAAGACACACTTTACAAGATACACTTTTTTCCACAAGTTACGGTAATAACGTAGATTGGGTAATTTCCTAGTTTGATCAGATATATTATTTCAGTTGGAAGAGTGATGTCCCCTAAACTATGTCTGCCAAAATACAGTGGTTCTACGCATTCTTGGCGTTGGGGTCATTACGCTGGCATGTAATCATTTCGGAGTATCTGTTGATTGGGCGTTGGGTCCAGGGGTTAGGTTTAGCTTTAGTGTTAAATATTTATAAATATATTATAACGCGTGACAAAAACGACGTGACACATGCCAGCGTAATGACCCCAACGTCAAGAATGCGTAGAACCACTGTATTTTGGCAGACATATTTTAGGGGACATCACTCTTCCAAACTGAAATAATATATCTGATCAAACTAGGAAATTACCGTAGATTGTGGTCTGGCAAATCGGCATTTCGACAAGCCGTTTATTTGAAACGATGAAGATACTAACCTGATAACAAGAGTTTGTGTCACAACACGCTACTGGACGCAACGGGTGAAATGTTTACTTGAGAAGAACACAGGGAAGAAAATCGATACACAATGACCTACTTTGCTCTTTATTTTCTACATCAAGATAACAGATATAGAAATCAGCCCAGTGAGTGAGAGAGAGAGAGAGAAGGAGAGAGAGAGAGAGAGAGGAATAGAGAGAAAGAGGGAGAGTAAGAACCCAGCTTCCAATCAGTTGTCTCACATCTTTCCTAACTCCAGCCACGTCTATCGACATCTCAAGGACTATCGAATATCCATCTAATTTTTCGCTTTCTCTAATTTCCAGTTTTGCCTCACCACCAATTGCTTATTGACTGATTTGCTTCGAATTTATAGTTATATTTCAGGTATGACTTGATCACATAAGTTATGATATTTTTCAAATTCAGTTGCATTAAAAAAATAAAAGATATCAACTAACAGCGATCTTTGCAATTGTTCAATTTTCACGAGGTATAAATGAAATCACATTAGCAAATTATATATTTTTTTTACCGCAAATTTTTGTTCACAGTTTCTGCTAAAATATAATTTTGTAGACTTTAGTTCCCTGCCTCTGTCGATGTATTGTACGCACCAATTATATTTTCAACTTCAAGTTATTGCAACTTGGAAACGTATCGTTTATTATACGAGTAATTAAGGAAGGAGGGGGGAGGAGGGCTCGGTGGTCTTGACAAAAAAGGCCCTGAGTTCAATACCCATCACAGGCAGTGGAAAATAGTAAAATAGTAAAATAGTAAAATAGTAAAATAGTAAAATAGTAAAAAATTAAAAACAATTGAATCCGTGACTCTACCCTCTCCTGGTCTTTGGTAGTGAGAGCCGATGTCTAGCCCTTTCGGAAATCGGAAAAAAAGAGAGCATTCCGCACATGTTAAAGAACATTTCATCACCATCATTGTGTGCCGTATCCGCATCGAAGGTTGGCTTCCATGGAGCTCCAGTCCGCTCTGTCTCTGGATTTGATGGTACAGGTTGTCATAGATTGACTTGTCCATCTTTTGATGTTACTCGTTCATGTTAGTCTTGGTCTGCGTTGTATCCTTTTACCATGTGTTTTCCCTTCCAAGATTACTTTTAGGAAGCTGCTGTGTCTTTTAACATGCCTCAAAAATCTCATTTGTCTTTTTCAATTGTGATTAGTAGTTCTCTTTTCACTTTTAGTTGTTATATGTCCAAGGTGGTTGTAGCTCTGAACTGTCTCCAGGTCTATTCCATCAAATTTGATATCCACTTGTAGACTTTGAGTATTATCTTTGTTTACGATCATAATTTTAGTCTTGTTTAACATTCATATCTAATCCATATTTTTTTGCTTGTCATGTTTATTTCATAAAGTTAAAATCCCCTATATATATATCTTCACTTTTCTTTACAAATAGAAAATATATTTCCAGTACGCACATTTATTCACTTAGCTTAGCTACTCAAACCATGAGTATCCATACAAATCATCATCGCTACTATGAGTTAGGAAGATAGCGAATACATTTCAGATTAATCTGAGTGCAATGAGATCAACTTTACACTAACTAAAGATTAAATCATTTTCGATCGACAATGTTCGATTATTTATAAGACTTGAAGCAGCTGAGGCCAGCATCAGAAGTGTTATATGACTGGTTAATGTAAACATAGTGAAAGTTACAAAAACATGTAACAATTTATGTTTAAATGTATAATGAAATTATAAGAAGATTACAGAAATGTTCATATTGAAGAAACAATCATCACCACCATGCAAACATAAAAATAAACGGGATAAATCTAAAGCAAGTGCAGAGCGTCCAATACTTGGGTCACAATAATAAAGTCAGATGGAAGATGCATCACATAAATAAAAAGCAGAATATAAAGCGAATATAGCATTTCAGAAAATAAGAAACCTCTTGTGCAACTAGTCTATGTTCAGAGAAGTGAGAGAGTTCATCAGTGCTATGTAGAGCCAATCTGACCCATAGAAGTGAATCATGGACAGTAAACAAACAAATAAAAAGACGATTAGAGACCATAGAGATCGGATTTCTCCGAAAAATGTTGACAGTTGCCTGGACAGCAAGAAAATACCAACCAGGCAATTCTCAAAGAGGCCAACACAAAAAGGGAATTCTTAAAAACATCAGAAAGAAACAATCAACAATTTTCGAGCCCATCATGAGAAGAGAGATATTGGAATACTTTATTACAATTTGCAAAATACAGGAAAGAGAAATCGCGGACGACAAAGAGAAAATATATTAGATAGTTTGGACGCACCAAAATGGACGCTTCTTGCGTCCAAGCCATGTAAACAATGTTGACTTTCCTTGTCTTCAACGGTTTATCTCATTCTGTTAGAGAATTTCACGCTATCTGTTACCACAGTGAGATGGCGGATTTTTTTGAAATGTAAACACGGGTTTGATAATAAATGTGTGTACACAGTTCGTTAACCATCGCTGTAGATCAAGTCTTTATTCCGTAGCTTCGTTAGCAACAATGGAAGCTAATGACCTTACTTGTGCAGCCGGTTGGTTTGGGACAAATTGTACGTTACAATGTCACTGCTATAATGGCTTAGTTTGTGACAAAACTACAGGGACATGCCCAAACAATGACAGTTGTCAGCACAAAATTTCGCACCCCAGTGTCAGTACTTGGATTTTGTTTGCAAATATGCCCAAAAATCTGAACCTACTTTCCTGTTTGATGGCAACGACACCTCATGTAATCCGGACACAGATTCTACATCAGTTGAGGCAACTCTCAATAAATCTTTGCCGTGCTCCTGGTTTAGGATTTATGCGAATGACTTAAAATATCCGGACAGTTTCACGATAAAACTGAATGGTTCTGCCTCATGTAACAATGTATCAAGGTTTGTAGTTAGTCCGCACGAGATTGATGCCTTCTGCCCTGGGGCTGGTCTGATCAACAAGTTACGGATTGAAAGGGCGATAGTTGCAAATATCTGCTCCAACTACATTGGCGGGGGTCGGAAACTGGCTCTCAAACAGAACACAAACCAGACCGATTTAATGCACAAAACATTTGATGCTTGTTATACAGGAGACGGATGTGGACCAGAGGCCGCAGTTAATAGCAAAACACAGACCAATCTCTATGACAATGACTGCACACACACACAATGGAGAAGTGGAACCAATTCTGTTTACTGGTATCTGAACTTTGCAACGCCCCAGAAGACTCACATCATTCGAATCTATCATCGAGCTAGCACTATGATTCGGGTAAAAAATGACACTCTAAGGGCTTTCTCTGACAGTGGCGGAGTAGTGTTCCAGTATAATGATATATCCTACCCTAATTTATCTGTGAACACTATTGTAGTCAAAACACAAACGTCAATGGCAAACATTAAGATTGAGTTCTCACCGACCATTTCGCAGGCCGACTTTGCACTGACGGTATGTGAGGTGCAAACATTTACAGACACCTATTGTCTGGACGAGCAGTCTTGTCGTTTTGTGCAGTGTGTAGTGGGTGTAGTAAAGGCTGCAATGTCATCATCGGTACTTGTCACGGCTACTGTTCACATGGGATCTATGGACACGACTGTTCCGGGTCTTGTCTCAGTGTCTGTCCTTTATTTGAGGAAAAATCTGGAAAATGCCTACATTGTAAACATCTTGGCTATACCTGTAATGACACTTGTCCAGATGGTAATTTTGGGCTACAGTGCGAACAGATGTGTTCTGATGGCTGTGACATCATATGTACTCTCAAATGTCCGGACAACTGTTTCAACGACACCTGTCAACAGTCGATCGGGAATCTGTACATGCATACATGCAAGAGAACGTTCTATGGGTCAGACTGCACTCTCAAAACTCCGGACAACTGTTTAACGAAACCTGTGATTCCCACGTTCAGAAGAGTCTGCCGACTACAACAAGCCCAAGCATATGGACACTTTAATGTGTTTCTGTGCTAGACATGGTTCATTTCTTGGTGTTTTTTAGTGAAACCATGGCTCATATCTTGCTGTGTTTCTGTCCTAGCCATGGCTCATATCTTAGCTTGTGTGTGCTGGCCATGGCTCATATCTTGGTGTGTGTCATGTTAGTCATATCTCATATCTCGGTGTGTCCGTGTTAATCATGTCTCATATCTTTATGTGTGTCTGTGTTTAGTCATATCTCATATCTTAGTGTGTACCAGTGTTAGTCATATGTCATATCTTTGTGTGTGCATGTCTGGGTTAGTGATATATCATATCTTTGTGTGCATGTTTATGTTAGTCATATCTCATATCTTTGTGGGTGCATGTCTGTGTTTGTCACATCTCATATCCTTGTGTGTGCATGGCTATGTTAGTCCCATCTAATATCTTTGTGTGTGCATATCTATGTTAGTCATGTCTCTTATCTTTGTGTGCATGTCTATGTTAGGCATGTGTCATATCTTTGTGTGTGCATGTTAATGGCATTTATATCTCATATCTTTATGTGCATGTTTATGTTAGTCATGTGTCATATATCTTGATGTGTGTCAGTGTTAGTCATGCCTCGTATCGCTGTGTGCATGTCTGTATTAGTCACATCTCATATCTTTGTGTGTGCATGTCTGTGTTAGTCACATCTCACATCTTTGTGTGTGTATGTCTGTGTTAGTCACATCTCACATCTTTGTGTGTCCGTGTCTGTGTTAGTCACCTTTAGTGACTCGGGCAGATGGTGCTCGTAAACCTGGGAGGGCCTACCATCTAAGGGCAGAATCCCCCTACAGAAAAGATCATCTGCTGCCTTGCAGGAAGATTGGGGACAATCAAAGGCTAGGGAAAGCAAACCCGAATAAAATGCTGGCTGAAATCGGATGCACTGGGCCACTGGCGCAGAACACAGTGCAACGTATTAACGGGTGTTCAGTCAGAGTGGATCTGACAGACTCTAATTGTGATGTTCTGTCTGTGGGGGCGATCAACACACTTAGCCTGACAGCTGACCTCATATGAGAGTCTGGAATCCTTACTCTGATTTAGTCCTGAACGCAGAGAGAGAGAGAGAGAGAGAGAGATAGTTTGGTGTCATTGCGCATAAAACAGTCAACAATGGATCTGATACGATGTACTGTGGAAAGAGAATTGTAGAAGGACATAATCGACTTCCGTTTCCAAGATGGTGGAACTAGTGCACGTTCTCTCGATCGCAGCAGAAATTGTATTGGGGTCTGATTTCGGCTTTCCATTGAAATTTTCTGCGTTAAAGTCAAAATAATGTTCTACTTAACACATCTGCACCGATGAAGCGGAGTCGTACGCACGGCAATATTCCTTCTTGACAAATCAAGTGTTGTGAATGCGACTTTCCACCGTCTAGAGTTGATCTGCGGTTAACGTCACATTGAGTGCTGTTCAATGACCGCTGTTGGAATTGTTTTACGAAACTTATTTACTTACAACTCATTAATGTTGTCTACTCTGTCAAGTCAGATAAAGTGTTATCTCTTTAGAGAATTTGCACCGGGTTTCGTTCGTTGTAGGCTGCATTCACTAGAGTAATCAGGAATCTATGCGCGCAGCCATTGCTGTGTGTGTTACGTCATCATAATGGCTCATCGTATATCCCTGGATCGGCCATACGCTAATCTTACGGTCTGTTGTTTGATGTGCGACAGGGATAATCTGACGACTAACTGTGTTTTATACGTTCAGAATTGGAGTCAAAAACGATGTCCTAATATCATCAAATGCTATACATTTTAAAAATTATGATGATCAGCATTTTTTGGAGTACGTGAACTTCCGGTCAACATGATGGATAGGCGGTAGGGACCATTAAAGGCTATGTATGAAAGTGTTCCTTGCTGCACTTTCCCCATATTCCAAGTTCGGCTTGTTGCCAGAGCTTCTGAGTTAGGTGCCCTGTGCACACAGTGTGCTGTGTGTTTCATCCGTCTTGATGTTTCGATATTCCAATTGTTTACGATGAATGATGATATCATATGACAGGGAACAGTTGGCTGTGTTCACTTTATGTGCGGTTTTGCCTTATGTCTTTTGGCGTGTGCTGAGACTGCTATGGTGGGGCTACAGTTACTTTTCTTTGTTTGGGAGATGAGTTAGTAATTCGGATGATTCCACTGCCTCGGGCGGTTTGAGAAATTATGGATTTTAATTCGTTTCCAGTGATACCGGGACCTTCCATAACCAAAGAAGCAAAGATCACCTACGCCAACTGGTATGGTAGATGATGATTTAATTAAAGAAAAGCTAATTGATTTTAACTTCCTGACATAGGCTGAGATTCTCGTCAGGATAGACTCTTGTAGTGCACGCTCATCTGCTCGTTTGGCATTCGGCCACGGTTCAGTCTATGAAATAAATCTGCATAAGTGTTTAAACCAGCATAACACGAACTACTCATCATTATCATCATCATCGAGTGCCGTCTCCGCAACGAAGGTTGCCTACCATGGAGCGCCATTCTGCTCTGTCTCTTGCTTTGATGGTGCAGGTTGTCATAGACAGATTTGTTCATCTTTTGATGTTACCCGTCCATGTTAGTCTTGGTCTGCCTCTGCTTCTTTTACCTTGCATTTCCCCCTCCAGGATTACTTTAGTAGGCTGTTGTGTCTTTTAACATGGCCCAAAAATCGAATTTGTCTTGTTAGAATTGTGCTTAGTAGTTCTCTTTTCATTTTTAGTTGTTTTAAGACTTCATCGTTTGTTTTCTTTTCCTTCCATCCAATTCTACCTATTCTTCTATATATCCCCATTTGAAAGGCTTCAATTCTCTGTTATGTTTTCATGTCTAATGCGCCATATAGGAATAATGAGAAGATGTAACATTTTGCCATTCTTAGTTTTAGCCCTGATGTTATTGTTTTGATGTTAGTATGTTCTTCATGACATTGAAATTACTTTTTGCCAGTCCTATTCTTTTGTTTATTTCAGTTGCACATTTTCCATCACTGGTTATAGTATGTCCAAGGTATTTGTAGTTCTGAACTGTCTCCAGGTCTATTCCGTCATTTTTGATATCCACTTGTGGACGTTGGGTATTTTCTTTGTTTATGATCATAGTTTTAGCCTTTTTCATGTTCATATCTAGTCAATATTTTTTGCTTATCATGTTTATTTCATTAAGTAATTGTTGTAGATCTTTAGGATTTTCTGCTATTAGTACAGTATCGTCAGCATATCTTAGGTTATTGATTATCTTTCCATTAATTTGTAGGCCTGGCATCTCTAGGATGTTTTTAAAGATTTTCTCAGTGTATAGATTGAACAAGCTTGGTGATAGGATTCATCCCTGTCTTACTCCTCTTTTTATATCAATGGGTGTAGAGTTCTCTTTGTTATATTTTATTATTGCTGTTTGCTCCTAGTATAGATTACATATTAGTTTTATGTCCATGTCATCTAGATGTATCTCTTTTAGGCATTCTATAAGCTGTTTGTGGTGTACTCGATCAAAAGCTTTGGTTGTAGTCTATGAAGCAGGTATATATTGGTTTGTTTACTTCTGTGTACTTGTCGATTAATGTTCTCATGCAGAATATGGCTTCTTTGTCCCGCTATTTTATTAAATAGCGAGACAAACACGAACTAAAGAAGAAAAAAGGAATTGTCGGCGTTACAAACCTTGTTATAAACCTTGTTATAAACATTGTTACTTGTTACAAACCTTGTTACAAACATTGTTATAAACATTATTATAAACCTTGTTTCAAACCTTATTACAAACCTTGTAATAAACCTTGTAACAAACATTGTTACAAACATTTTTATTAACCCTGTTACAAACCAACAGCGTTATGTTTATTTCAATGATTGTTTTGCTGTTTAAATGCACTCATTTTGAAAGTTTCGTTCGAATTAATGTGTCTGTTGTTCATCTTCTAACGTTCGATTATTTAATTATTTTTCTACTGTTTGATCATCGAGTTCGATATTCTATCGCTAGATGATTGTTTCGTTCATTTTCTGGCGTTTAATTATTATATTGTTTTCACTCTCTTTTACCATTTCATTAATGAGCCGATGACCTTCTTCTGCCGTTTAACTGTTAAGTCATTCCGTTTCTGTCGTTTGATTATTATGTCATTTCTCTTATAACGTAAGAGCATTTTGTCGTTTCTATTCTCTTGTAAGATCATGTAGTGGTATCCCTTTTACCCTTTGGTTATGGACGCTTCTTCTTTCTACTATTTGATTAAACTGTTGTTCCACTTCTACAGTGTGATTATACTGTTGCATGCATTGTACATTGTGATTATATTGTTGCATGTCTTCTGAATTGTGATTATATTGTTTCATGTCTTCTAAATTGTGATTATATTGTTGCATGTCTTCTAAATTGTGATTATATTGTTGCATGTCTTCTAAATTGTGATTATATTGTTGCATGTCTTCTGAATTGTGATTATATTGTTTCATGTCTTCTAAATTGTGATTATATTGTTGCATGTCTTCTAAATTGTGATTATATTGTTGCATGTCTTCTAAATTGTGATTATAGTGTTGCATGTCTTCTAAATTGTGATTATAATGGTGCATCTCTTCTAAATTGTGATTATTTTGGTGCATGTATTCTAAACTGTGTTCATATTGTTACATCTCTTCTACACTGTGATTATACTGTTGTCTCTCAAGAACCAATCAACCAAAATTCCCTAATTTGTGTTTTTTCTCTTATTCTACATCGCCGTTTCCCGTGACCATGAAGTTTATAGCATCATGTCGCATACTACAGCGAAACTGCAATATTCGTATCTTTATGTTCGGAGCATCCTGCAATATTCGTATCTTTATGTTCGGAGCATCCGACTTTATTACGGCATAGCTTTTGTTTCTGCTTTCTCCCGTTGATCCATAATCACTAGGCCAAACTGGGTATATTGTTTTTAGAATTACTATTAGAAAGTGGATAATGATCTTGGTCAGCTCTGATTCGAGGACACGGATATTAGCTGTTAGATCTGAAATACTGAATTATTTCAAATCATTTACTGATTCTGCATCATCTTCTCGTTTGATTCTAATCTGGCTCTCCATCATGCAGAGAGTTATTGGTCTATTTTTGCTTCCTGTGATTCCAAAATGTAATTATATTTCCTGGCCTTACTCGTACATCGCGTAGAGCGAACTATTCTCATTTCAGAAATACAGAACATCGAAGTCAAGTCGAGATATATAAGCGTGTACCTCCAATGTGGACGTTCTATAAAACATGAATCCACGACGAGTTCTTTTAACTATGTGCATGCACTAAAGCAAAACTTTATTGTTCTCTTGTTTATTTTTATCCACATCTTTATTTTTCTGCAACGAGGAAAAAAAAATAAGAATTTAAACCAATGCTTTATAATTAGTCTGGATTTTTTTCTGGGAAAGTAAAGCGGCACGGGCGTAATACCGACCACATTACCCAAAAATCATTTGCTGAAGGTCTGTAAAATTTATGGTCACTAACACCATATTCCCTATACGCCACTTGGCATGACGGGGGTACTTTACTTTTATAATTAGTCTCATATCGTTAAGGTGTTTGATATTTAATTAATGCAACATTTTCTATATCTGTTGTTCCATCCCCCACAACTTTTCAGAAATAATATTACATGTTTGTTGGTCTCTGGCGGACACAGCCTGATTAGGATCGTCTCACATTTCCAAACAATTTGACTATTATTTCCTAATATAATATTGCACTTCTGTATTCTGACTTCCATATTTAGGAAAAATACAGCAGATAATAATGTACGAGAAAAATGAGAGCTACACTCATACACTCCAAATGAGGCAATTTTGACTCAAACACGATCTCTAATGTCCATGTCACGTGCTTTATCCGCAGCAACAGATACCAAACAATTTTTATAAAGTCAGCGCTTATTTAAGTTTTGGGGTTAAGGCAAAGAAATGCAAATGAATGCATAAAAATGAGAAACTGCAGTAAAGCTAAATGTGAGGGAATAATTTAATTTTTTATTTAAATTATTTAATTTTTGCCGTTTTGATCATATCTCATCACGTTCCGCGTAAAGATGGCTCTATCGTGTTTAACACTTTCATGAAGTACCAAGCCTGTTGGTGTAGGTAATCACGACTCTCCACAACTGCCTCTACAATTGTCTAACTTGTTCTGTTGACTTACTATTATGTTATTATTTTTAAGCTCTTAAATATTATTTAAATTTGTTGTTAATTTGCCCCTGCTGTTATTGATGAAAAATTTACTTTTTTCCCTTCACCCCGTTTAGATTAGTTCCATACTCTTTTAAGGCCGCTTATGTATTATCATACATAATGGGCAGGCAAAGCTCCTGGACCAGATAATATAACTAAAGAAGAGATTGAAGCCATGGGTGATTTTGGAATAGAAAAAAAAAAAATATTGAATG
Organism: Megaustenia siamemsis; assembly: GCA_032433765.1. NCBI lineage: Eukaryota > Metazoa > Mollusca > Gastropoda > Stylommatophora > Ariophantidae > Megaustenia > Megaustenia siamemsis. Next base: position 22,953,796 of record JAVIAB010000139.1, read on the forward strand.
ATATCTACAACAGCGGATATATACCAGACGACATGCTCAAATCAATATTCATAGCCCTACCAAAGAAATCGGGTGCGATTGAATGCGATGATCATCGCACAATAGGCATTATGAGTCACATGACTAAGATATTACTAAGAATCTTCTTGCCAAGAGTGCTAAACAAAATCAGTCCAGAAATTAGGGATGAACAGTGTGGTTTTGTTAGAGATAAAGGAACAAGCAATGTCATTCATATCATAAGATATTTAGTAGAAAGAGCCATAGAGGTGAAAACAGATCTATACCTATGTTTCATAGATTACACCAAGGCATTTGACAAAGTAAAGCACCAGGAAATAATCAAAATATTTTAGAAAGCATAAACGTAGACAGCAAAGATCTAAGAATAAAAAAGAACATGTACTGGCAACAAACAGCGGCCATAAGAATTGGAAACCAATAGGGAATGTTTCACAAATAAAACAGGATGTAAGACAAGGTTGTGTGCTGTCACCAGATTTGTTTAATATTTATAGTGAGATTATTTTAAGATCCATAAGGGACATGCCTGGAATAACAATTGGAGGTCATAATATAAATAATCTTAGGTATGTTAATGATACCGTCTTAATCGCTAAGAGTGAAAATGAGTTACGAGAAATGTTGGACATTATAGTGAAAGAAAGCAAAAATAAAGGACTCAATCTTAATAGCAAAAAGACAGAGGTAATGGTAACAACAAAGAAAAAAACATCACCTCAGTGCAAAATAAAGACAAGTGGAACAATATTAAAACAGGTAAATTAATTTAAATATTTGGGAACTTTGTTAACCTCAGACGGAAGATGTACAAAAGAGATGTGATGCAGAATGGCTCAGGCAAAAGCAGCTTTCCTAAAAATGAGGAAGTTACTATGCAAGCCATTTTTTGAAAATAGACACAAGAAAAATAGTTCTTAAATGTTATGTAGAGCCAGTCTTAACATATGGATGCGAATCATGGACAATAGGACAACAGACAAGAAAATCGCTGGAGTCTGTAGAAATGTGGTTTTACAGAAGAATTTTGAGAGTACCATGGACTGCTAAGAAGAGTAATGAAGATGTTCTGAGAGAGGTCAAAGCAAAAAGAGAGCTAATTTCCAATATTAGGAAGAAACAATCATCATTTTTTGGCCATGTAATGAGAATAGAAAAACTGGAATATATTGTAACATCTGGAAAAATTGAGGGACGAAGAGATAGAGGGAAGCAAAGAGAAAAAAATAACAGACAGTTTAAGAGAATGGCTTGGCAGAAGGTCAACAACAGAAATGATAAATAGCTGCCGAGATCAAATGTTGTGGAGAGACATGATCACCACGCCAGTAGGCCCGGTACTTGATGATTATGATGATGATGTATTATTATCATTCCTTTTTAAAAACAACAATACTGTGCCCAACTTGTTTCGTCTATTATTCAATTGTCCTGGACCCACGTCCACAAAGTACTGACCAACCCTCTATCGCCATCTTGACGTCAAATATCAGGCCTTATTAGAGCTACTATGCAAAAATTTTGGAGAATAGGGGAGGTGTACTTGTCCTAGTTTTAGTACCTTTGTGACCTTATCAATCTGGTTGTCATGTTGAGCTGTCGCTGTATCCAGAACAGATTACCATAAGACGCCATTTTGCTGTCGCCTGCTTCAGTGGTACACTCTGTCACGGACAGTCCACATTTGATGCTGTCAGTCCACCTTAACATTTGTCTTTCTCTGCCGTGCTTATCATATAATTTCCTGTTCAATAAAAATCTCAGTAAATGATAGTGTCTCTTTGAGCGTTCAAATATTAATTTGTTTTGATCACATCGTGTTTGATAATGTGATTTCAGCAAACAGGTAGACCAGAACTCCTCTAGAAAACTGGATTCCTGGTATTTGAAAGCCGTTGCAGAAATCCACACTTTTGTTTACAAGGAACTGTATGACCGCAGGACTAAAGAATTTTTTAAAAAAAGTAAAGAGCCCCGTCACTGCCAAGTGGCATATAGGGAATATGGTGTTTGTGACCATAATTTTTATGGACCTTCGGCACATGATTTTTGAGGTAATGTGGTCGGTATTACGCCCGTGCCGCTTTACTTTCCAAAAAAAATATTCCAGCACCAATTAAAAGCTGGGTGAAACTGGCGCCCGTCGATCAGGATCGAACCCGACCTCTTGTCCTTTGTAGTCCAGTTCACTAACCACTGAGCTATCGCGGCTCCCGGATTAAAGAAGGTGTTATGCATTTTATGGAGATTGCATAATTTTAGTTTGGCTAACAAAGAAATCACTATATGACCAAAAAGAGTAACTCGACACAATTTCCATGTCAACGGTGTGCTATCAATGGATATCATCATCATCAAGTACCGGGCCTGCTGGCGTATGTGATCATGTCTCTCCACGTTTTCGATCACGACAGTTTTTTATCATTTCTGTTGTTGACCTTTTGCCACGCGATTCTCTTAAACTGTCTGATATCTTTTCTCTTAGCTTCCCTCTGTCTCTTCGTCCCTCAATTTTCCTAGTTGTTACAATATTATATATATTTCAGTTGTTCCCTTCTCATTACAAGGCGAAAAATGATGATTGTTTCTTCCTAATATTGGAAATTAGCTCTCTTTTTGCGTTGGCCTCTTTCAGAAAGTTTTCATTACTCTTCTTAGCTGTCCATTGTATTCTCAACATTCTTCTGTAAAACCACATTTCTACATACTCCAGTGATTTTCTTGTCTGTTGTCCTATTGTCCATGATTTACATCCATATGTTAAGAGTGGCTCTACATAACATTTACGATCTCTTTTTCTTATTTCTATAGTCAAAAATGGATTACATAGTATCTTCCTAATTCTTTAGAAAGCTGCTTTTTCTGAGACATTTTGCATCTCACCTCTGTTGCACATCTACAATCTGTGGTTAGCATTTTCCCAGATATTTAAATTCATTTACCTGTTTTAATATTGTTCCAATTGTCTTTATTGTGCATCGAGTATCAATGGACACTAGATGTTAACAAAATCAATACAATAAATACCACGTAAATTAAACATTTCAGATTTATGATGGGATTCAACGTCAGGGACTAAATTAAGATATAGAAAACGTAGAATAGATCACCGTAACGGTCAATAGGAAAACACTTTAAATGGTTTGATTACGTAGCCAAGCAGAAACATAATTCATACAGCTATCAACAAATGCTATACAATCAACAGAGCGGGAGGACCTCCCAATTTTAGATGCAGAGACGAAATGTTAGAAACACTCCATAACGTGACAAGAAAAGAAATGACAAAGAGCGCCAGACAGCAACTTATCACTCCGACACTGTAAGAAAAACGAGGGAGAATTGAAAACAAAAAAAATAGAAAAAATGGTATGGTAAAAACTTTACGTGATTGGTAGACGACACAGTTTTTGAACGACGTTTCGGCTCAATAGGCCTTCAGCAGGAACAAACAAACAACACGCACATACAGATATGTAAGAAAATAAAACTAATCCTACATAGCTAACTAGTAACTAAACATCCAAAACATAGAAAAACGAGGTAAGAAAGAAGATAATAATAAACAGAAGAGAAGGAAAACCTGCTTAGAAGTTACCTGCCACAAGTTTGCTTTCCTGTGACATGCGATATATATAATATGTATGTCCATTGTACCCACATATCAACATCTATAATATGTATGTCCATTGTACCCACATATCAATATCTATAATATGTCTGTCTATTGTACCCACATGTCAATATCTATAATATGTTTGTCTATTGTACCCACATGTCAATATCTATAATATGTCTGTCTATTGTACCCACATGTCAATATCTATAATATGTCTGTCTATTGTACCCACATGTCAATATCTATAATATGTCTGTCTATTGTACCCATATGTCAATATCTATAATATGTCTGTCTATTGTACCCACATGCTAATATGAGTATAAACGTTTGCCCTTTCCTAGATAGATTCAAATGTGTCGGTTTTGCAACTGTCGAGAAGGCAGCATGCAACAGCAATATCAATGATATCAAGTGATGTCAGTTAACTATTCTTTGTGATATCTTTTATTTCTTTATACGTACCTGAATTTTGCATGTTAATCCGTTTTTCCTGGCAGCCGTGAGCACAGGGGTCCCTCGCCGCACAGGCTGCTAAATCTGTCTTCGGAGGTACTCATATTTTTATCGTCCATGAGTAATTGACGTTTCAAGCCAGGCCTCGCTGCTGAGAGTGTTGGTTAACGCAGAGAGAAATCATAAATAAAAATCTCAACAGCTGCAGCTGGGATTTGAACCCACAACCTCTCTGTCTCGAGGCCGGTGTCATGCCTCGAGACCAAACAGTCCCCAAGTCTCTTATAATTTATTTGTTAATGAAAGATATTTACTTTATACTTATCTTAACAACTAATAATAATATATTCATTACTTTATAATTATTTGTATTTTCTATTCGTCATTGTCATCACCATCTTTCTCTTATTCTACTCATTTCTTTTCTTCTCTTTCATCTTCTTGTTAATGTCTGACATAACGACCACCATCCAACCAGTCTAGTGAAGCAACATCAATATTTTGTCCTCTTTGATTGATCCTCAGTTATCGCTGGTGTCAACCCGGAGTCTGGCAACAACGTGCACCCCTGCCTCCACTTGTTCTCTGCTGTAGTCATCAATAATTCAAACAAATGGGTTATACATTAACGTTACCAAAACAAACTGGAAGCAAGCAACACTGCGAATCTGTGTCAAGGCTGAGACCACGAGAGAATCACTAGGCACTCACACAAACAAGTAGCGTCCCCTCCTTTCTGTTTCAATGCCACGATGATTTTCTGCTACTTTAGACCCGCCAAATGTCTTCCAAAAAAATTGTAAATTTAAAAAAAATGGTCCATCACATTGTCTCGAATTTTCATCAATTCAAAAATGTATATTCTTCTGCAGTAAACGTCATCAAAATGTGTGTGCTCAACATATACTTTAGTTTACATCACTTGGAAAAAAATCACAAATAATCAGCAACAGAAAAGAAACAAAGAATAACAGACAACGCGAAGATGGACCGAACCCGTATTCTTCGACACAGCGCCTTGGCACGAGAAACAAACGCTAGAGAACACGGTCATCATGGCACTGTGTCGAAGAGTAGAATACGGGTTCGATTCTGTTTCGGGGTGTCTGTTATTCTTTGTTTTTTTCTGTTGATTATTTGTGATTTTTTCCCCCCGATTGTTGTAAACATACCTCTTCAAATGAAATGATTCGCTGATCTGTCGTCACGGAAGTCTCCCTCCATAATAACATTCATTTGTTATTATTTGTCTCTATCTACTTTAGTTTAGTTTAATGGGAAGTTCACGGAGTGGCGATTTTTTAATTGGTTTTAGAGATTTAAAAAAATAATTAACAAGTATCTTTGATTGAAAATTGGTCATATCATAACATTGATCATATCACCAATAAAAAAAAGCAACATTTTTATTGAAATTATATAAAAAGAATGAAGAGACATAGAGTTCTCGACACACAGAAACTTGTGGAAGAAGGCGATAGCTAATGTCAATGTAATGTAATAATGTCGACGATATGTAAAGTTGAGCTCACAAATTATATATAAATATAGACAGAGAGTGGGAGCCGTGATAGCTCAGTGGTTAGTGAGCTGGACTTCAAAAGACATAAGGTAGGGGTTCGATCCCAACCGACGGTTTCAGGTTCACCCAGCCTTTAATGGGTACCTGATTTTTTTCTGGGAAAGTAAAGCAGCACGGGCGTAATGCCGACCACATTACCCCAAAAATTATGTTTCGAGGGTTCCAAGTCCGGCTTGCTGCCTGGACTACTGAGTTTAGTGCTCTGTGCATCCGTGAGCTGTGTTTTTCATCCAGATTGTGTTTCGATATTCCGATTGCTTACGATGAATGATGATATTGTATGACGAAGGTCAGTTCAGTTGCGTTCACTTTCGGTGCCGCTTGGCCGTATGCCTTTTTGGCGTGTTCTTTAGCTGCTATGATGTGGACTGCAGCTGCGTTATTTGCTTAAATCCTTTCGTGAGATGGGATGTTAATTCGGATGTTTCCACTGACACGGGCGGTTGAGCAATTATGGACTTTAATTTGTATGCAGTGATACCGGGGCCTTCGACTAACCACAACTATAACCAACCTCACTATACAAATCTGGTCACAGCACACAACCTTGCCTAACACCCTGTTTTATTTGTTGAAACATTCCCAATTCTTCTCCAGTTCTTATGGCTGCTGTTTGTTGCCAGTTATTATTCTTAGATATTTGCCATCAACGTATGCCTTCTAGAATGTTGATTATTTCTTGGTGCTTTACTTTATCAAATGCTTTGGTATAATCTATACAACATAGGTATAGATCTGTTTTCACCTCTATGGCTCTTTCTAATACAGATCTTATGATGTATATGGCATTGTTCGTACCTTACCTCCACCAAAACCACACTATTCATCACTAATTCTGAACTAATTTTGCTTCGCACTCATCGTATGATAAATCTTAGTCATATTTTAGTCATATGACTCATAATCTTCAGAGTCTGTTTTATCTGTATCTTGCTTACAGTCGCTTGATGACGATCAGGTATCACATGTAGCACTTAATGTCCTCTACCGAAATAGGGAATTAAATTGGAATCCCCCTAAATGTTGTTGTCTTGAATTCTATTATTGTGGCGATTCATGATTGTACAAAGAAATTACGACGGTGGTTTTCTGTTGCCTTCCGTCGGTTTGTTTACGGTTGGCTCCGCTAACCTTTGACTAAAAGTCTCACCCACAAATCAGTGGGGTTGTTTTACTTCAGAGTACTCTCCTTTAGCCTTTTACTCTCCCAAGCATACCTGCAAGGCAGCCGCAGGTTGTACTGTCTACTGTATACAGTATTCATCGTATTCATTCGCATCAAATTTCTTTGGTATGTCTATGAATATTGATTTTAACAGACCGTCTGGTATATTTCTGCTGTTGTAGATATCTTTCAATATTTTTTTATATTATCTTTATTCTCTTCTTTAGTTATATTATCCGGCACAGGAGCATTTCGGGTTTCATATTGCGCATGGCGTCTTCCTCATATTCTTTGAGCATTTCTGGTCTTTCCCCATTATCCTTAATATTTACTTCTGTTCGTTCATCATAATAAATATCTTTAATGTATTCTGTCCATCGTTCCTTTATGCTGTCTTATTCAATCAGCAGTTCTCTTTCCTTTGATCTTAAATATCCAGTTTTTGATTGCGTTTTCTTCCTGTTAATTCTTGAATTTGTTTGTATATAACTTTGGCATCACTTTTTTTTGCATTTCATTCTCATTGTATTTTTGTTTTAGCAATGCATCGTTTGATTCATTTCATTATATTACAATTTTTTTGATTTAATCTACTATGCTCATCTTCGTTATCCTTATTTCTTCATCTTGTATCCATTAGTTGTAAAATGCCATCTGTCATACATTTCTTTCTTGAATTTGTCATTACTGATGATATGAGCTTTCTTTATGTTTGCTGCACTGATTCTTTTAGCATTTCCCACTGTTCATCAATACTTTGTATCTTCTCTATTGGAATGTACCTGTTCTGAATTATGATGTGTATTTTTATTCTAATCTCTTGTCTGATTTGAGTATTGAAAAATTTAACTTCATATTAATTGGGACTTTTTTTTTGCTGTTTTTAATTTTACTCTAAGCTTTCCCACAACTAGTACATGTTCAGTATCGCAATCTACTCCTGGTCTAGTTTTCACCCATATCAAACTGTTTTTCAATCATACATACCTATATACATACATAACTACATACATACATTCGCACATACACACATAAATACATACACACACATACACACATAAATACTTAATTACATACATACATACATATATACATAAACACATACATACATACATACATACATACATATATACATACATACATACATACATTATACATACATACATACATACATACATACATACATACATACATACATACATACATGCATACATACATACATACATACATACATACATACATACATACATACATACATACATACATTCATACATACATCATACATACATACATACATACATACATACATACATACATACATACATACATACATACATACATACATACATACATACATACATACATACATACATACATACATACATACATACATACATACATCATACATACATACATACATACATACATACATACATACATACATATATACATACATACATACATACATCATACATACATACATACATACATACATACATACATACATACATACATACATACATACATACATACATACATACATACATACATACATACATACATACATACCTACATACATCCGAGCGTGCATAACTCTCACATATATCTCTCGGCGTGTTTGACAATATAATTACAAAATCCCGCTAGCGTTAATTGTCTTGTTTGAGTGCTTTTTTTGGTCTGCCGTTACCGCAACATTCTCTCTTTTGTGTTCCTTCAACCATTATTTTTATCGCCCATTGTTCCCTACGAAATAAGATGAGAGAAAGAACCTTGAATGCGTATTTTTAGAAATTTAATTGATAGGACAAACACTTAAGAATTCTTGGAAAACATTTTTCCCCGCAAAGGGAATTGGCTGCCAAAAAAAAAAAAAAAAAGTCGATGACGGCAGCGTAGAAATAATAGAAAAATCACATCAAAATATAATACATTTATCAAGTTATCATCAAATTATTTGATTTCTTCTACAGTTTGTGATGTGAATTGGACGTGAATGTTGAATATCTTCCATTTTCTCCTTAGATATTCACTAATTCAGTTCATGCCTTCTAAAAAGTTGCTTGTATAATGTTGAAAAGTAATTCAGTTCACAATGTTGAAGGTACCTTTTTAATGTTCGCTTGTAGCTAGGCGTAAAATCATCATCATCAAGTACCGGGCCTGCTGGCATAGGTGATCATGTCTCTCCACAATTTTGATCTCAACAGTTATTTATCATTTCAGTTATTGACCTTCTGCCAAGATATTCTCTTAAGCTGTCTGGTATTTTTTCTCTTTGCTTTCCTCTATCTCTTCGTCCCTCAATTTCCCCAGTTGTTACAATTTATTCCAGTTGTTCTCTTTTCATTACATGGCCAAACAATGATGATTATTTAGGTATAAAATAGTGAAATAAAAATAAATGTATTATTTTGAAATATAACTACGTCTAAAATGTTGCATTGAAAACAACTTTATAATATTAGATATTAACTAGCTCCATAATATTTAAAGATAAGTAACTGTATAATGTTGGATACTAACTAGCTCCATAATGTTTAAAGATAAGTAACTTTGTAATGTTGGATACTAACTAGCTCCATAATGTTTAAAGATAAGTAACTTTATAATGTTGGATACTAACTAGCTCCATAATGTTTAAAGATAAGTAACTTTATAATGTTGGATATTAACTAGCTCCATAATGTTTAAAGATAAGTAACTTTATAATGTTGGATATTAACTAGCTCCATAATGTTTAAAGATAAGTAACTTTATAATGTTGGATACTAATTAGCTCCATAATGTTTAAAGATAAGTAACTTTGTAATGTTGGATACTAATTAGCTCCATAATGTTTAAAGATAAGTAACTTTATAATGTTGGATACTAACTAGCTCCATAATGTTTAAAGATAAATAACTTTGTAATGTTGGATACTAATTAGCTCCATAATGTTTAAAGATAAGTAACTTTATAATGTTGGATACTAACTAGCACCATGATGTTTAAAGATAAGTAATTTTATAATGTTGGATACTAACTAGCTCCATAATGTTTAAAGATAAGTAAATTTGTAATGTTAGATACTAACTAGGTCCATAATGTTTAAAGATAAGTAACTTTATAATGTTGGATACTAACTAGCACCATGATGTTTAAAGATAAGTAACTTTATAATGTTGGATACTAACTAGCTCCATAATGTTTAAAGATAAGTAACTTTGTAATGTTAGATACTAACTAGGTCCATAATGTTTAAAGATAAGTAACTTTGTAATGTTAGATACTAACTAGCTCCATAATGTTTAAAGATAAGTAACTTTGTAATGTTAGATACTAACTAGCTCCATAATGTTTAAAGTTAAGTAACTTTGTAATGTTAGATACTAACTAGGTCCATAATGTTTAAAGATAAGTAACTTTATAATGTTGGATACTAACTAGCTCCATAATGTTTAAAGATAAGTAACTTTGTAATGTTAGATACTAACTAGGTCCATAATGTTTAAAGATAAGTAACTTTATAATGTTGGATACTAACTAGCTCCATAATGTTTAAAGATAAGTAATTTTATAATGTTGGATACTAACTAGCTCCATAATGTTTAAAGATAAGTAACTTTGTAATGTTGGACACTAACTAGCGCCATAATGTTTAAAGATAAGTAACTTTATAATATTAGAGAACCAGTTTTACAAGATGTTGAAAGTATGTGACCTGCAATGTGTTTGAAGTCCCTTCGCTTAACGGTCTTGTTAATAAATAGATGATTTATAGTGTTCAAAAATACATGAACTCATACATAAAGAGTTATTTCATAATTTTTAAAACTAATTTACTTTATGATATAGAAAACTATTTATATAAGTTTCAAAAAAATATATTTTTAAATTGTAATGTTGGAAGCTAAAAAAAATTATTTAAAAAGTAATGCTAATGAGCTATAAAATAATAAAGACTATTGGGTTTAAGAGAGATACAAACTAACAAGCTCTATAATTCTGAAAAGATAACTAGTTTTATAATGCAACTAAATTAACTAGTTAAATAATTTTATAAAATAACTGGTTTTATAACGCAACAAATTAACTAGTTAAATAATTCTAAAAGATAACTAGTTTTATAATGCAAAAATTAACTAGTTAAATAATTCGATAAAATAACTGGTTTTATAATGCAAAAAAATAAACTAGGTCAATCATTTTAAAAGTTAACTAACCAGTACATTTTTTTTTAAAGGTCTAGCTTTTTAGTTGTAAAACGCTAAATACCCTTACAATGTTAAAAGATAACCGACCTTCCTAATAAAATTAATAAAATCAAGTGCTTTTTTCTGGAATAAAAGGTACCTGTACTCACCCTGAAGATGTTACTTTATCTACTTCTACACTCCTAACATAACCTCTTATATACCATTCTCGCCTCTAGGTCGCTTCTCTCGTTTGGTATTAACCGAAGAAGATATGAGCAGTCCTCTGCATAATTGCAAGAGTTGAACATAAATTGTATATATATATATATAGTTACAGTGGTTTTTATGGGGATATAAGGTGCCGTTACTTATCGGTGCCGTGAAGATCTGACACCAACTTCCATACTTTGAACATATTCTCTGGTATACCCTCGTCCTCTCTAGATCGTTTTTTGCTTTTGGCATCAACTGCAGAATGAGGACCTTGGAGTAGCCATGAATTCACACATCTGCTAGGAATGAATTTGATGAGAGGAGGGCCCACTATCTTGATGAACATCAGCGCAGAGGTTGTCCGTACAAGCAGAGATGACATAGATGAAGTTACTAGAAGGTTCATCTGAGAGAAACCCCTTTCACATTCACAGAAAGATACTACATTTGTGTGCTCTAGATGAAGTTACTAGAAGGTTCATCTGAGAGAAACCCCTTTCACATTCACAGAAAGATACTACATTTGTGTGCTCTAGATGAAGTTACTAGAAGGTTCATCTGAGAGAAACCCCTTTCACATTCACAGAAAGATACTACATTTGTGTGCTCTAGATGAAGTTACTAGAAGGTTCATCTGAGAGAAACCCAATTACACATTCACAGGAAGATACTACAATTGTGTGCTCTAGATGAAGTTACTATAAGGTTCATCTGAGAGAAACCCCTTTCACATTCACAGGAAGACACTACAATTGTGTCCAAAGTGTGCTCTAGAGAAAGTTACTATAAGGTCTGAGAGAAACCCCTTTCACATTCACAGGAAGATACTACATTTGTGTGCTCTAGATGAAGTTACTATAAGGTTCATCTGAGAGAAACCCCTTTCACATTCACAGGAAGATACTACATTTGTGTGCTCTAGATGAAGTTACTAGAAGGTTCATCTGAGAGAAACCCCTTTCACATTCACAGGAAGATACTACAATTGTGTGCTCTAGTAGATGAAGTTACTATAAGGTTCATCTGAGAGAAACCCCTTTCACATTCACAGGAAGACACTACAATTGTGTCCAAAGTGTGCTTTAGAGGAAGTTGTGTGTCTGGGCATTTATTTTCTTGAAGATATTCACGAAAACCATGAACTGCTTCTCTTTCATTTAATCGAAATGTGCGTGCTAACTTTCAAATCTCAGCTTCGCCAAATGACAAGTATTACCAGGATTTTGTGGCCAGTGCTTAGAATCTAAAATCTTTGGCACATTCAGGCAAATCAGCATCATCCCCTTCAAGTAGATGCTTTCCAACAGTTTCTTTCAGACTTTTATAAAAGGCAGAACTTATTGCCGCACCATGCCTATCATTTGTGCAGAGTTCAATCACCTTGAACTTCAAGTACTTCTGACTTTGAAGAGACATACTGTAGTAATGACCAGGATTTTAAACTTTGAAGAGACATACTGTAGTATGGAGCAGGATTTTAAACTTTGAAGAGACATACTGTAGTATGGAGCAGGATTTTAAACTTTGAAGAGACATACTGTAGTATGGAGCAGGATTTTAAACTTTGAAGAGACATACTGTAGTAATGACCAGGATTTTAAACTTTAAAGAGACATACTGTAGCATGGACCAGGATTTTAAACTTTGAAGAGACATACTGTAGTATGGACCAAGGTTTTAAATTCTTTGCAGCAGACACAGTTTATTTTTACTGTTAATAAATTGAAACTTATTATTTTGTTTAAAGGTACCAGTACTGTATACCGCAAGGAAAAAAACACAGACAAAAACTAACTACAACTCAAATGTTCAAAGGTAACAGTGTAATATTAAAAGACAAATAAATTATATTCATAATGTTCCAAAATAATTTGTTTTATCATTTACCATACAGCATTAGAAGTAACAAACAACAAAAGCAATAAATGGATCTTAATGAAGTAATAATTCGTTAGCTAGTGCGTTTTTTTAACTTAACCCTAAAAGTCCTAGTGAAGTGGTGGTAAAAATAGCACAGATACCGGAATACGACATTCTGGACACGCGAGAAAGGCTAATCAATAACCAGTTGTTAAGAGCAAGGTGTTAGTACATCGAGGTGAACTCCTAAATTTGACTTGGGAATATAAACTAGTCTCTCCATCAGTTTAAAAGCTACGTCAATTATGTAATACAATCCTCATGAATAAATGCTTTTTAACTTACAAAACTGGAACTAAAATACAACATTAAGATGATTTAAACAGCTTTACACATACCAACCTTTCTTAAAGTGCAAACTCGTCATACAAATCTCTGGCCGTAAATATTTCACAAATTACAGCAAATATTTGCTGTCTCCATTTTTGACGTTTATCTTTCACTTACCGACGCATACGCATTTAGTTTATTTCCTTCTGACGTTCATTATTATCACATTTATTTTCTAATATGAGAGAGATAGAGAGAGAAGAAGAGAGAGGGGTGGGGGGGGGGGGGGAGAAATCATGGAACTTCCATGGTTTCCTGTCTGTAACGTGCTGACAGTTATGGGCTGTTCATGTTGGGTTCCTTCAGCCTTTTCCATTTTGTAACTTCAGCGTAAAATGATGACATGGAAACTGAAGAGTAGAGGAGAACATTCTAAAAATAGTAAGGATCAAAGACAAATCACAAATGTCATCAACCATTCATAAAGCATTAGGGAACAAAGATAAAATAATAAATTACGTCAACCATTCATGAAGCATTAGGGAACAAAGGTGAAATGATAAATTATATAAACAAATAAGAATGTATTAATGATCAACAAGGGTGAAGTAATAAAGGAAATAAACCAATCAGGACATAAATAATATTATTATCACGCCACTCTATGATCACACGACACTCACCTGACAACCACTATAAAGAGACAAGCTAAAATGCAAACAATTATACTGTTTAAAAAAAAAAAGTAAAGTACCCCGGTCACGCCAAGTGGCGTATAGGTAATATGGTGTTAGTGACCATACATTTTACAGACCTTCGGCACATGATTTTTGGGGTAATGTGGTCAGTTACGCCCGTGCCGCTATACTTTCCCAGAAAAGATCCGGTGCCCCCATTAAAGGCTGGGTAAACCCGGAAGCCGTCGGTTGTGATCGAACCCTACCCCTTGTCCTTTGTAGTCCAGTTCACTAACCACTGAGCTATCGCGGTTCCCTTAGACATGCATGAGCACAGCTTATTTGATCGTTTCTTGTTCTTCTATATTTCTTTCAGTCATGACGTCATGGTAAGTAAAAATAATACGCAAACATTCTGGTGATCGAGAAAAAATAATCAAAAAATAACAAAAAGGGAATTCAATAGATAATTTGTATGAGGAATAGAACATTTTCCTATTGACACACCGTTCTAAATATGTAAGTGACATGTAACGTCACATACACATTTTAGTAAGTGAATCACATGTGTCAAAAGAGATCCTGGAATAAACACAATACGTTATCATCATCGAGTTCCGTCTCTGCAACGAAGGTTGGCTACCATGAATCGCCATTCCAATCTGTCTCTTGCTTTGATGGTGCAGGTTGTCATAGATTTACTTGTCCATCTTTTGATGTTACTCGTCCATGTTAGTCTTGGTCTGCCTCTGCTTATTTTACCTTGTATTTTCCCTTACAATATTACCTTTAGTAGGCTGTCGTGTCTTTTAACATGCCCCAAAAATGTCATTTGTCTTGTCTTAGTTTTGTTTAGTAGTTCTGTTTTTATTTATTTTTTTGTTTTAAAACTTCATCGTTTGTTTTCTTTTCTTTCCATTCAATTCTACCTATTCTTCCATAAATCCACATTTCAACGGCTTCAATTTTCTGTTCTGTTTTCTTGTCTAATGTCCCTGTTTCTGCACCATACAGAACATTGAGAAGATGTAACATTTTGCCATTCTTATTTTCAGCCCTGATGTTATTTGTTTTGTTATAGTATATTTTTCATTAACATTACAAACAAAAAACAATACAAAACATCAGAAACAAACATTTGTAAAAACAGCTAACGTGTACAGGTCAGAAGTAACATTGAAGATGAAAGTCTGCACCCATACTATTATCAATCTATTATTTTAAAAACTCCTTGCAAATACAAACAGGGTCGAACAGCTAAGATAGAGACAGTGTGAACCAGACTTTAGGAACTGTAAAATGAGACTGGGGATCAACAAATATGAAGTATTTATATACCGAGCAGTGCGTCATCATAAAACACGTTTTTGATTGGTTGATTTGTTATCATCATCATCATCGAGTACCGTCTCCGCATCGAAGGTTGGCTACCATGGAGTGCAATTCCACTCCGTCTCTGCTTTGATGGTGCAGATTGTCATAGGTTGACTTGCCCATCTTTTGATGTTACTCGTCCATGTTAGTCTTAGTCTGCCTCTGCCTCCTTTAACTGGTATTTTCCCTTCCAAGATAACTTTTTATTAGGTATGATTTGTTTACCTTTGATTAAAAGGTAAGGAGTTGATAAGAACATAATTGTACCAATGCATGACTAAATAGAGGCTTTTGAGGGAATAGTTTCATACAAAAGTGATATGTAGAGGCTGTTATGATAGTGACATGGTTATAAGCACGGTCAAAACCATAACATTTTGGGAGTTGTCATTATGATGAAATTGCTATAATGGTGAAATTATTACGTCTGTGAAATGATTATGATGGTGAAATTATTACGATGCTGAACTTACGATATTGAAATTATTATGATGGTGAAATTATTATGATGGTGAAATTATTACGATGGTAAAATTATTACGATGGTAAAATTATTACGATAGTGAAATTAGTATGATGGTGAAATTATTATGATGGTGAAATTATTATGATGGTGAAATTATTATGATGGTGAAATTATTATGATGGTGAAATTATTACAGTCAGACAAGAATATCTTAAGGCTGCAAAGAGAACAAGGAAACATTTATCCCTCCGTCTACTACTCTTCAGCATCTACATATATCGCCCCACACACACACACACGCACACACTCACACACAAACTATGCACACATTCGTGCACAAACAAACCTAATTTTATTTCAGCCTTAAAACATTCAACATTTAAAAAAAAAGAAATAGAGAGAGAGAGAGAGAGAGAGAGAGAGAGAGAGAAAGAGAGAGAGAAAAAAAGCTCTCTTTCACGTCTCCAAATGAACTGGAAATCATAATCGATTCTGGAATCAGTTACTCTGTCAATCAATACTCAACGTGTAAAGCCGCGAAGATCGACACTGTTGTAGCAATCAGAAATTGTGTTCGATTTTACTCAATAATTAAGGACTGGAAGGCTTACTTACACACCCCACCTTCCCCGTTCCTTGTCCACAACAACAAACGATGCCCACGCCATTCCGTGTTTACCACAGAAGAGCTCCCTAACGATTCTCAATCCAAAAAGCACGCCATCAAACTAACCCGTCCACCATCTCTGTCCCGCCACCACACGTTCCTGTTGTGTACCCTAATCACAAGTAGCGGCCCAGGCCTTCACTTCCCTCACACAGGCAGGCGTGAATCAATATCCGGGCTGTCATAGGTGTAGCCAGTGCCTGCCAACATTCTCATATTGAAGGAGGCTCTGACAATCATCTCATAAATCAGGAGTTTCTAAACAATTCTTTAAACCATGCATCGCTCAAAGCCAGAGCTCCAAAACAACTAACAAAAGACGCTTTATTTAATCCAAAAAAACTTAATTAATAAATTATCAGTGTAAAGAAATAGGAATAACGTTGTCCGGCTCCTGTAAAGCTGGTAAAGGGATAACAGAAATATAATAACGTAGTGCCGATGAAAACGGAATGGTTAGAGCTTGTTTGCTGCTGTTATCAAATACTTTTGAACGATGTTAACTTCAGATAGTTGATGTGAACAGAGCTGAGGAGCTGTATAGCTGTAGGTGAGAATGATAACTTGAGAATGGCTGATGTATAACAGAGGCGAGAAGCTGTATAGCTGTAGGTGAAAATGATAACTTGAGAATGGCTGATGTATAACAGAGGTGAGAAGCTGTATAGCTGTAGGTGAGAATGATAACTTGAGAATGGCTGATGTATAACAGAGGCGAGAAGCTGTATAGCTGTAGGTGAGAATGATAACTTGAGAATGGCTGATGTATAACAGAGGCGAGAAGCTGTATAGCTGTACGTGAGAATGATAACTTGAGAATGGCTGATGTATAACAGAGGCGAGAAGCTGTATAGCTGTAGGTGAGAATGATAACTTCAGAATGGCTGATGTATAACAGAGGTGAGGAGCTGTATAGCTGTAGGTGAGAATCATAACTTCAGAATGGCTGATGTATAGCAGAGGTGAGGAACTGTATATCTGTAGGTGAGAATGATAACTTCAGAATGGCTGATGTATAACAGAGGTGAGGAGCTGTATAGCTGTAGGTGAGAATCATAACTTGAGAATGGCTGATGTATAACAGAGGTGAGGAGCTGTATAGCTTAGCTGAGAACGATAACTTCAGAATGGCTGATGTATAACAAAGGTGATGAGCTGTATAGCTGTAGGTGAGAATGTCTGATGTATAACAGAGGTGAGAAGCTGTATAGCTGTACGTGAGAATGATAACTTGAGAATGGCTGATGTATAACAGAGGCGAGAAGCTGTATAGCTGTAGGTGAGAATGATAACTTGAGAATGGCTGATGTATAATAGAGGCGAGAAGCTGTATAGCTGTAGGTGAGAATGATAACTTGAGAATGGCTGATGTATAACAGAGGCGAGAAGCTGTATAGCTGTAGGTGAGAATGATAACTTCAGAATGGCTGATGTATAACAGAGGTGAGGAGCTGTATAGCTGTAGGTGAGAATCATAACTTCAGAATGGCTGATGTATAACAGAGGTGAGGAACTGTATATCTGTAGGTGAGAATGATAACTTCAGAATGGCTGATGTATAACAGAGGTGAGGAGCTGTATAGCTGTACGTGAGAATCATAACTTCAGAATGGCTGATGTATAACAGGGGTGAGGAGCTGTATAGCTGTAGGTGAGAATGATAACTTCAGAATGGCTGATGTATAACAGAGGTGAGGAGCTGTATAGCTGTAGGTGAGAATGATAACTTCAGAATGGCTGATGTATAACAGAGGTGAGGAGCTGTATAGCTGTAGCTGAGAATGATAACTTCAGAATGGCTGATGTATAACAGAGGTGAGGAACTGTATAGCTGTAGGTAAGAATGATAACTTCAGAATGGCTGATGTATAACAGAGGTAAGGAGCTGTATAGCTGTAGGTGAGAATGATAACTCAGAATGGCTGTGGAAACAATCATGATTTGTTGACCACTTTCAAAGAAGTAAACAATTGAAATATACTGTAACAAAAGAAATTAAGGAAAAAAGATAGAGGGAAGCAGAGAGAGAAATATACAAGACAGTTTACAAGAGTTTCTTGTAGTAAATCAACATAATTAACTGTATACTGAAAGTTATGGGGAGACATGATCACCTATGTCAGGAGGCACGGCACTTGATGGTGATGTATTTACTGCCAAGCTATAATTGGAGAACGTGACGTCTATTTTGTAAATACTTTATTTTCTTTTCAACATAAAAGAGTTTGGTTTATATCAAAAGTATTGTCAGGTGATAAATGTGGTAGGGGAGCGACATAACATTTCACCCCACTTGTCCATAGTATGGGTAAGTGATGAGGGCCAGTGCTCCTCCTCTCTGACATTATTTGTCTCCTCAATCAAGTGAACCAGGTACCCATTCCTTATCAGCTTGTTCGACTGGAGAGCCCAAAACTGTGTTTGAACCCTCGTTTCGCTAAGCAAGAGCATTAGCTTTACCCTGCAGACGGTATCAAAAATACACAAATAAGGTTAAAACTATAATTAACCTTAAGGTTTTTACCCCATTTCTTATTCCAGGTTCTACGGGAATAGAGAATAATGGTCTCATGCCCAGTGCAGTTGCCATGAGGTTTCGGCTCATTTTTTTTTTATTTCAACCCCAATAGAAAACAAAATACTTGTTTTTGTATTTAAAGAACAAAAATAGTTGTTTAGTCATTCCGCCATTCTTCTCCTATAAGTCAAGTTTAGAAGAAGATGTCGAGTTTGATATAAATATAGTCTTTACTCTATTTTAATTCAACATTTTTTTATGACCTCCCAAAACTATTTGGAAAATGCAGAAAATCCGTTAGAAGTGTAAAATGTTTTTTTTTTTTTTTAAATACGTCGTTTATCAATTGAAATATTTCCACCTGTATATCAAGCGTAGGGAGCCAGTATTAGGGTGCATATTTACGCATTGTTACACCCCACTGCTGGCTCCTTGCTACCAGCTTTACCTCAGCGCTGCATTTTTTTGACTGTTCTCTATATGGGGCATATAAGGACAACTGGTAAATATTCTATCATCTTCTGATAACAGGTCCAATTAGATATCACTAGGCACGTAAGGTGTACAAAAAAGGTGAGATGCAGAATGGCTCAGGCAAAAGCAGCTTTCCAAAAAATGAGGAAAATACTATGCAATCCATTTTTGACAATAGAAACAAGTAAAAGAGTTCTTAAATGTTACGTAGAGCCAGTCTTAACATACGGATGCGAGTCATGGACAATAGGACAACAGACAAGAAAATCACTGGAGTCTGTAGAAATGTGGTTTTACAGAAGAATGTTGAGAATACCATGGACAGCTAAGAAGAGTAATGAAGAGGTTCTAAGAGAGGTCAAAGCAAAAAGAGAGCTAATTTTCAATGTTAGGAAGAGACAATCATCATTTTTTGGTCATGTAATGAGAAGAGAACAACTTGAATGTATTGTAACAATTGGAAAAATTGAGGGACGAAGAGATAGACGGAAGCAAAGAGAAAAAATAACAGACAGCTTAAGAGAATGGCTTGGCAGAAGGCTAACAACAGAAATGATAAATAGCTGCCGAGATCGAAAGTTGTGGAGAGATATGGTCACCTACGCCACTAGGCCCGGTACTTGATGATGATGAGACAGGTAAACAAAAACACATTTAATTTTTGAGTAACATGTCTCAGCCACTAAACAAAAGTAACATGTCTCAGCCACTAAACAAAAGTAACATGTCTCAGCCACTAAACAAAAGTAACATGTCTCAGCCACTAAACAAAAGTAACATGTCTCAGCCACTAAACAAAAGTAACATGTCTCAGCCACTAAACAAAAGTAACATGTCTCAGCCACTAAACAAAAGTAGCATGTCTCAGCCACTAAACAAAAGTAACATGTCTCAGCCACTAAACAAAAGTAACATGTCTCAGCCACTAAACAAAAGTAACATGTCTCAGCCACTAAACAAAAGTAACATGTCTCAGCCACTAAACAAAAGTAGCATCTCTCAGCCAATAAACAAAAGTTATATGTCTCAGCCACTAAACAAAAGTAACATGTCTCAGCCACTAAACAAAAGTAGCATCTCTCAGCCAATAAACAAAAGTTATATGTCTCAGCCACTAAACAAAAGTAACATGTCTCAGCCACTAAACAAAAGTAGCATCTCTCAGCCAATAAACAAAAGTTATATGTCTCAGCCACTAAACAAAAGTAACATGTCTCAGCCACTAAACAAAAGTAGCATCTCTCAGCCAATAAACAAAAGTAACATGTCTCAGCAACTACTAAACACAAGTAACATGTCTCAACAACTAAACACAAGTAACATGTCTCAGCAACTAAACACAAGTAAGATGTCTCAGCCACTAAACACAAGTAACAACTAACCAAAAGTAACATGTCTCAACAACTAAACACAAGTAACATGTCTCAGCCATTAAACACAAGTAACATGTCTCAGCCACTAAACACAAGTAACTTGTCTCAGCAACTAAACACAAGTAAAATATCTCAGCCACTAAACAAAAGTAACATGTCTCAGCAACTAAACACAAGTAACATGTCTCAGCCACTAAACACAAGTAACAACTAACCAAAAGTAACATGTCTCAGCAACTAAACAAAAATTGTTTATGTCGATAATTAAACAAAAATAACATGTCACAGCAACTAACCAAAAGAACCATGTCACAGCAACCAACCAAAAAGAACCATGTCACAGCAACTAACAAAAATAACGTGTCTCAGAAGCTAAACAAAATTACATGTCTCAGTAACTGAACAAAAGTAACATGACTCAGCTACTAAACAAATGTAACATGTCTCGAGTAACTAAACAAAAGTAATACGACTCAGCAACTAAACAAAAGCACTTGTCTCAGTAACTAAACAGATGTAACATGTCTCAGTAACTAAACTAAACCAATATGTCCCGGCAAGAAAAAATAAACATAACGACTAGATAAACTTCCGAATCTTGCTTATTGCTTCATCAAATCTAGACAAGATCATCAGTTCACAATATTTTTTGTTGTTCTTTCATTGCTTATTCATCATAATGGATTTAATGGCGAAAATGTTAGTTTTTTTTAGACATGGTGAACAAAAAATGTTCATTTTTCACTCTTGGGAAGAACAAAAATGAGTAAAAATAAGAAGTTTATAACACAGAGTAAACAGTAAGGAGCCCCCGTCACGCTATGTGGCGTATAGGGAATGTGTTAGTGACTATAAATTTTACAGACCTTCAGCACATGATTTTTTGGGGTAATGTGGTCGGTATTACGCCCGTGCCGCTTTACTTTCCCAGAAAAATCCGGTACCCATTTAAGGCTGGGTGAACCCGGAAGACGTCGGTTGGGATCGAACCCTACCTCTTCTCTTTGTAGTCCAGTTCACTAACCACTGAGCTATCGCGGCTCTCCTTGTAACATAAAACGTGACAACAAAATTGATTGAAGATATTCAAGCTACATTTCATATTGTGTTAAGCACCCATTTATTTGTATTTGTTATCATAAGTATTTATATCTTTGCTCTTTCATTCAAAACATTACCCCACAATTCATGTACCGAAGGTCTTTAAAAGTATGGTTACTAACACCATATTCCCTACACGCCACTTGGCGTGATCGGACACTTTACTTTTTTTTTTTGTTTCATTCAAAAATGTGTTTCTTCATCGTCTTCATAATCTTTTTGTACATGTCTTGTCCTGACTATGACCTACTATACGTGGCTTGTCCTGACTATGACCTACTATACGTGGCTAGTCCTGACTATGACCTACTATACGTGGCTAGTACTGACTATGACCTACTATACGTGACTTGCCCTGACTATGACCTACTATACATGGCTTGTCCTAGCTAAGCCCTACTATACATGGCTTGACCTTGCTTTGTGACGTTATGTCCCAGTTGACTGCAAGTTGTAGCTGAGTCATTGTACCTTTCGTCTTGACACATCAAATGTAGTCACAGTATATTTTTATTACTCTGATTTCTGTTCTTTTTTTCTTCTCTTTTCATATAACCCAAAGTCAACATAAGTGTTTTATTAATGCCTCTTTTAATCAGTGTATCCGTGTGTTCGATTAAAAACATTATGGGCATATCAACCGACACTGCGATGTGTAAACAACAATAATAGAAGTCATTGAGTTATTTGTGGGTCATCACCATTGTACTACAAACATGTACAAAGGTGCTCAGATTCCCTCTTCAGCATGTCCCGGAGTGTCCAGCTACTGATGACTCCAGTTCTGTGTTGATAGATAAGCGTTATTACACGCCCACTAAGTTTCTCGTTTCTGGTTGTGCCCATCTTAATGCCCATTTCTTTCATCCTAAAGAGTGGCGTAGACGCATGTTTGTCGAAGGCTGTGTCCACATCTTGAAGGGCTTTGAAGTCAGGATTTAGAAGTCATGATTTCAGGAGTATGTGACATGGGCATACCAAGAAGATGGTGGTGCCGAGATATCAAACAGACCTTGAACATGTCAACAGAAGTGGGAGATCTTGCAAGAAACATAGTTTTTTTTTTTTTTTGACGGGCTGTATGGAGATAGACGTTCTTCGAGGGACACACAACCTTGTGAAGACTCATCTATCTAGTTCTAATTTCACGTAAAAAAATGCTTTAGTACTTTTGCTTGTTTTCTCAGCATTCTAAGACAAAGCAAGCTTGCGGAACCAGTCATAGTGGATTCACAATGCTGTTGGATAGCAATTTGTTGCCTTTCAGCACGAAACTTTTATCACATAACTCAAACAACCTTTTATAACATGGCTCAAGCAGCCTTTTATAACATGGCTCAAACAACCTTTTATAACATGGCTTAAACAATCTTTTATAACATGGCTTAAACAATCTTTTATGACATGACATAAACAATCTTTTATGACATGGTTGAAGCAGTCATTTATAACATGGCTTAAACAATCTTTTACGACATGGTTCAATCAACCTTTTGTAACATGACTCAAACAATCTTTTATGACATGGTTCAATCAACCTTTGTAACATGACTCAAACAATCTTTTATGACATGGTTCAATCAACCTTTTATAACATGGCTCAAGCAACCATTTAGAACATGACTCAAACAACCTTTATGACATGGCTCAAGCAGCCATTTAGAACATGACTCAAACACCTTTTATAACATGGCTCAATCAAACTTTTGTAACATGGCTCAAGCAGTCATTTAGAACATGACTCAAATAACCTTTCATGACATAGCTCAAGCAATCTTATATGACATGGCTCAAGCAATCTTTTATGACATGGCTCAATCAATCTTTTATTACATGGTTCAAGCTATCTTTTATGACATGGCTCAATCAACCTTTTGTAGCATGGCTCAAGCAGTCATTTATAACATGTCTCAAAACAATCTTTTAACATGGCTCAAGCAGCAATTTAGAACATGACTCAAACAACCTTTTATAACATGTCTCAAACAATCTTTTATAACATGGCTCAAGCAGCAATTTAGAACATGACTCAAACAACCTTTTATAACATGGCTCAAGCCACCTTTTATGGCATGGCTCAATCAATCTTTTATAATATTGTTCAAGCCATCTTTTATAAAATGTTTCAAGGAACCAAGCCATCCAGTATTTTCTCTCTTTGTAGTCCGTGATCTCTTTCCTTTTATTTTGCCAGTTGTAATCAAGTATTTCAACTTTCCTCTTCTCATGATGTGCCCGAAAAATGTTGATTGTTTCTTTCTGATGTTTTTTAGGAGCTGCCTTTTGATCTTGCATACAGTAGCTTGATGACGATCGGGTGTCATCTGTAGCGCATGACGCTCTCTACCGGACGAGGTGGCTGTGGAGTCCCCATTAACGTCGTTAGCTGTAGATATTAAGTTGTGATTTGTCACGATTAGTCTAGGCAATATAAGAAGGTAGTTTGCCATTTCTTCCTTCATGGCAGTGACTGTACTAGTCGGAGATCGCAGCCATTGTCTCTATAAAGGAGATCCTCTGCACACCATCGCGTGTGTGGGGACCATAACCGGCACTACTTGTCGGCTGCTCACACAACACCATCCACCACTTCTCCAATGGCTTCACATAACCCTGATAGGGGGCCTAAACGGGAGCTCCACCTTGCCCAAGGGTGTCCCGAAGACTAGCGGAGGAAAGGAGACGTCTTACTCCTCTTTGGTAGGGCAGAACTCTACCCTTCTAACCCTCATGCTATATCAGTATTTTATATAACTGTGTTGATAATTCCTCATTACTGATATAGTTGTCTTGAAAGTGAGCTATCTATCACATGAGAGATGCACTTTCGACACATGACGATTAGTACATTCAATAAATAAACTTGATAACTCACAGTCTTGTAGGACAACACCTGTAATCAGTTCTTTATTTATTATAGTCTTTGCCAAAGGACTTGTCAATGTAACAGAGTAAGCTAAGGAAGCATAGAGAGAGCAGGTAATTTAGTCGTTACGCTCCTTGAATAGACGATGGCAGTATCATATAGTGGCGACCAGCAGATTTTAACTATGGTAATTTTCCAGGAATAACAGTTAGTCAGAGTGAGGAAGGAAGAGGTAGAATAGAGGACGACACGATGAGAGTTAAGAGCCCATGGAATTTTCCATGCAACAGAAGATAGCGCAGTGTCTGCAGGGGTAGGGGTAGGACACCCACCAAACTAAGTTAGATGTCCATGCCAGGTCACAAGAGCAAAGTTGTTGGAAAGGACCAGGTATGACTAGTAACATGCAACGACCTCGTGGTGTTATTGTCAGATCTCCACGAGTGTCCATCATGTTCACAACAACTAGTGGTTGTTATTGTGATGAGCATGCGTTGATCCCATGACTTTGGCCTGGCTGATAAATAAGTGGTCATCCAACTTCCAGGAGAGGTCATTGTCATGAGGTAACATTATGTCACCAAGTAGGCGAAAAATAGGATGCTTTGTCCAGATTTGGGAAAGTCCAGGTGTGAGTCACAGATTGTGGACACTGGACACGTAAATGTAGAGTGGCCAACACTTGTGATCAGTCGCAGGGGCACTCAGAAGAGCAGCTGATTGGCTGCTGAGCCTCAGGAAGAAGGGAGCTGTTTGAGTATTAAGGTTTTGCACAACAGTTTAACAAACACAGAATTCGGAGAACCAGAGAGCAGTTAAGATGTAGGCTCGTTCAGTGAGTACGGCTTCGGCCGACTGCTGAAAGCAGTTAGCAATTAGTTCAGAGAAAGATAGTCCAAGATGAAGTAGTAGATAGTTCCGTCAGTCCAGGATGAGTTAGGACAAAAGTCAGATTAGAAGTTTAGAAACAGTTAGAGTCAGAACAGTGAGAAAGTTAAGAGTAGGAGTCTTGAGTTAGCCAAGTCAGTTAAGAATCAACAAGTTATAATTATAGGTGTGAAGTAGCTTTGAAAGACAGTGAAGATTAATTCAAGTTGTGTGTGTTCATAAATTCTCACAAGTGTAAGTAGACCATGCTGAATAAATTGTATGATTAGGATGCTGGAATATCTTCATAACTACACGGCGACTTGCCTCAGAAGAATTCCTAAATTAATGAACATTAATTTAATAATTGCATCCAGACTATAGATCATGTGTGCCAGCAGAAAATCCAATAAATGTGATTATCATTATATATTAAAGAAAACGACTCTGTCATGATCTTATATGTTACATGTTGTAACATCAATGTAATGTGATGTGTTGTCAGATATATACAATACCACCAGAACAAGACGACGCTGTACAGGTTAGATTATTTGGTCCATGGACACAGCACGAATTCTGGGTTTGTCGCGGAGAGAGAAATCAAATAAGAGTGACAGAAAAGTTAACGGAAGAATAAAAAGCCAGTCCAGTTTTCAACCTGGAAATATCGTGTACCGTCTACTAAGGTCAAAAGTTCAACACGACCACAGTTCTACCTGTCCTTCAGGTCAGATTACGGTGTTACAAGTCTGAAATTTACCTGTGTCAAGTGTCTAAGAGAGGCACTAAATTTTATTCAGCACAAATCATTGTTTCGTCCACCTGAGATTCCAAGTTCATCAATGAGGCCGACCTTTGAACTGTGACCCACCACAGTGTTTATTTTGAAAGTATTCAGGAAGAGGCATAACTCTCAACAATAATCGTCATCGTCAGATAACTCCCGACACATTTGTAATTGTCGAACGTGTCGATTTTCTCATGTGGCAATTTATTGAGGAAAATTGTGAATTGTGATTGATAATTAATAATTTCAAGTGGTGTAGTCTTTATTTAGAGAAACAAGTCAAGTAACAAGTAAGAGTGTTAATAGATAAATATTACAATGGCCATTCGCGGTGTTAGAAATTAAAATAAATTAACATTAGACTTAGACTTAGAAGACAGAAGGAAGAAACCGATCATCAACAGCTGAGAAACAATAATTTATTTATTAAGTAGTTGGTTAAGTAATTAATTAATTAATGATTTTTAGAAAGTATTATTAATTAATATACCAGCGAATATTGTAAACAATTTTTTTAAACAGCTGGTTGAATTTTTTAAAGAGTACTGTTATGTAGTTTGGCTTAAAAATAAGTAATTTTAATATTATTATTGGTAAAGGTGACATGCCATATGTTATATTGTTCTGTAACCATTTTTAAATTGTACTGGATGTATTCTTTTAATAGTGTTTGAAATACTACATGGTTATTCCACAGGGAGATTAATAATCATTTTTTATACTACATTGTTTTTATTCCACAGGGAAATTAATAATAATTTCTATTTATTCCAGAACCGATGTACCATAAAGAAATAAAGTGCTGATAAAGTTAGTACATGTAATATTAATACATAGTAATATAAATTATGTTGTTATTATATAATTTTGTTGTTCTATCAGTAGTCAAGGAGAGGTAGGTATTATTATTATAGGAAACATGGCAACCACCGTAGACCCCACAACCGAAACACTGAACTGAGGACCGGCGATAAACCTGCCATCAAACTTAAGAGGATGGAGGGAGAGTGTAGAGAATTTGCAGACTTAACACAGAACTGGAGAGACCTAAAGAAAGAATATAACTTTCCAGGCTTGATCGGATGAGGTATCCACATTCATGGGAAGGTAAGGTAGAATTAATGCCTGTGTGTACATACGGAGACAGAGTATTGGTCTAACGGAAAGGGCATTTGTGAGATCTGGTGGAAGAGATGATATCCAGTGACAGATCATAAATATTTTCATTTAAGGACTAGCCACAGAGGACAGATGATTAATTATATTGACTTAGGAAGGATCTTACGACAATGAATGGAACTTTAGATTTAGCCAGCAAGGAAGAAATCATAGGAGAAGATGTGATTCAAGTATGAGCTCATTTTCAATATGAAATAGGAGGAACTTAGATGAGACTAAACGGGTCTTATGATTCAATAAGAAATAGGTGGAACTTGAATGAAGGAGACTAAACGGGTCTTATGCTGCAATAAGAGATTAATATTTACTATGTAGACAGGAGATGAATTATAAAGACTATATGTATGAAGATGTCAATAGAGGGACAATAAGGTTCCTAAAGTTATGATCGTATAAGAGATACGAGAGTCGATAGACGAGATGTAAACAAGGGTAAGGGATTCCCAAGGTTTGCCTGTGATAACTGACTAAAAGAAGCCAGAATGTAGTTAAGCCATATAGGTGACCACTTGGGAGTGAGTCACCCGAAGTAACGAAAAAAAATGGTGATAACCATGTTTACATTGGCTTAATTAAGGCTTGAGTCGAGTTGAGAGGACGCTATCTACAGACGCAGAAGTCTTAGCGCACCTAGAGTTAAGAGAACTCAGAATGGACAAACAAGAGATGATTTATAGAGAATGTCTGGAGATGATAGTAGTGTCAAGAGAATATAGAAGACAAGAGAGCTGAGGAAATAGAGATTACCTCAGATGAACTAGAAGTTAAGAGTTACCAATGTGAAACATATGGTATACTACGAGTTGGTCAGAGTTCTTAAACTTGCGAAGTTGGATGGTAATCCAAGGAACGACTGACCAATATAAGTGTGTAGCAAGGAGATGAGAGTGTTATTGAAAGTTAAGAGTTTTGAAGAATGAGAAATGAGAAACAAGGTGATGACCTGTGTTTGAGTGAGACCTAAAAGAAGTAGGTTTTTTTAATTGAAGAAAATGAGTCTAGAGGAGACTCATGTGAAATTATGTAACTGAGTGATAACTCGAAAGGTTACATAAGAAATTAAGAGATTTTAAGTTGTATGAGAGGTAATGACCTGAAGAAGATGGGTCTAGAGGAGACTCATGTGAAACATGTAACCAGAGTGGTAACTCGTAAAAGGTTTATATAAAGAGAAATGGAACTTGAGAGAGAGTTTCCAGAAGTTATAGAGACTAAATGTTAGTCCTGTGAGTAAGAGAGGTAAATAGAAATATCTGAGTCGAATAAATGAATATGACTGATAGATACTGTCAAGTGGACTGTATCCAGATAATTCTGATACTGAGAGTAGAGAAGAGATACTAGAAGAGTATCATGAGAAATGAGTCTAAAGGATGGACTCATGGGTAATTAATCTGGAGCTTGAGAGAGAGTTCCAGAATTATTGATTGATGATGACTTACAAGAAGTCATATAATATATAGAGAAATGAGGCTCAGAGAAAGAGTATGATGTAAATAAGTCTGAAGTATATATATAAGTATATTGATATATTGTTGCTCAACTAAGTGTTGTTTGTGATTTGTAGTCTCCGGAGATGTGTGCATTGTCTAAGTTTGGTCATATATGTTCTATGTGAATTGAGCAAATATGTGAAAATTTTTAATCATGAATATTTTTATTTCAGACTTCTTTGACAGTCTGTCAGAAGTTTCATTTGTAAAAGGTGGAAGATAATGTTTAATGTTTTATTAATACCTTACAAATGCGTGTTGTACATGGTTTGTCTTATGAGTTTATTTATAGATATTGGAGTCGCAGATGCCAGTCGACAGATGTCTGTGATGCCTGTGATGTAGCCTCAAGAAGCTGACAAACAGTCATTGTCAAGAATTAGTTAACATTTTCAATAAGACTTGCATTATAGTAAATGGTTGAGTTACTCATTCAAGGGACACAACTGGACATACTTTGAAATTATGTCCCCTATAAAAAAAATTTAAAATTTGTTTAGATTTTTTTTTAAAAAGAATTCTTGTATGGTACAGTACCTTACTATCTCCAAGATATTGTTGATGATCTATGGTTTTTAAAGATTGATTGTTATTGTGACAAGTATTTTTTGTACTGATTTTTGTAAGGAAATTTAGAGTTTTGTTTTGACTATTATGATTAATAGTAATATATTATTGATGTCCATATAACTCTGTCACTATTTTTATGTAGATGATACTAAGATTTATTTACTTAGAAATAAATCTCATATGTAATAAGGGAGGAATATGTAACAGAGTAAGCTAAGGAAGCATAGAGAGAGCAGGTAATTTAGTCGTTACCGCTCCTTGAATAGACGATGGCAGTATCATATAGTGGCGACCAGCAGATTTTAACTATGGTAATTTTCCAGGAATAACAGTTAGTCAGAGTGAGGAAGGAGAGAGGTAGAATAGAGGACGACACGATGAGAGTTAAGAGCCCATGGAATTTTCATGCAACAGAAGATAGCGCAGTGTCTGCAGGGGTAGGGGTAGGACACCCACCAAACTAAGTTAGATGTCCATGCCAGGTTCACAAGAGCAAAGTTGTTGGAAAGGACCAGGTATGACTAGTAACATGCAACGACCTCGTGTGTTATTGTCAGATCTCCACGAGTGTCCATCATGTTCACAACAACTAGTGGTTGTTATTGTGATGAGCATGCGTTGATCCCATGACTTTGGCCTGGCTGATAAATAAGTGGTCATCCAACTTCCAGGAGAGGTCATTGTCATGAGGTAACATTATGTCACCAAGTAGGCGAAAATAGGATGCTTTGTCCAGATTTGGGAAGTCCAGTGTGAGTCACAGATAGTGGACACTGGACACGTAAATGTAGAGTGGCCAACACTTGTGATCAGTCGCAGGGGCACTCAGAAGAGCAGCTGATTGGCTGCTGAGCCTCAGGAAGAAGGAGCTGTTTGAGTATTTAAGGTTTGCACAACAGTTTAACAAACACAGAATTCGGAAGACCAGAAGAGCAGTTAAGATGTAGGCTCGTTCAGTGAGTACGGCTTCGGCCGACTGCTGAAAGCAGTTAGCAATTAGTTCAGAGAAAGATAGTCCAGATGAAGTAGTAGATAGTTCCGTCAGTCAGGATGAGTTAGGACAAAAGTCAGATTAGAAGTTTAGAACAGTTAGAGTCAGAACAGTGAGAAAGTTAAGAGTAGGAGTCTTGAGTTAGCCAAGTCAGTTAAGAATCAACAAGTTATAATTATAGGTGTGAAGTAGCTTTGAAAGACAGTGAGATTAATTCAAGTTGTGTGTGTTCATAAATTCTCACAAGTGTAAGTAGACCATGCTGAATAAATTGTATGATTAGGATGCTGGAATATCTTCATAACTACACGGCGACTTGCCTCAGAAGAATTCCTAAATTAATGAACATTAATTTAATAATTGCATCCAGACTATAGATCATGTGTGCCAGCAGAAATCCAATAAATGTGATTATCATTATATATTAAAGAAAACGACTCTGTCATGATCTTATATGTTACATGTTGTAACATCAATGTAATGTGATGTGTTGTCAAGATATATACAATACCACCAAGAACAAGACGACGCTGTAACAGGTTAGATTATTTGGTCCATGGACACAGCACGAATTCTGGGTTTGTCGCGGAGAGAGAAATCAAATAAGAGTGACAGAAAAGTTAACGGAAGAATAAAAAGCCAGTCCAGTTTTCAACCTGGAAATATCGTGTACCGTCTACTAAGGTCAAAAGTTCAACACGACCACAGTTCTACCTGTCCTTCAGGTCAGATTACGGTGTTACAAGTCTGAAATTTACCTGTGTCAAGTGTCTAAGAGAGGCACTAAAATTTTATTCAGCACAAATCATTGTTTCCTCCACCTGAGATTCCAAGTTCATCAATGAGGCCGACCTTTGAACTGTGACCCACCACAGTGTTTATTTTGAAAGTATTCAGGAAGAGGCATAACTCTCAACAGAATATCGTCATCGTCAGATAACTCCCGACACATTTGTAATTGTCGAACGTGTCGAATTTTCTCATGTGGCAATTTATTGAGGAAAATTGTGAATTGTGATTGATAATTAATAATTTCAAGTTGTGTAGTCTTTATTTAGAGAAACAAGTCAGTAACAAGTAAGAGTGTTAATAGATAAATATTACAATGGCCATTCGCGTGTGTTAGAAATTAAAATAAATTAACATTAGACTTTAGACTTAGAAGACAGAAGAAAGAAACCGATCATCAACAGCTGAAAACAATAATTTATTTATTAAGTAGTTGGTTAAGTAATTAATTAATTAATGATTTTTAGAAAGTATTATTAATTAATATACCAGCGAATATTGTAAACAATTTTTTTAAACAGCTGGTTGAATTTTTTAAAGAGTACTGTTATGTAGTTTGGCTTAAAAATAAGTAATTTTAATATTATTATTGGTAAAGGTGACATGCCATATGTTATATTGTTCTGTAACCATTTTTAAATTGTACTGGATGTATTCTTTTAATAGTGTTTGAAATACTACATGGTTATTCCACAGGGAGATTAAATAATCATTTTTATACTACATTGTTTTTATTCCACAGGGAAATTAATAATAATTTCTATTTATTCCAGAAACCGAGGCCAGAGTAGAGCTCATAAGTGCTGATAATTAGTACATGTAATATAACATATAATAAATTTTATTGTTGTTCTATCAATAGTCAAGGGAGAGGTAGGTATTATTATTATAGGAAACATGGCAACCACCGTAGACCCCACAACCGAAACACTGAACTGAGACCGGCGATAAACCTGCCATCAAACTTAAGAGGATGGAGGGAGAGTGTAGAGAATTTGCAGACTTAACACAGAACTGGAGAGACCTAAAGAAAGAATATAACTTTCCAGGCTTGATCGGATGAGGTATCCACATTCATGGGAAGGTAAGGTAGAATTAATGCCTGTGTGTACATACGGAGACAGAGTATTGGTCTAACGGAAAGGGCATTTGTGAGATCTGGTGGAAGAGATGATATCCAGTGACAGAGTCATAAATATTTTCATTTAAGGACTAGCCAACAGAGGACAGATGATTAATTATATTGACTTAGAAGGATCTTACGACAATGAATGGAACTTTAGATTTAGCCAGCAAGGAAAAAATCATAGGAGAAGATGTGATTCAGTATGAGCTCATTTTCAATATGAAATAGGAGGAACTTAGATGAGACTAAACGGGTCTTATGATTCAATAAGAAATAGGTGGAACTTGAATGAAGGAGACTAAACGGGTCTTATGCTGCAATAAGAGATTAATATTTACTATGTAGACAGGAGATGAATTATAAAGACTATATGTATGAAGATGTCAATAGAGGGACAATAAGGTTCCTAAAGTTATGATCGTATAAGAGATACGAGAGTCGATAGACGAGATGTAAACAAGGGTAAGGGATTCCCAAGGTTTGCCTGTGATAACTGACTAAAGAGAAGCCAGAATGTAGTTAAGCCATATAGGTGACCACTTGGGGAGTGAGTCACCCGAAGTAAACGAAAAAAAATGGTGATAACCATGTTTACATTGGCTTAATTAAGGCTTGAGTCGAGTTGAGAGGACGCTATCTACAGACGCAGAAGTCTTAGCGTACCTAGAGTTAAGAGAACTCAGAATGGACAAACAAGAGATGATTTATAGAGAATGTCTGGAGATGATAGTAGTGTCAAGAGAATATAGAAGACAAGAGAGCTGAGGAAATAGAGATTACCTCAGATGAACTAGAAGTTAAGAGTTACCAATGTGAAACATATGGTACTAACTACGAGTTGGTCAGAGTTCTTAAACTTGCGAAGTTGGATGGTAATCCAAGGAACGACTGACCAATATAAGTGTGTAGCAAGGAGATGAGAGTGTTATTGAAAGTTAAGAGTTGTTGAAGAATGAGAAATGAGAAACAAGGTGATGACCTGTGTTTGAGTGAGACCTAAAAGAAGTAGGTTTTTTTAATTGAAGAAATGAGTCTAGAGGAGACTCATGTGAAATTATGTAACTGAGTGATAACTCAGAAAGGTTACATAAGAAATTAAGAGATTTTAAGTTGTATGAGAGGTAATGACCTGAAGAAGATGGGTCTAGAGGAGACTCATGTGAAACATGTAACCAGAGTGGTAACTCGTAAAGGTTTATATAAAGAGAAATGGAACTTGAGAGAGAGTTTCCAGAAGTTATAGAGACTAAATGTTAGTCCTGTGAGTAAGAGAGGTAAATAGAAATATCTGAGTCGAATAAATGAATATGACTGATAGATACTGTCAAGTGGACTGTATCCAGATAATTCTGATACTGAGAGTAGAGAAGAGATACTAGAAGAGTATCATGAGAATGAGTCTAAAGGATGGACTCATGGGTAATTAATCTGGAGCTTGAGAGCGAGTTCCAGAAATTATTGATTGATGATGACTTACAAGAAGTCATATAATATATAGAGAAATGAGGCTCAGAGAAAGAGTATGATGTAAATAAGTCTGAAGTATATATATAAGTATATTGATATATTGTTGCTCAAACTAAGTGTTGTTTGTGATTTGTAGTCTCCGGAGATGTGTGCATTGTCTAAGTTTGGTCATATATGTTCTATGTGAATTGAGCAAATATGTGAAAATTTAAATCATGAATATTTTTATTTCAGACTTCTTTGACAGTCTGTCAGAAGTTTCATTTGTAAAAGGTGGAAGATAATGTTTAATGTTTTATTAATACCTTACAAATGCGTGTTGTACATGGTTTGTCTTATGAGTTTATTTATAGGATATTGGAGTCGCAGATGCCAGTCGACAGATGTCTGGTGATGCCTGTGATGTAGCCTCAAGAAGCTGACAAACAGTCATTGTCAAGAATTAGTTAACATTTTCAATAAGACTTGCATTATAGTAAATGGTTGAGTTACTCATTCAAGGGACACAACTGGACATACTTTGAAAATTATGTCCCCTATAAAAAAAATTTAAAATTTGTTTAGATTTTTTTTAAAAAGAATTCTTGTATGGTACAGTACCTTACTATCTCCAAGATATTGTTGATGATCTATGGTTTTTAAAGATTGATTGTTATTGTGACAAGTATTTTTTGTACTGATTTTTGTAAGGAAATTTAGAGTTTTGTTTTGACTATTATGATTAATAGTAATATATATTGATGTCCATATAACTCTGTCACTATTTTTTATGTAGATGATACTAAGATTTATTTACTTAGAAATAAATCTCATATGTAATAAGGAGGAATATGTAACAGAGTAAGCTAAGGAAGCATAGAGAGAGCAGGTAATTTAGTCGTTACCGCTCCTTGAATAGACGATGGCAGTATCATATAGTGGCGACCAGCAGATTTTAACTATGGTAATTTTCCAGGAATAACAGTTAGTCAGAGTGAGGAAGGAGAGAGGTAGAATAGAGGACGACACGATGAGAGTTAAGAGCCCATGGAATTTTCCATGCAACAGAAGATAGCGCAGTGTCTGCAGGGGTAGGGGTAGGACACCCACCAAACTAAGTTAGATGTCCATGCCAGGTTCACAAGAGCAAAGTTGTTGGAAAGGACCAGGTATGACTAGTAACATGCAACGACCTCGTGGTGTTATTGTCAGATCTCCACGAGTGTCCATCATGTTCACAACAACTAGTGGTTGTTATTGTGATGAGCATGCGTTGATCCCATGACTTTGGCCTGGCTGATAAATAAGTGGTCATCCAACTTCCAGGAGAGGTCATTGTCATGAGGTAACATTATGTCACCAAGTAGGCGAAAATAGGATGCTTTGTCCAGATTGGGAAAGTCCAGGTGTGAGTCAGTCACAGATAGTGGACACTGGACACGTAAATGTAGAGTGGCCAACACTTGTGATCAGTCGCAGGGGCACTCAGAAGAGCAGCTGATTGGCTGCTGAGCCTCAGGAAGAAGGGAGCTGTTTGAGTATTTAAGGTTTTGCACAACAGTTTAACAAACACAGAATTCGGAAGACCAGAAGAGCAGTTAAGATGTAGGCTCGTTCAGTGAGTACGGCTTCGGCCGACTGCTGAAAGCAGTTAGCAATTAGTTCAGAGAAAGATAGTCCAAGATGAAGTAGTAGATAGTTCCGTCAGTCCAGGATGAGTTAGGACAAAAGTCAGATTAGAAGTTAGAAACAGTTAGAGTCAGAACAGTGAGAAAGTTAAGAGTAGGAGTCTTGAGTTAGCCAAGTCAGTTAAGAATCAACAAGTTATAATTATAGGTGTGAAGTAGCTTGAAAGACAGTGAAGATTAATTCAAGTTGTGTGTGTTCATAAATTCTCACAAGTGTAAGTAGACCATGCTGAATAAATTGTATGATTAGGATGCTGGAATATCTTCATAACTACACGGCGACTTGCCTCAGAAGAATTCCTAAATTAATGAACATTAATTTAATAATTGCATCCAGACTATAGATCATGTGTGCCAGCAGAAAATCCAATAAATGTGATTATCATTATATATTAAAGAAAACGACTCTGTCATGATCTTATCCGTTACATGTAGTAACGTTCAAGTACTGTGATGTGTGTCATTCAAGAGACTACACAAGATAATATACAACTCTATAACAGTCAACAACATACACAATCAGCAAATCTCTTATATTCTACAAGTTCTAGAAATGTTATCTTGCTGAGTCAATTTGCGGTCTTTATAGCAAGTAACTGGAGCCTCGAAAGCTCAGTGGTTAGTGAACTGGACTACAAAGTACAAGAGGTAGGGTTCGATCCCAATCGACGGCTTCCGGGTTCACCCAGCCTTAAATGGGTACCGGATTTTTCTGGGAAAGTAAAGCGGCACGGGCGTAATATCGACCACATTACCCCAACAATCAAGTGCTGAAGGTCTGTAAAATTTATGGTCACTAACATCATATTCCCTATACCCCACTTGGCGTGACAGCGCTCTGTACCTTTTACTTTATAGCAAGTAACTCCGTCATCGTGATAAGGATCCTTTGACAATCTATGTTGGTAGCTTGTAATTCTGTAATTATACTAATAGTTCTTATTCACCAATCTCATAACAGTTTCTCAGTTGTAAAATAATCATTATGTAACTATATGGTTCAATCTCTACTTTTATATCCACAGGAAAATTGTAGAATCTCTAGAGAAATCTTTCATGCTGATAACTAACTATAATTACTCGAGTGGTCTTCTAGAAAACGTCAAACAACTCCGGTATCTATTCTACTCTATGTCTATTCTACTCTTAGTCTATTCTACCAAACTGTCTTGATGCATTTTCCTAAACTCGACAAACTTCTACACTCTAACTGGCATCTTTTTCAACCTCCGACCGAGTGAATCTCCTAACCCATATCCTCCTGTCCTTTTTGTGATCAGTTTAGACCCCTCCTATCTCTTGGGCGCTCTGGGTACCAGGTGTTGTCAGTGCTGGGAACTCCGCCTTACAATTCTAAAACTCTCATCTCACTTACTGATTGCTTGTCAATAACCTATCATTTCATGAGGTATCTAGACACACATATGTCAATCGCCTCAAGGACATGGCTTCTCATTAAGAAAGCCGCCATCTATATTTCACCTAAATACGAGGTTCCTTTGAGCCGCGACAGCTCAGTGGTTAGTGAACTGGACCACAAAGGACAAGACGTAGGGTTCGATCCCAACCGACGGCTTCCGTGTTCACCCAGTCTTAAATGGGTACAGGATTTTTTTCTGGGAAAGTAAAGCAGCACGGGCGTAATACCGACCACATTACCCCAAAATCATGTGCTGAAGGTATGTAAAATATAGGGTCACTAATACCACATTTCCTATACGCCACTTGGCGTGACAGGGTACTTTACTTTTCTTTTACGAGGTTCCTTTCTCCGAGTTGAACAACAGAGAGAATTCGTGTCTGAATATAAAAGATTCCGCTTTGCTGATGCATTCCTTGATCTCTTGGAACTGGCTTCTACCCCTAGTTACGGCTACGCTATCTGTTCATGTTCTGACAGTTAGACCGCATTTACGTGACATCTACTATTTACTTCAGTCGTACGTTTAACATCTCCGGGATCGGCGGACGATCCCACTGTTCAAGTGTACCGACATACATGGAGCTCGAGTCTCTTTCTCGGGAAATCTCTGGCCTTTATCTAGCAGCCATTACGTTGACTTCTTAAAATCGTATTACGGATTTCGACTGCCGACCTGTCTCATCCAAAGTTCGTTTCGCTTGCTATTCACTCTGTCTGTTGTCTTGATTTATTTCTTCGAATTGTTCACACTATTACAATACCAAGTTATTTAACTCAGTAGAAAGGTAACAAATGCCATTTTTACTTCAAAGGGAAAAATATAAATGCAAACGGGGTAGAGGCAGACAAAAACTAAATTAGATCGATACCATCAAGAGATTGACAGGAGAACATTGAACAAAACAAGAGACAATGTGAAGAGTTACGCTTCATGGTGGCACGCCTTCATCGTAGAGGTGTCACAAAATGATGATGTAATACACTACCAGATAGTAATAATCTTAATTCTGAAACTTAAGTAACAACCTAACTTAAAAAAAAGATAATACTCAAAGCCTAATGGTAGATGTTATAGTTGAAGGAATAGACCTTGAGACAGTTCCAGCTACAACTATCTTGGACAAACTATAACCAGTCATGGAAAATGTACAACTGAAATAAACAAAAAAATATGTATGGCAAAAAGTAATGCCATGAAAATTATACTAACATCAAAACAAATAACACCAGGACTAAAAGTAAGAATAACAAAATGTGATATCTTCTCAACATTCCTTTATGAAGCAGAAACATGGACATTAGACAAGAAAGCAGAAAAGAAAATTGAGGCCGTTGAAATTTGGAGTTATAGAAGAATGTAATGAATTGGATCGAAAGAAAAGAAAAAAAAAAAAAAACAATGAAGTCTTACAACTAGAAATGAAAAGAGAACTACTAAACAAAATTCAAGCTAGGCAAATGAAATTTGTGGGGTATATTAAAAGACTCAACAGCCTACTAAAAGTAATCTTGGAAGGGAAAATACTCGGTAAACGAGTCAGACCAAGACTAACATGGACGAGAAACATAAAAAGATGTTCAAGTCAGCCTATGACAACCTGCGTTATCAACGCAAGAGTGGAATGGCGCTCCATGCTAGCCAACCTTCGGTGCGGAGGCTGGATTCCATGTCCTTCCTTCTTCTTCTTCTTTCCTTCCTCATCAGTCTTTCAGCGTCGAGGGAAGATATAATTTGCGGTGTT
This sequence comes from Megaustenia siamemsis, assembly GCA_032433765.1. Classification (NCBI taxonomy): domain Eukaryota; kingdom Metazoa; phylum Mollusca; class Gastropoda; order Stylommatophora; family Ariophantidae; genus Megaustenia; species Megaustenia siamemsis. The sequence continues at coordinate 22,992,840 of JAVIAB010000139.1, forward strand.
TTGCTCTTCTGTTCGCCTCTGCTGCTGCTATGTTTCCAAGTGCTTTTAATATTCCATCGATCCATCTTTTTCGTAGTCGACCCTTGGGTCTGGTGTTCTCACAACGTTTGTTGAAGGCTCTTGTGTTGTGTTTTGCTCTTTCTGCCTTGTCACGTGAGCCAAACCTTTTTATCTGTTGTTTCCTTATATATTCTATGGCAGGGGGATTCCTAGCTATTTTACCATGTTGGCAATGATAAGTAATAACTACAATATTGTGTATTCTGTTCGTCAATGTGCATGCACACTTTGTGTTGTTGAAGATTGTAAACAGTGAAACTCCGAAGAAAAGTAAAAATTGTATGATGCCTGTTATTAAAGAAAACCTCTAACTCCAGAGCCAGTTTTCCCACAGAACGATGCATTCACCACAACTCGTCTGAAAGAATCTCTGTCTCTAGCTAGACCTCCCACAGAACGTTGCATTCACCACAACTCGTCTGAAAGAATCTCTGTCTCTAGCTAGATCTCCCACAGAACGTTGCATTCACCATAAGTCGTCTGTAAGAATCTCCGTCTCTTGCTAGATCTCCCACAGAACGTTGCATTCACCACAACTCGTCTGAAAGAATCTCTGTCTCTAGCCAGATCGTCCATAGAATGGTGTATTCACCAAAGCTCGCCTGAAAGTATCTATGTCTCTAGTCAGACCTTCCATAGAAACGTTGCATTCACCAAAACCCGTCTGAAAGAATTTCTGTCTCTAGCTAGACCTTCCATAGAAACGTTGCATTCACCAAAGCCCATCTGAAAGAATCTCTGCCTCTAACTAGATCTTCTATTGAAACGTTGCATTCACCAAAGCCCATCTGAAAGAATATCTGTCTCTAACTAGATCTCCTATTGAAACGTTGCATTCACCAAAGCCCATCTGAAAGAATATCTGCCTCTAACTAGATCTCCTATTGAAACGTTGCATTCACCAAAGCCCATCTGAAAGAATCTCTGCCTCTAACTAGATCTCCTATTGAACGTTGCATTCACCAAAGCCCATCTGAAAGAATATCTGTCTCTAACTAGATCTCCTATTGAAACGTTGCATTCACCAAAGCCCATCTGAAAGAATATCTGTCTCTAACTAGATCTCCTATTGAAACGTTGCATTCACCAAAGCCCGTTTGAAAGAATATCTCCTCTAACTAGATCTCCTATTGAAACGTTGCATTCACCAAAGCCCGTTTGAAAGAATCTCTATCTCTAGTCACGCCGCCCACTTCTTTTAACACAGATGTAAAAAGACATATGTCTTTACATAGCCTAGGGGTGTAAAGTAATAGTCTCTTGCTATTAAGATGTACATTTTAACATCAATGTTGACAGTAATAATGTTTTCCAGGAACCTAACCATAAGTTTTAACTCCATATACCAAAATACAGCTGTAAAGCTTTACGCAAGCTCTGTCCATATCTACCGTCTTCCTTTTGTCCTTGACCGTGAACCAGATCAGCCAATGATTGACCAACACGGTTATTGACGTCACCTTGACTATCCATAAATAGATCGCTTCACCTTGCATGATAATTATTCTTTGACCCAGAATCGATACTAGTATTTCTTTATTTCAAATACAGATAGCAAACATTTTCTTTTTAAAGTGTGCAAACTTTCTATTCCTGTGGTGTGTATCAATACTTGATCCTGAGAGCATTGTTGTATTCTGGAAGTCCCATCAATAATATTTGAAGGGAGAGAAGATTTGATATTACAAAACAGCAACTTAATGTTTCCCCATTTGATAATTTCTAAGAGCTAACAGACGCTAGTAATAAAATCCTTCCGTGAGGCCACAACGGAGAATGGGTGTTGTGTGGGTGGTGGGGGTAGACTTGATAGTTCTGGCACTATCAGATAAGGGAAGAGCGGAGGTAGGGGCAAGTCCCCGGATCTGGCAGCTTACTTCGACAGTCAGGGTATCGACCAGAGCACGGGGAAGAATAAATATTTGTCCAGTTCTCATGGTGACCAGACAGAAACCACAGCTAGAAATCGATAAGACTACTAGCATTTTTGATTCCTGAAAACTTGGCTTTGATTAACCGGTGAAAGATTACAGTTTGTGTTATTTCTTTGCTTATTCTGTCTCTGACATGACAAATGTTTTAGCAATATTACTGTGTAACCAACCAGTAGAAAATATTTAAAATAAATGAAGTGATCAGTTCCACTAACCAGTCGAAATAATAAATTACGTCAAGAAAGAACACATTTAAAATCGTGTGGATATATTATAATCTTGTACCATACTAGTTGGCGTAGGGATCATGTCCTTCCACATTTCTGTGTCCTCAGTACATCGTATTAGTTCTGTTGTTAACTGTTTACCGTGTCACTACAATAGGCTGTGTATTACCTTCTCTCTTTATCGTCAATAATATATCTTTCGCTATATTTTGCAAGTTGTAACCAAGTACTACAGCCTGCTAAAAGTAATCCTGGAGGGGAACATACAATGTAAAAGAGGCAGAGGGAGACCAAGACTAACATGGACAAGTAACATCAAAAGATGGACAAACCAGCCTAAGATAACCTGCACCATCAAAGCAAGAGACAGAGCAGAATGGCGCTCCATGGTAGCCAACCTTCGTTGCGGATGATGGTATTCGATGATGAACCAAGTATTCCAACTTCACTCTTCCCATGATGTGCCCTAAAATGTTCATTGCCTCTTATTAATGTTTCTTTGGGAGCTCTGTTTTTCGTCGTGTTGGTCTCATTGATAATTTCCTTGTTGGTAGCATAAATAAATATTTATTTAAAAAACAGCATGTCAGCAACGAACATCCTACAACAAGCAATAACAGCTAGATACAATTAAACAATTAGGAGAAGAGCACTTCCAAACATAAGATCAACTAAGAACCAACACAACCAAATTTATTTGACATTAAAAACATAAAAACAAACTCTCAATTTTTTCCTTGACCATTTAAGATACCAGATAAGAAAGAACAGAATAAAACAAGGCATTTTCACAATGGCTGCGACCTCAACTATCTAATTATTAGGATAGGAATAAACAGAGTAGGATAATCTCGCTTGTAATCTTCGGTGCTTTCTTCATCTAATGCCAGATCAATAGGAGAACAAATGTGTTCCTGTTTCATGTGTTTTGATGGCAGTGGTCCCTGGACTGTGTATTCACAATAAACATGACACCATAAATTCATCCTCTGTGTCCTAATTTTCCCCGTAAAATTAATTATTCAGAAATATTGCCCAGCGCTCACTCCCTTGAGATTAAGTGCCTGATAGCTGGAAGTCAAATTATTTCTTATTAACAAGGTCACTCGTTTACAATTATCCACGCTTGTTTGTTTGTTGACGATATCCAGTGAAACGTGTTGCTGTTCTTTGTGGTCTCCTGTTAGAACATCGGGCGCACTTTATATTTGTATCCTTTGTTCCTGCCAGAGATAGTAGAGCATACCGTCATTCTTTTTGTTTTATGTTTAGATCATTGAATCTACATTTTTTTCTAGGTTGCTCATATTTAAGAAGTGATGAGGGAGCAACATTTTTAGTTTGTTTCACGACTAGATAGCGGAACATATATTTTCTTCTCTTATTTACTCTGTGTTTAGATAGTGTGAATGGCCCTTTTCGTCTTGTCAGACGGTCTAGTAGAGGCTATTGTGTATTTTTTTGAGGTTTTGTTTTTGTCGAACAGCTTCTCTCATGGCTAATTCTACCAATGTTTGACAAACACACACGGTCACAGAATGAACAAGTCAGGCCCACTGGTTCACAAGTGTTTTTCCATCCTTTCTCATGAGTCTTTTCTCATCTAAGTTTTGCCTTAGCACAGTCTCAAATGATGTTATACCGTTCCTTAACATGCTCTCCATGATGTGCGATCACTTGCCAGATGTTCCCAGTCATATTCACAGATGGAGAAGTCATTCAGAGATGATTTACAGATATCTATATATCGTAGTTTAGGTCTGCCGATTTGCCTTTTTCCGTGTGTTAGTTCGCCATATAGTATTTGCCTGCAGATGCGCTTTTCTTCAATTCGCTGGGCATGCCCCAGCCACCTTAGTCTTCGACATCTGAGCATAGACACGATTGTTGGGGTCTTAGCATGTTGCAGAACAGTTAAGTTGGTTATTTATCCTGCCATTTGACGTGCATTATTCTGCGGAGACATCGCATGTGGAAGACATTTAGTCTTTTTTCCTGGTTTGAGTATGTTGTCCAGGTTTCAGATCCATATAATAGTGTGTTAAGCACACAAGTTCTTGTTTCTTGTAGGGCAGCAATATCGACATGTAGCCTATTTAGTTCTTTATCTATGAGGACTGTTGTTCTAATTTGCCCTTCTGTCAGTGTGTTTGCTTTAGCAAGTCCAAGGCACAATGTCCTTACGTTCCATGTGCCAAGTTTAAACATTGGTGCTTTCTTCCCCATTTCACTTTGCCTACTCTGCCTGGGCACGGATATGGAGATAGTGTTTTTCCCAGTCGTACTATCACCCTCTCGACTTAGTATCAAGGATTTCCGAAGGAGGGACAAAGTCCATACAAAAGAAAAGTATGATTCTGGTATATTTCCTATATTTATATAGTGTAACATATGTATGATTCTGGTATATTTCCTTTATTTATATAGTGTAACAAATGTATGATTCTGGTATATTTCCTAAATTTAGGTAGTGTAATATATGGATGCAAAACAACAAAAATGGAATTCAATGGTCACTGACAAAACAACTTGATGACTTAGACTTTGCTGATAACATAACTCTCCTATCACACAGCCATCAACAGATGCAGGATAAAATGAGCATACGTGATGAGAGATCACAACAGCTAGGACTGAAGATTAATAGAGATAAGACCAACATTATGAGAATTAATACAGTTGGCAATAACCAAACAAAACTAGGAGAAATACCACTACTAGTCGTACAATCTTACATATATCTGGGCAGTAATATAGATAAAGAGGGAGGAACCAAAAACGTAAACCAAAATAAGGATATCAAAAGTAAGAGGAGCTTTCATTGCACTGGGAAACATAGGAAATCTAAAGAAATTAGGTTAAATACAAAAATAAAAATTTTCAACTCAAATGTTAAGTCGGTCCTATTTTTATGGCTGTGAAACATGGAGAACAACAACATTGACAATCACGAAGATACAAACATTCATTAATGGATGCTTACGCAGAATAAAAGGATGGAAATGGCAGGACAAAATCACTAACATAGAATTATGGAAATGTATCAGTCAAATACCAGTGGATAAAGAGATACAGCGAAGACGATGGCGCTGGATAGGACACACACTGCGGAAGCCAACTGAGAGTATTACACAACAGGCCCTTTTTTGGAATACCCAGGGGAAAAGACAAAGAGGAAGACCAAGGAATTCTTGGAGAAGACAGATAAAAGCAAAGATGAAGATGATGGGGAAGACATGGAATGATCGTAAAGGAATGGGGACAAAAACCGAACGGCTTGGAAAGTATTTGTTGAAGACCTATGCTCCACAGGGAGCTAAAAAGTTAGAAGAAAGAAAAATATAAGGATGATTCTGGTATATGTTCTATATTTAGATAGTGTAGCATACGTATTTTAGAAAAAACTGTCTTTGCTGTATTTTTCCATTACTGAGTTTTATAAGGAGGGGAATTGTAGGACCTATATCTAAATAATGTAACATGTAAGCTCTTCCTTCTCATTTGTCTCACATTGATATGTTTATGTTGAAATGTTTTGATATAGCTGCCATCACATGTTCTTTAGCATTTGGCAGCAGAATAGAGGATATTTCCATGGATTTTTATTGTATCGTGGTCATTGTATGAAGTTATACCAATGCCACTGGTTTTAAGTTAGATACTGAGACCCGTTCTATGTTATAATAAGTAAGAATAAGTTTCATTGCAGTCAGTTTATCGTCATAACTGTCCACAACCCGTCCAGCATTTCTCGAAGCGTACACAGATTGTTCCTGTAATGGTGTGGATTGTAGATACATCGGCTTTTCCCATTAAGCACATCGGATCGACCAAATCCCGTTTCCACTTTAGACTTCTCAGTCTATCAATATATACATTGTTATTCCATTCATTATCCTCCTCTTCTCTTAAGGAATTAAAAATAAACTTGGCGATGCCCTCTTTGTCCAGAGTCAAGCTACACTCAGTGCCAGAGATGCTACTGTGCTCATTGGGACCAAATTCTGCGTTAGAGTCCAGAAGTTCATCATTATTATATCAAAAAGGTGAATGTGTTTTTTTTTTCAAATGTGTATTTCGCTGCACATTTCTAATATTCGATAACGAGTGTGATATTAAGACTTCACCGAACACAGTTAAGTGCTGAAACAATCATCCCTCACTGCAGATACTAAGCCAAACCATAAACTTTTTTTTAAAATGTCTCTTGTTTAAATATGGGGACATCACCAGGACACATCGATAACTAACATCAATAGATTGAATGTCTAATCAATTGAGAGACATTGATAGAGGCTTGATAAATGATTTGTGGATATATGAGGCAAAAGTGATCAATATTGAGGGAGATTAACACGCCTTAACGGGAGGTATAAGTGGTGGAATCATTGATCGATCCATAAATGGCGATGATCAATTACATCAGGGGGTAAGAACGGGTACTTGACTAGCAAACTTTGAAAGAGTATTAAAAGTGGATAAGTACACTGGCTCCTTCAAGTAGTGTAGTGTGGATTGTCAACCCCAGAGGTCAGACAAGTATGGTGGGTTTCAGAGCCCGGAGTATCCGATCTCAATATTCCTCAAACCCCTCCATGACGCCAATGGCTCCGTCACCTCACATGGAAGGTGTAGTATAGTCTAGCGATGTTAAAGTACTTTTCACCCGCGATATATATTTATAACTATCATGAAAGGTGTTTCTTGTTAGTTGAATCGATCTTAAACGCACATCGGGCATCTTCAGATGTTCTCGGTCACCTTAAATATTTAACTTCAAAATTAATTTGTTACTTTCAATATGTTCATATCTGTCTTGAAAGTGCGCATTAATATCACGTCATTAACGGTTGCATTGACGATGATTCTAACATAATATTTTCACAAACCAACATAACATAACATATTATAACATCAATAACATATAGTTAAAACTCTTGTAATAGATTACTCAAAATATATTTTTTATAATTGGTAGGTGGTCAGTATGACGCCAGGCAGCCATGTATTTTTTGTAAGAAAATATATTACACTTATATTCAGAGACTGGATGACCGCAAAGTTGAGGTTGTCCGTAAAACTCAGCATATTGTAGAAGACTGGAGAGTGTGAACGGTACACGACCGCACTAACAGCAGCAGCTTCTCATCAATCTAAATTGACACGAATATGTGATCTATATAAGATACCTTTATCCATGACAAATGTACCTCTTGGTGCTTTGAAACATAATCTGTGATCTCCTTAGCTTCTAAACTTTTCTCTCGTATTTTTTTTTTTTTTTGGACAGAATTATTTAACTTAGGATTATGACATGGGCCTACATAACGTCATCAAATGTAAAATAAACACAAACGGTATTAAGCAGCTAAATTAACAGAACGACAAGACAGACTACGACGTTTCGGCAAAAGCTTTCATCAGGTAAAAAAGAAACAAAAATATACAAAGAGGCTTTTGATGAAACATCGTAGTTTTATAACCAGTGTGCAGCTGAGGAGCTTGTATGTATAAAAACCAGTATGTTATATTTTCTATATGAGATGAGCGTTGTATTCTTTATGATGAGGCTCGTGTTATCATTCTGTCTGCTGTGATGTGAGACAGGATCTAACTAGACAGAACACATCTCCTTGACTTCTAGCCGTAACAGAACTGGACAACAGTCGTGGACATCAACATCAATGTCAACTCCATTATGATATTTCTAGAGTCTGGCACAACTAGCCAGTAGTTTAGCAGGTTAAATGGCATGAAAACATCGAAGGTCAGCAATTACAGAGACCTGCAATCACATATCACACCATACTCACACACTCCATAGTGAAATAATACAAAATCACAGCTGCCACTCAGTTGCATCTAACTGGCTATCTCTAATAGAATTTCTAAATCATTTAAAACTGTCCAGGATGGACCCAAAAGTTTACATTGTTCTATGTCTGGCTAATTTCATGTTTCTAACTGTTTGGCTCATCTTCTACTTAATTTCTAGCGATCTATTCTTCACTAATTATGATATCAATCATTCTGTCCAGATGTTACCCATCCCGCTAGCACTTTGCCTGATCTAAACTTATCTCTTGTTGCTCCGAGATACTGGCAGGAACTGATTAGTCCAGTCCTATAGAGTTTTGTCACGTAAATTTCCCAATCATGCTATCACGAATTGTCCTTCAAAAACTGACCAGTGTTCCTCGTGGCCGAGTAACTTAACAGTTTCTGTCTGCTGTAAGCTCTATTAACCCCACAATCCAAGTACACTGTGTGAAACCTTTAAAACCTAAGATCTAGTACAGTTTGTCTTGTCTTTTTATCAGTTTAGCTGCTTTATACCTTATTGTGTTTACTTTACATGCTCACTGCAGCTCTAATCACGGCCGCGCATAGAATTTAATATTTTAAATAACTGTGATTATCTTTATTAATGCCATCAATAAAAATCTGTTATATCAATTGTGTTTCTTAATTAAAAAAAATATTAAAGTTGGCGAAAGTTTAGATAAAAATAAAGACATCCTGGGAAAAGTGTTCGACAAGATGGCGATGCCTTTGCAAAAATGCACCAAGCAAGAGCAGCAACGTTTTCAGTATTTTTTTTTAAAGAAAAGGCGTGCAACATGCAAAGCTTCATCATCGAATGAGTATTCAGTGCGATAGCGAGCGTAAGAGTCGTAGACAAGTGAATGATTGGATAAGTTCAAGAACTGAGTCACACAAGTGTTGGATTCTTCTTGCCCGGGTCCAGCATTCATGAAAGACAACATTCGAGATGTTGAAAACATGATTCGGGAAAAGCTGACGAGTAAGTCAGGAAGGTGGTACTGTGATAGTGATGAACACAAAGTGCATTATTAATACAACACAGAAACGTGCAACTCCAAATGCCCAGACACTTGTCCTCAAATCTGTATGGATTGACTCCAATTGATTACGATCAAAAGTTTATTTTCACAGCTCTATACTTACACTTTACAGACTCATCTAAATGTCTTGCCAGCAATCTATAAAACTATATATCATTAGTGGTCGATTGTATTATGTCTTAAGGAAAGATAGGATATACTCCAGGTTCTGTAAGAAAACAATCACAACTTCTGTAGATTGCAGCAATATCAAAGGCAAGATAATATGACTTCTGTGTAAAACTTATAACCGACAACTCTTTCTCTTTAAAATCGTATACTCCCTGATCTCACTAATAAGCAATGATCGCTCTAATAAGCAATACTTTTTCTATAAGCAATAATCTCTGTAATAATCATTGATCTCTCTAATAAACATCATCTCTCTAATAAGCTTTGCATTGATCTCTCTAATAAACATTGATCTCTCTAATAAACATTGCAATGATCTCTTTAATAAGTATTGCAATGATCTCTCTAATAAGCATTGCAATGATCTCTCTAATAAGTATTGCAATGATCTCTCTAATAAGCATTGCAATGATCTCTTTAATAAGCATTGCAATGATCTCTTTAATAAGCATTGCAATGATCTCTCTAATAAGCATTGCAATGATCTCTCTAATAAGTATTGCAATGATCTCTCTAATAAGCATTGCAATGATCTCTTTAATAAGCATTGCAATGATCTCTCTAATAAGCATTGCAATGATCTCTTTAATAAGCATTGCAATGATCTCTCTAATAATATTGCAATGATCTCTCTAATAAGCATTGCAATGATCTCTTTAATAAGCATTGTAATGATCTCTCTAATAAGCATTGCAATGATCTCTCTAATAAACGTTGCAATGATATCTCTAAAAACTCAAAATCTTTTCCTTTAAAATCCTCTCCTTCAAAAACAAAATCACAAACTCAAATCTCGTGAGGGAAATGCTAGAGCTAGCTAAACACGGCTCGGGTGTCGACACAGCTGGAATGTATAACTCCACGACAATGCGAGACCACATACTGCTAGAGCAACACTGATGATCTGCAGTTTGAGTGCATCTCACACCTTCTGTACTCACTCGACCTCGCAACGCCAGATTTCCACGTCTTCGGTCCACTGAAGGATGTGCTAGATGGAGCGAACTTTCGGACGCCGATGAGGTTCGGTCGGTGGTACGTGAGTCACTGCTCATCTGTCCGAAAGATTTCTCCCGCTGTTTGCAAGCGATTGTCAAGCATTGGCGCAAGTGCATTGAACTAGAAGAGGTCTATGTTCAACAGCGAAAGCGTAATCATGTAGGTGATTACAATAAATACCCTCTTCACAAAAATATGGTTGTTCTTTGTCAAACTGAAAGCACATTCTGTGTATATGTGTGTCACCAATTGTATGTGGTACGTTTTTATTGTATTTTTTGCTTATTTTCTCTAGTGTTTCCTGTTCAATGCATGTAGATCCTGGTTATTCATGATTCACGAGAAGAAAATTTAATATTTATTTTTCTTTTAAGACTTACTGTAATGAGTTATTTGCGGGTCATCATCATTGCGCTACGAGCATGTCCATAGGTGCTCAGATCCCCTCCTCAGCAAGTCCCGCAATGTCCAGCGACTGACGACACAGTTCTTTATTGGCTCATACGTCTTCTTATATGTCCACTAAGTTTCTCGTTTCTGGCTGTGCCCATCTTAACTACCATCTCTTTCATCCGAAGGAGTGACGTTGAGTCATGATTATCGAAGTTCTGTGCCGTTCCCACATCTCGGAGGACATTGATGACGTCCGCCCGATCCATTGGTTGACCGTCTTCAACGACTGCGCAGCTAGTCAACCAGTCCGCTCTTTCAATTTCCCATTCTCCCGCATGTCCAGGTGTAACAGGGAGTGTAAGGGTGTAAGGAGGTGGAGATAATCATGGTGGGTAAGAGAAAGTGATACACAGGAAAATAGTGCACGAGTTCAGGGTCTCCCATGAAGATTGAGGGAGCGAGAATGGTCAGGTGTTCAGAGTGACAGGTATATAGAGTTGAAACACGGTGAGTGAGTAGACTTAGGGAGTGAAGTGATTTCATTGGCTGGGGGAATGACGTAGGGAGACTTCCATTGGTTGAAACATGGGATACTTAAGAGGTTGCGCAGAAAGAAAAAGACAAGAGATCACATGTAAACTAAGGAGGTCGGTTGGTCGGGCTACGTCATTAGGGCGTGGATCCATTGTTTAGCAATAACAGGACAGAAAAGATACCACACAGCTTAAAGGAATGGCTTGACAGAAAGTCAACAACAGTAATGATAAATAACTGTCGAGATCGAAAGTTGTGGAGAGACATGATCACCTACGCCAGCAGGCCCGATGATGATGATGATGATGATGATTACTGTTGACCTTCTTTCAACTTCAAAACAGACTCAAAATGCGATGATCTGTCAGAAAAGCGTTTTTGATCGAGAAACTGAAACGACAAAGTTCTTTGGTTTAGCAAGATAAAAAAGGTCATCATCATCATCAAGTACCGGGCCTGTTGGCGTAGGTGATCATGTCTCTCCACAATTTTCAATCTTTTGGCTTCTTTCAGAACGTTTTCATTCTCTTCTTAGCTGTCCGTGATATTCTCAACATTCTTCTGCAGAACCACATTTCTACAGACTCCAGTGATTTTCTTGTCTGTTGTCCTATTGTCCATGATTCACATCCATATGTTACGATTATCAAGAAGGTAGAATTACTTCAATCGTCCGTGTCGTATGGGTATAAGTTGAAGGTAGTTGTTTTTGAAAATCTCCACCTCTCAGGAAGTGACACTGAGTTGGTTATTTATCGCTATTGGAAATTTAGCGCCAACACCAATTGCAAATTATAATGACTGTAGTTAACAGATTCTGACAGCTCTAGTTTTCGTTTACTTCTATCTAATACGAAGCCGCTGAAGGCCGAAATGTTTACATTTAGCGTGTTCCGTCCGAAAAAGAGACAGGTATATATAAATGTCCCGTATTGGCTTACATGGATTCAATGCAATTTAACGGGTACTCATCGTTTTGTCTTTTTGGAAAATAACAGAAAAGAACAATATCATATATATTCATGGTCCATAGCAATTCCGCCATTCACGGCAGCCGTTTTAGCCAATCTGTTAGTTCGTTCATTTCCTTTCAGCGCCCAAGTGTCCAGGGGAAAAAAAATGAAACATATCTCAGTCAGTACAGAATCTTTAGTGATACCAACCACTGTCTTCGAGCCCAGAGTCCTTCCTAGATTCTTGAAAATGCATCAAGTCTTTTAGGAAACGTATTTGAGTAAAAGGTTGAATTGCCAGCCCATCGCTTTAGTTACCGATGTGATCTCAATAGTCAACCTACTCGTAGTTGCTACAAAAGCATCGCTTTCCTCCTCTACTATTCTTCCTTTAACCTGAGCTGTGAAGCCCAAGCTCTTCGACTATACCGAGCAGCAGACCCATCAGTGTAGCTGACTGTCGAATCCTAAGGTGAATTCTCATTGATAAATGCGTACACCTCTGCCTCCACAATCACACATTTTTCATGCCTGCATTCTCTGTTCAAAAGGACATAAGCAGATAAGGACGAAGAGCGCTCTCTTGGCACCGGAAACCACATTTCCCCGGGCTCAATTTGACCGGAGTGGACAAATCTGTTGAATGTTTTCAGCCCGCACCTTCCACGATTGTTCTCCTTTGAGCCTGCTGCCCTTTCTCCTCCCAGCCTCACTGTGCAAATGACGTATATCAGCCCGGAGGTAGGCACGTGCATGGTACATCATTATTCTGTCTACGATGGTGGGAAAATCGAGGAGATATCGCAGGTGTTAAGCATAAATAAAAGAACATGACTTCTCAAGCCAGAAGAAACTTTCAGAGCCAGGTAAAACGTAGAGCAAAACAACGTTTATTTGAATGAATGGGATTCTTGCATTTGTTACATTTTATTGAAGGAATATAGCAGCATAGGTTAACGCTGAATGGCAAATGAAAAAAAAAGAAAGTAGAAGGTCGTTAGGATATTGAGATAAGGATGCTCACGTGATGTTTTTAACATTCTCGGTTTGAGACCCATGAGGTGCGATTTAAGTTTTTGTTGTCCAGACTGAATTTGAAATTAAACATTTGTTTCCATCACTGAAGTTCTGTTATCCACTTTTTGAAACTATCATAGGGGCCCATGCTTCTCTTACAGAGGTTATGCTCAGTGCCGAAATGTTCTTGTTCAACCAGGAATGAGTTAAGGGACTACCCGAATTTTGTTATATAATGCTAGTCTCGTGTATATGGACAGCAGGATGGAGAATTGTGGGGAACAAACAAAAATTGCATTTGATCGGATGCAACGGGGACAGCGCAAGTGTGGTCATCTCTTAGACAACGGATGATGTTGCAACTGTGTTTTTTTTTGTTTTCCGGGTTCTGATGGAAAAGTTATCAGTGAAAGAGGTCTTGTTCTTTTATGACAGCAGGGTCCACTAATGCTGAGAATGTAACAAAAAATATTTGCGATCAGAAATGAAAAGCGTGGTTGGTGAAAAAGGTTATGTCACCATAGGCAGATAAGGAATGAAAAAAAAAAAATACATAGATAAAAAGAATATGTATACATAAACATATATAAAACTAAGAATAACAAAATGTTCTATTTTTTCAACATTTCTGTATCATGCAAAAACATGGCCATAAGACAAGAAAACAGAGAAAAAAATTGTGAAATGTGGATTTATTAAAGAACTGAAAGAATTCAATGGAAAGAACATAAAATAAACGATGATGTCTTAAAACAACTAAAAACGAAGAGAGAAATACTAAACAATTCAAGCAAGACAAATGAGATTTTTCGGGTATGTTAAAAGACACAACAGCCTACTGAAAGTAATCTTGGAAGGGAGAATACAAGGTAAAAGAGCCAGAGGCAGACCAAGACTAACAAGGACGAGTAAAAAAAAATGTACAAGTCAGCCCATGACAACCTGTACCATCAAAGCAAGAGACGGGACGGAATAGCTCTCCATGGTAGCCAACCTTCGATGAGGGGACAGTGCTCAATGAATGAAAAGAATATATAACCAACAAGAACAAAAACAGATTATTCATTAGATGTACACTGAAACGGAAAAACAAAATAGGAATTTGTTTCTATTGGGGATATAATTTTTTTTTAAATCCTGACTTAGATACCCCACGGTGAATGCATTGTACATGCGGTCGTTATTCTACGGTCCCCTAGCAATATTCAACAGATCCCAGAAATGGGTTAATGAGGCAATGTTGAATTTAGCTTTAGACAATTGTTGTCATGCATTGACGTAGGTGAGTTAAGTAACAAACCTTCTCATATCTGGCAACGTGATAACTGTGACCTTCCAGGCGTATCTCACCTTCCTTGAGGCAGTTACACATCATTTATCACATGGGTAATCATGTGAACTTAAGAATAGGATTGAACACGCGCTAATTTCATCTCTAAACCAGCGCTCTAACCAATTCGTTACTGTTGAACTAAAATATGTATACACGAGATAATGGAAGGCTGAAAAACATCGACAACGAAAGAAATTAAAGGCGAGAGAATCAGTTGATAGATAAAGTAGCTTCGACAAAGAGACATGGAAGGAACAAAGGCTGTCTTGAAATGTTGAAAGAAATTATTGCTCTCAAATGAATTGATCTCCAACATCACAAGACATGACGTCACAGTGGTTAGTACACTACTACTTCACTGGTCAGATGAGTTTGGTCCAATTCCAAAGGTCTCAATGTTTGTTTTTTTCCTGATAGACATTGTTGCAACACAACCATCATTTTAAAATTGTTATCTTGGATTTTTCAAGGGAAGATAAGAGTGACCTGGTGTGATAATGACCACACTTCTGCTTCTTTTCAACTCCCTGTGGAGCATAGATCTTCAGCAAACACTTTCCAAGCGGTCCTGTTTCTTGCCATTCTTAAAAGAAATGGGCAAAACAAGGGGACGATACTTGCGCGACCTGTTAATGAGCGATGTTCGATTAAAAAAAATATTACTACCAACACCATTTTCTCTTGACGTCACGATGCTTGACGAGTATCCCTGTTTTTTTTTATTGGAACGTACCACACACAATAATGACAATAGTGACCTTGGAAGAAGTACGAACGAAATCAAAGATACATGATACCTGGTTTGAAATCAAAGATTCTTTATACTAGGCTCCCGAGATACTCCATCATTTTATTTCCAAGCATTCTTTGGTTCTTTGGTTATGGAAGGCCCCGGTACCATTGCAAACGAATTAAAATCCATAATTGCTCAACCGCTCGTGCCAGTGGAATCATCCGAATTATTAATTCATCTCCCAAACAAAGAAGGTAGCTGTAGTCCTCATCATAGCAGTCTCAGCACACGCCAAATGACAAAAGGCGAACCGCACAGAAAGTGAACACAGCCAACTGTTCCCTGCCATAGGATATCATCATTTCAAGCATTGCCTTAAATAATACTTAAGATAGTTATCATAAGTAAGTAAAGTAAAGTGCCACGTCACGCCAAGTGGCGTATAAGGAATATGTCGTCAGTGACCATAATTTTTATAGACCTTCGTTACATGATTATTGGGGTAATGTGGTTGATATTACGTCTGTACCGCTTTACTTTCCCAGAAAAAAATCCGGTACCAATTTAAGTTGCGTGAACTCGGACCCCTTCGATCAGGATCGAACCCGACCTTTGTAGTCCAGTTCACTAACCACTGAGCTATCGTGGCTCCCATTTGTCTTTAGGTGGACACCATATCATTCCAACTATTTGTTAAAATCGAATATGTATGTCAGCATCTAGTGCCGTGCTTGTTATCGTAATTTATCATGTCTTGCCACAACTTTCTATCTTAACAACTGCTCATCATTTTTATTGCTGTTTTCCCAAGAATCGTTGTCTTAAATTGTCTTGTAACTTTTCGCTCTATTTCATTATATCGTCCCTTCCCTCGATGTTTACAGCTGTAAAAATATATTCCAGCTCTTCCATTCTCTTAACGTGGCAGCCAAATATAAAAGTAACGATTGTTTCCTCGTTAGTTTGGGAAAAAAATATGTTTTTTTTTCCTTTGGCTTCTTTTAGAACATCTTCGTTACTCTCTTTTTTTTTTTTATCTGTCCGTTATATTCTCAATATTCCTCTGTGAAACCACATTTCTGTGTCCATGATTCACCTCAATATATCAAGTGCGGCTTGACATAACACCGGAGAACACTTTTTAACCATTTCATGGACAGAAATGGGTTGCATAATTTCATCTTCATTCCTTGTAGTGCAGCCTTTGCCAAAGCCATTCGGCATCCTATCTCTGTTGCACATCTACCATCCGAGGTTAGCATTATTTCCAGATGGTAAAATCGGATATGCAGGATCACAAAAAAACAGACCGACAGTGTAGCTTTCCTCAAATTGCGGCACCTCGTCTGATTCACATTTTGAATAATGCGGAGATGGGTAGTTAATTAGACAAGTAATTGTTATAAGACTGAAGATGTTACGTATTTGAAGAAGAGGATTTTAAAATCTGGTCATTATTAGTGCTGTAATAAATGATGGTTTTGTTGTTACAACAATTTACAACAATATAGCTGCGATCTTTGCCCCGGCGCATCCGACTTTGTGATTAAATATTTTGGAACTTATTTTTAATCTTTCCTCTTAAAGCCCTACTTTCTTGACAGGATTAAGATGTCCGATTTTAAAAAAATGACACAAATCAGTGGAACGATGTTTTTGTCAGCTTTGGTTTGCTCCACTGTCCACTTTAACGTCTTTGTTTGTTTAAAACTGATGAGCTGCACATTACAACTCGCTAATTTAGTTACAACGTACATCATCATCATGTGTCCCAGTTTGAGCAGTATAGATGATCAAGCCTTAATACAACAATCCACATAAAATGTCACTTCTATCATTACAGTGTTTATCCTATTTCTGGAGTCTCCCGAGGAGTTTATGTCAGCCAGAGAATAAAGGCCACATGCTACTTGCAATCAATCGAAACGTTCAGTTCAAGTTATTTACCCCCAATAAAAGGAAAATGTGATCCTACTGTTTGGAAGTCACTCTCACAATATTTGGAGTACGACAATAACCTCATCGTTTGAGCATTTTAACAATACTACTTGTAATTTTTTTTACAACCTCTTTATCATTTCATACACAGATCTACTTTCTTCTTTCCTCGATTTCTTGTACATTCTATATTTTTTTAATCACGCGTATTTCATGCTATTGTGCTTCAAATAATTTAAACTGTTATCTTCTTAAGCTCTTGCATCATACACTGTTTACATATTTCTCATTTGTTCCTGCTTTGTTCTTGCTGTCCTGTTGGTTGCTATCTGA
Source organism: Megaustenia siamemsis (assembly GCA_032433765.1). Taxonomy (NCBI): domain Eukaryota; kingdom Metazoa; phylum Mollusca; class Gastropoda; order Stylommatophora; family Ariophantidae; genus Megaustenia; species Megaustenia siamemsis. Next base: position 23,010,331 of record JAVIAB010000139.1, read on the forward strand.
TACCAATGTTGACTTCATTAATTATTAATTGTGGTTTAGTTCCTCAAGAGTTCGAGAAATGTACTCCTTAGGTTGCCATTTTCTCGTAGAATTGATTATTCATGGCTATCTTTCTAGGAAACATCTTCACACATACATATGTCCCTTTCAAGTTTTGTTTGCTCTCTTAACTTTCGATTTACAATTCGTTATACGCACAAATAGGACTGTTTTACGTAGACAAGATATGAGGGCAGCGGCGGATATTCAAAGGAGTCAACGGAGGCCATGACTTATGTAATATGTCATCAAAACATAAAACAATCACATTCAGCACAATGAGTGAATTCAGTGTACAGCCAGCAACCGTATTCCAGAGACTGCTGTTATGTAGTTCAAATAGTGAGCTTGATATCTATGGAGATCAAACCTACTATACCGTACAACTGCAACTATCGACCTTGCAACGTGTTGGGAAGTAGGTAACCCGTTTCTACAGATTTAGCAACTACTACCCAATTCAAAACAATGCGATTTTGGCATGTGACACAACGGTCTACTAAAAGTAATCCTGGAGGAAAATGCAAGGTAAGAGGCAGAGGCAGACCAAGAATAACATGGACTAGTAACATCAAAAGATGGACAAACCAGTCTATGACGACCTGCACCATCAAGCACAGAGCAGAATGGCGCTCCATGGCACCAAGCTTCGATGCGGAATGGCACTCGATGATGATGATTATATATAATGTTTGCAGGAATGTATGTGAAGATATTATTGTAATTGTTGTTATCGACACTCCCTTACAACGACGCAATGCCTGCCTTGCCTTGCCCCGTCACGCCAAGTGGCGTATAGGGAATATGGTTTTAGTGACCCTATATTTTACAGACCTTCAGCACATGATTTTTGGGTAATGTGGTCGGTATTACGCCCGTGCTGCTTTACTTTCCAGAAAAAAATCCGGTACCCATTAAAGGCTGGGTGAACCCGGAAGCCGTCGGTTGGGATCGAACCCTACCCTTGTCCTTTGTAGTCCAGTTCACTAACCACTGAGCTATCACAACGACGCAATAACGCTGAGAAAGAATTGCTTTGCAACAAGTTAGACCTGCTCCAAAGTTTTCACTTTTGCAAAAGAAAAATGAAGGACAAGAACAATTAAATCTACGTGGTATGACCAACATAAATGGCTATTTGACAGTACAACGAAGAAAAGTATATTTTGTTGGTAGTGCAAAGAAAATAGAAGGACGAGTGAATTTGCTGTACAAGTAATAGCCTAATGAGGCTAATTTAAGTGTACGAGTAGTCTATTAACTTTTTTTTTATATATGTAATGTGAGCACTCATCACGTTCAGGCCTCCTCAAGTTTCGAACACACCGTTCGGCGCTGGTGAAGAGGTACTGGAGCCATCACCTGCATGTCGTTTTGAGAAATCGATTACATTTGATGGCACTATCGATCTCAGACTGCAATTATTTAGACCTTAATGTAGAACGGTTGAAAATATTAAAAGACACGAATAGCATAGCTGATCTCTACTGATAGTTGTATCTTCTTTATTTGTTCACCTCAAATACATAATGTATGTTTGTTCTTTAAGTCACATTTAGGTTGATTAAAATATGGTTATGTATCACTAGACTTAAGATCGATAGTGTATATAGCCAATTTTGACATAGAAAAGTAAGCGATAAAGGATAGTAGAAAAGCAGATGAATAGACGAACAGAGGCAACAGAAATGCGATTTCTCAAAAGAATGTTGATATTTCACTGGGCAGCTAATAAGACTAACGAGAACATTTTCAAAGAGGCCTGCACAAAAAGTGACCTCCGGAAAAACATCCGAAACAAGCAATCACTATTTTTTTGGACAGATAAGGAAAAACAGCCAACAACTAAATTGACATGATGCACTGTAGACAGAAAATTGTGGACGGACAGGTTCGCCACGTCAACCGACATGTAACATGATGATGTTTGTTTAATATTAATAATATTTCTAGTAGAAAATTAAATCTTCAATAATAGAACGTGCTTATTGAGTCAGTCTTTGAAGTTTGTTTCTAATAACAATGAAGAATTTAACGAAATATTGTTTAAGTTAGAAAAATTCACATTCATGTGTGATATTAACGACTGAAGCTATTCCTACCAAATAGCGTATTTGTAGAGAAGGAAATGTAGAGCCTCTTAACCCACATAAACTATAAGATTTCTAGATTGATAATTGATATGCCATTTTGTGATTAATGAAACATCTTTGATCAGTTTGAGGCTAACTTACAGCAAATGTTTCAGGAGAGTGGCAGTGAAAGTTTGTAGTAAGCTAAAGGGAGAGCAATAGTGTAGTTCGCGTGAGAGCAGTAGTGTAGTTCGCGTTTCCTAAGTCATGTCTGACACGAGAAACCGTGATGAAAACTGTCCCTCCTTTAATATAAATATAATATTTCTCAAGTTTTTTTAATATTAAAAGGGTCAATTTGTGTCCTGTTTTTAGAAAAAAAAAACATAAATCTGCTTTAATATCAATCAATAAAGTGCATGCTGGCGTAGGTGATCATGTTTCTCAACAACTCTCAATATCGACAGTTATTTATTATTTCTGTTGTTGACCTTCAAAGAAGTCATTCTCATAAACTGTCTGGTATCTTCTCTCTTTGTTTCCTCATTTGGAACGCCGTCCCTCAATGTTCGCTGTTCTCACAATATATTCCACCATTTATCTTCTCATTACATGGCCAAAAATAATGATTGCTTCTTCCTAATATTGGAAATTAGCTCTAATTTTTCCTTGGCCTCTTTCAGAACATTTGCATTACTCTTCCTAGCTGTCCGTGATATTCTCAACATTCTTCTGTAAAACAATATTTCTATAGACTCCAGTCATTTTCTTGTGTGTTATCCTATTGTCCACGATTCACATCCATATGTTAAGACTGGTTCTACGTACCATTTAAGAACTCTTTTTCTTATTTCCATTTTCTAAAAATGGATTGTACAGTATCTTTCTCATTTTTTGGAAAGCTGCTTTTGCTTGAGCCATTCTGCATCTCACCTCTGTTGTACATCTACCATCTGAGGTTAACAATGTTCCCAGATGTTTAAATTCATTTACCTGTTTTAAACAACGGATAAAATGGTTAGGCCACGTGAGAAGGTAGAGTGATCAAAACACTACACAACGATCCTCCAATAAACGTTGAGAGAACACAAGACCCAAGGGTCGACCACGAAAAAGATGAACTGACGGAATATTAGAATGACTAGGAAACAAACAGCAGCAGATGCGAACAGAAGAGCTAAATACAACAAATGATATCTCCCCTCCTCGCTGAAAGGCAAATGAGGAAGGAAAGAAGAAGATGAAGACATAACCTCCATTAGTTTGTTGTTGTTTATTTTTTTTATTTATTTATTTTGTTGCTATTCCAATTTTACGTGTTTACCTCTAAGAAAATTCTCCGTTGGATGTGGGATTGGTGTCATAGACGAATAGACGAACAGATCACCAACTAACGTATAGCCATCTGCTATAATAAAAGACTTTACTACCAGAATTGTTTCTGTGTACTTGATGTTAACCAATACACAAACACGAAATGCACCAAGCTCGCAGACCTTAGAACAGTTGAAACAAACATCCTTTATAACGATCACAAATCAATTATAAATCAGCATTTTTTTCTTTTTGTTCAATTTTAATCACACTCACAGAAAGAGGTAGGCTGGTAAAAGCCCTTGCGTCAGATTTATTTCCAGCTGTAACAACGTTTCATGTAATGCACAAACCCATTTTAACTTCATTCTCATGTACTTGTTCCATCCATCATCGTCTCCCTTCTTTCCCCCCTTAACTCCGATGAAAGGACCAGTGCGGCCATTTCCATGTATGAATTCGGAGAATTTGTGAGGAGATTTCGAGGGCGGAAAATCGAAAAATCGTTAACATCTTCCCAGCACATGGAAGGAATAGAATATGTGGTCGTGAAGATGAATTGCTGGATTTGTTTCCATTAAATATTTCATAAATAAGAGATTTCACGTCTACCTCAGATTTCTGACTAATATGGGGACAATGATATATTCTTATTTTTATTTTAAAGGAAAATGACGATTGAGGATTACACTGAAAGGTACCTATCACACAAGGAGGCGTATACTTCCTCATGTCAATATTTATCCATGATCATCAGCAACTTTAATGGCCAGGCCGTCTCACCTTGTCAGAGAGATTATAGGGTTCTTTTCAACGGAAGATGAGTGAGCCACGAGGTGGCGTTGTGGTAAACACAACTTGCTAGAGCTTGGTCAGTTGCGAGTTTACAAGTTGAGTGGCGATGATGAATAGGGAAGAGACCGCAATGATCTCACATTGGGTAATCGTGCAATAATTAAATGAAACTGCAATCTGAAATTGACAAGAATCAGCCCTGACATGAAAATAAAGAAATTAACATAGCGACAAATAGAAATATGTTTAACCAGCAAACCACTAGAACTATGCAACGACTTCATCATCATGTGCTATACCGGCTGGCGTAGGCGATCATATCCTTCCACAATCTTCTATCACAGTGCATCGTATCAGTTTTGTTGTTGACTGTTTTCCATGCCATGACACCAAGCTATCCAGTATTTTCACTCTTTGTCGTCCACGATCTCTCTTTCCTTTTATTTTGCCAGTTGTAACCAAGTATTCCAACTTTCCTCTTCTCATGATACGTCTTCATCATTTACTTAAAATAAATGAGACGTCCGTGCGCTCACGCAGTGAGGTCAGAAAGTGTTGCGAACTAATTAATTGATTAATCAATTGTGATGTAAACCTCATTATATCGATCACTATTCGACATACTTCAGGTCTAGGTTTATGGGCTAGTTTCTTCTATTTGCATGTATTTTGTTGTTGTTATAATGTCGTTGTTTCTGTTTATTCCTAGCATAAGGTCTGTGACCATAACATCAGTTAATGCAGTTTGATTTTAACGCTACGATGTAATCATACTTCTTTAACAATTGTGTTTATTACTATTGTTCTCCCATACAAACATAGCAAACACAATGTCTGCTCTAGGAACGCAATTTTTCCAGTTCTATTAATGCCTGCTTGCGTGTGTGTTTTAATTCTGCGTATTTATGATCGAGAAGTTCTTTTTCGGGCTTACATTATGGACTTCAAATCAATTAAGATGCGTTGGAAATGTTCTTGCTTGATGGAAACTGAATGTGCAGCATTAACTAAGTAATTCGTAGAGATGGAAGAAAAACATAAACAGCCTAAAATAAAACTATAATCATTGTTCCTTAACCGCGTTTCAAATATTTCAGAAAATAAATCTGCAAATACCTTTTTGTTCCATTATTCTCCTGACTGGCTTGCCTTCGGTAGCTATGCTATTGTACACATTATAACCGTTGTTTGTTGCGTACTTTTAGGGAAAAGGTAGAGCACATCTGAGTTAAGCTGCATTGTTCACTTGGTTATTGTGGTTCCATTCTCAAATATGGTGAATGGTTCTTTTACTGAAACTTTTTCTTCTACCTCTTCTTCTCCTTTTCATCGTCTTATTGTTCCTCTTTTGTGTCCTTCCGAGAAATACATCAACTCGTCATGGACCGTTCTTAAAATTGTGTAACGTAGGCGTAGATACGCTATGTTGTAGTTTTACGACACTATTCTGTTACATCTACACGTACAAAATAAAATCGTACGGCCACGTATCTCGACATCTGATCAAACAAAGACCATTGTGTCAGGAAGTGCGAAACGAGAGAAAAAGAGATGCAGTCAGAGAAAGAACTTGGAAAATAGCATCAAAGAATAGTTAGTACTCGACTTTGCAGAGTCCCACAGAAGGATTGAAGATAAAGAATAAAGAAGGTTGACGAAGGTCTGTCAGTGGTGCCTCAGTAACTCGCATAATTAAGTGATGAAAACGAAAAAGTAGGTGAGTTATATGTGCTTCTATCGGCGCAACAATTCCAGCTCCAGAACTGAAAGTTTGAGTATAAAGCTCCCCTTCCAATCAATCCCTACTCGCTTGGTAAGACTGGTTAGTCTGTTACAAAACTCACATTAGGTTCGATCCTGATCGACGGCTACCAGTGGCTAGTCTGTTACAAACTCACATTAGGTTCGCTCCTGATCGACGGCTACCAGTAGTCTGTTACACTCACATTAGGTTCGATCCTGATCGACGGCTACCAGTGGCTAGTCTGTTACAAAACTCACATTAGGTTCGATCCTGATCGACGGCTACCAGTGGCTAGTCTGTTACAAACTCACATTAGGTTCGATCCTGATCGACGGCTAACAGTGGCTAGTCTGTTACAAAACTCACATTAGGTTCGATCCTGATCGACGGCTACCAGGTTCACCAAGCTTTAAATGGGTATCGGAATTTTTTTCTTGGAAAGGAAAGCGGCACGGGCGTAATACCGACCACACCCCCCAAAAAAATCATGTGCCGAAGATCTGTACAATTTATGGTCACTAACACCATATTCCCTATACGCCACTTGGCGTGACGGGGACATCTTTATTTTTACTAGCACCATATTGCTTTTAGTTCACTTGGTGTGACGGGTCTATTCACTTTAATTTACTTACCAGTCAAACACCATTGGACAAAGAGATATGGGGAAACGACGATGCTGGATAGGACACATACTGCGGAAGCCAAGTGAGAGTGTTACACGACAAGCCCTTTTTGGAGTCTCCAGGGCAGAAGACAAAGAGGAAGATCAAGACCTACTTGGAAGAGCAGATGGAAGCAGAAATAAAGAAAATAGGAACGATCTTAAATGAATGTTGAGAAACAGAACGTCTTGGAAAGTGTTTGTTGAAGACCTATGCTACCTAGTGAGCTTAAAGAAAGAAGAAATCGGCTGTTGTTAACCTTCCCATCACATTGAACCATGTCATCTTCAGCAACAGAAGTAAGACCGAGGCCTGAAAGAGAAATCCAGCAAAATCCTCAATCAGAGTGACGTTTTCTCTTTGCAAGCAGAGGTAGTCGCGGGTTGAATTTTTTTTTTTCGTTCGCTAGCTTTTACCTCTGACGAAGTCCCTATAGATTAGGAGCTGAATTTTGCGTGTTAATACATTTTTACCAGGCAGCCGTGTGGTTAGGGGTCCCTCGAAGCACAGGCAGATAACTCCGACTTCGGAGGTACTCATATTTTTTTCCGTCGATGAGTAATTGACGTTTCAAGCGGGGCCTCGCTGATAAGACCAGATGTGGTTGCCGCAGAGAGAAATCGTAAATAAAAAATCCCAACCGGTGTAGCCGGGATTTGAACCCACAATCTCTCTGTCTCTAACATGGCGTCTTGCCTCGAGACCAACCAATTTCCCAGTGGGTAGAATAATGGCAGCCGTCTATAGTTCCCATAGCTGAAAACGTCAAGATAGTAAGGGTATTTTGGGGTTTCCATTTCAGCCCACAGCTTACTTCTGTAGATGGCGATGCTATGTCCACTAGATAGCATCAAGGACTGATCGAACCGTGGCTCACGTTATTGCCATGTCAGGTCACTACCACAAGGTTACTGATACTCTCCTTCGTAGATATCAAATATTAATAATAAGCTAAGCCCCCCCCCCCCTCCAGACTTTAGATAAATGTCTTTGGAAACAAATGCCTTTGTAGGATCTCAAACAAAAGCTGGAAAGAATACATTTCAAGCGAGCGGTTAAGAGACGAATCTAAACAAGAATATGTGTCGAGCATTATAAGAAGAAGGCGTTGGAAATACATCGGTCATGTGCTGAGAATGAATAAAGAAAGACTTCCTCATTACATTAATGTGGAAACCATCTGGTAAAAGAAAATAAGGCAGACCAAGAGAATCGCTACGCAAAACAATTACTATGGATGGCTCAAGCATGGGACTAAGAAACAACCAAGAACTACAAAAACTGACAGCAAATCGTCAATCGTGGAGAACTGTGTCTTCTACTCCTTGTGCCGGATTCGGCCCGAGAGGAAAATAAATAAAAATTAAACAAAAAAAAACCCATCACAACCCCTTTAATTCACAGCCCTATTAATCTCACTCCTAGATTCACAGTCTAAATACTGTAAAATATATTTCTCTTCATGCTGCTATAAGAATCCTATATGATTTTATTTACATTTATATTATGCAGTTTCCACAGAACAATAATTATAACGCACACAACTAAAACTATACAACAAAGCAATCTGTGGCACAAGTAGGTGATCATCTAGTAAAGTAACAAAAGTAAAGAGCTTCCATCACGCCAAGTGGCGTATAGGGAATATGGTGTTAGTGACCATAAATTTTACAGACCTTCGGCACATGATTTTTGGGGTAATGTGGTCGGTATTACGCCCGTGCCGCTTTATTTTCACTTTCCCAGAAAAAATCCGGTACCCATTTAAGGCTGGGGAACCCGGAAGCCGTCGGTTGGGATCGAACCCTACCTCTTGTCCTTTGTAGTCCAGTTCATTAACCACTGAGCTATCGCGGCTCCAGATCATCTAGACCTCAACAAATCATCATACATATCTCACATTATTCTTTACAAATAATTTTGAAAAGAAGTCAGAAAATAAAAAAAAAACATAAAAACAAAACAGAACTAAACAATAAAACAACAGATAATGAAGATGCCTCGAAGAACTATAGGGAATATTTGGAATAACAACTATTTTCAGTCAACAATAACACTCAAAAATAAACTCAGCAAGCACACATATTCCCGCGCTTAAAGAAAATAATCCGCACGGTTATTTCAAGCAATCATACAAGATAAGCACACACACACAAACAACAAAAACATAAATTGTAAGCAACAATAAACATACTTAATGAAATCCGTTAACATTGTTAACAAATATTCAATTTACATAAAAGATAAATTTGAATCGATCATCCTTATTTAAATGTTTAGATTCACTTTACGACTGAGTAAACATTCCTTGCCAGTTTCAAGCTTTAATCATTACAATGTGATTAACATTTTATAAAAACTTAAAAAATCCAACCTGGAAATAATTGGAACAAATTTCCAACAAACGGCTACCCCACACTGCTAGATTTGAAAGCACAATTCACAACCACTTGGGAAATTAAAAAAAAAAAAAAAAAAAAAACGCGGCTGAAAAATTTGTTCAACAAATACACGCCAATTAGAGTTGCCAGGAAAGTGTGAATGAACGAGGAAACAAATAAAGGCACAAATATAGTCTCAATAAGATTACTCTTTAAGCTGTTATGGTCATGCTATTTCTGTTTTAATTTTTTTCGTAAATTATTACATAATGAAATGTTGAAAATAAAAATGTTTCAGCAACCAGTTTTATTATTAAAATAAATTAGTTTAAAAAAAATTGGTAAAATAACGCTTTATAAATATTAACTCCAGGGTATCTCAAAAATCCGCACTTATGTTAAGTGATAAAACATGTTTTATGATAACTTTATTCATGAGACACTATGTACATGATACAATTTCTTTATAAACATACACCGAAGCATTGATCCAAATTAGGTTGGCTTGAAAATAACACTGCTTCTAGGAACAAGATAGGGTTGTTTTTTATTGTCTTTGTTGTTTTAACAAGAACAGGGCAAATTTTCCAATTTCCTCCATGGTAGAATTCTCGGTAGCGAAGTGGTTCGTGTGTTCGCTAACTGCCATACTGAATCCGAATTAACATTCCCGAATGTGACTTAATTTCTGTAGAATTAATACACCTTCAATCAGACTATTAAAATGGATGTCTCTAGTAACTTTAGATGACCAATCTATAAGTGTACCAATGCAATGGATCCCAGGACGCTCCAAGACATCAAGAAATGCTAAATCCGATACATTAATTAAGAGAGAATCCATAGAGACACAGCTACACACCGCCATACCAATACACACAGCCAAACAAATAATAAACTCAAAAAGTATGGAACAGTTACAGAATTCATTGTTCAGAGAGAAAGTTGGACGTGATTTTATTAAATACAAGTCAATACCAAACCCCCAGAATAACGTTAACGACCTGTAAAAGAGAGACCAAACGACGACTTTCAAATTGAGAACCGACCATGTACCACTGAGCAACCATATCAATAGAATACAATGAAATCAGACCCCAGCATGTCCGCTCTATAAACACCTACACAAAATTGTAGAACATCACATATTTAGCTGTCCAAAGCTCATTGATATCAGTCAACTCTACTTTCTCAAAGACCTAATAAAGGGAATACCTTGTACGAAACTACAAGGACACTCTGAAACTCATGTAGATATTATTACACTGCATTGATGCCGAAGGACGTCAGCTCAAAGGCTGCTGGGCCATAAGAACAAGCGTGTCGTTGGTCATTAAGCAAGAATAGACACTAACATTATACCTGATTTTATCTTTCTTCTATGAACAAGCAATGATAGCATTTATTGTGCTTGGATATACTAACCACTTGGTGATAAATGCGATTCCCAGTTGCGGGTGTTTTTTGTTGTTGAATGTTTTATATTCTGATTACCAGAGACTATCCCTAGGAAAATAGAGCGCCATGATGTTGTGCTGACAACACCCATAATGTATTAAAGTTTAATGAGAAAACATTCTGAAAGTACTAACATTTTATTCCTTATACGTAAATTTCTGGACACGTATTCAGTCAATTTTTTTCTTCTATTTTTCTATATTTTTGTTCAAAATAGGGAGTGTAGGGTAAGGACGTGCTTGGCACGGTGTCTAGCTTTTTTCATGGAAATATCGACACTGGGTGAGTGATATAAAGAATGGGTGGGGTGCAATAACCATGAAAATTTGGTATATCAATTGCGCTAGTATAAAAAAAAATATAAATAAAATGCAATGAAAACATTAGAATTGTGTTTACAACCTAACATCAAGCTATGAGTACCGCCATCAATCATTTTGATCAAGTCGACAACATCAAAATTCAATCAACATTAACATGGTTTCAGAGTTCAATCAAACACGAGGAAGTGAGCATTATTGAAACATAGTTTCCTGGGACTGTAGCAGAAACGATCAGCAATGATTGCACGAGGCACTGACGAGGGCATGTCACGAGCATAATTGTGAAACTTCTAGTCATCATTTTAATTATAAATCGTTAATGTTCCATTTCTATAAACAACCGCAAAGACATTCGCTTCTTTCTTCATACAGATCTTTATTCAGATCTTACGAAAGTTATACACAGTTGGCTTTCAACAAATGATATTTTCACCAAATTCTTCACCAAATTCTTACATCATTTCACATAGCTCCTCGCGCGTCTCTTCGTGTAGACCGAACGCAGCTCTAAACTAATTCCAACATTCAGCTCTTCATACAGTTATCCCGGATGCGATTCATCCACTTATAAAAGTAAATCTTAGTGGAAACCTTGATGCAGGCAGAAACACAGCTCATCAGTACAACGCCTCTTTCCATTTTATTCACACAGCCCTTTATGGTTCTTGCCTATCTCCCTTGAAAAGCCTTGTGCATTTACTTTAGTTTCGCTTCCTGTTCTCCTCCCAGTTTAAAGATCTTGTTCAAAGATTTAATTGTCGGTTTGATGTCTGTCTGGTGACCTAGTTTAAATGAGCTAGCGGGCGATTTTATATATATAATAGAGAGAGAGAGAGAGAGAGAGAGAGAGAGAGAGAAAAACAGACGATGAGACAGACATGATAGATAGATAGATAGATAGATAGATAGATAGATAGATAGATAGATAGATAGATAGATAGATAGATAGACATAGAGAGAGAGAGAGAAAGACAGACAATGAGACAGACATGATAGATAGATAGATAGATAGATAGATAGATAGATAGATAGATAGATAGATAGATAGATAGATAGATAGATAGATAGATAGATAGATAGATAGATAGATAGATAGATAGACATAGAGAGAGAGAGAAAGACAGACAATGAGACAGACATGACAGATAGATAGAGATATAGAGAGATAGAGAGAGACAGAGAGAAAGACAGACAATGAGACAGACATGATAGATAGATAGATAGATAGATAGATAGATAGATAGATAGATAGATAGATAGATAGATAGATAGATAGATAGATAGATAGATAGATAGATAGATAGATAGATAGATAGATAGATAGATAGATAGATAGATATGAGTGAGGTGAGATTAATAACACGGAGCCGAGGCCAGCACGATAGACTTATATAATGTAACTATCTGACATCGCTCTCTCAATTCCTGGCGGAGATGTTGAAGTTTGTTAACCCTGGATGTTAGTGTAATATTAGGTCTTCTGTATCCTCATTCTGAGATCCACTATTACTGAGATCCCCACCATTACTGAGATCTCTGCGTTCTTTCCTCATTAGCAAATCTGCTGTCGACCAGAGGTCGACTAAAACTTCTTTCTCTTGTTATAGAAGGAGGACGTTAGAACAAGTATAAGAGAGACAAAAAGTATCGTAGATTAAACAAAAATAAATCAGGAGTTAAGGGAGACAATGACGCGTTAGACAGGAATTATTGAGACATACATAAAATTTAGCACAAGACAGATAATAGAAACTACACGGGGCAGCGACAGATATACACAGAAAGAGAGAGAGAGACAGACAGATCCAGCCACAGTTAGAGAGCAAAAAGAGTAACAGAGAAACAGAAAACATTGAAACAGACTAAGGATGACACTTAATCACATAAAGGGAGATAACACTCATGCTGTAGTTAAAATAAGGAAAGGAATTTGTGACATAGAAAGCAACCCTCAAAAGACTGACCCGTCTGTTGCGTCCCTTTAATTACGTGCGCCGAATTTAGAAGTCATTTCCTCAGCACAGAAAAAAATCGATGGCTGAAAACTGGGAGGGAAAAATGCCAGCAGTTTTGGTTAAGTAACACTGTCTCACTGTAACCATTCCACCCCAAAAATTATCTTTTATTTTTTGGCTGCAGACCCAGAATAATTTGTCGGTCGTAATATAAACAACCTGAGATAGGCTGAAGATAGTCTATGATTACTAAGAGTGTATATGAATAAATGAAAATAACTGCAATTGAAGTAGAATTGAATAGAAAGAAAAAAAAAACAACTTGAGCAATTAACCTTAGAACAGTACCATCAGCATATCTTATATCTTATATCTTATATATATATACATATATTTTTTTTTTCTTCTAATTCTTTCCTTCCTCATTTGCCTTTCAGCGTCGAGGGGAGATATAATTGCGGTCTTTTGCTCTTCTGTTCGCCTCTGCTGCTGTTATGTTTCCTAGTGCTTCTAATATTCCATCGATCCATCTTTTTCGTGGTCGACACTTGGGTCTGGTATTCCCACAACTTTTATTGAAGGCTCGTTGTGTTGTGTTTTATCTTTTTGACTTGTCACGTGGCCAAACCATTTTATTTGTTGTTTCGTTATATATTCTATGGCGCGGGTGGGGGGGGGGGGCTATTCTTAACTTTTTTCTCAGTTCTTCATTTCTGATCTTATCTTTCAGGCGGTTTCCTGTTATTCGTCTGACACATTTCATCTCAGTAGAGGTTATTTTTCTTATTATATTTATATATAATTCAAAAAGTAAATAACATTAAACCATAAAGCAAAATTCAAATTATAGAAGCTAAACAAAACTTACAATAAGATGGAAAATAATATTTATTTTTGTTTACTTCCACTTTATTTATATTTGAAAAGTTTTCTCCTACATCTTTTTAAATCGTAGTCTTTGATGAGATCCTCAAAACTAATGTTAACGTAACACATCTGCTTCTATACTTAATATAGATTAGGAATTCAGTAGCCTTGTTCCATATAATGAATCTTAGCGGACGTATGTACTTACTGAGTACTGTACTCTTGTTATTATTGTATATGTCTGGTATGTAATATGTTCATATAATGTGGGGGCCTCTTTTTGGTGCCCCCTTTCCTTGGTGCTCTAAGCACTGGCTTATTTAGCTCGATGATTAATCCAGGCCTGGTGTAACGTATAAGACGAATGGCAGACCAACGTGAAAGAGAGTGGAGCCTAATTACATAATACTCCAAAGATAGCCATGGAAAGAATTTCTAATTATTGTTTTAAAAACATAACAGAAAAATTGAAGCCTTTGAAATGTGGTTTTACAGAAGAATAGGTAGAATTGGATGGAAAGAAAAGAAAACAAACAATGAAGTTTTAAAACTAAAAATAAAAAGAGAACTACTAAATACAATTAAGACAAGACAAATGACATTTTTGGGACACGTTAAAAGACACAACAGCCTACTAAAAGTAATCTTGAAAGAGAAAAAAACAAGGTAAAAGAGGCATAGGCAGATCAAAACTAACATGGACGAGTAACATGAAAAGATGGACAAGTCAATCTATGACAACCTGCACCTTCAAAGTAAGAAACAGAGTGGAATGGCGATCCAGGGAAGCCATCCTTCGTTGCGGAGACGGCACTCGATGATGATGAAGATGATGATGGTGTACCGTATACTCCCACAAAGTATGGTGACAATGTGAGCTGTGTTTCACATCCGTTTTGATTGTGTTTTGATATTCCAATTGTTTACGATGAATGATGATTTCGTATGACAGGGAACAATTGGCTGTGTTCACTTTCTGTGCGGTTTCGCCTTATGTCTTTTGGCGTGCGCTGAGACTGCCAAGATAGGGACTACAGCTACCTTTCTTTGTTTGGAAGATGAGTTAGTAATTCGGATGATTACACTGGCACGGGCGGCTGAGCAATTATGGACTTTAATTCTTTTGCAGTGATACCGGGGCCTTCCATAACCAATAACCAATACACTGCTTATCCATAATCGTCATTTATGACGACATCCTTCTTACGTGTGCCTGAAAGCGTTGTGGGAAGCATAATTTTCTATCCCACTCAAGCATGTAGCATAGCCAGTCGTTAATCCATAACCTTGCACAGTATATGTGTTTATGTAAGTGAGACTTGGTCGACCTTGAAAGCATATAGTCAACCACTGTAGGCGCATAATGATGGCTGGTAAGATCAATTTCATAAGAAGGCTTATTTTTCATCTTTCTTTCTTTCTTTCTTCCTTTTTTCCTCTCTTTGTTTGTTTGTTTGTTTGTTTCTTTCATTTAACGCTGCGTGCATTTTATGGTATTTTTGAGACATAATTTGTTATTGTTTTTGCTGATGCAAATGTATTTTTTTCTGGCGATATTTTTTTTTCGGGTTACATTAATCTCTTTCATCTGATACAATTATTATTTAGGGGTGATATTAATTTGTTTTCATAGTGACATTAATTATTCTTTTTAGTGACATTAGTTTTTTTTTGGTGACTAAATTAATTGCTTTCCTTCTTGTGACATTATGGTATTTCATGATGATATTAAATACTGATGTCCTGAAGACCATTTGTATAGGGACATTAATGTAATTTTTTGTGACACATTTAAAAAAAATGATGTTAGTTGTTTCATCCTATGACATTGACTAATTAAGAAACATTTTTTTTTTCAGATGACATTAATTCTATTTCTGTTGAAATTGTTCTTTTTTTTTCTAAGGGCATTATTTGCATTCGCGTTTTCTTTTCTGGATATTAAAGTTTTTTTTTTCTTCCGCATTTTATGTTTTTCTAGAGACACTTTTTTTTTTTATTGCGAAATTAACATGTATTTGTTGTTGTTGTATCTGTAAGTGTTCTGTTTTCTACTGACATTAATTGATTCATTTTAATGATAACATTTATTGCTTTTTATTCTTAAGGATATTACTGTTTTCTTTTCGTAACACAATTTTTTCCTTTATGAAATTCTGGTGACATTGATTGTAAATCTCAACAATCTTATTTCTCATGCTCTGACCGTTCCATCTTGATCTTGTCTTTGGAATTAAATTACGTAGATGCACAACTTTTAATGGGAAACATTTTCATGATTGTCATTGTTGCTCTTCTTTTGCGTTAAATTGTAAATTGTATTGCACCATTTGAACTGAATGAACTAACCTTTCTTATAGTATAAACAACTGGTGGGTTGTTTTTTAATCCAGACAGTTGTAATATTTATTGTTCAATTCAAAGTGTTTGACACTGATACTTTAGTTATTTTGTTTATTTATCCCTTTCTAAGAATATAAAACACATATACTTCCTCCATTGGGGGCCTCTGTAGTTTAGTTGGGAATATCACCCGATTGGGTTACCGACGTTCGGACAACCCTCGGTTGATTCCCGCTGGAAGCAGTGTGAATTGTACTCGTGGTTGGAAAAAAAAAAAAAAATTATACCCCCGCTATTGACTCAGCCGCTGCCAGAATTTCTTCTTCTACATTTTTTTTAGCTCCCTATGGAGCATAGGTCTTCAACAAACACTTTCCAAGTCGATCTGTTTTTTGCCATTCTTTTAAGATAATTCCATGTTTTCCCCATCATCTTCATCTCTGTTTCTATCTGTCTTCTCCAAGAATTCTTTGGTCTTCCTCTTTGTCTTTTCCCCTGGGGATTCCAAAAAAGGGTCTGTTGTGTAATACTCTCAGTTGGCTTCCGCAGTGTGTGTCCTATCCATCTGTTGATGGCTGTGTGATAGGAGAGCTATATCATCAGCAAAGTCTAAATCATCCAGTTGCTTGGTCAGTGACCACTGGATTCCATTTCTGTTGTTTTGAGTTATTCTGGTAATCTAATCTATGGCCAGTAGAAAGAGAGTTGGAGACAGAAGGCATCCCTGCCTTACTCCTGTTCTTATTTCAAATGCTTCTGTAAGCTGCCCTTCATGCACCCCACTGCATTTCGTTCCTTCATACATTGTTTTTATCAGGTTATTAAGCTTCATGGGAATTCTGTAATGACTCAGCAACTTCCAAAGCATTCCTCTGTCTAAACCATCAAATGCCTTTTCGTAATCTATGAATCCAATATAAAGGGGGATTTTAGTTCTAAACTTTGTTCAACTATTATAAGTAGAGTAGTTATTTGATCAGCACATGATCTGTTCTTCCTAAAACCTGCTTGTTCATCTCTCAAATGTTTCTCTATGGATCTTTTAGTCTCTCCAGAATGATTCAGCTTAATATTTTTCCTGGCATTGATAGTAGCATAATTCCCCTATAATTTGTGCACTCCTGTAAACTTCCTGTCTTTGGTAGTTTGATCATATAATCTTCTTTCCAGTCTTTAGGTATTTCTTCCCTCTCCCAAATTTTATCTAATAGATTATGTAACATCTTGGTAGAGTTGTTAATATCTGCCTTGATGGCTTCCGAAGGAATTTTTATCTGGTCCTGTGGCTTTACCATTTTTTAATAGCTTTATGGCTTTCACTATTTCTTCCTTGCTTGGTTTTTCACAGTTAACGTGTAACTCTTCTCTGCTGGTAGTATTTCTGGAGGATTATTTGAGCTGGGTCTATTTAAAAGTTCTTCAAAGTGCTCCTTCCATCTCTCCATTTGTTCCCTTATATTACTAAGCAGATTTCCTTTCTTATCTTTAATAAAGGCATAGATCTGTTTGTGTTTGCCACTTAATTTCTTTGTGCTGTTGTACAGTTCTTTCATATTTCCTTTATTTGCTGCTTCTTCTGCCTCTTTAGCTAGTTCATCTATATATTTCCTCGTATCCCTTTTAATGATTCTTCTCACTTCTTTGTTCACCTCTGTGTAAGCTTCTTGTGTCTGACTTTATTACTTCTCGTTTTGCTTTTATTTATGTCTGTTTTTTTTTCTTTCTTTCTTTAATATTATTCAGAGTCTCTGCTGTCATCCATGCCTTATTCTGGCGTTTTATTTTCCCGAGTGTTTCTTCGCATGTCTCTTTCCATATATTTTTTACCTGTTTCCAATGATCTTCTATATTTATTGTATTCTCTAGTTGTTGGAGGACTTGGTATTTGTTTTATATTGTGATTGTAAAATTATCTTTAATTCCTTGTTCTTAAGAAACCCTACATTGAAATACTTTCTACCTTTATTCGTTGTAGTATATCTTTTTAGCTTAAGTTTAAGTTTGGCTATCAGAAGATGATGATCTGAAGCTACACCTGCCCATCTATATACTTTTACATCCAGTAAGGATGACTTAAACTTATTATTAATACATATGTGATCAATTTGATTTTCCGTTCTATGATCTAGTGACTTCCATGTAGCTTTATGTATTCTCTTATGTTGGAATATTATTCCTCCTAGGCTCACTTAATTAAGGGCGCAGAAATTCACAAATATCTCTCCATTCTCGCTGGCAGAATTTGGAACCAGAGTATTACTCTGGGAAGGTGAGGAATGTCGTCTCGCATCGTGAGTTTCGATGCTTGAAGCGACACTATCCAGAAGTCTTCGAACACTTCTGGATAGTCGGCCGAGCACATATGGGTGAGAACTCGCGTGCTAAGACTCCGATTCAAGTCTCATACCTTACTTTTACTTCTTCCATTACATATGTGAAGTGATTAGATGAAGCTTTACCTTAATATTTCACAAATTTGTGTGGTTAAAAAATTGAATATTACATCCCACGAAGCTCTTACATTTGCCATTTTTAAAATCTTTGTATTATGTGCTATTTTATGAGTATCAAAATATCACTCATATATAAATATTTGCTTTAACTGAAAACTGTATATTTTGTGTGTAACATTACAAATATATTATAGTGAAAGAAAGCAAAAATAAAGGACTCAGCCTTAATAGCAAAAAGACAGAAGTAATGGTAACAACAAAGAAAAAGACATCACCTCGGTGAAAAATAAAGATAAGTGGAAAAATATTAAAACAGGTAAATGAATTTAAATATTTGGGAACAATGTTAATCTCAGACGGATTATGTACATCAGAAGTGATATACATAATGGCTTAGGCAAAAGCAGCTTTCCAAAAAATGAGGAAGATACTATGCAATCGATTTTGACAATATAAACAAGAAAGACGGTTCTTAAATGTTATGTAGTGCCAGTCTTAACATATTGATGTGAATCATGGACAATAGAACAACAGATAAGGAAATCACTGGAGTCTGTAGAAATGTGGTTTTACAGAAGAATGTTAAGAATACCATAGACAGCTAAGAAGAGTAATGAAAACGTTCTGAAAGAGGCCAAAGCAAAAAAGAGAGCTAATTTCCAATATTATGAAGAAATAATAATCATTTTTTGGCCTTGTAATGAGAAGAGAACAACTGGAATATATTTTAACAACTGGGAAAATTGAGGGACGAAGAGATAGAGGGAAGCAAAGAGAAAAGATACCAGACAGCTTAAGATAATGACTTGGCAGAAGGTCAACAACAGAAATGATAAATAACTGTCGAGATCGAAAGTTGTGGAGAGACATGATCACCTGCGCCAGCAGACCCGGTACTTAATGATGATGATGAATATCATAAAGGGCAACTACTCCCATGAAATACAGAATTTCAAAGTTAGTGTAATTACCAGGATCAGGTCATATTCATCCATAAATTATGCATCATTTCCAATATTAGAACTTAAATGTCACTTTAAGGTTAAAACAAACAACTGTGTAGTATACGTAGTAACAATGTTACTCATATAACGTTGCATTATATTTATAATAATATTCGTATAGCCTGCAGAGGTTAATGTTCTAGAGTAGTAGAACAATTAAAACTTATAACTGAGCTGTAGAACAATTAAAAATTATAACTGAGCTGTAGAACAATTAAAAATTATAACTGAGCTGTAGAACAATTAAAAATTATAACTGAGCTGTAGAACAATTAAAAATTATAACTGAGCTGTAGAACAATTAAAAATTATAACTGACTAGTAGAAAAATATTGAGGTAGGAACTGAGTAGTAGAACAATTAAAAATTATAACTGAGCTGTAGAACAATTAAAAATTATAACTGACTAGTAGAAAAATATTGAGGTAGGAACTGAGTAGTAGAACAATTAAAAATTATAACTGAGCTGTAGAACAATTAAAAGTTGGAACTGAGTTGTAGAAAAATATAGAAGTTAAACTGAGTAGTAGGGGGTCAAGGCAAAAAAAATACAAATGAATGCATGAAAAGCTAAGCTGCAGCAAAGCTAAATGTGAAGGTGAATTGGAAAAAAAAAATAGTATGGTTAAAGCTTTAAGTAATTGATAGACGACACAAATTGAGTGGTAGAAAAATATAGAAGTTAGAACTTGATAGTAAAAAAATATAGAATTTGGAACTGAGTAGTTGAAAAATATTGGAGTTAAAGCTGAACAGTATAAAAAATGAGGGAGCCAAACTTCAGTACAGGCGTAGATTTCATTGATCTAGTACGGTCTGATGTTTCTCCTAAACACCCGCAAATTCTTGGCTTGTGTGTTGATATCGCCATTAGCACCAGATGCTCTCGGACAAAGCTCGCGAGATCAAGATAAAGTCCTCCATATTTCGACTCCGCCAGTGCTGAAATGAAGTCTCAAACAAAAGAGATAAAATTAACACAGTACTGGAATTTCAAAGACAAACCATTGGCAGACATCTTGAGGTTTCTGCCAGCGTCAGATATTTAATGAAATGTGTTTTTTTTAAAATCTATCAAATAGATGATGCTAAAGAACTTGTTTAACGTAGCCATCACTAACAAATTACAGTTTATAGGACGTTAAAAACATACCAGTTGTAGTAGAGATCAGGTAATTTAAATTAAAACAAAGAAATTATCATTGCAACCTTTAAGTTGATTACAATTTAACGCCGTGTAGTTTTGTGTTCTAGTTTGCAGCTACTTTCAAATCTATATATTCTCTATATATTTAACACATGTTATGTAAAGCCAGTCTTAATATATGGATGTGAATCATGGGACAATAGGAAAACAGACAAGAAGATCACTGGAGTCCGTACAAATGTGGTTTTACAGAAGAATGTTGAGAATACCATGGACAGCTAAGAAGAGTAATGAAAGTGTTCTTAAAGAGGTCAAAGCAAAACGAGAGCTAATTTCCAATATTAAGAAGAAACAATCATTATTTTTTGTACAACTGGAATATATTGTGATAACTGGAAAAAATGAGGGACGAAGAGATAGAGGGAAGCAAAGAGGAAAAAAAATTTAAGACAGCTTAAGAGAATGGCAGGCAGTGGTTCAACAACAGAAATGATAAATAACTGTCGAGATCGAAAGTTGTGGAGAGACATTATCACCTACGCCAGCAGGCCCGGTACTTGATGAAGATGATTTAACACATGTATAATTATATACGTAACAGATACACGCTTTAGGCTGCAAAGTGTAAGGGACAACCGGAAGAGATAAAGAAATATGAAATAAATTATTTGTGACAACTCAAGTTACACAAATAACGATGGTCACACCATTGCACATTCCCCCTCTCTGCGAAACTGTAACATACAGTGCGAACAATAGGAAAAAATGTATATATAATTGTATTGATTATTATTATCAACCAGCTACTTCCATTGTTCAAGAATTAGTTGCCAAACCAGGAAAGCTGCTACACCATTTGTCAAACTTACAAAAAAGAATTTGGGCAGAAAAAAAATGTTCATGACAAACACACTCATGACAAAGATACTCATGACAAACACACTCATGACAAAGATACTCATGACATACACACTCAAGACAAAGATACTCATGACAAACACACTTATGACAAAGATACTCATGACAAACACACTTATGACAAAGTTACTCATGACAAAGTTACTCATGACAAACACATTCCTGATAAAGATACTTATGATAAAAATACTCATGACAAAGATACTCATGAGAAAGATACTCATGACAAACACACTCATGACAAAGATACTCATGACAAAGATACTCATGACAAAGATACTCATGGCAAACACACTCATGACAAATATACTCATGACAAAGTTACTTATGACAAACACACTCATGACAAAGATACTCATGACAAACACACTCATGACAAAGATACTCATGACAAACACACTCATGACAAACACACTCATGACAAAGTTACTAATGACAAAGTTACACATGACAAACACACTCATGACAAAGACACTCATGACAAAGTTACTTATGACAAACACACTCATGACAAACACACTTATGACAAAGTTACTCATAACAAACACACTAATGACAAAGATGCTCATGACAAACACATTCATGACAAACACACTCATTACAAAGTTACTCATGACAAACACACTCATGACAAAGATACTCGTGACAAATATACTCATGACAAACACACTTATGACAACGTTACTCATGACAAACACACTCATGACAAAGATACACATGAGAAAAATACTCATGACAAACACACTCATGACAAAGATACTCATGAAGAAGATACTCATGACAAACATACTTATGACAAAGTTACTCATGACAAAGTTACTCTTGACAAACACACTCATGACAAAAACACTCATGATAAAGATACGTATGATAAAAATAGTCATGACAAAGATACTCATGACAAAAATACTTATGATAAAAATACTCATGACAAACACACTCATGACAAAGTTACTCATGACAAAGATACTCATGACAAAGTTACTAATGACAAACACAATCATGACAAAGTCACACTCATGATAAAGATACTTATGATAAAAATACTCATGACAAAGATACTCATGACAAAGATACTCAGGACAAAGATACTCATGGCAAACACACTCATGACAAATATACTCATGACAACGTTACTTATGACAAACACACTCATGACAAAGTTACTCATGACAAACACACTCATGACAAAGATACTCATGACAAACACACTCATGACAAAAACACTCATGACAAACACACTCATGACAAAGTTACTCATGACAAAGTTACTCATGACAAACACACTCATGACAAAGACACTCATGACAAAGTTACTTATGACAAACACACTCATGACAAACACACTTACGACAAAGTTACTCATAACAAACACACTAATGACAAAGATGTTCATGACAAACACATTCATGACAAACACACTAATTACAAAGTTACTCAAGACAGACACACTCATGACAAAGATACTCGTGACAAATATACTCATGATGACAAACACACTTATGACAAAGTTACTCATGACAAAGATAGACATGAGAAAAATACTCATGACAAACACACTCATGACAAAGATACTCATGAAAAAGATACTCATGACAAACACAATTATGACAAAGTTACTCATGACAAAGCTACTCTTGACCAACACACTCATGACAAACACACTCACGATAAAGATACTTATGATAAAAATAGTCATGACAAAGATACTCATGACAAAGATACTTATGATAAAAATACTCATGACAAACACACTTATGACAAAGTTACTCATGACGAACACACTAATGACAAAGATACTCATGACAAACACACTCATGACAAATTTACTCATGACAAACACACTCGTGACAAAGATACTCATGACAAAGATACTCATGACAAATACACTTATGACAAAGTTACTCATGACAAACACACTCATGACAAACACACTCGTGACAAAGATACTCATGACAAACACACTGATGATAAAGATACTTATGATAAAAATACTCATGACAAAGATACTCATAACAAAGTTACTCATGAAAAGATACTAATTTATCGGACATGTGTAGTCAGTACCCTCTTGCGAGTTTGAGTTTTGGACTACTTAGCAAATTCTTTTAAGTAAATTGAACAATTTTCCTCAGTTCTGTCTTCGTAAAATAAAAAAAACAGTAAATGGCAGGACAGGATAACTAACTCGCATACCTTGGGGTAATCTGAGGTTCCAAGTTTGGAGATAATCTTGACGACTATTATGATTTGGTCATGCTTGAAGAATGGACATTATTCGAATCCCTAGGCAGTTACTGCGATAGCTCAGTGGTTAGTGAACTGGACTACAAACGACAAGAGGTAGGATTCGATCCCTACTGACGGCTTCCGGGTTCACCCAGCCTTAAATGGGTACCTGATTTTTTTCTGGGAAAGCAAAGCGGCACGAGCGTAATACCGACCACATTACCCCAAAAATCATGTGCCGAAGGTCTGTAAAATTTATTGTCACTAACACAATATTCCCTTTACGCCACTTGGCGTGACGGTGGCTCTTTACTTTACTTTTACAACCCAAACCCTAAGCCAACCTAAAGTTAGGGTTGGCTTATTTGGAAGTCAAAACACCTCAGTAGAGTCCTGCCTGGATCCCAGGCAGTCAGTGACCTATAGCTGACAACTTGTGTCAGGATCAGCGCCATCTTTTTGATTAAACATCCTGCACGATCTCTTCCTCGCTCAGAATAACCAGCGTGGGCGCCAGTTTAGGGATGCAACTGGGTCCTATAAAATGGTGTGTTAAAGTCGAATGCCTCTGTTCGGAAGTCGTACGTATCACAATTTGCATAAACCACAAAATAACGCACATATGTCCGCCTAACATTCTTGTAAGGGCGTACAATAGAGCGGAGTTATCGTAGAATGAAGGCCAGAAAGAAAAAACGGTTACCTTATTTCTTGACAGTTTCATTGTTTCTTTGTTTAAGCCAACAATTCTTGTTTATTTAAACAATTTTTAGAAACATTTTTTACGCTTGACAGTGTTTTATGTTTATAATGGTTTTATGTTTTCTCTACGTACACTCACACACCCACGTACACATATTTTCTTCTTGTACCATTTTTAAAAGCTTATTTTTCATTTTCATTTCCCAGTGATAAACACATACACACACGCGTACATAAAATCTTTCTCTCCCGACTCTATTTCTTTAATTGATGCTTCTAGACTAAACTGGAGCCCACCTCACGCAGACCAAACCGAGCCTACAAATGTTTGCTGTCTATGTCTGCTTTCCCATTTTTTGCCTGGGATTTCCATCCCCTAAAATTAGCCCATTAAGAAAGGAAAATGTTATGCTCTTTGCGTAAAAAAACGTAGCCACAATTGTAAACAGTCAACCCCATTTTTAAAGACCGAAAGAGCTTAACTATTTTCATAAATGAATGAGATAGCTAAATTTTTTTAACACGAACCGAATCATGAACTTCTCATTGGACAATCGGCGGTATGAACTACAACATAATGCTTAATTGAAGAATTTTAAAAAGTTTTTTTTTTTTCCTGAACGTGCAAGAAACGGAAACACACACAAGTAGTGAAGTTACATTTGGAAAAAAAACCTCCATACGAAACAACATAACTCCATACGAAACAACATAAATGGTTTGAAATCTTTTCTCGTCAGAAAAGACGAGCACAGATAGACACAACGTGTTGTCAGCTTTTAAGACCGCTAACCCATATAAACCAATCAATCAATTAATCAATCATATCAATCAATCAAAGCCTTTCAGTCCCTTTATAGGAGCATAAGTCACGGACAAGATCCCTCGATTCACCGATATTATTATAAACTTTGTTTTGTTTTTTTTTTACTTTATCCGATTTAGGTCAATGTTCTTAAGGGTTTCCATAATCTCCCTTTTACATGCATTCCTGGACTTTCCCCGTTTTCTCTTACCTTCTAAATTCCATGACAGTGCCTATCTTGCTAAGCTGACATCAAGTTTTCTAAGCGGTGTCCAGTCCATCTATATTTTCTACTCATAATATGTTGTTCAATTGACCCTTGCTCTCTTCTTTTCCGGATATCTTTCTGATTTTGGCAAGCCATCTGATGTTTCTCAGACAGTTATACGTCAGTTGTATCAATCAAGGAGATACAGGGTTGTCTCTTTATGCCCTGACGATTGATATTTTTTTATGTGATTGCCATCAAAACGGCGTAAAATGACCACCAGTTGCAATGTGTTACGGTTTACAGCGATGTTGCGACATCTGCGTGTTCGGCCCGACATATATGACTTTAAACCGCATTTACTTAAAATCTGGTTGCCTTCCCTCTTTATTCCCAACTCAGTGTGGGATAGGTAAGTTTCTTTCAATCCCCCGCTCTCCGTCCCCCTCCTTTTCAACCCTCTGGAACTACCCATCGCAAAGATTACTGCTCGTTAAATGAGAAACAATTATTCGCTAATGAAAGTAAAAACAAGACAGACATACATGAGGAATCGACATAAAAGACTTTGTGCTTCAGACTTGACCAGATTCAACCTTAAGTTATGTCAAAAAAAAAAAACACACACACACACATACACCACACACACGCACGCATGCACACACACACACACCACACACACGCACGCATGCACACACACACACACATGTATGTATAATTTTACTATATTGATTTTAGATGACCATATGTGTGTTTGTGTGTGTGTGTGTGTGTGTGTGTGTCTGTATATAGCCCTTTTTATAATGACCGGACTAGTGGAGGCTATTGTGTATTTTTTGTTGTTGAGGTTTTGTTTTTGTCGAACAGCTTCTCTCGTGGCTAATTTTAATAAATATTTGACAAAGGCATATGGCTACAGAATGAACAAGTCAGGCCCACTGATCCACAGGCTTTTCCATCCTTTTCCATGGGTCTTTTCTCTTCAAAGTTTTGCCTTAGCACAGTCTCAAATGATGTTATACCATTCCTTATACATGCTCTCCGTGATATGCGATCATTGCCAGATGTTCTAGGTCATTTTCACAGATAGAGAAGTCATTCAGAGATGATTTACATATATCTCTATATCGTAGTTTAGATCTGTCGATTTGGCATTTTCCGTGTATTAGTTCACCATATAGTATTTACACGGGAATTTGTTTTTCTTCCATTTGCTGGACGTGCCCCAGTTATCTTAGTCTTTGGCTTCTGAGCATCGACATGATTATTGGGGTCTTAGCGCGTTGCAGGACAGTTAAATTGGTTATTTTGTCCTGCCATGTGATGTGCATTATTCTGCGGAGACATCACATGTGGAATATATGTATATATAATACGCCCATGCTGCTTTACTTTTCCAGAACAAAATATTCAGTAGCAATTTATTTAAGACTGGGTGAACGTAGAAACTGTCTATCATGAACGAACCCGATCTCTTCTCCTTTGTAGTCCAGTTCACTAACAACTGAGCTGTAGCATCTTCCATTTAAAAACAAATAGTTCAGGAAAATATATCGTATAACATGGAATGAGTTCAAGGCTAGTGGAGAAATGACAAAGCATAAAAAATATCACCTATAATCAAGAAAAGGTGGTCATATTTTGGATATGTGATGAAAAGAGACACAAAAAGATCATTGAAGCGAGAGGCAATAACAGCAGACATTAGCTCTCTCGCCGAGATAGAACAACTCACACAGAACCGAGCCTTGTGGCGAGATACAGTTCAGGCCTTGGGCAAGGTCTGCTAGTTGAAAGATCGTCGAACACAAGAGTCTAGAATGTCTGTCCTATGTGCCATTCTTGAGCTCGAAAGGACAATAGATAGATATAATAAATATTGCACTGGAAACAAATTCCATTGTTTCAATGCCCTTTGTATCATTAATGGTTAAAATGTAATGCAGATACTTCACATAGGCTAGACATTGCTTCAAGATGAACGTTATATTTTTTTATTTTTTTTTGTGTGAACTCTATCTGAGCTGGTGCCTTTTACCTGAACTCTGTTGGCAGTTAGCACAGGTGTATCTAGTAGGAGATTTAGTCTGTTTGTTTAGCAGATCCTCTCGTTTGTTCGATAATAAGCATCACATTATGCCGCTTGAAAATAAAAATTACAAAATTGAGGAACAAAAACAGTTTATATACATATTAACCTATGTAAACCAGATAATCTGTAACATTTTCGCACACCATCATACTCATCAAGTACCATGCCAGCTGGCGTAGGTGATCATGTCTCTCCACAACTTTCGATCTGGACAGTTCTTTATTATTTCTGTTGTTGACCTTCTACCAAGACATTCTCTTAATCTGTCTGGTATCTTTCTCTTTGCTTCACTCTATCTCTTCGTCTCTCAAATTTCCCACGTGTCGCAATATATTGCAGCTGTTTATTCTCCCTGCATAGCCAAAATAATGATGATTGCTTCTCCCTAATATTGGATATTAGCTCTCTCTTTGCTTTGACCTCTTTCAGAATGTTTTCATTACACTTCTTAGCTATCCATTGTATTCTCAACACTCTCCTGCAAAAAAAAAAACACATTTCTACAGCTTCCAGTGATTTACTTGTCTGCTGTCCTATTGTTCATGATTCACATCCATATATTAAAACTGGCTCTACATAACATTTAAGAACTCTTTTTCTTGTTTCTATTTTCAAAAATATATTGCACATTATTTTCCTCATTTTTAAAAAAAACTGTTTTTGCCTGAGCCATTCTGCATCTTACCTCTGTTGTATATCTACCATCTAAAGTTAACATTGTTCCCATATGTTTAAATTCATTTACCTGTTTTAATATTGTTCCACTTGCCTTGAGTTATTGAGTTATTTGCGGGTCATCATCATTGCACTCCGAACATGTCCATAGGTGCTCAGATCCCCTCCTCAGCAATTCCCTCAGTGTCCAGCGACTGACGACTCCAGTTCTATGTTGGTTGATAAGTCTTCTTACACGGCCACCAAGTTTCTAATTTCTGGCTGTGCCCATCTTAGCTCCCATTTCCATCATCCGAAGAAGCGACGTTGATCTGTGTTTGTCGAAGTCCTGTGCTCTTCCCACATCTCGGAGTGCATTGATGACGTCCGCCCGATCCATCGGTTGCCCGTCCTCAACGACAGCGCAGCTAGCCAACCTGTCCGCTCTCTCATTTCCCCGTACTCCCGCATGTCCAGGGACATAGACAAAGGTGACCTTACGTATTTTGGATTTCTGCAACGACTCTACCCATTGCATGCGTACAAAGCCCGCCTCCACTTTTTTTATCATGCTCATCGAATCACTCAGTATACATGCGTGGATGTAGTCTTGTGACTCTAACCATTTGAATGCCTTGGTCACTGCCATCACCTCCATTGTCATGCTACTCGTGGTCATGGCGTATGCACCACTGTCTTCCTTGGCTATTCTGCCTGCCGAACGTGCTGTAAATGCCCATGCACTTTTTTCGTGTCGTCTTACAGATCCGTCTGTATAGATGACTGCATCTTTCTCATCGGTGTTATCGCAGATGAGACCGTTGACCTCAGCATTAACCACGACTGGGTTCTGTTCCCTACTTTTCCTGTCGAGTGTGACAATACATGAGAAAGTCCCCTTGAATGACGTATATATTGTTCCACTTGCCTTTATTGAGCATTGCCGTGATGTCTTTTTCGACAACAGCCGCTGAAGTACAATCATATTGAACCCACCTTTTTGACATAAGCTATCATTTGCGCCAGTCATTGTGTGACGTTATTGCCTCAGTGATTGTTCCAATAATTGCCCCAGTGATTGATTGACACAGTGGTCGTATGAAGTGATTGTCTCACTGATTGCAAGAAATGATGTACTCAGTGATTGCATGAAGTGATTGTCTCAATGATTGTCTGACTGATCGCATGCACTTTTTACCCTATTGATTGCCCCAATGATTGCCCAGTGATTGCATCAGTGATTGCATGGAATGATTGCCCCATTGATTGCATGAAGTGATCGCACTAGCTATTGCTCCAGTGATTGTATGAAATGATTCTCATACTGATTGCTTGAAGTGATTGCCCCATGGATCACTCGAAGTGATTGTACTAGTGATCACATGAAGTGATTGTCTCGCAGATTACATAACTGAATGCATGAAGTTATTGTCTCAGTGATCATATGACGAGATTGTATGAAGTGGTTACCCCAATGATTGCATGAAGTGATTGGCCCATTGATTGCATGGAGCGGTTGCCCTATAGATTGTATGAAGTTATTGCCTCAGAGATTGCATGAAGCGATTATCCCAGTGATTACATTAAGGTATTGTCCCACTGACTGCATGAAATGATTGCCTCACTAATTTCATGAAACTTTTGGCCCGTGATTGTATGAAGTGATTGTCCCATTGATGGTGCAACGTGAACCATCAAAGCAAGACACAGAGCAGAATGGTGCTCCATGGTAGCCAACCTTCGTTGCGGAGACGGCACTCGATGATGATGATGATTGTCCCACTGATAGCATGAAGTTATTGCCTCAGTGATTGCACTAATGCCTGCCACAATGGGTACATGAAATGGTTGCTGCAGTGATTGGAGGAAATGATTGCCCCAATGAATGCATGAAGTTATTACCCAATGATTATACGAAGTGATTGCATGAAGCGATTGCATCATTGATTGCATGGAGTGGTTGCCCTATTGAAGGAATGAAGTAATTGCCCCAGAGATTACATGAAGTGATTATCCAAGTGATTACAATAAGGTATTGTCCACTGACAGTATGTGGTGATTGTACCAGTGGTTGCCTCACTGATTTCATGCAGTTATTGACCCCATGATTGCATGAAGGGATTGTCCCATTGATTACATCACTGATTACATGAAATGATTGCCTCAGTGATTGCCTCAGTGATTGTCCTGATAATTGTCAAGTAATTTCATGAAAGAAGTATTTTCAAAGACTTTTTTTTAAACGTAATGACAAATCCATCTATTTACTTCTTTAGTTCTTTCAGCGTTGGTGGCAGATATAATTTGCATTCTTTTGGCGCCTTAGCTTCTCTAGTAAAGGTAAAGGTAAATTACGGGACTTAGATCGGCGTCTTAGCACGCGAGTTTTCACCCATATATATATATATACACTCGGCCGTTTATCCAGAAGTGTTCTGAGACTTCTGGACAGTGTCGCTTCAAGCATCGAAACTCACGATGCGAGGCGGAATCACTCAGTTTTAGAGAACTACCCTAGTAACCATTTCTGCCAGCGGCTGGGTCGACAGCGGGGTTAATTATTGTTTTTCCAAACTACGAGTACAATCAACGCTGCTTCCAGCGAAAATCGAACACAGGCTATCCGAACGTCGGTAACCGATTCGGGTGGTTTTCACAACTAGGCTGCTGAGGCCCTAGCTTCTCTAGTGTCCGGCCTTGCACATTATTTTTTTTCGAGAGCGTTCTCTTGGTTTATCTGCGACGCTTGTTCACAGCTGTGTGGATCGTGTTTACCAATTTCGGACTTGTCACGTGGCCGAATCATTTAGATTGTTGCTAAAAATAAAGTATATTCTCAGTTGTTTAAGTATATCCCTAACTTTATTTTTTTTCCAGTTATTTGTTTTAGAGTTATCTCTCAAGCTAACTCCAATCATGTTAGCTATGTTATCATGTTTCTATTCTAAAATTCAAGATGTGAGTTCAACGATGACATCACGAGGTTAAATGACGTTAGTGTTGGTGGGTGTTATTATTGCTTCTATTTGGATAAATATAGCAATGAAAAAAAAAAAGTAAAGTACCCCCGTCACGCAATGTGGCGTTTAGGGAATATGGTGTTAGTGACCATATATTTTACAGACCTTCGACACATGATATTTGGGATAATGTGGTAGGTATTATGCCCGCGCCGCTTTACTTTCCCAGAAAAATCCGGTACCCATTTAAGGCTGGGTCAACCCGGAAGCCGTCGGTTGGGATCGAACCCTACTCCTTGTTCTTTGTAGTCCAGTTCACTAACCACTGAGCTATCGCGGCTCCCAAATATAGAAATGCGGTGGACAAAATTGAGTAAAGGCATCAAAGGTAGAATATGTTCAATACAATATATCGTTGGAAAGTTAAATATTACATTATACCTTACTAGAACAAACGTCAGGAGGTGGGAGGATCTAATACTTTTTTTCTGTTATTATCTTCTCCACTTTTGTCAACGAGGTTCCCATTCCATTTCTTTTCTTCAGTTTGGTGAACTAGAGAGTGGTAGATTTGGACTGAACAAATGTTCACTTAATCCCTAAGTCAGTGCCCTAAGCAATACGTTACAAGCATCTTATAAATTGGACAAAAAAAATGAAAGAGCGGACAGGTTGACTAGCTTCGCTGTCGTTGAAGACGGTCACCCAATGGATCGGGAGGACATCATCAATGCCCTCCGAGATGTGGCAGGGCACAGGACATCCATGAGTCCACGTCATTCCTTCGGATGAAAGAGATGGGAGTTAAGATTTGCACAGCCAGAAACGAGAAACTTAGTGAGCGTGTAAGAAGACTTATCAACCAACACTGAACTGGAGTCGTCAGTCGCTGGACACTGCGGGAATTGCTGAGGAGGGGATCTGAGCACCAGTAGATATGTTCGGAGTGCAAGGATGATGTCCCGCAAAGAACTCAATAACTCAGTAACTCAGTAACTCAATAACTCAAATTAGACAAAAATAAATAAACATAAATTTTAGAGATAGAAACGTCCGAGCGGGAGACAACCCATGTTCACAGAGACGTATACTTTTACAGAACTTTGACAAATCTGCAAGTTTTCTCAACTGTTACTAGACTGCCATAAAGTAGCTTTGTTTCGCTAACTTGAAAATGGAAGGACATTGTGCAATGTTTGCCAAATGTATTAAGTAAAGTAAAAAGCCTCGTCACGCCAAGGGGCGTATAGGGAATATGATGTTAGTGACCATAATTTTTATAGACCTACGACACATGATTTTTGGGGTAATGTGGTCAATATTACGCCCGTGCCGTTTTACTTTCTCAGAATAAAATCAGGTACCCACTTAAGTCAGGATGAACCTGGCTGCCGTCGGTCAGGATAGAACCCGGCCTCTTGTCCTTTGTATTCCAGTTCACTAACCACTGAGCTATTGCGGCTCCCGTCAAAAGAATTGCCTGAGGTAAAATTTATCTCTTGCCTGTCCATAATTTCATTTGTAAGCTCTTGTTTCGTTCGTCTATCACTTTTCTCTCAGATGTGTTCATAATCATTTTCTCATACTATTTTGTGGATTGCAACATCACTTCAGTTGTTGACAAGTCAATTTCAACTAACTACTCTACTATTATAAACGTATTACCCGTGACTGTCAAATTCACTTCCTTGTTTGTGAATCAAGACAGTCTAAGACTGTTGCAATAGACGCAATTAAACAATTAGGAGAGATAGCTCGAACTCATCCAAGAACAGTGTAGTTACCTGACGAACATAAGAGCACCGGTAAAGCCAGAAAATTGCCGTAACTTCATGCGGCTTTCATTTAACAACAACGTTTTCATTTGGAACATTTTGAGCGCGTCTTGAAGATTGAAACATTGAAATGAGATTTCTGAGGCATGTTAAAAGACACATCAGCCTACATAAAGTAATCTTGGAAGGGAAAATATAAGGTAAAAAAGGCAGAGGAAGACCAAGGTTAACATGGACGTGTAACATCAAATGATTGGCATGTCAACCTATGACAACCTGCACTATCAACAAGAGACTGAGCGGAATGGCGTTCCATGGTAGCCAACCTTCGGTGCCGAGACGGTACTCAATGTTGAGGATGTCCACATAATTTGGAGAACCGAGAACACTCTCTGTGAACTGGACAATGTTGACATGAGGCAATTGTTACTGAGTGTTCAATATTTTAGTGAATGGGAAGCTCTTGTTTATGGCCTATAACCTAAAGGTTTAAAATAGAATATAAATTAATAGAATAGAATAGAATTCATTCATTTCCCTCTCGAACCGAAGACGACACATACGGCGATAGACATAGTTCTTCAGGGCTGACGATTTTCTGCTAGTTCTTGGTTTTGTCTTATTTTCATAGTTGAGCCTTCCCTATATAGTATCTGTTCTGCATATAGATTCGCTTAGTCCGCCTTATTTTCTTTTACCAAATTGTTTCCACATGAATGGCTGATGAGGAAGTCTGTCTTCATTCATTATCAGAACTAAAGTTGCTAACTAAGTAAACTAAGTTAGCTGAGTGGCGGTGTTCCTAAGCGTTCGGCTTCTCGTGGCAAGGCGCAGTGCCATGGAGTACGGGTTCGATCCTGCTTCGGACCATATATTGTTCTTTGTTTTTTTCTGTTGTTGTTTATTTGTCATTTTTTCTGAGTGCTGTAGTACATACCTCTTCGTCCTACGATACAACGCAACCACGTTCATCTATCGGGGGAACGTCAAGAAGAAGAAGCAACAGACGTGGGAGTCAAATATGATCAGTTTAGTTGTCTGATCTAACGCAAACAGTCAGCTATGAGTCGCTAATAGCTTTTCGATCAAGTTCTGTCGGAATGTCTTGAACACGGTATTGCCATATCGAAAACAAGTAACATCTACCTTATAGCCTAGCCCGTCAGGTATCCATTAATGTAACAGATGGTCACCAACTTAAGTTAAAGGTCTGGGAGGAGGGAGCGCTGCACCCATTAGTTAATCCTGTCGCAAGGTGGTTCAGCTATTTATCATCTTCATAAAGGAAGAGTGTGGTCAGGACACATAGGTTTTATTGGTCTTGCGTCTTCGACCTGCTATATTTCTTAACCTGAATGGGAGATTGTAAAATATGCAGCTTGAAGATATTGATACAGTGTTTGTTTTTTTAAATTTCCAGAAATCCTTAGTCAAATAACCTCGTTTAAACTCACAACAATGACGCTTAAAGAAATTACATTTCTAGGCCATTGATGAACAGATTCACATTTGATTTAAAATTGAATAAGTCAACAGTATTGGTTTAATTTTCAAATCTTTGCTTATATCTCTTGTGCCCGATCATAACGATTCTCCCAGCTCCTGTGATCTAAAGTTACCGGACTCATTGTGAACGTAATGTACCGGTGAGTACAGGATACATACCGGTGAGTACAGGATATATATCGGTGAGTACAGGATGCATATAGGTGAGTACAGGATATATATCGGTGAGTACAGGATATATATCGGTGAGTGCAGGATACATACCGGTGAGTACAGGATACATACCGGTGAGTACAGGATACATACCGGTGAGTACAGGATACATACCGGTGAGTACAGGATACATATCGGTGAGTACAGGATATATATCGGTGAGTACAGGATACATACCGGTGAGTACAGGATATATATCGGTGAGTACAGGATGCATACCGGTGAGTACAGGATACATACCGGTGAGTACAGGATACATACCGGTGAGTACAGGATACATACCGGTGAGTACAGGATATATATCGGTGAGTACAGGATACATACCGGTGAGTACAGGATATATATCGGTGAGTACAGGATGCATACCGGTGAGTACAGGATATATATCGGTGAGTACAGGATACATACCGGTGAGTACAGGATACATACCGGTGAGTACAGGATATATATCGGTGAGTACAGGATACATACCGGTGAGTACAGGATACATACCGGTGAGTACAGGATACATACCGGTGAGTACAGGATATATATCGGTGAGTACAGGATGCATATCGGTGAGTACAGGATGCATACCAGTGAGTACAGGATATATACCGGTGAGTACAGGATATATATCGGTGAGTACAGGATATATATCGGTGAGTACAGGATAAATATCGGTGAGTACAGGATAAATATCGGTGAGTACAGGATATATATCGGTTAGTACAGGATAAATATCGGTGAGTACAGGATAAATATCGGTGAGTACAGGATATATATCGGTGAGTACAGGATAAATATCGGTGAGTACAGGATAAATATCGGTGAGTACAGGATATATATCGGTGAGTACAGGATAAATATCGGTGAGTACAGGATATATATCGGTGAGTACAGGATAAATATCGGTGAGTACAGGAAAAATATCGGTGAGTACAGGATAAATATCGGTGAGTACAGGATAAATATCGGCGAGTACAGGATAAATATCGGTGAGTACAGGATATATATCTGTGAGTACAGGATAAATATCGACGAGTACAGGATATTGATGTATTCATTTAAAAGTCACAACATCCTGCGTGTAGAGGAAGAAAAGATGTAAGTCGAGGTTACGCCATCATTTAACGTTTCTTTTTGCAACCTCTACGTCAGGCTCAGAACCGGAAGCGATATAACCGGTTCCTTCTGGACCTTGTGATGTCTCTACTACGCAACAATTAGTTTAGAAAATACGAGATTACAATTCTGTTATTCATCTTGCTATGTTTACTTACCTTCAACTGCATGTCGTGCCGACATGGAAAGAAGAATCGTTGGAAAGAAAAGCAGTGGCAGTTCTTTTTAATTGGACACATTTTTGTGTGGGAAAGTGTAGACGCGTTATGGCTGACATCTTTAATAGAATCTGTTTTTTTTTCCTTTCTGGCTTTCGCCTGTTGACTATTAAAGGAAAGGTTAGATCTCTTCGTCATTCATCGTTAAACGTTTATTAAGCTGGCGTAAACGCGCTGTGTTCTTTCTTCAACATTCTCCAGGGTCTCTGCTGTCATTAATGTCTTATTTTTGCGTTCTTTTTTCTCCAGGGTCTCTGCTGTCATCAGTGTCTTATTTTTGCGTTCTCTTTTCTCCAGGGTCTCTGCTGTCATCTGTGCCTTATTCTGGCGTTCCCACGTTCTCTTTTCTCCAGAGTCTCTGCTGTCATTAATGTCTTATTTTTGCGTTCTCTTTTCTACATGGTCTCTACTGTCATCTGTGCCTTATTCTTGTTTTATTTTTCACCAGGTGTCTGTTGTCATCAATGACTTATTCTTGCGATCTCTTTTCCCAGGGTATCTTCACATGTCTCCTTTCATATATAATTTGTAGGTTTCCAATGATCTTCTATATTTATTGTATTTTTTTAGTTGTTGGAGGACTTTGAATTTGTTTGATACTGTGACTGCAAATGTATCTTTAGCTCTTTGCTCTTTAAGAAACCCCACATTGAAACACCGCCTACCCTTATGTGTTGTGGTATATCTTTTCAGGTTAAGTTTAAGTTTGCCTAGCAGTAAATGATGCTATGAAGCCACATCTGCTCCTCTATATACTTTTACAAAAATAACGTAGAACAACAGAAATGTAATCCACTGGTTACTGACCAAGCAACTTAACGACTTAGACTTTGTTGATGACATAGTTCTCCTATCACATAATCATCAATAGATGCAAGATAAAATGAGCATACTTGCTGAGAGATCACAACAGCTAGGACTGAAAATAAATAGATATAAGACCACAATTATGAGAATTAATGCAGTTGACAATAAACAAATAACAATAGGAGAAATACCTCTACTAGACGTACAATATCTGTATCTACAGAACTGTCTGTAGTTGAAGTTGTTGGTCTCTGACATTGTCTAGCACCTTTATAGAATAAAGTTAGAGAACTGTCGGCAGTTAAAGTGGTTGGTCTCTGACATTGTCTAGCACCTTTATAGAACAAAATTAGAGAACTGTCTGTGGTTCAAGTTGTTGGTCTCTGACATTGTCTAGCACCTTTATAGAATAAAGTTATAGAACTATCTGTAGTTGAAGTTGTTGGTCTCTGACATTGTCTAGCACCTTTATAGAACAAAATTAGAGAACTGTCTGTGGTTCAAGTGGTTGGTCTCTGGCATTGCCAGTACATTCTTAATAGTAACAATAAACAGATTGTCCAAATGACATGTAAATTATCACTGACTGAAATTATAACATGCATGAAAGACCGAGTGATGTGGAGAGAGTGATCACCAACGCCAACTGGAATAGCATCTGATGATGATGATATTTATTACCACACTTTGTTGAATTATTAAATAGGTAATGTAGAAAACGGGGAAGCTCCCTTTAAACAATGAGTTAAATTAATTTTATTAAAAATTACCGAAATGTTATGACATTTGGTGTTTCATATTTCGAGAGTGCATACCTGTCTGCCTGCTCACAGTATAATCGAGACCATTAGTGAGTCAATATGATGCTTTTTACGATCCATTTCTTTTCTTCCAAATTGTGTTTTTGTTCAATCAACAAATGCAGTGCCTGAAGACGCACGTTTGTCATAACTTTCTATCTATACAGGCCAGTAGAAAGAGAAATGGAGACAAAGGTATATCTGCCTTACTCCTGTTCTTATTTCAAATTCTTCTGTAAGCTGTCCTTCACGCACCACACTACATTTCATTTCTTCATACATTGTTCTTATCAGTTTAATAAACTTTGTGGGGATTCCGTAATGACTCAGCAACTTTCAAAGCATTTCTCTGTCTAA
Source organism: Megaustenia siamemsis (assembly GCA_032433765.1). Taxonomy (NCBI): domain Eukaryota; kingdom Metazoa; phylum Mollusca; class Gastropoda; order Stylommatophora; family Ariophantidae; genus Megaustenia; species Megaustenia siamemsis. The sequence continues at coordinate 23,048,239 of JAVIAB010000139.1, forward strand.
ACTATCAAATGCCTTTTCGTAATCTATGAATCTTTCTATCTATCAGTTCTGTTGCAGACTTCCTAAATAACCATTCTCTTAAATGTATCTTGTGTGGTTATCTCTCGTCATTATTTTAATTGTTACTTTTGTCGTGTAATGTTCCAGTTGTTCCTTTTATTATCCAGGTGCCAAAGAATGGTGATTTATATCTCTCTGGTGTTGGAAATCAGCTTTCTTTTTGCTTTGACCTCTTTTCGGGCGCCCTCATTATTCTCTTTAACTGTCCAATAAGCCTCAACATTCTTCTGTAAAACCACACCTATATGGCTACCTATATATTTCTTTCTATATTCTGATTGTCCGTTTTTGGCATCCATATGTCAAGACTAGCTACACATAACACTGAAGAAGTACTTTCTACATTATTTTGTTTCGTACTATTAGTTGCCATATTGTTCGTAGACATCAGCACTTTTAACTGGTCAGCACTTGGACAAGCCAAGCCGCTTTAATTTACACGAGAAAACCTCTGACACGTGTTTTGATAGGCTTGATCAAAAACCCAAAGGAAAGTCGTTCCTGAAAAATAAAAAACCACTTCGAATGGAACCCGAACCCACTAGAATGATGATCAGGCGAGCGCATGCCGTTACAGCTTTTTTCTCGTGTCATTATAATTCATTGAGACTGAGATTCCGGATTCCTTTATGAAGTTTGCTATCTATTTCAGTGTTAAAATGATTATATATAATATTTCAATGCAATTAATTAAAGTTTATTTTGATATTTTCCCCGTGGTCAGGGACTGATACAACAGGGAATCACTGATACCTATAACTGCTGTTATGCTGGGCAATAACAAAATCTTTACCCTTTGTCATGGTGAACCTCAGGACAGTTGATCAGTTCTGAATCAAGTTCAATCACGTAATTCAAGTAATCGGAGAGGTCAAGGTCCTTTCCATAATCAACATCATCATCAATTATCGCCGTGTCGCAGAGATAGGAGCAGAGAAACGATCTCGAGGCCAGGTCCGAGTCAGTGTGACCGACAGGGCCATGTGAGGGCAGCGTGTCGACAGCAGTTTCGGCATAAGACGAGTATCCGGCGGTGTGATGGCCGGGAAAAGGGGAAGGAAAGATAACGACCTTTTACACCTTTACTCAGCCTGAAGTCACATACATCATGGTGCATCTGATCTCTGCCCGAAGCGGTTGACCGTTCTGCACTAATCTCTGTCAGATTCTGATAGGGGGAAAAGGCATCAAGATTCATCAGGATGTATTGAAGTGCGAAGCTGCTGTAAAGCTTATGATAATAATGGCAATTGAAGAAATGAAAAAGTAGTATAGTAACAGCTTTACGTATGTAAGAAGCAAAACAAAAGTAGAACGACAGGTTGTGATAGAGGCCTTTCTCTCTTTCCCCTTTCCAGCTGAGTCCGCTTCTTGTAACAGTTTTCGTCATCTGATCGTCGTCCATACTTCCCGTTTGTTTCATCCTCTTAACATTTTTATAGTTGGTGACTGTGTCTATCATGCTGCGGCCATTCTCTTCCGACACCCACAGATAGGTCGTTAGTAATCAAAGCAACATTTGTGATTCTCTGATGTATGCTGTATATTCTGAAAAAGTGCTAAAGCAAAAAGAGAGGTAATTTCCAATATTAGGAAGAAACAATCATCATTTTTGGGCACGTAATAAGAAGAGAACAACTGGAATATATTGTGACAAATGGAAAAAATGAGGGACGAAGAGATAGAGGGAAGCAAAGAGAAAAAAATATCAGACAGTTTAAGAGAATGGCTTGGCAGAAGGTCAACAACAGAAATGATAAATAACCGTCGAGATCGAAAGTTGTGGAGAGACATGATCACCTACGCCAGCAGGCCCGATATTTGATGATGATGATGTATGCTGTAAACGTACTCAAGGCACGCAGCTGCTGCATTCCCTCTTGTCCGTTTACTCGCATGTATAAAAAAATATTAACTCATTAACTCCGAAATTATTCTGCTTGTTTGGGCGAACTTGAAGTTGTGATCTACCTAATGGCATCATTTTCACACTTCTTTATGAGTTGTCTTACTAAATTAAACTCTCTACAGTATAACTACATCAAAGCGATCTTTCTTTTCAAACATGATATGATGATTATGAACATGTGATAACAACCGAAAGGAGTAGGATATCGCGTCTTTGCATAAACTAGTAATATACTGCACCCACACCGCTTAATATATAAACGAAGAGGAAGAATATAACATAGACATAATGAACTAATAATGCAGAATATTTTGATAAAACTTTAGAATCGTTAGGTAAATGGTTTTAGAATAAAAGCGTTGGATTCATAGATTACGAAAAGGCATTTGATAGTTTAGACAGAGGAATGTTTTGGAAGTTCTTGAGTCATTATGGAATCCCCACAAAGTTTATTAACCTGATAAAAACAATGTATGAAGGAATGAAATGTAGTGTGGAGCATGAAGGGCAGCTTACAGAAGAATTTGAAATAAAAACAGGAGTAAGGCAGGAATACATTTATCTCTATTTCCCTTTCTACCGGTCATAGATTGGATTATGAAAATAACTCAAAACAACATAAACGGAATCCAGGTGTTCACTAACCAAACAACTTGATGATTTAAACTTTGCTGATGACATAGCTCTCCATGAGAAGAGGAAAGTTGGAATACTTGGTTGCAACTGGCAAAATAAAAGGAAAGAGAGATCGCGGAAGACAAAGAGAGAAAATACTGTATAGCTTGGTGTCATGGCATGGAAAACAGTCAACAACAGAACTGATACGATGCACTGTAGATAGAAGATTGTGGAGGGACATGATCGCCTACGCCAATCGGCAGGGATGATGATGATGATAGCTCTCCTATCACACAACAAACAACAGACGGAAGATAAAATGAGCATACTTGGTGAGAGATCACAACAGATGGAATTGAAAATAGAGATAAGACCAAAATTATGAGAATTAATGCAGTTCGTAATAACCAGATAAAAATAGAAGAAATAGCTCTACTAGATGTACAATTTTAAATATATCTGGGCAGTAATATAGACAAAGAAGGAAGGGCAGAGAATGATACCAAAATAAGGATATCAAAAGCATGAGGAGCATTTGTTGCGCTACGAAAGATATAGAAGTCCAAAGAAATTAGGTTAAATACTAAAATAAAAATGTTCGACTCCAATGTTAAGTCAGTCTTATTGTATGGCTGTGAAACATGGAGAACAACTAAAATGACAATCATAAAGATACATACTTTCATTAATGGATGTTTACGCAGAATAAAAGGGTGGAAATGGCAGGACAAAAATCAGTAACATAGAATTATGGAAATGTACCAGTCAAATACCAGTGGATAAAGAGATACAGAGAAGATGATGGCGCTGGATAGAACACACACTGCGGAAGCAAATTGAGAGTATTACACAACAGACCCTTTTTTGGAATCCACCGGGAAAAAGACAAAGAGGAAGACCAAGGAATTCTTGGAGAAGACAGATAGAAGCAGGGATGAATATGATGGGGAAGACATGGAACGATCTTAAAAGAATGACAAGAAACAGAACGTCTTGGAAAGTGTTTGTTGAAGACCTATGCTCCACAGGGAGCTGAAAGGTAGAAGATATTTATTTTCAAACATGATGTGATGATTATGAATATGTGATAACAACAGAAAGAAGTCAGATATCGCGTCTTGGCATAAACTAGCGACATACTGCACCCACACAGCTTAATGTATAAACGAAGAAGAATAACATAGACATAAGGAGCTAATAATACAGAATATTTGGATAAATTTTTAGAATCGTTAGGTAAGTGGTTTCAGAATAAAAGACCTGGAAATGTAAGTTTTAGACAGCATAAAAGCCAATATCTACAGGTTAACTAGCTTCATTGCAAAGATTGTAGACATCTGCAAAAAGTGAAGCGAATGAGATAATGAATGCACACACGCGCGCCAAAAATGTAGAGCAAGAAAAATGTCTCTCTGGATGAAAACCAACAAAATAATGCCAAAAATGGATGAGATTGATGCCAAAGGAAACACCTGTCCTGGATACTTTAGGTAGGTGTGTAGGGCAGGGGCGGATTTAGGCTTAGACTAAATAAGCTACGGATGTGAATCATGGACAACAAACAAGAGATTCACTGGAGTCAGTAGAAATGTAGTTTTACAGAAGAATGTTGAGAATCCCATGAACAGCTAAGAAGAGTAATGAAAACGTTCTGATAGAGGCCAAAGCAAAAAGAGAGCTAATTTCTAATATTAGGAAGAAACAATCATCATTTTTTTCCCATGTAATGAGAAGAGAACAACTGGAATATATTGTAACAACTGGGAAAATTGAGTGACGAAGAGATAGATGAAAGCAAAGAGAAAAAATACCAGACAGCTTAAGAGCATGGTTTGGCAGAAGGTCAACAACAGAAATTATAAATAACTGGAGATTGAAAATCGTGGTGAGACATGATCACCTACGCCAGCAAGCCCGGCACTTGATGATGAAATAAGCTACAGCTTTGGGCCATACAATTCCAGGGAGCCTTACATTTGTTCGTATTGTAGTCTATGATAGGTACATTTCGGTGTGAATTTTTTATCAGAGGGGTTAAAAGTTTAAACTAGCTTAGGTCATTTACGATTTCACCAAGTCAAGATCCGTCCCTGGTGTACAGAATAAGAATCAATGTAATAACCATCTAGAAATATAACAAAATATACGCAAAACCTGTTGTTTCTTGTGGGAAATTGTACGTACCAATATTATCTTAAGTGTAATTAAGCCTGCGTAAATAAACGGAGCAACATTTCTCATAAAAAAAACATGAAATTAACAGCAATAAAGAAACTTAGGTAACAACAAAAATGCGAACATGTGCAAAATAGATTGAGAACATACATAGGAAATTAAACAGTACATAAAAATCAATGAAAATATTTACTATTTTCTCTGACTTAAAAAAAAGGAAATGTAAAACATTGGATTGTAAAAATAATGCTATAGAAAAATAAACACTACCGGAAACAGTGCCAATGAGCACCAGTAGTGAAAGCGTGGGAGCAATTATAACAGATCTTGGGAGTAGAGTCTACAGAGTGAACTGCATGATCATTGAAAGATGGGCGATGCTCAAAGTTAAGAATAAAATATGACGGGAATCACTTCAATATGTTAATGATGGATTTAAGGACAGAAACACTAACAGGGAATAGACAGACACAATCGTGTATTTTCATTATCATACAAGATCATACATGCAGGCTCTTTGAAGAATCTTATTTAGCGACTATTCCCCAACTTTCTCGTCCGCCTCTTTCAATTCACAATGTTTACAAATAATGTAGATATGCTAAATTACACTCGTTGAAACTTCTTCTGCCTCTTCCTCTTCTTCTTCCTCTTCTTTCCATTCCTCATTTGACTTTCAGCGTGCAGGGGAGATATAATTTGCGGTCTTTTGCTCTTCTGTTCGCCTCTGCTGCTGTTACGTTTTCAAGTATTGAAGGCTCGTTGTGCTGTATTTTGATCTTTCTGTCTTGTCACGTAGCAAAACCATTTTATCTGTTGCTTTAGTTGAATAAACGCAAATAATACAAATCCGGTATATGGTGGATAGGCGGCAGGAATCATTGAAGGCTATGTATGAAAAGTGTTCCTTGTTGCAATTTCCTCATATTCCAAGTCCAGCTTGTTGCAGGAACTACTAAGTTAAGTGCTCTGTGAGCTGTGTGTCCCATCCATTGGGATCATGTTTCGATATTTCAATTGTTTACGATGAATGATGATACCGTATGACAGGGAACAGTTGGCTGTGTTCACTTTCTGTGCGGTTTCGCCTTAAGTCTTTTGGCGTGTGCTGAGACTGTTACGATAGGGACTACCGTTACCTATCTTTGTTTGGGAGATGAGATATTAATTCGGATGATTACGCTGGCACGGTCGGTTGAGCAATTTTGGATCTTAATTCGTTTGCAGTGATACCGGGGCCTTCCATAACCAAGAACCAAATAATACAAAGCTGAATGTATCTGTTCTGATCGACGTTCAAAGACATTAAAGATTAATTGATTTATTTCTTCACAATTTTATTAAAAAGGCTATTTCCAGAAAAGTGAACGGAAGAGTTCTAGATTAATTTGCAGAATATCTCGTTTCGTAATTTTCATTAAATATGGAGCGAAGTATGAAATCAGGCTTCAGTTAAATATTACCTCATGACTAGCATTTAACTGGTACATTGGTAACGACATACAAATGCGAAGCTGCTGTAAAGCTAAATGGTAACACTGAACAGAAAAAAAGGGGGAAAACGGATATGGTCCCAGCTTTACGTATGTGAAGACACCACACAAATAAAACGACGTTGCGCTCAGGAGGCCTTCGGCTGGAACAATAACTAAAAAACTAAAGTACCGCCGTCACACCAAGTGGCGATTAGGGAATATGGTGTTAGTGATCATAAATTTTACAGGACCTCGGTACATGATTTTTGGGGTAATGTGGCCGGTATTACGCCCGTCCCGCTTTACTTTCTCAGAAAAAAAAATCAGGTACCCATTTAAGGCTGTGTGAACCCGGAAGCCGTCGTTTGTAATTGAACCTTACCTCTTGTTCCTTGTAGTCCAGTTCACTAATCACTGAGCGATCACGGCTCCATCTCGAACAATAGATACAACACAAATGTATATAGATAAACAAGGAAATATAACTTCTTTCATTAGTTACTGTATCCACATCGAAGGTTGGCTACCAAGAGGCGTCATTTTACTATGCCTCTTGTCTTCAGGGTGCACGTTGTCATAGGTTCACCTGAGCACCTTTTGATGTTATCAGTCGACTTTATTCTTGGTCTTCCTCTGCCTCGTCTGATTTGTATCTTTTGCTTCTAAGATGACTTTTGGAATGGTGTTATGTCTCTTCATATGTTTCAAAAAAATTTCAGTTATGTTTTTTTTGTGGTAAGTAGTTCTTATCTTTCATTTTCAGCTGATTCAGAACTTCCTTGTTTGTAGTTTTTTTTATTGCCACCAAATTTACCTATTTTCCTATAGATTCACATTTCAAAGACTTTAAATTCTTTTATCTGTTTTCTTCTTTAATGTCCATGTTTCTGCACAAAACAGGAACGTTGAATAAATATAGCATTTTGCTATTCGTCGCTTCAGTTCTGATGTTATTTGCTTTGATGTGAGAATATTTTAATGTTCTTAAAATTATTATTGCCATTCCTACTCTTTTGATTATTTCTGTCTTAAATTTTCAAAATAGAAATGTCTAAATATAGCAACACAGCGATAATATGGTAGAATGGTGCAGATAGGTCCATGGTACTAGTATCATTGTATGTTATGTTTATGAAATTTGCTGAGAATCACAATATTTGCTCAACCCTTTTTCTGATTACCTTCAAACCTCAAACTTAAAAACGTTCTCCTTATTTCAACTTCTCAGCAAATGTTATTTCAAACTTAATTTTTTTCCCCCTTAACAACTCCATAACGTGATCACAATTTCAGCAGGTCTAATATACTGTTTTTATGTGTGTTTTTTCCTCTTAAAGATAACTCTACATTTCAACCATCACGCAAAATTACCTCCCCTCCCCTACCTCCCCAACAACTAATCGCTTCTCAACGCTGTATCTTTGTTTAAACTTCCCGAAACATCGTTTTCTCGTTTACTCAACACTTTTTTTCTTCTTGACATAGAACGAGGAGTGAAGCGAGGGGAAATAAGGGAGGAAACCTTCTTGGAAAGCCCCCACTTAATGGAGGAAAAAATGTTCCATTTGTTTGTATGCCAACTAGTTCTACCGATATTATTCTCTACACGGGCGTGGAGGTTAAATTTAGATCAACGGTTCTCAGAGGGACACTATAGTTAATTACTTTAGGGGGTCCTAAATAGAACGGATTTACATTACAATGGTGTAACTGTGGTATAATTTTTTTTAAAGACAAAAATGCCAATCCGTATTAGACTTTTTCTTCTTCTTCGCCCTTTCAGCTCCATGTGGAGCATAGGTCTTCAACAAACGCTTTCTAAGCCGTTCTGTTTCTTGCCATTCTTTAAGATAATTTCTTAGACAGGTTCATGTTTGTGAAGATTTTCGGCTTATTTTTTCATAGTACAGGATAGACAGTCTCATGCCCAACTCTCCTTAGTCGCCTTTTACGAACATACCTGGTACGGAACCCCTTTCGGGCATCGGCAGCACTTTGCTTTCGTCATATTCATTTTGAGCCCAAAATAACTGTTAAAGCATTTAAACTGAAAGCGATCGGCGACTCCAACTGGCTACGTCTATGCCAATAACGCATAACTGATCAAGATCCTACCCTACCTCGGTGGACTTAAAACAAAAGAAAAGCATGACCAACAAGCGATTAAGGAACGGGTGAGGGAAGGCAAACAGTTTTCCAAAATACCGTGACATAGTCAGATGTTTTAGACTGAAAGTCGCAGATTTTAAAGATTGCTGTAAACCACGAAACTATATAATTACGTCTATTTGACATTATATTTTGTATCCGCTGCCGATGAAGTCAAACCTGGAGTAGAAAATGGATAGAAAATTGTTTTTAAAAAATAGATAAACAAACATCTACTTCTTCTTAATCCTCTGAACTCCGGTCGTAGCATAGGACACACTCAAGAGATCTCCAACCAATCCGGTCTGGAGCAAGCATGGACAACTCTCGCCAGGACCTGCCAGACTCCCCAACACTCTGCCTCTTCTTCGTTTGCCAAGTGATGTCCATGTTAATGATAGGTGCGGATGTCTGGCTCGTTCCGTTCGTAGAACGTGGCCTTGTCATTTCCAACGTCTTATTTTCACTTCTTAATTGATGTTGTTACTGCCTGACTTTCTGGCGACTTCTTTGTTCGCATTGTTTGGATCCCAACGGATGTTTAGAATCTTCTCAAGATGGCGATCTTCAAATCCTCTTGTTTGACTTTCTAACTCATGGTTCATTCCCCACGTTCTGCTCCATATAGGATTAAGTATCGCACATTTGACTTGTCAATTCTAAGCGTGGTGCTAAGATGGAGACTATTTGAACGCCAAATGTTTCTGAGACTGTGCATGCCTGGACATGCCTATTCTAGTAGATATCTATTTTTCAATATCGCTATATGACGAAATATAGCTTCCCGTGTTTTTAAAATGATCCACTTCTTCTTGTCCAATTCCTCTGAATGTAACTTCCTTTGTTCTTTTGGCATCTATCCTCATATTTTCAGTTTTTCTGGGCATTTATTTTCAGTCCTACCGAAAGAATAATCCAATACACGAGCCGAAAGATGCAGATATTAAGAGTCAGTATTGAATAAATCGCTTTCATTTGTTATCTTCTGAGTTATCAGTAGGTGGGTATCGAAATTGTTCAATGTCGAAGTGTTTAATTGGACAGATAGAGTGTTGACTGTGTTCTGGTGTCGCGACAATTCTTTTCCTTAGTGTTGTGGTCTTTCTTTTTAGTTATGGATGCACCAGCTAGATTTGTATGTAGTTTTCTTCTTATTTGTCAAAGCATTTCCCCGTTAACTGTCACTAGTTTATGGCAAAGCCGAGATATACGAGCATTTTGGCCCGACATATCCGTCTTTGGGATAAGTAGATTTGCTTAACATATTTTTTCCTGGGAAGTGATAAGTTTTTGGCCCAAATGTTTCGGTTCTGAAGAACCAATGGTTCTTTAACGTGCGCGAATGCACACGGGACCTTTCATCCATATTCAAGAAAATCACGAAGAAACCACGCATTCAAAGTGAAACATCCCACCTTCTATTGCGAGGTTCGGACCCGAGAATTCCCACTTTCTATTGTGAGGTTTAGACCCGAGAATTCCCACTTTCTATTGTGAGGTTCAGACCCGAGAATTCCCACCTTCTATTGTGAGGTTTAGACCCGAGAATTCCCACCTTCTGTTGTGAGGTTCAGACTCGAGAATTCCCACCTTCTTTTGAGAGGTTGAGAACTGAGAATTCCCACCTTCTATTGTGAGGTTCAGACCCGAGAATTCCCACCTTCTGTTGTGAGGTTCAGACTCGAGAATTCTCTGTCCAGAGGCCGACATCTGACCTCTAGACCACCTAGCACCCTGTTTTTTATTCATAATGTATTAGCTAAAAGTAAGAAAGTAAAGAGCCCACGTCACGCCAAGTGGCGTATGTGGTCGGTATTACCCCGTGCCGCTTTACTTTTCCCAGAAAAAATCCGGTACCCATTTAAGGCTGGGTGAACCCGGAGGCCATCGGTTGGGATTGAACCCTACCTCTTGTCCTTTTTAGTCAAGTTCACTAAGCACTGAGCTACTGCGGCTGTCTATTTATGAACTATTTTCTGGTTTATATTTTATGGGTGTGACCTTCCGATTAATCTACCACAGGACAGAGTCTATTTCTGTGTTACAAATTCATTATACCATGTTTAACCAAAAACTGACTTGGACGCACAAAAGCATTGATAAAACTAATAAATCTTCATATTGCCTTAGTCAGAGCCTGATATAGCACTCAGCTGTAGATGCGCCATGAATGATGCGTTGAGTCATCATCATCATTATCATCATCATCATCATCACGTGCCATGCCTGCTGGCGTTGGTGATCATGTATCTCCACAACTTTCGATCTCGGCAGCTATTTATCATTTCTGTTGTTGACTTTCTGCCAAGCCATTCTCTTAAGCAGTCTGGTATCTTTTCTCTTTACTTACCTCTATCTCTTCGTCCCTCAATTTTTCCAGTTGTCACACTATGTTCCAGCTGTTCCCTTGTCATTGTATGGCCTAAAAGAATTATGATTGTTTCTTCCTAATATTGGAAATTAGCCCCCTCTTTGCATTGACCTCTTTCAGAACGTTTGCATTACTTTTCTTAGTTGTCAATGGTATTCTCAATATTCCTCTGTAAATCCACCTTTCTACAGCCTCCAGTGATTTTCTTGTCTGTTGTTCTATTGTCCATGATTCACATCTATATGTTAAGACTGGCTCAACATAACACATTTAATAACTTTTTTTCTTGTTTCTATTGTCAAATATGTATTGCACAGTATCTTCCTAATTTTTTTGGAAAGCTTCTTGAAAAAAAAAAAAAGCAACACGTTTAGTAGAGCATCAACAAAATTCACTTCGCACAGTCCGTAATGATCATCAGAGTTTCCACGATCCGGCTCATAAAGTAACTGAGACAATTATTAGCTCCATTTTAATTTCCTGATCAAAGTTGACATGTAGGGATGTGGACATAGACGCTTTAAGTGTCTATGAAATGTGGTGTTCGTGTTCTTTGTTATAGCTAACACAGTTTTGACTGATCCAATCGGACCTTATTTCCTGTGTATGAAAAAAAAATCAGACAAGAAACAGAACAGAAAATTGAAGCCTTTGAAATGTGGATTTATAGAAGAATAGGTAGAATTGGATGGAAAGAAAAGAAAACAAACGATGAAGTTTTAAAACAACTGAAAATAAAAGGAGAACTACTTAACACAATTACAACAAGACAAATGAAATTGCCGGGGCATGTTAAAAGACACAACAGCCTACCAAAAGTAATATTGGAAGGGAAAATAAAAGTAAAAGAGGCAGAGGCGGACCAAGACTAACATGGACGAGTAACATCAAAAGATGGACAAGTCAATCTATGACGACCTGCACCATCAAAGCAAGAAACAGAGTGGAATGACGATCCATGGTAGCCAACCTTCGTTGCGGAGACGGCACCCGATGATGATGAAAAAATGACCGGTAGCAGTTTAAGGTTAAATAAACGTAAAAACACACCATCTGCAGTTTCCAGTAATTTTAAATTGAAAATTGTGTCCTGAGTTAAAATAAGAGGAGAACCTCTTCTTCAATACTTATTAGCAGCGAAAGATGGGACGATTCTTGGGCTGTAAAGATTGCAAACTCCTGAAAGGGAGCACTAGACAAGGAGAAACATCAAACTAGGCCGTGTGGCTGGTGAGACAAATATTGATAAATGATGATACTCGTTGAGATTCTGGCTCCCGCGTTGTAAGATGTAAACACGGACCTCAAAGGAGGAAAGATGGATCCATAATTAAAGGAATACATCACTTGGTTATAAATTAATTTATTTAAGTGCATATCTTAGTGAAATAACGGACTAAAATAACATTGACCAAATCAAATCAAATCTGATGAGGCATCATCTCAGATTCACAACCCATTGTAGTGTAATTTTATTACTTTTCTTGAAATGAGATTTGATAGAAAGTTGTAATTGATTACTGATTTTATTTAATTGTATTTTTATTTCTCAATTAATTTTTTTTGGGATGGATCGCTATAGCTACAAAATCATTGGCTACATAAAGAAAAAAAATTAAAACAACAAAGGAGGGAGGGGGGAGGCTGAGTCAAATTGTGTTCCATGGTAGCCAAACCTCGTTTGTAGCGACATCACATGATGATGTAGCGTTGAGGTGCAGATCTGAAGTGAAGTTCTCATGCTTTATTGTTCATTAAACTCTGAAATAAAAAAAACGTAGACACAGTTAAAAGGAAATATTTTAGCTCTCGCGAGTCGAGATTCTACATACCAGGTGGGTTCAAGTTTATTTCCTAAAAGTGACGAAACGTTTTTTGCCTTCTCTCCCCCCCCCCCCCCCCCCCAACTCCCACCCATTTTCTAGTGACGAAAACGTGAGATTTTATCTGGGAGGGCCAATCTGAGGAAACAACCTGTGGTAATACTGAACATATCCTCATAAACACACTGATATCATGGAGTAATACTGATACTAAGACCAAATTCGTCGTACGCTGCAAGACCTGACTGTACCTGTGTTTCCAGCTCTCATAAAAATGTGAGTGTCTAGTCCTATCGGATAATGATGGTGTTCAAGGAGAGCAAGTGAAATTACCTTCGAAATATGGAATGCAAATGAGCTGGCTGAGAGAGAGAGGGGAAGAGAGGGGGAGGGAGAGAGGAGAGGAAAGGGAGAGGAAAGTTCGAGAAGATCATCATCAAATACCATGTCTGCTGGCGTGGGTGATCATGTCTCTCCACAAATTTCGATCTCGACAGTTATTTAACATTTCAGTTGTTGACCTTCTGCCAAGCCATTCTCTTAAGCTGTCTGGTATTTTTTCTCTTAGCTTCCCAATTTCTCTTCGTCCCTCAATTTTCCCAGTTGTTACAATATATTCCAGCTGTTCTCTTCTCATTGCATGGCCAAAAAATGATGATTGTTTCTTCCTAATATTGGAAATTAGCTCTCCTTTTGCTTTGGCCTCTTTCAGAACGGTTTTATTACTTTTCTTAGCTGTCCATGGTATTCTCAACATTCTTCTGTAAAACCACATTTGTGGTTACTACAGACTCCAGTAATTTTCTTTTCTTGTGTCCTATTGTCCATATTATTATTCACATACATATGTTAAGACTGGCTCTACATAACATTTAAGAACTCTTTTTCTTGCTTTTCTCTTGTTAAAAATGGATTGCATAGTATCTTTCTCATCTTTTGGAAAGCTGTTCTTGCCTTAGCCATTCTGCATCTCACCTCTTTTTATTTTGCTATACTTCGAGAAGATAGGGAAGAAAATTGACAGCCTTTAAGTTGACACATTAAACTTGTAAAAGCGGATATGTAAAGTGAAATAAAGTCTCATCACATTACGATCACATCATTTGTTACTGGTCCATGCTATCTTTGATAATAATGACAGCTCAAGGCGGAAGCTTCTCCGTCTGAAAGTACAAAGTTAATTCACAAATGTGGCACATCGCAGTTGACCTACAGAAGACAATGAGTACATGACTTGAAAATGTATATGAAATTACGAGGGGGGTCTCGGTAGCCTAGTTGGGAAAACCACCCGACAAGCTACCGACGTTCGGACAACCCGTGTTCGATTCCTGCTGGAAGCAGTGTGAGTTGTACTCGTGTGTGGAAAAAAAATACCCCCGCGGTCGACCCAGCCACTGGCAGAAATGGGTACCAGAGTAAGTCTCCGAACACTTCTGAATAGGCGGCCGAGCACATATGGGTGAAAACTCGCGCGCTAAGACGCTGATTCATGTCTCGTACTTTACCTGTATCTTTATGTATGAAATTGCGAAAGAAACGTAAATAGGAAGCACAATACTGTTATAGAATTAATGCAACTCATGGTGTTCAGAGGAGCCAAAGCTGTTTTACAGTGAAAGTAAAAAGTAAAGTACCCCCGCGACGCCAAGTGGCATATAGGGAATATGGTGTCAGTGACCGTAAATTTTAGGGACCTTCGGCACATGGTTTTTGGGGTTATGTGGTCGGTATTATGCCAGTGCCGCTTTACTTTCCCAGAAATAAATCCGGTACTCATTAGAGGTTGGGTGAAATGGAAGCCGACGGTTGGTATCGAACCCTACCTCTTGTCCTTTGTAATCCAGTTCACTAACCACTGAGCTATCGCGGCTCCCGTTTTATAGTGAAAGATGTGTTAACTTGTAGAGACGACATAAGAAGAAAACATTTCCTCACCAATGTTACGCCACTGCAAGAAATATAAATACATCTGTCTACAAACGTCTAGAACCAACCAAGACGGGTCGCTCATATTGTTAGAAGAATGAAGAGCTATAATCCATGCATATGCTTCCAACCGGTTGTCTTGCTGTGGTGTTCTGGTGAACAAACATATGCATCTGTTACCTTGGCTCTGTTTGAGTACTCCTTTAGATAACAAACTACAGTGGCAGGATGGTTATCGCAGTGGCGTACATGTTTCTTCGTCTCAAATGACAGAAAAGGTGCTTTCTTGCTTTGATCGTGAAGTTTCTGGTGCCTGCAGGGGGTCACGGAGTGCACTTTATGTGCGTGACGCCGATGTTTATATACGATGTAGTTGAAAGGTTAAAGGTAACAATTTTGGATTTGACCTTTAAAGGTAGAGCATTCAGGGGATAATTTGAAATTCGTGAAATAAATTGACGTTAAGTCTGTTCTGTACAGGTGATGATCACATGAAACTATATTGTTTTCTAGATCATTTCAACTTGCTTGCATATGCACTTAAGTTGATACAATAAATTGAAGTGGATATGGCATAGTGATATTGATTCACTTTTCCAGCTTGTTTCGAGTCCACAAAACTGAATGAGATTGTTTTGAAACTCAAGTTCATAAAATCATGAATATTTAGAGAATTCATTACGCGTGCTTCCTTACAAATTATCTTCAGATATATATAAAAGAATCATCATTATGTGCCATACCGGTTGACGTAGGCGATCATGTCCTTCCACAATCTTCTATCTACGGTACATCGCATCAGTATTGTAGCCGACTGTTTTCCGTGCCATGACACCAAGTTATACACCAAAACTATTTGTTGTTGTTGTTGTTAAATCAGTGAAAATACAGATGAATGGTTATTGTTTGTAGATACACTATAACTAAAAAACGTATTATAAATCTAATTTTGTATAAATTAAAAACATGTTCACTTAATCATACTTAAACATATCATATTATAACAGTTCCCCATTGATAGCACACTAACATTATCACTTCCATACCCGTTTAGTATAGGCGATCGTGTCTTTGCACAACTCTATGTCCTCAGTGTATTGTATCAATTCTGCTGAATGTTTACCACGCCATAATAACTAACTTAACTTACTTAACAAACTTAAAGGCAAAAACAGAAAAACAGAGGAAGAGGTATGTTTACAGCACCCGGAAAACCTGCTTAGGATCATATATTGTTCTTTGTTTTATTTTCTGTTGTTGATTATTTGTCGTTTTTTTCCGAGTGTTGTAAACATACATATATAAATAAAATGTAAAAATATATAGGAGATGGGTACACATTTGCTTTACAATTTTTTTGCGCAATCAGTGACCATTTTAATCTACACTTTTCAACTTCTAACTGTCAAGTATTCTTGAACGTGTGTGTGAGTACACGTAGGACCTGATGTTTTATTTTCCCGCCATTATGCGAGAGTACTAGACATCGGATCTCATTACACGGAGAGCAGGGAATTCCACGACAAAATCACGGATTCAAAATGTAAAATTCACACCTCCTGTGGTGGGTTTCGAACCCAAGACTTTCCAGTCCAGATGCTGACGTTAACCTCTAAGCCACCAAGTCTTGCACTACATATAAAGAGTCAGTTTTTCTCTCCAAAACACGTGTGGTGTCATAAGTGCTTAACACCCATTATTTTGTTTATCATCTTACAGCATTCTTGTTGCCCTTGACTGCTAATGCATCCCCGGTTCTATCCTTCAGTTGCATCCTCGGGATTCTGTCACACCTCAGGTGGTGGTAGCGTGGCCTCGCTGCACTCGGGGAGTTTACACTGGATCACTCTGATTAGCCTCGTCAAGTATTGAAAGAGCGTGATTCTTATCCGAGCTGTACTCCATGCTGGAACATTCACGACACATTAAGTCTAAGTGCACACGTGTAACTGACGCTAAGAATTATCATGCTAATGCCCATATGTAACCATGACCGCAGAACGTTGGCAAAATAATGAATTTATAAAATGATTTATTTTTACCTTTGGTAACATGCTAATTCTGTATTACTGAATTTCAAGTAATCAATTATTATTATTTAAATAATAATAATAATATATAATAATATATAATAATATATAAATAAAATATATTTTTTAAATATATAAATAATATTAAATAATAATAATAATATATAATTATTATTTTTGCTTATTTAAATGGTTGTTTGTATAAATTACTATTAATCATTAAACATTGTTTTAATTTATTGATTAAATTGTCATCATTTTACCATACACAAAAATAGTGAATACCTGCACGCAATTAATAATAGACATTTATGATGGAGTTTCAGGACAACAAATAGCGCAAAACAGTACTTTGACTTAATGTGAACACAGACTACAAGGAAACAATTATTTTTTGAAGTGGACACTTTTATAATATCCAGCGATTGCTCAGTGCTTTCAAGCAGGTCGTCCTGCTGAGGTTTTTAAATTATAGTCGAATTTATTTGATTGAACACATCTACTTTACTGCATAACAAACAACTCCATAACGTCAAGATCCCAGTCTTCAATATGAAGTATACCGACAACGCAAGCGAAAGAAATGAAGATGACATCAGCTGAGATGCACGAATCACGTAGCACCAGCGAAGGCCTTGACCCCCAACTTCCTTAGTCACCTCTTAAATGACCTGCAAGTGAAATTGACTCTTTTTTTTTAACACCCGACCGTTCCCTGAGACCCCGTAGCATCAAGGGCTGACGAGAGTCAGGGGCAGACTAACTGCAGAGAAGGACACTTCTTCTACACTCATATAAGTAGCAATCTCTAGTATGGGACTAGACTGAATACTGAAGCATAAAAGTGGGTTTCAAAGACATGAATTGAAAAACAACCGTAACGAATTCTCAGCATATTCTTCGAAAGATTCAGAACCAAAGTCTCTGGCATGAACTGGTAACATTGTATTGAAGTCCCAGGCTTAGCAATAGCACGAGATATGTTACTCGTCCATATTTATTCTTGATTTATCTCTGCCTCTTTTACTTATATTTTCCCTTTCTATGATTACTTTTAGCAGGCTGCAGTGCCTTTTAACATGCCCCGAAAATATAATTTCTCTTGTTTTAATTGTGTTTAGTAGTTCTCATTTCATTTTTAATTGTAAGACTTCATCATTTGTTTTATTTTCTTTCCATTAATTCTTCCTGTTCTTCTATAAATCTACATTTCAAAAACTTCAATTTTCTGTTCTGTTATTGAGTTATTGAGTTATTTGCGGGTCATCACCATTGCACTCCGAACATGTCCATAGGTGCTCAGATCCCCTCCTCAGCAAGTCCCGCAGTGTCCAGTGACTGACGACTCCAGTTCTATGTTGGTTGATAAGTCTTCTTACACGGCAACTAAGTTTCTCATTTCTGACTGTGCCCACCTTAACTCCCATTTCCATCATCCGAAGAAGAGGCGTCGATCTGTGTTTGTCGAAGTCCTGTGTTCTTCCCACATCTCGGAGGGCATTGCTGATGTCCGCCCGATCCATTGGTTGCCCGTCCTCAACGACAGCACAGCTAGCCAACCTGTTCGCTCTTTCATTTCCACGTACTCCCGCATGTTCAGGGACAAAGACAAAGGTGACCTTACGTATTTTGGAATTCTGCAACGACTCTACCCATTTCATGCGTACAGAGCCCGCCTCCACTTTTTTTTATCATGCTCATCGAATCACTCAGTATACATGCGTGGGTGTAGTCTTGTGACTCTAACCATTTGAATGCCTTGGTCACTGCCATCGCCTCCATTGTCATGCTACTCGTGGTCATGACGTATGCCCCACTGTCTTCGTAGACTATTCTACCTGCCGAGCGTGCTGTAAATGCCCATGCACTTCTTTGGTGTCATCTTACAGATTCGTCTGTATAGATGACTGCATCTTTCTCATCGGTGTTATCGCAGATGAGACCGTTGACCTCAGCGTTAACCACGACCGGGTTCTGTTCCCTACTTTTCCTGTCGAGTGTGTCAATACATGAGAAAGTCCCATTGAAAGACGTAGGCACCGGTATCCACTCCTCACCAATGTTGATATTGGTAATCCCACAGACCTGTTTGATGACATCTTCTGCTCGGCCCACCCATGATTTGCCTCTTTTTAGCCTGGCACCTTTCCCTGTGTTGAGCACGTGGTGCAATGGATGCTCCTTATCTTTACTAATCTTCAGGTACGCTCGTGCTCTCCAGATCTTGATTCTGTCATCCATGGTTGGAAAGTCAAGTAGATACCTCATTGCTACACAGGGAGTGTCCCTTGTACATCCCAAGATAATGTGTATGGCTTCATTCTGTTCTGCTTTCTTGTCTAATATCCATGTTTCTCCACCAAACAAGAATGGTGAAAAGATATAATATTCTGCTATTCCCAGTTTTAGTTCTGGATATGTCACAGCTGCTTTTTAACATTTGAAATCGTAATTTGACTTCATTGCTAAACATTGTCCAGCAATGATGGTTGAAGATACCCTCAGAAAACTGCTGATTCTGGGAATTCATATCTGATGAAGATTGTTTCAACTTGCAACATCACACAAAAATACCACTTTTCTACATTAATTAATGTCCGTTGTTGATGTTCTTATTAGATTCATACTGATGAACAGAAGCATGTCATATATTTATTAACTTCTGACACTTTCTGATAGGAAATGATGCATTCTTTTTGCAAATGTTAAAATTTGAGTTCCTACTTCCTCTAATTAACATTTATATAACATAGAAGATTTTAAAAAGAATTGTTAATCATTTTATTTAAAAAAAAGCAAATGAGACAAAGCAATTAAAATAATACTGCTATGCAGCTGCAATGGACACACTTCGTCAACTGCTGAAAGCGACTGAGCACCCATTGGTTGGCCTGGTTTGTTATTATATCACTTCTAATAATAATGAACAATAAGCATATAAAAAGAGTTTGGGATATGCAGATGACACAGTCTTAACGGCAAAGAAAAATAACTACAAGAAATGATAGTCATAAAAGTTAAAAGGAATCAAGAAAAAAGTGTCACAGTCTGAATAGTAAGAAAATAGGAACGGTCATATTGAAGAAATAATCATTACCATCATGCAGCATGCAAAAATATAAAGAGGACAAATCTGAAACAAGTGCAACGCTTCAAATACTTGGGCACAATAATCAAAATCGGATGGAAGATGTACCACAGAAATAAAAAAAACAGAATAGCTCAGACCAAAAACAGCATTTCAGAAAATTAAAAACTTCTTATGCAACAAGTCTATGTTAATAGAAGTGAAAAAGAGATTTATCGGTGCTGCATAGAGTCTATTCTGACCTATGAAAGCAAATTATGGACAGTAGACAAATAAATGAAAAGACAATTAGAGGGCACAGAGACGGGATTTCTTAGAAAAATTTTTAAAGTTCCCTGGCAAAGTTAAGAAGACCAATGAGGAAGTTCTCAAAGAGGCTAACACAAAAAGGCAGCTCCTAAAAAACATCAGAAAGAAACAATCAACATTTTACGAGCACATCATGAGAAAAGGAAGTTTGAATACTTGGTTACAACTGGCAAAATGCAGGGAAAAATAGATCGCGGACGACAAAGAGAGAAAACGCTAGAAAGCTTGGTGTCATTGCATGGAAAACGGCCAACAACAGAATTGTTCCTATGCACTGATAGAAGATTGTGGAAGGACATGATCGCCTACGCCAACTAATGATGAATGAAGCATTAACAACATAAATCTTTTCTTTTTTTTCATTTGACGGGTCGCAAATTGTGAACGCGGTCTTAGTAACATTAATATTATTTCCGCTCCATGTCATTTTTCTTTGTCCATTTCCTTCTACAAAGTCACAAAAACATATTTAAGATAAAGCTAGAAAACAAATGACACCTGTCAGTTAGAACTCAGATTAATAGGCAATCTACAACGTGATGGCGTTAGAAATTGTTTTTATTTAGTCAATTCTACTAATGAGGTACGATTGCCCCTAATTTTCAGATATGACTTTGCTGAACACTGACACTTCTAGGATGTAATTACTGGTAAACTCAAGCAAATCGTCCAATTAACTTTCTTGATTAATCGTTTATGAAATTTCAAAAACTTTAACAGGAAGGTAATGTTAAATTGGAAAATTCATACTTAATTGTATTTTGTGTAACTAATGGTTGATTTTCTTCCCTCCTCTCCCTTAATCTTGGTTAATTTCTATTCTTTTTGTTTTATAATAAAGTAACTGCTGTAGAGGGACACAATCACCTAAGTCATAGTAGTTCGGTACTTCACTGGGAAAAATGGAAGTCCAAAGAAATTAGGTTAAATACTAAAATTAAAATGTTCAACTCAAATGTTAAGTCAGTCTTATTATATGGCTGTGAAACATAGAGAACCAACAAAATTGACAATCATGAAGATACAGATTCTCATTAATGGATGCTTACGTAGAAAAAAGGATGGAAATGGCAGGACAAATTCACTAACATAGAATTATAGAAATGTACAAGTCAAATACCAGTGGATAAAGAGATACAGCGAAGACTATGGCGCTGGATAGGACACACACTGCGGAAGTCAACTGAGAGTATTACACAACAGACCCTTTTTTGGAATCCCCAGGGGAAAAGACTAAGAGGAAGTCCAAGGAATTCGTGGAGAAAACAGATAGAAGCAGAAATGAAGATGATGGGGAAGACATAGAATGATCGTAAAAGAATGGCAAGAAACAGAACGACTTGGAATGTGTTTGTTGAAGACCTATGCTCCACAGGGAGCTGAAAGGTAGAAGTAGAAGAAGACTTGACGGGGATTATGAAAAAAACCTTGGTATAATGATTGTATTTTATAGCCATATTTAATGAATCTGTGTGAGATTATACTAAGATACATGCAAGATATACCATATCTGATTGTAGGTGATCCTAATTAAAGCAATTAGTTGATGAGACGGTGTTAATCGCTAAGAGTGGAAATGAGTTGCAAAATGAGATTGGTATTATAGTGCTGGTGATACAATTTCTTGACTTTCACTGACTATGAAATTTTGCTTACAAAAGTTTATTAGATCGTCGGTTATACAAGTGAAGGTACTAGTGGAGCACATCTAAAATTACAAGTTCTAATGACACAAATAATGTTCTTGGTCTGGAGAGGTTATCACCGTTATTTATTTGAGGCATCTCTTAATAATTATTGCCTGTGACATGTCTACTAACAACTTTCTCGTCTTGCTTTACACTTGCTATGCTTTATCTATGTCTTGACTTATTCTATGCTATTCTTAATCAAATTACTATTGTTATATACGTTAAGTCTGTTCTGTACAGGTGATGATCACATGAAACTATATTGTTTTCTAGATCATTTCAACTTGCTTGCATATGCACTTAAGTTGATACAATAAATTGAAGTGGATATGGCATAGTGATATTGATTCACTTTTCCAGCTTGTTTCGAGTCCACAAAACTGAATGAGATTGTTTTGAAACTCAAGTTCATAAAATCATGAATATTTAGAGAATTCATTACGCGTGCTTCCTTACAAATTATCTTCAGATATATATAAAAGAATCATCATTATGTGCCATACCGGTTGACGTAGGCGATCATGTCCTTCCACAATCTTCTATCTACGGTACATCGCATCAGTATTGTAGCCGACTGTTTTCCGTGCCATGACACCAAGTTATACACCAAAACTATTTGTTGTTGTTGTTGTTAAATCAGTGAAAATACAGATGAATGGTTATTGTTTGTAGATACACTATAACTAAAAAACGTATTATAAATCTAATTTTGTATAAATTAAAAACATGTTCACTTAATCATACTTAAACATATCATATTATAACAGTTCCCCATTGATAGCACACTAACATTATCACTTCCATACCCGTTTAGTATAGGCGATCGTGTCTTTGCACAACTCTATGTCCTCAGTGTATTGTATCAATTCTGCTGAATGTTTACCACGCCATAATAACTAACTTAACTTACTTAACAAACTTAAAGGCAAAAACAGAAAAACAGAGGAAGAGGTATGTTTACAGCACCCGGAAAACCTGCTTAGGATCATATATTGTTCTTTGTTTTATTTTCTGTTGTTGATTATTTGTCGTTTTTTTCCGAGTGTTGTAAACATACATATATAAATAAAATGTAAAAATATATAGGAGATGGGTACACATTTGCTTTACAATTTTTTTGCGCAATCAGTGACCATTTTAATCTACACTTTTCAACTTCTAACTGTCAAGTATTCTTGAACGTGTGTGTGAGTACACGTAGGACCTGATGTTTTATTTTCCCGCCATTATGCGAGAGTACTAGACATCGGATCTCATTACACGGAGAGCAGGGAATTCCACGACAAAATCACGGATTCAAAATGTAAAATTCACACCTCCTGTGGTGGGTTTCGAACCCAAGACTTTCCAGTCCAGATGCTGACGTTAACCTCTAAGCCACCAAGTCTTGCACTACATATAAAGAGTCAGTTTTTCTCTCCAAAACACGTGTGGTGTCATAAGTGCTTAACACCCATTATTTTGTTTATCATCTTACAGCATTCTTGTTGCCCTTGACTGCTAATGCATCCCCGGTTCTATCCTTCAGTTGCATCCTCGGGATTCTGTCACACCTCAGGTGGTGGTAGCGTGGCCTCGCTGCACTCGGGGAGTTTACACTGGATCACTCTGATTAGCCTCGTCAAGTATTGAAAGAGCGTGATTCTTATCCGAGCTGTACTCCATGCTGGAACATTCACGACACATTAAGTCTAAGTGCACACGTGTAACTGACGCTAAGAATTATCATGCTAATGCCCATATGTAACCATGACCGCAGAACGTTGGCAAAATAATGAATTTATAAAATGATTTATTTTTACCTTTGGTAACATGCTAATTCTGTATTACTGAATTTCAAGTAATCAATTATTATTATTTAAATAATAATAATAATATATAATAATATATAATAATATATAAATAAAATATATTTTTTAAATATATAAATAATATTAAATAATAATAATAATATATAATTATTATTTTTGCTTATTTAAATGGTTGTTTGTATAAATTACTATTAATCATTAAACATTGTTTTAATTTATTGATTAAATTGTCATCATTTTACCATACACAAAAATAGTGAATACCTGCACGCAATTAATAATAGACATTTATGATGGAGTTTCAGGACAACAAATAGCGCAAAACAGTACTTTGACTTAATGTGAACACAGACTACAAGGAAACAATTATTTTTTGAAGTGGACACTTTTATAATATCCAGCGATTGCTCAGTGCTTTCAAGCAGGTCGTCCTGCTGAGGTTTTTAAATTATAGTCGAATTTATTTGATTGAACACATCTACTTTACTGCATAACAAACAACTCCATAACGTCAAGATCCCAGTCTTCAATATGAAGTATACCGACAACGCAAGCGAAAGAAATGAAGATGACATCAGCTGAGATGCACGAATCACGTAGCACCAGCGAAGGCCTTGACCCCCAACTTCCTTAGTCACCTCTTAAATGACCTGCAAGTGAAATTGACTCTTTTTTTTTAACACCCGACCGTTCCCTGAGACCCCGTAGCATCAAGGGCTGACGAGAGTCAGGGGCAGACTAACTGCAGAGAAGGACACTTCTTCTACACTCATATAAGTAGCAATCTCTAGTATGGGACTAGACTGAATACTGAAGCATAAAAGTGGGTTTCAAAGACATGAATTGAAAAACAACCGTAACGAATTCTCAGCATATTCTTCGAAAGATTCAGAACCAAAGTCTCTGGCATGAACTGGTAACATTGTATTGAAGTCCCAGGCTTAGCAATAGCACGAGATATGTTACTCGTCCATATTTATTCTTGATTTATCTCTGCCTCTTTTACTTATATTTTCCCTTTCTATGATTACTTTTAGCAGGCTGCAGTGCCTTTTAACATGCCCCGAAAATATAATTTCTCTTGTTTTAATTGTGTTTAGTAGTTCTCATTTCATTTTTAATTGTAAGACTTCATCATTTGTTTTATTTTCTTTCCATTAATTCTTCCTGTTCTTCTATAAATCTACATTTCAAAAACTTCAATTTTCTGTTCTGTTATTGAGTTATTGAGTTATTTGCGGGTCATCACCATTGCACTCCGAACATGTCCATAGGTGCTCAGATCCCCTCCTCAGCAAGTCCCGCAGTGTCCAGTGACTGACGACTCCAGTTCTATGTTGGTTGATAAGTCTTCTTACACGGCAACTAAGTTTCTCATTTCTGACTGTGCCCACCTTAACTCCCATTTCCATCATCCGAAGAAGAGGCGTCGATCTGTGTTTGTCGAAGTCCTGTGTTCTTCCCACATCTCGGAGGGCATTGCTGATGTCCGCCCGATCCATTGGTTGCCCGTCCTCAACGACAGCACAGCTAGCCAACCTGTTCGCTCTTTCATTTCCACGTACTCCCGCATGTTCAGGGACAAAGACAAAGGTGACCTTACGTATTTTGGAATTCTGCAACGACTCTACCCATTTCATGCGTACAGAGCCCGCCTCCACTTTTTTTTATCATGCTCATCGAATCACTCAGTATACATGCGTGGGTGTAGTCTTGTGACTCTAACCATTTGAATGCCTTGGTCACTGCCATCGCCTCCATTGTCATGCTACTCGTGGTCATGACGTATGCCCCACTGTCTTCGTAGACTATTCTACCTGCCGAGCGTGCTGTAAATGCCCATGCACTTCTTTGGTGTCATCTTACAGATTCGTCTGTATAGATGACTGCATCTTTCTCATCGGTGTTATCGCAGATGAGACCGTTGACCTCAGCGTTAACCACGACCGGGTTCTGTTCCCTACTTTTCCTGTCGAGTGTGTCAATACATGAGAAAGTCCCATTGAAAGACGTAGGCACCGGTATCCACTCCTCACCAATGTTGATATTGGTAATCCCACAGACCTGTTTGATGACATCTTCTGCTCGGCCCACCCATGATTTGCCTCTTTTTAGCCTGGCACCTTTCCCTGTGTTGAGCACGTGGTGCAATGGATGCTCCTTATCTTTACTAATCTTCAGGTACGCTCGTGCTCTCCAGATCTTGATTCTGTCATCCATGGTTGGAAAGTCAAGTAGATACCTCATTGCTACACAGGGAGTGTCCCTTGTACATCCCAAGATAATGTGTATGGCTTCATTCTGTTCTGCTTTCTTGTCTAATATCCATGTTTCTCCACCAAACAAGAATGGTGAAAAGATATAATATTCTGCTATTCCCAGTTTTAGTTCTGGATATGTCACAGCTGCTTTTTAACATTTGAAATCGTAATTTGACTTCATTGCTAAACATTGTCCAGCAATGATGGTTGAAGATACCCTCAGAAAACTGCTGATTCTGGGAATTCATATCTGATGAAGATTGTTTCAACTTGCAACATCACACAAAAATACCACTTTTCTACATTAATTAATGTCCGTTGTTGATGTTCTTATTAGATTCATACTGATGAACAGAAGCATGTCATATATTTATTAACTTCTGACACTTTCTGATAGGAAATGATGCATTCTTTTTGCAAATGTTAAAATTTGAGTTCCTACTTCCTCTAATTAACATTTATATAACATAGAAGATTTTAAAAAGAATTGTTAATCATTTTATTTAAAAAAAAGCAAATGAGACAAAGCAATTAAAATAATACTGCTATGCAGCTGCAATGGACACACTTCGTCAACTGCTGAAAGCGACTGAGCACCCATTGGTTGGCCTGGTTTGTTATTATATCACTTCTAATAATAATGAACAATAAGCATATAAAAAGAGTTTGGGATATGCAGATGACACAGTCTTAACGGCAAAGAAAAATAACTACAAGAAATGATAGTCATAAAAGTTAAAAGGAATCAAGAAAAAAGTGTCACAGTCTGAATAGTAAGAAAATAGGAACGGTCATATTGAAGAAATAATCATTACCATCATGCAGCATGCAAAAATATAAAGAGGACAAATCTGAAACAAGTGCAACGCTTCAAATACTTGGGCACAATAATCAAAATCGGATGGAAGATGTACCACAGAAATAAAAAAAAACAGAATAGCTCAGACCAAAAACAGCATTTCAGAAAATTAAAAACTTCTTATGCAACAAGTCTATGTTAATAGAAGTGAAAAAGAGATTTATCGGTGCTGCATAGAGTCTATTCTGACCTATGAAAGCAAATTATGGACAGTAGACAAATAAATGAAAAGACAATTAGAGGGCACAGAGACGGGATTTCTTAGAAAAATTTTTAAAGTTCCCTGGCAAAGTTAAGAAGACCAATGAGGAAGTTCTCAAAGAGGCTAACACAAAAAGGCAGCTCCTAAAAAACATCAGAAAGAAACAATCAACATTTTACGAGCACATCATGAGAAAAGGAAGTTTGAATACTTGGTTACAACTGGCAAAATGCAGGGAAAAATAGATCGCGGACGACAAAGAGAGAAAACGCTAGAAAGCTTGGTGTCATTGCATGGAAAACGGCCAACAACAGAATTGTTCCTATGCACTGATAGAAGATTGTGGAAGGACATGATCGCCTACGCCAACTAATGATGAATGAAGCATTAACAACATAAATCTTTTCTTTTTTTCATTTGACGGGTCGCAAATTGTGAACGCGGTCTTAGTAACATTAATATTATTTCCGCTCCATGTCATTTTTCTTTGTCCATTTCCTTCTACAAAGTCACAAAAACATATTTAAGATAAAGCTAGAAAACAAATGACACCTGTCAGTTAGAACTCAGATTAATAGGCAATCTACAACGTGATGGCGTTAGAAATTGTTTTTATTTAGTCAATTCTACTAATGAGGTACGATTGCCCCTAATTTTCAGATATGACTTTGCTGAACACTGACACTTCTAGGATGTAATTACTGGTAAACTCAAGCAAATCGTCCAATTAACTTTCTTGATTAATCGTTTATGAAATTTCAAAAACTTTAACAGGAAGGTAATGTTAAATTGGAAAATTCATACTTAATTGTATTTTGTGTAACTAATGGTTGATTTTCTTCCCTCCTCTCCCTTAATCTTGGTTAATTTCTATTCTTTTTGTTTTATAATAAAGTAACTGCTGTAGAGGGACACAATCACCTAAGTCATAGTAGTTCGGTACTTCACTGGGAAAAATGGAAGTCCAAAGAAATTAGGTTAAATACTAAAATTAAAATGTTCAACTCAAATGTTAAGTCAGTCTTATTATATGGCTGTGAAACATAGAGAACCAACAAAATTGACAATCATGAAGATACAGATTCTCATTAATGGATGCTTACGTAGAAAAAAGGATGGAAATGGCAGGACAAATTCACTAACATAGAATTATAGAAATGTACAAGTCAAATACCAGTGGATAAAGAGATACAGCGAAGACTATGGCGCTGGATAGGACACACACTGCGGAAGTCAACTGAGAGTATTACACAACAGACCCTTTTTTGGAATCCCCAGGGGAAAAGACTAAGAGGAAGTCCAAGGAATTCGTGGAGAAAACAGATAGAAGCAGAAATGAAGATGATGGGGAAGACATAGAATGATCGTAAAAGAATGGCAAGAAACAGAACGACTTGGAATGTGTTTGTTGAAGACCTATGCTCCACAGGGAGCTGAAAGGTAGAAGTAGAAGAAGACTTGACGGGGATTATGAAAAAAACCTTGGTATAATGATTGTATTTTATAGCCATATTTAATGAATCTGTGTGAGATTATACTAAGATACATGCAAGATATACCATATCTGATTGTAGGTGATCCTAATTAAAGCAATTAGTTGATGAGACGGTGTTAATCGCTAAGAGTGGAAATGAGTTGCAAAATGAGATTGGTATTATAGTGCTGGTGATACAATTTCTTGACTTTCACTGACTATGAAATTTTGCTTACAAAAGTTTATTAGATCGTCGGTTATACAAGTGAAGGTACTAGTGGAGCACATCTAAAATTACAAGTTCTAATGACACAAATAATGTTCTTGGTCTGGAGAGGTTATCACCGTTATTTATTTGAGGCATCTCTTAATAATTATTGCCTGTGACATGTCTACTAACAACTTTCTCGTCTTGCTTTACACTTGCTATGCTTTATCTATGTCTTGACTTATTCTATGCTATTCTTAATCAAATTACTATTGTTCTCTGGAGCACACAACTTCTAAATCTAGTTTGGAACACTTCTGAACTAAACTATCTCTTCCTGACTGACCAACCTCTGGATCTTTCTTCTAGATAAAAACTAACTACCTCTGTGGAAGCCAATAATTATTCTATAAAATTGGTTCTATTGGTTATGGAAAGCCTCGTATTACTGCAAACGAATTAAAATCCATAATCGCTCAACCGCCCGTGCCAGTGGAATCATCCGAATTACTAACTCATCTCCCAAACAAAGAAAGGTAACTGTAGTCCCCATCGTAGCAATCTCAGCACACGCCGAAAGACATAAGGCGAAACCGCGCAGAAAGTGAACACAGCAATCTGTTATTCTATAAAAGCTCACGTCTACCTTCAGGCCGGGCTTAGCTCGTCTACTTTACATTTTCTGGTTGTTTCTCTATCCCGATGTTTCTCTATCCCGATGTTTCTCTATCCCGATGTTTCTCTATCCCGATGTTTCTCTATCCCGATGTTTCTTTAACGATGTTTCTCTATCCCGATGTTTCTTTAGCGATGTTTCTCTATCCCGATGTTTCTCTATCCCGATGTTTCTCTATCTCGATGTTTCTCTATCCCGATGTTTCTCTATCCCGATGTTTCTGTCTAATTCTGCTGATGCATGAAGTTAAAAACCTCTGTCTCATTTGCATAATTTATTGGCTGAATCGCTGGCTGGTGATCTCCCAGCTCATCGTTGGATACGAAGTTCAAATTTGGATGACTTGTGTCAAATTTAGCAAAACAAAGCTCCATCTTGATTTGTTAGTTAACCTCTAAGTTTTACAAATAATATTAACCTTTAATTCTAAGAGTGACACCTCTCTCTCTCTCTCTCTCTCTCTCTCTCTCTCTCTCTCTCACTCTCTCTCTCATAAACTTAACCTGCCCCGAGTTTGTTTATCAACCTAATTTCTATACATGCAACAATATGAAGTTAAGTTTAATTATATTCTCCACCTTTCCAATCGCAGCTACAATTTTCCATTTCCAAAACTTTCTACTGTTCTTCTATTTCTGTGACTGTTTTAAATATATGTTACTGCTACTATCTGTACTTAGTTTGCATAACTACTAACATATCCCACCCAAGCTATATATCTCCTTCTATGACCTATTATATTCCTAGTCTAAATATTATTACACTGGATATAAAAAAAAAACAACAATGTAACTAAAAAAAAAAAATAAAGAAGCAATGATTGCAACAACAAGAGAAAGCAACTTCTAAATGTGCAATTAAAGTAAACGGAATTGTATTAAAATATATCAATAAAATCAAACACATGTGAACGTGTTATCTTCAGATGGTAGACGTACAATTCAGAATCGCAGGCTCAGAATAGCCCTGTCAAAAGTACAGCCAACTATTATAGATTTACTAAGGCCTGCAGGCAGAAGATAAAACTGGAAAAACCCGACCAACTAGAGTGACGTTGTCTGCTATATCCACTATAGACGGTTAACTTGACTCTACCGCAACCACCCCTGCTCGCAAAGCAGATTACGTTAGGCTAGTTGGTTGTTTTCCGGGAATTTACTCTCAGCCCGCAGATATAAGAAAATATATAGTTGACTGTGGTCAAAGGCTACGTTGCCTAAAAAGAAACGTAGGGGAAAAGGATATGGAACAAATCTTTGAGAACGAAAACTTTAAAAAAATGAGTTAACCTTTGTTGTATGGAGGTGATCTCGACCTATGGAAGTGAATCATGAACATAGGGCAAGAAAATCACTGGTTGACATATACATGTGGTTTTACACAGGAATGTTAAGAACAACATAGACAGGTGAAAAGAGTAGCTATGACATTCTGAGAGCCGTCAAAGAAAGAAAAAATGTTTTTGTTGCCAACAGCAGCAAGAAGCAAATATTCTTTTTTAAAAGCCATCTCGTGAGAAAGGAACACTGTAGTATATTGTTTTAATAAAGTGTAGGAGAAAAGTAAAGAGACAGAGAAAACAGTGAAATAAAATTTATCTGGCAGTTTAAGAAGGCATTTTGATAGGTTGTCAACAAGAGAAATGATAAATGGCTGTGGAGATAGAAAGTTGTGGAGAGACATGATCATTTGCGCCAGTAGGCACAGTACTTTATGATTGTGGTAATGACGTAGAGATATCATTTTTTGTTCTTTTTAAACAAAGCTGCTGAATATCAACATAAGAGGGAAGGTAATATACCTTGATGTTTTTACTTTCCCCAAATCTATGAGTCACGTGAAGAGTTTCAGAATGTCGAGTGTGGGTAAAGGTAAAGTTAAAGTACAAGACTTGAATCGGCGTCTTAGCACGCGAGTTTTCACCCATATGTGCTCGGACGCCTATACAAAACTTTTCGGAGACTTCTGGATAGTGTCGCTTTAAGCATCGAAACTCACGATGCGAGACGGCATTCCTCACCTTTAAAGAGTACTATACCCTGGTACCCATTTCTGCCAGCGGCTTGGCCGATCGCGGGGGTAATTTTTCACAAAGACGAGTACTATTCACACTGCTTCTAGCGAGAATCGAACACGGGTTGTCCGAAAGTCGGTAGCTAAGACGTGTGGTGGTTTTTCCATATAGGCTACCAAGGCCCCCCTCCCCTTCCCCAATGTGAGTCTCTCATGTAACTGGCATCTACAAGTGAGTCATTTGCTTTTGAGATATTTAGTAAACCTGTAAAGGAAATTCAAATGATAATCCAACAGCACGTCCATGAGAGTGTAAGGAAATTGTTATTCCTACAGGATTATTTTATTGTGCATGTTAATCCGTTTTACCCTTGCAGCCCACGTGGGTTCCTCACCGCACAGGCAGATAACTCCGTCTTTGGAGGTACTCATATTTAGTTCGTCCACGAGTAATTGACGTTTCAAGCAGGGCTTCGCTGCTGATACCAGGGGTGGTTGTCGCAGGGATTAAATCATAAATAAAGATCCCAACTGGTACAGCCGGGATTTGAACCCACAACCTCTCTGTCTCGAGGCCAACCAGCACCCCTACTGGATTTCAGATACAAAGTTAGCGCTTCTCCTCCCTGTTATTATTTTCCAAACTATACTAGCTTGTTACTCAGTTTTTGTTGAAACAGCTTAATTTAATACAATTATTATTATTGCTTTTTTAACAGTGTTAATCAGCACTGACTAAAAGCTCCAGAAGACTGGCAACATTCAATCATCGTACCAATATGGAAAAAGAAAGGTAGCAAAAGAGACTATAATTAATATAGAGGTATATCTCTTCTCAGCCATGTAGGAAAGCTATACGCCAAAATCTTGGAAGAAAGGTTGAGATCTTCCCCCCGCCCCCTTTTTTTTTACTGTTTATGACCTACATGGGCTATATATGCAATTTAGCCAACCCATCAGAGACAGAGGAGATCAACGATCTTCTATTTGCTGATAATCAAGCATTAATACATGGAAAGACAGAGAATGAAATGCAAGAAATGATAGACATAATAGTAAAAGAAAGCAACAAAAAGTTCACAGTCTGAATAGTAAGAAAACATAAATAATGGTCATATCAAAGGAACAATCATCACCATCATGCAGCATAAAAAGAAAAAAGAAAAATCTGACACAAATGGAACGTGTCAAATACTTGGGCACAATATATAACATCAGATGGAAGATGCTCCACAGAAAGAAAAAGCAGAACAGATCAGGCTAAAATAACATTTCAGAAAATGAAAAATACCTTATGTAACAAATCTATGTCAATAGAAGTGAGAAAGAGAGTTCATCGGTGCTATATAGAACCAATTCTGACCTATGGAAGCGAATCATGGACAGTAAAAAAAAAAGTAAAGTACCCCCGTCACGCCAAGTGGCGTATAGGGAAATATGGTGTTAGTGACCCTATATTTTACAGACCTTCAGCACATGATTTTTAGGGTAATGTGGTCGGTATTACGTCCGTGCTGCTTTACTTTCCCAGAACAAAATCCGGTACCCATTTAAGGCTGGGTGAACCCGGAAGCCGTCGGTTGGGATCGAACCCTACCCCTTGTCCGTGGTAGTCCAGTTCACTAACCACTGAGCTATCGCGGCTCAATAATCATGGACAGTAGACAAACAAAATAAAAGACGATTAGAGGTCACAGAGATGGGATTTCTCAGAAGGATGTTGAAAGTTCCCTGGACAGCTAAAAGAACCAAAGAAGAAATTCTCAAAGAGGCCAAAACAAAAAAGGAACTCTTAAAAAACATCAGAAAGAAACAATCAAAATTTTTCGAGCACATCATGAGAAGAGGAAAGTCGTAATACTTGGTTACATCTGGCAAAGTAAAAGAAAAGAGAGATCCCGGACGAAACAGAGAGAAAATACTGGATAGCTTGGTGTCATGGCGTGGAAAACAGTAAACAACTGAACTGATACGATGCACTGTAGACAGAAGATTGTTGAAGGACATGATCGCCTGCGCCAACCGGTACGATACATGAAGATGAATACATGGAAAAATAGAAGACCTACAAGAACACTTAAATAGACTCAACAGCATATGCATCAAATGCAACATGATAATGAACATCAACAAAACCGAACTTATGAAAGTCGCAAAAGATAAATAGAGCATCAACATAACTATAGAAGGCAGACAACTATAACAAGTAGAGGAATTCAAATACCTAGGAATTTAGTGACAAACAACAATTCACAAACAGCAGAGGTAGAATCAAGGCGCAACAAAGTTTGCCAAATCATTGGACAACTATCACCACTATTGTCCAACAAGGAAATAACTCTAGAGGCAAAAGCGGCACTCTACAATACAATCTTCATCCCAACATTGTGCTACAAATTCTAGCCCTGAGCCCTAGAGGCAAGAAAACAAGAAATATAACCTCTGTTGAGATGAAGTGTGTTAGACGAATGACACAAAAAAAGACTGAGGGACAAGATCAGAATGAAGAACTGAGAAAAAAGCTAGGTGTAATCCCAAACATAGAAGATGTAAAGAAACAACAGATAAAATGGTTTGGCCACGTCACAAGGCAGACAGATCAAAACACAACACAAGGAGCCTTCAATAAACGTTGCGAGAACACCAGACACAAGGACCGACCACGAACAAAATGGATTGACGGAATATTAAAAACACTAGGAAACATAAGAGCAAAAGACCGCAAATTATGTCTCGACTCTGAAAGATGAATGAGGAAGGAAAGAAGAATAATGACCACTTGATCCACTGTTATGAAAGAACAACACATACAGAATAGTGAAATCCAAAACCCAAAATCCAAAAAACCATCACACTCATAACTGGAAATATGAAAACCACCCCAATCCAGACCTTATAGAAGCAGACGAAGATACGACTGACTCCCTAACGATGGAAGAGAGGAGCAAGTTCTGATGCATTGAGAAAAACATCCACGCATGCCAAACCATCCAGCCCACTCCAAAATTCAAGATCCGCTCTCCACGAGATTATAGAGAAAATCTTCAGATATCCCTCCACACACTTGAACAACAAGCTTGAAACTATCCTCCTAAGCACACTCATAGAAATGGAAATGCTGGAAAAGTACGAAGATGAGAACGACCCACCAGATGGAATCAACAAAATAACAGACATACCAGGCATCAACAAGAAAGGCAGCATGACACCCCCCCCCCCTTCCACACCCACCACAACATATAAACCATATTTTTTATCCATAACTGGACAAATGTTCGGTAGTTAGAAAGAGCAGGCATGTCTATACAGATGGATCAGCAGAAGGGGGCAGTAAATAATTGGGGGAGGAGACATTTACACTGAGTACCCCGATGGGAAAACAAGAACAAAAGCCTTTCAAAATGGTGGCATCTCATCAAATTACCGAGCAGAATCAACCGCACTACTCCAAGCCACAGATATCATTACCAAGTTAGAACATGAACCACCAGAGCAAATTATATTTTTCATAGACTGCACTGGTCACTTACGTCTAAGCACAAAGGAAAGCTTGTCATCACAGAGATGCGATGTCTGAGAAAAGGGCTCGGAATAACCAGAAAAGACAGAATCAGAAATGACATTATAAGAGAAAGAGTAGTCAGTGAGCCATTCCTAAGCTACATGTAGAAACAAAAAAAAAATAAACTGATTTGTCCATCTACAAAGAATGCCGTGTGATTCTTTACCACACAAAGCATATATTAAAAGAGGAGAATAGAGCAGAGCAAGAGGCAGACCCAGAGTAAGATGGATAGACAACATCAAAGAAGCGTTACAGCAGCATTATTTGACAAGGAGTGAAGTTGCCAAGCGCGACAAGGGAGATCAAGAAAAAAAAAGTGTTTTCAAGACATCAAAGAATCCTCAAATAGAAGAAGTGGACGATCTCGTTTGATATACACGTTTTCTTTTCAGATAAGGCTGTGCTGAGTGAAACGTTTATGTAAGGGGCATGCACCACGATGATGGTTTGTAATCAAGATGGCAACATCAATGTTGTATTTTGTTCGTTCGTTCGTTCGCTTTCGTCAGCTTTGACCTCTGACAAAGTCCCACCCACTCAATTTTGTGGGACTGAATTTTGCGTGTAAAGTCTGTTTTATCCCATTACAGGATGCCCCTCGCCATGCAGGCAGATTTACTCCGACTTCAGAGGTACTAATTTTTAGGGAATTAGTAAAACCCAGGTGTCCTCGCCAGGGTACGAACCCCGGCTGTTGCCGTGGTAAGCCAACCGCCTATCGATTGCGCTAACCGGACACCCGTTGTATTTTGTTGACAATCGACGCTGTTTGGGTTAATTCTCTAACGGATACTCAGTAATTGACTCATTTATATAGAAAAACCCTGGCCATATCGGAATGTTCATACACAGACGTATGTACAATTTTAGCAGACACAATACATATCTTTGTTGTTGGATATCAATACAACAAATGTTAAACCGAACATTTTCTACAAGTAAAACTGCACCCATCTGTGAAATAGTAAACAGCTAAGATCTGGAATCCCAACATGGCTTTACAGAGTTCAGGCTCTGTGTTGAGACTGTCCTGATTGAACTTTCTACTTCTTAAGTGTCCAGTTCTATTGAACTTGATTCTTTGTCCTTTTTTATGATCGAGGGATAAAAACATCAATAAACACAATGAGCTGGTCGCATGGTCGGTACTCGTATATGGAGGGACAAGAACAACATCAATAAATGCGATGAGCAGGTCGCATGGTCGGTACTCGTATCTGGAGGGACAAGAACAACATCAATAAATGCGATGAGCAGGTCGCATGGTCGGTACTCGTATCTGGAGGGACAAGAACAACATCAATGAACACAATGAGCTGGTCGCATGGTCGGTACTAGTATCTGGAGGGACAAGAACAACATCAATGAACACAATGAGCTGGTCGCATGGTCAGGACTTGTATATGCGTGTGTCCTGATTTTGTTTTCCTAAACTTCCACCGCGGCTGACACACTCCGTCTTCGGCAGGCTGGATATTGGTTTGACGTAGGAGTTTGGGTGGATGCCGTCCAGGGCAGTTGGGCCCTTTCAGTATTGTATTTTTCGAGCCCACTGTCTCTTTTGATATGACCAAAGTATGTTAATTTCCTCTGCAAAGTGTTCTTTATAGATCATTTCTTTACTACAAATGACATTATTATATGTACAAATTGACTGAGTTATCGTATTTCTCTTGCCCATCAACACTCCGTTTCCTAAAACGATTCAACAATATTTTTGGCTCCCATGTTTCCTTAGTACATAAATATAATTGAAGATCATTTATCTGTAGTCAGAACATTACATCTTCATGAATCCCCTATCAATTACTTTAAGTGTTATTTCGATGAATTCTTCATTAGGACGTTGGAAGATATCAATCCTGGCCAATTTTCCGGATAGAAACTGGTCCCGTAATGGGAGGTCTTGGAGGCTGGATTATGATCTCACACATTTTTATCGGCACGAAACGGGTTCTCATGTTTGGTCAAACACCAACACAGCTTTACGTGTAAATAGGAAAGTGTCCGTTAGAATTTTTTCTTGGCAGAAAATACATTTTCAATAATAAATATGAAATGAGAAGAATTTAATTAGTTGCGATGTAAATAAACAATGAAGCTTTCAATAAGCCGATGAAGTTGAAATATAAAAGGACAGAAAGAGA
Source organism: Megaustenia siamemsis (assembly GCA_032433765.1). Classification (NCBI taxonomy): domain Eukaryota; kingdom Metazoa; phylum Mollusca; class Gastropoda; order Stylommatophora; family Ariophantidae; genus Megaustenia; species Megaustenia siamemsis. The sequence continues at coordinate 23,085,081 of JAVIAB010000139.1, forward strand.
GAAAGAAAGAGAGAAAGAAAGAGAGACAGAAAGAGAGAAAGAGAGAGAAATATTTCAAAAAGATATAAACTCTCAATCCACAGTGACAAAACGTTGTATTCATCATTATTTGTGCAATGAGAAAATGCCCAGTGATGTCCGTGTTTTGATAGCAAATTAGATACAATAGTTATTTCAACATTATTTGTTTATTATTGCAATGTTTTATTATATATAATCACACTTTACAGTGACAGTTTTTGTAAATTATCTCCCGCCTATCTTGGGTCACTTCATTCTATTTTCAGAACCTCTGTTCATTGCAATGGATATCACAATATGACGTCTGTTTTTCTGTGCATTGAATCATTCTTCCCAATATTCTTCTACTGTTATTGTGACTACACTATTTTATAAGCTTCTAAGATTAATAATTTGTCTTGTTTTTGTTGTCTTCCTTATTTAAAACATGTTGAGTTAAAACCTTGGCTTATTATCCTTGTCCTATCCCCAACATTGAGCCAATCTTATTTTTTAGTTTTTTCCTGGATAAAATATCCTAAATTGAGTAAGGGTTTCTTTGAGCTTCATAATCATCTCCTTCATATAGCAATAGTGGCTTATCATGCATTGCGCTGTAGTACACTCACCAAAAGCAAATATTTTATGAGCTGTTAATTCTCTTCCTTGAAAGAACCCTTGCTGATTCTACGATTGGGTCCCTAAATATGCAGGATTTAATAGCGATTTTAGTGCTTAACGAGCTGGCCTGTCTCATCCAGTAATGTACTTGCATTCGGGTAATGCAACTGCAGACCATTTTCATTTTGTTTGCAACTTTATGTAGAACATGAAAAGAATAAACAATTAGATACGGAAATCAAGTACAATGATGAGTTAACTGTATGTTGTTATGACAGCACTTGGAGATTTGCCTTCTTTTGGAGAGCAAATATACACAGAACTCCAGTTTGTATTGTACGTTAGACTGCTACTGGCATACATGAAGAATATTGTAGTGATATATATTTAGTAATGACCTAATTATATATATATATATATATATAAGAAACACAGAGTATAGACAATATTGACGACAATGATATATTTTTAAAAAGTGTATTATTATACATACTCTCACATATTCAGCATATTGTAAACCTCAATATTATTCTTTATTTTGATATATACATTTATCTGTAAAAGAATAATAATCACATAATCAATATTTGATAATAGGAGACTAAGTCGAGACTCACAACAAGCATTACGCGATCATCATGACTGTAGAATGAAGGACATTTTTGAGTCTTAATGATTTCCGTTGTCTGTCTGTGCCGCTTGCCTCAGTGGCATCATGCTTTGTCTATCAACTAAAAAACTATCATTGCAGCATTCACCATATTTTTTAGGTCAGTGTGGGGTTTATCGTGGCTTCATCTGTACTTTTTATATGTATTTATCTTAAATCTTCTTAAGCTGTCCTAAATATCTTCGTTTATGCTCACAGGCGCCATGCATTATTTCGTTTCATATATATTTATCAACAACGTATCATATCGATGATAAAACATTCGAGGGCTCAAGGCAACGAAATGCATACAAATGCATAAAAATACGAAGCTGCAGTAAAGCTAATTGTAAAGGAGAAATTAATAAATTATATATAAATTACATGGTTAAAGCTTTACGTAATTAATGGACGAAACAAATTTGAACAACGTTTCGGCTCAATAGGCCTTCAGCAGGAACAACAAACAACACACACAGATATGTAAGTAAATAAAATTCACCCTACATTGCTAACTAATAATGAAGTATCTAAAATTGAAAAATGTAAAATGATGCTGCAAGGGGTTGGCGACTGGGAGTCATAGCCCGTATGAGCTGATAACATTTAGAGTTTCCAAAAGGTAATTGGACGAAAACTTGCTTGATATATCTTCTACTGAAGTATATATACTATATGAACTTTTCTCACTCACTCCCCTTCTCTCTTCCTCTTCCTCTTCCTCTTTCTTTCTCTCTCTCTCTCTCTCTCTCTCTCTTTCTCTCGATTATATGAATATATATATATATATATATATATATATATATATATATATATATATATATATGGCCTTTTTCGTCTTGTCAGACGGTCTAGTGGATGCTATTGTGTATTTTTTTTGAGGTTTTGTTTTTGTTGAACAGCTTCTCTCGTGGCTAATTCTACCAATGTTTGACAAACACACGAGGTCACATAATGAACAAGTCAGGCTCACTAATCCACAGGGTTTTCCATCCTTTTTCGTGAGTCTTTTCTCTTCTAAGTTTTGCCTTAGAACATTGTCAAATGATGTTATACCATTCCTTATACATGCTCTCCGTGATGTGCGATCACTTGCCAGATGTTCCCAGTCATTTTCACAGATGGAGAAGTAATATAAATATATATATATTGTTGACAATTGTATTAGTACTATTCTAGCCCAGCAGAATAAAGTGTCAACGTTTATGAATCAAACAGCTCTTTGTCACAAAAGGTGGAACCATTAGTTCTAAGGCCAAACATTATAACAGTTTTGCTCCATGACACTGGGAACGTAAATACTTTTCATGCCAGTAGAGAGCCTTGCTTTGGTCTTTGCACAGTGAATAGATTGTCTATCAGCCGGGGAGGGCATAAGATCACGATAATTACATAGTTATTGTATCGATGCGCTGAAATTATCCTTATCAAAGGTACAAGCTGATGTGTGCCTCAAGGTTTATGTAACATTTCATGACAAATTAACACGGTGCTTATTTACGAGATCTTTGCCGTGTGAACTACTCGGGCATCTTGTAATCAGTTTGTAATAAGGCAGAACAGTAGACAAATATAGTGCCCAATTAGTGGCAGTTGCAGTGCATAGATCTTGTGATGATAGTATTTTGTTGCCTGGAAGGTGATGGTTGATCCGGTGGGGGAGGGGGTTTGAGAAGACGAAAAGTGAAAGCTGCAAGTGGACTGGAGTTTTAACATTTATGAACACTATTGATTTCAAAGACGGTACTATATATATATATATATATATATATATATATATATATATATATATATATATATATATATATATATATATATATATATAGCATGTAAAAAAAATAATAAAGTACCCCCGTCACGCCAAGTGGAGTATAGGGAATATGGTGTTAGTATCCATAAATTTTACAGACTTTCGGCACATGATTATTAGGGTAATGTGGTCGGTATTACGTCCGCGCTGCTTCACTTTCTCAGATAAAAACCCGGTACCCATTAAAGGCTTGGTGAACCCGGAAGCCGTCAGTTGGGATCGAACCCTACCCACTGTCCTTTGTATTCCAGTTGACTAACCACTGAGCTATCGCGGCTCTATATAACATGTATATATATAAAGTGTATATATATATATAAATTTGTAGATAAAATACACGTTTTGTGGTAATTGCTGTAGTAGTAATGACGGTAGTAGTATAGCAATAGTTACAGTAGTAGTAGTATAGCAATAGTTACAGTAGTAGTAGTATAGCAATAGTTACAGTAGTAGTAGTATAGCAATAGTTACAGTAGTAGTAGGATAGCAATAGTTACAGTAGTAGTAGTATAGCAATAGTTACAGTAGTAGTAGTATAGCAATAGTTACAGTAGTAGTAGTATAGCAATAGTTACAGTAGTAGTAGTATAGCAATAGTTACAGTAGTAGTAGTATAGCAATAGTTACAGTAGTAGTATAGCAATAGTTACAGTAGTAGTATAGCAATAGTTACAGTAGTAGTGATAATAATAAATAATAATATCAGTATTAGTAGTTTGAGGAGTAGCAGACACGAAAAAAGTAGAAAAGAAATTGTATGGTAAAAGCTGTATGTATTTAAAGTACGATAGAAATTTTAACTACGTTTCGGCTCAATAGGCCTTCAGCAGAAACACACAGAACAAAAATCACACACATACATGTAAGTAAATAAAATTAGCCCTACATAGCTAACTAAAAATGAAGCATCTGAAATAAAATAATTTCAAACTAGAATTTCAAATAAAAATTATAAGTCTTCCCTGTATACTGAGCCGTGGCCAAAGAGAAAATGAACGAGTAGCGAATGAGACTCAGTCAGCCAATGGGAGGGTCAAAACAGGTTGACATATTATAAAAATATGTGGGTGGGGGGGGGGTGATATTGTCTAGGTTAACTCGACTGTAACGCTACTGGAAAAGTCTATACGTATATATATATATTGACCTTTCGAGCCGTACCCGGTCCATAGGGCGTAGACCTAGATACTCCTTCTCTATCTAAATTTTTATTCTAGCAGTTTTCACTTCTTTTAAAGATATTTTATCAAATCTCGCCATGTGTCTCTGTTCTGTGCAAGCAGCTCTATCTCATTGAGGGAGCCGATTCCTGCCGCTCTTGCCTCTCTCATCAATGTTCTTCTCTGTGTCTCTCTGGGTCTTCCTCTTTTCCTCTTACCTGTTGTTTCCCTATATATACATATATAAACGGCTACACCCATACATGAGAAAATGTGCGCATACAGCATGCCTACCCAGAAGTGTCTACACCTACGTCCTCGCGCATACATAAAGCAGAAAGAATAGACCAGAAGAAGAACGGGTACCAGACAGGAGGAAAGAGGGAGATGTCTCAGAGTGGGGTTCACTATGAACATGTAAAAGGTAAGGTAAGAAATAGTGATAGTAATTATGTCATTAGCAACATTAGCAGTAGAACTAATATTAATTATAGTGGTTGGTAATAGTAGTCGTCTTAGTAGTCATATTAATTATTGTTGTAAAGGTGATGGTAATAGTAATGGTCGTTCTAGTAATACGAGCAATGAAAGTATCAGGAGTAATTGTTGCGGCCTAACGTAGTTCTAACGCTATCACCCACTAGTGTGTTTTGTTTACGAAAAACTATGCACTTTTCAATATTCACTACTTCGCTAGACATGGCGTTTACATAATATTATTATTACATTAATATATTATACATATATGTGTATGGGTGTGTTGTCGACAATATTGCCTCGCGGTGTCTTGGTAGAGACTCACTTCTGCCATCAACAACCCTCGTCGTTTCTGATGGTCTGAGTATGTTACGCTGATCACGATGCGTCCTCTCTGGGCGTGTAGTGCTCAGACAACGTGTCAAATAAATATAAAAGAGTATGCAGCAGGCAGCTAAACTAATAGAAAGACAAGGAAATACTACGACGTTTTGACAAAAACATTCATCAGGTATGAAAAATAAACTATACAAATTAAATAAATAAACTCAAGCCAGAAAAGACAACCTAAGATCGACTTGTTGGGACCACAGATGATAATCAACATGACTTTGCCAACGTATCTCTACACACATAACTTCTTCAATTTATGCAACGAGATGTGGCTCCACTCCATGTTTTGTTGTCACTTTCGTTTTGCTCCAATAAATATACCAAGCTCTCATTTGCAGCGATGATACGCAGCAGAAAATACTTCAGCATTAGTCTCATAGCGACGCAGAATCTCCTGGCAAGTATTGACGCAAGTATCATTTCAGATGTCGTCGCTTGGGTACCCAACTTGGACACAATTTTCGGAATTACAGATTGTTACAAATGGTACTATGTGGTCATTCAAGACTAAAGTTCAGTAAAATGCTAATTTCTTGACTGTGACACGCCAGTTGTCACATATCACGTTCCCCACGGCTGCAATTGTGTCTTTCTAGACTGTCGTGAATGCTAGACCCGGACGAGGAGAATCCTCAACTCTTGTGACACAGTTCTTGAACTTCTCTGCCCTTTCATACATCTGTGTTTGACTCATTCGTACTGAATCTTCATCTGATGATGAACCTTTGAAAGTTTCACGACTTCTTCTTCTTCTACCTTTCAGCTCCCTGTGGAGCATAGGTCTTCAACAAACACTTTCCAAGTCGTTCTGTTTCTTGACATTCTTTTACTATCATTCTATGTCTTCCCCATCATCTTCATTTCTGCTTCTATCTGTCTTCTCCACGAATTCCTTGGTCTTCCTCTTAGTCTTTTCCCCTGGGGATTCCAAAAAAGGGCCTGTTGTGTAATACTCGTCCGTGCGCTGTGGAAGCCCGGAAGGGAATTAAAGTAATGTAACGCTGTACTTTACCAGGCATGTTCGTAAGAGGCGACTAAAGAGGGTTGGATATGGGACTGGCTGGCTATCTTGCACAGTAAAAAAAATTAAGCAGTAAAACTCCTACAAGTCAACAAAAACAAAAATAAGAAAAGTAAATCTACCATCCAGGACAGGCTATCTCTTGTTTCACGACTTACTAAAAGAAATCTAAAAAAGAATCGTCGGTGCTCTTGTTTGGTACATTGTTGCATAGGTACCACCATCTGAACATAATGTCTCCCGCTAATATCATTTCAACTTCTCCAGTTTCCTACTGAACCATTCCAGTGTGTGAGTATATATATATATATAATTTTACGCTCGCCAGCTCTCACCCGTGGCAAAGTCCCTAGAGATTAGGAACTGAATCTTTCGCTTTAATCCTTTATTCGCTGGTAGCCGTATGCAATGGAGTCCCTCGCCGCAGAGGAAGATAACACCGACTTTGGAGGTACTCATATATTTTACGTGGATGAGTAATTGACGTTTCAAGCCGGGCCTCGCTGCTGAGACCAGGGGGTGGTTGCACAAATAACAGTCCCAACTGGTGCAGCCGGGATTTGAACTCACAACCTCTCTGTCTCGAGACCGGTGTCTTGCCGCGAGAATAACCAGTACCTCATATATTACAAAAAAAGTGAGAGAACGATAGAATATATGAAGCGTAGTAGCTTCACTCCTTTTTCATTTCTTGCCATATAACTAATCACTCTTTACTTCCTACATAGAGAACCAAGCGCTGAAATTAACCAAAGATGGAAATTGTTTAGTTTCTTTCAACAAGAGAAAATCTGAGGCGGAACAATGATTTTTGTTTTTGATGTTGCGATATAGAAAACATAAAACTACAGCATTAAAAAAGACAGCGCAGTGATTAGTGAACTGAACTACAAAGGGCAAGAGGTAGGGTTCGATCCCAACCGACGGCTTCGATTCACCCAGCCTTTAAAGGGTATCGGATTTTTTCTGGGAAAGTAAAGCGGCACAGGCGTAATACCGACCACATTACCCCAGAAATCATGTGCCGAAGGTCTGTAAAATTGATGGTCACTAACACCATATTCCCTATACGCCACTTCGCGTGACGGGGGTACTTTACTTTACTATAAGAGATATAAAATTTCAAACCGAAGCCTTATAGAAAAATTTAATAAACAAAAATTAGAAGTAGGGAGAAAATTTAGTGAAAAATCCATGCCAGTTGTGGTGGATCTTCTACCTAGTAGAAGGAGAATGGGAAATAAACATGCGTAGGAAAGATCCTTTCGCCTGGTAATCCTGTTTTCATGGCAGTGACAAATGCATATAATGACATGCAAGAGAAGGTCAGAGAAATGTATAAATCAGGTACGCAGCCCGATTTTTTTTTTCCCCGTAAAAAGGGATGATTTGGATCAAGAGGTGGAAATGATTAACGTTAGAAATAAACATATAACAAGCACACTAAACATTGTTCAATTTTTTACAGCAGAAATGCTGTCATAGTGGCAAGACCAGTAAATAATTCAAGCAATGTTATATCAGTCTACCTTGACAAGACCGCCACGGATTCAGGTCAAACAGAAATATTCCAGACAAGAGCGCTTTGCCAGGAATCAGAGAATACTAGTAAGTCAGCACAAAACAGGTGCTGTCGACAGCTTCAAGGATATACTGAAGAGACATTAGCACTTTTTCTGCCATCTGGTTTACCGTAAGGATGACCGGTAAAGTCATTACTTTAAGTTAACTAACTTAAAGTTAACTAACTAACTAACTAACTAACTAACTAACTAACTAACTAACTAACTAACTAACTAACTAACTAACTAACTAACTAACTAACTAACTAACTATCTATCTAACTAACTAACTGACTGACTGACTAACTAATTAACTAATTAACTAACCAGCCAACCGACTGAGTGACTAACTAGTGAACTAACTAGCAAAGTAAGCTAACAAGCTAACCAGCCTACTAGTTATGTGACTAACTAAAAAAGTAGCTAATTACTTTGCTAACTTTGTAAAGTTGTTAACTTTCATTAAGTAATTGTTGTAGATCTTTAGGATTTTCTGCTAGTAGTACAGTATCGTCAGCATATCTTAGGCTATTGATTATCTTTCCATTAATTTGTAGGCATGGCATCTCTATGATGTTTTTAAAGATTTGCTCAGTGTATAGATTGAACAAGCTTGGTGATAGGATGCATCCCTGTTTTACTCCCCTTTTTATATCAATGGGTGTAGAGTTCTCTTTTTTATATTTTATTATTGCTGTTTAAAGTTAGCTAACTAATTATTTAATTAAATAATTACCCAAAATACTAGCTAGCTAACTACATAACCAACTAATTAGCTAGCTAGCCTAACTAATTAGTCAAACTAAGCTAACAAGCGGATTAAAAAACAGGCTAACTAATTAGCTACCTAACTAACGAATGAACTAACGAACTAACTAACTAACCAACTACATAACTAGTTATCTAACTAACAGAGTGACTGAGTGACTAACTAACTAACGAACTAGCACTAGCTAGCTGGGTAAGCTAACAAACTAGCTAACTAAATAATTACGTGAGTAACCAAATAAATATCTAAATAACTAACCAGCTTTGTTAAATTAACTAATTACCTACCTAAATAACAAGCCAACTAATTAGCTAGCTTACTAAATAACCAGCTAATCAACTAGCTAACGCTAAGCCTACAAAGGTATTAACAAACTGGCTGATTAACTAACAAATAAATCAACTAACTGATTTATTAGCCGGCTATTTAACTAATCAACTATCTAACGAATTAATCAATTGACTGCTTAACTAAAACTAGCTAATAAATTTACTTACTAAATAATTTTATTGTATTATTTTACTCAGCTCTTCACAAATTACAAGAAACTATTTTTTTTTATATATTAGAGTGACGTCTTGTGGTTGTTGATGAATATGGTTTTAATGAATATATAACGAGTACTCATGATATGATTAATATCATGACAAGCTTCAATACTTTCTTGAGAAAATCTCAGGTACCTATTTTTCATTGATAGTTTAACACCGAGGTGTGTTGATCTAAAAAATAAAAAGGAGAGGAAAAATAAAACAATTAGAAATAGAACCCAGATGGTGTCAAGGCGCTAGAAGCTGCCAGGGAACTCGCAGTTGATTTCTTGCGCCAGAATTGGTGAACCAGAACCATCTTTATTTTACCCCACCTCTTTGCGGAACCTCAAGTAACAGATCAGTCTAGTCTGGTCAAGCGAATAGGGATCAAAGAGGGAAGGCAATCGAGTACTTAAATCACCGTATAAAGTCTGATGTTTTGGGCCGAAAGGCGCAGATAAACCACAACACAACGCATCTAATTCACTTACCGTCCTTTTAAGGGCGAATGACGAAATGGACTATTCCTTTCTTTAGTAGTCATCTGTTGAAGGTCAGAAAGAAAGAAAGAAAGAAAGAAAGGAAGAAATAAAGTAAGAAAGAAATAATCCGGATAATTTGTGCTCTTAATACTTTGCGACAAAGACTTCAGACAGCAAAAAGTGAAGCTGAAAACAAGTGCCTAATGTATCTCCGATATATATGTTACTGAAGTAACAATATTCTAATCACTATCGCTTTATTCTAATTAGAGCCCTTTTGAGGCTGGAACTATAGAATTGTAAGCGCCTACACCTGCAGTGCTCCAACAGCGAGACTGCAGTCACGGGTTGAGCTGAGTTGACTTTTCGAGTTACCTCATACTTTGTGATAACATACTCAGTGATCGGAAGACTAATCCATCACAAGAGTAAAAGTACAGGCTAAATTGCTAATAATCCAAGAGTATTCCTTATTTACTCATGTAATTTCTTGTTAAGGGCTCTATCTACTGACGAAGATGTTGTAGTCAAAACCTTTTGTTCCCTATTCCATCGTACACTCGTAATACATCTGTAACATACACTTTTATAAGTTTTTGTTTTCTTTTAGATCTATTTTGCTTTGCAAGCCCTCTAACACCGCGTGAACTCATTAGCACGAACCAGGTGATTAAACAACACTGGCGCCAAAGTTGGTTTCGGATGTTCCACAAGATTACATCCGTTACATCTTTCAGGGTAAGTCTGCCTCCACAGGTATTTTTCTCTCATGAAAATCTGGAAAGTGCTATGGTCTTCAAAACGGAACTGCTGCCAAAAAGTCTAGTTGTCTGTTTATTTAGTAATTCTACGTTTAGTTTAGAATGTTACATAAGCTGCTGTGTTTCTACTTCGGCTAGGCAAAGCTAACATAGGATGTCTGCTAGGAGGGTACCAGAGTGACAGTGCTCATGTTCTGTACACGATTATCTGTTGATTTAAGGATGAGTTGTGGTTTTGCGGGTGAGCTATGTCACTGAGGATATGTTATATCTATGTGGATGGGTGAATATTTGCGAATGCGATGTATCGTTACAAATGAGTTATGCGTTTGTGAGTAAGTTTGAGTTTTGAGTACGCATTTTGGCTTTTAGAAAACAGGGCATTGCTATAAACAAATTCGATATCCATGAGGATTAGTGGGAAACTGACTACTTGGGGATGAGTAGGCACTCCCAGTCTATTCCTTACACAAGCCAGTACGTCATAATTGCAATTGGAGTTAGGCGAAAAATATCATATCGTGAGGAGTCTCTGTAAAGCGGATTGAACACGTGGAAAATAAACATAAAAATGTAAGTAGCAGTTTTGTTCACAAGAAAACAGCACATAATATTAAACGTTTCGACAAGAGACCTTCCTCGTTATGACAAGACAAAAAATTCGTACAAGACGACGTCATGGTTATATAGATTTATGCTTAGCTTCAGTCACAGGAGTAGTGTCTTGCATAGATCATCGCTGCAGAAAAGTGAAGCTCAAATTGGGGGTTAACATAAAAGAGAGACAGTCCTTGACTTCGTCACTTCACAAGGAGCAGCCACACACAAGTAGTGGAATGGAAGAAGTTAGATACAGCCATCAATGTTGCTCGAACAATCAACACTGAAGGCTACATATAAAGACTATGGAGATGAGCCGTCAGTGTGTTCTGGTCATGAGGATTGGAGGATACAGGATTGGTTAAACAGGTCAAGTACGAGACTTGAATCGGCTTCTTAGCACGCGAGTTTCCACCCATATGTGCTCGGCCGACTATCCAGAAGTGTTCGGAGACTTCTGGACAGTGTCGCTTCAAGCATCGAAACTCTCGATGCGAGGCGGCATTCCTCACCTTCCCAGAGTACTACCCTGGTACCCATTTTTGCCAGCCGCTGGGTCGACCACTGGAGGTATATTTTTTCCTAACCACGAGTACAACTCACACTGCTTCCAGCGGGAATCGAAAACGTGTTGTCCGAAGTCGGTAGCACAGTCGGGTGGTTTTCCCAACTTGGCTACCAAGGTCCACCGTTAAGCGAGAATTAGCTCTCAATCTTCCAAACGTTTTAAAATGAATGTATCTACCAGGTCTAAAAAAACAATTACCACTGTGATTGATGAGAATTACTATTATCATTAAGTTCAAACATCTACAATAAGTTTGTATTATAAATATACACCAGTCTTGTGTTGATACCGAGGGAAACTCTTTGGTTACCTCAGTTTCACGATACATTATCTATTGGTCTCTACAAATATGTGGCTTTTATCCCACACTGGCACCGTGAATCAGATATTGCCTTATTTATCTAGTATCTGTTTAAGTCCGCCCAAATGTGTATTGTTCAGGGTCTGGAAAATGATTAATTCAGTCTACATTACAACATATGTGTAAAGCTGATTTTGATGTAGAACAATTAATAGTTCGATAGACCTCCTAGAACGAACTAAATTCGAAGCACGAGGCACCACCGTAGTAATAAAAACTATCAAATTAAAATAATTATCGCACAGTTCATCTTATTGCTTGAGTGAATGTTTGTTGTTTGTCTGTCAGTTTAATTTTGCGACGTTTCACGGCGAAACGTGTCCGCTTCATGTAATCTTAGTAGTCTATTAGATCGTTCAAATTACATAATCCCTTAGTGAATCTGAATTATTTCCTACGTGAATGTATCGTATACAATACAATGTGCAACATACTGAAGATGTAAAATAAACATACAACTGGGTGAAGCAGGCAGCTCAACTAACAGAAAGACAAAACAAACTACAACGTTTCAGCAAAAGCCTTCATCAGATATAACAGACGAAGTATTAAAATTAAAAGAAGAAATTCAAGTGCAAAAATAAAACACTGATCTAAAAAGTGACGGAAATTAACGGTGATATTTGATATATTCAATATTTGAGCTCATCTCGACATGATGAAGGTAATGCTAAACAGTTGTACACGTATATCAACTGTATCGCTCCGATGTGCATTTAATCAACTCGTAACTATCTAATTTATTTACATACAGTATCTTTTTTTCCAAGGTATAAATAATCAATACACTTTTATAGATCACAAAACATACGGAAAAGCGTGTACTAATGTAAATAATCATGAAACAAATAGTCGTATCAAACAGCGTATTTCATTGTATCAATGGACATACGTATATTAGTAATAAAATACAAGACAGTTCAAGAGAATGGCTTGTCAGAAGGTCAACAACAGAAATTATAAATAACGGTCGAGATCGAAAGTTGTGGAGAGATATGATCACGTACGCCAGCAGGCCTGGTACTTGATGATGATGATGATGATGATGATGATGATGATATTGGTGATACATTAGTCACATATTTTCTCATATTATGAACCTACTGATTTAAATAATCGCTACGTTTCTCTTCTTAGGGGAACGCTGAAGATCACTTTTTAGTATATTGGTATGATGATATGTTGGTATGAAGGTATGTTGGTATGATGATATGTTGGTATGATGATATGTTGGCATGTTGGTATGGATGTTTGCGGGCCATCATCATTGCACTCCGAACATGTCCATAGGTGCTCAGATCCCCTCCTCAGCAAGTCCCTCAGTGGCCAGCGATTGACAACTCCAGTTCTGTGTTGGTTGATTTTCTTCTTACACGTCAACTTACTTTCTCGTTTCTAGCTTGCCCATCTTAAGTGCCATCTCTTACATCCCAAGGAGTGACTCATGGTTATCGAAGTCCTGTGTCCTTCCCACTTCCCGGAGGGCATTGATGATGTCCGCCCGATTCATTGGTTGACCGTCCTCAACAATAACGCAGCTATCCAACCTGTCCGCTCTTTTATTTCCCCGTACTGCCGCATGTCCTGGGACCTAGATAAAGGTGACCTTACGTATTTTTGACTTCTACAATGACTCTACCCATTTCAAACGTACAGAGCCCGCCTCCACTTTTCTTATCATGCTCATCGAATCACTCAGTATACAGGTGTGGGTGTAGTCTTGTGACTCTAACCAGATGAATGCCTTGGTCACTGCCATCGCCTTCATCGTCATGCTATTTGTGGTCATAACGTATGCACGGGGGACTGGTTGGGCTCGAGCCAAGACGCTGGCCTCGAGACAGAGAGGTTGTGGGTTAAAATCCAGGCTGCACCAGTTGGGATTTTTATTCACGATTTCTCTCTGCGGCAACCACCCCTGGTCTTAGCAGCGAGGCCCGGCTTGGAATGTCAATTACGCATGGAAATATTGAAAAATATGAGTACCTCCGAAGACGGAGTTATCTGCCTGTGCGGCGAGGGACCCCTGTGCATACGGCTACCAGGGAAAAACGGATTAACCCGCAACATTCAGTTCCTAGTCTCTAGGGACTTCGTCAGAGGTAAAAGAAGGCGAACGCAAAACAAATATATATAAAATAACGTATGCACCACTGTCCTCTTTGGCTATTCTGCCTGCCGAGCGTGCGGTAAATGCCCATGCACTCCTTTGGTGTCGTATTACAGATCTATGTGTATAGACGACTGCATCTTCCTCATCAGTGTTATCCCAGATGAGCTCCGCTGTAACCGCGACTGAGTTCTGTTCCCTACATATCCTGCCAAGTGTGACAATATACGAGAATGTCCCCCTGAATGACGAAGACTTATCCACTCCTCGCTAGAGTTGATATTGGTAAGCCCACAGACCTGTTTGATGATGTCTTCTGCTCGTCCCACCTATGATTTACCTCTTTTTAGCCTGACACCCCTCTCTGTGTTGAGCCCATGATGCAATGGATACTCTTTATCTGCACTTATCTTCAGGTATGCTCGTGCCCTCCAGGTCTTGATCCTGTCATCCATGGTTGGAAAGTCAAGAAGATACCTCATTGCTATACAGGGAGTGTCCCTCGTACACCCCATGATAATGCGCATAGCTTCATTCTGTATTTTCTACAGCTTCTCAATTTGCGTCTTACTGACAGTGATAATTGCGATGGCATACTCGATTAGTGCAAGGACTAGTCCCTGGAACAGAAGAGTAAGTAGCCTCTGTTCGATGTTGGCAGCTGCCATGATTTTCAAGGCGGCCAATCCTTTGCGGGAATTTGTTATCACATGGTCGACGTGGTCCCGAAAACACAGGCTGCGATCAAACATAACCCCGAGGTATGTTATGACACTGTCCCTGGTCACCTCATCAACTCCCATTCGTACCACTGGTGTTTACGTATTAACGATATCATTGTTAAGTGAGAACCATGCAACTGATGCTTTATTAGGATGAACCAATGCACCTGATACTCCACACCGGGAAGAGATGCGATCGAGTTCGTTTTGCATTGTGGAGGTGATTACACTTTTGTCTCTTCGCTGTCGATATACCAGAATATCATCAGCAAAAGTCATAGTTCTTCACCTCCAATCCAGCTGTTGTTGCGTGATCATTATTGTGCCCACGTTAAATAGATTGGTGGTATGCTGGTGTGTTGAGATAGTCGAGTTCGATCCACGGCTTCTAAATTCGTGAGCTTTAAATGGGTACCAGACATTTTTACAGGGAAAGACAGACAACTTAGGAGTGTTGCTGCCAATTTGTTCCTCCCTCAGTTTAAAAATTGCGTTAATCGACAAATATGTGATCTAACAACTTCTCTCTAAACGGCTAGCAAGAGTCACGCTGGGACTCTTTCCTTCTTTTCGCTCTTTCACTTATTATGAACAATCATGAATTTGCTAACTTTATGAGAGGTAAATCTCACAATTAATAGACAAATCATAAATCTCTCATCATTAACCGAACAGTAAAAAACCATCTCACCTCATGAGCTTGTTTCCTTATCTTTTGGAAAAAAACTTTGCGTTGTTTATACAAAACGTTACTTTTGTTCCATCATGTGAGCAACACCACATCTCTCCATCTGACCAATCATAGAAGTCCTCTCAGAGATGTATTTTTGGATCATCTAAATGCGAAATTGATCTTCTAAACTCAATAAATCTACTTCTTGATTTTCTTTCCCCTTGAACTGTCTGAAATGATCTTCCTGTCTGAAATTATGTCTTACTGGGGGCCTTTTTTCTTTTGATCTATCTTCGGATGTTAGTCCCCCGAGAGCAGATTAATAGCTTGCCTGGGGATGGGCGCAATTATGGGGGAGGGGGAGTTCTTTCTCCTTACTGAATCAATATATAGCTGACACTTTGATCTCCGGCTCTCATTTCTCATATTTGTGCCTTCTTCTGTCCAACGTTTCTCACAGAACATTCTCTCAGCTCTCTTCTCCTATGTTCTCATATAACAGTTTCAAGGTTGAATTTTTGGGACTCTAACCAACCATGGATACAACAGCAAGTCCCAGACGATTGGAAACAGTTCATTATATTACCAATATGGAAAAAGAAGGGCAGCAGAAGAGACTGCAACCAATATAGAGGAATATCGCTATTAAGCCACACAGGGAAGTTATATGCCAAGATAGTTGAAAAAAGATTGAGACCAATTATAGACCACAACCAAGCGATGCTCAGATGGGCTTCAGGAGGAACAGAGCCCTATTTATCTTAAAACAACTAGCGGAGAAAACAATAGAGCATAATAAAACACTGTATACAGCTTTTATTGACCAAGAAAAGGCGTTCGATAGGGTGGACTGGGAACAACTGTGGTCCGTATTGCCCTTGTACGGAGTGAGTCACCACCTAGTAGAGATATGCAAGAGCCTCTATGAAAGTAGTCGCACTACAGTAAGATCTTCAGCAGGCTACTCTAAACATTTCACTATTAACTCCGGAGTAAGACAAGGCTGCGTGCTTTCCCCTTTACTTTTCATCACATATATGGACAATATCTGAAAATTAGCATGCCCAATCAAAGGAAGTACACCAACAAGGATGATAACAAGCGATAACACAAAAGAGAACGAAATATACGTACCAGAAAACAGCAGAAGAGAGGAAGAAATAAATAAAATACTATTTGCAGATGACCAAGTTCTAACACATGAAACAACTGAGGACCTGCAAGAACATATCAATAGGCTAAACAACACTTGTAAACAATACAACATGAAGGTCAACATAAGCAAAACCGAAGTAATGGCAATAGCGAGAAAGAAAGAAAACTAAACATCATAACAGATAATACAACTCTGAAGCAAGTAGACAATTTTAAATATCTGGGTAGCACGTTAAAACAAGACAATAACCAAGAGACAGAGAGAGATGGATATAAGGTGTAACAAAGCATGCCAAGTTAAAGGCCAAGTATCAACACTATTGAAAAACAAAGCAATAACTACGGAAGCAAAAAGGGCAATATACAAATAATTTTTTCTACCAACTCTGTGCTACCAGTGCCAGAATTGGACGCTGGACTCTAGAACAATAAAAAAGATAACGACCACCGAAATGAAATGTGTCAGAAGAATGACAGCAAACAGTTTAAGGGACAGAGTAAGAAACACTGACCTGAGGAAGAAACTCGAAATTGAACCAGCAATCGAATATATAAAGAAACAACAGATAAATTGGTTCGACCACATAACAAGACAAAAAGAACTAACAATGACTCAAAGAGCCATAAACAAACGCTACGAAAACGCCAGATTAAGAGGAAGACCGAGAAAGAGATAGATAAAGGGAAAACTAGAGTCACTAGTTCTGATGTGGTTCAGAAATTTGCAGAAAAGCCTAGGCGGCTTTAACAGATATTCCGAGTGAATAAAGACTTTCTTTTCTCTTGCTGCTGTCATGTACAAATAGTTGTAGATAGAAAAATGATTCTTTTTCTAACCTGATCCAGATTAAAATACAGTGAATGGTTGGTTAGCGCTCTTCCCCCCTGGGATTTCTCAGAAGAATGTTGAAAGTTCCCTGGACAGATAAAAAGACCAATGAGGAAGTTCTAAAAGAGGCCAACTCAAAAAGGGAGCTCTTAAAAAACATCAGAATGAAGCAATCAACATTTTTCGGGCACATCATGAGAAGAGGAAAGTTGGAATACTTGGTTACAACTGACAAAATAAAAGGAAAGAGAGATCGCGGACGACAAAGAGAGAAAATACTGGATAGCTTGGTGTCATGGCATGGAAAACAGTCAACAACAGAACTGATACGATGCACTGTAGATAGAAGATTGTGGAGGGACATAATCGCCTACGCCAACCGGCAGGGTACATGATGATGATGATGAGAGTCACTAGGAAGGATAACACCAGAAGAGGCCAACAGAAGAGCAAAGAATCGCAGATTGTATCTCCCCTCGACGCCAACTGTACTAGAGGAAGGATAGAAGAAAAAAAAGAACCAACCAGTAGATGCCACAACTATCATCCTCACAACACGAAAGTAACAATGTTTAGATATGACCAACCAGCTGAAGCTGGAACTACTTTCTACAATATGTTTGTCTTTATCCGCTCTTTACACTTAGTTGTGACTGGCTGATCTTTACTATTTTAGTTTCAATTTGCGTGGCACTACGGTATAATATAATCTTGAGACAAATAATAATACATGAATATTATATTATGGTGGGGACTCTTCCAAAGCGATAGATCAGAGAATCATTTCAGAGGTAGAGGTATGTTTACTGCACTGAAACAAATAACAAATAATCAACAACAGTTTAAAAAAAAGCTATAGATGGTCGGATGCAGGCTCGAGCCCGTCCTCCTCGGCACAGCGCCTTGCCACGAGAAACCAACGCTAGAGGAACCGGTCTATCAGGCTATCTAGTAGAATCTACAACTATTCACACTCATCCTTATTACACAGCCAAGTTATTACATAGTCAAGTTATTACATAGCCAAGTTATTACATAGTCAAGTTATTACATAGTCAAGTTATTACACAGCCAATTTATTACATAGTCAAGTTATTACATAGTCAAGTTATTACATAGTCAAGTTATTACATAGCCAAGTTATTACACAGCCAATTTATTACATAGTCAAGTTATTACATAGTCAAGTTATTACACAGCCAATTTATTACATAGTCAAGTTATTACATAGTCAAGTTATTACACAGCCAATTTATTACATAGTCAAGTTATTACATAGTCAAGTTATTACACAGCCAATTTATTACATAGTCAAGTTATTACATAGTCAAGTTATTACACAGCCAATTTATTACATAGTCAAGTTATTACATAGCCAAGTTATTACACAGCCAATTTATTACATAGTCAAGTTATTACATAGTCAAGTTATTACACAGCCAATTTATTACATAGTCAAGTTATTACATAGCCAAGTTATTACATAGTCAAGTTATTACATAGTCAAGTTATTACATAGTCAAGTTATTACATAGTCAAGTTATTACATAGCCAAGTTATTACATAGTCAAGTTATTACATAGTCAAGTTATTACATAGCCAAGTTATTACATAGTCAAGTTATTACATAGCCAAGTTATTACACAGCCAAGTTATTACATAGTCAAGTTATTACATAGCCAAGTTATTACATAGCCAAGTTATTGCATAGTCAAGTTATTGAATAGCCAAGTTATTACACAGCCAATTTATTACATAGCCAAGTTATTACATAGCCAAGTTATTACACAGCCAATTTATTACATCGCCCAGTTATTACATAGCCAAGTTATTGCATAGCCAAGTTATTGCATAGCCAAGTTATTACACAGCCAATTTATTACATAGCCCAGTTATTACACAGCCAATTTATTACATAGCCAAGTTATTACATAGCCAAGTTATTACACAGCCAATTTATTACATAGCCAAGTTATTGCATAGCCAAGTTATTACACAGCCAATTTATTACATAGCCAAGTTATTGCATAAACAGAACGACTTGGAAAGTGTTTGTTGAAGACCTATGCTCCACTGGGAGCTAAAAGGTAGAAGAAGTTATTGCATAGCCAAGTTATTGCATAGCCATGTTATTACACAGCCAATTTATTACATAGACCAGTTATTACACAGCCAATTTATTACATAGCCAAGTTATTACATAGCCAAGTTATTGCATAGTCAAGTTATTGCATAGTCAAGTTATTGCATAGCCAAGTTATTACACAGCCAATTTATTACATAGCCAAGTTATTACATAGCCAAGTTATTACACAGCCAATTTATTACATAGCCCAGTTATTACATAGCCAAGTTATTACATAACCTAGTTATTACATAGCGTAGTTATTACATAGCCAAGTTATTACATAACCTAGTTATTACATAGCCAAGTTATTACATAGCCTAGTTATTACATAGCCAAGTTATTGCATAGCCTAGTTATTACATAGCCAAGTTATTACATAGCCTAGTTATTACATAGCCAAGTTATTACATAGCCAAGTTATTACATAGCCAAGTTATTGCATAGCCAAGTTATTACGTAGCCAAGTTACTACATAGCCAATTTAATACTTAGCCAAGTTATTACATAGCCTAGTTATTACATAGCCTAGTTATTACATAGCTTAGTTATTACATAGCCAATTTAATACTTAGCCAAGTTATTACATAGCCTAGTTATTACATAGCCAAGTTATTACATAGCGTAGTTATTACACAGCCAAATTATTACATAGCCTAGTTATTACATAGCCTAGTTATTACATAGCCTAGTTATTACATAGCCTAGTTAACCGTGTGCTCTAGCTTTTGGTTTCTCGTGGAAAGGCGCTGTGCCGAGGAGTACGGGTTCGATTCTACTTCGGAACTTGGTTGTCTTTTTCTGTTGATGATTATTTATAATATAAGCTGGACGACTCAGTCTGAGATTGAACTGATCGTGTCTCGCCAAGAAGTAGACATAACCTCCAAATGAACGCAAAATATCGCACATACTTTTTCTGGATGGCAAATGCGGTCTAATATAACCTACAAGACTTAGTTGACGGAAGTTGAATAGGTCATGTCTCGCCAAATAGTAGGCAGCACCTCAAAGACAACAACAACAACAGTATCGGTAGTACAAAGAATAACAAAATTAAGGAGAACACAAGAAATGTAGAACAAATGGTTATAGTTCGTTTCTTGATTATACAAGATTAATCCGACATTGCGGCCTATACTCAATACTGGATAGATAATTTTGTTTTCTTTAACACATTTCGATTGTTTTTGTTTTGGTTGTTTCGTTATTACTTTTGTGTGTGTGTTTTTTTTGTTCCTACTGAAGGCCTATTGGGCCGAAACATCGTTTAGTCTGTGTGGTCCACTTATCACGTAAAGCTTCTTACATACCATTTTTTTCTATTTTTTAATTTTTCCTTATACTCAATACTGACCTACCTCGACAAAGACAATACATACAAACATAAATATAAACACTCATGGTCAAACTAAATCATGGGAAACATACAAATCAACAGAAGTGATTAAAAAAGAAAACATTTACACCTCTCGCCGACTCACTGATATATGTGTAGACATACCAGGTATTATTTGGCTCGTTTCTCTCTTGAACTACATCACGCATCTCTTTTCGCGCCTCATAATCCTCACTGCTAATACATATTGTCGTTAACATACTAAACATCAGGATACAGGATGAACAAAAAATGAAACAACTTTAATGAAACAAATATTGAAGTTGTTGTAGAAGGTAATTATGTTGATGGCGGAAAATCCGAAATGGCGGTTGTGTAGAGATAAATCCAGCACAGGAATAAGTTCTACAATGTCACTAATAACCGTACACTCCTCCGTCTGCTTCTTTTTCTCGCTTTCACTCTTTTTTACATTTATACATTAAATCGCATTTTTGCACTATTTACATCCATATATTTGTCATCCACTTGACACATACTAATTCATCACGCCATTTTTGTAGTTTTATATGTGATGATGTGTGTGTTTGTATATATCAGTGGCGTATACTGGTTTTGGGGTCTGGGCTACCGCTGACATAATAAATAAAGACAAACATGATATTCAGTAGGCTAACATAAAGTAATATTTTCTAATGACTTCACTACATTTTAAATTACTTACTTATTTATATGTAAACTCTATCCGTCTTGTTTGGGACGAAAATGTCTTGATGGCTTTGTCATTGAAAGTACTGTTGGGTTGGTTTCTAAGTTTCAGAGGAAATGATTTCTCAATGGGCATTAATGCCAAACCAGATAAGCGTTCTTGTGTATGATTTGAGCGAGAATAAGATTTGATTATCTTGAGAGCATGAAAAGTTCTTTCTAAAGATGCTGATGCGCATAACGTAGTTATAGGCTGGAGACATAGCTAAGAAAGTTCCGGTAATCAGCCATAGTTTCACTTTCACTTTGTGACGAATCTGATTGGCTAGAGCTAAAAATAACCAAGGTAACAAATAAGGTAACAACCCCTATATTATTTTGACTCCTATTTATTAATGTCAATGTCGTTAATACTATGTCCGGATAGAGGAAAAATGTACCGCTGGCTCCTAGAGGTTTCAATGTTGAATAGTTTCGGTTTCATTCACAAACGTTATAGTGGCCAGAGGAAAACCTTGCTTTAATAAATGCAAATCAAAGGAAATAAATCATATTGGCCTACGAAATGTATAATAGAATATTCGAAAATTTGTAATATATTTATTAAAAAATATAATAAATTATCATTTCCTTTTGTATTTCGTTAATATGTTCAGGCTACCGGCGGTAGCTGCGGGATCATAGAGAATGCGCCACTGGTATATATAAATATATATTTATAAATGTATATTTATAAATATATATATATATATGTATATATACACACACACACACACACAGAGAGAGAGAGAGAGAGAGAGAGAGAGAGAGAGAGAGAGAAGACTGCCAGAAAGAAATCAGAAGAAGATTACAAATAGCAACACAAAAATTAAACGCCATGGAAAACATGTGGCACAATACCTGCAAGGTAGTAACAGGGTAACATTACTGAGGACTTGTATCTTCTGGATACCAACATATGCGGGTGTGAATCATTGACAATCTAGCAAACAGCAAGGAAGAAAATAGATTCATTCGAAACAAATTGCTACAGAAAAATCCTTAAGATACTTTAGATAATGAAAAAGAACGATGAAGACATATTGAGAGTTTGAAAGATGAAAAGAAACTGGTTTATAAACACCATTATACACAGAAAATTAAAATGCTATGGCCAAGTCAAGACACAGCAGGATGAAAAGAAAAATAATGGAAGGCATGGTTCCTAGGCGACGCATCAGGGGCAGATCAAGAAGAATGTGGTTGCAGTATATCAATGTGACCTTGAACATGACAATAGAAGAAGTGGGAGATCTGGCTAGAGACAGAGATTCATTCAGATGGGCTGTGGTGAATGTAACGTTCTGTGGGAGATATGGCTAGAGACAGAGATTCATTCAGATGGGCTGTGGTCAATGCAGCCTTCTGTGGGAGATCTGGCTAGAGACATAAATTCTTTCAGATGGGCTGTGGTGAATGTAACGTTCTGTGGGAGATCTGACTAGAGACATAGATTCTTTCAGATGGGCTGTGGTGAATGTAACGTTCTGTGGGAGATCTGGCAAGAGACAGAAATTCTTTCAGACGGGCTGTGGTGAATGTAACGTTCTGTGGGAGATCTGATTAGAAACAGAGATTATTTCAGACGGGCTGTGGTGAATGTAAACTTATATGGGAGATCTGACTAGAGATAGGGATTCTTCCTGACGGACTGTGGTGAATGTTACGTTCTCCAATATACATGCGACCTGGTGGTGGGGATGATGATGATGCTGATGCTTTATTCATTTATCGCCGTTTACTAAACGGATATTGTTCATCCAGGTTATTAAATGAAAACGGAATACAGTTTTGATTGACCCGGATTTCCTAACTTTGGTGTCAACAGTCAGGCTTGAGCAGGTCTCAGCACCAGTTATGTTGTCATTATGTTCTTCATGAACATTCTTCCGGCGATAATTCAATTGAGTAGGGAACAGGCAAATAATTGCAATGCTGCGGTAAAGCTGGTAGCAAGGAGCCAGTGGTGGGGTGTGCTAAACACTCCAAGGTATGGTGACAGCTTTACAAATAAAGAACACAACACAATACTGACGTTTCGGCCTGTGGCCTTCTTCAGAATACAGGGACAACGACAACAAGCGGTGAAGCACAATTACTACATGTTAGATGATCAAGTGGAGGGCGAGGAAAGTAGGATGCAGAAATAAGAAAAGAGAGAAATGAATATTACATGATGAGAGGTATGATGGGCGTCAAAATATATAAAATAGAAAAAGAGAGAGAAAAATGTATAATAAATTGTACTTAGCTGAGCTCAGAGCAGGAAAACTGTAATCCGTGCTGAAACAAGTCGAAATGACTAAAAGCGCAGAGAACGTGTATAGAAAGCAACACGTGACAAAGACAGGTCAGTAAAGAGGGCAAAAGTATCTAATATCGGGAAAACCAAAAGGGGGGGGGAAAGGGGGGGATAGACGAGGACACTCCTGGGACACAACAAGCAATACATATAAATCACTCAACAATGGAAGTGAGAGATCACGCGAGAGGTTAAGAGAAAGAAATTGAATGACACGACAAAGTAGTAAACTAGGCAGTGGGTGAGAGAGATGGACTCTACAGAATGGATGGCCTCGAACTGAAAGAGTTGAGAGGTAGGTCAACGAAAGGAAGGATAGGATACTGGAGGAAGAGATAAGGAGAGGAAGAATAATAAAGCCGGTATAATGAGAAGGGCGATAGAGGGGTGGTCCGGAGGAAGTTAGTCTATCGGGAGGTAGGGAAGTATTAGAGGAGGAGGTATGGAGAGGAGGGATAAGAAGCAGGTATGTGAAAACTGGATAGGGGGAGAGGCGGTAGGTCAGAAGTGAATGGAAAAGAGAAAGTCTGGAAGAAGTGGAGCAATAGGGGATGGTGTGCAAGAGGTATGAACCATAGGAGGTAAAGAAGTAGGACAAAGGGGGATACTGGAATAGTAGGTATAGATGAGTAGTGACTACAAGTGAATAGAGAGGAGAGGGGTGAGCTAGGAGTAGATCAGCAGAGGGGTGGTAGGAAGGACGAGGGACAATAGAGGTGGGCAGAGAGATCGTACGTACAGTCCAGGTGGAGAGGTGATATAGTGATAAAGAGGTAAAGGACATGGAGGTAGTCAGAAGAGAAAAAGGTGTAGGGAGAGGGGGGAGTTTAGGAGGAAGAAGGCAAAATGGGGGTTACTCAAAGAGGATATGAAAAGCAGGGATGGACGAGGAGTAGAGGACCCAAGAAGAGAAATAGGAAGAGAGGTCCATAGGTGGGAGGGTGGAGTCGGAGGCCGGAGGGTCCTCAGAGGGACAGGGATACATTGATGCCACGAGGGGTGAGGCAGCCCCAACGAGCGATCAGACGGTGCTCCAGAGTGAGCCGACAGTGGTGATCAGAGGAGCATGATACTAGGCCAGTTACCAAGACATCAGTCTTACCTCGATGGCCCCTCGAGTTAAAGTGGGCTGCTACAGGAGTGTCCGCTTCTTGGGTGATGTCATTCAAGTGTTCACGGCACCTATCGCCGATTCTGCGACCAGACTGACCGATGTAGGTCAACTTGCATCGCTTACAGATGATGGCATAAATGATGTTGAGTGATGTGCAAGTGAATCCCTCTCTGATCTCGAAAGGACCATTAGGGAAGAGGACAGTGTCGGTCTGGAGAACGTGGTCACAAGTTTTACATACTCTCCGGTTGCAGCGGATAGTGCCTCGATGGCTGAAGTGGTCAGCAGGAAGACGGCCCCTGACAAGAAAGTCTCGGAGGTTCCGGTCACGTCTAAAGGCGTCAGTGGCGGGTCAGGGAAGAGCAGACGAGTAGTAGGGTCAGATCGAAGAATAGGGAGGTAGCGGTGGATGGTCCTAATAGCGGCGTAGTGGTGAGGGTGATGGGTGAGAGCGAGCACTACTCTATCAGAGGGGGGATGAGTAGAGGGGGTAAGAGCAGACTGACGTGAAGTGTGGAGAACTCGACGCAGGGCAGGGAGGAGAGCTGATTCTGGATAAAGGCGTCGGCGGAAGAAATCAAGCATGAGGTGGGCATTGTGAAAAAAATCTTCATCGTCTTGGCAAAGGCGACGAAGTCTGAGAAGCTGAGAATAAGGAAGAGAGTTCTTGCAGGATGTAGGATGAGAGGAGTCGTAGCGAAGGAAACTATGGGAGTCCGTGGCCTTGTAGAAGGCCGAGGTGAGAAGATGAGAGGTGCCCAAGGAGACTAGGATGTCCAGGAAAGATACGGAGGAGGTGGAGATGTAGAAGGTGATGTGGATAGAGGGGTGGAAATGTCCGACATAATCGATGAAACGGGAGATCTCATCTTCTGGAAGGTCAGACAGACCAATGCAGTCATCAATGTACCTACGATACATAAGGGGAAGAGGGCCCTGGTAGGTATGGATGATTTGGTGCTCAAGGTAACCCATGAAGAGACAAGCATAGCTAGGGCCCATTTTAGTGCCCATCGCCACACCGCTGATCTGGGTGAAGAAATTAATCCAATTGCAATGTTCTATCGGTATCAGGACGTTTGATATCAAATAATTTACGAACACCAATGAGTCCTGAATCAGCAACACATACCCGTTGTTTGTTGATGACACTTCTTGTGTATGTGCTGTTGTCAATCAAGAACAATGTTGTCCACGTGACATATCAAGAGAAGATGGCTGAAATGCTCAATAATAACAACTTGGGAAGGCGAAATAATAAACACAATTACAAGGGTGTTTGATTGCAAGGGTGTTTGCCACCATATTTAAAACAAACACTTCGGCTCTGATACGAACTTTAATTGTGGTTAATAGTCTTCAATGAAGTGAGATCTAATGCTTATTTCTATGGGAGGCGGAGGGAAAATCGTTAGTCACGTGATCAGGTTGACCCCACCATTGAACTACGTGAAATGAAAAATGAAAAAAAAAATCAGACTACATGTACCTGCCCGTACGACAAATCCAAGTTTAAAATAGTAAATTATGTCCACATATTTTAATTATATTTACAAATTTTAAAACAAAATTACGTCATGATCTTCATAAGTGCGACAGAGTTCGTGCACTTGGTAGAGAGTTTTCTGTGCAGAAAGAACCTTTGTAGTCAAATGTTCGTTGCTGAAGCTCAGCGACGATAGTTCTATCTAAAGAGAATGTCCGGTGATTCATGTACGACTCATTTTCATTCAAGTGATTTCTCTTCTGTTGAGAATCTTGGTAGAGTATAAGAGATTATTGAACTGGACCAGTGACAGCAAGAGGTCGAGTTCGATCCCGATCTACGGTTCTAGGTTCACCCAGGCATAAAGGGGTGCCATGTTTTTTTTATCCTGAGAAGGAAAGACGACACTGGTTTAACTGGCCATGTTAACCACAGACAAGACGATGGTAAAGAAACATACGGGACCAACACCGAGCTCCCTATAGGCAACATGGTTATTGCTTTCTTTTCTATCTTTACCCTTCTGTTCCTCAGGACGTCGAGAGTTAACTTGAGCGATCATGACAGAGTTACGTGAACTGATCATGTCTCTTGATTTTTCCAAATCCATTTTTTCCCATCATCTGTTGTCATATCTAGTTATTAATTCTTGTTCTGTGATTCTCTTTGTCAGTAAATGTGTTATGTTTCAAAACTATTTCAGTTGCTCTTTGTGGGTGGTTCTCAGAATTAATGTTGCACCTTCTCTTCTCTTAATGTTTTTTTTTTTTTTCAAATCTTGTTTCCTTTTTTGTGAAGTTTTAGGGCACTCACAGAGAATCGTGTTTGAAAACTAACCCCATGTTTAGTGCTCAAGTTAAACCTCTGTGAGTGGCTTAAGATGGCCAGCGTCTCTCTCTCTCTCTTTATATCTCTCTCTGTCTCTCTCTCTCTCTCGCCGACGATGGTATGTGCACGTGGCAGACGTATGACGTAAGTCGCAATTTTGGAGGTTCAGCCAGTAGAACTGTATTGTTCTCTCTTCGATGCTACCGTAAAACCTGTGACAACATAGTTCTCAGTTTTATACAAACAGTTCATATATAGTCATTAGAGTCTGGTCCACTTACATCTCCTCTACGCAATACGAAATTCACAGTTCATATGGTTTACAGTAAACTTGCCTGGAATCATTACTATCTTATGACAGATCTATATTGTTGATAACTCTGAACTTCACACTCGACTGGAAGTGGCCAGGTACTAGGTTTAGATTGTCTTACTAACTGAGCTTGTCTGCGGATTCAGGCTTTGCCATTACAACTCGTTTTCTATTATCTCCTTTATAATTTTCTGCTATCAAAATTAATTTCCGTTGTGACTATCAGTACTTTAGCAGCTGGCAAGAAAGGAGCTGTTCTCCTAGGCTCTAGGTAAAACTGACCAAAAGGTTGGTCTCCCAAGCCGTCTGAGTGAGAAGTACCCAGTCTCCTCTCACGCCACTCTCGTTCGTTGACTGGCATCCCGGACCCGTATGATGTTCCCATTCGAAAATTCGTAGATCTGTTTAATTCAAACCGATTGCTCAGTTTAACGCTTTCGAATTGTTCCTGCACGAGCCTCGGTGGTTGAGTGGTTAGTGTACTCGCTTCCTGTTCAGAATGATCCGGGTTCGATTCACAGAAGTGGCAGATTTTTATCGTATCGACAGGGCCTCTGGGTTTACCCAAACTCTAGAAATTGATACCAGCTATTTTTTTTTTGAAGTAAAGACGCCTTGGCGTGATACCGACCACATCACCGAAAAGTGTGCGGTTGTCATGGAAATTATGGTCACTAAAACCATATTTTCCAATACGCCAAGCAAGGCAGGCATAGAACTTTACATTCCTTATACTGTTACTGCGCCATCTCGCGGCAACCGATCAAGCGTAGATAATTCTCCAAGGGCTTAACTCTTAACTACCGAACCATAGGTTATAATAGCTTCCAAACATCACACTTATCTAAACTCTGTCAGACTAGCCACCGTTAATAAGTGAGGTGCCAGGGAAACAATTGCAAGCTCAAAGGAAAAGACCATTTTCTTCACAAATAGAATGACAGTTCGTAAAACATTGCAGCTTCACTGGAAATCTTCTTTTCTCTTTACACTGATACCTAAAAGGTGTCGTGGTTTATATCATTTGTCGTTCTTGAGCTGCTCGAACTGTCTGAATTAGTGATTTTCCTTTGTTGTTACATGTCTCTGTCACTGCATCTAACCATCTTCTTCTGGGTCTTCTCTTGGTCTTTTTCCATGCATTCTCGAGAAGAACGCCCTTGATGGTGATTGGTGGGTTCATTCTGACCAGGTAGTCAAACTATTTAAGTTGTTGTTGTTCTATATATTCTTGGCAGGGTTTAGTTCCTACCATTTTTCTTATGGTTTCATTTGGTATTCTATCTCTTCTTGTGTTGTTTGTTACTTTTCTCAATCATCGCATCTCCCATGTATTGATCTTTTTAAAATGGAATTTAGAAAGGGTCTATGTTTGACTTTCATAGCACAAAGTTGATATGAAAATGCTATTTATTATTTGTTGTTTAGCTGGCATAGAAATGTGTGGCTGCCTTAGCAATGGTGAAAGTTGGTATGTGACAGCATTTGCTTTTTGTATTCTCATGTCAATTTCTCTGTCTAGTTTTCCATCTTCTGTGAACATTGTGCCTAAATACTTGAATTCCTCTACTTGTTTTATTTCTTTATCTTTGATCTTAATATAAGAATACATCACAAATAAATCCGTTCGAAATAGCACAAGAACGCTTGAATTTCTTTTACTACGGGCATTGAACTTCACTTATAACTTACATTTGACTCCCATCGAAAATTGCATCGTGTTGCCAGCACAGTCACACACCGGAAGTCCTTCACTGGAAATAGCAAACAAAAAACACAAAGAAAAAAAAAAAGGAAAGAAAGAGAAAAAATCACAACTTACGATAATTTTACGAATATTTCAAAACGACGAAGAAAATTAACAACATAAAAATAAGTAATGAGGATGACACAAATGAAACTGTTCTTCCAGCTAATATCCCTTGTTTGTGATCTTCTATATTAGTTGTACTTATTGTCTGACACTCACTTCAGCTCCATACATTTATTATTATTTCTCAAAAGATTTAATCAATTTTTTTAAACATATCTTCATTCTAGTCGATCTTAAGTCAGCTTGTAATGCCTGACAGGAGATCACAAGCTATACAATATGTCGCTACAGATCATAAAGTGCCTGCTCCCAATAACCTTAAATCAAGCCATGGTATGCACGACTGGTATAGTGCGGCTGTGACACAAATAATATTTCTCTCACCTTCGTTTCAATTACAGTAGTACTATTATACATTCCAACAGTATTCATGTATATAATACCGCTAGCAAAGCTAGTAGATATCATTTTACCCCCATATCTATGGTCCGTTGTTGTGTTAGTTAAGAGGATAGGAAGAAAAGGGCCTGTGTTTATCGCATTTATCAAGTATTTTACAGGGTTCGCTGCCTCTACGTCATCAGGTTGCGTGTCCTTGGAAGAAGATTGCCATCACCACAGTCAGTCTGAAAGAATCTCTGTCTCAAGTTAGATCTCTCACTTCTTGTGTTTTCTTGTCCAAGATCTCGTTGATATCTTAAAACCACCTTCTTCTTAGAGGAGGACTGTGGTGCCATCAGCGTAAAAAGGTTTTGAATTATGTTGTCATTTATTGTGAAAGGGAGCCGCGATAACTCAGTGGTTAGTGAACTGGACTACAAAGGACAAAACATCGAGTTCGATCCTGATCGACAGCTTCCGGGTTCACCCAGCCTTAAATGGGTACCGGATTTTTTTTCTGGAAAGTAAAGTGGCGCGGGCGTAATACCGACCACATTACCTCAAAGAGTCATATGCCGAATGTCTATAAAAAGTTATGGTCACTAACGCAATATTCCCTATACGGCACTTGGTTTATTGGGGCTCTTTACTTTACTTTTATTGTGAAAGTGTCGAGCATCACAAATCTTTCATCGTTTTATATTACAGCAATATGTTAAAATTCAGTTTAATGAAACAAGAGAACGGAGCAGAAAAGAACACTTTCAGAGAATAGCTATTCTATATGAGAGGTCAGGAATGTGTGTGCATATATATGTGCTCTTGTTATCTGCAGGCCGAACATAACATATTGTAAGATAGCGCGGGTCATCACTTATATATTTGCTTACACACACACACACATCTATATATGTATATATATATATATATATATATATATATAATATATATATATATATATATATATACATATATTGAATATATACAGGCAGGCAGAGTCATTCATACATTCAGGTAGTTAATACTAACAGTTAACAAGCGGACAAGTAATTTATTAATTAATTTGACCAAGTCTGACCAACTGTACTGCTGAACTATCTTAGCTCTGTCCCTACAAACTGTCTATCAACTTTCAGAACTAAAATGATAAAATACATCCGTTAATTCTATGTTAAAACTCTGCTTAAAGTTTGTTATAAGGCCCGTCTGAAAACTCCCTAGACATTTCCGTATGTAGTTTTTTTTTTCTTCCTTGAGACAGCCCATGCCTAAGCCACTTACATAATGCCCAAAAAGGATCAGTCTTAATCAAGTGACAACATTCATATAGGTCCCTCCGAATACATTTGTAACTTTCTTCCAGCTTCTGGCATTCTTTCAGCAGCAGTCAATCAACTGATTCTCGTAATCCTTGAAGTCGCTAAGAATAACCGGTCGCTGTTGCCAGATGGTTACATTTCTTGCTTAAATCCACGCGAGAATCTCCAAATTGCTTCGCCTTTAGAACTTCGCACCTTTCGCCAACGATTGATCTATAATCAATTGGAAATTGCTTCCCATCTTCTTCCCTGAATCTCCAGTCATCTGTTGTTATCCATTTTCACACCACCCACCCTCTCTACTCCCACCTCCCGAAAAGACGTTACTCACTGGACAGATTTAAAGACCCAATTCCTTGGGAAATCTTCCTAAATTCTTTCGAATCTCGAATCTAGCCTAAAATATTATTATTTGTTATATTTCAAGAAGCAGGGCTAACACTGATTCATGAATACGGAGTGTTTTTGTACAAGAAATATAGAACCAGCAGAAATTATTGACTTATTTTCTAAAATGACAGCTTTTGATAGAGTACACCACAAACAACTTACAGAATTCATAGAAGAGATACATCTAGATGACATGGACATACGGCTAATATGTAATCTATACTGGGAGCAAACAGCAATAATAAAATATAACAAAGAGAACTCTACACCCATTGATATAACAAGAGGAGTAAGACAGGGATGCATCTTATCATTAAAGCTTGTTCAATCTATACAATGAGCAAATTTTTAAAAACACATCATAGAGATGCCAAGCCTACAAATTAATGGAAAGATAATCAATAACCTAAGATATGCTGACGATACTGTACTGCTATCAGAAAATCATAAAGATCTACAACAATTACTTAATGAAATAAACATGACAAGCAAAAAATATGGACTAGATATGAATATAAAAAAGACTAAAACTATGATCATAAACAAAGAAGATACTCAAAACCCACAAGTGGATATCAAAATAGAAGGAATAGACCTGGAGACAGTTCAGAACTACAACTACCTGGGACATACTATAACCAGTGATGGAAAATGTACAACTGAAATAAACAAAAGAATAGGAACGGCAAAAAGTAATTTTAAAATCATGAAACACATATTAACATCAAAACAAATAACACCAGAGATAAAACTAAGAATAGTAAAATGTTACATCTTCTCAATATTCCTATTTAGGTTTCTGGTTATTTCGTTATGGAAGGCCCCGGTATCACTGCAAACAATTTAAAATCCATAATTGCTCAACCACCCGTGCCAGAGTCTCATCCGATTCTCATCTCCCAAAAAAAGAAAGGTAACTGTAGTCCCCATCATAGCAGTCTCAGCACACGCCAAAAGACATAAGTCGAAACCACATGATCAAAACGGACGAGACACACAGCTCACGGTGTGTAAAGAGCACTTAACTCAGTAGCTCCTGCAACAAGCCGGACTTGGAATATGAGGAAACTGCAACAAGGAACACTTTTCATGCATAGCCTTCAATTGTTCCCGCCACCTATCCACCATATAGCGGGAGTTCACGTCCTCTTGAAAATGATGATCGTCATATTTTAAAAAAAATATAGAGCGCTTGATGATGTTAGGCCATCGTTTTTTACTCCAATTCCAAACATGTAGACACACAGTTAGTCGTCAGATTATCCCCGTTGCACATCAAACAACCGACCGTAAGATTAGCGTACGGCCGGTCTAGGGATTTTAGATGAACCATAACTATGACGTATCACACAAAAATTGTCGTACACACAATTTCGCTCCCTTTCGATTTCTGATTACTCTAGTAAAAGCAGCTTAAGACGAACAAAACACATATATTCCTATATGGTGCAGAAACATGGACATTAGACAAGAAAACAGAACAGAGAATTGAAGCCTTTGAAATGTGGATATATAGAAGAATAGGTAGAATTTGATGGAAGGAAAAGAAAACAAACGATGAAGTCTTAAAACAACTAAAAATGAAAAGAGAACTACTAAGCACAATTCAAACAAGACAAATGCAATTTTTGAGCCCTGTTAAAAGACACAACAGCCTACTAAAAGTAATCCAGGAGGGGAAAATACAAGGTAAAAGAGGCAGAGGCAGACCAAGACTAACATGGGCGAGTAACATCAAAATATGGACAAATCAGCCTATGGCAACCTGCACCATCAAAGCAAGAGAGAGCAGAATGGCGCTCCATGGCAGCCAGCCTTCTTTGAGGAGAAGTCTCTCGATGATGATGATTTTCTATAACCCACAATTTAAAAACCATGCTATTGGTTTATCTTCTATCAATAAAAATTCGAAGAAGAGTTGCATTGATCACGAAATTGAGGCCAGTGGCCTTAGGTGGCCTCACTGATATATATATATATATATATCCATCCAATCAGTACCATTAGATATCAGCCTGTCCATCTTTTCATCCATTCATCAAATATGTGAGTCTATCTGTACATCTGCGTGTGTGGGATCTATCAAAATTATCTGTCTAATCTATCTCTCTGCCTGTTGTATGCCTTCACGACTGTTTATCTATTTATATAATCGAAACCTCTGTGTGCTCCACCTTTCAAATTCCAGCTGTTTGTTCGTCAGACCGTCTATCTGTTTATCCTTCCAAATCCACCTACAAAGAACATCCTAAAGGGCAACACGTAAACTGAACGTCTATTTTATTTAGCAAACATCTTGATAATGTTGAGACTGCGCCTTTCAGATGGCATACACATTTATAGCTTTTGTTTTTGGTCACCACGACTAAGATAAGCTTCATGCATATTTATCTTTATCTGTATCTTTACATACGACACATACATACATACATACATACATACATACATTTAAAGCACATGTGTGTGTGTGCGCGCGTGTTTGTGCCTAGTCAAGCAAAGTGACGTGAATGGTGTTAGTGACCATAATTTTTACAGACCTTCGGCACACGATTTTTAGGGTAATGTGGTCGGTATTATGCCCGTGCCGCTTTACTTTCCCAGAAAAAAATCCGGTACACATTTAAGGCTGGGTGAACCTGGTAGCCACTCTTGTTCATTGTAGTCCAGTTCACTAACCACTGAGCTACCAAAACTTAACAGTTAGTACTAGTGGTGGACATATAGTATTATACATCAACAACAAAATACCACCCACCATGAACGGTCAATGGTCATCCCTCGCAGTACACATCAAGTGCGACTTAAACTCTGCTCTTTGTTAAAGTAAAGACAATGATCTCTGTTAAAGTAAAGACGATGATCTCTGTTAAAGTAAAGACGATGATCTCTGTTTTTGTTTCCTCCAATGATTGAAGTCCTGGTTGTAAAGTGCCTCACTTCTGATCACGTGGGTCTGGCTTGAATTCTCAGATGTGGTTAATTCATTTTTTTTCTTAAAAAGACCGATGCGTGCGGGCTAACAATTAGTTTTCCATAGAAATGATCTGATATAATAGCACGGTCTGGTGTGATGCTGAACATACCACCCATTATTGTTTTGATTCTCATGGAAAAATGAAACTTTTTCATTTTGGGGGGGGGGGGGGGGGAAAGAGAGGGGGTAGTCAACAAGAGGTACGACGTTGACCTCAGGACAGGATGGAGGAAGGAGCCGAGTTCAAAGGTCATCAGAAACGGGGAGGGGGGGCGATTTTTTCCAAAATAGAAACAAATTAATCCGTGATTTCTTTAAGACATTACTCTCCACTGGTACTTTCTTTTGGGTACTGAGATCTAATGTCTAGCTATCTCAGTTAACGGCAATAAACAGGGGGTCTCGTGTGCACTCACGCACGTTAAAAATACTCTGGCTGTTAAACACGAGAAGGAGTAGGCCATAAATACGGCCGCTGCTACATCACATTTCTCAGCTGAGAAACCTACCCACGGAGCCCAGGCCGTGTTACGGAATTCGTCCACTTGGACCATTATTCTCCTCGGATTTTCTCGGAGGTTCTGGAAGGCGATGTCGGAGCACCTATGGGTTCGTCCGGTGTGCAGTGATCCTAATAACAAATAACTAGTAACATAACTAGTAACATAACTAGTAACATAACTAGTAACATATTCTGAATTCGCCACAACTTGTGAGTGATGTCTTTACTTTTTTTCTCAGCTCATTTATTATCGTACCTCTCACTTAAACACAGAGAGAGGCTGACGCCTGGGATTCATGACTAACGAGGGCCGTTATCTCTCCCCCCCCCCCCAATTGATAATAATTAAATAATTGAAATTGAACGCTTCTGATCTGTTTAAACAGTTCCTTCTCATCACAGCTCACTGTGAAAAGAACATGTATTTGTAGAACTGAAACTGGTACTATGGAGTTCGTGCATCATGGTGAGATCAGGCTAAGGGACAAAGAGTATATAGACAATTCTCGAGTACACCGATGGAGCGTATACATACACAAATAAAACAACGATAATATACAGTAGTTTGCTGCATTTTTTATATTGTAATGTATGTATCAGATGGCTAGAACTAACTATGAACACATTCAAGGGATCTGTACCGATTCAGATAATCAAAAGCTCGTTTCCTTGCTCATTTAACCATACGACCTTTAGCTTCTCACATAATCACACGATCTTTATGTTGTTCATGTAAATGAA
This sequence comes from Megaustenia siamemsis, assembly GCA_032433765.1. NCBI lineage: Eukaryota > Metazoa > Mollusca > Gastropoda > Stylommatophora > Ariophantidae > Megaustenia > Megaustenia siamemsis. Next base: position 23,120,711 of record JAVIAB010000139.1, read on the forward strand.
AAGATATTTCTTTGTTCTCTTCGGATAATCACAAGATATGTAACCTGACTTAGATATTCACAAAATTGGTCATTTATTGAGATAATGATACGATATTTGTTCCTTCAGTAATCATACTATTTTTTTAATTTTATTATTATAATCATATAAGATATGTCAGCAGCCAGATAAAAACGATGCAGGAAAACACAAATGAACTATCATCAATAGCCAGCAAAATTGGGCTTGAGATCAATCATGAAAAGACTAAAGTCATGAAAAGTTTAATTCCAACAGATGACAAAATATACATGGAAAACAAACCTGTGGAAGAGATCGATCACTTTATCTATCTTGGAAGTCACATTGATCGAGAAGGGGATACAAGTAAAGAAATTAGAATCAGAACGGCTAAAGCAGCAATGTCTTTCAGAAGCCTTGAAAAGTTGTGGAAATCAAAACTAATCAGCACAAACACAAAACTTAGACTATTCAAATCAAATGTACTATCAACCCTTACGTATGTGTGTGAAAGCTGGAAAACAACAAGAGATATAGAAACAAAGTTGAACGCATTCGAAAATAAATTTCTAAGGAAAATACTTGGTATAGCGTGGAACGAATTCAAAACAAACGAGGAAATTAGAGAAATCGCCAATCAACCACTAATATCTTCAGTAATAAAGAAAAGACGATGGTCATATGTTGGACATGTGATGAGAAGAGATAATAACCGAATAGCAAAGCAAGCCCTCATATGGGAAACAACAGGTAAGAGAAAAAGAGGAAGACCCAGGGAGACACTGAGAAGAACATTGATGAGAGAGGCAAGAGCAGCAGGATTCGGCTCCCTCAATGAGATAGAGCTGCTTGCACAGAACAGAGACAGATGGCGAGATTTGTTAACATATATTTAAAAGAAAACAGCTAGAACAAAAATTCAGATATGAGAAGGTGTATCTTGGTCTACGCTCTATGGGCCGGCTACGGCTCGAAAAGTCAATAGATAGATAGATAAGATATGTAATTTATATTAAGTAAAAGAGTGAAGGATCCCGTAACGCCAAGTGGCGTATAGTGAATATGGTGTTAGTGACCATAATTTATATAGACCTTCGGCATATGAAGGGAGCCGCGATAGCTCAGTGGTTAGTCAACTGGACTACAAAGGACAAGGGGTAGGGTTCGATCTCAACCGATGGCTTCCGGTTCACCCAGCCTTTAATGGGTACCGGATTTTTTTCTGGGATAGTAAAACGGCACGTGCGTAATACCGACCATATTACCCCAAAAACCATGTGCCGAGGGTCTGTAAAATTTATGGTCACTAACGCCATATTCCCTATACGCCACTTAGCGTGACGGGGGTATTTTACTTTCTTTGTTTTTTTTTCGGCGCATGAATTTTGGAGTAATGTGGTCAGTACAACGCCCGTGCCAGAAAAACAATCCGGTACCCATTTAAGGCTGGGTGAACCCGGAAGCCGTCGATCAGGATCGAACCGACCTCTTTTCCTTTGTAATCCAGTTCACTAACCACTAAGCTATCGCGGCTCCTCGTCTATATTAGCAATTAGAATATGTGTGTGCTTGTTCGAAAGATAAAGCAATGTTTGTTCATTAAGACGATTAATATGTAAAAACAAAATTCCCTTCCTTCTTTCAATGTGCTGTTTATGTTTCTGATATTCAATTGTGGTACTAGAGTATTACTAGAGTAATTATTTTTTTTTTCAATTATATAGACGCTTATAAGCAGGCACTTGTTGGACTCTGTGAATAGGTACTAGGCAATTTTTTTGTCGAGCACATTTTCATATGCTTCAATGTGATAATGTTTAAATAGTTTTGTCTGCGGAATGTGCAAGGTAAATTTAATGAGAGGTCTCACGTCTTTTCTTTTGCGTCTGTCATATTCTATCTTTGGGAGCAGCGATAGCTTAGTGGTTAGTGAACTGGACTACAAAGGACAGAAGGTAGGGTTCGATCCCAACCAACGGCTTCCGGTTCACGTAGCTTTAATGGGTACCGAATTTTTTAACTGTAAAATTTATGGTCACTAACACTATATTCCCTATACGCCACTTTCAGGAAACTGGTTGGTCTCGAGGCAAGATGCCGGCCTCGAAACAGAGAGTTTGTGGGTTCAAATCCCGGCTATACCTGTTGGGACTTTTATTTATGGTTTCTCTCTGCAGCAACCACCCCTGGTCTCAGCAGCGAGGATCGGCTTAAAACATCAATTACTGATCAACAGAAAAAATATGAGTACCTCCGAAGTCGGAGTTATCTGCCTGTGCGGCGAGGGACCCCTGTGCACACGGCTGCCAGGGGAAAATGGATTAACATGCAAAATTCAGTTCCTAGTCCCTAGGAAAATCAAATGTCTTCGTAGGTTCTCAAACACAACGAGCTTTATAAAATGAAGTCTTTGGAAATACATTGGTCATGGTCTGAGAATGAATGAATAAAGGCTTTGGAAATACATCGGTCATGAGTTGAGAATGAATGAAAAAAGGCTTTGGAAATACATCGGTCCTGAACTGATAATGAATGAATAAAGGCTTTTGAAATACATCGGTCCTGGGCTGATAATGAATGAATAAAGGCTTTGGAAATACATCGGTCGTGGGTTGAGAATGAATGAATAAAGGCTTTGGAAATACATCGGTAATAGGTTGAGAATGAATGAATAAAGGCTTTGGAAATACATCGGTCATTGGCTGAGAATGAATGAATAAAGGCTTTGGAAATACATCGGTCATGAGTTGAGAATGAATGAAAAAAGGCTTTGGAAATACATCGGTCATGGGTTGAGAATGAATGAATAAAGGCTTTGGAAATACATCGGTCATGGGTTGAGAATGAATGAATAAAGGCTTTGGAAATACATCGGTCATGGGTTGAGAATGAATGAATAAAGGTTTTGGAAATACATCGGTCATGAGTTGAGAATGAATGAATAAAGGATTTAGAAATACATCGGTCCTGGGCTGATAATGAATGAATAAAGGCTTTGGAAATACATCGGTCATGGGTTGAGAATGGATGAATAAAGGATTTAGAAATACATCGGTAATGGGTTGAGAATGAATGAATAAAGGCTTTGGAAATACATTGGTCATGGTCTGAGAATGAATGAATGAATAAAGGCTTTTGAAATACATCGGTCCTGGGCTGATAATGAATGAATGAAGGCTTTGGAAATACATCGGTCATGGGTTGAGAATGAATGAATAAAGGCTTTTGAAATACATCGGTCATGAGTTGAGAATGAATGAATAAAGGCTTTGGAAATACATCGGTCATGGGTTAAGAATGAATGAATAAAGGCTTTGGAAATACATAGGTCATGGGTTGAGAATGAATGAATGAATAATGGCTTTTGAAATACATCGGTCCTGGGCTGATAATGAATGAATAAAGGCTTTGGAAATACATCGGTCATGGGCTGAGAATGAATGAATAAAGGCTTTGGAAATACAAATCGGTCATGGGCTGAGAATAAACGAATAAAGGCTTTGAAAATACAAATCGCTCATGGGCTGAGAATGAATGAATAAGTGCTTCCCCGCAAGCGTTCATATGTAAACCATCTGGTAAGAGAAAACAAGGTAACCAAAACGAATTGATATGCAGTACAATAGGGAAGGCTCAACCATAGAACTAAAAAACAACTATGAATTACAAGAACTAGCAGCAGATCGCCAATTGTGGAGAACTATGACTTCCGTCATGTATGCAGTCTTCGGCCCGAGAGGAAATCGAATGAATTACAAATAAGATTGAAGGCAGAACACGTAATCACAGAAAGGAAGACAAGACAAGAATATGAGATGAATATTGTACGTTACTGGTGCTCCAGCGGATACAATGAAGGAAAGACCACAGATTTATTCAATCATACAGACAGAGAAACGGAGAGGCGTAATCGCCAATTCAAATGCCACGAAAATAATTTTCTTTGAAAAATTTTGCTCGGAAAATCCGGAGTATTAATTAGTCAAACTATCAGTGTTATATTTATTGTATAGATAAAACAGTGGCAGTGTTCATAGCCCAGATAATCCAAGATGTAGGCTGAGATAATTAGTCCGCACTGATGCATATTGTTGAGGTATTGGTGTGAGCGACAGGGGTATGGCATGGCAATTTAGTGAACCTGAGCTCGAAAGCAGCTTGGAGATCTCCGGTGGACCCAACAAATAAAGGAATGGCTATTTGGCTTTTTGAGATGGGTATCTCCGGTGGAGCCAACAAATAAAGGGATGGCTATCTGGCTCTTTGAGATGGGGATCTCCGGTGGAGACAACAAATAAAGGGATGGCTATCTGGCTCTTTGAGATGGGTAACTCCGGTGGAGCAAAAAAATAAAGGGATGGCTATCTGGCTCTTTGAGATGGGGATCTCCGGTGGAGACAACAAATAAAGGGATGGCTATCTGGCTCTTTGAGATGGGTAACTCCGGTGGAGACAACAAATAAAGGGATGTCTATCTGGCTCTTTGAGATGGGGATCTCCGATGGAGACAACAAATAAAGGGATGGCTATCTGGCTCTTTGAGATGGGTAACTCCGGTGGAGCAAAAAAATAAAGGGAGGCTATCTGGCTCTTTGAGATAGGGAGGGATCTCCGATGGAGCCAACAAATAAAGGGTGGCTGTCTGGCTCTCTGTGATGGAGATCACCAGTCGAGTATTATTTCACTTTCCTAACTCGTTGTATATGTTATGGCGCATAGTTTTAATTTTGAGTATTGCATGTTAAGGTAGTGAACGTTAATCTTTGTCCATAAGACAATCACTAAATGTATGTCTTTTTAAAATTGAAATAGTATGTAGATCTATGATTGAGGAGGCTATCAATATGTTTGTTTTTTAGCTGAGAGTATGAATATATTCAAGTTTGTACAAAGAACACAAATATGGGTGTTGATAAGATAACGAGACTCATAGTTTGTTCAGACACACTACTCTCTCAATGTTTGTTGAGATTACCACAGGATCCACGCATGTTCATGTAATCAAAAGATTTTCGTCTTCTCTCAAAAGATCAACAGATCCACCATTTTCTGAAGAACACGGACCCGCCCATCTCTAAATCTGACTGACAAAATTATCAGATCATTTGCTCTAACCAGATATATTTGCTTTAACAACACACTCGTCCTCTCTTCCGTTCGTTCCTTTCAGGTTTCTCCCAAAGTTAAACCACGTCATGAGAAGAAATAAACATCAGGTGAATCTGATCTGAAGCACGAAGACTGCGCACGTGAAGAGGCGCCGTTTTGAACTTTTCTTAGAAGTCTGAATGGCTATATCAACTTTGGTCTACCTGTGTATTCCTATTTTGCGCCGCTATCTACAAAATGCACATACACTTTAGCATTGTGATGAAATAGACACAGAGAACATGAACACCCCTTTCTCACCTGATTTTTAAATTTACCTCGATGAGGGAAGAATGACAAGAATGTTTATTTTTACCTGCAGGGATTTTGTTTACCACACAAGGAAGAATTATAAAGTGATGGAAGTAATGATATTTTTCCCTAGATTATTTTAGCACGAATAAACATCTTTAGAGGAAATAGATGCAGAGAAATGCCGGTGAGTTAGTGATACGATGTGCAGTGATGAAAATAGAGGAAATAGATGCAGAGAAATGCCGGTGAGTTAGTGATACGATGTGCAGTGATGAAAATGAACGTGAAATGTGGTAGTCTCTAATAGGTAGAAAGTCTTCTGATGTTCGTTTATTACCTTATCAACAGCTGAGGTTAGTGCTCTCACGCCTGGAGGTAGCTGCAGATAAATGATGTAGAGGGAGAGGAGGTAACTCTTTTATCGAAATGTTTGAGTTCTAGTTGAGGAGAGCAACATGAGGACATTAGAAAAGATAAACTTTAAAAAAAATGTGTTTTCTATTATTTCATTTTAAGACTATTGTTATCTTGTTGGTTATAATTTGGGAGAAATATTTTGTTTGTGTCTATAAGATTGTAGTCCCAAAATAATAGTTATATATTGAGAGAGAGAGAGAGATTGAGGAAAATAGGAAAATATAAATGAAGACCTGAGTATGAAAGGAGCCGCAATAGCTTACTGGTTAGTGAACTAGTCTACAAAGGACATGAGACTGTTTCCGGGTTCATCCAGCCTTAAATGGGAACCAGATTTTTTTATCTGGGAAAGTAAATAGGCACGGGCATAATACTGACCACATTACCACAAAAATCATATGTTGAAGGTCTATAAAAATTATGGTAACTAACACCATATTCCCTGTACGCCACCAGGCGTAACAAGGCTCTTTACCTTTTACTTTTTTTACATGAGTGTAAGTACATGAGTATTTATTTTGTATTCTTTACGCCTTGATCTTTTGCGCTCTTAATTGATGGATAACATATTTTATATGTTTTATGCTCAGTTTGTTTTCGGTATGTGAGGTGGATATAATTCCTATAAAGGGATGAGGACAAGACACGATATCTGCTGCTACATTGCAATGAAATCATTAACTGATGTGCGAGAAACGTTCTTTAACAAAATGTTATAATATAGATGACGTCGCAGCATGAACAATTCTGTTAATGTTTTATTGACTTCATTTCTGATGTTTAAAAGCAGCTTACACTAACGATTTGAGCATGTATTTAATGTAGCAAGTGGCAAAGTTTGAACAATTGATTTACTGTTTTCAATAATGACAGTGGTGATCGCCTTACAAATCAAGAAGAACTGCCGTTAATAAAACCGCTAATCGCTTCATCCCTTATAAGGAAGATCACAATTAAAATAAACACGTTAGTAAACAGTTAGACAACTAGTAAAATGGTCAAGTTAAACGTTAGTAAACAGTTAGACAACTAGTAAAATGGTCAAGTTAAGCGTTAGTAAACAGTTAGACAACTAGTAAAATGGTCAAGTTAAGCGTTAGTAAACAGTTAGACAACTAGTAAAATGGTCAAGTTAAGTTAGTAAACAGTTAGACAACTAGTAAAATGGTCAAGTTAAACGTTAGTAAACAGTTAGACAACTAGTAAAATTGTCAAGTTAAACGTTAGTAAACAGTTAGACAACTAGTAAAATGGTCAAGTTAAACGTTAGTAAACAGTTAGACAACTAGTAAAATGGTCAAGTTAAACGTTAGTAAACAGTTAGACAACTAGTAAAATGGGCAAGTTAAACGTTAGTAAACAGTTCAACTATTAGTAAATGGTCAAGTTAAACGTTAGTAAACAGTTAAACTATTAGTAAATGGTCAAGTTAAACGTTAGTAAACAGTTAAACTTTTAGTAAATGGTCAAGTTAAACGTTAGTAAACAGTTAAACTATTAGTAAATGGTCAAGTTAAACGTTAGTAAACAGTTAAACTATTAGTAAATGGTCAAGTTAAACGTTAGTAAACAGTTAAACTATTAGTAAATGGTCAAGTTAAACGTTAGAAAACAGTTAAACTATTAGTAAATGGTCAAGTTAAAAGTTAAAGCTTCAACTAACATAGCTCATCGTTGTTTCCACGATTCTGTCAACTCAAGCCCGTTCCACCTACCTTCATCTCTTGCAGGCTGTATCCACGATGCGACAATCTACAGGGGGCAAAGCTCATCAAACAGAGCAGCCTTTTCTGAGTTAAAAATTCACCCGTAAAAGTTACGTAAAAACCCAACAACCTGCAGACAAAATATACTGGCAAAATCAACTCACAATATGCAAGTAAGTAAAGTAAAGTACCCCCGTCACGCCAAGTGGCATATAGGGAAATATGATGTTAGTGACCCTATATTTTACAGACCTTCAGCACACGATTTGTGGGGTAACATACAGATAAATACAAGAACATGGATGCAAATGTAAGGTCTTCCAAAGGTCACTTTAACGAATTATCAAACCGAACACGAAATTATATTTTTATAAAACAAATTTCGGGGATAAACATACAACAATCCATGTTTGTTCAACGCTGTAAGACACAGACATTGTTTTGAGATTTAAAAATATTCGTAAAAGCAGAAGCCATCTGTTTTTTGTTATTAATCCAGCAGCCCTAGCTCTTTCGTACGTTTCGCCGCACAGTGCGTCTCTCCCAATTTGATCAGTGTGAACCATCAACAAATCATATTCTTTTTACATGCTTTGTATCATTTTGATATTAGTGAAGTCTAGTACCTTGTTCAATCATCTAAAAATTCATTTTGTAATATTTGACAGGTTAGATAAATATAAATATGTACATTAATTCTTAAAATATGAAAAAATTGGCTCTGAAATCTCTTCTATTGCATTGATAAAAAGCTTCCGTACGGAAAGAGCTAAATGTTGTTCTTTTTTGGCCTAATGTCAAGCGTTGTATTGCTGGTGAGTTTGAAGATTTTCTGCTTTATTCTTTCCTGGACCTGACACAGACAAAGCAGTCAGATCTCGGCACTCGTACGCTGATGTCCTGTAGGGTAACATCAATGTTCTTTTGTTTTGTGAAGTCCGTAATCAACTTTCGCAAAGGGTCTCATTTGTAGCCGACATTCTTATCTTTGTTTCCATTGTTCTCCGCTGTGTTGCTCCTGGTACATAGGTCTTTTTTACGATTTTATGCCAAGTCGTGCATTTTTATGCAGAAATCTGCTTCAAAAGTAAATATTTGATAGAGGAAGGTTTTGTTGGAAAACATTTTCTTTTTTTTTTCAGTTTTATCCGGACAATGGCATCTATCTATTGACCTTTCGAGCCGTAACCGGCCCATGGGGCGTAGACCAAGATACACCTTCTCCTATATGAATTTTTTGTTCTAGCAACATACTATCGACTTCTTTCGATAGAACGAGATGCTAGACCTCGCCTTTTGCCATGAACTCAAAGATGGCGACTTTGAAATCTCGATCTCTCTTGCAAGGATTGTATCTACCGAGTTCTTCCGAACTTTCTTTACCTAAAGTTACACCCCTTCACCCTCAAACTAAATGATGATAAATTTAAATCTTCTTGCTAGTGAACTATAGTGACATTATTTCACATCACGATTAGTTGTTAATATAGTGAGTAATAAATGAAAAGACGATAAGAGGAAACACATGGAATATCCCAGAAGAACGTTGAAAGTTCCGTGGACAGCTAAAAAGACCAACCAGGACATTCTCAAAGAGGCCAAAACAAAAAGGGAGCTCCTAAAAACATCAGAATGATACTATCAACATTTTCAGGCGTGTCATGAGAAGAGGAAAGTTGCAGTATTTCGTTACAACTGAAAAAAACAGGGAAAGAGATATCGTGGACGACAAAGAGAGAAAATACTTAATACCTTGGTGCCATGGCATAGTAAACAGTCAACAACAAAATTGATACAATGAACGGTAGATAGAAGATTGTGAAAAGTCTTTATCGCCTACGCCAACCTGTATTGCACACGATGATGATGATGGTGATGATGATGATGATGATGATAGTGAGTGTGTGTTTTTAATTGTGATATTTGACCTGTCAAGAGTAAAACCTACGAGCATTTTAACAATGAGAAAAATAGGACTGAGAGAAAGAGAGAGCGATAGGTAGATAGGTAGAGAGAGAGGAAGATCAGAAAAGAGTAATAAATAATATTCATTAGTTTTACATCCTGTCATGGAGAGAGATCAACACTAGAATTGAAAATAAACATCAAGAACATTTGAAGAGACTGATCACCTTCATCTGTGGGCGTGATGTTTAATGTTCATAATATTTTTGATGATTAAAACGTCAGCCGCATGTTTATTAAATTAAGCCAATTTTTCTTAAAAGGAAAAATATATTGTTATTGCGTGAAATCTCGTTGCAGATTATTGTGGAGAAATAGAACAAATAAGTATGTGTTAGCACTCGGAAAAATTAACAGACAAACAACAACAGAAAAAAAACGAAGACTGTTAATTTTTCCGAGTGCTAACACATACTTATTTGTTCTATTATTCCCTATTATCGCCTCGGAAGTTCCCCATATAATAATATTTATGTATTATTATTTGTTACCTGCAGATTATTGTCTCGGTTCGTGTTTACCTCTACTTTACTCTAATCAATACTTACTATTGTTACCTCCTGCAAATTAAAACTAAATTATTATTAATCTCTCGTGTCAAAAGAATTATAATTCATGTTTCTCCATAAAATATGTGGCAAAATGTGTTGTTCTAGTTTGATTTCACTCTTTAGCACACCCATCACAGTAACACTGAGAGCCTCTTTCGAATATTTAATCTCAAACTTGACTAAACATTTGCCACCGAGGCAGACAAATAATAAAATAAATTATGGGACACTCATGAAGATCTTTTGACGACTTATTTCAATGACGCAGTTCATCTTTGGGTGCTATCTGTTGAGACTATAGAATTGAATTAATCTATTTCATCATCAAGTGTCGTCTCCGCATTGAAGGTTGGCTACCATGGAGCGCCATTCTGCTCTGTCTCTTGCCTTAATGGTACAGGTTGTCACATGCTGACTTGCCCATCTTTTGATGTTACTCGTTCATGTTAGTCTTGGTCTGCTTCTGCCTCTTTTACCTTGTATTTTCTCTTTCACGATTACTTTTAGTAGGCTGTCGTGTCTTATAACTTGCCCCAAAAATCTCATTTGTCTTGCTTGAATTGTATTTAGTAGTTCTCTTTTCATTTTTAGTTGTTTTGAGATTTCATCGTTTATTTTCGTTTCTTTCCATCCAATTCTACCTACTCTTCTATATATCCCCATTTCACAGGCTTCATTTTCTGTTCCGCTTTCTTGTCTAATGTCCCGGTTTCTGCACCATACATGAATGTTGTGAAGATATAACAATTTGCCATGGTGTTATTTGTTTCGATGTTAGTATATTTTTCATGGCATTAAAACTATTTTTTGCCATTCCTATTCTTTTGTTTATTATTTTTTGAAACATTACACTCAGAAGACTATAATGTTTGCATAGAGATCTTCTATTCCCCTTCAGTATCGGTGTGATATATATATAATGTAATGTAATATAATGTGACATTTTCTTATCCTTGATTTTATGCTCTGGCAAAGAGGTGAAAACAATATCAGGTATATTGGGTCATTACTACGTAATTTTGACCGTCGATAAGTAATGATAATTCTAGACTATACATTCCATCAAATCAGCTTTATAAAGATAATCATCAAGGAAATGGTAAATGGACGGCAGCGCGAAAGATAAAAACAAGTGGGTAAGCAACATGAGAGAGTGAAGGGAGGGTACGTTAGTGAATGTGGTCAGGCCACATTAGATTACGTGATACGGCAACATTAGATTACGTGATACGGCAACATTAGATTACGTGATACAGCAACATTAGATTACGTGATGCAGCAACATTAGATTACGTGATACAGCAACATTAGATTACGTGATACAGCAACATTAGATTACGTGATACAGCAACATTAGATTACGTGATGCAGCAACATTAGATTACGTGATACAGCAACATTAGGCATCTTACCCCCACTGCCAGCCCTCCTTCTAACAGAACTATTCTCTCTCTTTTACCCATCACCCTCACAATCTGGCTGCACTCAGGATCCTGAAACGATACCTTCTTATCCTTCACTCTGACCTTACAACTCGCCATCTATTCTCCGACCCACCATTGATAGGTTTTAAACGTTTTTTTGAGATTGCCAGATCATACTACCTCTGATGATTTCCATGTAACTGACATCATCTCTTGTTCCTCTGATATCCATAACCGTTTCATGTCGGAGAACCTATTCATAACCCGTATTAGTACTCTCCAACCGAGTGGATTAAACTCTTTTCACTCTTTTCTTTAATCTCTGGTCTCCGATCCTTGTCTTTTCTGTGTCATATCCCTATTCCTCCCTGGGTTATCTTTATTACCACTCTTGTTTTTCTTTCCCCTTGCCACTCATATCCTCTCTTTCCTGTACTCTTCTTCTCGTTTTCATCTTATGGGACACCTGCTTACATTTTTTTCAAATATTTCATTGTTTGGGTCCTTTGGTCTAATTAAAACCTACCTGCCCTATTGTCCATTATTTTTTAACCAGACTACGAAAATGCTGGCCACTGTCTTTTCCGCCATTTTTTAAGATCTGTTGTGTTGTATATTCGAACTCGGAATTTTGTGTTTGTGTATAGTTTGTTTGTTATACATGATGAAGGTTTTTGTCGAAACGTTGTAGTTTGTCTTGTCTTTCTGTTTGTTTAGCTCATTAATACCATTTTATGTTTATTTTCTATGTTGTGGTGTGGTGCTCAGGTTGTAGATGTAGATTGCAAGGAATGCTCGAAATAGGATGAAGCTCTTTCCGCGGTGTTTCATCCATACTTCAAGACTTGGACATTATCAGTCTAAAGTAAATTAAAATCCTTGCAACAAAATAGAGTACCTTATACTAAATGAAATAATAAAATATGGAATGAAAACTTGCGGCATGAGAAACAAAGTAGAAGCTGTACCAGTGGTGTTGATCATGTAAAGAAACAACAGATCAAATGAATTTGACTTGAATCGCAAACATCGCTAGATGACATCAGACGAGAAAATATTTAGCAATCAAAAGTAACAAGAAAACAGAAAATTCAAACCTAGGAGAAGAAAGAAAGAAAAACTATCTTTACGGCATATTTCCCATTACTGGGGTCTAAGGGACTTATAAGACCGGAGAATAAAGGCCGTTTGTTCAATGCAGTCGCCGTTATGTATTCGGGTCTGCGGTTTTATTTCATCCCCAAAAGAAAAAAACAAACTTTGTACCTCATTAGAGCCACTGGTCTCCTAAGAAAAGAAGCGTCAACAAAGAGCAGATACCACGGCAAGCACCTCACCTGAAACACCTCAACATGAGCGTTCATGATTTTCTCGACACTGATAGACAACGGAGCGGATTAAAGTGATAACAATGAAAGTCAATGTGATAACCACTATACTATTATTAGGTTCTTTTAACGAAGAACATTAAACATCAGAGCAAGAGCAAAACGGGGAAATAAACTTAAATTATTATTCCACAATTCCTAACATACATTGTTTCGCAATTCTGCTATACACGACACAGTTTTATAATGTGTATATATAATCATGTAGTTTATAGTTTAAAGTGTTTCTGCCACTTCTATCGCCACATGCTGCTGTCAGTTTAATACTAACGTTTCCAATCATTTCTCAAGCTACGGATATTGTGTGGTATATGACAACCTACAGGTAAGAAAATCATCTTGTACTAAAATTAGCATCAAGGAGTAAAGCACTTTAGATCTTACAGTGCATTTCTCTGCACTTTACATCGAATAGAATTTCTAATTCTGTTACCTGTCCCAAATTCTGCTGTGAGTCAAGTGCATATTTACAGCTGAGTGAACTGGCGACTAATTATAGAGTATAATGACATATTCGGATCGTCATTTATCTATTTTGCTTTGATGTTTTGCAATAATAAAATATGTGATAGAACAACCCGCCAACACTTGATTGTTATGATGTAAGAATGTTTTAGCAATTTCCAGTCAAAACTATAAAACATGTTGTCTGTTTCTCTTTGCTCGGGTCTCTAAGGCACGCCTACATACCTCAATAACTAAACACGCATGTATTGTTACCCATGCAGCTGTTAATCTAATATCACATGATCGACATATATTGTTATCTCTTAAATACATGATAGTGATTAGTGGCAGGCTGCAATATTTTGCTTGATTTCCTGGGTTATGCTGGGGTTGTATGAGATTGTCCATCCTGAGTGTTGTCCGTCAGAAATGACAACATACCACGCCAAAACTATGCTGATCACAGTTTAAGTTCTTTATTTCCTGTGTTATGCTGGGGGTAAGCTTGTTCATCCTGAAAGTTGTCCGTCAGAAATGTCAAAAGACCTGGCCAAAACGGTTCTGATCATAATTTAAGTTCTTGTGTTTCCATCCCTTAACATTTTCCTCCCCAGGTACCGAGGTGGTTAACTTTTTCTATGAGCTCATTATTAAGTTCTACGTCAGTGAACTTTCCAGTGTTTTTCCGTGTCTATCTGGAAAGGGAGGCCGCGATAGCTCAGTGGTTAGTGAACTAGACTACAAAGGACAAGAGGTAGGGTTTGATCCCAACCGACGACTTCCGGGTTCACCCAGCCTTAAGTGGGTACCGGATTTTTTTCTGGGAAAGTAAAGCGGTACGGGCGTTATACCGTACCCCATATTACCCCAAAAATCATCATCGAAGGTCAGTAAAAATTATGGTCACTAACACCATATTCCCTATACGCCACTTGACGTGACGGGTCACTAACACCATATTCCCTATACGCCACTTGACGTGATGGGTCACTAACACCATATTCCCTATACGCCACTTGACATGACTGAGGCTCTTTACCTTTTTTTTTAAATCAATCAATCAACGCCTTTCCAGTCCTTTTTGCGAGCATGGCCCACAGATAAAGTATCTCCATCAATACTTATTGCTGAACTTATTCCCTATTTGCTTTCAGTCCTCTCCACTGTCTTTGTTAGTTTACCTGACTTTCTCTTGTTTGTGCATTCTTTCAACTGAGATATCAGTCCTACAGGTAATAGATGGTCAACCAATGGATCAGGTGAATGTCATTTAAAACACTCCGATATGCGGGTAGGGCACATGACTATGACAGTCAATAGTCCACATGATTGCTTCGGGTGAGAGATGAAAATTAAATGGGTACAGCCAGAAACAATAGGGTTAGTGGATGCACACAGAACTGGAGTCATCCATCAGGTCCTGGACGCTGCGTGATATGCTAAGGAGAGTATCTGAGTTCATATGGGATGTTCGGAGTGTAATGCTGATAACCGAAAAATAACTCAATCACAATGCTGATAACCGAAAAATAACTCAATCACAATGCTGATAACCGACAAATAACTCAATCACAATGCTGATAACCGAAAAATAACTCAATCACAATGCTGATAACCGACAAATAACTCAATCACAATGCTGATAACCGACAAATAACTCAATCACAATGCTGATAACCGACAAATAACTCAATATATATAACTCAATATTACAGCTTCCTCTTGACTTTGAGTGTGTAACTTCACATTTCTTTGCTTCTTGTCCTTCTCCTTGATTATACAGTTTAAAGCGCAGATAAAGAGCATCCATTGCACAACGTGCTCAACACAGGGAAAGGTGCCAGGCTAAAAGAGGCAAATCATGGGTGGGCCGAGCAGAAGATGTCATCAATCAGGTCTGTGGGCTAACCAATATCAACGTTGGCGAGGAGTGGATACCGGTGCCTACGTAATTTAACGGGACCTTCTCGTGTATTGTCACACTCGACAGGAAAAGTAGGGAAGAGAACTCGGTCGTGGTTAATGCGGAGGTTAACGGTCTCATCTGCGATAACACCGATGAGAAAGATGCAGTCATCTATACAGACGGATCTGTAAGACGACACCAAAGAAGTGCATGTGCATTTATAGCACGCTCGGCAGGCAGAATAGTCAAAGAAGACAGTGGCGCATACGTCATGATCACGAGTAGCATGACAATGGAGGTGATGGCAGTGACCAAGGCATTCAAATGGTTAGAGTCACAAGACTACACCCACGCATGTATACTGCGTGATTCGATGAGCATGATAAAAAAAGTGGAGGCGGGCTTTGTACGCAGGCAAAAGGTTGAGTCATTGCTGAAGTCCAAAATACATAAGGTCACTTTTATCTATGTCCCTGGACATGCGGGAGTACGGGGAAATGAAAGAGCGGACAGGTTGGCTAGCTGCGCTATCGTTGAGGACGGGCAACCAATGGATCAGGCGGACATCATCAATACCTTCCGAGATGTAGGAAGAGCACAGGACTTCGACAAACACAGATCCACGTCACTTCTTCGAATGATGGAGATGGGAGTTAAGATTGGCAGAGCCAGAAATGAGAAACTTAACGGCCGTGTAAGAAGACTTATCAACCAACACAGAACTGGAGTCGTCAGTCGCTGAACACTGCGGGACTTGCTGAGGAGGGGATCTGAGCACCTATGGACGTGTTCGGAGTGCAATGATGATGACCCTGAAATAACTCAATAACTGTTTCCTTGTATTTTTTTAACTTGTAGAACTTTTCACTGGTGACAGGTCGTTAGTCCATACCCCAACCTTTCCAGTTGACGGTGTGGTCGGTATTACGCCAGACCTCCTACTTTACCAAAGGGGTATATATTTAAGGCTTAGTGAACCTAGGAGCCGTCGATCACAATAGAGCCCGATCTCCTGTCTTTCGCAGTCCTATTTACTAACCTTTGTGAAAAGTTAGCGAATTAACTAGCAAAATAATTAATTAAGCTGTTGTTCTTTTATTTTAATTTATCGATGGTTGTGAATCATCAGTAGCAACTGCTAGGCACTGTTTTGTATAGCAGTTATTCTCTTCAGTAATTCTTCCAAAATATCAACGACAAGCGGCTCAACAGTAAAATTAAGAAAAATTCGTGTATGTCACAGTCTAATTTCTTTTCTCTGACGTCTAATTATATTCTAATTTTGACTTCATTTCATTCTCGAATAGTTCTACCATTTCTCGGGTTTGTTCTCCATATGCTCTCTTCATTAGATAGATTTTTCAAGTCTTCTTCGCTTAAAAGAAAGGTCTTAAGCGGTGAAATTACAAACCATCTACATGTCACTTTAATTTTATCGAAACATCATTTTAACAACACGTTAGTTCTTTTTCTTTTTTCCTTTCTCATTTTCCCTTCTGCGTCGAGGGTAGATATAGTTTGATGTCTATTGCCCTTCTGTTCGCCTCTGCATTTGTTATGTTTTCTAGTATTTCTAATATTCCCTCATTGCATCTTTTTCGTGGTCAGCGCTTCGGTCTGGTGTTCTCGCAATATTTATTGAAAGCTCGTTGTGTTGTGTTTTGACCGTTCTGCCTTATCACGTGGCCAAATCATTGTTTCTTTATATATTCTATGGCGTGGATTATTTCTAGCTTTTTTCCTCAATTCTTCATTTGTGATTTTATCTCTCAAGCTGTTTCCTGTTTTTCATCAAAGACATTCATCTCAGTAGAGGTTATGTTTCTTATTGTCTTGCATCTGGGGTCCTGGACTGGACTGTAGCGCAACGGTGGAATAAAGATTGTATTGTAAAATGTCCGTTTTTCCCCTAGGTGTTATTTCAATGTTGGAAAACAGTGGTGATAGCTGTCAAATGTTTGATGTAGTAGAACCTCTGTTGTTAATTTAAATCTTGAATTATTCCATGCACTTTTGCCAAATGTTTTATTTTTGCTTGCCAATTTGTAAATATTTTTTTTTAGGGGTGACGACTCTGTGACTGACGATTAAAGGTAACAGTAGTTGTGTTAAACTTCAAATTAGCTGTCATTTAAGATTATAGTAGTAAAAAAAAAAAGTAAAGCGCCCCCGTCACGCCAAGTGGCGTATAGGGAATATGATGTTAGTGATCATAAATTGTACAGACCTTAGACACATGATTTTTGAGGTAATGTGGTCGGTATTACGCCCGTGCCGCTTTACTTTCCCAGAAAAAAATCCGGTGCCCATTAAAGGCTTGGTGAACCCGGCAGCCGTCGGTTGGGATCGAACCCTACCTCTTGCCTTTGTAGTCCAGGTCACTAACCACTGAACTATTAGAGGTAAAGGCATCAAGATGCACAAGATGCATAGAGATGCGAAGCTGTTGTAAAGCTGATGATAATAGCAATACTAAAAAAAAAAAAGAAGTAAAAAGTGGTATGGTGACAGCTTTACGTGGTAATGGACAAAACAAAAGTCGACGTTTCGGTCAAGTAGGCCTTCAGCTGGAACAAACAACAAACACAAAAAATTATATAAGGATATGTTAACAAATCTAACTACATGACGATAATATGCTAGATACTCAAGAAAGGAAATAAAAAAAAAATGGTCACTTCCCTATATTCCAGAGCGTGGTCAGTCTCCAAATGGACTAAAATGATAAGGCTGGATGACCAACTATAAATCTCACTGACCAGGCAGTCAAGCGAGAAGACGGAACGGAAGGGTTCTAAAAATATGGGGAGGTGGGTACAGGATATGTATAAACTATGCAAATCTAACTCTGTGTGTGCACCCCGTACCGATGTGTAAAAAGAAACATGTGTATATAACAATACATACGCACAAGCATAAATCCGTATATATATATATAGTCACAAAGACCACAAAAGAAAAACCAAAAGGAGCCCAAATGTGCCAATACATAAGCAGACAAATATATCTACATGTATATGTTCGGCAGCGCATGGGGGTAAGAATATGTAGTAGGTGTCATATGTGAATGAGAGCGATATGTTCATACCTTGGGGGGACAGCTAACCCAACTGGGCAATAAGGCGATTCTCAAGGTCGAACCGACTGCGATTGCTGGAGTGACAGGAGACAATGCCAGTAACTTGCATGTCAGGTTTACCACTATGGCCAGGGGAGTTGAAATGGGCAGACAACGGGCTGCCAGTCTTTTGCTCAACATCACGAAGATGCTCACACAATCTGTTACTCATGCGCCGTCCACTTTCGCCCACATACGTCATCTGGCAATGCCTACATATTATGGTGTAGTTGATATTCCGTGACACACAAGTGAACCCCTCCTTGATGTCTAATCGCCTATTAGGGAACAAGACCGAATCGGTGCAAAACACGTAGTTACAAGTTCTGCAAACTCGACGTCCACAACGAACAGTACCATTGTGTTTGTGGTTTGAGTGGGGAGGCGGCTCGTGACAAGAATGTCTCTCAGACCCCTGTCGCGTTTGAAGGCTACCATAGGAGGATCACTGAAAATTAGGCGGGTAGTGGGATCTGAGTGGAGAATGGAGCGGTACCGGTTAAGGATCCTCACCGCAGCCAAGTTATGGGGGTGGTAGGTGAGGGTGAATATGGTCCTATCAGAAGAACGGCGGGTGGATGGGGTGAGTGTGACAGGATGGGAAATATCAAGAGCTCACTTGAAGGCAGATTGGAGAACAGAATCAGGATAGAGACGACGCCTAAAGAAACTTAACATCAGGTGGGCCTGTTGGAGAAAATCGTGATCATCCTGGCAGATACGACGAAGTCGTAATAATTGAGAATATGGAATGGAATCTCTGCAGTGAGATGAATGAGACGAGGTGTAGAGAAGATAACAGTGGGTGTCTGTGGGTTTATAGAAGACGGAAGTGTAGAGGCTGGAGGTACCAAGGGAGACGACCAGATCAAGAAAAGTGACGGACAAGGTAGAGATATGAGATGTAATCTTGATGGATTTATGAAAGTTGCCAATGTAGTCGATGAACCTGGAGATGTCATCTTCCGGCAAGTCAGTCAGTCCAAAACCGTCATCAATGTACCGGAGGTATTTAATGGGCAGGGGGCCACGGTATGAATTCAGTATTTGATGTTCGAGGTAACCCATGAACAGGCAAGCATAACTAGGACCCATCTTGGTTCCCATAGCTACACCACTTACTTGGTCATAGAACTGACCATTGAATTCGAAAGTATTAAGGTTGAGAACAAGTTCAGTGAGACGGAGGAGAGTAGAAGTATCCACAGATTGATGTTTTCTTTGGTCAAGAAAGAATTGAAGAGCTATTAGGCCATTGGCATGAGGGATAGAGGTATACAGAGAGCATACGTCGAGGACAAAAAGTCGGTACGAGCGTTCAGGGGTAAGGGAAAGAGAAGAGAAGATAGTGAGGACATGATTCGTGTCCTTGACATAGGTGCGAAGAGATGTCACTATGGGTTGGAAAATGCTGTCAAGAAAGTTGGATATATGTTGTGTGGGACAACTACATGCTGAAACAATGGGACGACCAGAATTATTGGGCTTGTGGATCTTAGGAAGCATGTAGAAGGAAGGTTTGCCTAGAGCACTGTCTGGGATAATATATCTATTTTTTGTGTGTTTGTTGTTTGTTCCAGCTGAAAGCCTACTTGGCCGAATCGTCGACTTTTGTTTTGTCCATTATCACGTAAAGCTGTCACCATACCACATTTTTCTTCTTTTTTTTTTTAGTATTGCCACTGAGCCATTGCGGCTCCATCATAGTAGTGACCTTAATGATATCTTTGTGCTTCAGTTACTGTTTTATGGGCAATAGCTGTAAAGAGGGAATATTCTTCATGATATAGTTATCATCCAGTAGTAAGGATTTCCTCCATGCGTCATGGCGTATATGGAATTTAATGAATATGTGGTCAGCATCACGTTAGTCCGCAACATAATTACAGAAGAAAAATTTGATACTCATTTTCAGAGGCTGGGTGAAACCCGAAACTATGAGGTAACAAACAATTGACTATATCAGGAAATAGAGCACGGAACCCTCTGGGTAGCCATTCTGTCACCGGTGATCCTTACATCAGTGAGTGCAAAATAGCAGGAGCCACATGAGCAAAGAAAATATGGTTTATTATGAGTTTAGAATATTTTTATTTTATTTTTTTTCAATCTAGCTAATTGAATAGGGAAACACCAGATCTTGATGAAATGTAGATGTTAAAGGAGGACGCTGTAAGTGCAGTGTGTAAAAGTATGGTGTAAGCGCAAGAGGGAAGCAAAAAAAAAAAAAGATTCCCAATAGGAAAGAGATCAAAGGAATATCTCTACTTAACTCTACTCTTGACTGAAACAGGTGCACTGCCATCGAGTTATGCTGAATTGTTTATGTCTCAAGGAATGGAATAACCATTTAGGCACTAAGTAAGTGATTAATAAAACATATACCAGTCTGTCTGGTGGTTGTCATCTGCTCTATCAAACAGGCCAAATAGACAAATAATCTACCAACCAACTAAAACAACCAAACAATATTTAACTTACTAACCAAATAATCAACCAAGCAACACGATAACTAAATATAGCTCGTTTCAAATCACGTGCCCAACTTCAAAACGCTATTACTCAGTAACCGTTTGTTACAAACTGTTGAAATTTTCCAAATGTTATTAGAATGCAAAAGACCCTTTAAATGTATATTTAACACATATCTTGCAGCTGCAGTTTTCTTAAAGCGGCGAATTTCTTTGATGTTTGTCAAAATTGTAAATTGTGAACCCCTAAATAATAGAAATTACCGTAGTTGCTGGTCTATGATTAATTTTCACTAGGTAAAGGCGTGGCCGTAATGGGGAAATAACTGAATAAGACAAAACACAAGGAGAATTATTGTCCTCTCAGTTCGAGGACGGACGATAATATCAAGGTATACCTGTATGTCCAATTTGCATAGTTGTGTGGTCCTGAAAAGAACCGTTTGTTGAACTAATTTAAGGTAATATAGGGGCCAACATTGTGGGGGCTATATACTTTCATTCTGAATCAGACGAGTCTAAAAGATTAATAACTGTTTGGGGTTGAACATTCCACAAACCATCATTTTTCCAATATTCCTCTTCCTGTTTTAAGACGTGGTCTTCACATTTAGCCCAATAATCTTTGTCTATATTTAATAAAGCGAGATTAGCCAGAGTCTTTACATCGCATATTTTGAATGTTGTATTTTCATCTGCCACTTGTCCTTTTAATTTTGCCCAGATTAGTTCTATTGGATTTAAATGAGCATGGTAAGGTGGCAGCCTCAAACTTATATGACCGTGCTCTTGGATAATCTTATCTATTTGAAAAATCGTTGTCCTTTGTTTTTGCTTTACTAGAGATAGTAATTCAGGTTTTAAGTACATGTTATTAAATTGTATGTGCTCCTTTGTGAGCCATATCTTAATAGCATCTTTTGTACTGGATGACGTCAGGACTTTATCTTCAAGTGCAACAATGTTGTGGTACGCTGCATTGTCCATTATTAGGCAAGATGGTCGATCTAGTGATGGGAGAACAGAATTTTCAATCCAATGTCTAAATATGTGACCATTCATCTCAGAGTGATAATCCCGATTGTCTATGGATTTTGAAAGAAAAATGAGCTCTGCATTCTGTATTAGTCCATGTTGTCGACTACCTGCATGAGCAATTATCAAGCGCTGCCCTTTGCTGCTAGGTATGAATCTCTTAATCTTTCCATCTGATGACTGCCATTCCCTTTGGTTAGTGTGGTGAGCATTGATCCATGTTTCATCCAAGTACACAATATCATAACCTTGCTTGCGCACCTCTTTTACTTCACGTAAGTACTTGCTTCTCATGACTACTATATGTGGCTTCTCACAGATG
Source organism: Megaustenia siamemsis (assembly GCA_032433765.1). Classification (NCBI taxonomy): domain Eukaryota; kingdom Metazoa; phylum Mollusca; class Gastropoda; order Stylommatophora; family Ariophantidae; genus Megaustenia; species Megaustenia siamemsis. Next base: position 23,142,864 of record JAVIAB010000139.1, read on the forward strand.
ATGTTTCGTTCATTGGAATACTTTCTGAATGTAAAGCCTGCAGCTCTCACATTCCTCCATAATGTAGACTTTGATATTTCAATACTGTTGTTCTTTTTCAGTGATACTTTTAATTTTCTTATTGTAACAGTTTCATTCATACCCAACATTTTGCGAATTTCACTTCTAATAAGTTCACTGTCGAAATTATCCAACATTTTTGCTCTTCCTTGTGATTTTGTATATTTTGAACATTGACGGTCACGTGCTTGAATCAAATGACCGTTTAGATAAATCCAAAATGTGTCTTGTCCTATTCTCAGGGACAAAGAGTATTCTAAAGAATGAAATAATCTTCCTCGTTTAGCCTCTTTGCAAAAATAGTCATACATTTTTATTGCGATGTTTTGTAAACTGCAGAATTTCATTTTAAGACTCATGATAAATGTTATCGTTCCACGTCTCCACCTCTGAATGAACGGAAATGGAAAATACAATTTCTCGTGTTTTTTACAAGTGTCTAATTGTGTCAAAAAATCACGGAGAAAGCGTGCAAATACGTCAATTTTACCGTGTATGGATTTTTACTCGCTATTTTTAACTTAAAATACTGTAAACATTAAGTTTTGACTACATCAATGGGTCGTTATAAATTTATATAAATCAAATAAGCAACAATAATAACCAAATGTTTTTTTTTAATGAAATTAATTCCCTGTTGGGTTCTAATCATTATAACTTTACATGCAAATTTTGAACAACTTACAACAAGCGGTTAAAAAGCTATCGATTTTAAAAGTTGGGCACGAGTTATGAAACAAGCTATAATAAACTAATCATCCGAGCAACCAAAAAAACACCCTTCAAACCAAATGCCTAACTAACTAATAAATAACCAACCAACTACTACCTAAACTAACGAGCTAAGTACTGGAACTACCTACTAAAACTATCTATCTAATGTCCTTTCGAGCCGAAGACTCATAGAACAGAACCACAATCTCAAAAACAGAAACCTTGCGTGCCAAAGTGGCACATATTGCAGAGATCACTGCTCTAAAATATATGGCGCTGTTTCCATAACAATACTTTTTACAATGACAGTTTGTCAAGCCATCGATCAACCTCCTTAGTCGCCTCTTGCGACATGCCTGGAAGGTCACAGTTTTTTTCTATTCTTTACTTCCCTCATAATGAGGCCCCGGTAACACACAGGAAACCAAAGAAAGTTTTTAAACTAAAACTACTTAAATAATTAACTAACTAACTAAATTACCAACCAACTAACTACCTAAACTCCATGAATTAATTACTTAAACTTTTAACTAAATTAACTAACACGTGTGAATTGACTAACAAACTAACTAGCTAACTAACTAACTACTTAAACTACATAACTAATTAACTAACTACTTAATCTACATAACTAATTAATTAACTAACTAACTACCAAATCTATCTAACTAACTGACTAAGTAACTAAGTAAACTACCAAACTAATTAACTAAGTTACTATCTACTTAAACTACCAAACTAATTAACTAAGTTACTATCTACTTAAAGTACCTAACTAATTAACTAAGTAACTAGTTAGCTAACTAACTAACTAGTTAAACTACGTAACTAATTAACTAAGTAACTAACTAACTATTTAAACTACCTAACTAATTACCTGAGTAATTAACTAACTACATAAACTACCTAATTAACTAACTAATTAACTAACTACTTAAATTACCTAACTAATTAACTTAGTAACTAACTAACTACCAACTTAAACTACCTAACTAATTACCTGAGTAATTAACTAATTACTTAAACTACCTAATTAACTAACTAATTAACTAACTACTTAAATTACCTAACTAATTAACTTAGTAACTAACTAACTACCTACTTAAACTACATAACTAATTCACTGAGAAACTAAATGGCTACTTAAATTACCTAACTAATTAACTGTGTAATTAACCAACTACTTCAACTACCTATATAATTAACTAATTAACTAATTAACTAATTAACTAACTACTTAAATTACCTAACTAATTAACTTAGTAACTAATTAATTACCTACTTCAACTACCTAACTAATTAACTAAATAACAAGCGTGAACTATTTAATTTGTGTACACGAGTACCACAAAGAAAGGTAGGTAGCAGAAATTCATGAAATCAAACTAAAAAAAACATTGCACTGAACTCCCTAATAGCTCCAAATCTTGTTATAAATATAAAAAAAAAAAAACACCTAAAGTGCTCGACAGCCTACATTATTTCTAGCCATAATTTGCGCCGCGGGTGCTGTACACAAGAAGTGCACTGCACACGTAGAAGATACAAGGGAAAGCAATTTCAGCAACGAGACAATTATTAGCCACAGACAGAAGAAACAGGGTAAAATATAGATTGCATGTGTGAAGTATTGACTCTATTTTTATTTCAAGTGGTGAAACTCGACTATGGTAGGAACAGTTATGGCAAACACGTAAACTCGTATTATCTTGGAATCACTTCCTTCTCAGGAAATAGAAAAGGTTTAAAATCATTATCTTTTGCATGTTTTTTACTTAAAAGCTCTTATTTCCTTATTTTTCTTTCTCACGTTTTCCTTTCTTTCTTTCTTTCTTCTTCCACTACGACTACCACTACTGTTACCACTACTAATAAGATTTATTACTATTACTGCTACTATTATTACTACTAATACGACTACTACTGCTACTGCTGCTACAACTAGTGATAATACTAATTTTTGAGGTTTTACTTCCTTCTCTATATCATATAATTCAATTTAATTTATACTTCATACTTCTTCTACTTCATACCTCTTCTACTTCATATCTCTTCTACCGCATACATCTTCTATGTCACACCTCTTCTACTTCATATCTCTTCTACCTCATACATCTTCTACCTCATACCTCTTCTACTTCATATCTCTTCTACCTCATACCTCTTCTACTTCATATCTCTTCTACCTCATACATCTTCTACGTCACACCTCTTCTACTTCCATGCCGTTATTTATTTCTTCCCCTATCTCCCTTCTTCTATTTATTATTCTTCCTCTTTCCTTCCTAATTTGCCTTTCAGCGTCGAGGAGAGATATAATTTTGCGGTCCTTTGCGGTCTTTTGCTCTTCTGTTCTTCTCCGCTGCTATTATGTTTCCTAGTGTTTCTAATATTCCGTCAATCCATCTTTTTCGTGGTCTATCCTTGGGTCTGGTTTTCTCCTAACATTTATTGAAGGCTCATTCCGTTGTGTTTTGATCTTTCTGCCTCATCTTGTAGCCAAACCATTTTATCTGTTCTTTCTTTTTATATTTTATGGCGGATATTATTCCTACCTTTTTTCTGTTCTTCATTTTTGATCTTATCATTATTAATACATCCCTGCATCTTCTTTATGGAAGACTGGAATTTTTTAAGGCATTGCCAGGGCATAACTAATTTTAAAATTCGTTTTCACGACCTGTTAGGTTGACAGAAGAATTGATTGTTGTTTGATGAACTATCGTCAATGACTTAGACAGACTTTGAGTTTCTCTGGCAACAAAGAAACATAAAAATGTGGCTGGTGTCGGCAAGTACATACGAAATTAAGAAAAGGAAAGCTGCATGTAAGGTTTGTTGATAGAAAATGAATCAACATAATCACATCTAACAGGTAAACAATATCCGTTGGCAACTATAGGTAACGATCAATAAATATAACATTTCAATGAAAAAATAATTCAATTACAAACCTCTTAGTGGAAGGAGAAGAAAAATGCTACTCAACCAAATGGTTCATAACTCTCTGTTAGTTTTGATTTTCTTCCATGCAGTCTTTTGTCCAAACGGTGGCTTCTTGATTATAACAGGGTCTGGTTAGTATGTAGCAAATATATGTAGAACTGATATAATCCCTTCTATTTTAGTTATTTTAAAGGAACGTTACCAGACAAAATGGTGCACAGTTTATTAACCTTTACGAGGATGTGTTCATGACGTCATTAACACTTCGTAATCGCAGGTAAACAAGACACCGAATTATTTGTTACTCTTTTTTTTTCAAACACCAAGTCAAAGTAAATGGAGCGGAAATGGCGCATACATTTGATTGGTTAACGTCTGCACGCGCTACACTTAACTACACATCACAGTACCATGACTACAACTTCAAACAATCGACTCTAGACATTGATGTTGATTTAAGCCTCATGCGTCTCTGTGTTCTACAACTCTTCCCCCAAAAACCGAAGCTCTTGTTCAATGTCAGGAAGGACCTGAACACTAAATCTCCCCAGCAGTTAATAAAACAAAGCTGATACAGCGCACTTCATTGTGCACATTCATTCAACCAACACAGAACTGGAGTCGTCAGTCACTGGACACTTTGAGACTTGCTGAGGAGGGGATCTGAGCACCCATGGACATTTTCGGAGTGCAATGATGATGACCCGCTAATAACTCAATAATTCAATAACTTCATTGTAATGGCTGGGCTATTAACATTATATCATGATCAAAGCCTCCAGCAAAATGTCGTCTATTTACTGCAAGAGTTTTATATTTTACAACAACGCCAATGTGTACAAGTTGCAAGTTTCCTTATGTTCGGATAATGCTCCATGCAGGGCGTTATTAATAGATGGTTTTTCCATAGTCTATGGTTTGTCACTTTAGGTCTCGTATTTCTTTCTCTAGAGCATGACATTCCCGTAATCATTGGTAGGAAGAGCTTTATTTCCTTATTCCGTGACCCTGGGTTTCGTTAGGTCACTATCGATAGACTTCATCAGTCTTCTCCATTGATCTCTACATACAGTCGCTGTTTTGAAAGACGGCACATGCTCACCCTTTGATGTTGTCTTCACATCTCTTTCTCCCTCTCCGTCTTTCTCATTTTATAGCTTCCTGCAGAATGAACTTTGCCAGGACAGGTGCTCGAGATACGTGGAAAAACAATTAGTTTGTCATTTCTTTAAAAAAGTCAAAATATTACGAAGTAGTCTTGTTTCACGTTTTGTCCTTCCGCGAGCTTTTTCACTCATGATACAATCACGATACAATCTTATTTCGATAAAATTTCATCTCCATATGTTGCATCTTATTATGCAGTAATATATGCCCTACTATATCGTAAAGATTAGAGCGGTGTACGTATCGTTCATGATGGCTGGAATTTATGACGTATTGTGCTTCACCCTAATATTTGTAAAATGTTTGTGTTGGAACAAAGTTCATTTACATCTCTTATATAGGAAGTTAGTTTTACCTTCAGGTCTTTGTGTAATAATTTAAGCATGCTTAATTCAGCCTATTCAACGATGATGCAAACACTCTCCTTAAGAGTTTTTCCCAAGGTTCTCTCTAAAAGTTTCTTGACAAAAAGCTTTATCTGGCTTAAGTTTTAGTGACCCTTCTTTTAGGACGTTTGTCTGCTCTCTCGTTGCCGCAGAAGTTAAAAGGTTTCAGGATCGATTGTAAATCTTATCTTGGGTATCAAAGGAAGTGCAGAGGCTGTGAATAGTATTTTAAAGTGCTAAAATATCACATCTTTTAGATTGATAAAGGTCTTCCAATGATCACAACGCATATTTTACCAACAATGTTAAAGGTACCCGTTGGGTCATGAAGTCGTTAGTGGTGTCCTTGTCCTAAGACTGCTTTGTGGGGTGATGTGGCCAGATGACTTCTCAGACATGATACCTAGTATCCACTGAAAGAGGTTGGGTAAGCCTTTCATTGAGGTTGAGGGGGGGGGGGGGGGCTTTTGTTTGTCTCAACTGGCATTTGAACTACGCACTTTCAGGTCGTCCGGGTACCACCTGGCTCTCCATATTTACATAAATTATAGATTTAGAGCTTTCCGATGTATAAACATGTACGCCAACACCAAATACTTGGTCACGTCTTTGAAGAATGCATGGGTCAACAAGAACTAAAGAAATCGTTAGGTTTTTTTTTATTTTAATGCAACGACGCTGATTTCAGGTTTAAATTCCAATGTGGACTACATCTAGTAGTAGCTTCCGTCAGGTATAGTTGACTATGGATTTTGCAGAGAGCTTCCTTTCTTTTCTTCAGATTTTCCTTTTCTTTCGCCGCGTATTCTCTTTTTCTACGAATCCGTGTGCTTCTTGTTTGAGTTGGATCTTTAGAATGTGTTTACAAAGATTTCGGTCTGGAGTTATTTCTTCCCAGGTTGCAGGGTTTAGGTTCAGAGTATTCATGTTATGTTTACACACGTCTATTAATCAGACTTTTTGGCGCCCAGTTGGAGTTTTGCCATCTGCTAGTTGTCCATAAAGTATATCTTTTGGTATGCGACCATCTTTCATACGGTGTAAGTGGCCACGCTAGCTTAACCTTCCTTTTTTTAAGCAGCGTGTACATGTTCGGGAGGCCTGTGAGGCCTCTCGGAGTGAGGGTCTCCACGTTTGTCACTTTGTCCTTCCAGGTGATACGAAGAATACTGCGCTGGCATCATATATTGGAATGAACTTAGTCTTGACTCTTGCTTTGTATAAGTTGTCCATGATTCACTCCAAATAACTACATCACCTCCATGGGATTGACCATCATGCTCTTCAGAGACAACCAACAACCAAAATGACAAGTTCGTCTGCCACTGAGTCGTTTTTGAAGGTTTTCAAGACTGGAGAGTCTGTAGGTTCTTTGCTTTCTGAAGATTGGCCACACGACCAAAGTTATCAAAATGCGTGGAAAGAAAATAAAAACACTCACACGTTAGCTTCAGAGACAAATAAAAGTTGAGACTGATACCTCAAGGTCAGACATTTTTGGAGCTTATGATAAGATAGCTGGGTGGATCAATTGCGGGGAAAAAAATGTGATATCTCTTGAATTTCATGCTATTTTTTAGGCATTCGTATTTTGATTTACAAGCAGATCTTCTTGTCAAAATTTCAAACACGTTTCTTATTCATGAGAAGTAGAGACAAAAAAAAAAAAAAAAAACAGCACGAAAGGAGAAGACAATTTTCCGAAAAAAATTCGACATATCTTGTTACGAAACCGTTAAAATATATTTTAACCAAGATTTATCGCCCTGCGTAGAAAATATTTCAAGCAATTTGTGTATTCACTGCAGGTATAACCAGACAGACTAATGACATTGTGGGACTCTTATCTTTTAAAAACTGGAAAGCAGCAACAAATCCTAGGGAAACCATCAGACTGCCGTAGACATATTTTTTATTTGTTGCAGTGTTCGTAATCAGATAAGGTTAGAGAGGTTAGCAGTTAGCGACTCATAGCTGACTCCTTAAGCCAGGATCATCTAGGCGTGTGTCCTTGCAGAACGTTGTTTTTATATGTGTCCACCTGAAGAAATAACTATCTTTAGCCATAACTTTGACTTCCTCAGTTGTCAGGTTCACTTTTTGATGTCCTTAGACCATCATCGTCTTGGCCTAAACTTGTGTTAATTTCCTGGAACAATGCTTTCCATTATTGCTCTTTCCAGACCACCGAGTGCACCAGGATCAGTGAACTATCACTGATTAAGATCCTAATTCACTTTCGTGGATTTCCACTGCCCTGGAAACATAAAAACGAGTCTCGACAAAGGAGTTGGCATCAAAGAGGAAAGGCAAACTCTGACAAATGTCGTGTTGAAGTCGATGATGTACACCGAAAATATTACAGGTAACCTTAAACGTAACTGCCCATTTAACATGTTCTTTTAATGGCTGTGATGAAGAGGAGTAAATGAGAGGAGGAAGTGGTACAAGATAACGAAATAACAAGAGCAAATATCATGATTATCCTGATCTTTTCAATAGACCTTAATATACTTTCCTTGGACAGGTTATCAAAATCAAAGTCCTCAAACGATGATTCTTTGGTGGGTGTCATTCCATTGTAAGCTCAAATTAATTTCAAACACAGCTCTTAATTAACAAGTAAACTATTGATTTCGCAGATTTTGAACCCTTCTCCCTTGATCTGCTATTTGCAGGCCATTTGGGAAATAATTATCTCCTGCGTCTGAAGTTAGAAAACGAGTGTTGACCTAGTGATGAACATGGCGTCTAAACTCTGATACAAGATAATATAGCCAAAATAAAGTGAACTTCTAGTATTTCCCCTTATTAACCTCTTGTTGTTTATGCTACATTTATCTGAGCCACTAGTTTCCTGATCAGTCAATCCAAAAAAAAAAAAAAAGATCATAATCACACCACTTCAGACAACTCCTTAATTAATTTAATAACTTTCTCATCTATATATCTCTTATTGTATTGTGAGTTCTTTCTTACTTTAAAAGACTTTAACATCACAACTTTTGACGCTATGTTTTTGCAATCTCATTATGTAATCATTGAATCACTCCGCCTCATTGAGGGTAATGTCAGCCGGGTTCACTGCTCATGTATTCTCACAACAGCTCACTACGTATGCACTAAACAAAAATAAGTACTATAAACCAATATAGATAGTGTTATAGCGTAACTAAGGCAGTTTAATACAAATAAATATTCATTTAAATTAAAATGCACCAAAATAATGCTCTAAATATCCTGGATTAAATTTTAAAGTATCTTCATAAAGATTCGTTTTTATTCAAGATGGCGTCCGTGTGTGTGGACAGTGTTTTCTGTTACAGTGTGTGTTGTTTCGAAATACGCCGGTTACACGCGGTGTGATTCTTGGGATTAATATTCTTCTACATGTTATTGTTGTTTAACTTCTGACAGGCTGGTGGATGGTGGAAATTCTCGTTGTTAAGTGGGTATTTATCTTCTTTTCATTCGAGATTGACCTATTGGTGATAGGTCATTGTTTTCACTGTCGCGCCAGGCAGACGGAAATGTCCATTCCAAATTGAACAAAGTCTGTGACGGTGGATGGGGCGCAAGAGCATTGCAGACAAAAAAGGAAAAGTGCTAACAGACAATAAATATATGATAAATAGATGGCAGGAATATATAACATAACTATTTCATAATCAAAGGGACAAGAAACCAGTTATAAAATGTACATCAGGCTATAAAATCTTAAAATATGAGGTGGAAAAAGCTATAACAACAATGAAAAAGGGAAAAGCAGCAGGACCTGATAATATACAGATAGAGATGATTCAGGCACTCGTAGATTTTGGCATTGAAGTGATTACAGACGTATGCAACGACATATACCACACAGGATACATACCAAATGAACTAAAAACATCAACTTTCATTGCATTGCCTAAAAAGAATGGTGCAGTTGAATGCAGTGACTTTAGAACAATAAGCCTAATGAGCCATGTTACAAAAATCTTGCTAAAAGTTATACAAGGAAGGATTCAGAATAAAATCAATACTGAATTAGATGAGCAGCAATTTGGATTTAGGAAAAATAGCGGGGCAAAAGAAGCCATATTCTGCATGAGAACATTAATCGAAAAGCATACAGAAGTAAACAAACCAATATATTACTCCTTCATAGGCTACACCAAAGCTTTTGATAGAGTACACCACGAACAACTTATAGAATGCCTAAAAGAGATACATCTAGATGACATGGACATACGGATAATATGTAATCTATACTGGGAGCAAACAGCAATAATAAAATATAACAAAGAGAACTCTACACCCATTGATATAAAAAGAGGAGTAAGACAGGGATGCATCCTATCACCAAGCTTGTTCAATCTATACACTGAGCAAATCTTTAAAAACATCATAGAGATGCCAGGCCTACAAATTATTGGAAAGATAATCAATCCAATTATATCTTAGGTATGCTGATAAGATATGCTGATGATACGGTTCTACTAGCAGAAAATTCTAAAGATCTATAACAATTACTTAATGAAATAAACATGACAAGCAAAAAATATGGACTAGATATGAATATCAAAAAGACTAAAACTATGATCATAAACAAAGAAAATACTCAAAACTCACAAGTGGATATCAAAATTGAAGGAATAGACATGGAGACAGTTCAGAACTACAACTACATTGGACATACTATAACCAGTGATGGAAAATGTACAAATGAAATAAACAAAAGAGTAGGAATGGCAACAAGTAATTTTAATGTCATGAAGAATATACTAACATCAAAACAAATAACTCCAGGGCTAAAACTAAGAATAGCAAAATGTTACATCTCCTCAATATTCCTATATGGTGCAGAAACATGGACATTAGACAAGAAAACAGAACAGAGAATTGAAGCCTTAGAAATGTGGATATATAGAAGAATATGTAGAATTGGATGGAATGAAAAGAAAACAAATGATGAAGTCTTAAAACAACTAAAAATGAAAAGAGAACTACTAAGAACAATTCAAACAAGACAAATGCGATTTTTGGGCCATGTTAAAAGACACAACAGCCTAATAAAAGTGATCCTGGAGGGGAAAATACAAGGTAAAAGAGGCATAGGCAGACCAAGACTAACATGGACGAGCAACAACAAAAGATGGACAAATCAGCCTATGCCAACCTGGACCATCAAAGCAAGAGATAGAGCAGAATGGCGCTCTATGGTAGCCAACCTTCGTTGCGGCGACGACACTCGATGATTATGATGATGATCTTCATGAAACCAAAATGATCAAAGCATAAATAGTGAATTTCAAAAGACAAAGAAGACGCGCATATTTCGATATATCAAACGCAAGAGGAATAGAAATATATAGTTCATGGAAAGTAGAGAAATGAATGACCTAGAGACAATGGGACCAAGATTTAATGACTTTCTGCAGACTAGACTCACTGAAGCAGACAACGAGAAACATTCAGACTGGTAGGCAACACAGACAACGAGAAACATTCAGACTGGTAGGCAACACAGACAATGAGAAACATTCAGACTAGCAGGCAACACAACAACAAGAAACATTCAGACTGGTAGGCAACACAGACAATGAGAAACATTCAGACTAGCAGGCAACACAGACAATGAGAAACATTCAGACTAGCAGGCAACACAACAACGAGAAACATTCAGACTGGTAGGCAACACAGACAATGAGAAACATTCAGACTAGCAGGCAACACAACAACGAGAAACATTCAGACTGGTAGGCAACACAGACAATGAGAAACATTCAGACTAGCAGGCAACACAGACAATGAGAAACATTCAGACTAGCAGACAACACAACAACGAGAAACATTCAGACTGGTAGGCAACACAGACAATGAGAAACATTCAGACTAGCAGGCAACACAGACAATGAGAAACATTCAGACTAGCAGGCAACACAACAACGAGAAACATTCAGACTGGTAGGCAACACAGACAATGAGAAACATTCAGACTAGCAGGCAACACAGACAATGAGAAACATTCAGACTGGTAGGCAACACAGACAACGAGAAACATTCAGACTAGCAGGCAACACAGACAATGAGAAACATTCAGACTGGTAGGCAACACAGACAACGAGAAACATTCAGACTAGCAGGCAACACAGACAATGAGAAACATTCAGACTAGCAGGCAACACAGACAACGAGAAACATTCAGACTAGCAGGCAACACAGACAATGAGAAACATTCAGACTAGCAGGCAACACAGACAATGAGAAACATTCAGACTAGCAGGCAACACAGACAATGAGAAACATTCAGACTAGCAGGCAACACAGACAATGAGAAACATTCAGACTGGTAGGCAACACAGACAACGAGAAACATTCAGACTAGCAGGCAACACAGACAATGAGAAACATTCAGACTGGTAGGCAACACAACAACGAGAAACATTCAGACTGGTAGGCAACACAACAACGAGAAACATTCAGACTAGCAGGGAACACAGACAATGAGAAACATTCAGTCTACCAGGCAACACAACAACGAGAAACCTTCAGACTGGCAGGCAACACAACAACGAGAAACATTCAGACTGGTAGGCAACACAACAACGAGAAACATTCAGACTGGTAGGCAACACAACAACGAGAAACATTCCGACTGGTAGGCAACACAACAACGAGAAACATTCAGACTGATAGGCAACACAGACAATGAGAAACATTCAGACTGGTAGGCAACACAACAACGAGAAACATTCAGACTGGTAGGCAACACAACAACGAGAAACATTCAGACTAGCAGGCAACACAGACAATGAGAAACATTCAGTCTAGCAGGCAACACAGACAACGAGAAACATTCAGACTAGCAGAAAACACAGACAACGAGAAACATTCAGACTAGCAGAAAACACAGACAACGAGAACCATTCAGTTTAGTAGGCAACACAGACGATGAGAAACATTCAGTCTAGTAGGCAACACAGACAACGAGAAACATTCAGACTGGTAGGCAACACAGACAATGAGAAACATTCAGACTAGCAGGCAACACAGACAATGAGAAACATTCAGACTGGTAGGCAACACAGACAACGAGAAACATTCAGACTAGCAGGCAACACAGACAATGAGAAACATTCAGACTGGTAGGCAACACAGACAACGAGAAACATTCAGACTAGCAGGCAACACAGACAATGAGAAACATTCAGACTAGCAGGCAACACAGACAATGAGAAACATTCAGACTAGCAGGCAACACAGACAATGAGAAACATTCAGACTAGCAGGCAACACAGACAATGAGAAACATTCAGACTGGTAGGCAACACAGACAACGAGAAACATTCAGACTAGCAGGCAACACAGACAATGAGAAACATTCAGACTGGTAGGCAACACAACAAAGAGAAACATTCAGACTGGTAGGCAACACAACAACGAGAAACATTCAGACTAGCAGGAACACAGACAATGAGAAACATTCAGTCTAGCAGGCAACACAACAACGAGAAACATTCAGACTGACAGGCAACACAACAACGAGAAACATTCAGACTGTTAGGCAACACAACAACGAGAAACATTCAGACTGGTAGGCAACACAACAACGAGAAACATTCAGACTGGTAGGCAACACAACAACGAGAAACATTCAGACTGGTAGGCAACACAGACAATGAGAAACATTCAGACTGGTAGGCAACACAACAACGAGAAACATTCAGACTGGTAGGCAACACAACAACGAGAAACATTCAGACTAGCAGGCAACACAGACAATGAGAAACATTCAGTCTAGCAGGCAACACAGACAACGAGAAACATTCAGACTAGCAGAAAACACAGACAACGAGAAACATTCAGACTAGCAGAAAACACAGACAACGAGAACCATTCAGTCTAGTAGGCAACACAGACAATGAGAAACATTCAGTCTAGTAGGCAACACAGACAACGAGAACCATTCAGACTAGCAGGCAACACAGACAATGAGAAACATTCAGTCTAGTAGGCAACACAGACAACGAGAAACATTCAGACTAGCAGAAAACACAGACAACGAAAAACATTCAGACTAGCAGGCAACACAGACAACGAGAAACATTCAGACTAGCAGGCAACACAGACAACGAGAAACATTCAGACTAGCAGGCAACACAGACAACGAGAAACATTCAGACTAGCAGAAAACACAGACAACGAGAACCATTCAAACTGGCAGGCAACACAACAACGAGAAACATTCAGACTGGCAGGCAACACAGACAACGAGAAATATTCAGACCGGCAGGCAATACAGACAACGAGAAACATTCAGACTAGCAGGCAACGAGAGATATTCAGACTTGCAGGCAACACAGTTAGACGTACATTGGGGAAGCCTTATGATGTTTTTTTTTAAGCAGCAATAGACGTGGAACAAGTAATTCATGTTCTTAGAATACCTCAGACCGCTATAATGAGAGTAGTTAAGTCCATTGAATATACAGTAAGATAATAAAATGCGTGACGTAGAAAGATTGACATAGAACTGTAGAGTACGGTTCATGTAGATATGACTTGAAAGTATGGCTCAAGGCAGACCACTTCTACCATCGTTCCTCATGTTTGTTTTTTTTCAGCGTGGAAGTGAAGACGTACTTCGTGTTTTTGTCTTATTCCTTCTTCTATTGGCCTTTTCTGCTGTTATGTTTTCTAGTGTTTCTAGTATTCCTTAGATTCACTTTTTTTTGTCGTCGGCCCTTAGACCTGGTGTTGTCGTAGCATTTGTTGACCACTATGTGGGTCACATTTTGTTTTTTTCACTTTTCTCACGTGGTTAAACTATTTTATTTCTTCTTATTTAAATGCTCAATGGATGGCATGTCTCTTACTTTTATTTTCTTAATTGTTCATTTCTGATCTTATCTCTGTTTCCTATCATGCTTCTAGAGCATTTTGTTTCGGTAGTTGCTGAAGACATGTGCCATTAGCGATTTATATTGCTGGTCTTAGTTGAGGCAGGGCAATCGAGTGAGGCAGAGTGGCGCTAACATTTCCAAATGGGTGGGATTGATAAAGTGTTATTGGTTATTGGTTATGAAAGGCCTCGGTATCACTGCAAACGAATCAAAATCCATAATTGCTCAACCGCCCGTGCCAGTGGAATCATCCGAATTACTAACTCATCTCCCAAACAAAGAAAGGTAACTGTAGTCCCCATCGTAGCAGTCTCAGCACAGGCCAAAAGACAGAAGGCAAAACCGAGCAGAAAGTGAGCACAGCCAACTGTTGCCTATCATACGATAGCATCATTCGTCGAGAAACAATTGAAATATCGAAACATGATCAAAACAGATGAGACACACAGCTCACGGTGTGCACAGAGCACTTAACTCAGTAGCTCCTGCAACAAGCCGGACTTGGAATACGAGGAAACTGCAACAAGGAACACTTTTCAGACATAGCCTTCAATGGTTCCTGCTGCCTATCCACCCTATACCGGAAGTTCACGTCCTCCCGAAGTTGATGATCGTCATATTTGTAAAATGTATAGCGCTTGATGATGTTAGGACATCGTTTTTGACTCCAACCGAACATATAAACACACAGTTAGTCGTCGGATTATTCCCGTCGCACATCAAACAACAGACCGTATGGTTAGCGTGCAACGAACGAAACACGGTGCAAATTCCCCAAAGAGGAAAATCTTCGATCCACTTGACGGAGCAGTCCACATTAATGCGTTTCTAAGTCTAAATAACTTGTGTCAAACAATTCCAACGTCGGCCGTTGAACATAACTCAATGTGACGTAAACCGCATCTCAACACCAGACGGTGAAGGTCGCTTTCACAATACTTGACTTGTAAAAAAGAAACATTGCTGTGTGTACTCGGCGGCGCAGATTTGTCCGCTTCGTCGGCGCAGATTTGCTAAGTAGAACATCATTTTGATTTCAACACTGAAAATTGCATCGGAGAGCCAAATTAATCAGACTCCAGGTGCGTTTTCTTGAGCGATCGAGAGAACGTGATACGTTCGACCATTTTGAAACGGAAGTCTGATAAAGTGCGTTTTTAACTAGCCAACTCCATGACTAATCGACACAATTCTTGCCGTCCATTGCCAGTGACCTTATAATTTGCAACTGTCCCGAATGGATTAAAAATCATTATGTTAAGAAATAATTTCGATGAATTTATTTTCCTTACATTATTTGTAGATTGTGTTATACATTATATTAATTAACACTATATCTCAAATTTTGATTTTCATTACATTTTTAGTTTGGAGAATACTACTATTCACTTACACTTTCCGTACACGAAAACTTGGATTGTGATGTATTGCTGTATAAATTATGTTCATTAAATACAGATCTTTTGTTTTCCATTCCTTATGGCACTTTGTCTATTTCTCATCACCTGCTCTCTTTCATTCTCCTACTCATTCTATTTCTCATCACCTGCTCTCTTTCATTCTCCTACTCATTCTCTTTTTTTTTCTCTCTCACCAACTGTCTCTATGTATTCTGCTACGATCCATCCTCACTAACAGAAATACTATCTCCGTTACAAACGTTACTATAATATAACCAAAACTTGTATGTCGTGTGCACAAACGTCGCCAGAGCTAAGATATAGCCTTAGCAACAAGAGACTCAGAGCTCACGAAGACGCGCTCTCCAAAAACATAGACCTGGTCTGTAAATAGGAGCTGGCGAAGTAATTATCACCTGAGAATGAAAAATGAGGTAACTTTCTTACATACTTTATTAAGATTATTGTAATATATCAACAAGAGAAACTTCTGCATTCATGTTGAAAAAAATATTATCTTTAATGTTTCATTTCACTACACATAAATTATATTAATTTCCGTATTTATTTGATTTGTATGAATTATGTTAACTTCAACCTGTGAATGTCGGTAAATTATGTATCAGTATTTAAAACTGGAGGAAAACACAAATGAACTATCATCAATTGCCAGAAAATTGGGCTTGAGATCAATCATGAAAAGACTAAAGTCATGAAAAGCTTAATTCCAACAGACGACAGAATATACATGGAAAACAAACCAGTGGAAGAGATCGATCACTTTATCTTTCTCGGAAGTCACATTGATCGAGAAGGACAAGCAAAGAAATTAGAATCAGAATAGCTAAAGCAGCAATGTCTTTCAGAAGCCTTGAAAAGTTGTGGAAATCAAAACTTATCAGCACAAACACAAAACTTAGACTATTCAAATCAAACGTACTATCAACCCTTATATATGCGCGTGAAAGCTGGAAAACAACAAGAGATATAGAAACAAAGTTGAACGCATTCGAAAATAAATGTCTAATGAAAATGCTTGGTATAGCGTGGAACGAATTCAAAACAAACGAGGAAATTAGCGAAATCGCCAATCAACCACTAATATCTTCGGTAATAAAGAAAAGACGATGGTCATATGTTGGACATGTGATGAGAAAAGATAATAACCGAATAGCAAAGCAAGCCCTCAAGTGGAAAACAACAGGTAAGAGAAAAAGAGGAAGACCCAGAGAGACACTGAGAAGAACATTGCTGAAAGAGGCAAAAGCTGCAGGAATCGGCTCCCTCAATGAGATTCAGCTGCTTGCACAGAACAGAGACAAATGGCGAAATTTGATAAAATATCTTTAAAAGAATTGAAACTGCTAGAACAAAAATTCAGATAAGAGAAAGAGTATCTTGGTCTATATCCTATGGGCCGGCTAACGGCTCGAAAGGTCAATAGATAGATAGAGATAGATTTAAAACTCCTCAGAACAGTATTTTCAGTAAATTATATTCATTTACTAAATCCATTCAGTTATGTTTCTGCGTCTTTAATGTTTTAATGATGTTCTCTTTGACATTTGTTGTTATCCTGTTTAATTTGTTAATGACACATTGATACACAATTTATATCCATCCAATGGTGTTTTCTTGAGTATTTATATTAATTAAATTAAGCGCCCTTGAACATTTTATATAAATAAAAACTCATACATGAACACCAGTGGCTGCACTGGACAGGTGGCCTTCATTCTCAGGTCCTATAAATAGACCCCATCATTGGGGAATGCCGTAAAGTTAGTTTTTTTTGTGTTCTTTGCACTCTTTAGATTTAATAAATATATTACTTGCATATTTTTTGTACATTTTTCTTAGTCTTATTCAGTATGATTCCCTTGCAGGAACTTGGAGCTCTAAAGGCTAGACATTGCCCTCTGGACAGAAAGATACTGGGTTCGGATCCCGCCACAGGTGATGAGGATTTTTCATTTTGAATCTGTGGTCTCTTCGTGGCTTTACCCTCACCTGGTCGCTAGGTAGTGAGATTAGATGACTGGCCCTCTCGGATAGCTGCACAGATCAGGATGTCCCGAGTACATTCGCGCACGTTGAAGAATTCTTGGTAATTAAAAGCCTTAAATAGCAGGCAACAAATGGCGCTATCATGGGAAAATTGTTAAGCAAAACTACCCATGCCGAAAACAGATATGTCGGGCCGAAAGGCACAAATATTGCGGTATTGCTGTAAACCAGCCGCATAACATGCCCATACACACTTAACGGGCCTATGCTAAAGTAAAGAAGAGGCAGTTCCCTTGCACTTTGTATACTCATTTCCAATATATTTCATCGCTTATTTGAAAAGTAAAAGCGGCGCCCTTGTCAAGGCCGTCGCATTAAAGTTTAAACATGTCTTTTTGTTTAGTCTACCTGTATTAAAGTCAGTTCAAAACCTGTACCTGTTTTTCATCTTTCCTGTTTGACTGGTCCCAGGGCGGACATTCATTATTTTAACTGCAGAAAGCTGCTCCCAGAAAATTTATTTCATTTTACGAGTATTGTTTATGTAATTACGAGATTGAACAGATTTGCGAGGATTCAGAATTCTCTCTCCTTCTGGTGTTCATCCGACGACTACTAAAGGGAGGGCATTTTTGTCATCCGCGCTTAAAAGAGCATTAGGTGAGCGTAGATGCGTTGTGTTGTAAATTGAAGCTAGGCTCTCTTTCAGTCCCAAACATCCGATTCCGGCACGACATTTTTGAGTATACGTTACCTTCCCTCTCAGTTTGGTTAGACAGGAGAGTATTTTCCAGAAGTACTGCTGGAAGGTGGAGCAGGATTGGCTCTGTTGCTTGCCGATTCAGACACATGTAGTCATCTGTCAACTGGTAACAGTTCACAGCTTAGTTACTGGTTGGACGTTTAAATCCCCAAATTTCGGCTGGGTTGCCGACGTTCGGACAACCCGTGTTCAATTCTCGCTGGGAGCAGTGTGTAATGTACTCGTGGTTGGATAAAAAAAATACCTCCACGGTCGACCCAGCCGTTGGTAGAAATGGATACCAGAATATTTGTCTGGGAAGGAGAGGAATGTTGCCTCGCTTCGTGAGTTTCGATGCTAGAAGCGACACTATCCATAATTTTCCGAACACTTCCAGAATTCGGCCGAGCACATATGGGTGAAAACTCGCTAAGATGCCGGTTCAAGTCTCGTACTTTTCCTTTACCTTTATCCCCAAATTATGATGTAATTACCGTCAATGAGTTCATAGCAACGCCCACTCTTTCTCACTTTCTTATCCATTGTCTTATTTGCCATTGTCTTCTTTTTAGTTTAGACTTATTTACACCACAGATTATAAAACTATATATTTGACTTACTTCTATCTCGAAGTGGCTGGATACTGAAAAAAAAAGGTTTCCCTTAAAGTCTTTGTTTCGATTATTTTGTTTTGGGTGTTTCATTATAAGTTAGATATGTAGGATTAGTTTCATTTACTTACATATCTGTGTGTGTGTTGTTTGTTTGTTCTTGCTGAAGGCCTATTGAGCCGAAACGTCGTTCAAATTTGTGTTGTCTATCAATCACGTAAAGCTTTTATAATACTATTTGTTTCTATTTTTTTCAATTCTCCTTCACATTTATATTTACTGTAGCTTCGCATTTGTATGTATTTCTTTGCCTTAACCCTTCCCTTAAAGTCTTAAGTTAGTGGCCCTATCCTTCAAAGACCAAGGGCACATTTTGTGAGTGACATGTATGAGGATACGTTACCCATTGTCTGCCAGATTTCGCTAGATAAACATATGTGCAAAAATAATTTTTGTCAGACATTTTCTATGAGCCAGCTTGGCGTGCACGCTGTGAGCCACGTCACTGTTAGTCTGTCATGATGGGTGGTCTTCAGGGCCCTCCCTGTTTAGTGTCAAAGGATTTTTGGATGAGATGTTACCTCTACAATGGGAAATATAAGGAAAGAAACATGGCTATTGATAATTGTAGCAAAGGTTTAGGACAATAACTATTATCAAGTGTCTAAATATTCTTCTGCTTTCCTTCCTAACTTGCCTTTCAGCGTCGAGAGGAGATATAATGCGTGGGTGGTTTGCTCTTCTGTTTGGTTCTAGTGCTGTTATGTTTTCCAGTGTTTTTAATATTCACTCAATCCACCTTTTTCGGTGGTCGGCACTTGTCTGGTGTTCTCTGAACGTGATATTCATCTAACACATTTCATCTCGGTAGTAGTTATTTCTGTTATTGTTTTGCATGTAGGGTCCCGGTTTAGGTCCAGGTATTAATGGATTTAGGATGCAGGAAAACACAAATGAACTATCATCAATAGCCAGCAAAATTGGGCTTGAGGTCAATCATGAAAAGTCTAAAGTCATGAAAAGTTTAATTCCAACAAGTGACAAAATATACATGGAAAACAAACCAGTAGAAGAGATCGATCACTTCATCTATCTTGGAAGTCACATTGATCGAGAAGGGGATACGAGCAAAGAAATTAGAATCAGACTGGCTAAAGCAGCAATGTCTTTCAGAAGCCTTGAAAAGTTGTGGAAATCAAAACTCATTAGCACAAACACAAAACTTAGGCTATTCAAATCAAATGTACTATCAACCCTTACGTATGCGTGTGAAAGCTGGAAAACAACAAGAGATATAGAAACAAAGTTGAACGCATTCGAAAATAAATGTCTAAGGAAAATACTTGGTATAGAATGGAACGAATTCAAAACAAACGAGGAAATTAGAGAAATCGCCAATCAACCACTAATATCTTCAGTAATAAAGAAAAGACGATGGTCATACGTTGGACATGTGATGAGAAGAGATAATAATCGAATAGCAAAGCAAGCCCTCATATGGGAAACAACAGGTAAAAGAAAAAGAGGAAGACCCAGGGAGACACTGAGAAGAACATTGATGAGAGAGGCAAGAGCAGCAGGAATCGGCTCCCTCAATGAGATAGAACTGCTTGCACAGAACAGAGACAGATGGCGAGATTTGATAAAATATCTTTAAAAGAAAACTGTTAGAACAAAAATTCATATAGGAGAAGGTGTATCTTGGTCTACGCCCTATGGGCCGGTTACGGCTCGAAAGGTCAATAGATAGATAGATAGATAGATTAATGGATTTATAATTAATAATTTAGGATGTAACTGATGACTCAATATTACTGGAGCAAAATCCAGAAGAATTACAACGACTAGCCAACAAAATAAACAAGACAAGCAAAGAGTATAGTTTTAGTTTGAACATTAGTCATACTAAAACTATAATTATAAACAAAGATAACACGCACACATCAACAAATGAATATCAAATTAGATGGAAAGAACCAATAATGAGTTCAAGAAAATAGCTATCATGGACATATACCATGTGATGGAAAATATAAAATATATAAATAAATAAACAAACAAAAAATAGAAATGGCAAAAACCAACTGTATAAAAATATGAAAAAGATACTCACATCAAAGTAAATAGCACCAGAAGTAAAACTACTAATAAAATGTTACATCTACTCAGCTTTCATTCTTGTATGGTGCACAAACATGGATATTCGATAAAAGGAACAGAGCGGACGATTGAAGCCTTTGAAATGTTAATTTGTAGAAAATGGGTAGAGTTGGATGAAATGGAAAAAGAGACAAAAAAAGTGAAGTTCTGAACTGGCTGAAAATGAAAAGAAGAAATAGTTAACAAGATCCGAATAGAGAACCCTTTTATGTCATCTGAAGAAACTCAAGACACTACTAAAAGTCATCTTGCAGGGGGAAAGTGCAAGATAAACGAGCAGATACAGACCAAGACTGAGGTGGATAGAGATACCGTCAAAAGATAGACAGGTGAACCTTTGATAATGTGCACTATTATGACAAGAGACAGAATAAAATTGAGCTTCCATGGTAGCCAACCTTCGATGCGGAGACAGCACACAATGAATGAAAATGAAACTTGTATTAAGTATCGCTACATGATTACATCTCTCTACAGACTGCTATCTCTACTGTTGTTTATCAATTACACCGTTGACCTCCAACCAAACTACTCTCTCAAATTGTCTGTTTTTTTCTTCTCTTTGTTCTCTCGATCTTTTGTTCCTTCATTTTCTTCCAATGTGCATAATATACTCCAGGTGTTCCCGTTTTGTTATTGGCCAAAAAATGGTGATTTCTTTCCTCTGGATGCTGGCAACAGGTGTTACTTGGGTTTCGTTTTTTGAACATCCTCGTTGTTATGTTTTTTTAGCTGCCCATGTAAATCTCAAGTGGAACAATATTCCAACAGGTAAATGAATTTAAATATCTGAAAACAATGTTAACTACAGATGTAGATGTAGATGCACAACAGAGGTGAGATGCAGAATGGCTCAGGCAAAAGCAGCTTTCCAAAAAATGAGGAAGAAGCTGTGCAATCCAGTTTTGACAATATAATCAAGAAAACAAGTTATTAAATGGCGTTTAGAGCACGTCTTAACATATGGATGTGAATGATGGACAATAGGACAACAGACAAGAAAATAACTGGAGGATGTAGAAAGGTGGTTTTACAGAAGAATGTTGAGAATACCATGGATAGCTAATAAAAGCTAAGAAGAGTAATGAAAACGTTCTGAAAGAGGCCAAAGCAAAAAAAAAGAGCTGATTTCCAATATTAAGAAGAAACAATAATCATTTTGTGGCCAAGCAATTAGTATGGAACAGCTGGACTATATTGTGACAACTGGAAAATTGAAGGACAAAGAGATACAGGGAAGAAAATAGAAAAAAAAGATACCAGACATCTTAAGAGAATGGCTTGGCAGAAGGTCAACAACAGAAATAATAAATAACAGCCGAGATCGAAAGTTGTGGAGAGACATGATCACCTACGCCAGCAGGCATGGCAATTGATGATGATGACGATGGTAATCTGAACACTCTTCTGCAAAATAACACTTCTGTGGCCTTCATCGATGTTATTGTCTGTCGCCCGATTGTTTCTTTTACATACGTCAAAGCCACAGCCAACTATAGTTTTACTAAAGCTCTCGAGCTGAAAGGGATCACCCAAAGCTTGTGACGTTATCAGCATTGCGAACGAGGGCGGTTGTGTGTGAAAATGATGTAGGAATCGTTATTTTGCATAACTGAAAACATCAGGGAATGTCATGGAGACGTCATACTCAAAACATACAAGTAGATATTAAAGTTGAATGAATAGACCTGGAGATAGTTCAGAGCTACAACTACCTTGGACATACTAAAACCAGTGATGGGAAATTGGAAAACTGAAATAACAGAAGAGGAATGACAAGAAAACAAAAGGGGGGGGGGGGGAGTAAACAAGGATGTAATTTATCGCCCTTGTTATTTGAAATTGTTATGGACTTAATAATGAAGAAATGATGCACTGGTAACAAAGGTATGGAATGGAAACAGGAGACCATTTGGAGGATCTCGGCTTTGTTGATGACATAGTTCTCATCATCAGTCAGATAAAAACGCAGGAAAACACAAATGAACTATCATCAATAGTCAGCAAAATTGGGCTGGATAGATAGATAGATAGATAGATAGATAGATAGATAGATAGATAGATAGATAGATAGATAGATAGATAGATAGATAGATAGATAGATAGATAGATAGATAGATAGATAGATAGATAGATAGATAGATAGATAGATAGATAGATAGATAGATAGATAGATAGATAGATAGATAGATAGATAGATAGATAGATAGATAGATAGATAGATAGATAGATAGATAGATAGATAGATAGATAGATAGATAGATAGATAGATAGATAGATAGATAGATAGATAGATAGATAGATAGATAGATAGATAGATAGATAGATAGATAGATAGATAGATAGATAGATAGATAGATAGATAGATAGATAGATAGATAGATAGATAGATAGATAGATAGATAGATAGATAGATAGATAGATAGATAGATAGATAGATAGATAGATAGATAGATAGATAGATAGATAGATAGATAGATAGATAGATAGATAGATAGATAGATAGATAGATAGATAGATAGATAGATAGATAGATAGATAGATAGATAGATAGATAGATAGATAGATAGATAGATAGATAGATAGATAGATAGATAGATAGATAGATAGATAGATAGATAGATAGATAGATAGATAGATAGATAGATAGATAGATAGATAGATAGATAGATAGATAGATAGATAGATAGATAGATAGATAGATAGATAGATAGATAGATAGATAGATAGATAGAAAGTAGATAGATAGATAGACAAAAGGTAATGTTAATGCCATGAAAAATATACTAACATCAAAACAAATAACACCAGGGCTAAAACTAAGAATAGCAAAATGTTTTATCTTTTCAACATTTTTGTATGGTGGAGAAACCTGGACATTGGACAAGAAAACAGAACAGAAAATTGAAACGTTTGAAATGTTGATTTCTAAAAGAATTGGAAGAATTCTATGGAAAGAAAATTCAACAAACTAAGTCTTGAAATAAATAAAAATGAAATTAAACTAGTAACCACAATTTTTAAAAATATGACATTTTTTAGGAACGTTCAAAGACACAGCGCCTAGTGAGAGTAATTTTGGAAGGGAAAATACAAGGTAAAAAAGGCATAGGCATACCAAGACTAACATAGACAAGTAACATCAAAAGATGTACGAGTCAGCCTGTGACAATCTGCACCATCAAAGCAAGAGATAGAGCGGATTGACGCTCCGTGGTAGCCAACTTTAGTTGCGGAGACGGCACTGAATGAATGAATGAAATAATGATAACGTCACAAGCTTTCTTTGATTTCGGGAAAAGCCTCTTACACCCCAGGCCTTGCCTTAGTTATAGTGGTCAAAACTGACTCTATATAAACACTCGGGGACTTTCTGACCCGTGTTGTCAAAGATGGACAGCTGAATGTTTCATTCATTCTATGGTATGTGTTATTTGCGTGAGGACAGGCAAAGAAACATGAGATGCAGTTCACAGACGCCAATAGCTGTCACTGCAGATTGTTTTTGAGTAGTTTTTGCAAGAAGTACCATATCTCATGTGTCAAAAGCATTACTATGGCGAAAATGATTGTTCCCCATTATTAATAACTAATTTTCATTGAACAATTTCAGATATATAACATAAGGCATAGTTTCCACACTAGAATTATCTGTCGCTGGACACTGCCAGACTTGCTGAGGAGGGGATCTGAGCACCAATGGACATGTTCGGAGTGCAATGATGATGATCCGCAAGCAAATGACTCAATAACTGAATTATTTCCCTAATTTTACATATTTCTTATTTATCTCTCAGGGAGGGCGTGGTCGAACAGATACAAGTCTGTCGTTTCTACGTGAATACGGTTTAAATGATAAAAGTATACAAGCAAAAACTTACACATTTGGTATTGGATCTGAATTAAAAAAAAAAAACCTTTGACCTGAATACCATATGGTGATTGCACGGGGCTTGATGCTGATGTTCTCCGGTCCTGAGGAAAAAAAAAACCTCGACACACGCTAATATTTGGATTAAAACGTAGCAAAAGTCATTGCTTGATTTTGTTATTCTTTATGCTTGTTCTCTAATGATAGAATTGCGTACTGTGTGCTATAGTTTACATCCGGACAGCAATTTCCGCATGGACACTTTCCAAGAGATAAAATAAAACTATGCTGTATAGAGGTTCACCTTTAGGAAATGGAAACTGGGGTATCATGACCAAATAGCACGTGGGATCTTGTAAAATTATCTCACAGGAAACGGTGAATGGATGAAGTAAAATATGGGACGAGAGAAGAAGATATGAGAAGACAACATCAAAGTATGCTTAGGCCTTGACATTGTCAGTTCACAAAGAACACCCACAAGCAAAGTGAAATAGATGAAGCTGGAATCGGCCATCAAAGTTCTCCTGACGATACTGTGTGTTACGGGGTGGGAAGCTAAAAGGCAGGTTAGAAGGTAAGAAGGAAGGGAGGAATAAGAAAAGAAGGAAGGAAGAAATGAATTCAAGGAGGAAGGGTGGAAAAAAACCAAGGAGGGAGGGAGGATGAAGAAAAGGAGGAAAAAAGTGAAGGAGGAAGGGAGGAAGAAGAAAATAAGGAAGGGAGGAAAGTAGTCAAGAAGGAAGGGAGAAAGAAGAAAAGAAGGAAGGGAGGAAAGTAGAAAAGAAGGAAGGGAGAAAGAAGGAAGGGAGGAAAGTATTCAAGAAGGAAGGGAGAAAGAAGAAAAGAAGGAAGGGAGGAAAGTAGTCAAGAATAAAAGGGAGAAAGAAGAAAAGAAGGAAGGGAGGAAAGTAGTCAAGAAGGAAGGGAGAAAGAAGAAAAGAAGGAAGGGATGAAAACCGCCAAGATGGAAGGAATGAAGAAGAAAAGAAGGAAAGGAGGAAAGTAGAAAAGAAGGAAGGGAAAAAGAAAAAGAAGGAAGGAGGAAAGTAGACAAGAAGGAAGGGAGAAAGAAGAAATGAAGGAAGGGTGTAAAAAAGACGGGAGTAAAGAATCCAAGAAGGAAGGTAGGAAGATGAAAATAAGGAAGGTAGAAAAGAAGCCAAGATGTAACGGAGAAAAGAAGCCAAGAAGGATGGAAGGAAGAAGAAAATAAAGGAAAGATGACAGAAAAAAAAATGACCGATCTCATCAGGAAGAGTTGACATCACATAGGGCATGTGATTCCACACTAGAATTATTTTCCTTATTTTACATATTTCTTATTGCGAACATGTCCGTAAGTGCACAGATGCCCTCCTTGGCAATGTCCCGCTGCGTCCAGCGACTGACTCCAGTTTTGTGTTGCCCATTACGCGCCCATTAAGCCTCTCGTTTTTGGATGTACCCATCGTTACTCCCATCTCCTTCATCCATATAGTGTTTAGGGAACACAGCGATAGTGTTTATATTTTTGTTACACCTTTAAAGTAAAGTAAACAGCCTCGTCACGCCAAGTGGCGTATAGGGAATATGGTGTTAGTGACCATAATTTTTACAGACCATCGGCACATTATTTTTGGGGTAATGTGGTCGGTATTACGCCCGTGCCGCTTTACTTTCCCAGAAAAAATCCAGCGCCCTTTTAAGGCTGGGTGAACCCGGAAGCCGTCGATCAGGATTGAAACTGACATCTTGTCCTTTGCAGCCCAGTTCACTAACCACTGAGCTATCGCGGCTTCCTTGTTAGACCTTTGGTGAATTACTGTTCGGGGGAAATCTGGTCAATATGATGCCCATACCGACTTTTTTTCCATAAAAATCCGGTACTTATTTAAGGCTGGGTGAACCTCGTTGCGTCGTACAGGACCAATCTGTTGTCAGTAGTTCAGCTCCTTATCTTTGTGGTAGCCACCTACTAATTATCTCTCAGGTTGGACGTTTTCATCAGGACCACCATCCTCATAATACGAAATTACTTATATGTTTTTGGACTTATCTTTCAAACAAGTTCACTGGAGTGGCTCCAACATACTGATGGCAATGCCTCTAAATGTGTGCTTGTACTATCTATTGTGGGAGACACGATAGCTCAGTGGTTAGTGAACTGGACTACAAAGGACAAGAGGTGGGGTTCGATCCCAAACGACGGCACCGGTTCACCCAGTCTTAAATGGGTACCAAATTTTTTTTCTGGGAAAGTAAAGCGGCACGGGCGTAATACCGACCACATTACCCCAAAAAAATCATGTGCTGAAGGTCTGTAAAATTTATGGTCACTAACATCATATTTCCTATACGCCACTTGGCGTGATGAGGATACTTTACTTTTGTTTTGTTACTATCTATTGTATAAACTTTTTTTTTTTTTTTTAATAATCCAACCTAAGGCCAGTAGAAAGAGAAATGGAGACAGAAGGCATCCCTGCCTTACAGCTGTTCTTATTTCAAATGCTTCTGTAAGCTGTCCTTCATGCACCACACTACATTTTGTTCCTTCATACATTGTTTTTATCAGGTTAATAAACTTTATGGGATTCCGTAATGACTCAGCAACTTTCCAAGCATTCTTCTGTCTAAACTATCAAATGCCTTTTCGTAATCTATGAATCCAATATAAAGTGGGGATTTTAGTTCTAAACTTTTTTCAACTATTATACGTAGAGTAGTTATTTGATCAGCACATAAACTGTTCTTCCTAAAACCTGCTTGTTCATCTCTCAAATGTTTCTCTATGGCCTCTTAAATTGACAATCACGAAGATACAGGCTTTCATTAATGGATGCTTACGCAGAATAAAAGGATGGAAATGGCAGGACAAAATCACTGACATAGAATTATGGAAATGTACCAGTCAAACACCAGTGGATAAAGAGATACAGCGAAGACGATGGCGCTGGATAGGACACACACACCGGAAGCCAACTGAGAGTATTACACAAAAGGCCCTTTTTGGAATCAACAGGGGAAAAGACAAAGAGGAAGACCAAGGAATTCTTGGAGAAGACAGATAGAAGCAGAGATGAAGATGATGGGGAAGACATGGAATGATCTTAAAAGAATGGCAAAAAAACAGAACGACTTGGAAAGTGTTTGTTGATGACCTATGCTCCACTGGGAGCTAAAAAGGTAGTAGATTGTATAAAACATTTTAAGTTTTAAAAAAGCAGCTAGACTTCTATTTGTAAAAAAATCGATTTATTCTATTATATGTATGGAGCCAGTTTCATTGCAGTCAGGAATTCCTGATATCTGCTCCATCACTTGTCACAGCATTTCCCAAAATTGTTTAGATTTTGCCAGTGAGAGATGTTGTCCTTTCCTGCAGCTTGTTCACCAGTATTTAAAGTGGTAATAACCGCATACATGAATCACTGCCTCTTCACAACTTTCTGCTTTGACTCTCCGTCTCACGCCATTCGTTTAATCAATGTTGTATCTGATCTCTCTCTCTCTCTCTCTCTCTCTCTCTCTCTGCTACGACCATGCAATTTCCATTAAGCCCATTATAATCGCTCTAGATGTCTATCCACTGGTTTCACTTTGGTCGTGCACAGCCGTTATACTTCATCTTAAAGTGGCATTTTAGTTATAATCTTTGAAATGTTGACGCATTTATGGATGAAGATGTTCTAAACCTAGTACATTCCTGTCATTCTTAAAATTCGTATTTTATGGACATGAAATTGAAACCACACACACAAATTTAAAATGTTTAGCTAAAGTAAATATTTATTTATAAATGGTACTTTAATAATTAATGGTCGTAGAAAAAAAAAGATCAAAGATTGGCAAATTTGAGAGTTTTGCCTGATGCAGAACTGAACTTTTAACCGAAAATGTTTTCTAATTTTAAGAAGCTACCTTTTCTAATCAATTTAAATGTATAATAGAAGACTTGTTTGTATTTTATTTTCCCGGAAAGACACAAATGACTAAATCGACTAAAGTATTCATGAGAAACATTTATGACCGGACACGCCACTGCTAGTGATTTAACTTCAGTGTATTTTTCACATACTAGCCTCAAACTAGTGACTGCGCCTCGAGGCGTTGTCTCTGTTAAGCAAATTCTCTTTGTTTTGGACGCCTCCCGGTGGGTGTTTATCTGCTTAGCTGACAAAACCTGGGTGGCATTCCTGGGCCTGGAAAACAGTAACAGGGAATAGAGGAAGAATGTGAGGAGGAGAGTGGGGCGCGTGAGTGGATGGTGTGAGAGTGATGGGTGAATAAAGGAAAATGAGACGGGAAGAGAAAATGAGAAGAGGGAAAGAGAGTTAGCTTAAAAGAAAGAAACGAGAGAAGGAAGGGGTATAAGAGAAAATAAGAATGAGAGAGATAAACTAATAGAAATTAGGAGAAATTAAAGAGAAATATAGAAATATAGAAATATAGAGACATGGGCAGAAAACAAGGAAGACAGAATAGTAGGATTGGAGGAAAGTGAGCGGGATGGATACGAGAGATGAAAGGAAGGAAAGGTAGAGTGAGAAGATTAATAAGAGAACATGACAGAGGAGGGGAACAAAAATAGAGAAAAGTCAGAGAACGAAGATATATACAGTGTGAAAAAAGAAGAGAAAAGTGTAGAATAGTAAACGAATGAAAGAAAGGAACATGTTAATATAGCGATGCTGAATGTGGTGAAAGGTGCATGTAGTGAGAGGTGCATGTGGTGAGAGGTGAATGGGGTGAGGTGTGAATGTGGTGAAAGGTGAATGTGGTTAGAGGTGAATATGATGACTTGTGAATGGGGTGAGAGGTAAATGTTTGGAGGGGTGAATGTGATGAGATGTGAATGTGGTAAGAGGTGAATATGATGAGATATGAGTTTGGTGAGAGGTGAATGTGGTGAGAGGTGAATGTGGTGAGAGGTGAATGTGGTGAGATGTGAATGTGGTGAAAGGTGAATGTTGTGAGAGGTGAATGTGGTGAGAGGTGAATGTGGTGAGAGGTGAATGTGGTGAAAGGTGAATGTGGTGAAAGGTGAATGTGGTGAGGAAATCTCAGCTGATAGTCGACTACATGGGTCAGGAAAAATACAGCTGATCCAGACATACTCCACCTGTCAGTGGCACCAGTGGAAACGAACTAACCTATCTGGTCATGCGAATAGAGATCAAAGAGGGAATGTAACTCGGTTTCCAAAATAACCAGCAGTAAACGGATATTTCCGATGGAAAGGCGTAAATATTGTTGTTTGCCATAAAGTAGCGAAACAACACATTTACGTCTTTTAACGCCTTTTCAGGGGAGTTCATCGTCTGGTGTAGACGGAAGCTTAATAAAAGAAAGTAGCAAATCCCACGTCTTGTATGTAAGGTAGCTACTGCTTCTAATTCAGTGGCGTATACTGGTTTTGGGGTCTGGGCTACCGCTGACATAATAAATAAACACAACCATTATATTCAGTAGGCTAACATGAAGTAATATTTGCTAATGATATCACTTCATTTTAAATTACTTACTTTTTTATATGTTATTTATATCCGTCTTGTTCGGGACGAAAATGTCTCGATGACTTTGTCATTGAAAGTACTGTTGTGTTGGTTTCTAAGTTTATCAATAGAGTTTATTGAGATCTCTGTGTTATGTGCAGATGCTTGCTCTGGCATCATATCGTCGGCAGTAATGAACAAGAAATAATAAAAGTTCGTTAAATTGAATTTATAAATGAATAAGCAATATATATATATATATATATATATATATATATATATATATATATATATATATATATATATATATATATATATATATTTAAATCAACGTAATTTAAAACTTGAAGTTCAACAAAATTATAAATGCCCAAATGAACTTAATATGAAACTATTTGTTTATATAATACACTACATTCGCGTACGACAAAAACCAAAACTTCTCAATTTTTTTTAATGAACTGATAGCTCGTAGTGCTGCTGTTTCTTGCCATTTGAGAGGCCTATGTGCCTAAATTTAAGAAAACAGAAAATGGCGCATAACGTAGTTATAAATAGTTAAGGAAGTTCCAGTATTCAGACATAGTTTCACTTTCACTTTCTGACGTTTCTAATTGGCTAGAGCTAAATTAACCCAAAAAACCGCATTCTGTAGAGATAGCTTAGACGTATAATTTTCGCTGCCTTTTTTGAATGTCAAGGTCGTGAATTTCCTCGGCCTGATTGGTGAGAAATGTACCCCTAGTTATTAGCGGTTTCAATCTACTATCGTAGAGTAGTTTCGGCTTCATTCAGAAACGTTACAGTGGCTAGAGGAAAACCTTGCTTTAATAAATGCAAACCAAAACAATTAAATCATATTGGCCTACGAAATGTGTAATAGAATATTTGAAAATTTATAATATAATAATCAAAAAAAATATAATAAATTATCATTTCCTTTTGTAATTCGTTAATATGTTCAAGGCTACCGGCTTTAGCTGTGGCAACATAGAGAATACGCCACTGTTTTAATTACTTAGCATTCATTTATAATATCATGTGAAATCGACATATTTACACCAGAATTATACGAAGCGTGTATTTGGTCGATAATAAATCTTGTACCCTGAGGATGTTACTTTAGTTGGACAGTTTCAGTCGTCTATTTCTAGAAATCGCTTCCAAATATCTGAAAACATTTTTGGCTTTTAGTTGCAACGTTATCGCATCAGCACCTGGCCAGCCGTTGTACGTCACTGAATTACAAATAATTCCCACAATCGCTTTGGTAATCTTCTACCCGTGGATGCATGTTGTCATAGGGCAACACTTCGTTTTATTTTACAAGATGGGAATGTTTAAACACCCGTCTATTCTGAATTCAGAGTGTTTCAACACACATGTCCTTCGCCTTCTTCAGCAGTCAGCTACAACTCATCATCATCATCATCATCATCATCATCATCATCATGTGCCATACCGGTTGGCAGTCCTTACACAATCTTATATCTACGGTGTATCGTATCAGTTCTGTTGTTGACCGTTTGCCATGCCATGACACCATGCTATCTAGTATTTCTCTCTTTGTCGTCCGCGATCTCTCTTTCCGTGTATTTTGCCAGTTGTAACCAAGTATTCCAACTTTCCTCTTTTCATGATGTGCCCGAAAAATGTTGATTGTTTCTTTCTGATGATTTTTAGGAGCTCCCTTTTTGTGTTGACCTCTTTGTGAATTTCCTCATTGGTTTTGCTAGCTGTCTAATGAACTTTCAACTTGCTTCTGAGAAATTTAATCTCTGTGGCGTCTAATCGTCTTTTCATTCACTACACTTACTTTTACTTTCATTTTCATTTTTTTTCATTTACTTTCCATTTAGAGCTACAACTGCGCATTAGATTTAGACGTTTAGACCAGCACGAATAAGGCGTGAGGTGCGATTGGGGCAAATATCATATTATCATAATAGCTCTTTAAGTCCAGAATTATTTTGTTTGTTAAATATGGAGAAAAGAAAGATAGCACGAGAGAATGAAATCAATATAGAGCCACGTGGGAAAGTTATACGCCAAAATTATCTATAGAAGGCTCAGGTTAATTATAGAACAACATATCAGTATCTCACAAAGGAATTAGAGAATGTACTGGTGCTCTATTCATTCTAAAACAGCTAGAAGAAAAGACGGTAAACCACAACCAAAATGTGTACCTAGCTTTCATTGATCAGGAAAAAGAATTTGACCGAGTAAACAGAGAACAACTGTGGGGGATACTACAGTATACGGAGTAAGAAAACATCTAACCAAACTAATTAAAATGTTCTACATCAACAGCAGCTGCACAGACAGAACAGCTGCAGGCTACACAGACTTCTTTGAAGTTAGATCAGGAGTAAGACAGGGGGGAATACTATCTAAGTAAATGTTTATTGCCTACATAGATTACATATGTAATCTGCCAACCCCTGGGAGACAGAAGATTCTCGATTTCTATTTACAGACGATAAAACTCAAATGCATGGAAAAAAAGAAGATTCACGGAAGCACTTTAATAGACGTAGTAGTGAAATTCACAATACAACAAGAAAATTAATATCAACAAAACACAAGTCATGAATATTGCAAAAGAGAAACAGAACGTCAACATAACGATAGACGACAGACAACTAAAACAAGTGGAGTAATTTAAATATCTAGGAAGTCTAGTGACAAACGACAATTCACAAACAGCAGAAATAGACTAAAGATGCAAAAGGGTTTGTCGAATCATAGGACAGATATCACCATTATCGTCCAACAAGGAAATTACTCTAGAAGCAAAACAAACACTACAATCTTCATATCTTCAATCCAACATTGTGCTACCGATAGCCTGGATCTTAGACACAAGAACACTAAGGGGAAATAACCCGCTACAGACATGAATTGTTTTGGACGCATGAGATGAACAGAAGAGGAAAGGTCCGCAAATTATACCTCCGCTCGATGCTGAAAGTAAGAAATGAGGAGGGAAATAAGCAACAGAAGCAGACTCGACATTATCTTACGTGTATTTGTGAAGTACGAGTATTTAATGTGCATTTCATTCACAAATCTGAATAATTACTGTATTTAATCGAAATTTGTTAAAATATAAATGGCAATGTACACGAAATGTTGCAAGACTTTGATAGATATATTTAAGTAATGTGGTCTAACGTTATGTGGACACAAGTGACATGAGGTCAGAGGGTGATTATGACGAGAGGCAAATGTGGTGAGGGGTGAATGTGGTGAGAAATGAATGTAATGAGGGGTGAATGTGGCGAGAGGTGAATGTGGTGAGGGGTGAATGTGGAGAGAGGTGATTGTGGTGAGGGGTGAATGTAATGATGAGTGAAAGTGGTGAGTGGTGAATGTGGTGAGAGGTTGAGTGTGGAATTGGGTGAATATGGTATGAGGTCAATGTGGTGCGAGGTGGATGTGGTGAGGGATCAATGTGGTGAGATATGAAATTGGTATGCATACAATGTAGTAAGAGGTGAATGTGGTAGAGGGTGAATGTGAGATATGAGTGTGGTGAGAGATGAATGGGGTAAGGAAAGAATATAGTAAATGGTAAATGTGGTGAGAAGTGAATGTGGTGAGACGTGAATGTGATAAAGGGTGAATGTTGTGAGATGTGAATATGGTGAGAGGTGAATGTGGTGATAAGTGAATGTCGTAAAAGGTGAATGTGGTGAGATGTGCATGTGGTGAGAAGTGAATGTGGTGAGAGGTGAATGTGTTGAGATGTGAATGTGGTGAGATGTGAATGTGTTGAGAAGTGAATGTGGTGAGAGATGAATGTGGTGAGATGTGAGTGTTGTGAGAGGTGAATGATGTAAAGGGTGAATGTGGTGAGAGGTGAATGTGGTAAAGGGTGAATGTGGTAAGATTTGAATGTGGTGAGAGGTGAATGTGGTCAAGGGTGAATGTGATGAGATGTGAATGTGGTGAGAGATGAATGTGGTAAGATGTGAATGTGTAAACGGTGAATGTGGTAAGATGTGAATGTGGTGAGAGGTGAATGTGGTAAATGGTGAATGTGGTAAGAGGTGAATGTGATGAGAAGTGAATGTGGTGAGAGGTGAATGTTGTGAGATGGATATGCGGTAAAAGTGAATGTGGTAAGAGGTGAATGTGGTAAAGGGTGAATGTGGTAAGATGTGGATGTAGTG
The DNA here is from genome assembly GCA_032433765.1 of Megaustenia siamemsis. NCBI lineage: Eukaryota > Metazoa > Mollusca > Gastropoda > Stylommatophora > Ariophantidae > Megaustenia > Megaustenia siamemsis. The sequence continues at coordinate 23,177,471 of JAVIAB010000139.1, forward strand.
AGGGGTAAAAATGGTGAGAGACGAATGTGGTAAGATATGAATTTGGTAGGATGTGAATGTGGTGAGAAGTGAATGTGTTGAATGTGAATTTGGTGGGAAGTGAATGTGGTGAGGCGTGAAAATAGTGAGAGACGAATGTGGTAAGATGTGAATATGGTAAGATGTGAATGTTGTAGAGGGTGAGTATGGAGAGAGGTGAATATGGTGAGAGGTGAATGTGATGAGAGGTGAATGTGGAAAGAGGTGAATTTGGTAAACGATGTGTATGGTGAGAGGTGAATGTGGTGAGAGGTGAATGGGGTAAGAGTTGAATGTGGTAAAGGGTGAGTATGGTGAGAGGTGTGTGTGGTAAGAGGTGAATGTGGTGAGAGGTGAGTATGGTAAGAGGTGGATGTGGTGAGAGACAAATGTGGTAAAGGGTGAGTATGGTGAGAGGTGTATGTGGTAAGAGGTGAATCTGGTGAGTGGTGAATGTGATGATTGGTGAATGTTATAAGATGTGAATGTGGTAAGAGGTGAATGTGGTAAGAGGTGAATGTATTAAGAGTTGAATGTGGTAAGAGGTGAATGTGGTGAAATGTAAATGTGGTGAAAGGTGAATGTAGTAAGAGTTGAACGTGGTGGGAGGTGAATGTTGTGAGAATTAATGTGATGAGGGGTTAATTTGGTGAGATGTGAATGTGGTGAGGAGTGAAAGTGGTGATGGGTCAATGTGGTGCGTGGTGAATTTGGTGATGGGTCAATGTTTTGAGAAGTGAATGTTTATGAGTGGTCAGATGTGATGAGAAGTGAATGTGGTAAGATGTGAATGTGGTGAGAAGTGAATGTAGTAAGTGGTGAAAGTTGAATGTGGTGAAGGATGAATGTGGTGAGGGGTGAATGTGGTGAGGGGTAAATGTGGTAAGTGGTGAATGTGGTAAAGGGTAAATGTGTAGAGGGGTGAATGTGGTAAGGGGTGAATGTGGTAAGAGGTAAAAGTTGAATGTATATAGGGGTGAATGTGGTGAGAAGTGAATGTAGTAAGAGGTAAAGGTGGTGAAATTTGAATGTGGTAAGGGATGAATGTGGTAAGGGGTGAATGTGGTAAGGGGTGAATGTGGTGAGGGGTGAATGTGGTGAGGGGTGAATGTGGAGAGGGTGAATGTGGAGAGGGGTGAATGTGGAGTAGGGTGAATGTGATAAGGAGTGAATGTGGTAAGGGCTGAATGTGGTAAGGGTGAATGTGGTGAGGGGTGAATGTGAAGAGGGGTGAATGTTGTGAGGGGTGAATGTGGAGTAGGGTGAATGTGATAAGGAGTGAATGTGGTAAGGGCTGAATGTGGTGAGGGGTGAATGTGGTGAGGGGTGAATGTGAAGAGGGGTGAATGTGGTGGGTGGTGAATGTGGAGTAGGGTGAATGTGATAAGGAGTGAATGTGGTAAGGGCTGAATGTGGTGAGGGGTGAATGTGGTGAGGGGTGAATGTGAAGAGGGGTGAATGTGGTGGGTGGTTAATGTTGTGAGGGTTGAATGTGGTGAGGGTTGGATGGGGTGAGGGGTGACTGTTTAAGGGGTGAATGTGGTGAGGCATGAATGTGGTAAGGGGTGAATGTGGTAAGAGTTGAATGTGGTAAGGGGTGAATGTGGTGAGGGTTGAATGTGGTGAGGGATGAATGTGGTGTAAGGTGAATGTGGTAAGATGTGAATGTGGTGGGTGGTGAAATTGGTGAGAGGTGAAAATGGTGAGTGGTGAAAGTGTTGAGGGTGAATGTAGGCCAGAGTCAATGTGGTGTTGGCTTCTGTATTTTACAATGACCATTGACACATTAACCAACAGAACATAAAGACTGTAATCTGCGTCTCCCCTCGACCTTGGTGACAAGTAAAGAAAAGAAAGAAAGAAAAATTTGAAAATTGGCACAATGATAAGTTTAAGTTGTCGACAGTACACGAGGTTACCTTCCATCCCCATAAATAATTTCCGATTGGAATCTTCAGAAGCTTGGTGAATCCTGAAGCAATGTCGGCTGTTATAAGTTGTTTAAAAAGTGTGGTAGTATCGTCTTAGTTTTCTCTAGATTCTTACCTTTAAACTGGGAACTGCGACTACATTTTTTTGTGATTCAGAATTTAGATATCCTCATAGTTATTAAACATAGATCACAGCACGACTTACTAACAATGTCTTGACATGGATTCATGAAGTCAATAATCACAGACTATGAACATTTGCTTTTACAAGTTTATTTGATTGTCGTTTGTACAAGTGAAGTATACTGGAGTACATCTAAAATTATAAATTCGAATTATAAAATTAATGTTCTTGATCTGGATGCGCTCAAGAGGTTAACACCAGTATTTATTTGATAATACATATTGTCTGTGACATTTCTAATTGTATCTTACATTCTACTAAAATATCACAACTCGTCTTGCTTGATATTTGCTATTCTATCTCTATGTCTTGACTTATTCAATGCTACTCTTAATCTACTTACTATTGTTCTCCGGATTACAAAACTTCTGAATCTAAATTGAACCACTTTTCAAATAGGCTATAGTTTTCTTACTGACCTATTCGATAAAAACTAACTATTGCTTGTTTCATAACTCGTGCCCAAATTTTAAAATCGATAGCTTTTTAACCGCTTGTTGTAAGTTGTTCAAAATTTGCATGTAAAGTTATAATGATTAGAACCCAACAGGGAATTAATTTCATTAAAAAAAAAACATTTGGTTATTGTTGTTGCTTATTTGATTTATATAAATTTATAACGACCCATTGATGTAGTCAAAACTTAATGTTTACAGTATTTTAAGTTAAAAATAGCGAGTAAAAATCCATACACGGTAAAATTGACGTATTTGCACGCTTTTACCGTGGTTTTTTGACACAATTAAACACTTGTAAAAAACACGAGAAATTGTGTGTTCCATTTCCGTTCTTTCAGAGGTGGAGACGTGGAATGATAACATTTATCGTGAGTCTTAAAATGAAATTCTGCAGTTTACAAAACATCGCAATAAAAATGTATGACTATTTTTGCAAAGAGGCTAAACGAGGAAGATTATTTCATTCTTTAGAAAACCCTGAGAATAGAACAAGACACATTTTGGATTTAAATAAACGGTCATTTAATCGTTGGATTCAAGCACGTGACCGTCAATGTTCAAAATATGCAAAATCACAAGGAAGAGCAAAAATGTTGGATAATTTCGACAGTGAACTAATTAGAAGTGAAATTCGCAAAATGTTGGGTATGAATGAAACTGTAACAATAAGAAAATTAAAAGTATCGCTGACAAAGAACAACAGTATTGAAATATCAAAGTCTACATTATGGAGGAATGTGAGAGCTGCAGGCTTTACATTCAGAAAGTATTCCAATGGACGAAACATCATCTGTGAGAAGCCACATATAGTAGTCATGAGAAGCAAGTACTTACGTGAAGTAAAAGAGGTGCGCAAGCAAGGTTATGATATTGTGTACTTGGATGAAACATGATCAATGCTCACCACACTAACCAAAGGGAATGGCAGTCATCAGATGGAAAGATTAAGAGATTAATACCTAGCAACAAAGGACAGCGCTTGATAATTGCTCATGCAGGTAGTCGACAACATGGGCTAATACAGAATGCAGAGCTCATTTTTTTTTCAAAATTCATAGACAATCGGGATTATCACTCTGAGATGAATGGTCACATATTTAGACATTGGATTGAAAATTCTGTTCTCCCATCACTAGATCGACCATCTTGCCTAATAATGGACAATGCAGCTTACCACAACATTGTTGCACTTGAAGATAAAGTCCCGACGTCATCCAGTACAAAAGATGCTATTAAGATATGGCTTACAAAGGAGCACATACAATTTAATAACATGTACTTAAAACCTGAATTACTATCTCTAGTAAAGCAAAAACAAAGGACAACGATTTTTCAAATAGATAAGATTATCCAAGAGCACGGTCATATAAGTTTGAGGCTGCCACCTTACCATGCTCATTTAAATCCAATAGAACTAATCTGAGCAAAATTAAAAGGACAAGTGGCAGATGAAAATACATTCAAAATATGCGATGTAAAGACTCTTGCTAATCTCGCTTTATTAAATATAGACAAAGATTATTGGACTAAATGTGAAGACCACGTCTTAAAACAGGAAGAGGAATATTGGAAAAATGATAGTTTGTGGAATGTTCAACCCCAAACAGTTATTAATCTTTTAGACTCGTCTGATTCAGAATGAAAGTATATAGCCCCCACAATGTTGGCCCCTATATTACCTTAAATTAGTTCAACAAAAGGTCCTTTTCAGGACCACACAACTATGAAAATTGGACATACAGGTATACCTTGATATTATCGTCCGTCCTCGAATTGAGAAGACAATAATTCTCCTGGTGTTTTGTTTTATTCAGTTATTTCCCCATTACGGCCACGCCTTTACCTAGTGAAAATTAATCATAGACCAGCAACTACGGTAATTTATATTATTTAGGGGTTCACAATTTACAATTTTGACAAACATCAAAGAAATTCGCCGCTTTAAGAAAACTGCAGCTGCAAGATATTTGTTAAATATACATTTAAAGGGTCTTTTGCATTCTAATAACATTTGGAAAATTTCAACAGTTTTTAACAAACGGTTACTGAGTAATAGCGTTTTGAAGTTGGGCACGTGATTTGAAACGAGCTATAATTGTGTGGAAGTCCATAACTAAAAAAGAACTCACGTGTGCCTTCAGAAACCGGACTAAGCCCGTCCATTTTACATTTTCTGGGTGTTTCTCTATCAACCTAATTTCTGCACTGGTGACAGCCAAGCCAAGTTTAAATCTATTCCCCCACTTTTCTAAGTAAGTAAAGAGCCCCTTCACACCAAATGGCATACAGGGCATATGGTGTTAGCGACCATTATTTTTACAGACTTTCGGTAATGAGTTTTGGGGTAATGTGATCGGTATTACGCCCGTGCTGTATTACTTTCCCAGAAAAAATCCCTGTACCAAATTAAGGTTGGGTGAACCCGAAACCCGTCGATCAGGATGTCCTATGTAGTCCTATGTAATCCAGTTCACTAACGACTGAGCTATCGCGGCACCCACCTATCCAATCATCATGTGCCATACCGGTTGGCGAAGGTGATCATGTCCCTTCACAATCTTCTATCTACAGTGATAATAATCAATAATCAGACACCTATCCAATAACTGCTAAAATTGTCCATTACCAAAACTTGCTAATGTTACTTCTGTGGCTGATTTATAATTGTACCGCTATAAACCTCTGAGTTTGGGTAACGAAATAGATATCCAACCAAAGTTATATCTCTATCCACCGTTATACTATTCTACCCTTGTCTATATACTATTACCTTTGCAGTAGGAGCCAAACCTCCTAGTTAGCAGGCATGTGCACTAGCTACCACACCAATGAGAAATACAATATATATATATATATATATATATATATATATATATATATATATATATAAGTAAGTAAATAGAACCTTTCCATGGTGATTGGCAAATGCGTTGGAGCTATTTAATACCGTACCACCGTTTCTGTCGGCTCGAGATGTACGTCATGATATTCTGTTTCACTGCACAACGACTTTAGAAACACTGTATAAGTATAGATTAAGACTTCACATTAATACAGAAATTTCAGACTTCATTTAATGATATCTGCGTGTCTGCATTAAATGAAGAACACATAAATATGACATACAATAAGAGAGCACCAAAACACAATTCTGTAAAGTTACGTTCTGACGACGTGCACTAAACTCAGCATCAGGCTGGTGCCAGTAGCGACTCATAGCTGACTGTTGGTATATAACGACAGTAAATCATTTTACACCTGCATAGGATAGCACCGGTGACAACAAAACCTTTCGAGCTAAGTAAGATTCAATGAGAAAATGTTTGCCCAACTCGAGAAACTCTCAGGAAGAAAATTATATCTGGGTTTTAAAAAAAAAAATATCTCAACTTCGCTTTTCGCAACAAGAAAATGCAACAGTTGTACTTTCCATAGCGAGTATTGACGTTTAGCTATAAGATGTTCCTATGATATTTACTCTCTATCCGAACTATGCGCTCAAGGATGTTGCTGAATAGTTTCACCTCATTACTCACATACCACATACACGAGCACAAACAGGAATCCTCATTACAAGAAAAACTCTGACTGCAGTATACATCAATACAAGTATCACCTGTGCACAACATACTCGAGCCAATTATGAGATTTCCCTGAAAGATATAACCAGGTTGACAGTTAAGTTTCTACCAGCTCTGGTGGGCCCTACTGCCTTTGACATTTACCCGGAGGGGATTCCTCAAGATTTCCGGCCCTGAGAGAAGAGAACTGCCCTAACGTAGCCCTTCACGTCACGTGGGAGCGAGTACTGATAAAACCGATAGCATTGCTGCAGATAACAGCCCACGCATTACTGATGAAATCGTTGGATAACTTTGTGAGGCCAAATTATAGAATATGCCACAATACGACCATTGTTAGTATATGTTAATCTTGTACACACAAACATCCCTCACACTTTTATCAATAAATTGACATTTTCTTGCAAAAATAAATGTTTATATTCTTGTAAACATAACTATACCTCCATAAATATAAAGATAAATATTTATTATCTTGTAAACATAACTATACCTCCTCTAATAAAGATAAATAGTTATTATCTTGTAAACATAACTATACCTCCTCTAATAAAGATAAATATTTATTATCTTGTAAACACTAATATGTGTACACTTGCACAGAGAAATTATGGGATATATACCAAATAAACGGGAGCTATGTTAGACAGGAGACACCAGAGATGGAGTCCCCAGGTAATGGCTGGTTTCCCCAAAATTAAAACATTTTATGTAACTCGTCTTTGAGAAGCGATATAACAAATAGTGGTGGGCAGTGCTATGTGGAGTCGGTGTTAACATATGGAAGTTTAATCATGAGCATTCGAACAACAGAAAAAAAATCATTGGAGGCCGACGAAATGTGGTTTTACAGAAAAAAGTGAACTGCTAGAAAAGAGAAATGATGACGCAATGAGAGAGGTCAACGTAGAGGAAACGTTTTGCTAACATCGTCAGGAAACATTCCTTTCTTTTTTTTTAGCCATGTAACGAGACGGAAACAGTTGCAATATTTTGTTTAATGTGACAGTTATACAAATTATTCGATAAAGGGATAGCGGGAAACGCATAGAAGTGATATTGGACAGTGAGAGTGACTAGGTAAGCAGTCAATAACATACAAGACATATAGCTGTAGAGATAGAAAGTTGAGGATATATTCACTTTCGTCGGTCGGCTGTGTAGATGTGAATCATATTTATTTTTTAAAACATGCTTTTGATACATAAATTAAACAATTTTGTAAGCACAATTAATAGTTTGTAAATCACATAACCGCACACAAAATTTACTTCATTCGTTCAATGACATAGCCAGCCCGGTTAAAGGAAGTAGTAGAAGAACAAAGGACATTAAACCGTGCTGCTGCTCAGATATTCTGTCATTGTGATTAGACAGACCCGCTGCATCCGATTTCAACGACGATCCATGTTTAAGTAACCAGATTTTTAGCAGTTTTCATGGCAAATAAAGGAGACAGGACCATTATTACCTTGAAATTTATTGTTAAACTGAAAATTGTAAACATATTTAATGACAATCACGGGCTAATATAATCTAGAAAACATAGTCTGAGGTTGAATGGATCGTGTCACGTCAACAAGAGAGCAAAATAATCAGACATGGCCGTTCTACAGTCCAGGTCATTTCTTGCGAAAAGTAAGTTCTGATCATTGCAGCCTAGCTCCTACTTCTCAAGGCTACGTTTTTCGCGGCGTCAAAATAAGCCTCGCGCTTTTCAGTAACGGCCCTACACACATTATTTAATATGCGAAAAGAAATTGTGCTTTGTCAGTTGAGTTTTGTTACAATCTCGAAGATTATTGCTGAGCTGATGGTACAAATCCAAATAAAACCTTTTATTCGCTGCTTGTACCCTATCCAAGTTGCGGTAAGTGTAAAAAGTATATGCACTTGAATGTTTCAAGATATGATCCATCCTACCGATGACGGAATGTGTCAGCCACGGCGTAGATTTAGGGGGAAAAAATAAGGACACATTCACATACATGCTAGTACGGACAATGTGACCAGATCATCTTGTGTCATGATCTTATTCCTATCCTTCCATCATGAAACAAGACAGCTGTTCAAGTTCACATTATCAAAAGACTTGAGCGCTGAAAACGAAGAAATACTTAGAAATGTATATATATAAAGGTCAAGGTGAAGGTAAAGTACGAGACTTGAACCGGCGTCCTAGCACGCGAGTTTCCACCCATAATATATATTTCGCTATCGATCAACATCAAGCCACCTCCAGCAGAAAAATACCAGATTTTCTTGTCATTTATGTTTCTCTCTGGTATCAGTTCATCCCCCCCCCCCCCCCAATAAAAAACCTGTTTATTTTGTTTTATTGTTTACTCGTTGAGAGCATGCTTTTAGAGAACATGGTCTTATGGTGACACAAACATTCAGACCGAGCCTATTCCTTCTTTGCCCTCCTAGCATGTGCTACTCTCTTCTCCTTATGTTTCACTGACTTCCTTTCTACTTTTTCTTTTTCTTTTCCTAGAAAGTTCCAGGAGACCGAGGCGTCTCGAAGGTTGACAAAAATGTGACTAGCAGGGAAAGGAAAACTTAATGGAGTAAAAACTGATACAAAAGTAGTTGCTGCTGACCGGATGTCCCAAGTTTAGAGCACAGCTGCGGCGCGTAACCAAGGGACCTGGCTACCGGTTTTGACCAATTTGTGAAGAAATGTACCAGGTATGCAGAAATGTACCAGGTATGTAGAAATGTACCAGGTATGTTCAATGAAAGAGTAGAGAGTTTGACGTGGTAAAGATCATCATACCACAACGTGGTGTGGTTATGTAACAATAGCGACAGTAGCACCGTGTTTCACATACACAACACGGCATTATGGGTGTAGCCTAGTTTTTGCTTTTCTACTTTTCTTGTTCGGCACTTTTCAAAAGGGCGTTAAGTTTTGTTAATTCGTTGGGCTGTAGTTTACTACAAACTGTGGTATTTGCGCATTTTGGCCTAAAAATATCCAACTCCAGCACGGTTTTTACAAACAGCAAAAATGAGAAGAATATAAGTTACGAGATGTAAAACTTCGTTATCTGAAGTTTGTTTTCTACGAACCCTAACTGTAACACCATGTTCATGACATCTCACAGAGGAAATAGATGCTGCTATCAGTTTTAACAATCAGCAGGAAATCTTCACGAGCGCATCAAAGCCTGTCAGTGCTTGGTATTTTACCCAGTAGCCAGATCTCTGCTCTTAGCTCTCTCTCTCTCTCTCTCTCTCTCTCTCTCTCTCTCTCTCGATCAATCTATCTATCTATCTATCTATCTATCTATCTATCTATCTATCTATCTATCTATCTATCTATCTATCTATCTATCTATCTATCTATCTATCTATCTATCTATCTATCTATCTATCTATCTATCTATCTATCTATCTATCTATCTATCTATCTATCTATCTATCTATCTATCTATCTATCTATCTATCTATCTATCTATCTATCTATCTATCTATCTATCTATCTATCTATCTATCTATCTATCTATCTATCTATCTATCTATCTATCTATCTATCTATCTATCTATCTATCTATCTATCTATCTATCTATCTATCTATCTATCTATCTATCTATCTATCTATCTATCTATCTATCTATCTATCTATCTATCTATCTATCTATCTCTCTCTCTCTCTCTCTCTCTCTCTCTCTCTCTCTATCTATCTATCTATCTATCTATCTATCTATCTATCTATCTATCTATCTATCTATCTATCTATCTATCTATCTATCTATCTATCTATCTATCTATCTATCTATCTATCTATCTATCTATCTATCTATCTATCTATCTATCTATCTATCTATCTATCTATCTATCTATCTATCTATCTATCTATCTATCTATCTATCTATCTATCTATCTATCTATCTATCTATCTATCTATCTCATCTCTTTACATGTCATGTCTTTGCAAGACATGTTATGGAATCAGAAGACAGGTCTGGAGATGCATTACAAAGGTGCCTATCTCTCGCAGCGTAATTTGGGCATTTAGCCTGCAATGTTCTAGCCAGATTCTGAAAGGCACAAGTTAATGGTAATAGGTGACTATGAGTATCAACTTATTTAATGTGTACTATCTCTACTATCTGTACTATCTGTACTATCTCTACTATCTCTACTATCTGTACTATCTGTACTATCTCTACTATCTGTACTATCTGTACTATCTCTACTATCTCTACTATCTCTACTATCTGTACTATCTCTACTATCTGTACTATCTGTACTATCTCTACTATCTGTACTATCTGTACTATCTCTACTATCTGTACTATCTGTACTATCTCTACTATCTGTACTATCTGTACTATCTCTACTATCTCTACTATCTGTACTATCTGTACTATCTCTACTATCTGTACTATCTGTACTATCTCTACTATCTCTACTATCTGTACTATCTGTACTATCTGTACTATCTCTACTATCTCTACTATCTGTACTATCTGTACTATCTCTATTATCTGTACTATCTGTACTATATGTACTATCTGTACTATCTGTACTATGTGTACTATCTGTACTATCTGTACTATCTGTAATATCTCTACTATCTGTACTATCTGTACTATCTGTGCTATCTGTGCTATCTGTACTATCTGTACTATCTGTACTATCTGTGCTATCTCTACTATCTCTACTATCTGTACTATGTGTACTATCTGTACTATCTGTACTATCTCTACTATCTGTACTATCTGTACTATCTGTACTCTCTCTACTATCTGTACTATCTTTACTATCTCTACTATCTGCACTATCTGCACTATCTGTACTACCTGTACTATCTCTACTATCTGTACTATCTTTACTATCTCTACTATCTCTACTATCTGCACTATCTGCACTATCTGCATTATCTGTACTATCTGTACTATCTCTACTATCTGAGCAAATAAAAACATAGAAATCACACAAGACATCAATAACAAAATGACAGGATTATATTTTTAGAAATTGTCGCTTTATCAAAACTATAGACGCCGTGGCGATGCTCAATATTTGCAGTATAGGACTAAAATAGGTGCAAAGTAACACTTGTCTAGTCTGGAACTCACATTTGAAAAGTCAACCATTCAAGTTCAAATACAAACGTAAATAGATTTATTATTAGTTCCAGAGGCAAGAAAACGTGTCTCTCACAGCCTCCTCACTCTCTTTTTGACGTTATCTTCTTCCCTTCAACCATTCACTTTCTCCACTTCTCTCATTCTCTCATTTGCTCCTCTTTTGAAAGTGTCATTATTTATTTGCTAATTTACGAGAGCAGTTATGAGAACAAAGAAACAACAGTTTAGAATGTAGACAATATGTCGGATTTTTTTTTTTTTTTTTTTTTTTTTTATTGAAAACATGAAGATTTATCCAATTACTGTAAATGTTATAAACATGATTTAAGAAGCTTTGTCATACAAGTATTGATGAAAATAAACATGGTGGGCCAGACTTAGGACATTCGGCCAGATGTCTTTGTTCACAGACGAAGAATGATGGATAGAATTCTTATTTAGCATGTAAACTGGCCTTGTCATTTGAAGTAAATATTTGATATTTAGTTCAATCAAGACATAAACACCAGGTAGAAGTTTTTTTTTAATTTAACAAAGAACCATCTCCCTCCATTCCCTCTCTCACTCACTCACTCACTCACTCACTCACTCACTCACTCACTCACTCACTCACTCACTCACTCACTCACTCACTCACTCACTCACTCACTCACTCACTCACTCACTCTCTCTCTCTCTCTCTCTCTCTCTCTCTATTTCTCTCTTTTAGTTTCAGGTAAGAGCTCTTCTAGTATGGTTTTGTTGACTTCCGAAGCGTAAGATCCATCCATCCCCACTGTCTTTTACTAACTATTGTTTCTACTTATAGTGATTAGATCATTGCTACAGTCCATCATTTCTTCTAATGTGTAGTGATTAGACCTTTGCTACAGTCCATCATTTCTTCTACTGTATAGTGATTAGATCTTTGCTACAGTCCATCATTTCTTCTACTGTATAGTGATTAGACCTTTGCTACAGTCCATCATTTCTTCTACTGTATAGTGATTAGACCTTTGCCACAGTCCATCATTTCTTCTACTGTATAGTGATTAGACCTTTGCCACAGTCCATCATTTCTTCTACTGTGTAGTGATTAGACCTTTGCTACAGTCCATCATTTCTTCTACTGTGTAGTGATTAGATCTTTGCTACAGTCCATCATTTCTTCTACTGTGTAGTGATTAGATCTTTGCTACAGTCCATCATTTCTTCTACTGTGTAGTGATTAGATCTTTGCTACAGTCCATCATTTCTTCTACTGCGTAGTGATTAGATCTTTGCTACAGTCCATCATTTCTTCTACTGCGTAGTGATTAGATCTTTGCTACAGTCCATCATTTCTTCTACTGTAGTGATTAGATCTTTGCTACAGTCCATCATTTCTTCTACTGTGTAGTGATTAGATCTTTGCTACAGTCCATCATTTCTTCTACTGTGTAGTGATTAGATCTTTGCTACAGTCCATCATTTCTTCTACTGTGTAGTGATTAGATCTTTGCTACAGTCCATCATTTCTTCTACTGTGTAGTGATTAGATCTTTGCTACAGTCCATCATTTCTTCTAATGCGTAGTGATTAGATCTTTGCTACAGTCCATCATTTCTTCTACTGCGTAGTGATTAGATCTTTGCTACAGTCCATCATTTCTTCTACTGTAGTGATTAGATCTTTGCTACAGTCCATCATTTCTTCTACTGTGTAGTGATTAGATCTTTGCTACAGTCCATCATTTCTTCTACTGTGTAGTGATTAGATCTTTGCTACATTCCATCATTTCTTCTACTGTGTAGTGATTAGATTTTTGCTACAGTCCATCATTTCTTCTAATGTGTAGTGATTAGTTCTTTGCTACAGTCCATCATTTATTCTACTGTATAGTGATTAGATCTTTGCTACAGTCCATCATTTCTTCTACTGTATAGTGATTAGTTCTTTGCTACAGTCCATCATTTCTTCTACTGTATAGTGATTAGTTCTTTGCTACAGTCCATCATTTCTTCTACTGTGTAGTGATTAGTTCTTTGCTACAGTCCATAATTTATTCTACTGTATAGTGATTAGTTCTTTGCTACAGTCCATCATTTCTTCTACTGTGTAGTGATTAGTTCTTTGCTACAGTCAATCATTTCTTCTACTGTGTAGTGATTAGTTCTTTGCTACAGTCCATCATTTCTTCTACTGTGTAGTGATTAGTTCTTTGCTACAGTCCGTCATTTCTTCTACTGTGTAGTGATTAGATCTTTGCTACAGTCCATCATTTCTTCTAATGCGTAGTGATTAGATCTTTGCTACAGTCCATCATTTCTTCTACTGCGTAGTGATTAGATCTTTGCTACAGTCCATCATTTCTTCTACTGTAGTGATTAGATCTTTGCTACAGTCCATCATTTCTTCTACTGTGTAGTGATTAGATCTTTGCTACAGTCCATCATTTCTTCTACTGTGTAGTGATTAGTTCTTTGCTACAGTCCGTCATTTCTTCTACTGTATAGTGATTAGTTCTTTGCTAGGGTCCATCATTTCTTCTACTGTATAGTGATTAGTTCTTTGCCATAGCACATCATTTCTTCTACTGTATAGTGATTAGTTCTTTGCCAGGAGTCCATCATTTCTTCTACTGTATAGTGATTAGTTCTTTGCCATAGTACATCATTTCTTCTACTGTGTAGTGATTAGTTCTTTGCCAGGAGTCCATCATTTCTTCTACTGTATAGTGATTAATTCTTTGCTAGGAGCCAATCATTTCTTCTACTGTATAGTGATTAGTTCTTTGCTAGGAGTCCATCATTTCTTCTACTGTATAGTAATTAGTTCTTTGCTAGGAGTCCATCATTTCTTCTACTGTCTAGTGATTAGTTCTTTTCTAGGAGTCCACCATTTCTTCTACTGTATAGTGATTAGTTCTTTGCCAGGAGTCCATCATTTCTTCTACTGTATAGTGATTAGTTCTTTGCCAGGATCCATCATTTCTTCTACTGTATAGTGATTAGTTCTTTGCTAGGTGTCCATCATTTCTTCTACTGTATAGTGATTTGTTCTTTGCTAGGAGTCCATCATTTCTTCTACTGTATAGTGATTAGTTCTTTGCCACAGTCCATCATTTCTTCTACTGTATAGTGATTAGTTCTTTGCCACAGTCCATCATTTCTTCTACTGTATAGTGATTAGTTCTTTGCCACAGTCCATCATTTCTTCTACGGTATAGTGATTAGTTCTTTGCCACAGTCCATCATTTCTTCTACGGTATAGTTATTAGTTATTTGCCACAGTCCATCATTTCTTCTACGGTATAGTGATTAGTTCTTTGCCATCATTTCTATTGGTGTATGCCCATCCTATCTCAAGTACCCTCCTTAATCAGGCATTGATTAATAAATGTCCACAGTTCTCTAGTATTCCTGACCAATGTTTCCGTGTTCCTGTTATATACAATAGAACCATTTTGATATTATTGAACTACGAGTGGTTGCTAAGAACAATTCAGTGAATTTAATTTTCCTCAATTATCCCACAAGGCGGAGTCTTGTCCCCAACACTCTTTTTAATTGTCATAAATGACATCGTAATGGACATTCTACCCAGAATACACTCAGCAATATACGCAGATGATCTGGCGTTATGGGCTCGCGAGGAAAGTATGTCGGTGGCTAGACCCAGGATGCAAGATGCCCTAGGTGAACTTGAGAAATGGACGAACACCTGGTTCTTACCAGTTAACGAAACAAAAACTACATATACAATTTTCAGCCTATCAAGAAACACGCTCTCTGCAAACTTGAAGATAAAAGACCATACACTCCCTATTGACCAAAACCCAACATATCTTGGCGTCACCATGAATCGCAGAATGACTTGGGAAAATCAGATAGACAGAACAAGGAAAAAAGCCTGAAAACGAACAAATATTATGAAAAATTGACAGGAACGGACTGGGGGGCAGACAGCAATATTTGAAACGACTATACGTAGGAAGAGTCAGACCTGTTCTAGAGTATGGAGTCACAGCCTGGGCTATGGCTTCCCAATCACACCTTAGCAAAATTAACAGAACACAGAACCAAGCTTACCGAATCATCACTGGTGCTATGAAATCTACACCTATCAAGACTCTAGAAACAGTAACAGGTTAACAACCCTTAGATGACAGACGGGTCACTAAAGTATTGCAACAAGCAGAGAAATATAGACGGTTCTTTAGCCACCCCATGCACCAAAGAATAACTGGTTCATGAATTGTACGACTAAAGAGGCTTCGCTGCAATTGCCAATGAACTAACTACTGGAGACCCAGTACTTTCTCAAACAATATCGAAACTTTTGGGCCCATCTGATATGTCTCCTCATTGAAAGCATAAAATACCAGAACTTAAGGAAAATATAACAGGAATCATGAAAAAGGCACCCAATCAGACACAGAAAGAAAACACGTAGCAGAAAAACACATACACGATACCTACACACAGGACTCTTGGTCCCACATATACACAGATGGCTCTGCTACAAATGCCACCAGAAATGGAGGGGGAGGTGTGATCTTGACGCTGAATAACCAGGACAAGATCACCAAGTCAATAGCTACTGGAAAATTCTCAAACAACTTTAAACCAGAAACTGAGGCCATCAGAGATGCTGCAACACTGGCTACTCAACACAAAAATAACATGCACAATAAATTGGTGATTCTGACTGATGCACTGTCAGCTCTAAAAAGCTCTAAGAACAATGAACTAGATGATTTAAGAACAACCCTGGACCAACTATGCAATAACTTCCAGAGAGTAGTCATTTAGTGGATACCATCACACTGTAATATACACAGGAACGAACGTGCAGACAAATTAGCTAAAAAGGGAGGGAGATTACCACAAGAGAACTATCCGCTCAGTTATGATGAAGCCAAATCCATCCTTAAGGGTCAGTTCCATGAAAAATGGAAACGAGAACACCCAAAGCATAACGAGAGTGACAGATGCCACCAACTATCAAGGAGGGATCAAGTCATCATACTTCGCCTACGCACTGGCCACAATAGAATGAGAAATCACATGTTCATCAAATTCAAAATAGGTACAACCAGCCTATGCCACTGTACACTGGACAATATGACTACAAAACATGTTCTACAGGACTGCCCCCAGTACACAGTCTTGAGAAGAGCAATGTGGTCCACGCCCACCTCCCTGGAAGAGAACCTATATGGGGAAATCGGTTCGCTTAAACAGACAGCTGACTTCATGAGAGAGTCTGGAATTCTACTCTGATTGAGTATTGATCCAGAGAGAGAGAGAGAGAGAGAGAGAGAGAAAGAGAATTATCCATATTCTTGTTTCTTGATTCTTCCCCCGCCGTTAGACGTCGGGTAGGGCTTGTAGCGATCTTCACCATCTATATTCTGAGCGAGGTATTCGCTCGTATCTAATGAGTCTATACCTGCCACCTTTGCTTCTCTTATAAGTGCTCTTTTTAGTATCTTCTTAGGTCTTTCTCTTTTTTGTATCCTGATGTTTCCCATCGAAGACCATGTTTGGAATTCTCTTGTTGTCTCTTCTCAACACGTCGAACATATATTCATCTTCTTTCCAAATTGTAGATGAGATCTTTGGTTGCTCGACCATTTCTATTATTTCAATATTAGTCTTGAATTCACTCCATTGTACACCGAGTATTTTTCTTAGACATTTGTCCTCAAATTCGTTTAGTTGTCTTTTTCAATCACTTTTGATGTTTTCCAGCCTTCACGTGTATATATAAGTGTTGATAATGCATTTGAGTTGAATATTTTAAGTTTGTTTATTTTGCTTAATATTTTTTATTTCCATATTTTGTCCAAGGTTTTTAAAATTCACTGATGCTTTTGCTATTCTGCTCCTGAGTTTTTTTTTATTTGTTTCACATTCTTGATCTATATTACTACAAAGATATATATATATATATATATATATATATATATATATATATATATATATATATATATATATATATATATATAATTGGGAACTTTGTTAACCTCAGACGGAAGATGTACAAAAGAGGCGAGATGCAGAATGGCTCAGGCAAAAGCAGCTTTCCAAAAAATGAGGAAAATACTATGCAATCCATTTTTGACAATAGAAACAAGAAAAAGAGTTCTTAAATGTTACGTAGAGCCAGTCTTAACATATGGATGCGAGTCATGGACAACAGACAAGAAAATCACTGGAGTCTGTAGAAATGTGGTCTTACAGAAGAATGTTGAGAATACCATGGACAGCTAAGAAGAGTAATGAAGAGGTTCTGAGAGAGGTCAAAGCAAAAAGAGAGCTAATTTACAATGTTAGGAAGAGACAATCATCATTTTTTGGCCATGTCTCGTGATGAGACGAGAACAACTTGAATATATTGTATCAACTGGAAAAATTTAAGGATGAAGAGACAGAGGAAAGCAAAGAGAAAAAATAACAGACAGATTAAGAGAATGGCTTGGCAGAAGGTCAACAACAGAAATGATAAATAGCTCCCGAGATCGAAAGTTATGGAAAGACATGATCACCTACGCCACTAGGCCCAATACTTGATGATGATATATATATATATATATATATATATATATTTATATATATATATATATATATATATATATATATATATATAGTGGTTTACTCTTCCCAATGCCTGGGGATTGAGATATATATTGTCATTTGGGGTATAGTTATTTTTTCATCATTTTTGTTTTATCCCTGTTGATTTCAAGTCCTATTTTTTCCACCATATCAGATACTCTCCATATATCAACTATTAAAAAAAACCTCTTTAGCATTCAGTTTCTGGTCTTCCAATGTGTTAACTGTGTATATTCTAAAAACTTTTTCTCATTTGATTATATCCAGTGGTATGGTAGAGGGTGCTGTACTACTGAGGGCAAGAGGTCGAGATCGATTGTGATCAACAACATCAAGGTTTCTATCTATCTATCTATCTATCTATCTATCTATCTATCTATCTATCTATCTATCTATCTATCTATCTATCTATCTATCTATCTATCTATCTATCTATCTATCTATCTATCTATCTATCTATCTATCTATCTATCTATCTATCTATCTATCTATCTATCTATCTATCTATCTATCTATCTATCTATCTATCTATCTATCTATCTATCTATCTATCTATCTATCTATCTATCTATCTATCTATCTATCTATCTATCTATCTATCTATCTATCTATCTATCTATCTATCTATCTATCTATCTATCTATCTATCTATCTATCTATCTATCTATCTATCTATCTATCTATCTATCTATCTATCTATCTATCTATCTATCTATCTATCTATCTATCTATCTATCTATCTATCTATCTATCTATCTATCTATCTATCTATCTATCTATCTATCTATCTATCTATCTATCTATCTATCTATCTATCTATCTATCTATCTATCTATCTATCTATCTATCTATCTATCTATCTATCTATCTATCTATCTATCTATCTATCTATCTATCTATATATCTATCTATCTATCTATCTATCTATCTATCTATCTATCTATCTATCTATCTATCTATCTATCTATCTATCTATCTATCTATCTATCTATCTATATATCTATCTATCTATCTATCTATCTATCTATCTATCTATCTATCTAACTATCTATCTATCTATCTATCTATCTATCCATCTATCTATCTATCTATCTATCTATCTATCTATCTATCTATCTATCTATCTATCTATCTATCTATCTATCTATTGTCCTTTCGAGCCGAAGACGGCACATAGGGCAGAACTACAATCTGAAAAAACAGAAACCTTGCGTGCCAAAGTGGCACATATTGCAGAAATCACTGCTTCTAAAATCTATGGCAGTGTTTCCATAACAATGCTTTTTACAATGACAGCTTGTCAAGCCATCGATCAACCTCCTTAGTCGCCTCTTACGACATGCCTGGAAGGTCACAGTGTTATTATTCTTTACTTCCCACATAATGAGGCCCAGGTAACACACGGGAGATCAAGGTTTACTTATCCCTAAATAGGTACCAGCTTTGTTCTACAAAGAATGACTGACAGCACTGGTGTAATACTGACCACATTACGCATAAATGTGTCGATTGTCAACAAAATATGTGTATTAACGATTTATTCCTTTTGCAACTTTGGATGTCTTTCTTTTATTCATTTCTTCTTTCTTTCCTTCTTTCTTTATGTGCAGCTATTTCTGACATCCTAATGATCTATTTAAGCAATTATTGGATGTCAGACCAGTGTTTGTGATATGTTGAATGTTTTCTGAAATTCATCTTTAACTCCATACATCTGTGCTTGTAATGTCAAGTCTTTCAGCCACTGCTTCATTCTTATCTGTTAAATTATGTGGTAATCTTTTAGTGCATGTACCACAGTACTACTATACAGCTAATATGTACACATTGCTGTATCTAGCAGTCGAACGTGTTTATTTTGTTTTTCATGATTCGTTCTAAGCATGAAAACATTTAGATCACGTGAGAGAGATCTTGAGCCGAGAGGTATATCTTTATCTTACATTAACGATATTAGCTATTTTCTACTTCTTCTTCTTCTTTCCTTCCTCATTTGCCTGCCAGCGTCGAGGGGATATATAATTTGCTGTCTTTTGCTCTTCTGTTCACCTCTGCTGCTGTTAGTGCTTCTAATATTCCATCCATCCCTCTTTTCGTGGTCGACTATTGGGTCTGGTATTCTCACAACGTTTGTTGAAGGCTCGTTGTGTTGTGTGTTTTGATCTTTCTGCTTTGTCACGTGGCCAAACTATTTTATCTATTGTTTCTTTATATATTATATGGTGGGGGCTATTCCTAGCTTTTTCCTCATTTCTTTATTTCTAATATTATCTCTCAGACTGTTTCCTGTCATTCGTCTGACACATTTCATCTCAGTAGAGGTTATTTTACTTGTTGTTCTTGCATCTAGGGTCCAGGTCTGGCATTGGTAGCACAACGTTGGGATGAAAATTGTATTGTATAGTGCTCGGCTTGCCTCCAGAGTTATTTCTCTATTTAACTGTTGAAAAAGCATCAAACGTCTTAGTGTCCAAAGAGCTGATAGATATGTAATTAAACAAACAGAAAAGCTGACATAAATAATACAATCATGGCAAAAATAAAACAATCATGACATAAACATCTCATTAACAAAGCCGAATACCAAATCCTCTCTGTGCGAAAATAAATGGAGATATAAAATGAGATACAACTACTTAACTCTAATTTCAACTGTTTCTTGCCACAGAGTTTCGGTGTTAAATAAACTCAAGTATCACATAATATTATCAGTGACTTCCACAGGAAATGTTATCTGTTCCCGTGATTTGTCTCCATGAATGTTTAGAGCACATTTGAGATAAAAGTAACAATTCCTGCGGGAAAAATAAAGAGAATCAAAACAGAACAACACATATGGTTTAGTTCTAACGGAGCGCACATGTAAAGTTAGTCTAATATTACAAATACAACAAAGAAGTATCAATGAATTACCTTCCCGGTCACCATCATCATGTGCCATACCGAGTGGCGTAGTCAATCATGACCTTCCACAATTTCCTGTCAACAGTGCATCTTCTAACATTGTCGTCCGCGATCGCTCGTTCCATCTATTTTCCCAGTTGGAACCAAATATTCCAATTTTCTTCTTTTCTTGCTGTGTCCGGAAAATGTTGATTGTTTCTTTCTGGTGTTTTTAAGAGCTCTCTTTTTGTATTGGCCTCTTTGAGAATTTCCTCGTTGGTGTTTTTTAGCTGTCCAGGTAACTCTCAACAATATTCCGCGAAATTTCATATATGTGACCTTAATTCTGTTTTCATTTGTTTGTCTATTGTCTACGACATAGCTTCCCTTCCATAGGTCAGATTTCGCTCTAACACAGATGAAATCTTCTTCTTATTTCTATTAACATAGATTTGTTGCGCAAGATGTTTTACATTTTCTGAAATGCTACTTTGGCCTTATTTCTATGGCGCATCTTCCGTCTGATGTTATTATTATGTCCAAGTATTTGAAGCGTTGCACTTGTTTCAGATTTGTCCTATTTATTTTTATGTTTCATAATGCTGATGTTTGTTCGATGACCATTACTTTTGTATTGTTACTGTTTGTACCTTCCATGTTGCTTTCTTTCATTATTATGTCTATAATTTCTTGTCTCAGCTATTAAGACTGTGTCTTCCACATGTCGCAGATTGCTCAAATTGTGACCGGTGACTTCAGTTCCTTTTTCGTTACTATTGATCACGTAATATTTTCGCTGTAAAGCGAGAACTAGTACAGGTGATAGAACATAACTTTGTCTAACTCCCTGTCTCATATATTTGAACTGTGCTGTTTGTTGCCTTTACAGTTCTTTCCTGAGGCATCACTTAAAGGAGTCATCATCATCAAGTACCGGGCCTGCTGGCGTAGGTGATCATGTCTCTCCACAACTTTCGATCTCGACAGTTATTTATCATTTCTGTTGTTGACATTCTGCCAAAGCCATTCTCTTAGCTGTGTGGTATTTTTTTCTCTGTGCTTCCCTCTATCTCTTCGTCCCTCAATTTTCCCAGTTGTCACAATATACTCCAGCTGTTCTCTTCTCATTACATGGCCAAAAAATGGTGATTGTTTCTTCCTAATATTGGAAATTAGCTCTCTTTTTTCTTTCACCTCTTTCAGAACATCTTCATTACACATCTTATCTGTCCATGGTACTCTCTCCCAAGCTTAAAGGAGTAATCTCGCACAAATGGGTTTTGAAGATACATGCACTAAATTGTAGGGTGCAAAACACAGTGCAATATAATTTGCTGATTATAGAACGATAACGATTTTACAAAAAATAAACTTTAATTGGACATCTTCAGAAAACTCATTGTAAAGGTTTAGATTTGTTCCATTGCTGAAACGATTAAAAAGTTAAACACATTTTAAAGTGATTGTGTCTGCCAGGCACGAAATACACGATATTCCTGCCGTTAAATAAACTGTGTTCAATCAATATTTTATTTCTAGCCTTTTTTAAACATGATTTTGTTAACTTGAGAGCTGGACACAAAGTCTGGACAAAAGTGGATAGATTTGGGCAGGCATAGATCTTTCAGATGATAGGTAAAAATAAAACAAATAACTTTAGGTTTATGGGCACTATCCATATTCACAAGAAAAATGTTCATCATTCACAGTTCCTAGAAATTCAACACTCACTGTTATAAGAGTTATGTTTGTGACATTCACCGTCACCAAAATTATGTTCACATTCTCCGTCACAAGAATTATGTTCACATTCACCGTCACCAAAATTATGTTCACATTCTCTGTCACAAGAATTATGTTCAGATTCATCGTCACCAAAATTATGTTCACATTCTCCGTCACAAGAATTATGTTCACATTCACCGTCACCAAAATTATGTTCACAATTAACGTCACAAAAATTATGTTCACATTCTCCGTCACAAGAATTATGTTCAGATTCACCGTCACAAGAATTATGTTCACCATTCACTGGCACAAAACATATATTCACCATTCACCATCATAAGATAAATGTTCCTCAGCACAATATATATATATATATATATATATATATATATATATATTCGCAATTCACTGTCACAAGAAATGTTGCTACTATTCACCATATCACGATATATGTTCACCGTTCAACATTACAATGCATATGTTCACCAATTATATTGAAAGAAGTATGTTTACCGTCTATCATCATAAGAAATGTATTCAACATTTATCATCACAATATATAAATTCATCATCACAAGAAAAAATTTCCACTTTTATCGACACCATAAATATGTTCACTATTCGATGTCACCATAAATATGTTCATTATTCGATGTCACCATAAATATGTTCACTATTCGATGTCACCATAAATATGTTCATTATTCGGATGTCACCATAAATATGTTCATTATTCGTTGTCACCATAAATATGTTCATTATTTGATGTCACCATAAATATGTTCACTATTCGATGTCACCATAAATATGTTCATCAGTATTCGGATGTCACCATAAATATGTTCATTATTCGGATGTCACCATAAATATGTTCATTATTCGGATGTCACCATAAATATGTTCATTATTCGGATGTCACCATAAATATGTTCACTATTCGATGTCACTATAAATATGTTCACTATTCGATGTCACCGTAAATATGTTCACTATTCGATGTCACCATAAATATGTTCATTATTTGATGTCACCATAAATATGATCACTATTCTATGTCACAAGAAAAATGGTCACCAGTCACTCCCGCAGGAAATGCTCACTATACACTTTTACCTAAGGTATTGCCACTATGGATCATCACCAGATGTAATGTTGCAATTCACCGTCATCAGAAATAGTCTGTAGCCTTTAGTTCTGACTGGCGTCATCGCAGTTAAGACATTCCATATCCACTCTACCGCAAGCTCCAGCAAACATCGAAGTGTGTTTCTACTGATTGTTCCAGCCGTGCATTGGTTGAACGTGTTGAGTCCTATTCCACAGAGGATTCTTTTCCAGCCTTCGTCCCTTTTGACGCCGTGTTCCACCAGAAATAAAGTTACTACACACTGTCATTTGAGAGAATTAAAAAAATAAAGCTTAAATCTGACTAACTAGCGGCACTCTTTTCACGGCGGGTTGTTGTATTTAAGCTATAATATTACATCTACGATATGTATGGCTCTATTTTCGCTCGTGTAAGACGGTTTGGTCTAGGCTATTATGTATTTTTTTTTAGGTTTTTTTTTGTCGAACAGGTTCTCTCGTAGCTGATTCTACCAATGTCTGACACACACACTCGGCCACAGAATGAACAAGTCAGCCCCAATGATCCACAGAGTTTTCCATCCTTTTTTCATAAGCCTATTCTCTTCCATGTTTTTTCATAGAACAATCTCAAATGATGTTATGCTATTGTTTATACATGCTCTCCATGATGTGTGATCACTTGCCAGATGTTCCCAGTCGTGTTCACAGATTTATACATAATTTATAAATATCATGATTTATAAATATCTCAATATCGTAGTTTATGTCTACGATAGTATACGAGCATATTGGTGAGGTTTTGTGAATACAGTTTTTCTCTCATTGTAAGAAAACTATTTTTGGAGAATATTTCTAGTTTATGAGAACTACACAATGAACTGTGGACTTTAGCTCAGTAATGTGAGTGTTACTAATGTTACAGGAGCTTAATGTTCATGACAAAAACATGACAAAGTTTACAAAGTGCCAATTACTGAAACACTTTCTGCTTTAAAATACTCAGTTTGTCACCACAAACGTTAAAATCGAAGCATAGATCAGTCTAGTCGACAGGTCATCTTCACTACACAACAAATAGTTACATTGTTGTGTCCATAGCCCATCCTCAGCATTTTTCCTATATAAGAGGCACGCTCGGCACACACTAGCAGACTCAGTGAAAGTGACGTCAACGTAGCTGCACGAGCTCCGTAGCACCGAAGAGAGTTTGTCACCAACTTCTTTAGTCACCGCTTACAACATGCCTGGCAGTTAACAGATGCTCGATAGTATTTCCTACCGCAATCATGGACTTAATACGGGCGTAAACAATTGTAAATTGTAACATCTGATAATCAGCATGTTTTTTTTCTTTAAATAACACTGATTAAAAGAGCAAAATAGCAAGAAAACGAAAATAAATGTGACAAACTGCTGTGATTTCATTTCCGAAAGATGTGTCGAAAAAAATAATTCACCAAAAAGGAACATAAAAATGAAATACAAAAATAATTACAAAAATGAATACAAAAACACGAATCGAAAAAATGTTGTGTCATCTGTTCAACGGATGAAAGTGTAATTACAATTTACGTAGTTTAGGCGGCAAATCGTCACGACAGTAAGTTAATTCTGATTAATTTGATGGCGGTTGCAATGTTTACAAACGCAGTATATAATTGGTTGCTACCAGACGCTAATCTTGCCATTTTGTCTACAAACGTCAATGTTTGAAATTGGGAAAATTATTACAATGATGTAAGGACGCAGTTTAACATTGATTAATAACGGCACCAAAACTCTGCTGTGTTTACCTTCCATTGGAACATGTACCATACACACAGACAGAAAATAGTAAAAAAAATATTTTAAAAATGGTATAAAAGTAAGGGTAATTTTAAAGTTTAGCTACAAAAATTAATGTGATCTCCCCTAATTGTAGAGAAAAGAAAAACAACTTAAGGGTAAAGTCCTATATTACCTTAACTCTAACCTTTACCCTAACCCTAACCCAAAAATAAAATAAAATACGTTAGTAAGGAACACAGATAATTGTTAGTATTTGAGAAACACTAGTTTTGTTGTGACGCCAACTAAGAGAGATCACTCTAATTTATGTCACTAAACTCGTAAATTAAAAAAAAAACTGTAACAAGAAAAAACTATTTAAAAAAAACCGTTGTTGTTGCTATTAGGATCATCATCACTGCACAACGGGCGATTGCATAGGTGTTCCCATAACTCATTAGAGTAAATCCGAGGGGAACCCTAACTCACGTGCACAAATTTGATCACACAGTTTGAAACCCATGGCGATGATAGATTTTTACTGGCAATTATGTCCGGACAGCGGACACATTTAAGACCTATTTTTTCGATTTTAAATGATAAATGTTCTTTAACGTGCGCGAGTGTATTCGGGACCTCATGTGTATTTGGCGTTATCCATGAGGATCTCACAACCCAAGAGATGAAGGGAGGGTAACTTCACGAAAAACCACGGAAATGTGTTTCTTATATTTTGAAAGACAAGTGGAACAATATTAAAGCAGGTAAATGAATTTAAAAATTTGGGAACTTTGTTAACCTCACACGGAAGATGTACAACAGAGGTGAGATGCAGAATTGCTTAGGCAAAAGCAGCTTTCCAAAAAATGAGGAAGATACTATGCAGTCCATTTTTGACAATCGAAACAAGAAAAAGAGTTCTTAAATGTTATGTAGAGTCAGTTTTAACATATGGATGTGAATCATGGACAATAGGAAAACAAGCAAGAAAATCACTGGAGGCTGTAGAAATGTGGTTTTACAGAAGAATGTTGAGAATAGCATGGACACATTTGAAGAGTAATGAAAACGTGCTGAGAGAGGCCAAACCAAAAAGAGAGCTAATTTCCAATATTAGGAAGAAACAATCATCATTTTTTGGCCATGTAATGAGAAGAGAACAAGTGGAATATATTGCACCAACTGGGAAAATTGAGGGACGAAGAGACAGAGGGAAGCAAAGAGAAGAAATACCAGACAGGTTAAGAGAATGATTTGGCAGAAGGTCAACAACAAAAATGATAAATAACTGTCGTGATCGAAAATTGTGAAGTGACATGATCACCCACGCCAGCAGGCCCGATACTTGATGATGATGATGAAAATATTTTGAAAAACCACCAAAGCTGGTGGTGGGATTTGAAACCGGGTCCTTACTTTCCAGAGGTCGGCGTCTTACCTTTAGACTTGTGAAAAAAGTCAAGAGCCCCGTCACGCCAAGTTGCGATTAGGGAATAAGGTGTTAGTGACTATAATTTTTCTTAGACTATTGGAACCCTTTAAATATAATATATAAAAATGCAAATAATCGAAAATTGCAGATGGTTGTTTATCTAACCGGTTCGATTGTCCGACCAAGAAAGAATGAAACAATCGCCTATACGTCAGGTACTCGAAAATAAAGATTTAAGAAAATAGTGGGTGGGTAATAACGTGAAGAGAAGGGGAAAATAGAGGGGGGGAGGTAATATTGGTGAATGTATTTGAAAAAAAAGAAAAATGATTTACCACATTTCAGGGCTTAGATATCTTCACGTGCAACGGGATTTGCTGATTTTTTTTTTAATATTTCAGATAACAATGCTTCTTTTATATGTTAAACATAAATGTAAAAAACAGGAACAAAACAAAAATTGGAAAATATTCATCGACCACAGAAGAGACATTAAACCATCTTGCCTGGAGTGCAGTAAGGTCAATCCTAACATCAATAACCAATGTAGTTTTTGTTTCGTCAGTTTGTTGAAACGGATTTTCCATAAATTTTTCCTTTGACAATCTTTAGACTAGCAGGTTTCAAAAAATCTATTAATAACATTCCGCCTTATTCTTTGGAGGATAAAAGTTCTAAACTCGTCCTTCAGTCGACCAAGCTGGGAAAAAAATGGTACTTTACCATTTGGGTGGATAAAGTTAGTATTGGTTCTCTCAACACATTAAGATATACAATTTGGGTAGATAAAGTTAGTATTGGTTCTCTCAACACATTAAGATATACAATTTGGGTAGATAAAGTTAGTATTGGTTCTCTCAACACATTAAGATATACAATTTGGGTACATAAAGTTAGTATTGATTCTCTCAACACATTAAGATATACAATTTGGGTAGATAAAGTTAGTATTGATTCTCTCAACACATTAAGATATACAATTTGGGTAGATAAAGTTAGTATTGATTCTCTCAACACATTAAGATATACAATTTGGGTATATAAAGTTAGTATTGGTTCTCTCAACACATTAAGATATACAATTAGGGTAGGTGATATCAATAGTGATTCTCTCCATAAAATAAGACGCATGGATCAAGTCGCGTGTGAGACATTCTTTTTTAGTTAAAAAAAAACATTGTTTCATTTTGTAGTTTAATGAAATATCAGAGGACAGCGATTTCCTTAAAGATGGGCCGAAGATAAATGGAGACCAGCACGCTCTATTCCTCAAGAGCAGTAATAACACTGAGCAAAACACGTCATTAACACTTCCAGATGTTACAACGTTAGAAGTGTTTATTTAAAACACGTCACACCAGAAATACAGAATAGGTAATAAGTTCACCATCATCCTAAAACACAACACTTGACAAGAAAATCCCACCATATTCTACCACAGGTAAGACTCAAAGCGGAGTCCAGGTGTGCAAGGATTGATCCGAACATAAAGTGCGTGGTTGATATTATTTATCACATGTCTGCGAATATATGATTTAAAAATAATACTGATCACCTGCTTGATCACAAACTCAGTGTGATATCGATTATGTTATTTTGTTTCAGATGCGAACACCGTCGTTCATTTATTACGGACACGTGCAACCTATTATCCCAATCCACCCTAGTCTAAATGTATGCATGTGATCCTGTTTTAGGCACTCGGAGCATAAGCTGCATTCTAGCCCTCGTGAGAAACCAAATCTGGCTCTAGTTCACGGGACGCTCCGGTGATAATTCCCTTTTTGAGGCCTTTTAACATTACGCATGCCACTTCTGCACATTTCCCGCTCAATGTTTGTGCTCGGAAATAAAGCTGCTTAAAGCTGATATCGACACCCTGGTGATGGGTGTATAGACTTGACAAATTTAATTATTGCTGGCTTGTGTTCATTGTAAATACAACTTTTTTGTTACCGTTGCTTTACGTTTTACTTCAGTCTTGAAGTAAAATTAATTAATGTCTTGTTTAAAATATGAAAAAAAAAAATTCTTTTTTTTTTTTTTTGGTAAGAATTTGGAAAGAAAATTGACAACAGATATTCGCGTCTGTTATTACTTGAAAAAATAAGAGAGAACAAAATAAGAGAGACAAAAATAAGAGAGAAAAAATAAAAAAGAGAGACAAAAATAAGAGAGAAAAAATAAAAAAGAGAGACAAAAATAAGAGAGACAAAAATAAGAGAAACAAAAAGAGAGAAAAAAATAAGAGAGACAAAAATAAGAGAGACAAAAAAAAGAGAGAAAAAATTAAGAGACAAAAATTAGAGAGAGAAAAAATAAGAGAAACAAAAATAAGAGAGAAAAAATAAGCAAAAAAAATTAAGAGAGACAAAATAAGAGAGAAAAAATAAGAGAGAAAAAAAAGAGGGACAAAAAAAAAGAGACAAAAGTAAGAGAGAACAAAACAAGAAAATAATTTCC
The DNA here is from genome assembly GCA_032433765.1 of Megaustenia siamemsis. NCBI lineage: Eukaryota > Metazoa > Mollusca > Gastropoda > Stylommatophora > Ariophantidae > Megaustenia > Megaustenia siamemsis. The sequence continues at coordinate 23,206,689 of JAVIAB010000139.1, forward strand.
AAGCATGTCTTAACGCACATGTGACGTATGATGCTAATGCCTATATATCTGAACATACACAAGCGCATTTTGTGAATGATGTTGTCAGCATCAAGTCAGGCCGCCCTATTTTAAAGAAACAAATCTCCGGTACACATTTTCAGAGGCTGGTGAGTCATGAAGCCATGTCGGTCAGGAAAAGAAAATTAATAAACAAATAACCAGAAAAAAAATGAACATAATAATGAGCACAACAAAAATTATCACAAAAATATAAAAATTAACACGAAAATGAACCGAAAAAAAATAATAATAAAAATGAAAACAAAAATTATCACAAAAATAGAATACCCCCCCCCCCCCCCCCTAAAAAAAATAAATAAATAAATAAAATAAAATAAATAATTAACATAAAATAAAAAATGATATACAAATGCACACAAGAATTCCCAAGGTAAAGAGAAATGTTTGTATGTTAAGATTTTGTAGACAATATTTAAGGTATAGTTTTCTTAAGCTGTGGTTCTAGCGCAAGAGGTATGCATATTGTTTAAAGCTGCTATAAGTTCCAGCCTTAACCGCTTCAGGTCTCACGTTGATGGCAGTGATATCCATAGTTCAAAGTTCATTGTTGTGTTCCTACGTCAGGGGAATTATGTAGATTTAGCTTCAGTAATGTAAGGCTCTTTATACACAGTTTCGCAGCAGGAGGCAATCTGATCATCAGAAGAGGACCCAGGTCGAGCAAGTGTTTGTGACCTTTAGCTTCTTGACACTCTAAGGGAGGTGGGCCCGCCTGAGTTGTGATTCATGGACATTGATCTCCTGATGCATTGAACGGGAAGGATCAAACTGTATTCGGCATTTGATAACAAAACTTATTGTGCGCAACACTTTTGATCGACTCTACAGTCCGTATGAAAGAGGCAAATAATTGCGATGCTGTGGTAAAGCTGATATCAGTGTACAAGTGGTGGGATGTAACATTCAGTGCTCTTAAGGCAATGGTTTTATAAGAAGATGACAGTTTGAGATAAATTAAATGATAACGTTAATTATATTTATAATTATAAGATAACAAATGTGCAGATGGACAAATGACAGACTTGTACAAGACCTACTTTATAAACAGTGCATTTCCGTTCAGAACGAGGTAGACCTCAAATATCAAATAATTTGTTTTGAAAATACAAAAACAACAGTCTTTCCTGCATTTGAATAGTTTCTATGGGAGCTGTACATGAATGCCCGTACATTTGTTGTTGGTCAAAGTTGTTATTAACATTCATGAGTCATAAAAGGAAACCATGAAACATCAATTACCCAAACTCGTCCTATCTTGATGAAAAATTGTATGATGATGATGATGTACAGCCAAGTTTAATAAGAGATGAAGTGGATGGAAAGCTCATTTTAAATGGATTAGATGAGGGAGGGGGGGGGGGTTGTTGCACATAGAGCCTGGAATGGATGAGGTGGACAGAAATCATCATTATCAAGTACCAGGACTGCTGGCGTAGGTGATCATGTCTCTCCACAACTTTCGATCTCGACAGTTATTTATCATTTCTGTTGTTGACCTTCTGCCAAGCCATTCTCTTAAGCTGTATGGTATTTTTTCTCTTTGCTTTCCTCTATCTCTTCGTCCCTCAATTTTTCCAGTTGTTACAATATATTCCAGTAGTTCTCTTCTCATAACATGGCCAAAAAAATGATGATTGTTTCTTCCTAATATTGGAAATTAGCTCTCTTTTGCTTTGACCTCTTTCAGAACATTTTCATTACTTTTCTTAGCTGTCCATGGTATTCTCAACATTCTTCTGTAAAACCATATTTCTATAGACTCCAGTGATTTTCTTGTCTGTTGTCCTATTGTCCATGATTCACATCCATATGTTAAGACTGGCTCTACATAACATTTAAGAACTCTGTTTCTTATATTTTGTATATCCATGAGGATCTCACAACTCAAAAACAAAATATATTATACCAAAAAAAGAATTAATTATCGGGTCGATTCTTGAGTGCGAGAAATGAAAGTAATATATAGATGTGCCTTTATAAACATTTGCTCGATGATAATAGGAATAAAGAAGGCAGAATCTTTTTTTTTCTTTTTCGTTCGCTCGCTTTTACCTCTGACGAAGTCCCTAGAGACTAGGAACTTAATTTTGCGTGTTAATCCATTTTTCCCTGGCAGCCGTGTGCACAGGGGGCCCTCGCCGCACAGGTAGATAACTCCGACTTCGAAGGTACTCATATTTTTTCCGTCGATGAGTAATTGACGTTTCAAGCCGGGCCTCGCTGCTGAGACCCGGGTTGATTCCCGCAGAGAGAAATCATAAATAAAAATCCCAAACCAGTGTAGCCGGGATTTGAACCCACAACCTCTCTGTCTCGAGGCCGGCGTCTTGCCTCGAGACCAACCAGTCCTCCAGACAGCTTAAGAGAATGGCTTGGCAGAAGGTCAGAAGGCAGAAATGAAGAGTAAACTAGGCTTAATGTTAACCTTGAAAGATAAAACTGAAGAGTGTCTGCACTATAACCCTATATCGCCACATAGCTTGTAGACAGCTTTGTTGATTTAGGACCAAGGAATATAACTATATGTATTTTGTGTATAATACCAGAGACACGGATTCGATAGTTCCGTCATCCATGCAGCATAAAAAGGAGTTCTGGTTTCATATTGTCCTGATCGCGACATTTCTGGGAAGTATACTTACAATTTTAAAATCTCGTATGCCTAAAGAGTAGGATTGATTAGGAGTCATACCCGACTGGACTACCGACGTTCGGACAACCCGTGTTCGATTCCCGCTGGGAGCAGTGTGAATTGTACTCGTGGTTGGAAAAAAAAAATACCCCCACGGTCGACCCAGCCGTTGGCAGAAATGGGTACCAGGGTTAAGGTAAGGAATGTATCTTCGCATCTGAGTTTCGATGCTTGAGGCGACAGAAATATCCGAACATTTCTGGATAGGCGACCGAGCACATATGGGTGTAAACTCGCGTACTAAGACGCCGGTTCAAGTCTCGTACTTTACCTTTAGGAGCCATATTGAGTCTTTTAATCAATAGTTCACGAGAAGAAAACCAACTTTATATGAGAAAGCGTAATTACAGTGGTTTTTGTTTGAATGTGAAAGATAGTCCAAGACTAACATGGACGAGTAACATTAAAAGATAGACAAATCAGCCTATGACAACTTGTACTATCAAAGCAAGAGACAGAGCGGAATGTCGCTCCATGGTAGCCAACCCTCGATGCGGAGACGGCACTCAGTGATGATGATGATGTGAACGATGTAAAACAGAAGAGAATCACGACTGCTATGCCAATAAATATTGCAGCAGGATAGATACATGATTAAATAAGAACCGGACACTATTACAAGAACTACTATACAGTAAAGAAGCAAGGAGCGGGGAAGAAAAATTTTAAGAAGAAGTAGAAAGGAAGAGAAAGAGAGAGTAGAAAGGCAGATCAAAGTCACAGTCACATCTTTGGATGAAGATGTTAAGTAAAGAGGCATTACGAACCAGACGTAAGTTAGTCCGTAAAGAGTGATTTTCAAAGTGAGTCATTGTGTAGCTGTTTTAAAAAAATTCAAAAGATGTACCAACTGCTTTTTCGACTAAAGAAAAGAAGAACCTGAAGAAGAATAAATATCACATTACATGATATATTTATACAACTCTATTTGTTGTATGTACCTCTTTCTCAACATTAAATATGTATATAGCAGCACTCGTTTATATTTGTAAACAATTTAACAACAAGAAAACGTTTCATTTTGTAACCTCGTGGGGAATAGTTATTATTGCCAATGTTTGTCATCCCTAGGGTTTTTGACAAATTTAATGTCGATATGGTCAGTATTATTATATATGGTCAAACCACTCACTCTAGTTCCGATAAAAGAAGAATTCCTGGTTGAAGTTTTCAGAGTTTGTAAATAACAGTCACCATTGTTAGAAATTTGGAGCCACGATAGCTCAGTGGTTAGTGAACAGGACTATAAAGGACAAGGGGTAGGGTTCGATCAAACCGACGGCTTCCGGGTTCACCCAGCCTTAAATGGGTACCGGATTTTTTTCTGGGAATGTAAAGCAGCACGGGCGTAATACCGACCACATTACCCCAAAAATCATGTGCTGAAGGTCTGTAAAATATAGGGTCACTAACACCATATTTCCCTATACACCACTTGGCGTGACGAGGGTACTTTACTTACTTTACTATTGTTAGAAATTGTAACAGAAATTGCCATGTCAGCAGTCTAATATTCTTCTATCACTACGTCAACGTAGCTCTAACTCCAAGTATATTAAAGTGTTTGAAGGGAACAAGTGGTCTGTTGTAAAATACACTCCTACAACGTATGATGACATTTTACAACAACAAAAAAAACACAACAACACTGACGTTTCGGGTTACAAGCGGCCTTTTTCAGAGAACGAGAAAACACAAATGAACAATGGAATGAAGATGAACTCAACTACTTATAGCATCGGTTCTCAACCTGTGGGTCGCGACCCCTTTGGGGTCGAATGCCCATTTCCAGGGGGTCGCCAAAGGCCATCGAAAAACACATTTTTTTGCACATCAACACAAAATTTTCCATTTTCGTCAAAACTTATTTTGTTTTATTTATTAACATTTTTAATAATTATTTCACCAAATACTTGTTTATAAATAAAGCTAACAATTCTAAACCATGTTTAATTAAATGTAAACTCAAGTTTCATTCGCTAACACATTGAAGTTATTGACTAATTTTTGAAAGTTACAGCGAATCACAAAGCAGCTTACAAATAGTTGCAAATTGTCAGAACTTTCAATTTGTAAACGATCGCATTGTGCATGTTTAACTTGTCTCGTGTTTACTGTGTACTTAACATTTTATAAACGTTTAAATTATCACAGAAATTGTTGTGATTAATGCTTTTGAAGTACAGAGACTAATTATAAATAACTGTTAAAGATATTGAGGATATATTTATCAACTCAGCCAACTGAGTTTGTGTGTAGTCACATTAAATATTAAAGAGTGTGTTTACTTTCACTTTCACTTTTCCCAGTAAATGAGTAAAACATATCACACAGTTAAGTTACCCAATGACATGGATCGTGTTGATAAAAACGTTACCGGTAAGAAAAGAAAATATAGTGAGGATTTCTTACAATATGGGTTTACCTCAATTATTACAGCAGGAATTGAGAAACCGCAATGTGTTATTTGTTGTGAGTGTCTATCAGCTGAATCTATGAAGCCGAACAAACTAAAACGTCATTTTGATAGCAAACATCCGTCCTTTGTCGGCAAGGATATCAACTAATTTAGAAGTAAAGTTGATGGACTTAAGAAAGCCAGACTTGACACTGGTGGTAAGTGGCACAAACAAAACGTAGCAGCCGTTGAAGCTTCATATTTGGTGGCACTTAGAATCGCCAGAGCTATGAAACCTCACACAATTGCTGAGGATTTACTGCTGCCAGCGGCCAAAGACATTGTTCGAGTTATGATCGGAGACGAATATGTAACAAAACTGAGTGCAATTTCCTTATCTAATGACACTGTCCGCAGAAGAATAGATGACATGTCTGATGATATTCTTGAGCAGGTAATCCAGGAAATTAAATCTGCGCCAATTCCAATTTTTAGTATCCAAATTGATGAATCTACTGACGTTGCAAACTGTTCACAGTTATTGGTTTACGTGAGGTACATTTATGATGGCGACTTTAAAGATGAGTTTCTTTTTTGCAAACCTCTTGAAATGACAACAACTGCCCGTGATGTATTTGACACAGTTGGTTCATTTCTGAAAATGCATATGATTTCTTGGGAAAAAGTGTGTGGTGTTTGCACAGATGGAGCTCCGGCTATGCGAGGATGTCGATCAGGATTTCAACGTTTGGTACTGAATGAGTCACCAAAAGTCATCGGAACTCATTGTATGATTCATCGGCAAATATTAGCAACGAAGACGCTGCCACAAGAGTTACAGGAAATAATGAAAAGCGTCATAAGTTGTGTCAATTTTATAAAGGCGAGCACTTTAAACAGTCGACTATTTTCACAACTGTGCAACGAATTTGATGCGCCGTACAATACTTTGCTATTTCACACTGAAGTGAGATGGTTGTCGAGAGGAAAAGTTTTAAAGCGGGTTTTTGACCTGCGTGATGAACTCAAAACGTTTTTTAATCAGAAAGCAAGACCGCAGTTCGAAGCACTTTTCGTCGATAAAAATAAACTGCTTAAACTAGCTTATTTGGTTGACATCTTTGCCATCTTGAATGAGTTAAATTTATCACTGCAAGGACCAAATGCAACATGCCTTGATCTGTCTGAAAAGATCCGATCATTCCAAATGAAACTTCAGCTGTGGCAAAAAAAATTGGATGAAAATAAAATGTACATGTTGCCTACATTATCTGCTTTCTTTGAGGAACATGACATTGAACTAAACATAAGGATTACAATGATAATTTCTGTGAAACAACACATGCACATGCTTGATGACGAAATTTCATTGTACTTTCCAAATTTACCTGAAACCCCATTTGCTCTTGCCAGAAGACCTTTCACAGTCAAAGTTGAAGATGTTCCTGAGATAGCACAAGAGGAGTTTATCGAACTTATTAACAACGATGCAGCAAGAACTGATTTCTCTACAATGCCACTTACACAATTCTGGATCAAGTGTTTGCAGTCATATCCTGTTCTGTCTGAGACAGTGTTGCGTCTTCTTCTTCCATTTCCAACAACATACCTTTGCGAACAAGGATTTCCCAGTTTGTTAGCTATCAAGTCTAAATACAGAAGTAGACTTCTTGTGCAAGATGATCTCCGTTGTGCTCTAGCAAAGACTGCCCCGAGAATTTCTTATCTGGTGAGAAATAAGCAATCTCAACCTTCGCATTGACGTTGGCTTTTTACGCATACTTTCGCCAAATGTAGCAATAGTGTTATTAAAAATGCTGATAGTGATAGATTAGACTTAGTATCTGCCGATAGTGATAGATTAGACTTAGACTTATCTGTTTGATAACTTACTGTCGGAAGAAACTATCTGTGATAAGTGACAGTCTTACGTTTGATAACCAATAAAATAAAGTAAAAAATAATAAAAAAAAATTTTATGGTCAGTGTGATTATTGGTGACTAAAGCTTGTTAAATTGTTAGTTGCATCAGTGAAAATTTACAAACTGATTGGATAAACATTTAGTATTGTTTTCTACATAAAATAATTCAATTTGGATTACCGTGATGACATCTTCAGGCTGGTAAGTTGGCCAGTATGATTTCAATTTTTACTTTAGCACTTTTGTTTTTGTTTTTTTTTCATTTAACCTCATTTTATTTTCTACATAACTCCTAGCCTCTTTTTATGAACGAAATCTTATTTCCTGTTCAGTTCTGTACAAATTAATATGCCATTTGCCTATGTAATGCAAAAATTAGCATGTATGTTAATATTTATGTTTAATTAAGTCATTAAGTTCAATTTACAACAATGCAAAATCCTGCATATCAAATACATGCATTACGATTCATAAGTACCAAAATATCAGTTATAAAGTAGTTAGTAGCAAGAAAAATAATTGTATGGTTGGGGGTCGCCACAAAAATGAGGAACTGTATTAAGGGGTCGCGGCATTAGGAAGGTTGAGAACCGCTGACTTATAGAATGAGCGGAACAAGTAGATCAAGGAGAAATAAAAAGTGGAATTAGAAATGAGATGATAAAACAAAATGGAGATACACAAAATTATACAAGAATTAAAACTAATAATTAATAAAAATTAGTGAAATAAAAAAATAATGAAACAATAAATAATGCAACACTTAGCTGATACTCGATCCAGAAGCTCCCAATTATTTGCCTGCTCCCATATTAAAATGGTTGTTGAACCTTAATTATTTCCTTATATACTACAATTCAAGGAATGGAAGATAAGTAGGTACAGCACTGTATCAGATGAGCAATATTATGACGTTTATCTGCATCGGTACTGACGAAATAATAACAGTTAGTTACGGATGAATGTATTTGTTAGTGCTCCACTTTAATGTCAGAATCCATGGATGAACAGTCAACAACAAAATTGATACGATGCACCGTGGACGGAAAATTGTGGAAGATCATGATCGCCTACGTCAACCGGTATGGAACATGCTGATGATGAAGTTTTTTATTCTTCTCTTCGTCGTCCGTCCTTAGGGCGTTAAATGGGTGATGTAGGCACCCGTCCCGTTTACAATAAGTTGGACACGATGCTCATCCATTCAGCATATCCAACTTAATAATAGCATTTTTGGGGTTGTGGTATTTCCTTCCCCCTTGAAACGATTCTCTTGTCCAGGCCGGCTGGGTAATTTCAAAGGCCTCCGCAGAAAGATGGAGTTGGAATGTCTCATATGTTCCCTTTACTAAATAGGAATAATCAATGAGCTATAGGTCGCTGATCGCATTGAGCCAATGTGTTGTCCATGCCTTGGCCCTACAGGTGAGATAATGTTACACTTTTGCTAATCATCTGTCAGGTAAAAAATGTATAGCTAGATGCCTTTGAACCGCGCTTTAAGGGTGTACAATCGAAAGAACATTCCAGAGCTGTAACTAAAGTTTTGCTCTTGCTGTCCTAAAACGCGCTTAATAAATTGTATCAATTTTTGTGAATATCATCGCTTAGATACAGAAAACACTGAAAGTTCCGGTAAAAAAAGTTTCACGACATTCTTGGAAATTAACACACATACTCGTACACGTACACATGAACACACAAAGACTGCAGCGGCAAAAGGGTTTGCTTGAGATCAGCAGGGCTGGAGAAAAATAAAACTTTCGGTTAGCAATTGTGTTTTAGTAGGGACATTTATATGAATACTAAGGGTTCAGTAGTATAACAGTAGCTCGCTGGCTATGCGATTAAGTGAATTCAGGTTTGATTGCAGATTGAATATCTCCAGCTAAAAAAATAGTACCTGACTCTATGAGTTAGTGAAGATAAATAATAGCACGGAAGCACATTGGCCCCATCACATCAAAGTGTTGTGGACTAGCGTGGTGAAATGTAATACTTCACTCTCAAATGGAAACCTTTTACTTAACTATTGTCATAATAGACAGCTGCGAGCTAATTAGATCACTTTGAAATTAGATCAGGAGTAAGACAGGGGTACGTACTATCTTCCAAAATTGTTTATTGTCGACATGGACTACATGTGTAAGTTAGCCAACCCATCGCAGACATACTGCTTTTTCAACCAAAGAGGTGAAGAACCTGCAGAAGAATACATGTAACATTACAGGACATAGCGATCCTCTATTTGCAGACGATCGGGTGCTAATACACGACAAATCAGAAGACGTATAAGAAGATTTCATTAGACCTAACTGCACAGACACTCAATACGAAATGAAAATCAATAGCAACAAAACAGAAGTCATTAATATCGTAAAAGAGGAACAGAACATCAACATAACGATCGACGCCAGAGAAATAAAACAAGTGTGTAAGAGGCATACAAATAAGACAGAAAGACCAAAACACAACACAGCGAGCCTTCAATAAACGTTGCAAGAACACCAGAGACTGTAGTCAACAACGAAAAAGATGGATTGACGGAATATTAGAAACACAAGGAAACGTAATAACATAATAGCTGGACAGGCCAACAGAAGAACAAAAGACCGCACATTATATTTCCCCGGTACGCTGAAAGGCAAATGAGGGAGGAAAGAGGAAGAAGATTTATCATCATAACTCCTTTGTTGAATATAATGTAAACACAGGCAGTGGTATCATGAAACAGGAGTACGCGTAATAAGAAGATTGATTTTGCGAAGTGGTTCTAAGCTAGTTTGTTAGAGTTTCTGGTCTTGATCGACTCCAAGCAGCTGAGAGTTTTTTGTTTTTTTCCTGGCCCTACACAGTTCCACACACTCACTGAAAATAGATACCAGGGATTTACCTGTTGAAATGAGTGTGTCCTGACCTACTGCTGACATTACTCATAAATGAGCGGAAAGTTGTTGAAAAACATGGACATTAACTACTCCTATGGCTTCAAAGGTCCCTCTCTTTACGGCATTGTCCCATTTTTGAGGACGGTCGGGGGGATGGGGCTACTTGACAAAGAGAATGAAGGCCACGTTCTAGTGCTGTCGCTACTAGTGTTGGAGTTCAGTTGTTAATTTCACCCCTGTCATAAAAAAAAATGACTTAACCAGAGATCCGAACCCCCACTTTTCTAATTTGGTGCACTACTGGGTTATCGATTCTGTCACCAGCTCTCCTTCGAAGGTAGTGAAATAAAACCTGACTATCAGGAAAAAATCCGAGGAGGAAAGACCCACATAAAAGCGTAGTTTCTAATGTCATATTTCCTGTATAAATGTTGGCACATTTTATTTGTTAAAGGTTATTTGATGTGAGGCATTACGTAGTTCTAAATATCTGTGTTTGGTGTATAATGTAACGAGCTCAATATCATGATAGTTACGACAGTTGCTATCTCGTCTATATTTAGAAAGATCTACTTTTGTTTTGACGAGGAATTGGACATTCATTGAACATGCAACACGAGACCCACGGGCCAACCACGGAAAAGATGGATAGATAGAATATTATAAACGCTAAGAAATATAACAGCAGAGGTCAACAGAGGAGCACAAGACCACCAATTATATCACCTCTTGATCCTGAAAGGCAAATGAGAAAGGCAAGGAGAAGAAGAGAAGACAATTCAACACGCAAGTGTCATTCTATAGAAGAGTGTTTGGAGATTCATGCAGAATGAATGGAAGTAATGAGAATGAATTTTGAATAAAACTGTTTACCTATAAAACTATAAGAATACAATAGAAGTGGCTTTATAAGATAGTCTGCCTTTTCTGAACATGGCAATGAAAGAGGAACATTTTCTAACAACAAGAAATGTAGAAGTGAAATGAGACATGGTATGGTAAGAGGTACATATTCTAATAACAAGAAATGTGGAAGTGAAGTGAGACATGGCATGGTAAGAGGTACATATTCTAATAACAAGAAATGTAGAAGTGAAATAAGACATGGTATGATATGAGGTACATATTCTAACAACAAGAAATGTAGAAGTGAAGTGAGACATGGCATGGTAAGAGGTACACATTCTAATAACAAGAAATGTAGAAGTGAAATGAGACATGGTATGATATGAGGTACATATCCTAACAACAAGAAATGTAGAAGAGAAGTAAGATATAGCATGATAATAGGAACATATTCTAATAACATGAAATGTAGAAGTGAAATGAGACATGGCATAGCAAAAGGAACATATTCTAACAAGAAATATAGAAGTGAAGTGAGACATGGCATGGTAAGAGTTACAAATTCTAACAACAAGAAATATAGAAAATAAGTGAATCATGTCATGATAAGAGGAACATATTCTACCAACAAGACATGTGGAAGAGAGGTGAGACGATGAATATACTCGGCAGTGCAACAGCTTCACATGTAAGAAGACCAAAATTAGAACGTATTGTTCATAGCATTTCACCTGGTAAATGGACAGACATGCGTTGTGTCAAGCCGTGATTTCTGCTCATTTTAGTCCGATACATCCATCTTTGCTATGGGTAGATTTGTCTAACAACTTCTTGCTCGTCGGCGTGTATTTGTTACCTACTCTTTTTGACTTTTCGTAGCCTAATGTCTTTTTATGCTTTTCGTCGTTTCGGAAAAGTTCCCACTGTTTGTCTCGGTATTCAAACCTGGAGCCTTCCTATCCAGAGGCCGGTGTCTCACCTCTTAACCACTCAATTGCCCAAATGTACAACTGATAAAGAAGTCTGTACCAGAAACACATGGAGAGACATGACAACCAACGCCACAGGTAACGGAGCTCATTAATGATAATCTATCCTACCTGTGGAGTGCTAAACCTAATGTCGGAATGACAAAATTATAAGAGAAAGATGCTGTCACACATGGGTGATTATCATCATAATCAAGTACCGGGCCTGCTAGCGTAGGTGATCATGTCTCTCCACAATTTTCGATCTGGACAGTTATTTATCATTTTTGTTGTTGACCTTCTGCCAAGCCATTCTCTTAAGTTGTCTGATCTTTTTTTCTCTTTGCTTACCTCTATCTCTTCGTCCATCAATTTTCCCAGTTGTTACAATATATTCCAGTTGTTCTCTTCTTATTACATGGCCAAAAAATGATGATTATTTCTTCCTAATATTGGAAATTATCTCTCTTTTTGGTTTTGGCCTCTTTCAGAACATTTTCATTACTTTTCTTAGCTGTTCATGGTATTCTCAAGATTCTTTTGTAAACCACATTTCTACAGACTCCAGTGATTTTCTTGTTTGTTGTCCTATTGTTAATGATTCACATCCATATATTCGACTGGCAACAGAAAACCACCGTCATAAGTTCTTTGTACAATCATGAGTGCTTTATAGGTAGTTTGATATCGTGATATTGAAGAACGTAACAAGGCGCTGACAAACAGCAGTTAACAGGACGAATATAAAAGGTATCCATCAAGTGGATTATTTTCCCAGTAAATGTGGAATGTGTCAGCAATGATCACATACAAATTTGGATCTATTTGTTTCAATTTTAGATGCACATAACAGATTCTGAAAGCAGCCTATGAATCGTAATGGACAACTAGCGTCAATATCAATGAGAATTATTCATGTCAACTGTTCCAGAAAAACAAATAACAACAGTAAATGAATATTTTTACGAAAAGAGTATTTCGAGGCAACGGTTTAACTAAAGAACATTTTAGGGGAGAAGTATGTTTACAACACTTGGAAAAATACACATATTTAAAAAAAACAACAAATAAAACATAAAGAATAAAGGACAGACTGAAGTAGAAACTCCTTAACATATTGCCTTGCCACAAGAGACATACACTTCAACAAACTTCTAGCTGAGCAACGTACACGATTGCTATCATTTGCGATGTATTTGATACATGCGTACTCGTGACTAAAGCTTAAGGTTACGATTACAACTCGAGAACAAATTGTATCTCTGTATTTCCTATTAAGACAAGCATCGCCACGGACAAGATAAAAAGACCCACTACCAAGCCTGGTTGACTGAACTGGAATAAGATGGAGGGAGACCAAACCATTCCCAAAACATGTCGCTAAGAATGTGTCGGGCCTTATACAGCAGATAAGCCATTGCATCTCCCTTGTCTACAAAAAACTGTTACACAAATCAACGAACGACCCCTTTTAGGACCAGCCATGAAAATGAGAATGAAAAAGACAATCATAAAAGAAGGAGCACATTTTTGTGACACTGGTCCATCCTCTGAGGAAATGCTCACCTCCATTTTTTCCGGAATTTGTTTGCATTTTTTAAAATCTTTTCTTGTCTAAACGGAATTAGCTTCTATGAGATGAGATTGATTGATTAGGTTGAAGAAGGAGAAACATCGCTGCGCTCCTGACAAATCATTGATGTCCACTTCCCCAACAAATCTTCCATAAGAAAACGATGGCAAGAGTATTATGTATGTGTACTGATAACTGGGACTTCCGGTCAATATGGCGGATAGGCCCTGTCTGAAAATTGTTCCTTGTTGCAGTTTTCTCATATTCAAAACCCAGCTTACTGTTGGAGCTACTGAGTTTTGTGCTCTGTGCACACCGTGCGCTGTGTTTTTCATTCAAATTGTATTTCAATATTTCGATTGTATACGATGAATGATGATATCGTATGGCGAAGGACAGTTTAATTGTGTTTACTCTCGGTGCCGCTTTTCCCTATGTTTTTTGGCGTGTGCTGTAGATGTTATGATGTTGACTGCAGCTGCATTTCGTTGTTTGGATCCTTCAATGAGATGACTCCACTGGCACTGGTGGTTGAGTAATTATGGATTTTACTTCGTTTGCAGTGATGCCGGGGCCTTCGACTAACTATATCTGCAACAACAACTGATAACTGATCGTGCAAACTACACTGTTTGTGCTGACGTCTCAAGCAATTTCTCACGTGTGCATCTTTTTCTTTCGTTTCACGATTATATAGCTTTAAATTGTCGTAGTCGAAGGGGATGATGGTGATTATCATAAAGTCACTGAGTCGCCGCGAGTAGTTTGATCTTAGATCCAGCATAATATTGTAATGAACTATGGTGCCCTTCTTGATTTTCCGCCTTCAGCCAGAGAAATTGGATCTTGTACATAATAGAGGTGATGGACTACTAGGTCTTCTCTATCAAAAGGGGCCACCACAGTGGTGCCTAGAAAGATATTTTTTTTCTTCTTATAAAATGAATAACCATGGGGGTTGTTACCCACTACAGATACATATGTGTTCAATTATATCTATTTCTTTCTATATTCAGTCATTCATTAGGACTCTGGAAAGTTGAGGTATGTCCATTTTATGTTATCTTCACATCTCTTTCTCTGCCTGTCTCTCCTCGCTTCTTTCACAATTCCTTGAGGAACGATCCTTGCTTCCGGTTGGTGCGGAGGGCCAAGATGTCTGACTAGTCAAATCAGGTTAGAGACTATTGACGATTTTGCTGCAATGTGTGTGTTCAATTAAGGCTTTCTGGTCTGGATTTTCGTTTGCGGAGACAGTGGTGGTCTGGTTGCATTCACCTGACAAAAGAATCAACATATTTGTTATGCCAATTAGCGGAGATTTGTGCTGCAGGCGACTGACAGTTGATTGAAATGGAACGGTACCAAGCCCTGGGTTTGATCTGTGTTCGACTGTAAATTTTCCACCTGCTGGACCAAGTGACGGATCGAGAGTGTCACTGAAGTAGAGACCTGTCGTCATTTGTTGGAACAGCGGATCTTAGGGGACATGTACTACCACCAAATATACGGACTCGTCGCGAACGCATGCAGGTAGTGATGCTCTGATCCTTTCGGCGTCACGGTCAGATATGGTTCGCGGTTAAGTGCTCTTCTATTCGCCTCTTCTGCTACTATATCTCCGAGTGTTTCTAGCACTTCGTTTGTACACCTTTTTCTTGGTGGGACTCATGGTTGTATCGTTTTGTTGGTAACTCGTTCTATTAGATTGAGTTCATTATGCTTTATCATATGCCCGAACCACTTGGATCTGTTGTCGCTTTATGTATTCAATAGCTGGATCCGTTTCTAGTCTCTTCGTAACTCTTCAAATTATGATTGTATCTTATCTCTCAGGCTGTTTCCTGTCATGCCTCTGACACACTTTATTTTTGCGGTGGTTATTTTTCTATTAGTTCTTGAGTCTAAGGTCCGTGTCTGACACTGGTAGCACAACGTAGGGATACAAATAGTGTTATAAATAGTTGCTATCAAAATACACTTTGAAATCAAAAAGCTGATGGGGAAGTTTTTGGTAAATATAAAAAGATGAAATAAAAGAAACACTCGAAAGAATGAAAGCGGAATAAGCCAACCAAAGAAATCAAGGCCTATACTATTACCTCGGTGATGTTGCAAGTTAAACAAAGAAGGATGGATGTAGATTATTTTTCTTTTTTGTTGTTTCTATTTTAAATTTTAACACATTTTATTGCTCTTTACCCTTCTCTGATAATCCTTCCGAAATGTAATCGTCTCAAATATTTTGGGAACATTTTTTAAGGTTTTTACGTTAGGCCGTTTTCCCAGATTTTGTTTGTATTTATTTGGTTTCCATTCTATCGGTATTTTCCTTGTTTGATACGCGAGTACACTTTATTAGTCGTCGAAACATAGCAGGAAAGAAGAGGAATATAAATAAAATGTTTTGGTATGAAGTGGCAAAGTGATGTTTATTTCCTATTACGCTGCCACGTTATGTTACAACACTCAGGTTATGGTTTTGTAGATAAATAAATGTGACCTCAGGACACATTTCAGTTTGTCACCTGACATATACGCGACCCATAGCAGATCACTCATTTCTGCATATTTCGGCTGAAGTCTAGTATTTAAAATAAATTAATGTACCTCTACAGTCTTGAAGCGAGATTTTTATGCTCTATGATGGAGACTAACATCGCCTTTTGTTGGTCTAGATGTCTATTATTCTGCACTAGCCTGCTACTAAAGATTTGAAATATTCTTCAACGAAACAATGAAATGAAAGAGTCTTGTATAAATCTCCAGCAAACTAGTCAAACAAAATGAAATGTTTGTAATGCAAACTCGCAGGCCTTTATTTGTATCCACTGTCTGGCTCTAAATGCTTGACCCAAAAGATCTAACCTTCGACTCGACAAAGCGTTCAACATGTCCTTCTCACTAAACGTCCAGTCAGTCAATGTTGAAACAAAAGCATACTTGTTGTATATTTGTTACGCAGTCCACATCAGATATAAAAAAAGGTCTGGAGAGCAATGGAAATTAGGAGATCACCGGCTCAGTCTTACCACACCGCCTCACACGCTATAGAAAGAAACAAAAAGACCCTATGATGCGGCAACCGAGGCACATACAGTTGATACTGGATTGTCTGAAAATGATCTTCCTGTTTGTGTTAACTAATGCTTTTAAAGAATTAAATTGTTGGAGGAATTAATAATCAAAACTACATAACACGGAACACGATGATTGTTCATATCTCAATTAATGATTCTTCTTCTTTCCCTCCTCATTTGTCTTTCAGCGTTGAGTGGAGATATAATCTGCGGTCTTTTGCTCTTCTGTTCGCCTCTGCTGCTGTTATGTTTCCTAGTGCTTCTAATATTCTATCGATCCATCTTTATCGTGGTCGACCCTTGGGTCTGCTATTCTCGCAACGTTTATTGAGGTAATGATTAAATGGTGTAAATGTCTGTTTCTTAAAATGTGTATGTTCACTAATAGTTTTTTGTTTATTAAGTTTTTTTTGTCGTCAAGAAATAACAAACAGCTGACTTATCAGTTTAGAATAATCTTCCACATCATCGACTCGAGTTGTTGATTATTAACTCTAATATCTAAGTTGATTTCTCAAATAGTTATTTTCCAGTAGTTTGGCATGGGCCTTGCATAGGCTGAAGTGAGGGCTATATATAACGCTATGTGATGAAATTATCGATCAGAATTCCACTTACAAAGGAAACCTTTTATCAAGACGGACTTGTTTAAATGACTAATATTGATCGACTAGACAAGATTCGATCGCTTTGAATTTTCAGATCTTTACTGTTACCTGGTTGCTGTTTGGCTGCAGGACCGTCTCTCTTTATGTCTGCAGGTTTGTCTAGACTCATCAAAATAGCCGCTTCATTTTTGTTTTCTTTTTCCAGTTGAAAATCAAATACACTAAGAAAAAAGTAGGTCATTACTGATCTATAAAGAAATATCTACATGGTCTAAGACCAGGCTTCAACATTTTGCTGCAGACTGTGCGGCGAGCAGGCCCTCATTTTTGTCTTATTTACTTTATATATTTTTGTTTTGTCTTCAGCGTTGAGAGGAGAGCAAACGTGGGCTGTTTTTGCTCTTCGGTTGGCCTCTTTTGATGTTACGTTTCCGAGAGTTTCTAGCGTTCCAGTTCTCCATTTCTTTTTTTTAAATTTTATTTTGAGAGCACTCATTCGGCAGCGTGTTTTCGTAGCGTTTCCTGCTAGCTTCGTAGATGTTGATTAGTTGTTTATGACTTTCTGTTGTTGCTCTTGATAGGATCATAATCACCGAACGAATCCATTGAGGCTGCTGTATCACCACGAGGATCTCGAGAAAAATCAAAGGTCAAGGAGGTTCGAGGCAATCAGGCACGAACTTCGTAGCTCGGTTTGGGATTCACGGTGTGGATCGGTTTTTGCTGACAGTGGCCACAATTTAGCCCCTACTCTTTTTTATTATAATCATCAAGAGTTCCTTAACGTGAGCGAGTGCACACGGGAGCTCCTGTCTATTGTCGTTATTCAAGAGCTCTAGACATCGGATCTCACAACCCAAGAGCTCTAGACAACGGATCTCACAACCCAAGAGCTCTAGACATCGGATCTCACAACCCAAGAGCTCTAGACATCGGATCTCACAACCCAAGAGCTCTAGACATCGGATCTCACAACCCAAGAGCTCTAGACATCGGATCTCACAACCCAAGAGCTCTAGACATCGGATCTCACAACCCAAGAGCTCTAGACATCGGATCTCACAACCCAAGAGCTCTTGACATCGGATCTCACAACCCAAGAGCTCTAGACATCGGATCTCACAACCCAAGAGCTCTAGACATTGGATCTCACAACCCAAGAGCTCTAGACATCGGATCTCACAACCCAAGAGCTCTAGACATCGGATCTCACAACCCAAGAGCTCTAGACATCGGATCTCACAACCCAAGAGCTCTAGACATCGGATCTCACAACCCAAGAGCTCTAGACATCGGATCTCACAACCCAAGAGCTCTAGACATCGGATCTCACAACCCAAGAGCTCTAGACATCGGATCTCACAACACAAGAGCTCTTGACATCGGATCTCACAACCCAAGAGCTCTAGACATCGGATCTCACAACCCAAGATCTCACAACCCAAGATCTCACAACCCAAGATCTCACAACCCAAGATCTCACAACCCAAGATCTCACAACCCAAGAGATCACAACCCAAGATCTCACAACCCAAGAGATCAGGGAAAGGTAACGTCACGAAGAAATCACAAATTAATTTCTCTTATTTTTTTTTTAAACCACCATCGGCTGTTGCGCTGGGCTTGCACACGCGACCTTCCTGCACGGAGGTCGATATGCTAGCTCTAGACCATCCAGCCCTCCGCTTATGACTTTTCTTATGCTTCTACCGTTTAATTTGTTTTTTTATTTCTCGTTATAAATCCAAATGCAGGGGTGATGAACAACTGCCTTCTTAATTCTTGACTTCTATTTGTGTCTCTCAAAACGGATCTGGATGGTACCTTCTTCTCTGAATGTTCTAAGTCTCCATGTTTGACATTGATACAACGCAGTTAGATGTAAAGATTGAGTGCTTTAATCTCTGCTGATGAGACTGTGTTGTTTGTCTTCCAACAATATTTGGCCAATAGTCTGGCGAGCATTGCTACCCCTGATCTTTGACTTGGAGAGAAGATGAAAGGAGTCAGGAAGATGTTTTTTTTACTAAAACGTTTTCAATCAAACATTAACAATGAAGTATCAGGATATTAGGGAGCCGCGATAGCTCAGTGGTTAGTGAACTGGACTACAAAGGACAAGCGGTAGGGTTCGATCCAAACCGACGGCTTCCAGGTTCACCCAGCCTTAAATGGGTACCTGATTTTTTTCTGTGAAAGTAAAGCGGCACGGGCGTAATACCGACCACATTACCCCAAAAATCATGGTGTGACGGGGGCTCTTTATTTACGTTACTTATCAGGATATTAAAGTAGTAGTCCATTAGCTTTACAATCATAGCTTACATCGTGGATTCATTCTCATTTATACAAGCATTAGTTAAAACATCTGTAGTAATGAGAATGAGGATTTGACTTTCAAAGTTATGGACATTAATAAAAGTGAGAAATAAAACTTATCCTCTTTCGATGTAATTATAAACCATCAATTTTTTTTTTTTAATTTAGCACTTCTTCTTTTTCCCTTCCTCATTTGCCTTTCAGCGTTCATAGAAAATATAATTTCGGGCTTTTCTGCTCATTATCGCGTATTTGCAATTTAGTCCAAAGAAGTTAACATATTTTAAACTTCAATGTGGGATCTTAACATGAACGATCTAAATTATTAGTCGGAGATTCATAATTACCTGCTGGCTTTGGAGCCAATGAAATAAAACTGATCAAGACCCGGATTCACGTTCTCGATGTCTAGGAAAAAAAAGGCCTGCAGTCTGGTCAGATAAATAGTGACTTAAGGGAAGACAGTTTAAAATTACTGATCTAAAGTCGGATGTGTTGGGCCGTTAAATGAAATTAACGCAGTCTGTTATAAATCACTACGCGACTTAGCTTACGCCCTTTTCATGTTGCTGTCGTCATAGCCACGCAGCAACAAACAATTAAAAAAACACTCTTACAACACTAAACAACATTGGGCTATTTCCTTTACGGTTAGCGCTATAAATAATAGCAATAAATATCATCAGAAATGGATAACTTTGATCGGATATCCATTTCACAAATTTAGATAAATAGTCATATTTTTATGCTTTTTTGAGACACCCTTCTGCATTTGAAGCTTTCGATTAACGATAATATAGATAAATAACAAATGCTTTTTCAGAGTCTAAAAAAATGTTTTCAGACACATCAAAAGGCTCTTGCTATATTCATTAATAAATTATCTACAAAAACTATAATTATCGGATGCTCCGGGACTTTGTTTTGCGGGAAGCAAGTCAGCTCTGAAAAATAAATAACGCAAAGAGTGAAATTAGAAAAGAGATTAAGCGAATATTTAATGTCTTGTGATCGAAGAATAAGACATAATTCGATAATCATATAATTTATATCTTTGTGTTTATACAGAAACTTGAACGACGTGAGTTAGATCTGATGTCCTCATTCACGATCTGTCACCGTTCTACATTTAACACCCTTCAAGTGACGCAGTCACGTGTATTCAAACTGAATTTTACCTGGAGTTATATTCGATAAATTTTGTCCATCTCAGAAAAGGAGTATATGCCTGTTGTCTTTGCCTCACTTAGAAGTGTTCTTCTTAGTTTAATATCTCTCGAAGTTGATCTAATTTTCTATCTTCTGCTGCTTCCCATTGAAGGGTTTCGTTAGTGATTCTGGATCCATAAAGTAAAGTAAAGAGACCCGTCACGCCAAGTGGCGTATAGGGAATATGGTGTTGGTCACCATATTTTTTATAGACCTTAGGCGCATGATTTTTGGGGTAATATGGTCGGTATTACGCCCGTGCAGCTTTGCTTCCAAGAAAAAATCCGGAACCCATTTAAGGCTGGGCGAAACCCGGAAGCCGTCGATCAGGATCGAACCCGACCTCTTTTTCCTTATAGTCCAGTACACTAACCACTGAGCTATCGCGGCTCCATGATTCTGAATCAATGCTGCGGTAAATTAGTAGCTAATCTACTATAAATATAGAGTTTCTTTTAATCTTACAAGTACATCAGTACAAATGTATGTTATACCCTTTTTAATAAGCTCCAACTAAGATTAGAAAACTACAATTGCTGCACTGAAGTACACTTATTCTGGTATTGAAACCATTCGGGTATGCACTGCTCGTCAGGAAGTAATAATTTCATTGTCTTAAGCGTCTAGTTATTTGTCTAAAGACAAAGAAAACATCGGCTCAACCAGCAGGCAAGTGGTGGTAAGATATGTGGGCAATAGAGCGTGCCTTGCCTACAGTGTCTTGTAGCAGAGAGTAGTTGTCAATTTAAGTCCCAGTTTGAGATGAGAGTCATATCTCTAGTTTCAGACCTAGAACATGACACGCCTTCATTCATTCATTGTGTGTCGTCTCCACATCGAAGTTTCGCTATCATGAACACCAGTTTATTATGTCTCTTGTTTTGATGGTGCCCGTTTCATTGATTCATCTTTTGATGTTATCAGTGCACTTTAGCTATGGTCTGCCTCTGCCTCGTCTGCCTTGTATCTTCCCTTTCCTAGATGACTTTCAGTATGATATTGTGTCTCTTCACATGCTCCAACAATTTCAATTGCCCTTTTCGAATTGTGTTAAGTAGTTCTTTTTTTCCTTTCATTTTCAGCTAATTAAGAACTTCGTTGTTTGGCGTCTGTTTTTTTCCACTCAATTCTCTCCATATTTCTATAGATTCACATTTCGAAAGCTTCATTTTTATTCCACGTTTTCTTATTCAATGTCCATGTCTCTTCAATATACAAGAATGTTGACAGTGAATACAATATTCTACAGTTCGTAGTTTTAGTTCTGATGCTACCTGCTTTGCTGTGGTTATTGTTTCATGCTGTTAAATTGCTCATTGCTATTCTTATACTTTTGTTTATTTCTGTCTTACATTATCTATTATTTGTTATAACATGTTAAGATAGCTATATTCGAGAACTCTTTCTATGTTTTTTTTTCCCCCATCTACTGCGTTATCCACCTGCGATTCTTGAAGGCGATATCGGAGCACCGATGGATTCATTTGTGGAGTGATGATCTTAACAACAAAAACAACTTTTATATGGCTGTTGTTTTTAATTACTTTGTAAGTTATTATATTGTGTATGTTTCTTTGTTATATTTTTTTGGTTTAAATACTTTCTTTTATCTTTTATTACTGTTTTATTAGTTATATGGTTGAAGAGAGGAACAATTTTTGTTGGAGCTGGTACGGGAATGCGGGAATCTTGAGACATATTCAATAAGCACAGTAAGTTGTTGGGTGAGCATCAAGTGTAAACACTTCTAGCGAATTGAAAGAGGAACAGAGGAAAATAAAGAGAAAGAATATTGAACAGAATATCCAAATGGTTAAATAAAAGATCACCGACTGAAATTATGACATGCATGAAGGCCTGAAAGATGTGGAGAGACAACCGGCATGCCACCTGATTGATGATGATGATAATAATGGTGGTGGTGGTGGTGGTGGTGGTGGTGGTGGTGATGATGGTGGTGGTGGTGGTGATGATGATGATAAGTGAATTGGTTTGCCTGAAATGCGTGAGGTCGGTCTCGCCAACTTGTAATAATTAAGTGTCTTCAAACAAAAAGCAGGCATTTGAGCAATATTAACAAAAACACGGGTTTTTGTTTTCTAAGTGAACCATCGACACGTCCTAAAGCATCACTAATGCTGCTGTTTCTGCTCGACAAACGTTTGAGAAAACGATCTCATCTCAGAGCAGAGAAAAAAAATAAAAAATGAAAAGCAGACACAGTCAAGCATTTTCGAATGGCAGGAAAGAGAAAAAAGATGTACATTGGATACAAATTTTTAGCAAAATTAGCAAAATTGTGCAAAGAATGGTTAAAGTTGGAGGATTTTGTTGCTGCACTACATGGCTGGAGAATCGGGCACTGATTTTTTTTTTAAATTGGAGGTTAAGAACAATGAAAAATGATTTTACGTTGGAACAGTCTAATTTGTGTGTGTGGTAGAATTACGTTGGAACAGTCTAATTTGTGTGTGTGGTAGAATTTGAAGTAACATGCGCATTATCCTGGGATGTACGAGGGACACTCCCTGTGTGGCAATGAGGTATCTTCTTGACTTTCCAACCATGGATGACAGAATCAAGATCTGGAGAGCACGAGCATACCTGAAGATTAGTACAGATACAGAGCATCCATTGCACCACGTGCTCAACACAGAGAAAGGCACCAGGCTAAAAAGAGGCAAATCATGGGTGGGCCGAGCAGAAGATGTCATCAAACAGGTCTGTGGGCTTACCAATCTCAGCGTTGGTGAGGAGTGGATACCGGTGCCTACGACATTCAAGGGGACTTTCTCATGTATTGTCACACTCGACAGGAAAAGTAGGGAACAGAACCCGGTCGTGGTTAATGCTGAGGTCAACGGTCTCATCTGCGATAACACCGATGAGAAAGATGCAGTCATCTATACAGACGGATCTGTAAGACGACACGAAAGAAGTGCATGGGCATTTACAGCACGTTCGGCAGGCAGAATGGCCAAGGAAGACAGTGGTGCATACGCCATGACCACGAGTAGCATGACAATGGAGGTGATGGCAGTGACCAAGGCATTCAAATGGTTAGAGTCACAAGACTACATCCACGCATGTATACTGAGTGATTCGATGAGCATGATAAAAAAAGTGGAGGCGGGCTTTGTACGCATGCAATGGGTAGAGTCGTTGCAGAAATCCAAAATACGTAAGGTCACCTTTGTCTATGTCCCTGGACATGCGGGAGTGCGGGGAAATGAGAGAGCGGACAGGTTGGCTAGCTGCGCTGTCGTTGAGGACGGGCAACCGATGGATCGGGCGGACATCATCAATGCACTCCGAGATGTGGGAAGAGCACGGGACTTCGACAAACACAGATCAACGTCGCTTCTTCGGATGATGGAAATGGGAGTTAAGATGGGCACAGCCAGAAATGAGAAACTTGGTGGCCGTGTAAGAAGACTTATCAACCAACATAGAACTGGAGTCGTCAGTCGCTGGACACTGAGGGAATTGCTGAGGAGGGGATCTGAGCACCTATGGACATGTTCGGAGTGCAATGATGATGACCCGCATATAACTCAATAACTCAATGAAAAAAGGGAGGGAAACGAGAACATGAAGTAGAAGACATGATGAATATGAAGAACATAAGAAAGATAATAAAGATAAATCATAGCAAGAAAACAGGAGCTGGAGAAACATTGATTGTATGAATTAAAATCGGTAGACGACTCATAACTGACTTGGCCTATTATCAAAGCCCTCGATCTAGGCTCTATTCAACGTGCTCGATTTTACGTTGGAACAGTCTAACCAGTCAGATCGTAAAACACTAACTATAGAAGGCAGGCCGTTTACCACGAAATATCGAAACAAATTCAGATGCGACTGGCTACAGGTTGTTAAGAATATCGCAGTAAATATTGCAAAAACAAGGCATTTGTGTGTGTGGTAGAATTTGAAGTAACAAGCGTCAGTAACTTAGACGAAAAAAGAAGGTGGCAAGAAAGTAATAATAGGAAACTCTTTCTACAGAGCTTCCCAACAGGAAGCAATCTGATCATCAGAAGCCACACAGTCTGCACGTTTTCCACAGTAATACACACATTAAATTCCAGGGAAATGACATGTGGCACAAAACCAGCAAGGCTAACATTACTGTAGGCCTGTATCTACACGACAACAACATGTGGTTGTGAATGATGGACAATCTCGCAAACAGCAAGGAAGTGAATCGATTCATTCGAAACAGAATCCTACAGAAAAATCTTTAAGATACCTTGGATGATGAGAACTAGCGATGAAGAAATATTACAAGATTTAAACATTCAAAATAACTGGCTTATAAACACCATTCTACGGAGGAAATTAAAATAATATGACCACATCAAATGACAAAGCCGATAGGAAAGAGCTATAACGGAAGGCACAGTTCCTGGGCGACGCATTATGCCAGCATGTGATAATTATGTTCATAGGTATACCAAGACATCATGCGCCAGAATATAATATAATAGTGGCACAAAAGGAAGTGATATGAGATTGCAATGAGTTGCTATTTTCATGGCCACACAAATAAGTAGGCATCGCACACACAGGAACAAATGAGTTCCCTGAGGGGACTTTTCAAAGCCTCATTATTGAATGAGTTATATTCAAAATGTAAACTAAATAACTGGATTAGGGATTATGTTTGAAAGGAAGCAATAAAATACAATATGGTTTCAGAAATTTCACCGGATTATACATTAGATTATAGATTAGATTATAAATTAGATGATAGATTAGATTATAGATCATATTATAGATTAGATTATAGATCAGATTATTAGATTAGATTATACACTAAATTATAGATTAGATCAGATGATAGATTAAATTATAGATTATTTTATTAGATTATAGATTAGATTGTATATTAGATTACAGATTAGATTATAGATTAGAATATAGATTAGATTACTAGGATAGATTTTAGATTAGATTATAGATTAGAATATTACTAAGGACAAGAGGTAGGGTTCGATCCCAACCGACGACTTCCGGGTTCACCCAGCCTTTAATGGGTAACGGATTTTTTCAGGGAAAGTGAAACGGCACGACGTAATACCGACCACATTGCCCCAAAAATCATGTGCCGAAGGTCTGTAAAATATATGGTCACTAACACCATATTCCCTATACGCCACTTGGCGTGACGGGGTTACTTTACTTTTTTTTTTACTTACTTATAGTAGCATAATTCCCCTATAATTTGTGCACTCCTGTAAACTTCCTTTATTTGGTAGTTTGATCATATAGCCTTCTTTCCAGTCTTCAGGTATTTCTTCCCTCTCCCAAATTGCATCTAATAGATTATGTAACATCTTGGTAGAGGAGTTAATATCTGCTTTGAAGGCTTCCGAAGGAATTTCATCTGGTCCTGTGGATTTACCATTTTTTAATAGTTTGATGGCTTTCATTATTTCTTCTTTACTTGGTTTTCACAGTTAACGTGTAACTCTTCTTCTGCTGGTAGTATATCTGGAGGATTATTTGAGCCGGGTCAGTTCAAAAGTTCTTCAAAATGCTCTTTCCATCTCTCCACTTGTTCTCTTATATTACTAAGCAGATTTTCTTTCTTATCTTTAATAAAGGAATTGATTTGTTTTTTTTTTTTTTATAAAGATTTTTTTATCTTTGTACTGGTGTACAGTTCTTTCATATTCTCTTTATTTGCTGCTTCTTCTGCCTCTTTAGCTAGTTCATCTATATATTTCCTCTTATCCCTTTTAATTCATCTTCTTACTTCTTTGTTCACCTGTGTGTAAGCTTCCCGTACGCCCGTGCGCTGCCGGGGCCCGACCCGAAAGGGGAGTAAAGAATAGCGGCGCTGTACACTACCAGGCATGTTCGTAAGAGGCGAGAAAGGAGGGTTGGGCATGGGACTGGCTTTCCCATACTGTAAAAAAAAAAGCCGAAAAAACTTCACAAACATGAACAAGTCAAAGAGAGAATTATTCACAGTGGATAGTAACAAAGAAGACAAAGTAGGTTATACAAGAATAGAAGTGGACTAGTAAGTCAGTAAATCAGCCTAATTAAATTTGATCTTGCCTCAATTAAGTCTCGCTTTAATTTTATATATAGTTTAGCTTATTAATTTTATATATAGTTTAGTTTACTAATTTTATATATAGTTTAGTTTACTAATTTTCACATATGATCTACTTGTATCATCTGAAATGTAACACATCTATCCTTTGTTTCATCATTTCATATCGTATCCCTCTTTTTTTTTTATATCTCCTTGATTTATCTGTACCGCACATCCTAGATGCAGTCGAGTTTATCTTTATTTCGTTGTTCGTTTGTGTTGTTCTCGCTTGTGTTTTCAAAGGAAGACTGCATTTAGACCGAAACGTCCGTATTTTGCCGTGTTTCTTTTTTGTAAAGCTGTCACCGTACCTTGTAGGATTGTGCGTTACACTACAATACTTGCTCTTACCACCAGCTTTATCGCAGCGCTGCAATTATTTGCCTGTTCCCTAATTAAATTGAACAATTCTTCCGAGATAAGTTAGGTGCCCCTCCTCTCCAAGGTTCTATTGTTCGTAGTAACTTGGAGAACAGGTATTACCCACGCAAATAACTTCAGGGCAATATGTATGTTTACAACACTCAGAAAATAAATCACAAATAAACAATAACAACAACAACAAAAACAAAGAACAACAGACGGTCCGAAGCAGGATCGAATCCGTACTCCTCGTCGCAGCGGCTTACCACGAGAACCAAACGCTATAGCACACGGCCAACTCAGCTGCCTAAAAAAGTAGCTATTATTGGCGATGTCTTTCACGCATGTGTACTTATGATTATATCATAAAGTTACAATCACAACTCGGGAATAAATTGTACATCTGTATTTTCCTATTAAAACAAGTATCTCCCGTAAACAAACCTCCGATCTATCACCTCGGAAGTTCTCCTTATAATAATATTCACTTTTTAATCTTTGTCTTCAGTCTAAACCACTGGAAACTACCATGTGTTTCTTTCTTGACCTCGGTGTTTCTTGATAGTTCTGGAGGTTGCTGGTTATTACTCAAATAATTGTAAAACATAACTTGCTTAATTCTGCTAATAAAATATTAAAGAGCCCCCGTCACGCCAAGTGGCGTATAGGGAATATGGTGTTAGTAACGATAAATTTTAGACCTTCAGCACATGGTTTTTGGGGTAATGTGGTCGGTATTACGCCCGTGCCGCTTTACTTTCCCAGAAAAAAAATCCGGTACCCATTTAAGGCTGGGTGACCATAGAAACCGTCGGTTGGGATCGAACCCTACATGTTGTCCTTTGTAGTCCAGTTCACTAACCACTGAGCCATCCCGGCTCCCAATTTTGCTAATGCATAAGATTAAATACCTCTCTCATTTGTATAATTTATTGGCTTAGGGGCTGTCTAGCGATCTCTCAGCTAATGGTTGAATTCGAACTTCTAGATAACTTTTGTGTCAAATTTTATAAAATAAAACTCCATCTTGACATTTAATTAACCTCTGTGTTTTAAAAATAATGCTGCCATGAACTCTAAGAGTGATATCTTTCATAAACTGAACCTGCCCCGAGTTTGTTTATCAACCTAATTTCTAGACATGTGACTATCCAGTCAAATTTACTTCTCTACCTTTCAAACAACAGCTAGAATGTTCCCTTCCCAAAACGTGCTTCTGTCATTATGTGTTTGTGTTACAATTAAGTGATCTATTCTACCCGTCTATATATTACCATCATCATCAAGTACCATGCCTACTGGCGTACATGATCATGTCTCTCCACAACTTTCGATCTCCACAGCTAATTATCATTTCTGTTATTTACCTTCTGTCAAGCCATTCTCTTAAGCTGTCAGGTATGTTTTCTCTTTGCTTCTCTCTATTTCTTTGTTCTTCAATTTTCCCATTTGTCACAATATATTTCAGCTTTTTACTTCTCACTACTTGGTCAAAAAATGATGATTGTTTCTTCCAAATAGTGGAAATTAGCTCTCTCTCTCTTTGCTTTGGCCCCTTTCAGAACGTTTTCATGTATTTTCTTAGCTGTCCATGGCATTCTCAACATTCTTCTGTAAAACCACATTTCTACAGCCTCCAGTGTTTTTCTTTTCTGTTGTCCTATTGTCCATGATTCACATCCATATGTTAAGACTGGTTCTACATAGCATTTAAGAACTCTTTTTCTTGTTTCTCTTCTTCTTCTTCTTCTTTCCTTCCTCATCTGCCTTTCAGCGTCGAGGGGAGATATAATTTGCGGTCTTTTGCTCTTATGTTCGCCTCTGCTGCTGTTATGTTTCCTAGTGCTTCTAATATTCCATCGATCCATCTTTTTCGTGGTCGACCCTTGGGTCTGTTGTTCTCACAACGTTTGTTGAAGGCTCGTTGTGTTGTGTTTTGTTCTTTCTGCCTTGTCACGTGGCCGAACCATTTTATCTGTTGTTTCCTTATATATTCTATGGCTGGGGCTATTCCTAGCTTTTTTCTCAGTTCTACATTTCTGATCTTATCTCTCAGACTGTTTCCTGTCATTCGTCTAACACATTTCATCTCTGTAGAGGTTATTTTTCTTATTGTTCTTGCATCTAGAGTCCAGGTCTGGCATTGGTAGCACAACGTTGGAATGAAGATTGTATTGTAGAGTGCTCGTTTTGCCTCCAGAGTTATTTCCTTGTTGGACAATAGTGGTGATAACTGTCCGATGATTTGACAAGCTTTGTTGCATCTTGATTCTATCTCTGCTGTTTGGGAATTGTCGTTTGTCATTAGACTTCCTAGGTATTTGAATTCCTCTACTTGTTTTAGTTGTCTGCCTTCTATAGTTATGTTGATGTTCTGTTTATTTTTGGCGACATTCATGACTTCTGTTTTGTTGATGTTGATTTTCATGTTGTATTTTGTTCCTAAGATGTTGAGTTTGTTTAAGTGTTCTTGTAGGTCTTCTATTGTTTTATGTATTAGTGCCTGGTCGTCTGCAAATAGAAGCTCGTTGATCTCCTCTGTCTCTGATGGGTTGGCTAGCTTGCATATATGGTCCATGTATGTAATAAACAGTAGGGGGGATAGTACGCACCCCTGTCTTACACCTGATCTAACTTCGAAGTGGTCTGTGTAGCCTGTTGCTGTTCTGACCCTGCAGCTCCTGTTGGCGTAGAGACTTTTAATAATGTTGGTTAGATGTTGGCTTACTCCGTATGTTGTTAGTATCTCCCACAGTTGTTCTCTGTTTACTCTGTCGAATGCTTTTTCCTGGTCAATGAAGGCTATGTATAAGTTTTGGTTGTGTTCTGTCGTTTTTTCTGCAAGCTGTTTTAGTGTGAATAGTGCGTCGGTACATCCTCTGTTTTTTCGGAACCCCATTTGAGAATCGCTTAACTGTAGTTCTATTATTGGTCTCAGTCTTTTTTCCAAGATTTTGGCGTATAGCTTTCCTACATGGCTGAGCAGAGATATACCTCTATATTGATTGCAGTCTCTTTTGCTACCTTTCTTTTTCCATATTGGTATGATGATTGCCTGTTGCCAGTCTTCTGGGGCTTGTTGTTGGTGCCATGCTGCATTAAATATTCTGTGCAGCCATTGCATTCCTGTTTCTCCCGCTGCTGCTATTATTTCTATTGGAATGTTATCTATCCCTGGTGCTTTGTTTCTTGGTGCATATTTGATTACTTCTTCTATTTCCTCTTTCATGATGTTGGGTTCAGTATTTGTGAGTTCTAGTGTGGTTTTTGTTGTCTTATTGGTAGTTGGTATGTTTAACAGGTCTTCAAAATATTCTTTCCATCTCTGTTGCATACATTGGTTATTTGATATTGGCTGTCCGTCTTTGTCATTTATCAGCTCAGTAGGATCATGGTTTTCTTTTCTCGCTCTTGTGGCTTTTACTGCTTTGTAGAAATCTCTTGTGGCTGTCTTGAAGTCCCTGCTCATGTTTTGTCCGAATTCTGTCCAATTCTTTTGCTTAGCTTCTTTGATCAGCATTTTAACTCTTTTTCGAACTAAGGCATATCTTTCATATTTTTCTTGGTTCTTGTTCTCCCTCCAATTTTTAAACAGTTTCTTCTTTTCTTTAATTGCTTCTCTGATTGTTTCGTTCCACCACGGGGTGCTCTTTTTCCCTTCTCTTGTTCTTAGCTTCGTTCCACAAACTGTTTTAGAGATGTTGGTTACTGTTTCCTTAAATTGTTTCCACTCTTCTTGTTTCTATTGTCAAAAATGATTGCAGAGGACTATCTTCCTCATTTTTTTTGGAAAGTTGTTTTTGCTTGAGCCATTCCGCTTCTCACCTCGGTTGTACATCTACCATTTGAGGTTAATATTGTTCCAAGATATTTAAATCCATTATCCTATTTATATATTGTTCCACTTGTCTTTATTGTGCATTGTGGTGATGTCTTTTTCTTTGTTTTTACCATTACTTCCATCTTTTTGCTAATAAAGTCCTTTATTTTTTACCCTTATATATATACTATCACACTTCCACCTAATTCACTGCAGCTTGTAGGTTAAAAAGAAAGATCTGGTCAATGCTTATTTCATAATCTTAACCATTTTTATAGCGAAATATGTTGTCTGTAGAAATCATTGTTATCCATACAAGTGCACCATCACAGTGTTAGGTGGACCCCTTGAGGTTGAAAGCCTGGCACTGCTGATGATCTACAAGGTTAGCCTAACCTTGAAAGGTAGAGCTAAAAAGATTCATTTGCGTATCATTGTGTGAATGTCCCATTTCAATTACCGAGCACTAGCCCAGATCAAAACTGAAGCGGTTTGTCTTTCTGTGGGCATTTCATTTGAGCCTTAGAACTGATAAAAAAAAATAATGGAACCTTTGACCTCCTCTATCGCTCTGAGTTCGGTGCTGTCAGTCGCCGGTCAGGGTGACATATTACAATTGTTGTCAATGCAATCTTTAACGAGACATGAGCAGTCTTTGTGTGTTCGCTGTGATGTCCATACACGACCGCAAATTGAATCAAATATTTACTCATCGCTGAAAGTTAAATGTGCCGTGACAAAACAAATGAATCATATAGTTAGCCCTGAACCTTTAGCAAGTGCATTTCATATCTTGTTTGAGCGTCAAGTGAGCACTCTGGGGTGTCTTCCCTCGACGTGAGGGGCGTCAATTATGTAATAGTCCATTTAGCTAAATCCCCAGAGGGACCAACGAACGATTTCCAAACAGTAAGAGGCGAAACTGTTATTTTCGGACATGAATTTTGCACTGATGGTGGTCCCATAGGGACGAGTACAGGACGAAGACTTTTGCAAATATTAGATTAGTATTAGCATATAATTTTCTGTGACTTTAAATTACGTTAAGAAAATGTCGTTATCTGGAGATTAAATTAGATACACTTAAATGAGTTCATTGTTTTCAGATAAGAACATAAGATTAATTTCGATGAGACTGTCTATAATAACGTTATATATTAATAAAGCTATAGTGTGCAAATATTACCATATAAACAAGTGGAGTTCTTGCTCTGCAAAACATTTCCTCGCTTCTTCTCTAGAAGATCGATTTGAAAAGACGATAATGATCGTCTTAATTATTATGTGCTACACCGACTGACATTCCGGCCTTTAATGGGTACTGGATTTTTTTCTGGGAAAGTAAAGCGACACGGGCGTAATACCGACCACATTACCCCAAAATTCATTTGACGAGGGTCTGTAAAATTGATGGTCACTAACACTATATTCCCTAGAGGCCACTTGGCGTGACCGGGGTACTTTACTTTTTACAGCACGATCTAGGCGAGATTGTTGGGAGCACGATCTAGGCGAATTTATTGGGAGCACGATCTAGGCGAATTTATTGGGAGCACGATCTAGGCGAGATTGTTGGGAGCACGATCTAAGCGAGATTGTTGGGAGCACGATCTAGGCGAGATTGTTGGGAGCACGATCTAGGCGAGATTGTTGGGAGCACGATCTAGGCGAGATTGTTTGGAGCACGATCTAGGCGAGATTTTTTGGAGCACGATCTAGGCAAAATTAATGGGAGCACGATCTAGGCGAGATTGTTGTTGGTAGCACGATCTAGGCGAGATTGTTGTTGGTAGCACGACCTAGGCGAGATTGTTGTTGGTAGCACGATCTAGGCGAAATTATTGGGAGCACGATCTAGGCGAGATTGTTGTTGGTAGCACGATCTAGGCGAGATTGTTGTTGGTAGCACGATCTAGGCGAGATTGTTGTTGACGGTACGATCTAGGCGAAATTATTGGGAGCACGATCTAGGCGAGATTGTTGTTGGTAGCACGATCTAGGCGAGATTGCTGTTGGTAGCACGATCTAGGCGAGATTGTTGTTGACGGTACGATCTAGGCGAAATTATTGGGAGCACGATCTAGGCGAGATTGTTGTTGGTAGCACGATCTAGGCGAGATTGTTGTTGGGAGCACGATCTAGGCGAAATTATTGGGAGCACGATCTAGGCGAGATTGTTGTTGGTAGCACGATCTGGGCTAAATTATTGGGAGCTCGATCTAGGCAAGATTGTTGTTGGGAGCACGATCTAGGCGAAATTATTGGGAGCACGATCTAGGCGAGATTGTTGTTGGTAGCACGATCTAGGCTAAATTATTGGGAGCTCGATCTAGGCAAGATTGTTGTTGCTAGCACGATCTAGGCGAAATTATTGGGAGCATGATCTAGGCGAGATTGTTGTTGGGAGCACGATCTAGGCGAAATTATTGGGAGCACGATGTGGCCGAGATTATTGGGAGCATGGTTTAAGCGATATTGTTTGGAGCACGATCTAGGCGAGATTGTTGGGAGCACGATCTAGGCGAGATTGTTGGGAGCACGATCTAGGCGAGATTGTTTGGAGCACGATCTAGGCGAGATTGTTGGGAGCACGATCTAGGCGAGATTATTGGGAGCACGATCTAGGCGAGATTATTGGGAGCACGATCTAGGCGAGATTATTGGGAGCACGATCTACGCGAGATTGTTGGGAGCGCGATCTAGGCGAATTTATTGGGAGCACGATCTAGGCGAGATTGTTGGGAGCACGATCTAGGTGAGATTGTTGGGAGCGCGATCTAGGCGAGATTATTGGGAGCATGATCTAGGCGAATTTATTGGGAGCACGATCTAGGCGAATTTATTGGGAGCACGATCTAGGCGAGATTGTTGGGAGCACGATCTAGGCGAATTTATTGGGAGCACGATCTAGGCGAATTTATTGGGAGCACGATCTAGGCGAGATTGTTGGGAGCACGATCTAGGCGAGATTGTTGGGAGCACGATCTAGGCGAGATTGTTGGGAGCACGATCTAGGCGAGATTGTTGGGAGCACGATCTAGGCGAGATTGTTGGGAGCACGATCTAAGCGAGATTGTTGGGAGCACGATCTAGGCGAGATTGTTTGGAGCACGATCTAGGCGAGATTGTTTGGAGCACGATCTAGGCGAGATTTTTTGGAGCACGATCTAGGCGAAATTATTGGGAGCACGATCTAGGCGAGATTGTTGTTGGTAGCACGATCTAGGCGAGATTGTTGTTGGTAGCACGACCTAGGCGAGATTGTTGTTGGTAGCACGATCTAGGCGAAATTATTGGGAGCACGATCTAGGCGAGATTGTTGTTGGTAGCACGATCTAGGCGAGATTGTTGTTGGTAGCACGATCTAGGCGAGATTGTTGTTGACGGCACGATCTAGGCGAAATTATTGGGAGCACGATCTAGGCGAGATTGTTGTTGGTAGCACGATCTAGGCGAGATTGTTGTTGGGAGCACGATCTAGGCGAAATTATTGGGAGCACGATCTAGGCGAGATTGTTGTTGGTAGCACGATCTAGGCGAAATTATTCGGATCACGATCTAGGCGAGATTGTTGTTGGGAGCACGATCTAGGCTAAATTATTGTGAGTTCGATCTAGGCGAGATTGTTGTTGCTAGCACGATCTAGGCGAAATTATTGGGAGCATGATCTAGGCGAGATTGTTGTTGGGAGCACGATCTACGCGAAATTATTGGGAGCACGATGTGGGCGAGATTATTGGGAGCACGGTCTAAGCGATATTGTTTGGAGCACGATCTAGGCGAGATTGTTGGGAGCACGATCTAGGCGAGATTGTTGGGAGCACGATCTAGGCGAGATTGTTTGGAGCACGATCTAGGCGAGATTGTTGGGAGCACGATCTAGGCGAGATTGTTTCGAGCTCGATCTAGGCCAGATTATTGGGAGCACGATCTAGGCGAGATTGTTGGGAGCACGATCTAGGCGAGATTATTGGGAGCACGATCTAGGCGAGATTGTTGGGAGCACGATCTAGGCGAGATTATTGGGAGCACGATCTAGGCGAGATTATTGGGTGCACGATCTAGGCGAGATGGTTGGGAGCACGATCTAGGCGAGATTATTGGGAACACGATCTAGGCGAGATTATTGGGAGCACGATCTAGGCGAGATTGTTGGGAGCACGATCTAGGCGAGATTATTGGGAGCACGATCTAGGCGAGATTGTTGGGAACACGTTCTAGGCGATTTTCTATCGAGTAAGATCTAGTCCAGTTTCTAGATAACACAACCTAGTCGATATCCAGGAGAGCACTATCAAGGCGATCCACAGCTGATAAAAACCTCACCTTACAATTGAGCTCCCGGGTATGTCTACGCCTTATCTAGGTGATGCTCGCTGTATAGTACGACGTAGTGGCGAATGTTGATATAGAAGATGCAGTATGTCTGTACCTCTAGGGTAGACAACCTGCAACTTCTCCAGAGCAAAGATCATCAGAAATGCGGGTGCAATAGTTACATCCACTGCCAGGCTCCTGTCCACTAAGTGGATATCGATCATCATCAGCATCATCATCATTATCGTCTCCGGATTATATTTTTTCTGGCACTAAGAAGAAGATTCCTCAATTTTTCTTGCTATATCTTGTGTTGCCCATCTCGTCTTTCAAGCTGTACCATTTAAAAGATATTGGCAGATAGATGACACTCTTTCATTTCTCCTGACTTTACTTGGAACGGTTAGCTGCAGTAATTGACGCTGCATGTAAATCTTGTATACAGAATGTTGATAATTCTTCCTCTTTTATTTATAAATATTTACGCTCTCAATTCTTTCCACAGGTTGTCTCTATATATGCTGCCAAAATGCTTTTTCTAAAAATTTATGTAAAATCTCACTGCCATTATGAACATTGCTCATTTATGTTTCTTAGCTCTAGCACTTAGTCTATGTTAAGGATACTTTACCAGAAATGTTAACGATCGTTCAGTACGCAACTTTCGTTGAGAATTTAAATATTTCAGTCTGTTTTCAATTTCGTCACAGATTCAATGATGCATAACAATTTGGTTCGGTTTATGAAGGAAATATTGTTCTACTAAAATTAAAACAGCAGTTGATTACTTTAGCAAACACAGCATAGAAGTGATCTTTGAGCAACATAGTCCGCTAGCAATAAAGTGAGTCTCTTGAGGAATAACTCGAAAACCCTTGTTAAAATTGGAAACACGCTGCCGCGATGGAGAATGTTAGCATTCGCCACAAACCAGACGTGAGATGAAACTCATCAGCAAATTACCATTACAAATGAAGCCGGATCGGTGTCCCTGGAGTCGGGCTGTATGTATCTCCAGGAACTCATATGTCGAGGCGTTGCTGAGAGATATAAAAACACGGAAACTAATTTGCAAGTACCCTACTGTAGATGGTAGTACTGGAAATAGGGGAAACTGGTTTTACAATAGACAGGTCTCCAGTCATAATGTCCTCATAAATGTCTGACCAGTCTAAAAGGAATTCCCCTATTACGACACACACACACACAACACATACACACACATACACACGCACAAAGGAACACGTTTTCCAAATATAAGAGCTGAGGAAGACTCCCCCCCCCCCCCCCAATTAACATGTCCGTTACAACTCTGGTTATCGTCGTGGTATGGGCTAGATGGAGTCCACCTTCCAGGCGTGTATGGAGAATACTATTCTCAAGACAAGGTGCCTGCTATACCGACGTCAAACAAAAAGGTAACAGAATTAAGGAACCTAATGAATCAAATATTTGAGGTTTGTCTCTCAGGAAGCCGCGATGACTCTGTGGCTAGTGATCTGGGGGCCATGGTTTATTTCTCAAATGTATTGACTTTTGTTTCGGACTAAAATGGTTTCAAGGTTTACACAACATTTGAAAATGGGTACAGTAGACATTTTGTTCGATTCAGGTTTTTGTCATTGACACTTTAGTTGATTTTCTCACTTCTGCCTTTCCGGTATGATCAAAGTGCAAATATGCATTCAAAGTGAATGAGAGACACTGTATCATAAAATAAATAAAAAAAACTTCGGTGGCTAAAAATGTAATATCGCATCCCCTGAAACTCTTAGAGTTGTCAGTCTTGAGTACTATTGTTACGAGCAACCAAAAAAGCATTCATAAATTAATATTTTCTTCAGCAAACGATTTCACGTTTTGTGTGTGTGGATGTGTGTGTTGTAAAGTGACATGTATAAAATAAAAATATATATTTTTGTTAAATAATATAAATATTATTTAATATAAAAAAATAAAAAGAGCATCTACAGCTCAGTGGTTAGTGAACTGGACTACAAAGGACAAGAGGTAGGGTTCGATCCCAACCGAAGGCTTCCGGTTCACTCAGCCTTTAATGGGTACCGGATTTTTTTTCTGGGAAAGTAAAACGGCACGGGCGTAATACCGACCACATTACCCCAAAAATATGATGCCGAAGGTCTGTAAAATTGATGGTCACTAACACCATATTCCCTATACGCCACTTGGCGTGACGGGGGTACCTTACCTTTTATTTTTATTTAAAAATTTTTTTTAAATAAAAAATAAAATAAAATAAAACCGAGCGTAAATTCATTCCCACATTATGCTCTCAGCATCGAACATGGTCAATTTGCGATTAAACTTAAATGAAAGCTTGTCACAAGAGAGATGAGGTGTTTGAGAAAAGTGATTGCAGTGACCGCATGAGACACAAGCAGAAATGATGTCATAAGAGAAAAAGTGGACATTGAACCAATCAATACCAAGCTATACACAGAAACAGCAATTGAATTCGTTAATTTATTTAGAAAGAACGAAATACAATTCCTCATATAAAGTATATATTATCAGATAAGGGAGAAGAGCAACACGCAAACGAAGAGTAAGATGGACAGACAACAAAAAATAAACACTACAACCACCGTGGAAGTGATTGGAGCCTCATCACGTAACGCTCCAAAGAAAGCCATGGAAAGAAAACAAACGAAGAAGTTTTAAAACAACTAAAATAAAAGAGAACTACTAAATACAATTAAGACAAGACAAATGAAATTTTTGGGACACGTTAAAAGACACAACAGCTTACTAAAATTAATATTAGAAGGGAAAATACAAGGAAAAAGAGGCAGAGGCAGACCAATACTAACATGGACGAGTAACATCAAAAGATGGCAAATCAATCTATGACAACCTGCACCATCAAAGCAAGAAACATAGTGGAATGGAGATCCATGTTAGCCAACCTTCGTTGCGGAGACTGCACTCGATGATGATGATGATGATGATGATGATGATGATGATGATGATGATGATTATGATGACAACAGAATCAAATAGCAATGGTTGAAGCTGCTAGAAAAGTGCGAGAACCAAAACTGTGTACCTCCCAGACATCCGAATTCCTACAAGAGGAAATGAAGAAGGATAAGAAACCCATACGTTTAAGTTATTATATTATTAAACAACGAGACACTCTGCCAGCTAATTTGTGTTTTAATTTAATTCACATCGTCTGTTACATTTCTTTGTCTAAGATGTTAGATTTTTATGTCTTACACTTGCTCATTAAAATGCGGCAGAATTCATTTATTTACAGGGGCACCATATACGTCTGCTGTTAGATGGGGCGTTATATTACAAATGTTTCTTATTTGCATTTCTTTCTTTTAGTGAGACCATCAAATCCTTCACGGGCTATGTAATGATGATTGGAATAGCATCGTGCATTTGATGTGCAGTGTTGATCCAAGCACTATGAGTCACTGGTTAAGAGTTATCATGTGAGTATTTTTTGCAAAGATTAGCACTCGCAAAGTCAGTTATTTAGTCAGTTAGTTATTTAGTAAGTTATTTAATTATTTATTTAGTTAGTTAATTTAGTAATTAATCGTCGGATGATCATCATTGCACGTCGAACCGGAAGTCCATACGCGCTGAGATCTCCTCACTAGCAAGACCCGCCAGTGTGAGACGATAAACTGGTTCACAAGTCTATCCTCGATCTCCTCCTAGCTCTCTTGATTTTAGGCAACATCCCTCCCGACTAGCATGAAACTCCGGGAGTCACGTCAGGGCTGTAAAGTCACAAACAAAACTCTATCATCTCGCCCTTCAGTACAAGCGTACGGCTGGTACGATCTTCCATCATGACGAGTTAGCACAATCAACAATGGACGCACCCACAAAAGCCTGATTAATCCAGGGAATGCAGCCAAAAACGCCCACAACATTGTAGCGATTGCGCAATATCCTTAACTCTTCGAAAGCTTTTTATCACTACAACGGAAGAGATTTCAGAGATAAAATTGTTAATGATTTTAAGAATCAATCTCCATACTTGTAGTTATTTAACATATAACATGTTATATATTAATTTTTAGATAATTGAACAGGGAATTAGATTTCACCAATACCAAGATGATACAAGACATGTAAAAAGAATATGGTTTGAAGACGGTTCACACCAATCAGATAGAGAGTGACGCACTATGCGGTGAAAATACGTGGCCGAAATTGGCATGGCACACTGTGCGGCGAAACGTACGGAAAGAGTTAAAGAGAAACCTTCGCTTGACCTGGGAGAGCAGTCCATAATAGGGAGGTATAAATTGTCAATAATTGGCGTCGAACAAATCTAACGACAGCCATTGAACGGCACTCAATGTGATGACGTAAACCGCATTTCGACTGGGGAAGGTCGCAGTCACAACACTTCACCTTCCAAAGAGTATCGCAGCCATCTGCACGACTCAGTATCACCTAGCTATTCCGTTAAGTGGAACATCTGGTTCACTTGAAAGCAGATATCTGCATTCTTCTTCTTCTTCTGCTTATTTCCTTCCTCATCTGCCTTTCAGCGTCGAGGGGAGATATAATTTGCGGTCTTTTGCTCTTCTGTTCGCCTCTGCTGCTGTTATGTTTCCTAGTGCTTCTAATATTCCATCGATCCATCTTTTTCGTGGTCGACCCTTGGGTCTGTTGTTCTCACAACGTTTGTTGAAGGCTCGTTGTGTTGTGTTTTGTTCTTTCTGCCTTGTCACGTGGCCGAACCATTTTATCTGTTGTTTCCTTATATATTCTATGGCTAGGGCTATTCCTAGCTTTTTTTCTCAGTTCTTCATTTCTGATCTTATCTCTCAGACTGTTTCCTGTCATTCGTCTAACACATTTCATCTCTGTAGAGGTTATTTTCCTTATTGTTCTTGCATCTAGAGTCCAGGTCTGGCATTGGTAGCACAACGTTGGAATGAAGATTGTATTGCATAGTGCTCGTTTTGCCTCCAGAGTTATTTCCTTGTTGGATAATAGTGGTGATAACTGTCCGATGATTTGACAAGCTTTGTTGCATCTTGATTCTATCTCTGCTGTTTGGGAATTGTCGTTTGTCATTAGACTTCCTAGGTATTTGAATTCCTCTACTTGTTTTAGTTGTCTGCCTTCTATAGTTATGTTGATGTTCTGTTTATTTTTGGCGACATTCATGACTTCTGTTTTGTTGATGTTGATTTTCATGTTGTATTTTGTTTCTAAGATGTTGAGTTTGTTTAAGTGTTCTTGTAGGTCTTCTATTGTTTCATGTATTAGTGCCTGGTCGTCTGCAAATAGAAGCTCGTTGATCTCCTCTGTCTCTGATGGGTTGGCTAGCTTGCATATATGGTCCATGTATGTAATAAACAGTAGGGGGGATAGTACGCACCCCTGTCTTACACCTGATCTAACTTCGAAGTGGTCTGTGTAGCCTGTTGTTGTTCTGACCCTGCAGCTGCTGTTGGCGTGGAGACTTTTAATAATGTTGGTTAGATGTTGGCTTACTCCGTATGTTGTTAGTATCTCCCACAGTTGTTCTCTGTTTACTCTGTCGAATGCTTTTTCCTGGTCAATGAAGGCTATGTATAAGTTTTGGTTGTGTTCTGTCGTTTTTTCTGCAAGCTGTTTTAATGTGAATAGTGCGTCGGTACATCCTCTGTTTTTTCGGAACCCCATTTGAGAATCGCTTAACTGTAGTTCTATTATTGGTCTCAGTCTTTTTTCCAAGATTTTGGCGTATAGCTTTCCTACATGGCTGAGCAGAGATATACCTCTATATTGATTGCAGTCTCTTTTGCTACCTTTCTTTTTCCATATTGGTATGATGATTGTCTGTTGCCAGTCTTCTGGGGATTGTTGTTGGTGCCATGCTGCATTAAATATTCTGTGCAGCCATTGCATTCCTGTTTCTCCCGCTGCTGCTATTATTTCTATTGGAATGTTATCTATCCCTGGTGCTTTGTTTCTTGGTGCATATTTGATTACTTCTTCTATTTCCTCTTTCATGATGTTGGGTTCAGTATTTGTGAGTTCTAGCGTGGTTTTTGTTGTCTTGTTGGTAGTTGGTATGTTTAACAGATCTTCAAAATATTCTTTCCATCTCTGTTGCATACATTGGTTGTTTGATATTGGTTGTCCGTCTTTGTCATTTATCAGCTCAGTAGGATCATGGTTTTCTTTTCTCCCTCTTGTGGCTTTTACTGCTTTGTAGAAATCTCTTGTGGCTGTCTTGAAGTCCCTGCTCATGTTTTGTCCGAATTCTGTCCAATTCCTTTGCTTAGCTTCTTTGATCAGCATTTTAACTCTTTTTCGAACTAAGGCATATCTTTCATATTTTTCTTGGTTCTTGTTCTCCCTCCAATTTTTAAACAGTTTCTTCTTTTCTTTAATTGCTTCTCTGATTGTTTCGTTCCACCACGGGGTGCTCTTTATCCCTTCTCTTGTTCTTAGCTTCGTTCCACAAACTGTTTTAGAGATGTTAGTTACTGTTTCCTTAAATTGTTTCCACTCTTCTTCTACTGTGCTTACTTCGTTAGGGAGTTTCTTGAATTCCTCTCTGAGTTTTTCTTTTAGGGTTTTCCTTGTTTCTTGATCGTTTAATTGTTTTATTTTTATTGTCTGTTCTTTTCGCTTCTTTTATTTGTTTTCGTATATTCTCTTTATTTTTTGCTGTCTTAGTGTGATCATAACCATCTTGTGATCCGTGTCGTCTGTAATATTTGGGATTGCTCTACTGTCGTTTACTCTTTTCTTGTTCTCTTTTCTTGTTAGTATAAAATCTATCTGGCTTCTGCATGTTGTGTCATTCCATTTGTACCAGGTGTATACTTGCGACTCTCTGTGTTTGAAGAATGTGTTGGTGATAAATAAATTGTTTTGATTGCATAGTTCCAGCAGTCTGCTTCCGTTTTCGTTTATTTCAGCTGTTTTATCGCCAAAGGGTCCTAAGATGTCACTGTTCTCACTGTTGCGTTTCCCAAGCCTTCCATTAAAATCTCCCATCACTAACATGTCGTCGCTTTCGTCAATCTTGTTAATAATTTCACTCAGTGTGTCGTAGAATTCTTCGCTGTCTTTTACATTGTTGTTGCATGGTGCATAGATTTGAATGTAATTTGTTTTTCGATCGTCTTCTAGCAGTTTAATTGAGATAATTATCTGCATTGGAGACCTGAAATCAGTCAGTCAGTCTCCAAACGCTAATCCCGCAGCGGTCGATAGAACATAAACTCTATTTCATCATCTTGAAACCGGAAGTCCAGCATTCACAATGACATTATATATTCTATTATATAACAGAAAAACATATCAGGCCGTTTACAAACTTCAGAACCACAGTATATGGTAGAATTGTAACACTCTTGTATGTGGACGTACTGTAGGGACAACGACAAGTGTGAAGGGATGTAAGAAGAGCTGTGACTGGTGACGTCATCTGACCTCATGCTAACTAGTCGTGTCAGATGTAACAATGCCTGGTTGACAGTTGTTGAAACTTGCTATTTGAAGCAAAAAGTGCACAAGAATTAACCTAAATCAGCCGACAAGCAAAGACATAAATTAAAGCTTATAATTTGAATGTTCCTGTGTATATTAGTTCTGTTGGACTAAGTGCAAACATTTCTTTCAGCCATAACCACAAATCAGTAAAATGTAGGGGCCTCGGTAGCCGAGTTGGGAAAACCACCCGACTGGACTACCGACGTTCGGACAACCCGTGTTCGATTCCCGCTGGGAGCAGTGTGAATTACACTCGTGGTTGGGAAAAAAAAAATACCCTCACGGTCGACCCAGCCGTTGGCAGAAATGGGTACCAGCGTATTACCCTGTGAAGGTGA
Organism: Megaustenia siamemsis; assembly: GCA_032433765.1. NCBI lineage: Eukaryota > Metazoa > Mollusca > Gastropoda > Stylommatophora > Ariophantidae > Megaustenia > Megaustenia siamemsis. The sequence goes on from JAVIAB010000139.1 coordinate 23,249,697, forward strand.
GAAATGTCGCCTCGCATCTGAGTTTCAATGCTTGAGGCGACACTATACAGAAATCTCCGAACATTTCTGGATAGGCGGCCGAGCACATATGTGTGTAAACTCGCGTGCTAAGACGCCGGTTCAAGTCTCGTACTTTACCTTTTCAGTAAAATGTTAAATCAATGATCAAGCACACAATCATGAACACTTGGTTAAGTCTCTGGAAGGAAGAGATATCACAATGTCAATGCAAAACACGGCGCAATTTCACGTATGCCTATTTAACGATCTTTAAAACACTGAAGGAACTAAGATGTTATTGTCGTAATAATATCGAACCTTAATCCACAAATCAATGCACCGTGTATGTAAATTAAATACAGATTGCTCATTCTAAGATGAAGTATCATTTCATATTATATATTTTGAAGATTCGAAACGTGCGACGAATGTTACTATACCCTATTCACCCAGCCTTAGATGAGTACCATATTTTTAGGTTACAAATACAGCCTGGCCTAGTGCTGACCAAGCACAGATGGTCTTACAAATATGGGCGCTAGCATCATATTAAATTTACACCAGACTCCAGGCATGTCATGTTTCTTTCCACTTTGTCTCTACTGATTTGATCGCGAGTTAATTTTAAGAGACACCAAGAACGTATCATTATTTTCAGTCAAAACGGATTTTCTAGGAGAGACATCTCTGACTACAAACAACCGTAGTCTTACGTAAATCATAAAGCAAACGTAATCTTAAACAAATGCAAGCTGGAGACACAATGTACTGGATCAAAAGGTGCAGAATGCATTGCCATGTAGCTCTATGCAATCGAAAATTATGAAAAAAGCCAGATCATTCTGATATTGAGAACATTTGGCCCAGATATTTACTATTTGCAATAGAAAAAAGAAAAACAAACCCATTTAAATGTAATCAATCTGTTAATTATTCATCAGAAATGACATTATAAGAGAAGAGTAGGCATTGAGCCAATCCTAGGCTAAATACAGAAACAACAAATAAACTAGTTTGCCCATCTAACAAAAATACAGTGTGGTTCCTTACCATACAAAGCATATATTAAAAGAGGAGAAGTGCAAAAGGCAGACCAATAGTAAGATGGATAGACAGCAACAAGGAAACGTTACAACAGCATCAAATGACAATGAGTAAAGCCACCAAACAGGGCGAAAACCAGAACTTTGTATCTCCTAGACAACCGAACGGTACAGGAGAAAGTAAGGAAACAAGAAGAAAGAAAGAAGATTATTTACTGTATTCAAAAGACCATGTTCTGGAGTCCACGTTAACAATATTTGCAGCTATCAAAACTGACCTGTGTACACCCTGAACGTTTTCCAAGATAAGTCAGCTATAGAGATTTTCACAAAATGAGAAAACTTGTACTAGTTTCCACATTTTTCAATGACCAGCAGCACTTGCTTATTCAGAAGAAGTTGACATCACGCCAGGCCGCCCTACTTTCTTATAAACGATCTGTATTATCCACTTTCACAAGCTGGGTTGACTCCGAGGCAGTGCCAATCCGAAAAAGGCATATCTGGGAACTAAATCTTCTGTTCAATAACGAGCACACTGACTGCCCTACCACAGGGGCTTCATCAACCCAGACGGTACACAGTCTATTTAGATTGATTACAAAGGGCTTGTATACTTATCATTCCTGTTTCTGACTAGATAAACACGATCCATGCTCGCCCGCTTAATCAGTCCCAACCACTCTTATTGTCGTGCTTAATGAAACATGTCCATCAATCTCCGAATTAAAGCTTCACTGATTTTGATGCCTGTGTCTATTGAATTATCAATAAGGGGCTTCAGTGGGTCTGCATTATCAATTCTATTGTTTTGTACTCGTGCAGCCCAAGAAGAGTAAATGCAATTTTGTTAAAAGGAAAAAGGCAGAAGTTTGTTTCTCTTTTTTTATTATAACATGCAACTTCGAGATACAAAGTTCTCTAGAGTCATGATAGATAGTCTACGCCGGCATGAACTGTATTTAATGATACGTTGTTACGTGTTTTAGCTTTAGTATAGTCAAAGGTATGACATTTTAAGTACAATCACAAGGACTGTGACCAATCGTCTCTTTACCTGACCTTTGACCATCTCAAGCCTCCAGGTCATATTGTTGGCTGGTGTATACTCACAGTGTCTACTATAGTCCGTTCAGAAATTCATAATCACACCTGAATTAGCTTTCCGTGATAACCGTTTGTTATTTTCTTTTCAAAATTTACATGTAATCTTAGAATATTGATGACGTTATAGAAATATTTTTTGCTCTGAGAAATTTGATCTAGTTTAAAAGTTTTCTTCTTTAGGCTATATTAAATTCACCCTGTTCGAATTTGACACCATTTTAGGATATATACATTAATTTGTTGCGGTCGTTCACGTAAAATAGTTTGGCTATTGCAGGAACACTAACTTCAGTAAGATCCCGTGCACAAAACTGAATATTGAACGACATGACGCACCACGGCCTTGGGTTTAATTACCGAAGGGAAGGCGAATCTTTATTAATTTTGTGAAGACTCAGTAGACAATTTGTTGACTTTAAATACCAACATTTATATCTATAGTCCGTTCAGAATCGTTTGCCTAGACATTAATTTATTTTTTTCAAAAACTTATTGTTCATTTGCATTGATCTTTTGAAGTTAGGTTTAGAATACTAATGTCGCTATAAAAATATTTTTTTATCAAAGAAATGTGAGAAATCGAGAAAAGTATCCTTCCAATATTAGATCGACCTTCTTGTCTGATAATGGACAATGCTTCATACCATAACGTAGTTAACGTAGAAGATAGAATCCCAACATCATCAAGTACAAAAGATGCGATCAAAACGTGGCTCATAAAAGAACACATACAAGTTAACGACAGCTACTTGAAACCCGAATTGCTTAGCCTTGTAAAACAGACACAACGTACAAAGATATTTAAAATAGACAAGTTAATTCAAGAACATGGCCATAGATGTTTGAGACTACCTCCATATCATGCACACTTAAATCCTATAGAACTAGTTTGGGCAAAAGTTAAAGGACACGTAGCATATACAAATAAAACTTTCAAATTATGCGATGTTGAGACACTTACAAATCAGGCTCTATCAAATATAAATAAAGACTACTGGGTAAAATGTGAGGATCATGTGTTACGACAAGAAGAGGAATATTGGAAAAAGGATGGTTTGTTGTTTGTTCAGCCGAAAGCAGTAATCGACCTATTTGACTCGTCTGATTCTGAATGATCATTACTCTGATTAAGTCTACAGATAAATAGTTTGATTTGCAAAATTTCCTAGTTGATTTGTTAAACAGTTTAATGTTCAAGACCACCCAAGCAATCAAAAATATGTTATAAGCAAACCAACAATCATTACTTTGAATGGAAGCCTGCTTGAGTCAGTACAGAAGTTCAGCTATCTTGGATCCACTATTACAGCCACACTTTCCTTAGATGAGGAACTAAATGTACGTATTTGAAAGGCAGCGACAACATTTGGGAAACTCACACCAAGAGCATGGAACTATATCAAATTGACTCTACGAACAAAAGTTCTATATATAATTTAAAATTTGTATACTTGCCACCAAGTAAAATTTTATGGACACGCCTATGGGTCATCGTTGCACTAGATTACTGTAAAACATTTTGATTAGGGTCAAAATAATAGTTACATGGGCAAAGATCAAAGGAATTCGCCGCTTTAAGAAAACCGTTATAGCTAGACATCGAGTAACACATATGTTCTCGTGACATGGACATTTTAACACCGTATGCCAAAAATCATGTGAAATCATCAAGAACTTTTTGAATTATAAATCATAACATCTCGGCAAACGATTCTGAACGGACTATAGTTCAGCTTCTCTTCTATTCTATCAGAGGAACCATTTCACTGCAGTCAGGAATTCCCCGTATCCGCTTTCACAGCATTTCCCAAAATGAGTAGGTCATTTCTGGCTCACAGAGTTTAGGGGAGGTAATAACACCGAGTAAGAGCACCAGCTTATCATCCTCTAATACACTGATCTCATAAGATATAGTATACATGTAAAGTATCACACTGCTCTACATGATATTCTTAATCGTTCTTTAAATAAACTTTCCTTATTTGTTTCTTAGAAAACAATTAAGTTTGAATTTGGTAACATATGTTGAGGAAGAAACCGTTTATTATTTGACTGCTTTATTGTCATATTAATACTTGTGTGTTTGAATAAAAGATAGTTTTACTTCTGTCTTACATTTTTGTTACATTTTTATTCAGCATTGCTGCCAAGTCTTTTGTCAATTCAGAGAAAGGTCAATTGCATACAGTTATAGTTAATCGAAGGCTCCGGTATCACTGCAAACGAATTAAAATCCATAACTGCTCAACCGTTCGTGCCAGTGGAATAATTCGAATTAACATCTCATCTCATTGAAGGATCCAAACAAAGAAACGCTGCTGTAGTCTAAATCATAGCAGCCACAGCAAACACCAAAAGACATAAGGCGTAGCCGCTCCGAAAGTGAACGCAACCGAACTGTTCTTCGTTATACAATATGATCATTCTTCGTAAGAAATCTGAATATGAAAATACGATCCGGATGAAAAACACAGCTGACGGTGTGCACAAAGTACTAAACTCAGTAGTTCCCGTAGTAAGCTGGACTTGGAATACGAGGAAACTGCAACAAGGAACACTATTCAAAGACGATTAAACCTCAACGATTCCTGTCGTCTAGCCGATATATTGACCGGAATGCCGATTCATACATCTTTTACAAACACATGCCTTTAGTAGATCTCTTGTTCATTGTTCTTCTTTGTGCATGCCTTCATTGAGCTAGTTTTCTTGTTTTATCTGTCGAAAGCCGAACGGAATATAATGACGTGATCTTGCAATTTATATTTAGTTTTCGATTAGTTAAAGTTGTTCTTCTACTAAAACCTGTTCATTCATTCAATAAATTTGGTTGCGAACCTGCTTTTTATCTAGCATGTTTATGTAGTGTTGTAAAGCTATTTTATCTAGCATGTTTATGTAGTGTTGTAAAGCTATTTTATCTAGCATGTTTATGTAGTGTTGTAAAGTTATTTTATCTAGCATGTTTCTGTAGTGTTGTAAAGCTATTTTATCTAGGATGTTTACATGTTTATGTAGTGTTGTAAAGCTTTTTTATCTAGGATGTTTACATGTTTATGTAGTGTTGTAAAGCTTTTTTATCTAGCATGTTTATGTAGTGTTGTAAATCTATTTTATCTAGCATATTTATGTAGTGTTGTAAATCTATTTTATCTAGCATATTTATGTAGTGTTGTAAAGCTATTTTATCTAGCATGTTTATGTAGTGTTGTAAAGCTATTTTATCTAGCATATTTATGTAGTGTTGTAAAGCTATTTTATCTAGCAGATTTATGTAGTGTTGTAAAGTTATTTTATCTAGCATATTTATGTAGTGTTGTAAAGCTATTTTATCTAGCATATTTATGTAGTGTTGTAAAGCTATTTTATCTAGCATATTTATGTAGTGTTGTAAAGCTATTTTATCTAGCATATTTATGTAGTGTTGTAAAGCTATTTTATCTAGCATATTTATGTAGTGTTGTAAAGCTATTTTATCTAGCATATTTATGTAGTGTTGTAAAGCTATTTTATCTAGCATATTTATGTAGTGTTGTAAAGCTATTTTATCTAGCATATTTATGTAGTGTTGTAAAGCTATTTTATCTAGCACATTTATGAAGTGTTGTAAAGTTATTTTCTCTAGCATATTTATGTAGTGTTGTAAAGCTATTTTATCTAGCATATTTATGTAAGTGTTGTAAAGCTATTTTATCTAGCATATTTATGTAGTGTTGTAAAGCTATTTTATCTAGCATATGTATGTAGTGTTGTAAATCTATTTTATCTAGCATATTTATGTAGTGTTGTAAAGCTATTTTATCTAGGATATTTATGTAGTGTTGTAAAGCTATTTTATCTAGGATATTTATGTAGTGTTGTAAAGCTATTTTATCTAGCATATTTATGTAGTGTTGTAAAGCTATTTTATCTAGCATATTTATGTAGTGTTGTAAAGCTATTTTATCTAGCATATTTATGTAGTGTTGTAAAGCTATTTTATCTAGCACATTTATGAAGTGTTGTAAAGCTATTTTATCTAGCATATTTATGTAAGTGTTGTAAAGCTATTTTATCTAGCATATTTATGTAGTGTTGTAAAGCTATTTTATCTAGCATATGTATGTAGTGTTGTAAATCTATTTTATCTAGCATATTTATGTAGTGTTGTAAAGCTATTTTATCTAGGATATTTATGTAGTGTTGTAAAGCTATTTTATCTAGGATATTTATGTAGTGTTGTAAAGCTATTTTATCTAGCATATTTATGTAGTGTTGTAAAGCTATTTTATCTAGCATATTTATGTAGTGTTGTAAAGCTATTTTATCTAGCATATTTAGGTAGTGTTGTAAAGCTATTTTATCTAGCATATTTATGTAAGTGTAAAACTGTTTTATCTAGTATATCCATGCACCTTGTAAAACGCTTTTATAATTAGAATGTTTGTTTGACTTGTGAAACTGTTTTATCCAGTAAAGTAATTATCGTTGAAAAGCTGCTTTATCTATAATGTTAATGTCGATTTGTAAATCTGTTTTATATATAACGTTAATGTCGCTTTGTAAAGCTGTTTTATCGTGTATGTTAATGTTGTGTTGTAAAACTGCATTCAAATGAGTTGTTTACTTTTCATGTCAACTAACCTAATTGTATGTTGGGTAATCATTACAGCTTCCGGCTCAAAATTGAATGGGTGATTGACACTGGGAGTAATTACTCCAGGAGAGCTTGTCTCCCTGAGATTCATAAGAATCTAATTGGCCGAAAAACATGCTTAAAGTAAGGGGTTGGGGTCCTACTTTTGATGATAAAATTGTCTCTTGTGGCAAAGCTCTATAAAAGAGAAAATGGTCTCATTATGGTGATCAGATTGCTTGCTGTTGGCAAAGCTCTATAGATCATAAATGGGTCTCATTTTGATGATCAGATTGCTTGATGTTTGCGAAGCTCTATAGATCATAAATAGGTCCCATTTTGATGATCAGATTGCTTGATGTTTGCAAAGCTCTATAGATCATAAATGGGTCTCATTTTGATGATCAGATTGCTTGCTGTTGGCAAAGCTCTATAGATCATAAATGGGTCTCATTTTGATGATCAGATTGCTTGATGTTTGCGAAGCTCTATAGATCATAAATAGGTCTCATTTTGATGATCAGATTGCTTGCTGTTGGCAAAGATCTATAGATCATAAATAGGTCTCATTGTGATGATCAGATTGCTTGTTGTTTGCAAAGCTCTATGGAAGAGAAGTGAGTCTCATTTTGATGAACTACTGTCTCCAGTTGTAAAGCTGTATAGAAGTGAAGATAGTCTTTCTTTGTTGATCATATTCTCTCCTGTTTTGGAAAGCTCTTTTGAGTTATCTGGCACAACCTATTTCTAAATTTGAATGTCTTGTATTCAGTATTGGTTTAATAATAAATCTAGGTCTTTCTAATAACTTGCCGCACAGTTTTCTTGAATGGCTTCGTGGTATTAGGCGCCCCTATTTGTGTCTCTTTCATTAGTATAATGTTGGCTTTTTCCGGTTAGTCTTCGTAACTTCGATTTAAAAAAAAAATTTTCTGCCATTTCTCTACTATCAGTCTCTACTTGTCTATATTGCCGTACTTTTGGGAAACTTATAGCAAACTGTGATTAATCACTACTTTGTACCTGATTCCCCTTTCCATAAGACATCAATTCATTTATGAATAATCCGCACACGGATTTATTATATGAGCATTCCTTGGATGGATTTATTGCACAAAAATTACTGGTACGAACTTAACCAGCTTCAAGCTGGTCTGTTTTTGTGATTGAGAAGCCTGAGCATCCTTCTCATTAGTCAAATATGCAGACTCAGACGCCAGGCATAATATGCTGGGCTCTCGTGAGATCTGCGCACTCGCTACCTTGCTCGTGACAAGTGCATATTTTAAACATAACTTGGACTAGCAATGCTTTACGAGCTCCCCTGCCTCAGCTTGTTTGCTCTATGGAGCTTCCGAAACAAAGCTTTCAAAAAATCTGAACAATTTCTTTTCAATTGTCAAGTCGGTGTCACCGGCAAGAATAATGAAGGGAAGAAGCTGTGCGATTTTTTTTTTTTTTTTTTTTTTTGACGAAACGAATACCTCATATAAATACCGGTATCAGTTTAACGTACGAAAATAGCCAAGTATGAAAAGTGAAAGGGAGTAAGGACAGAGCTAAGCAGGAATAGATGATAATATGAATGCATGTGTGATGTAGATACCACAGCGGCAATTGCTCCTTCAGTCAGAACTGTACAATCATTGCTAGTAGTTTAAGCTTAGAGCTTGCATACACAATCGTCAAAGCTGCCTTTTTTTAGAACCGACATGCTCTTGATTGTCGTCACGAACAGGAAAGAAAGATAGATTAAAAAATAGGAAAGAATCAGTTAATGGATGAAAGAGGAAAATGATTAATAAATTAATAATGAAAAGTTAGACTACTGATTGGAAGACAAAAAGGAGGAAAGAACGAGTTAATGAAAGAAAAAAAGAAATAAAGAAAGATATTAATGGATGAATGAATGCAAGGAGCTTGAATGAATGGGTGGAAAAAAGAAAAAGAAAAGAAAAATAAATGAATGAATAAAGAATTAACGAATGATTAAAAGAAATAATGAAAGAAAATAAGAAAAAAGAAAGAAAGAAAGAAAGAAAGAGAAAGAAATGAGAAACAAAGAAAAAGAAATAGAAAGAAAGAAAAAGAAATAAAGTATGAATGAATATATGACTGATTGAATTAATGAATGAACCCCGTCACGCCTCGAGTTTGAGGTTTAGGTAACATTATATATTAGTGGACATATTCATGTTACTATCAACACAGTTTTTTTAGAATATCGTTACTTGTATGCTTATACCGTTTTTTTCCCCCATAACAAAATAATGTAGTGCCAAATAAAGGCTGAGTGAGCCGAGACACCGTCGATTGGAACCGAACCTAATCTCTTGTCCTCATTAAACTAGTTCACTAATCACTGCTTCACTGCTATTGTGATAAGATTGCTGTGAGATTTAACAAAGTATCTCTTCTATTTTATTGCAACCATAACAGATGCCTATTGTGATAAGATTGCTGTGAGATTTAACAAAGTATCTCTTCTATTTTATTGCAACCATAACAGATGCCTATTGTGATAAGATTGCTGTGAGATTTAACAAAGTATCTCTTCTATTTTATTGCAACCATAACAGATGCCTATTGTGATAAGATTGCTGTGAGATTTAACAAAGTATCTCTTCTATTTTATTGCAACCATAACAGATGCCTATTGTGATAAGATTGCTGTGAGATTTAACAAAGTATCTCTTCTATTTTATTGCAACCATAACAGATGCCTATTGTGATAAGATTGCTGTGAGATTTAACAAAGTATCTCTTCTATTTTATTGCAACCATAACAGATGCCTATTGTGATAAGATTGCTGTGAGATTTAACAAAGTATCTCTTCTATTTTATTGCAACCATAACAGATGCCTATTGTGATAAGATTGCTGTGAGATTTAACAAAGTATCTCTTCTATTTTATTGCAACCATAACAGATGCCTATTGTGATAAGATTGCTGTGAGATTTAACAAAGTATCTCTTCTATTTTATTGCAACCATAACAGATGCCTATTGTGATAAGATTGCTGTGAGATTTAACAAAGTATCTCTTCTATTTTATTGCAACCATAACAGATGCCTATTGTGATAAGATTGCTGTGAGATTTAACAAAGTATCTCTTCTATTTTATTGCAACCATAACAGATGCCTATTGTGATAAGATTGCTGTGAGATTTAACAAAGTATATCTTCTATTTTATTGCAACCATAACAGATGCCTATTGTGATAAGATTGCTGTGAGATTTAACAAAGTATCTCTTCTATTTTATTGCAACCATAACAGATGCCTATTGTGATAAGATTGCTGTGAGATTTAACAAAGTATCTCTTCTATTTTATTGCAACCATAACAGATGCCTATTGTGATAAGATTGCTGTGAGATTTAACAAAGTATCTCTTCTATTTTATTGCAACCATAACAGATGCCTATTGTGATAAGATTGCTGTGAGATTTAACAAAGTATCTCTTCTATTTTATTGCAACCATAACAGATGCCTATTGTGATAAGATTGCTGTGAGATTTAACAAAGTATCTCTTCTATTTTATTGCAACCATAACAGATGCCTATTGTGATAAGATTGCTGTGAGATTTAACAAAGTATCTCTTCTATTTTATTGCAACCATAACAGATGCCTATTGTGATAAGATTGCTGTGAGATTTAACAAAGTATCTCTTCTATTTTATTGCAACCATAACAGATGCCTATTGTGATAAGATTGCTGTGAGATTTAACAAAGTATCTCTTCTATTTTATTGCAACCATAACAGATGCCTATTGTGATAAGATTGCTGTGAGATTTAACAAAGTATCTCTTCTATTTTATTGCAACCATAACAGATGCCTATTGTGATAAGATTGCTGTGAGATTTAACAAAGTATCTCTTCTATTTTATTGCAACCATAACAGATGCCTATTGTGATAAGATTGCTGTGAGATTTAACAAAGTATCTCTTCTATTTTATTGCAACCATAACAGATGCCTATTGTGATAAGATTGCTGTGAGATTTAACAAAGTATCTCTTCTATTTTATTGCAACCATAACAGATGCCTATTGTGATAAGATTGCTGTGAGATTTAACAAAGTATCTCTTCTATTTTATTGCAACCATAACAGATGCCTATTGTGATAAGATTGCTGTGAGATTTAACAAAGTATCTCTTCTATTTTATTGCAACCATAACAGATGCCTATTGTGATAAGATTGCTGTGAGATTTAACAAAGTATCTCTTCTATTTTATTGCAACCATAACAGATGCCTATTGTGATAAGATTGCTGTGAGATTTAACAAAGTATCTCTTCTATTTTATTGCAACCATAACAGATGCCTATTGTGATAAGATTGCTGTGAGATTTAACAAAGTATCTCTTCTATTTTATTGCAACCATAACAGATGCCTATTGTGATAAGATTGCTGTGAGATTTAACAAAGTATCTCTTCTATTTTATTGCAACCATAACAGATGCCTATTGTGATAAGATTGCTGTGAGATTTAACAAAGTATCTCTTCTATTTTATTGCAACCATAACAGATGCCTATTGTGATAAGATTGCTGTGAGATTTAACAAAGTATCTCTTCTATTTTATTGCAACATTAACAGATGCCTATTGTGATAAGATTGCTGTGAGATTTAACAAAGTATCTCTTCTATTTTATTGCAACCATAACAGATGCCTATTGTGATAAGATTGCTGTGAGATTTAACAAAGTATCTCTTCTATTTTATTGCAACCATAACAGATGCCTATTGTGATAAGATTGCTGTGAGATTTAACAAAGTATCTCTTCTATTTTATTGCAACCATAACAGATGCTAATTGGTAGGACTTTGGTGGAATGGCAGATGGAGATAACTATAAAATATGATAGGTTAAGGACCTTGTTGAGATTGAGCGAGGCAGGGATGCATAATGAGAGACAGGCTTGGGGTTTTATTTACTTTAGGAATCAAATCATCGCCATTGGTTTCTCTGTAGCCTAGTTGGGAAAACAAACCGACGTTCGGACAACCTGTGTTCGATTCCAGCTGGAAGCAGCGTGGATTGTACTCGTGGTTGTTAAAAAAAAAATACCTCCGCGGTCGACCCAGCCGCTGGCAGAAATGGGTACAAGAGTTAGTACTCTGGAAAGTTGAGGAATGCCGCCTCGCATGCTTGAAGCGACACTATCCAGAAGTCTCCTAACACATCTGGATAGGCGGCCGAGCACATATGGGTGAAAACTCGCGTGCTAAGACGTCGATTCAAGTCTCGTACTTGACCTTTTCATGACACATGCCATCGTCGTTACGCCAGGGACAATACCATTGTCCTTATACCCGTTCCTTATACCCGTTCCTTATACCCGTTCCTTATACCCGTTCCTTATACCCGTTCCTTATACCCGTTCCTTATACCCGTTCCTTATCAATTTCCACAGTTTAAAGAACGCCTGCCAGACTATAGGAGAAGCGCTGAAAATTACATTGGTGTGAATCATGGACAACAGGACAATAGAGAAGAAAATCATTGGAGTCTGTAGAAATGTGGTTTTATAGAAGAATGTTGAGAATACCATGGACAGCTAAGAAGAGTAATGAAAACGCCCTGAAAGAGGCCAAAGTAAAAAGAGTCAATTTCCAATATTAGGAAGAAACAATAATCTTTTTTTGGCAATGTAATGGAAAAGGAACAGCTGGAATATATTGTGACACCTGGGAACATTGAGCGACGAAGAGATAGAGAGAAGAAAAAAGAAAAGATACCAGACACCTTAAGAGAATGGCTTAGCAGAAAGGTAAAAAACTGAAATGATAAAGAACTGTCGAGATCGAAAGTTGTGGAGGCGCATGATCACCTGCACCAGCTGGCATGCTGTTAGATGATGATGGTCACTAGCAGTACGTTTGATGAAGAAAGTTTGGGGGGGGGGAATTGTCGTTCTGTCGGAAGTTACATCACCTGATAGTCAGCCACTGACTTTTTAAGGAGTAACAATACTGTTGTGGTTAAAACTCCACCATAGCCTCCGGCGCTCATTTTTAGTTTTTTATTTCAAAATTGAGACAGTTAGGTACTCAAAGAGATTTGGAAACAAGTAAAGTGTGGGTTGAATTCAAACTGTGGAATGTTTCGTTTTCAGAAAAGTATATTTTAATGATCAATCAAACATCAAAAGTTAAAACAAAAATGATAGAAACGCACATAAAGAAAAAAGGACAGTAAAGAGAATGGTGAAAAAGGAGGGGGTAATGGGAGGACAATAATGATAATGGAGAGATTGATAAAGAGAGGGGATGCGAAGACGTTATAAAAAGAAGTAGAAAGAGCGAAAGGTGAGAAACGGAGTTAGAAAGCGAAGAAGATGGAAGAAAGCTGTAATTAATACAAGAAAGTCGCAGAATGTCGTTGAATGTTTGAGAGTATGTAAGTTAAGAAGGACAAATAGGTAAGTAGAGAAGAAAACACATCAGATTACGGGCAAAAGTAGTTAATATAGGGAAGAAATCCGATGGACCTCAGAGAGGAAAACATACAAGATTACAGACAAAAGTTTATAATGTAGGGAAAAACCAAATGGACGACAAAGGAAAAAAGAACATGACTGCATATAATGCGGCATGACAGATGTTCACCAGCGTAATAGTACACGATAGTGCTGCGGGCACGATATCTGTGGGAAGTCATAAACACCTACGTCAACAGGCACATGCTTGAGGTGGGGTTATTGGTAACAAGCTGGCGAATAATAATATTCCGGAAAAATAAGACCTTGCATTTTTTTAAAGTGAGAAAATTATACGGGGGGTAAACAAAATATTAATTAAATCGTAAATAACAAATATTGTCAGTCTTTATTATATTATATATTATTTATATTAATATATTTTTAATATTATTTATATTTATATATACTATTTTCACAATTAAACGAAAAATAATACGTAAATTTTACTGTAATCATTATATTTTTCTTCCTTCACACGACCACGCCTCGTCAACATTCGTAATTATAAGTCATAAACTGGGCGTAGATGTATTGTGTTGTTGTTTACAGTAAGAAATGATACTTTGTGCCTTTCTGCAAACACAACCTTCTTCAGGGAAAGAAGAAAAAAATAAGGAATGCGTTATGCTTACAGGTTTAGATTGCAGAAGAGACATCACAAAGCGACGTTGCGGTTCAGTAGGCCTGCATCTGAAAGAAGGGACCACACACACACACACACACACACACACATACACACGCACATTCACACTCACACACACACACACACACACAGAGAGAGAGAGAGAGGACGATATAAAAACATTGAGGAGCAGTGGTATGGCAATAGGAAAGGGATAAATGCATACAAAGTCATGAAAATGCGAAGCTACTGTAACTTAATTATTTTACAGTAGCTCCTAATTTTAATGCATTTATTTTTATATTTTAATGCATTTATTTTTACATTTTAATGCATTTACTTTTACATTTCAATGCATTTATTTCTACATCATTTTAATGCATTTTAAAACAATTTTATTACTGTTTATTCCTTTACACCCTCTTTAGGTAGGCATTTTTGGGGGACCCTGTCCCTTAACCTATTCTATCTCTACTTGCCAAGTCAGATTCGTTAGACTGTTGCCATGATAGCCACCCTATTTAGATTGTCTTTATCAGCTTTCTTTCATGGATACTACTAACTCAGTCTATCAGCTATGAGTCGATTCAACTGTTTCAACATAGGTTCAATTGGATAACTTGGGCTCCATTATAAATCGCCAGGTGCAAACAATACACGCAAGAAGCTCAAATTTAATTAAAAAACGTAGAAAGATTTCTGAACATGGTTTTGGGTGTAAAGGAACAACATGCTCAGCAGTGCGAGATAGACAGGAAAGAATTCCGGGTTAGAATTACCGAATTTCTGCTCTTACTTAATTATGTGAGACGTGGGAAAAGTAATGATCTGAGCATAGACAGGGATTCTGAGTTTCAAAATGTTATTTTTATATCAAGTTTGTCTGTTTTTGAGAGCCTTTGAGTTTTGGCCAATGGCTTTGCTTACACTGACGATACATGAGCGTGTTTTACAACTGCCAACAGTACAGTATATTTGTGTATATTTACACGAAAAAATTGTATCAACACACACACAAACATACTGTATATTTATATTATACATGGATTTATATAGAACAGTTTTTTTTAAACAAATAATATATATATATAGAAATTATGATTACGCAGGAATGGATCTGGTAATTAAAAGTGATATGTCTTGAAACGAATGTGTTTCTTGAATTATTGTTTATAAAATACATAATATATAACATTAAAACACACGCACACACATATATTTACACATAATACTCGTATATTGTTTAAGCACAGACTTTTATTGGCGTACACCAAATATTTGTACAGACCTTTAATGGCGTACACGAAATATTTGTACAGACTTTTATTGGCGTACACCAAATATTTCTACAGACTTTTATTGGCGTACATCAAATATTTGTACAGACTTTTATTGGCGTACACCAAATATTTCTACAGACTTTTATTGGCGTACATCAAATATTTGTACAGACTTTTATTTGCGTACATCAAATATTTGTACAGACTTTTATGTTATGATGAAAACATACAATCACACATAGACCACTGCCATCTATAGATATATCTAGACCTGCGGACTGATAGGGAATTACCGGAAAACCTGCAACCAGCGTGACGTATTCAAGTTTGCGAGCAGGAGCAGTTGTGGGTAGATTGACGTCAAGTGGTCTATTGCTATTAAAAAAAAATATTACGTTTAAACAGAATTTACTTAACATCTACCTAGCGTACTATTTATACAGAAGCTAATATAAATAAGTAACGTTTAACAAAGAATTTGTATTTTTACATAAACATATGTGGCAAACGTAAATGTTGCACTTAAGCTTTGCTCGTGTGATCGATCTGTTGCATAATTTAGACGGACTTTACTGCACTTTTATTCAGACTTAATTTGCGATACTGTTCTTTACTGTTGAGTAAAGATAACTTTTGTGCAGGGGGTAATGTTATTAGTTCTCATTAATGAGAAATGGGTGCCCAGTGGACGTTTATTCTCCGTGCCCGGTCTGCCTAGTTTTCTGTAAAAAAAAAAAAAAGTACCCAAATGACAAGGGTGGATAATGGGTGAGATTGAGAATGTGTTCCTTGAAGAGTACACAAACGCTGATTCAGCACTTTAACGTTAGTTGGGTGATAATGTTTCAATAGCATCGCCATACTTTACACTCCGATGGCATGATGGCATTATCTTCTGCATATTTCAGCCTAGGTCTTAAACAAGGACTGGTTGCACATGGACGGACATTACGATTAATTTGCATGTAGACAATCTCATTGGATGAAATAAAATGTTATGGGAGGCTGGCTAAATCTGTTCAGCTTTCCGTTCAGGTTTATTGGCATGAATATATCAGATGAATCTAAACAAGAATACGTGTCGAGCTTTATAAGAAGGCTTTGGAAATACATTGGTCATGCGCTGAGAATGAACAAAGACTTCCCCGTCAGGTATTAATGTGGAAAGCATCTGGTGAAAGAAAACAAGATAGACCAAGAGAATTGCTACGCGTAACAATGGCACGGGAAGGCACAACCATGGAACCAAGAAACAACCAAGAACAGCAAGAACTAGTAGCAGATCGTTAATCGTGGAGAACTATGACTTCCACCCTATGAGCCGTCTTCGGCCCGAGAGGAAAATTCTCATGATGGCATATCAGATAAAGAAACAGCGGTTTCTTATGCGGACATTGAATACAAACCGCGCAATGATTGTTCTCTATGAATACAAACCGCGTAATGATTGTTCTCTATGAATACAAACCGCGCAATGATTGTTCTCTATGAATACAAACCGCGTAATGATTGTTCTCTATGAATACAAACCGCGCAATGATTGTTCTCTATGAATACAAACCGCGCAATGATTGTTCTCTATGAATACAAACCGCGCAATGATTGTTCTCTAGCTAGAGTCAACCCTCTCTTTACTATCAAATGTTAATAGATCAACTAATGTCTTTAGCGCTGTCCAGTTTGGACCAAAGGACATATTATTGTACTAATTTTCGCTTCAAAAACTGAAAACGTCCTTTGAATCTATAACTACATGATTATGTTAGCTACTTAACGGTCTGCTCTCTCTTGATGTCAACCTTGTAGGCTCGGTCCTCCTCTCTCTCTCTCTCTCTCTCTGTCTCTCTCTCTCTCTCTCTGAGTATGTCGCTGACGAGGATCTATCAGTCTGAACAAAGAACTTGACCTTCTTCTCTGACTATCCGTCTCCTCGTTTTGTTCTCCCCGCAAGATAATTTACATCTCACAGCTGTTTGTCACTGATACTTTAGTTGATTTGTGTGCCTTTCCAGACAGATAATTACACATACTTCTCCTATTATACAAGTAAAGTGATTCGAAGCAGCTCTATCTTAAAACGTAACAACTTTTGTGGTAAAAAATTGAATATTGCATCCCCCGAAACTCTCAGATTTGTCAATCTTTGATCTTCTTGTTACAAACCTCAACTAACAAAATATCATCCACACATAAATATTGGCTTTGGTTAAAATTCCTCCTTGATGTGTCTGGTGTCACAAACTGCAACCAATTACATAAAATACCAATTTCAAGAATGAGAGGAATGTTCTCTACCCACAACACTTTCAGCATTAAAGGATACAAAATTGCCAAGATCAGAACAAAAATACCACTTTGAGATAAAAACCAACAGATGTGATCTGCATGCACTCGACGGTAATCTCCCTTTAAGGTGACTATCTACAAATTTTAACTCACAACATCACTGTATCTATTTTTATGCTAAATGATATAACTCTGTTGCATGTTGCAAAGCTAACATTCTATATTAAATACATTTTTCAAAGAACTTAATATTTTACGTCTTTTACTACTTGTACTTAAAATTATATGTTTATACAGGGTGTTTATAAAGTCTCACTACACTTGGTATCTAGGTCAATTTGAAAAAAAAATGTTTATGACGTCATCACAATATGTGCTCCCACTGTCAATGAAATTTGTTGAATAAGTTTATTGCTACTGGAAATGTGGAAGATGCTCCACGATCTGGTAGGCCTGCTGTGAATGATGAAATATGTTTAGATATCCAAGACAGAATCCTTAAAAGTCCAGACAAGTCATTAAGAAAACTGTCGCAACAAGTGAACTTACCATTGAGCACATATTGTGATGACGTCATAAACATTTTTTTCAAATTGACCTAGATACCAAGTGTAGTGAGACTTTATAAACACCCTATATAAATTAATAGCGTATGGTTACCAATGATCACGTTAATGATTATTACATATAAAAACAGTAAGAGTTATTTTTGTCGCTTATATTACGTAATATCATTGAATCAACGCACATTTTCTGGTCTCTACGCAAATGTTTCTACATCGTTACAATACATCTTCACATTGATCCCAAACAACAAATCATTGTTCTATCTTCTTCATATTGACTCTGAAAAAGAAAGTATTACTGCATCTCATCTCCAGTCACTCTAAATAATAAACGATTAATTACCCTTTCATCTCCACATTGAATTTGAAAAGTTAACCTCTTCTTTCTTCTTTCTTCTTTTTTCTTTTCACTGATACCTAAAAGTTGTCGTGGTTTATATCATTTGTCGTTCTTGTACTGCTCGAATTGTCTGAATTAGTGATTTTCCTTTGTTGTTACATGTCTCTATCACTGCATCTATCCATCTTCTTCTGGGTCTTCCTCTTGGTCTTTTTCCATGCATTCTCGAGAAGAACGCCCTTGATGGTGATTGGTGAGGATTCATTCTGACCAGGTGGCCAAACCATTTAAGTTGTTGTTGTTCTATATATTCTTGAACCTCTTCTTTATCATTCTTTATTTCGATTCTCAATAATAAGTATCTAGTATAATATTTCTAAAGCAACTCTTAAGAGTAAATCTCTGCTTTATCATCTCCCTTTAACTCTCAATAAAAATAATTAATCTCTTTTGTAACCCTCAACAAAAATCATTACTCAATCATATTTTGTGGCTCGGGAAAAAATCACTACTTTATTATCTCTTGTGTGAATCTAAACAAAAGCTACTATTCTATCATCTCTATTGAGTCTAGACGGAAATCAATACTCAATCTTCTCCTTGGTGAACCCCAACAAAATGACTACACATATATCTCCATGTTGCTCAACAGTGCATCTCTATTCCACATTTCTATTATGACTCTCAGCAAATATACATAAATAACAAGATATATAAATATATATATATATATATATATATATATATATATTATATATATTATATATATATCACATATATATATATTATATATATATATATATATATAATATATATATATATACATACACATATATAAAGCACTCATTTAATCTCTCCCTATTATCTATCTACAGCAAATTACTACTTCATCATCTACATAAAGTCTCTGATTAACACATTTCTGCTCCATCTTCTACATAGTATCTCGGAACAACAAATGACTGCTCCATCATCTACTCAAAGTCTCTGAACAACAAATTACTACTCCAACTCCATCATCTACATAATGTCACGGAACAACAAATTACTACTTCAACTCCATCATCTACATAATGTCACGGAACAACAAATTTCTACTGCATCATCTACATAATGTCACGGAACAACAAATTTCTACTGCATCATCTACTTAATGTCAAGGAACAACAATTTACTACTCCAACTCCATCATCTACATAATGTCATGAAACAACAAATTTCTACTGCATCATCTACATAATGTCACAGAACAACAAATTACATCTCCACCATCTACATATTGTCACGGAACAACCAATTTCTACTCCATCATCTACATAACGTCCGTGAACAGCAAATCTTTACTTTTTCATCTAAACTATGACTCAGAATTTAATCATACTTCACCTACAGAGCTATCCGAAAATGTCTGTATGAGAAGTGGAATAAAAACCCGCAAAACAAAATAAAGACATAAGCAGATGGCAGCCAATAGCAGTAATTGCATTATTTCTGCTGGATAAGTCATCTTTCCTTAGACTATCGACTATAAATTCGAAAACCGCGGAGAGTAAAAAATGTGCATTCCTCTATCCTGTCCTTAAAAACACTCAACACAGGTATTGCTTCATTTTTTTTTTCGGTTTGCTTTACAGGTAATGAAATCAGCCCTGACTTTAAAAATTTAAATATTTTAAAATACTAAAGTGCTTATGTGGTTTTAAGGAAATGGCACAGATAGTTTGCAAAATGTTTTTTTTTCTTCCCTGGAGATGTGCATCATAGAGAATTGGAAAGAAGAAGTGCGTAGGTTTGATGATAAGGAGAATGGGTGTTCAGTTTCCTCCTGGATGGTCTACAGTCAGCTCAGCTGAAAAGAAACAAATTACAAGGAAACTCTTTATACAAAGCTTCAAAGCAAGAGGCTATCTGATCATCAGAAGTGCCCCCGTCGAGCAAGTGTTTTGACCCTTTAGCTTTTTGACATTCTAGAGGATGTAGGCCCACCTGAGTCATGACTCCCAGGCGTCGACCTCCTGCTGCATTGGACTTGAAGTTTTCAAATATAATATATACTGACTAATCTTATTCTTCGCAACTCTTATTATGAGATCTACTGTCATTACCTGCTCGCTAGAAAAATAAATATTACTACATAGTAAATGGGATAACATGGTAGGATGTGTATGGGAAATTGATAAAAACATAAAAGATTATGAATTGTTCCCCTTTAAACCAATACGTGATATTCTTACAATCCGACTTATGCACGATTTTGGGAAATAACATGTCTTCCACCGAGGTCCCCTGGGAGCCGCGATAGCTCAGTGGTTAGTGAACTGGACTACAAAGGACAAGAGGTAGGGTTCGATCCCAACCGACGGCTTCCTGGTTCACCCAGTCTTAAATGGGTACCGGATTTTTTTTCTAGGAAGGTAAAGCGTCACGGGCGTAATACCGACCACATTACCCCCAAAAATCATGTGCTGAAGGTCTGTAAAAGTTATGGTCACTAACACCATATTCCCCATACGCCACTTGGCGTGATGGGGGCTCTATACTTTTTTTTTTTACCCTTGGTTCTCTACAGGTGTGGCCACACATTGGACTATCGACTTAATTAGTTCTGAATGAATGACCTCGAGGCACACATACATTTATGATTCGCTGATCCGTAGCAGTAATCAAACCTTTCTAATCCCATTGAGCATCATATATCCCACAAGACCTTACGCTGCTCAAATGTATCAACGCTCGCAATCTCTTTCCACTTGGTCACAAACATTACTTGTTCATTTGCTTTGATTGCTTTCAGCTTTCAAATCTACTACTGTACCGGTAATTTGATTGCAAGAAATGAGCGTAGCAGATGCAGCTAATTAGAACAGACATCGGTAAACGATGTTAAGCTATACTGTATATGACGATTTTTATTTGCAAATCATGGTATTTAATTTATTGTGAATGAGAGTTCATTATATACTGTTTAATATTTGAGTAATTCTACTGTAACTGAAATGTAAACCTCTGCCATTTATTGAGAAAAGCAGATAAGATATAAATTACTAGACTTATTAACATGTATGGGAATGTATAAAACATGTATGGGAAAACGTATGTTAAGTAAATTATTGAATGTGTGCCTCGGTGGCTGAGTGGTTAGGGTGCTCGCTTCCTGATCAGAGTACGTATTGGTTCAATTCTAAGAAATTGCTGAATTATTTTGGCGCCAATAAGGATCTGGGATTTACCTAGCCTCTTAAAATAGCACTACAGAATTTTATAGGAAGCAATGGCGGTCTGGCGTAATGCAGACCACGTTTCCAAAAAATTGTACCGTTGTCAATGAAAAATTTAGTCATGAATACAATTATTGTCCAGACGTCTAGCAAGGTACTGAAGGAACCTTTATTCAGCTTATTGGGAGGCATCAGTAACGTTCATGGTAGGAAAAGGGAAATAATTGCAGTGCTACGGTAAAGCTGGCAGCAGGAGTAAGTAGTTTTTGTAACGACCTCCTAAAAGGTATACACACCGATGTTTATGGTAGCGTGACGGTATGGAGGTAAAGTAATCGTGGGTTTAATAAAAGCTTCACATATTACAGTCGACACAGCTTAAAAAAATGGGTACCTGTCTCACTGAGTTGAGGTAGAAAAAATTAACAGCGAGAAAAGAAATCGTCTGGGCACCTGTAAAGAATGTGACGTAGTTTAAGACCTATCTATCTATCTATCTATCTATCTATCTATCTATCTATCTATCTATCTATCTATCTATCTATCTATCTATCTATCTATCTATCTATCTATCTATCTATCTATCTATCTATCTATCTATCTATCTATCTATCTATCTATCTATCTATCTATCTATCTATCTATCTATCTATCTATCTATCTATCTATCTATCTATCTATCTATCTATCTATCTATCTATCTATCTATCTATCTATCTATCTATCTATCTATCTATCTATCTATCTATCTATCTATCTATCTATCTATCTATCTATCTATCTATCTATCTATCTATCTATCTATCTATCTATCTATCTATCTATCTATCTATCTATCTATCTATCTATCTATCTATCTATCTATCTATCTATCTATCTATCTATCTATCTATCTATCTATCTATCTATCTATCTATCTATCTATCTATCTATCTATCTATCTATCTATCTATCTATCTATCTATCTATCTATCTATCTATCTATCTATCTATCTATCTATCTATCTATCTATCTATCTATCTATCTATCTATCTATCTATCTATCTATCTATCTATCTATCTATCTATCTATCTATCTATCTATCTATCTATCTATCTATCTATCTATCTATCTATCTATCTATCTATCTATCTATCTATCTATCTATCTATCTATCTATCTATCTATCTATCTATCTATCTATCTATCTATCTATCTATCTATCTATCTATCTATCTATCTATCTATCTATCTATCTATCTATCTATCTATCTATCTATCTATCTATCTATCTATCTATCTATCTATCTATCTATCTATCTATCTATCTATCTATCTATCTATCTATCTATCTATCTATCTATCTATCTATCTATCTATCTATCTATCTATCTATCTATCTATCTATCTATCTATCTATCTATCTATCTATCTATCTATCTATCTATCTATCTATCTATCTATCTATCTATCTATCTATCTATCTATCTATCTATCTATCTATCTATCTATCTATCTATCTATCTATCTATCTATCTATCTATCTATCTATCTATCTATCTATCTATCTATCTATCTATCTATCTATCTATCTATCTATCTATCTATCTATCTATCTATCTATCTATCTATCTATCTATCTATCTATCTATCTATCTATCTATCTATCTATCTATCTATCTATCTATCTATCTATCTATCTATCTATCTATCTATCTATCTATCTATCTATCTATCTATCTATCTATCTATCTATCTATCTATCTATCTATCTATCTATCTATCTATCTATCTATCTATCTATCTATCTATCTATCTATCTATCTATCTATCTATCTATCTATCTATCTATCTATCTATCTATCTATCTATCTATCTATCTATCTATCTATCTATCTATCTATCTATCTATCTATCTATCTATCTATCTATCTATCTATCTATCTATCTATCTATCTATCTATCTATCTATCTATCTATCTATCTATCTATCTATCTATCTATCTATCTATCTATCTATCTATCTATCTATCTATCTATCTATCTATCTATCTATCTATCTATCTACCTACCTACCTACCTACCTACCTACCTACCTACCTACCTACCTACCTACCTACCTACCTACCTACCTACCTACCTACCTACCTACCTACCTACCTACCTACCTACCTACCTATCTATCTATCTATCTATCTATCTATCTATCTATCTATCTACCTACCTACCTACCTACCTACCTACCTACCTACCTACCTATCTATCTGCCTATCTGTCTGTCTGTCTATCTATCTGTCTCTCGTCATTTCGAACCAATGACCGCACACAGAAACTCTGGATTCTCAATATCCGACACTGATTTATATCAAGTGTCTGAACTAGCACACGATTGTTTCCTCGCCACACGCACGTCCCTGTTATCAGCATGTCTCTCAACAATACCAAAGGTCACTGTTCTCAGCAAGTCACTCAAAAACCCCACACGTCCCTATTCTCAGCATTTCTCTCAACCTCGCCACACGTCCCTATTCTCAGCAAGTCTCTCAACCTCGCCACACGTCCGTCTTCTCATCAAGTCTCTCAACCTCGCCTCACGCACATCTACATTTTCAGCAAGTCTCTCAACCACGCCACACGCACGTCCCTATTCTCAGCAAGTCTCTCAACCTCGCCACACGCACGTCCCTATTCTCAGCAAGTCTCTCAACCTCGCCACACGCACGTCCCTATTCTCAGCAAGTGTCTCAACCTCGCCACACGCACGTCCCTATTCTCAGCAAGTGTCTCAACCTCGCCACAAGCACGTCCCTATTCTCATTAAGTCTCTAAACCTCGCCACACACACGTCCCTATTCTCAGCAAGTCTCTCAACCTCACCACACGTTCCTATTCTCAGCAAGTCTCTCAACCTCACCACACGTCCCTATTCTCAGCACGTCTCTCAACCTCACCACACGTCCCTGTTCTCAGCAAGTCTCTCAACCTCACCACATGTTCCTATTCTTAGCAAGTCTCTCAACCTCACCACACGTTCCTATTCTCAGCAAGTCTCTCAACCTCACCACACGTTCCTATTCTCAGCAAGTCTCTCAACCTCCCGATACGTTCCTATTCTCAGCAAGTCTCTCAACCTCACCACACGTCCCTATTCTCAGAATGTCTCTCAACCTCACCACACGTCCCTATTCTCAGCAAGTCTCTCAACCTCGCCACACGTCCGTCTTCTCATCAAGTCTCTCAACCTCGCCTCACGCACATCTACTTTTTCAGCAAGTCTCTCAACCACGCCACACGCACGTCCCTATTCTCAGCAAGTCTCTCAACCTCGCCACACGCACGTCCCTATTCTCAGCAAGTGTCTCAACCTCGCCACACGCACGTCCCTATTCTCAGCAAGTGTCTCAACCTCGCCACAAGCACGTCCCTATTCTCATTAAGTCTCTAAACCTCGCCACACACACGTCCCTATTCTCAGCAAGTCTCTCAACCTCACCACACGTTCCTATTCTCAGCAAGTCTCTCAACCTCACCACACGTCCCTATTCTCAGCACGTCTCTCAACCTCACCACACGTCCCTGTTCTCAGCAAGTCTCTCAACCTCACCACATGTTCCTATTCTTAGCAAGTCTCTCAACCTCTCCATACGTTCCTATTCTCAGCAAGTCTCTCAACCTCACCACACGTTCCTATTCTCAGCAAGTCTCTCAACCTCACCATACGTTCCTATTCTCAGCAAGTGTCTCAACCTCACCATACGTTCCAATTCTCAGCAAGTCTCTCAACCTCACCATGCGTTCCTATTCTCAGCAAGTATCTCAACCTCACCATACGTTCCTATTCTCAGCATGTCTCTCAACCTCACCACACGTTCCTATTCTCAGCAAGTCTCTCAACCTCACCACACGTTCCTATTCTCAGCAAGTCTCTCAACCTCACCACACGTTCCTATTCTCAGCAAGTCTCTCAACCTCCCCATACGTTCCTATTCTCAGCAAGTCTCTCAACCTCACCACACGTCCCTATTCTCAGAATGTCTCTCAACCTCACCACACGTCCCTATTCTCAGCAAGTCTCTCAACCCTGCCACAAGCACGTCCCTATTCTCAGCAAGTCACTCAACCTCGACACACGTCTCTGTTCTCGGCAAGTCTCTCAACCTCGCCACACGTCCCTGTTCTCAGCAAGTTTGTCAATCTCGCCACAAGCACATCCATATTCTCAGTAAGTCTCTCAACCTCGCCACAAGCACGTCCCTATTCTCAGTAAGTATCTCAACCTCGCCACACGTCCCTGTTCTCGGCAAGTCTCTCAACCTCGCCACTTATCCCTATTCTCAGCAAATCCCTCAAACTCGCCACACGCACTTCCCTGTTCTCAGCAAGTCTCTCAACCTCGTCACACGTCCTTATTCTCAGCAAATCTCTCAACCTCGCCACCCACACGTCCCTATTCTCAGCAAGTCTGTCAGCCTCGCCACACGTCCCTGTTCTCGTAAAGTTTCTCAACCTCGCCACACCTCTCTAATCTCAGCATGTCTCTCAACCTCGCCACACGCACGTCCCTATTCTCAGCAAGTCTCTCAACCTCGCCACACGTCCGTGTTCTCGGCAAGTCTCTGAACCTCGCCACACGCACGTCCATATTCTCAGCATGTCTCTCAACCTCGCTAGGGACGCCTCCCTGTTCTCATCAAATCTCTTAACCTCGCCATACGTCCCTGTTCTCATCAAATCTCTCAACCTCGCCACACGCACGTCCATATTCTCAGCAAGTCTCTCAAACTCGCCACAAGCACGTCCCTATTCTCATCAAATCTCTTAACCTCGCCATACGTCCCTGTTCTCATCAAATCTCTCAACCTCGCCACACGCACGTCCATATTCTCAGCAAGTCTCTCAACCTCGCCACAAGCACGTCCCTATTCTCATCAAATCTCTTAACCTCGCCATACGTCCCTGTTCTCATCAAATCTCTTAACCTCGCCATACGTCCCTGTTCTCATCAAATCTCTTAACCTCGCCATACGTCCCTGTTCTCATCAAATCTCTTAACCTCGCCATACGTCCCTATTCTCATCAAATCTCTTAACCTCGCCACACGTCCCTATTCTCAGCAAGTCTCTCCACCTCGCCATACGTCCCTATTCTCAGTAAGTCTCTCAACCTCACCACACGCACGTCCCTATTCTCAGCAAGTCTCTCAACCTCGCCATACGTCCCTATTCTCAGTAAGTCTCTCAACCTCACCACACGCACGTCCCTATTCTCAGCAAGTCTCTCAACCTCGCCACACGTCCCTGTTCTCAGCAAGTCTCTCAACCTCGCCATACGTCCCTATTCTCAGTAAGTCTCTCAACCTCGGCATACGTCCCTATTCTCAGTAAGTCTCTCAACCTCACCACACGCACTACCCTATTCTCAGCAAGTCTCTTAACCTCGCCACACGCACGTCCCTATTCTCAGCAAGTGTCTCAACCTCGCCACACGCACGTCCCTATTCTCAGTATGTCTCTCAACCTCGCCACACGCACGTCCCTATTCTCAGCAAGTCTCCCTATCTCGCCACACGCACGTCCCTATTCTCGGCAAGTCTCTTAACCTCGCCACACGTCCCTATTCTCAGCAAGTCTCTCAACCTCGCCACACGCACGTCCCTATTCTCAGCAAGTCTCTCAACCTCGCCACACGCACGTCCCTATTCTCAGCAAGTCTCTCAACCTCGCCACACGCACGTCCCTATTCTCAGCAAGTCTCTCAACCTCGCCACACGCACGTCCCAATTCTCAGCAAGTCTCTCAACCTCGCCACACGCACGTCGCTATCCTCAGCAAGTCTCTCAACCTCGCCACGCGTCCTTATTTTCAGCAATTCTCTGAAACTGACCACCCACACGTACTTATTTTCAGCAAGTCTCTCAACCTGGCCACCCACACGTCCCTATCCTCAGCAAGTCTCTCAACATCGGCTAGAGCTGATACATAATGTTGTTGTTACTTGCCTTAGTATTCTACTTAATGTCGGCCTCATTTACTTTCCTCCTGGTTCTCATTTGAAGTCTTGCTTTCAACTGAAGGATTAAAACAAGAAATGAACATCAAGATATTACTGGAAAAAAAATAACGAACATAATTCTTTGTAAATAGATTTACAATTCTGCTAAATCTGATCACAGTATAAAAGAAATATTTTTGTATTTCTTATATGTGGAAATATCACTGTAATAGAATACCACCTATTGATACTGAGATCTCAGTAATCAACATACATGAGGGTTTTTAGCACAGCGCGCAAGTGCTGAAGTTCTGGCAAGATTCCACAGGATCATTTCGAATATTTACTCTTCAACGTTCAAATGTTGTTGTCATGCGAACTTAACTCTTTATCCTGTTTCATGATTGAAGTGTTAGAACATCATGACACACGATGAGCTGGTCTCATGGTCAATACTCGTTTATGTATGTGTATGTCTTGCTTTTCCTCCTAAATCTGTGCCGTGGCTATTTCAGATATTTGATTTAACATCATTTCAAGAATTATTCAATTAATTAATTATTTAACAAAATTATAGAATTATGTTTTTCTCTTTACCGTTCTTTGACATTGGTATATATCTGTTCTTTTTCGATTTTCAGCTGTCAAATGTACTTTCGAATATTAATGCAATTAGAATATGAAACATGTGCTTTAAATCGACCTGTTCCGACTTGAGTAGGAAATCAATTACACCAGCCTTGAGGTTAGTTTATATATATATATATAAATACATATATCAATCGTTAAAAGGAGAATTCGTACTGACTATTATTTGTGCGAGAATACTAGCACCCGCACACAGCTGGAGCAGGGATTTGATGCAGAGGAAATCAAAATAATCAAATATGCAATGCTTTGGTTAGCCGTTAAGTTCTGCACAGCGCATTCCTCGTATTCTTCTGTACGACCTTTAACTTCCTGTTTATTTCTTACACCCACTCGCAGTTTTGACAGTTCCCCCTATTAACGTTGCAGCCCGTTTATAATTTCTACAGTAACCTATAATTCTTACAGTCCGTTATGTTGTACAGCTGTCCGATAAGTCTTACATCCACCAATAAGTCTTACCTCCACCAATAAGTCTTACCTCCACCATTAGGTCTTACCTCCACAATTAAGTCTTACATCCACCAATAAGTCTTACATCCACCAATAAGTCTTACATCCACCAATAAGTCTTACATCCATCAATAAGTCTTACATCCACCATTAAGTCTTACATCCACCAATAAGTATTACATCCACCATTAAGTCTTACATCCATCAATAAGTCTTACATCCAACAATAAGTCTTACATCCATCAGTAAGTCTTACATCCACCAATAAGTCTTACATCCACCAATAAGTCTTACATCCACCAATAAGTATTACATCTACCATTAAGTCTTACATCCACCAATAAGTCTACATCCACCATTAAGTCTTACATCCACCAATAAGTCTTAAATCCATCATTAAGTCTTACATCCACCAATAAGTCTTACATCCATCATTAAGTCTTAAATCCACCAATAAGTCTTACATCCATCAGTAAGTCTTACATCCACCAATAAGTCTTACATCCATCAGTAAGTCTTACATCCATCAGTAAGTCTTACATCCACCAATAAGTCTTACATCCACCAATAAGTCTTACATCCACCAATAAGTCTTACATCCACCATTAAGTCTTACATCCACCAATAAGTCTTACATCCACCATTAAGTCTTACATCCACCAATAAGTCTTACATCCACCATTAAGTCTTACATCCACCAATAAGTCTTACATCCACCAATAAGTCTTACATCCACCATTAAGTCTTACATCCACCAATAAGTCTTACATCCACCATTAAGTCTTACATCCACCAATAAGTCTTACATCCACCAATAAGTCTTACATCCACCATTAAGTCTTACATCCACCAATAAGTCTTACATCCACCATTAAGTCTTACATCCACCAATAAGTCTTACATCCACCATTAAGTCTTACATCCACCAATAAGTCTTACATCCATCATTAAATCTTACCTCCAGCAATCAGTCTTAGTAAAGTAAAGTACCCCCGTCACGCCAAGTGGGGTATAGGGAATATGGCGTTAGTGACCATAAATTTTACAGACCTTCGGCACATGATTTTTGGGGTAATGTGGTCGGTATTACGCCCGTGCCGCTTTTCTTTCCCAGAAAAAAAACCGGTACCCAATAAAGGCTGGGTGAACTGGTAGCCGTCGGTTGGGATAGAACCCTACCTCTTGTCTTTTGTAGTCCAGTTCACTAACCACTGAGCTATCGCGGCTCCCCACCAATCAGTCATATAATCACCAATAAGTTACCATTCAGCGATATTTCTTACAATCCACAAATAACTATTGCAGTCCACCAACAATTTTATACCATCAACCGATACATTCAACATTTCACCGACGTGCAAATATTTAATGGGTTGTTGTATATAAGAACTGGCTTCTTGGTGTGTGGCCGTTAACATATATAAGGGGTTGTTGTATATAAGAACTGGCTTCTTGGTGTGTGGCCGTTAACATATATAAGGGGTTGTTGTATATAAGAACTGGCTTCTTGGTGTGTGGCCGTTAACATATATAAGGGGTTGTTGTATATAAGAACTGGCTTCTTGGTGTGTGGCCGTTAACATATATAAGGGGTTGTTGTATATAAGAACTGGCTTCTTGGTGTGTGGCCGTTAACATATATAAGGGGTTGTTGTATATAAGAACTGGCTTCTTGGTGTGTGGCCGTTAACATATATAAGGGGTTGTTGTATATAAGAACTGGCTTCTTGGTGTGTGGCCGTTAACATATATAAGGGGTTGTTGTATATAAGAACTGGCTTCTTGGTGTGTGGCCGTTAACATATATAAGGGGTTGTTGTATATAAGAACTGGCTTCTTGGTGTGTGGCCGTTAACATATATAAGGGGTTGTTGTATATAAGAACTGGCTTCTTGGTGTGTGGCCGTTAACATATATTAGGGGTTGTTGTATACAAGAACTGGCTTCTTGGTGTGTGGCCGTTAACATATATAAGGGGTTGTTGTATATAAGAACTGGCTTCTTAAAGTGTGGCCGTTATGCATATATAAGGGGCTGCTGTATACAAGAACTGGCTTCTTGGAGTGTGGCCGTTAACATATATAAGGGGCTCCTGTATACAAGAACTCGCTTCTTGGAGTGTGGTCGTTAACATATATAAGGAGCTGTTGTATACAAGAACTGGCTTCTTGGAGTGTGGCCGTTAACATATATAAGGGGCTCCTGTATACAAGAACTCGCTTCTTGGAGTGTGGTCGTTAACATATATAAGGGGCTGTTGTATACAAGAACTGGCTTCCTGAAGTGTGGCCGTTAACATATATAAGGGGCTGCTGTATACAAGAATTGGCTTCTTGGAGTGTAGCCGTTAACATATATAAGGAGCTGTTGTATATAAGAACTGGCTTCTTGGAGTGTGGTCGTTAACATATATAAGGTGCTGTTGTATACAAGAACTGGCTTCTTGGAGTGTGGCCGTTAACATATATAAGGAGCTGTTGTATACAAGAACTGGCTTCTTGGAGTGTGGCCGTTAACATATATAAGGAGCTTTTGTATACAAGAACTGGCTTCTTGGAGTGTAGCCGTTAACATATATATAAGGAGCTGTTGTATACAAGAACTGGCTTCTTGGAGTGTGGCTGTTAACATAAATAAGGAGCTGTTGTATATAAGAACTGGCTTCTTGGAGTGTGGCCGTTAACATATATAAGGAGCTGTTATATATAAGAACTGGCTTCTTGGAGTGTGGCCGTTAACATATATAAGGAGCTGTTGTATACAAGAACTGGCTTCTTGGAGTGTGGCCGTTAACA
Organism: Megaustenia siamemsis; assembly: GCA_032433765.1. Lineage (NCBI taxonomy): Eukaryota > Metazoa > Mollusca > Gastropoda > Stylommatophora > Ariophantidae > Megaustenia > Megaustenia siamemsis. Next base: position 23,281,137 of record JAVIAB010000139.1, read on the forward strand.
TATATAAGGAGCTGTTGTATACAAGAACTGGCTTTTTGGAGTATGGCTGTTAACATATATAAGGGGCTATTATACACAAGAACTGGTTTCTTGGAGTGTGGCTGTTAACATATATAAGGGGCTATTATACACAAGAACTGGCTTCTTGGAGTATGGCTGTTAACATATATAAGGGGCTATTATACACAAGAACTGGCTTCTTGGAGTATAGCTTGGAGTATAGCTTGGAGTATATAGTATACGCATACTTCAGCTATTTTCATCTACTTGTAAGAGCTGTGTATTAGAGAGTCGTATTTCGACGGTTTGGAGAGTGTTTGCTGAAGAAACATGCTCCACAAAGAGCTGAAAGGAAGAGGAAGAAGATTAGATTAAAACTAAATGTGAAATACTGTAGATGCTGCAAAAAGAATTTAGGAAATTGCTTTTCAAAGTTGCTGTCATCCCTTTAGCAATAGAGATTAAATTGGTTATAATCATCATCATCATGTGCCATACCGTTTGGCGTAGGCGATCATGTCCTACTACAATCTTCTATCTACAGTGCATCCTATCAGTTCTGTTGTTGACTGTTTTCCATGCCATAACACCAAGCTATCCAGTATTTTCTCTCTTTGACGACCGCGATCTCTTTCCTTTTATCTTGCCAGTTGTAACCAAGTATTCCAACTTTCCTCTTCCCATTATGTGAGTAGTATAGGTGGCTGTGAACTCATCCTAAAAGTGCACGCACATGCACCGAAAGACAATAGATTTGGCACCGACTTTGCACCAAACATGCACCAAAACCGTGCAAAAAAAAAAAATATTTTTTTTTCGAATTCGCGATTTTTTCGAACTTCATTATTTTTTTGGGGGAAATTTTTTTTGGGTTCGTCAGTTTGTCGAAACGGTCAACTGTGTCTGAGAGCTTAACGCAGGTAAATTCAAAAGATCGTGTGCTAATCGTCCGGTGATCCCCTCTCGCGGTGTGGCGTGACGGTCGTGCGGCTCTCGCGGTGTGCGTGAAAGAGTATTTTAAAAGAGTATATTTGTGAAAGTAAAAATTCAGAATTATTTTAAAAATATGTATTTGTGAAAGTAAACTCAGAATTATTAAAAATAAAAAAAATAAAAAAAAACAGTCTCCCTTCAGGATTCGAACACGGGTCTCCTACGTGACAGGGCGACATGTAAAAAAAATGCTGACAAGCAATGACAATGAAGGTTAGTTTGTCGAACGGTGTACTGTATCTGAGAGATTAACGCAGGTAAATTCAAAAGATCGTGACGGCTTATTGTCCGGTGATCGCCCATCGCTCGCTGTGTGTTAGATGAAAATGAAAGAGTATTTTAAAAGAGTATATTTGTGAAAGTAAAAATTCAGAATTATTTTAAAAATATGTATTTGTGAAAGTAAACTCAGAATTATTAAAAATAAAAAAAAAATAAAAAAAAACAGTCTCCCTTCAGGATTCGAACACGGGTCTCCTACGTGACAGGGCGACGTGTAAAAAAAATGCTGACAAGCAATGACAGTGAAGAAATGGCTAGATTGTGATTATTGAATGTCGACTTCCGCTCATAAGACCGGAACATGACCGCTCACATGATCGATGACGTTTTAAGGTGACCCGTGACATAGCGTTTTTTTCCCAGTGCGTGTTGGTCTCGGTTGGGTGGGTAACGTGTAAAGAAACTGCTGAGGCTATTGATGATAAGGCTAGGTTGTGATTGTTGAATGTCGACTTCCGGTCACAAGACCGGAACATGACCGCTCACATGATCGATGACGTTTAAGGTGACCCGTGACATAGCGTTTTTTTTTCCAGTGCGTGTGGTCTCGGTTGGGTGGGTAACGTGTAAAGAAACTGCTGACAACCAAAGGACAAATGTCTGTATTGGGTAGCCAATTTGGGCAGGTACGAGCAGGTACAAATCTCATATCCAAATTTGGACATGGGGCTTGGTACCGCATGACCAGGTCACATGTGTAGTACTAACCTGTCACATGTCAAGTCGCCCCCGTGAATATATATTCCAAGTGATACCAGCCCGCATTCAATACAGTAACCTCCAAAGCAGACGGCTCTTAGTATTAACACAAGTACTAATCGATCAACTAATCGTAAGTAGAAATACGTTAATTTTCTTAATTCCATCGACGTTATAGCAGGTAATTATTTCCTTAGCTGTATAGTTATGAACTAAAAATATGGTAAATAAATATTTTATTAATTCGTAGGAGAAGAGCATATAGGAGAGGAAAAAAATAAGTATCGGAAGACAAATAAAACAAACAAATGTGTTAGTTACTATATATTTTATTCTTCACACTTATAAATGTACAATGACGGTTTTAAAGATTTCGGACCATGTGTATTTATGGCTCATGTGTATTTTTAGTAATTAACCCGGTGAATCATCAGTCGTGTTGGCACATGTAAACTTGTTGGTGTACGAGTGATGAAAATAAGGGTTACAATACGTTGTCACAGATTTAGTCTAGTTGCTAAAATAATTGTTCTGTGACCAGACTCCAGAACAGGCGAGATGGTTTTACTATACTCCAGAATACGGCTTTCAAATCTTTCACGATCAAGTGCAAACTGGTGCCAATGAGGAATGACGTCTTCATTTTCCAGAGCAACAAATGAAATGATATCAGGCGCCGCGGCAAAACAAACCTAAGGACAAGTCGAACTATAAGGGTTTTAATGCAACTCTCATTAGGATAGTATACGGTTTAATGAAACGTTCGTTAGGCTAGTTAATCTCGGTACATTATTGGTACTTAAGTTTTAAGAATACAAAAGCTACATTTGTCTTAGAAGATGTGATGTTGGTAGCTATAACTAACCTGAATGTCTGTGTTTAGAAAAAATGGACTTATAGAAATCTCTGTTATAGTCTGATATACTAACGTAACACTAAGTAACAGACAAACAAATACATACCCTGTTAATTATATTTTTTGTCGGATCGTGTGGCTGAGTGGAAGTGTTGTTGGTGATAGTAGGGTAAATTTCATTCCAGCGAGCGTTAACTTCCTCATAATCTAACTCCGGAGCAGAATTCTCTACACCTCTAATCTCGGAACTTTCATCACTCTCCTAACATTCTGAACTTGAATTTAATAGTGGCTGAATCCTCGCATGATCAGAGGTTTCATTTCTGTTTACCACACTATCGGGGATCTTCTTGAAGATGGAATCTAAAGTTAACCCATTATTAAAATAAGCGTTAGGTGGTGTCCAAGATGGGAAAGCTTGCTCTTCCAATGACCACTCAGACTCTTCAGAACTTTCCACATCTTCTGAGCTTGAACTTACACTAAAAAGTAGCTGGGCCATACTACGAAATTCTTGAAGTTACAACTCCACTAAAATGATTTTCAATTAGTTTTATCCTGTTTAAATAGGTTACTTAACACAATTTCTAAATATATATACAATCACACAATTAAACATTTCAGATCTAAATGGAGGGCGAGATTATTACTAGAATTCTCCAAAAATCGAGGGAGAGCCCTAATAGACACTGCGAGGGGTGTCGGGAAATATCCCAAAATATAAACTGGCACTCCTGTCACCTCGACGAAGATGAGCGCTTTCGGCGTCAAATATGGGGTATCCTATACTATGATACCCCAAGAGCAGAGCTGGCCACACTCCTTGAAGAGAGGGCACTTGAACTCGTCACGGTGAAGAAGCGTGACGTGGTCCAACCCTCTCCACCACCCTCACCACAGTGGGATGGTGATAACAACACCTCTCCGAGAAGAGCATGAACGGTGGAAGAAGAGGTTGGTGCTATTAAAATATTAGTTATATATATATAGATTTTATGATATTTATAATATGTTATTTTTTCATTGTTACAGCTTGGTATACAATGGCATCTGATAGGGAGTATCTACTTTTCGATAGAGTACTAAACATTCTTCACTATCAGCGACATTATCATTGTCTAGGATGTCGTGGTGACGGCTCTTTACCTCATTCATGTCAGCTAGACTTTGAGGAGCGCTTGCGTTTACAAATAAATTCTATATTACACTCTGAGATGGAGAAGGATGATGTGGTCTACCTGGCTGCCGAAAATATTTCCGAACGAATAGTGAGATATACAAATTGGGACCCATCGCAAATATCAACACCGACTGATCCACAGTCTTCCACTCATGTAAGAAATGAGGCGCAAGCTATAATTAGTGGTCATGACTCAGGGGACACATCAGGCAACTCGCCAAACATAGCCAATTTGAACCTGAACGAATCAACTTCTGGTGAATTTCAGTGTCCGTTATGTCCCCTGAAGTTTAAGTGGCTCCATAATTTAAGGAAACATTATCGCATTGTGCATCAACTAATGCGATATCCGTGTGACATTTGTTACCGTTCGTATACGACCCGTGGTTCTTTAACCAGACATATGAGAGTGAAACATAAGGGTTCTACAACAGCACCTTCATCATTGCTGCCGTCCTCAGCTCCAACTTCACCACAGCCAGCTACTACGACAAACCCGCCGGCTGCACCTTCAGCCGCGAATAAGAGAGAGTCAGAGGAGGAACTCTCCACAGAGGGTAAAAAGCACAAGCCCGATGACCCGTTAGCAACACTACCAGCTGATGTGCGGGATGTATATCAACAAAATTGGTCAGTCATAAACACTCACGCTAGTATCAATAATACAGTTTCCACATACACTTTGTTCCACTCACCTGATCGTCCTTTCATCACAGACTGGTCTATTCTTTTAAGAGATGTGTTTGATAGTCAGACAACTCGTTTTAAAATTAATTATGGTCACCATTTTATCCTCCGTCACAGAGAAGATGGAGATTTACGCTTCTTCCATGCATCCTTCAATAATTCAGCTGTCCTCGAGTTCCCGAAGTTAATCAATAATCATGGAGATTTCACCTACTTTGTAGACTCTTTAAGAGATCACGAGCCCGTATCTACAGGGCTAATCATACGACCTGATACAAAGTGGGTGGTGGAGAGCATTCCCGCCACTATTTTTTATTTATTCCACATTCGCGACTTCCCAATTGGATGTGTGGTGGAGCAATTACCACCTCATATTAGTAACAACAGGTACATTTACACCCTACAGAAAGCATCGAAGAGGTCTATTACTTATAACGACAATCTGTGTTTTTTTCGGTGTTTGGCTTTATTTAAGGGGGAAGAACTCGACAGTCTGGAAATTACCACTCGTCAGCTCTTGCGTCAGTGGCACTCACATTGGGACATACGTTTCGTAAACAATTTTCCAGGTGTAACTTTACAACAACTACCACATTTAGAGGAGTGTTTTGGTATAAATATTGATGTGTTTGAGTTCAATGCTGAAGATGTTCTTTGTCCTAAACTCAGAAGTAGGGGCTCACATCCTACCACCATGCGCATCCTGGTTCATAAGGACCATTTCATGTATATTACTGATATTAATAAAGCATCTAACACCTACTCTTGTCCACAATGTGGGAAATTATGGGCTTTTTATGGTGATATTACCAGACATGAAGAAGTGTGCAGTGGTGGTAAGTCGAAAGAATTTTTTAGAGGGGGAATTTACACACCTAGCGAGACTATTATGGATTCCCTATCGGAAGAAGGTATTGGCGTACCCGGTGGCTTCGGGTATCCCTATAGGGCCACTTTTGATTTCGAGTGTTATTTTGATAATACCGACTTAGCCACCACAAAAGCTGGCTCTGCTACAACATCTTTTTTAGCAAAACATGTCCCACTGTCCGTATCCGTGGCGTCTAACGTCCCAGGGTTTGGAGAGCCTGTCTGCTTTGTTACCGAGGGCGATCCTCAGAACTTGATAAATCAAATGCTTAAATATTTAAACGCTATTGCTAAGGAGGCTTACAACATTTTTAAAAAAAAAGATTACAAAGAAGTATTTAAAAACCTGGCGGAGTGTGCGCAAAGGCGTGGTCCGGAGGAGTCCAACCTGAGAGGTCGTCTAAAAGCATACTTGAAACAGCTCCCGGTGATAGGTTTCAACTCGGGCAAGTACGACCTAAATTTAATAAAGCCCTATTTAATCAATTACTTCATTACCGCCTCCAACGCCGACCAGGAAGGCGAGAGCGAGGATGATGACGAGGAGGACGATTGGGAAGGTGAGAGAGAGGATCGGATAGAAGAAGACCGACTCGGCGAAAAATTGTTTATAGTTAAGCGAAACAATAATGTCATGTGTCTCACCACCAAGAGGCTAAAGTTCCTAGACATCATAAATTATCTAGCGCCAGGTTTCAGTTACAGCAAGTACTTAGCAGCTTACAAAGTAGAGGAGACCAAGGGTGTTTTTTGTTACGAGTACGTAACCGATTTAAACAAGTTGAATGAGACGGAGTTACCACCACACGAAGCGTTCTTTTCCACCCTAAAAAATTGTAATATTTCGGACGAGGAGTACGATCTGTGTAAAAAGGTTTGGAAGGACAATAACATGACGACCTTTAGGGACTTTTTGGTGTGGTATAATAACAAAGACGTAGTCCCCTTCTTAGAAGCCTTGGAGCAGCAGGTTTGGTTTTACGAGGCTTTGAACATCGATATGTTTAAGAACGCGATTTCGGTCCCGGGAATAACTCTTAGGTACCTTTTTAAAACTCTCCCCAGAGATGTGGGTTTTTCCCTGATTGCAAAAAAGGAAGCCGATTTGCATCATACCATAAGACAGAATATTGTCGGAGGCCCCTCTATTATCTTTCATCGGTACCACGAGAAGGATAAAACCTTTATTAGGGGCGGAAAGCTGGTCAAATCCATTAAAGGTTGTGACGCCAACGCCCTTTATCTGTGGGCACTTATGCAAAAGATGCCTACCGATTATACGGTCATACGCAAGGCTGAAGATGGCTATAAACCCCTTAAGATGAACTATTACACGCGTCAGTGCCGAGAGTATCTGACTTGGATTTCCCACCAAAACCAGGTCCAACTGCAAACCCAGTTTAACGCTCGTGAGAAGGCTTTGGGTACACGCAAGATTAGAGTTGACGGGTGGGATAAATCCAATAGGACCGTGTATCAGTACCATGGTTGTCTTTTTCACGGCCATCCAAACTGTGACATCACCAGGGATCGAGAAGTCAATCCGGTGAATAATATTCAGTTGGCTAAATTGTACCGGAAAACCTGTGAAATAACGACTTATTTAAAGAACCTCGACGATGTTCACGTAGTCGTTATGTGGGAATGCGAGTGGCAAAAACTAAAGAAAACAACACCGTCCATTCAACTCTTCCTAGGTGAGAACTTGCCTGGTTCTAAACTCTCTTTTGCTAAACATAAACCCATCACAGATGAAGCCATTATAAAAGCCGTTTCAAACGAGTCGTTTTTTCGGTCTCGTTGAGTGTGACATTCACGTGCCCGATGGATTAAAGGCCCATTTTAGCGAGATGACCTCCATCTTTAAAAATGTAGATGTTGGTATAGACGATATCGGTCCCTTTATGCGTGAGTACGCCACCAAAAACAGGCTCTTGTGTACCCCCAGACGTACGCTCGTGGGTAGTTATAGTGGAACAAAGGTTCTGTCGACCACTCCCCTGTTAAAGTGGTATTTAGGGCATGGGTTGGAGGTAACTAGAATATATCAGGTGGTAGAGTACCTACCCGTTAGTTGTTTTAAGGAGTTTGGTGACAAGGTCACACAGGCGCGTCGGGCTGGTGATTTAAATACAAATCAATCGATTGTTAGCGATACGATGAAACTCCTTGGAAACTCGGCCTATGGAAAGACTCTAACAAATATGGTGAAACACGTGGACGTGACATATGTTAAAGAGGGGGCCGATACATCCAAGTTGGTAAATAACCCACGGTTTAAAAACATGACGCCTATTGGTGAGGATCTGTACGAGGTGTCGATGGGAAAACAAAGTATACTGTGGGATCTTCCGTCACAGATTGGTTTCTTCGTCTACCAGTACGCCAAATTGAGGATGCTGGAATTTTATTATGATTTCCTGGATAGATTCGTAGAGAGGTCCGACTTTCAACTCTGTGAAATGGATACTGATAGTTTGTACTTGGCCCTCAGCGAGTCATCGTTAGAAGAGGTCGTTAAAACTGATATGGTAAACGAGTTTTTCTCACAATACGACAAATGGTTCCCCTCAGAGACTTGTGAAGTCCATCACGCAGATTTCATTCGCCACAGGGGCACCGTAAAGTATGACTGTTCAGATTGTAAGGCGAGACAGTTATACGACAAACGGACTCCTGGTCTGTTCAAGTTGGAATATTCGGGGGATGGAATGATATCCTTGTGTAGCAAGACCTATTACTGTTTTGGTGATTATGCGAAAGTTAGCACCAAGGGACTTAATAAACACCATAATAAGTTAGATAAGGATACTTTTACAGAGGTCCTAACAAATAAACAAGCCGGGGGTGGTAAAAACCTAGGGTTTAAAACACACAAGGGGTCGGTGTACACATATACACAACACCGGAACTCACTCTCTTATTTCTACATCAAGCGACAGGTTCATTCTGACAACGTGACCACCTCCCCTTTAAACATTTAATACTCTCATATATTAATTTTCATATATACATATCATCAGGTGCCCTCTCCACATTGAAGGGTGGCTACCATGGATCGCCATTCTACTGATTTTCTTGCGTTGATGGCGCAGGCTGTCATAGTTTGTACCCTTCCATCGTTTGATGTTACTTTTAGTAGACTGTTGTATCTTTTAACATGTCCTAAAAAATTTAATTTGTTATGTCTTAATTGAGTTTAGTAATTCTTTTTCATTTTTTAATTGTTCAATACTTCATTTGTTTGTGTTCTGTTCTGTTTTCATGTCTAATGTGTTTATGCACCATACAATATTGAGAAAATATCACATTTTGCTATTCTTAGTTTTTTTTTTTTGCCCTGGTTTTTATTTGTTATGATGTTTATATATACGATTTTGGATTTATATTTTCTACTTGTTGATTATTTAAAATGTTGATTATTTAAAAGATTAATAATTTTTTTTTATTTTTATTATCCCCCTAGAGTCTCCTCCTGTATTGTTGTTTTTAACGGACCATGTATGTAGATACCTACCAGGCCCAGGGAAACAAATGACGTTTTTTTAAAATTAATATTTATGCTTGTATATTTATGCTTATATATTTTTAAATAAATTTTTTTCGTTTACACTTATCATGGAAGTATTTGTTTTTTTTATTTGACTTGAGTTAGCTTGGATATGCGATAGAGAGAGAGAGAGAGAGAGAGAGACTTTGTGTGGCTTGATGATAGGCCATGAAGGGTGATGTTGAGGCACATGATGATGATGATAGTGTTGAGACACATGATGATGATAGGAAGGGGGATGTTGAGGCACATGATGATAGTGTTGAGGGTGTGGCTTGATGATAGTGTTGAGGGTGGGGCTTGATGATATTGTTGAGACACATGATGATGATAGGAAGGGGGGTGTTGAGGCACATGATGATAGTGTTGAGGGTGTGGCTTGATGATAGTGTTGAGGGTGTGGCTTGATGATAGTGTTGAGACACATGATGATGATGATAGTGTTGAGACACATGATGATGATAGGAAGGGGGATGTTGAGGCACATGATGATAGTGTTGAGGGTGTGGCTTGATGATAGTGTTGAGGGTGTGGCTTGATGATAGTGTTGAGACACATGATGATGATAGGAAGGGGGGTGTTGAGGGTGGCACATGATGATAGTGTGGGGGATGTTGAGGGTGTGGCTTGATGATAGTGTTGAGGGTGTGGCTTGATGATAGTGTTGAGACACATGAGGATGATGATAGTGTTGAGACACATGATGATGATAGGAAGGGGGATGTTGAGGCACATGATGATAGTGTTGAGGGTGTGGCTTGATGATAGTGTTGAGGGTGTGGCTTGATGATAGTGTTGAGACACATGATGATGATAGGAAGGGGGGTGTTGAGGGTGGCACATGATGATAGTGTGGGGGATGTTGAGGGTGGCACATGATGATGTTGGTAGCGATAACACACGACCATTCAGGGCATATCGCCCAACAATAAAATATATACTCTACAGCACATTTATTCCACTCCAGAATCAAGTATTTGTAAGCGATTAGAGTCGATTTTTAACAGATTGAGAAAGGATATGAAGGCGAGAGAGAGAGAGAGAGAGAGACTTTCAGAGACATGGAAAATAAATTTGGTGTCTGACAACACAGAAATAAATTTTTAAACAACAAATATATACTCTACAGCACATTTATTCCACTCCAGAATCAAGTATTTGTAAGCGATTAGAGTCGATTTTTAACAGATTGAGAAAGGATATGAAGGCGAGAGAGAGAGAGAGAGAGAGAGACTTTCAGAGACATGGAAAATAAATTTGGTGTCTGACAACACAGAAATAAATTTTTAAACAACAAATATATACTCTACAGCACATAATTTTTACATACGGTTTGAGCCCTTTATCGACAATCGACAATCGAATGATCGACATCACTAGTATGATAAACTTATACTATTTACTTGTGTCTTGAGCTGTAACTATATAAAAAAAAAAGGGGGGACTCTTACCGAGACCAACACGCACTGGGAAAAAAAAACGCTATGTCACGGGTCACCTTAAACGTCATCGATCATGTGAGCGGTCATGTTCCGGTCTTGTGACCGGAAGTCGACATTCAACAATCACAACCTAGCCATTTCATCAATAGTCACCTGCCTAATTCAGGAACTAATTCTGTGATCGCCTGTAGCCTAGTGCTAAACCACTGGCCTGTCACGTAGGAGACCCGTGTTCGAATCCTGAAGGGAGACTGTTTTTTATTTTTTTTATTTTTAATAATTCTGAGTTTACTTTCACAAATACATATTTTTAAAATAATTCTGAATTTTTACTTTCACAAATATACTCTTTTAAAATACTCTTTCATTTTCATCTAACACACAGCGAGAGACGGGCGATCACCGGACAATAAGCCGTCACGATCTTTTGAATTTACCTGCGTTAATCTCTCAGATACAGTACACCGTTCGACAAACTAACCTTCATTGTCATTGCTTGTCAGCATTTTTTTTACATGTCGCCCTGTCACGTAGGAGACCCGTGTTCGAATCCTGAAGGGAGACTGTTTTTTTTATTTTTTTTATTTTTAATAATTCTGAGTTTACTTTCACAAATACATATTTTTAAAATAATTCTGAATTTTTACTTTCACAAATATACTCTTTTAAAATACTCTTTCACGCACACCGCGAGAGCCGCACGACCGTCACGCCACACCGCGAGAGGGGATCACCGGACGATTAGCACACGATCTTTTGAATTTACCTGCGTTAAGCTCTCAGACACAGTTGACCGTTTCGACAAACTGACGAACCCCAAAAAAAATTTCCCCCAAAAAATAATGAAGTTCGAAAAAATCGCGAATTCGAAAAAAAAAAAATTTTGCACGGTTTTGATGCATGTTTGGTGCAAAGTCGGTGCCAAATCTATTGTCTTTCGGTGCATGTGCGTGCACTTTTAGAGCGAGTTCACAGCCACCTATACTACTTATGTGCCCGAAAAATGTTGATTCTTTCTTTCTGATGTTTTTTAGGAGCTGCCATTTTAATTGGTTATAGGCTATATTTTTGTTAAAAGACTAGCACCACAACCCCTATAAATAGTGTGGTCGTCGATAAAAATGAATATAATTTATAATTATATACGTTAAATGTCTCATGTACGCCTCATGTACGTTAAATGTCTCATATACGTTAAATGTCTCATGTACTCCCCATGTACGTTAAATGTCTCATGCACTCATCATGCACGTTAAAGTCGTCCTATATTACGATAATGTCTTCAGTAAAAGAAATTTAACGAAACTCCCGCACGCTACAAATACGTATATCAGCGTCATATAAATACATTATGTATTCCTTTAGTGCAATCGAAGGTTGGCTACCATGGAGCGCCATTATAAATTTCATATCAGTCTTTTGTCAGCAACACCCAGATGCATAACTGTCAAGCATTTTATTAGTTGTTTATGATGTATTCTCTCAAAAGCTTTGGTATAGTCTATAAACCATGCATAAGTTTGTTTGTTTACTTCTATATATCTTTTCCATTAACATTTTCTAGCAGAATATTCACTCTCCCACTGTTTTTATTTTTTATAAATTGAAGTTGTTGTTCTGTTAATTTCATATTGAATTTATTTTAAATTCTTCCATGTTTAACTTTAATCAAGATGTTTAACCAAAATGTTTAACCAAGATGTTTCACCAAGAAGTTTAACCAAGATGTTTAACCAAGATGTTTAACCACGAAGTTTAACCAAGAAGATTAACCAAGATGTTTAACCAAGATGTTTAACCAAGAAGTTTAACCAAGATGTTTAACCAAAATGTTTAACCAAGATGTTTAACCTAGAAGTTTAACCAAGAAGTTTAACCAAGATGTTTAACCAAGATGTTTAACCAAGAAGTTTAACCAAGAAGTTTAAAATAGATGTTAAACCAAGAAGTTTAACCAAGAAGTTTAACCAAGATGTTTAACCAAAATGTTTAACCAAGATGTTTAACCAAGAAGTTTAACCAAGAAGTTTAACCAAAATGTTTAACCAAAATGTTTAACCAAGATGTTTAACCAAGAGTTTAACCAAGAAGTTTAACCAAGATGTTTAACCAAGAAGTTTAACCAAGAAGTTTAACCAAGAAGTTTAACCAAGATGTTTAACCAAGAAGTTTAACCAAGAAGTTTAACCAAGATGTTTAACCAAGATGTTTAACCAAAATGTTTAACCAAGATGTTTAACCAAGAAGTTTAACCAAGATGTTTAACCAAGATGTTTAACCAAAATGTTTAACCAAGATGTTTAACCAAGGCAGATATCTACTGTCAAGCCATAACACAAGTCTACGCCTGTTGAAGGTCGGATGAGAAAGAATCAAGTAAACATCAAATAAACAATTAAACAAACAGAAAGTGTTGAAAACAGTGAATATCTAAAGAGAATATATATAAAGATATCATGGGACTCATGATGATGGTGATACGTTTACAAAACTTCAACACGAATCTCACAGCCACAGACCAAACAATAAGCCTTTAAAACACACCAGATTTGATAGCAAATCTGCAGTAATAATTTATCAATATCACAACTTCAACTCATCTTGGCTGATTCTAAATGAGGAAAAAAACAACAACTCATTAATCGATCCTGAATTATCGATCTTCTGCTCCACTTGAAATAGAAGGGAAAAAACTCGTACAACATTGATTTGAGGTCTGGATAAAATGACAGGAATGAAGTGTAATCTCGTTATTGGAGTCAGGAGTGACAAAAGTAGTCGATAATGAATTTTGTTGCCGTTCTGGATTTTTTTTTTTTTTTTTTTTTTTGGAGTGTGGTGAGATTGATGTTATCGTTCTGTCGTCATTTCGTTGCATAACCTTGAATAGTGCATTCTTCTGTGTTAAGTTTTACATTATAGCCACAAATAAAATTACAAGACTTTTGAGTATAGTCAGAGAGAAAACAAACGATATAAACGTGAACAACATATTGATTGTGTACCAACTTCTTTGTATATTAATGTAGTAGAATATATTCATTGTTATATAAACCACTAGGTACCAAATTCATTGCAACATAATTTGTCAATTGATGAACGTATAAGAAGCAATATTATTTGTATAGTTTCAATAGAAGCATAAAGAAAGTTTGAAATGTGACTATAAGGTACAGGGTTGCAAGCTTGAAGTGTGACTATAAGGTACAGGGTTGCAAGCTTGAAGTGTGACTATAAGGTAAGGGGTTGCAAGCTTGAAGTGTAACTATAAGGTACAGGGCTACAGCACACCTAAAGTGTGACTATAATGTACAGGGTTGCAAGCTTGAAGTGTGACTATAAGGTACAGGGTTGCAAGCTTGAAGTGTGACTATAAGGTACGGGGCTGCATGCACACCTGAAGTGTGAAAATAAGGTATAGGGCTGCATGCAAGTTGGAAGTGTGGCTATAAGGTACGGGGCTGCATGCACACCTGAAGTGTGGCTATAAGGTATAGGGCTGCATGCAAGCTTGAGGTGTGACTATAAGGTACAGGGCTGCTTGCACACCTGAAGTGTGACTATAAGGTACGGGGCTGCATGCAAGTTGGAAGTGTGGCTATAAGGTATAGGGCTGCATGCAAACTTGGGGTGTGACTATAAGGTACGGGGCTGCATGCACACCTGAAGTGTTAAGATAAGGTATAGGGCTGCATGCAAGTTGGAAGTGTGGCTATAAGGTATAGGGCTGCATGCAAGCTTGGGGTGTGACTATAGGGTACGGGGCTGCATGCACACCTGAAGTGTTAAGATATGGTATAGGGCTGCATGCAAGTTGGAAGTCTGGCTATAAGGTATAGGGCTGCATGCAAGCTTGAGGTGTGACTATAAGGTACAGGGCTGCTTGCACACCTGAAGTGTGACTATAAGGTTCGGGGCTGCATGCAAGTTGGAAGTGTGACTATAAGGTACGGGGCTGCATGCAAGCTTGGGGTGTGACTATAAGGTACGGGGCTGCATGCAAGCATGGGGTGTGACTAAAATGTACGGGGCTGCATGCACACCTGAAGTTCGACTATAAGGTACAGGGCTGCATGCAAGCTTGGGGTGTGACTATAAGGTACGGGGCTGCATGCACACCTGAAGTGTTAAGATAAGGTATAGGGCTGCATGCAAGTTGGAAGTGTGGCTATAAGGTATAGGGCTGCATGCAAGCTTGAGGTGTGACTATAAGGTACAGGGCTGCTTGCACACCTGAAGTGTGACTATAAGGTTCCGGGCTGCATGCAAGTTGGAAGTGTGACTATAAGGTATAGGGCTGCATGCAAGCTTGGGGTGTGACTATAAGGTACGGGGCTGCATGCAAGCTTGGGGTGTGACTAAAAGGTACGGGGCTGCATACACACCTGAAGTTCGACTATAAGGTACAGGGCTGCATGCAAGCTTGGGGTGTGACTATAAGGTATGGGGCTGCATGCACACCTGAAGTGTTAAGATAAGGTATAGGGCTGCATGCAAGTTGGAAGTGTGGCTATAAGGTATAGGGCTGCATGCAAGCTTGAGGTGTGACTATAAGGTACAGGGCTGCTTGCACACCTGAAGTGTGACTATAAGGTACAGGACTGCTTGCACACCTGAAGTGTGACTATAAGGTTCGGGGCTGCATGCAAGTTGGAAGTGTGACTATAATTTATAGGGCTGCATGCAAGCTTGGGGTGTGACTATAAGGTACGGGGCTGCATGCAAGCTTGGGGTGTGACTAAAAGGTACGGGGCTGCATGCACACCTGAAGTGTGACTATAAGGTACAGGGCTGCATGCAAGCTTGGGGTGTGACTAAAAGGTACGGGGCTGCATGCACACCTGAAGTGTGACTATAAGGTACAGGGCTGCATGCAAGCTTGGGGTGTGACTATAAGGTACGGGGCTGCATGCACACCTGAAGTGTGACTATAAGGTACAGGGCTGCATGCACACCTGAAGTGTGACTATAAGGTACAGGGCTGCATGCAAGCTTGGGGTGAGACTATAAGGTACGGGGCTGCATGCACACCTGAAGTGTGATTATAAGGTACGGGGCTGCATGCACACCTGAAGTGTGGCTATAAGGTATAGGGCTGCATGCAATCTTGGGGTGTGACTATAAGGTACGGGGCTGCATGCACACCTGAAGTGTGACTATAAGGTACAGGGCTGCATGCACACCTAAAGTGTGACTATAAGGTACAGGGCTGCATGCAAGCTTGGGGTGTGACTATAAGGTATAGGGCTGCATGCAAGCTTGGGGTGTGACTATAAGGTATAGGGCTGTATGCAAGCTTGGGGTGTGACTATAAGGTACGGGGCTGCATGCAAGCTTGGGGTGTGACTAAAAGGTACGGGGCTGCATGCACACCTGAAGTGTGACTATAAGGTACAGGGCTGCATGCACACCTGAAGTGTGACTATAAGGTACCAGGCTGCATGCACACCTGAAGTGTGGCTATAAGGTACCAGGCTGCATGCACACCTGAGGTGTGACTATAAGGTACCAGGCTGCATGCACACCTGAAGTGTGACTATAAGGTACAGGGCTGCATGCAAGCTAGAAGTTGTTTTATACTTGTGCAGATTTCCAAGCCCATGACGGGGCTATCAACTCCTGGACGGATAGCGTTCAGTGACTTATAGATGACATTTTGTGGCATCGAGGTAAATAAACCCAAAGAGATCAAGATCCTACTGCACATACCAAATAAGACAATGAAATATGAAGTTGTTTAGGGACCAAAGAGGGAATACTATCTTTTTCACAAACACATTTTGTTCAGAATTATTTGTCACAATCAGTGAAATAGTTTTTTTTTTTAAAGGAGAATAATAAATGGCTATGTATCATAATCATAATATAAACTCTATCTATCTATCTATCTATCTATCTATCTATCTATCTATCTATCTATCTATCTATCTATCTATCTATCTATCTATCTATCTATCTATCTATCTATCTATCTATCTATCTATCTATCTATCTATCTATCTATCTATCTATCTATCTATCTATCTATCTATCTATCTATCTATCTATCTATCTATCTATCTATCTATCTATCTATCTATCTATCTATCTATCTATCTATCTATCTATCTATCTATCTATCTATCTATCTATCTATCTATCTGTCTATCTATCTTTCTGTCTGTCTGTCTGTCTCTCTGTCTGTCTGTCTGTCTGTCTGTTAGCCCCATGCTTTCACTAGCTTACAGTTACATATATGTCCGTCTGTCTGTCTCTTTGTCTGTCTGTATGTCTGCCTACCTCTCTCCCCCTCTCTCTCTATATATATATAACCATAGTTTATATATTTTTGTACATATAATTCACTTTAGAATTCGATTCGAGTATAAACAACAAAGAAGTAGAAGCATGACACAACAGCTGAAGCCTATCGACAAAGAAGCCACGAATTTTACAAACATTTGAGTACGTAATTAGAGTATAACCGAGCGAGCTTCGAGGGCTGTGCCTACCATCTGTCGCTTGTGAGTACTGCATACATGGTGTGATTGAGTGTGCGTTCATGCAGAAAATCTAGTTAATATAAATGGCCAGGGAAGCTATAATTCTCTCCCCTGCTGTATTTGTTCCACATTTTATTATATTATCCCACTTGTAACGTTCTTTCTGAATTTTCTTGTGAATTTTTATATTTTTCTTATTTTCTTTTTGTTTTAAAAGAATCTTTTTACCTTGTTTGTGTTGAAATATAATAATATATTTTATAGGACATATTTAATCATAAATAAAATCACTGAATGAACTAAATTGATGAGTAATTTTGTTGTAATTAAGTTAATGATGAGCAACAAAGAAAACATCTAAGTCATAATTTCCACAACCTGTCTAAGAAAATATAATATCACAATATCTCGGCAAACTACGTCAGCAACTAAGAGCATCTCAACAGGTAGAGCCAGCAGAAAGTGTAGGCAGCCCAACCCGAGACGTTGAAATGAGCTAGATGTGCAACCAAACGAGAACTAGAAATTGCCGCGAGAAAGAAGTGGATTTTGCTGTAAAGAAGCACATGGAAGACAATACGGTGAGGAATAGTGGAAGTAGTAAAGTAAAGTAAAGTACCTCCGTCACGCCAAGTGGCGTCTAGGGAATATGGTGTTAGTGATCATACATTTTTACGGACATTCAGCACATGATTTTTGGGGTAATGTGGTCGGTATTACGCCCGTGCCGCTTTACTTTCCAAGAAAAAAATGCGGTACTCGTTAAATGCTGGGTGAACCGGTAGCCGTCGGTTGGGATAGAACCCTTCCTCTTGTCCTTTGTAGTCCGGTTCACTAACCACTGAGCTATCGCAGCTCCCAGAGTGGAAGTATAGATGTACATTATGGGACATACACGGAGGAATATAAAAAAAAAGCGGATTGTCATGAAGATAAGAAAAAGAAATAAGAAAGAATTAACTTCCTTAGGCCAAGTAGCCTTTAGGGAATATTGTGTCGGTGATGATATTTTTTTAACCACTGACACATGTCTAGGTAAGATGACCAGCATTACGCCAGAGTTGTCTCGCTTGTAAAGAAAAACAAATAAAGTTGGTGTCTATTAGAAGCTAGGTAGATCTATAAGTCGTTGTTCGAGATTGAACACGAACCAACTACGCTCTCTAGCCTCTGCTTTACTACGGCACAAATTACCAAGAGACCAAGCAAAATAAATCATAAAGTGCAAATAAACAGTATGGATTTATGGTCATGTAAAGTAAGAACAGCTTGGTGTCTCATCGACTGTAATAATAAATGTGACAAAGTCATAAGCTGAGTGACATCAGACACTAGCAGTTGTTGCTGCTCTACAGGACGCGTTGGTCACACTATGTTTTGTCCGTCCGTTGTCGAGGTCGTGATGAGAAATTGTAGCGAAGGAATAACAAGGGGCGATTCTTTCTCTCGCTGACTCTCTCTATGACTCTCATTCCCTGACACTCTCTTCCTTACACTCTCTCTTCCTTACTCTCTCTGACTCTCTCTTCCTTACTCACTCTCTCTGACTCTCTCTCTCTGACTCTCTCTCTTCCTTACTCTCTCGCTCTGACTCTCTCTCTGACTCTCTATCTGACTTTCTGACTCTCTCTCTGCCTCTCACTCCCTGACTCTCTCTTCCTGACTCTCTCTGACTCTCTCTTCCTTACTCTCTCTGGCTCTCTCTTCCTTACTCTCTCTGTGACTCTTTTTCTGACTTTCTCTTTCTGACTCTCTCTTCCTTACTCTCTCTCTGACTCTTTCTCTGACTTTCTCTCTGACTCTCTCTCGCTCCCTACCCCTGTTCCCTTTTCCTCTACTCAATTTTCATAAACTGGCTTGCCCCCACACAAAAAATGATACATTCGCATTTGAACTGCACGTGCCGGGACCGCGAGATGGGAACAATCAATAATATTCTGCAGCAAGAAGGAGGAAAGCACGAACGAGAACTCCAGGTCAGTTCTCTTCCCTGTTGAGTCTAGCATCCGAGTGGCTTAATTTCCCAGCAGATATGAAATATTTATGCGCGTACACTCGGCTAGTCTCCTAACTTCTCTGTTGGGCTTTGTTCGGCCCTCATGAATCATAACTAACCACACTTGTTAGGTTAATTTCATGCATGAATGCAGAAAACGGAAGCAAAAAAATTAATTGGCATTAGCGTTTGATTGTCCTCGCCACTTCCTTTATTCATACTAGGCTTTCCATTAATTTAACATAATCTGAGCATTCAACGAGGGAGTTTAGAAGGATCGCTTCCGGAATATGGAGGAGCTTTTCTGACATTTAAAAATGACAAAGAAGTGTAACGAATTAATCTATCAATCTTAAAAATGGCGTCATTCTTGTCTCCAGTTGTGCAAAATAAATAAAGTAGCTGTTGAATTTGGCATTCTCTCTTTAAAATTCGGGTAGCGCTGAGTTTTTTTTTTATTGTGAGAGCGATTCGTAGAGACAAAGAGTGGAATGAAAGCGTCATTGCATTAATTTGTCGGCCGGTTGGTAATGCTGTATTGTTTTGGGGCGTTTTGTTTCATTAATTGTTTTCATGTTTTTGCTAAATCTGGATTAATTGCTGCAAACTTGATTCAATAAATTTGCTGTAAGTTGTAAATAGGACTGATAAAGAGAGAAAGAGAGGGAGAATGAGAGAGAGAGAGAGAGAGAGAGAGAGAGAGAGAGAGAGAGATCGGAACACGATCAATTATGTAGTCAGAGGTGCATTATGTATTAGGGTAATTGTTTGTTTTGTATATTGTTGTACTTAATTGCATTTGCTGTAGTATTGAATTCAATATATCATTCAATTCTGTGCACTGTTGTGCTAAATAGAATTTGGAGGGCTAGTGCACTAATTTATTTTTGCTGGTTTTAAACAATATTTAGTGTATTACAGCGTTTGAACTGTACTTTTTTGTTTATTCTAGCACTGTGTTGTGCACTATGAATGTGATATTACTTTGCATGAGATGTTTTTCATCACTTAGCTATATATTTTGTTTAAATTTACATCACTTAATTTAACTTCATGGGTGCACGTTCTCGTAGATTCACCTGTCACCCTTTTGATATTATCAGTCTAAATTTGTCTCGGTCTGCTTCTGCATCGTCCATCTTGTACCTTTCCTTTCAAGATAGGCAAGGCAGTATACTCAGATTTTATCAACTGTCCAAGACAGGGGTGGCCAAATGGCGGCCCGCCAGCCTAGTTTTCTTGGCCCGCGAAGCTCCTCGGACTTACTTCATTTTTTACCCCTAATAGCGGATTCCTCCTGGTTTTAATCCGTGTCGGAGTTAACTCTTCTATCGTTCAAGAATACACAATTTGAAAATCTCTGTCAATTTCTCGCAACAGCTAGATTGGCAACATAATTTCAAATACACACACACACACACACACACACACACACACACACACACACACACACACACACACACACACACACACACACACACACACACACACACACACACACACACACACACACACACACACACTGCACAGCTAATGGTGCCGACAATATTCAAAGTCTTTGCTTCGAGTTGGTACCGCAAAGTTGCTTTATTGTCAGTGCGGTGATAGCGTCAGATCTTTGGCTCAACGTTTGTCGTCTGGACTTGTGGTGGCTCTTTCATTTCGCGGTAAGGGGTTAATGAGGTTGGGAGGGACAGGGGTGAGGGGACTTCGTAGCTCTAATTCTGTCTTTGAAGTTACATTCAAAATGTTTCACTGTTCGCCTTCATTCCCTTTGATCCCATCGTCTTGTCTTGTCCATAAAATGACTGCAACGTGTTTATTTGGTCACAATCTTTTGATTTCATTGTCAAACACAAGTCTGTGTATAACTGTCAAATCTGGACTTATTTTCGATAGTGGACCAACATTCTGTGACTTTTAACTTT
The DNA here is from genome assembly GCA_032433765.1 of Megaustenia siamemsis. Lineage (NCBI taxonomy): Eukaryota > Metazoa > Mollusca > Gastropoda > Stylommatophora > Ariophantidae > Megaustenia > Megaustenia siamemsis. The sequence continues at coordinate 23,302,102 of JAVIAB010000139.1, forward strand.
GATGTGAGATTTTGTATTAAATCATGTTAAAACGTAGAAAAGTTGATTGTGAAAATCGCATATTTAAACCTGAATGGGAATTAGACTATTTGTTCATCTTCAATAAGGATAGTAAACCTCAGTGCTTAATTTGCGTTCAAGTGTTAGCCGTTTTGAAGGAATATAATTTAAAACGGCACTATGCCACACATCATCAAAACATGTATGAGAAACATAGCATTGAAGCTAGGAAGCTTTTGGTTGAACAGCTGAAGACAAAGTTGAATCAACAGCAAAGTATGTATACAAAGGGCAATAAAATTAAAGAGTCATCGATCATTGCATCATATACAGTTACCTATGAGCTTGCAAAATCTAAAAAACCCTTTACTGACGGAAATTTTGTGAAGAAATGTGCGATTCAAATGGCAAAGGCATTCGGTCAAGAAAAAATAGCCAAAGAATTTGAATCTGTGCCTCTTTCAAAACAAACTGTAGCCAGAAGAACAGAAGACATCAGTCTGCAACTGTCTCAAAGTTTAAAATCTTGTATTGAAAACTGCTCATATTTTTCGCTCGCGATTGATGAAAGTACTGACATCACTGACACTTGCCAGCTTCTTATTTTTGTTAAAGTTATCCAGGAGGATTTTACTGTTATTGAAGAATTGTTGAAAGTTTGCTCTTTGCATGACACTTGTAGAGGGACAGACATATTTTCTGCAGTTCATAGTGCCGTAGATGAAGTAGGTGGTTTTGGAAAGTTGTCTGCAGTGTGTACTGATGGTTGCAAAGCTTTTATTGGTTCAAATACTGGTTTTGTTGGACTTCTAAAGCAAAACAAAATTAACGTACCTACATTGCATTGCATAATTCATCAAGAGGCCCTTTGTGCAAAGTCCATAAATCTAAAAGACACCATGGCTACTGTTGTGAAAATAACAAATTTGATAAGAGGAGGACACCAGTCTTTAAATCAGGGGTGGCCAAATGGCGGCCCGCGGGCCAGATCCGGCCCGCCAGCCTAGATTTCTTGGCCCGCGAAGCTCCACGGACTTACTTCATTTTTTACCCCTAATACCGGATTCCTCCTGGTTTTAATCCGTGTCGGAGTTAACTCTTCTATCGTTCAAGAATACACAATTTGAAAATCTCTGTCAATTTCTCGCAACAGCTAGATTGGCAACATAATTTCAAATAACACACACACACACACACACACACACACACACACACACACACACACACACACACACCACGCACACACACACACACACACACACACACACACACACACACACACACACACACACACACTGCACAGCTAATGGTGCCGACAATATTCAAAGTCTTTGCTTCGAGTTGGTACCGCAAAGTTGCTTTATTGTCAGTGCGGTGATAGCGTCAGATCTTTGGCTCAACATTTGTCGTCTGGACTTGTGGTGGCTCTTTCATTTCGCGGTAAGGGGTAATGAGGTTGGGAGGGACAGGGGTGAGGGGACTTCGTAGCTCTAATTCTGTCTTTGAAGTTACATTCAAAATGTTTCACTGTTCGCCTTCATTCCCTTTGATCCCATCGTCTTGTCTTGTCCATAAAATGACTGCAACGTGTTTATTTGGTCACAATCTTTTGATTTCATTGTCAAACACAAGTCTGTGTATAACTGTCAAATCTGGACTTATTTTCGATAGTGGACCAACATTCTGTGTTTTAACTTTGATGTGAGATTTTGTATTAAATCATGTTAAAACGTAGAAAAGTTGATTGTGAAAATCGCATATTTAAACCTGAATGGGAATTAGATTATTTGTTCATCTTCAATAAGGATAGTAAACCTCAGTGCTTAATTTGCGTTCAAGTGTTAGCCGTTTTGAAGGAATATAATTTAAAACGGCACTATGCCACACATCATCAAAACATGTATGAGAAACATAGCATTGAAGCTAGGAAGCTTTTGGTTGAACAGCTGAAGACAAAGTTGAATCAACAGCAAAGTATGTATACAAAGGGCAATAAAATTAAAGAGTCATCGATCATTGCATCATATACAGTTACCTATGAGCATGCAAAATCTAAAAAACCCTTTACTGACGGAAATTTTGTGAAGAAATGTGCGATTCAAATGGCAAAGGCATTCGGTCAAGAAAAAATAGCCAAAGAATTTGAATCTGTGCCTCTTTCAAAACAAACTGTAGCCAGAAGAACAGAAGACATCAGTCTGCAACTGTCTCAAAGTTTAAAATCTTGTATTGAAAACTGCTCATATTTTTCGCTCGCGATTGATGAAAGTACTGACATCACTGACACTTGCCAGCTTCTTATTTTTGTTAAAGTTATCCAGGAGGATTTTACTGTTATTGAAGAATTGTTGAAAGTTTGCTCTTTGCATGACACTTGTAGAGGGACAGACATATTTTCTGCAGTTCATAGTGCCGTAGATGAAGTAGGTGGTTTTGGAAAGTTGTCTGCAGTGTGTACTGATGGTTGCAAAGCTTTTATTGGTTCAAATACTGGTTTTGTTGGACTTCTAAAGCAAAACAAAATTAACGTACCTACATTGCATTGCATAATTCATCAAGAGGCCCTTTGTGCAAAGTCCATAAATCTAAAAGACACCATGGCTACTGTTGTGAAAATAACAAATTTGATAAGAGGAGGACACCAGTCTTTAAATCAGGGGTGGCCAAATGGCGGCCCGCGGGCCGGATCCGGCCCGCCAGCCTAGTTTTCTTGGCCCGCGAAGCTCCACGGACTTACTTCATTTTTTACCCCTAATAGCGGATTCCTCCTGGTTTTAATCCGTGTCGGAGTTAACTCTTCTATCGTTCAAGAATACACAATTTGAAAATCTCTGTCAATTCTCGCAACAGCTAGATTGGCAACATAATTTCAAATAACACACACACACACACACACACACACACACACACACACACACACACACACACACACACACACACACACACACACACACACACACACACACACACACACACACACACACACACACACACACACACACACACACACACACACACACACACACACACACACACACACACACACACACACACACACACACACACACACACACACACTGCACAGCTTATGGTGCCGACAATATTCAAAGTCTTTGCTTCGAGTTGGTACCGCAAAGTTGCTTTATTGTCAGTGCGGTGATAGCGTCAGATCTTTGGCTCAACATTTGTCGTCTGGACTTGTGGGGCTCTTTCATTTCGCGGTAAGGGGTTAATGAGGTTGGGAGGGACAGGGGTGAGGGGACTTCGTAGCTCTAATTCTGTCTTTGAAGTTACATTCAAAATGTTTCACTGTTCGCCTTCATTCCCTTTGATCCCATCGTCTTGTCTTGTCCATAAAATGACTGCAACGTGTTTATTTGGTCACAATCTTTTGATTTCATTGTCAAACACAAGTCTGTGTATAACTGTCAAATCTGGACTTATTTCGATAGTGGACCAACATTCTGTGACTTTTAACTTTGATGTGAGATTTTGTATTAAATCATGTTAAAACGTAGAAAAGTTGATTGTGAAAATCGCATATTTAAACCTGAATGGGAATTAGATTATTTGTTCATCTTCAATAAGGATAGTAAACCTCAGTGCTTAATCTGCGTTCAAGTGTTAGCCGTTTTGAAGGAATATAATTTAAAACGGCACTATGCCACACATCATCAAAACATGTATGAGAAACATAGCATTGAAGCTAGGAAGCTTTTGGTTGAACAGCTGAAGACAAAGTTGAATCAACAGCAAAGTATGTATACAAAGGGCAATAAAATTAAAGAGTCATCGATCATTGCATCATATACAGTTACCTATGAGCTTGCAAAATCTAAAAAACCCTTTACTGACGGAAATTTTGTGAAGAAATGTGCGATTCAAATGGCAAAGGCATTCGGTCAAGAAAAAATAGCCAAAGAATTTGAATCTGTGCCTCTTTCAAAACAAACTGTAGCCAGAAGAACAGAAGACATCAGTCTGCAACTGTCTCAAAGTTTAAAATCTTGTATTGAAAACTGCTCATATTTTTCGCTCGCGATTGATGAAAGTACTGACATCACTGACACTTGCCAGCTTCTTATTTTTGTTAAAGTTATCCAGGAGGATTTTACTGTTATTGAAGAATTGTTGAAAGTTTGCTCTTTGCATGACACTTGTAGAGGGACAGACATATTTTCTGCAGTTCATAGTGCCGTAGATGAAGTAGGTGGTTTTGGAAAGTTGTCTGCAGTGTGTACTGATGGTTGCAAAGCTTTTATTGGTTCAAATACTGGTTTGTTGGACTTCTAAAGCAAAACAAAATTAACGTACCTACATTGCATTGCATAATTCATCAAGAGGCCCTTTGTGCAAAGTACATAAATCTAAAAGACACCATGGCTACTGTTGTGAAAATAACAAATTTGATAAGAGGAGGACACCAGTCTTTAAATCACAGGAAGTTTTTATCATTTTTAGAGGAAGTAGATTCTAGCTACGGTGATCTCCTGCTTTATACAGAAGTAAGATGGCTTAGTCGAGGGAAATGTTTAATAATATTTTTGAACTGAAGAATGACATTTATGACTTCCTGCGAGAGAACTTACCATGCTCCATTGATCTTCAACATGCACTCAAAGACATTAATTTCCTTCATAATCTGGCATATCTCACAGACATCACACATTTGAACATATTGAATTTGCAGCTACAAGGGGAAAAGCAAACCATTTTTCAATTGATGGGATATGTTGATGGTTTTAAAAAGAAGCTGAATCTATTTAGACTTTCTTTGCAAAAAAATGATCTGTTCTATTTTTCAAGTTGTAAGCAGTTGTTGTCAGAGATAGAAAGTGCAAACTTCAGTAAGTACGCAGCTGACATTGAACATTTGATTTGTGAATTTGATCGACGATTTCAAGATTTTGAAATGTTTCGTCCGCAAACGGAACTTTTTAATAACCCAATTAAGTGCACAGTGGAGTGCCAGCCATCAGATCTTCAACTAGAGTTGTGTGACCTTCAGTGTGACCCCTTCCTCAGTACTGTAAAGGCATTAGGAGCTGACTTCTGGAAATTGCTACCAAATGAACGTTACCCGTGTCTGAGAAAATGGGCACTAAAGATGTGCTCTATATTCGGCAGCACATATCTCTGCGAGACAACATTCTCTTCCATGAAGTTAATTAAATCTAAGACCAGGAACAGAATGACCGATTCGACATTGTCCCATACTCTCCGAATCGCCACGTCAAAAATGGAAGTGGACTTCAAATCTCTGGTGGAAAGCTGTGACAAGTCACAATCGTCGCACTGAGACATTAAAGGTAATTTTAAAATGAATAATTAATGGATTTGTTACAAATCAAATATGTAGTCAAAGTGCAAGCATTATTTATATATTACTATATCGCATAGGTCCCTACTGTCATTTTTGACGATATTCTTAAGTGTGGCCCGCGGGTCTTGGCCTTGGCTTTAATCCGGCCCTCGGGCAACCTCAAGTTGGCCACCACTGGTCCAAGAGATGTGAGTTCCCATCACGTGTTTTCGATGTTTGCATTTCCTGTTCTCGGCATTTAGCTTGTTTTCAGTATTTGCATTTCCTGTTCACTTCATGTAGCCTGTTTTCAGTATTTGCATTTCATATTCTCTTCATGTATCCTTTTTTCAGTATTTATATTTCCTGTTCCCTTCATGTATCCTGTTTTCAGTATTTATGTTTCCTGTTCCCTTCATGTATCCTGTTTTCAGCATTTATATTTCCTGTTCTTTTCATGTATCCTGTTTTCAGTATTTATATTTCCTGTTCTCTTCATGTAACCTGTTTTCAGTATTTATATTTCCTGTTCTCTTCATGTATCCTGTTTTCAGTATTTATGTTTCATGTTCCCTTCATCTAGCCTGTTTTCAGTATTTGCATTTCCTGTTCTCTTCATGTATCCTGTTTTCGGTATTTATATTTCCTGTTCTCTTCATGTATCCTCTTTTCAGTATTTATGTTTCCTGTTCCCTTCATGTATCCTGTTTTCAGTATTGATGTTTCCCATTCCCTTCATGTAGCCTGTTTTCGGTATTTATATTTCTTGTTCTCTTCATGTATCCTGTTTTCAGTATTTATGTTTCCTTTTCTCTTCATGTATCCTGTTTTCAGTATTTATATTTCCTGTTCCCTTCATGTATCCTGTTTGCCTGTTGTCGTTGCTCTTCTAACTGCCAATGTGAAGACTCTCTAGTTGCCCATCTCGATGTCTGCCTCGGCGGTAATTATCTGTAGTTGTCCCTGGATATCCCTATCCCTTGTTGTTTTTTGCCGCTTTTCCTCCCATCGCTCCCCCAAGTAACTATGGCTTTCGTTATTATTTTCTCTATAATGTTGTCCATTGACGTGTGCCTTATGGTACTTTTCAAAGTAGATATTTCATTGTTGAATTATTTTTATCCTTTCATCGATTGGCTTTCAAAGTCGAGGGGAGATATAGTTTACAGGTTTCTCTCCTCTTGTGTTGACCTCTCCTGCTGTTATGTTTCCTAGTTTTTTTTCTAATGTTCCATCGATCCACCTTTTCCTGGTTTACCCTAGGGTCTGCTTGTTGTATTGAATGATGATCTCTCTGTTTTATCACGTGATCATACCATTTTATGTTATTTCTTTATTAAATCAATGGCGGGAATTATTCCTGGTCTTTTTTTTTCTTAGTTCTTCGCTGCCGATATTATCTCTCATGCTGTTTTCTATCATGAGTCTAGCACATTTCATTTCAGTGGTAGTTATTTTACTATTGTTATTGCGTCTCGCGTCCAGGTCTGACATTGACACGACAATGTTAGAATAAAGATTGCGTTGTAGATAATAGTTCCTGATTCAATGTTGGGTGAATTAATTATTGTACCTATTTATTTGCATGAAATGTATTTATACTTCTATAGCTTCTATGCTGCACCACTTGTTGAAATTAACGAGCTCATACGCTAATCAGATGGTTCTGGTTTAACTCTTAGCTATGACAAGCTTTTATTTTCGACCGATATGACTCTCCCAACAACTGTAGCCGATGCCCAAACTTCTATCAGTGGAGTGGCCATGCGAGTTGCTGGGTGTAGCACTAGCCTTTGGATTGTAGTAACATCGAAGAATGAGCCACATATCATGGAAGTAAGACATTAACTTAAATATAATAGAAGAATGAGACATATATTATGGAAGTAAGACATCAACTCAAATATAATAGAAGAATGAGACATATATTATGGAAGTAAGACATTAACTTAAATATAATAGAAGAATGAGACATATATTATGGAAGTAAGACATTAACTTAAATATAATAGAAGAATGAGACATATATTATGGAAGTAAGACATTAACTTAAATATAATAGAAGAATGAGACATATATCATGGAAGTAAGACATTAACTTAAATATAATAGAAGAATGAGACATATATTATGGAAGTAAGACATTAACTTAAATATAATAGAAGAATGAGATATATATCATGGAAGTAAGAAATTAACTCAAATATAATAGAAGAATGAGACATATATCGTGGAAGTAAGAAATTAACTCAAATATAATAGAAGAATGAGACATATATCATGGAAGTAAGAAATTAACTCAAATATAATAGAAGAATGAGACATATATTATGGAAGTAAGACATTAACTCAAATATAATAGAAGAATGAGACATATATCATGGAAGTAAGAAATTAACTCAAATATAATAGAAGAATGAGACATATATTATGGAAGTAAGACATTAACTCAAATATAATAGAAGAATGAGGCATATATCGTGGAAGTAAGAAATTAACTCAAATATAATAGAAGAATGAGACATATATCATGGAAGTAAGACATTAACTCAAATAGAATAGAAGAATGAGACACACATCATGAAAGTAAGAAATTAATTCAAATATAGTAGAAGAATGAGACATATATCATGGAAGTAAGACATTAACTCAAATGTAATAGAAGAATGAGACACACATCATGGAAGTAAGAAATTAACTCAAATATAGTAGAAGAATGAGACATATATTATGGAAGTAAGACATTAACTCAAATATAATAGAAGAATGAGACATATATCATGGAAGTAAGAAATTAACTCAAATATAATTGAAGAATGAGACACACATCATGAAAGTAAGAAATTAACTCAAATATAATAGAAGAATGAGGAAATTCTAGTTTGTTCAACAAGTAGGATCAACGATCTAACACAAATCAAGATCCTGCTGTGCCTTCCTAAGAGCCGCCTAGATGCAATTTCTGCTCGATCAGAGTTGATGTCGATGTCAAGATCAACATGATCCCCGAATTGGTGGGAATATTTGAGATTGTTGGTCCAGTATTGTTTTATTCGGCAGGACGAGTAATCTCTAATTTCTCCAGAAGAGCGCGTAAAATTGACAACAAAAGTGGAACATTCACTTCAAGAAAACAAACCCCCACCAACTGACATATATTTGAACTATTAGAGTAATTTCTACTGACATGTGTCCAAAGTGGGAGAAATATTAAACTTCACTCTCTCTCTCTCTCTCTCTCTCTCTCTCTCTCTCTCTCTCTCTCTCTCTCCATCCCCCCTCCCTAGGCTACATAATTTGGAAGTGAGTCAGTGCTCTTACTTTCTGTTATTACATTCCACTAACTCAATGAGCTTGGAAATTCCCTTGTTTTCCGATTCGTCTCGAGAGCGTCAAACTGTGCTTGAACACACATACACTTTATGCCAAGCCACAAGCGTTACCACGCCACTACTGGCGCTCCCATACTTAAATAGAACACGGTTACGATTCCGGTGGACTACACAAAGTGATGATCTTTTGACCGAAGCCAAATTGTAAATGCAACTGTATATTTAGGAACTAGAAGGATAGATTACTGTATGTCTGGTTTATTATATAGCTTTTAGACAAGATTCATTGTTATTTATAAACGTTTATTCCAAATGCGACTGAGAAGATAACAAAGCTTCAAGTTCAATTAGTCTTAGAGAGAGACATTTTTGCTGCCAAATATGTCACTGTCAATGATCGGGTATTAACAAGATAATGCTACATTGTTGCATTTTCCTCATATTCTAAGTCCGGCTCTTGCAGGAGCTACTGAGTTAGGTGCTCTGTGCACACCGTAAGCTGTGTGCTTCATCGTTTTAATCATGTTTCGATATTTCAATTGTTTACGATGAATGATGATATCGTATGACAGGGAACAGTTGTCTGTGTTCACTTTCTGTGCGGTTTCGCCTTATGTCTTTTGGCGTGTGCTGAGACTGCTATGATGGGGACTACAGCTACATTTCTTTGTTTAGAGGATGAGATAGTAATTCGGATGAATCCACCGGCACGGGCGGTTGAGCAATTATGGATTTTAATTCGTTTGCAGTGATACCGGGGCTATCCATAACCAAAGAACCATAACCTGATAAATAATAACTTACAAGGCAAGGCAAAACTAAATAATTGGGTTAAAACAACTGGAAATGTATTGATCATCATTGATAACTATCATGGATAAGTGACTAGAAAGTCCCAGTGACGGTTAATACACTTCTATACCGACCAGTTGGATCCAGGTTCCAGTAAAAAAAAAGTATTTTGTTTCAAAGTTACACAGGTTCGAATTCACTAGCGTCATAATACAAAAAAGTGTTACATTAGGAATATAAGGCGATCTGGTGTGATAATGTCCATATCGCCCATTGCTAACGATGTTGAGAAATATGAGCATTAACTCTATATTCCAAATTCACCGCAAGCGCGTTTACACAGTAAATGTCGGATTATATTTTAACTGGATTGTTGTATAATTGTGACCTGCTAAATTAAGTATAGACAAGTGCAGTAAACAAACATATTTTATTGCATGTGCACGTGACGTGTACTCAGTGAAGTGTTGCAATCTTGACGTTTCAAAGTGCGCATTACACTCATCTATTGAAACCTATTTTATGAACCGACCATCCGTTTAAATTAAATTTCATTTCGAAGTAATCAATAATGCGGTAAGCACTTAATAATTTGAAGCAAAATTACAGTAATTACCCCACCGCTACGCGAACTCAACGACGCCAATGACATGAGTTATGGGTGTACAGCCTTGCCTAGGTATGAAAGCAATTAGCTAATCTGTCAGTTGTGGAAGTTCCATGATTATCGCATTAGTCTAGCATGCGGACAATTATTCATTCAAATCTCCGGGATGCAATCTTCCTGTCTTTCTTTTTATCTCGCCCACCTTCTTTATCACTAACTAAAATCAGTACTTATCGGCATGTCATTGTTAACATTACAATTAGTTGTTTTTTTTTTTTTAATTTGTCTAAAGAAAACTACTGCTGGAACTTATTGCATGAATGTAAAAAAAAGTAAAGTACCCCTGTCACGCTAAGTGGCGTATAGGGAAATATGGTGCTAGTGACCCTATATTTTACAGACCTTCAGCACATGATTTGTGGGGTAATGTGGTCGGTATTATGCCCGTGCTGCTTTACTTTCCCAGAAAAATATCTGGTACCCATTTTAAGGCTGGGTGAACCCGGAAGCCGTCGGTTGGGATCGAACCCTACCCCCGTCCTTTGTAGTCCAGTTCACTAACCACTGAGCTATCGCGACTCCCATTGCATGAATGTGACCTTCTGTTATTCTCTTCAAAAAATGAATCTATTCTGTTCTATTGTAATTTATTCTAAACACGGAATCAGCCTCATTGCAATCGAGACATACCGATATTAGCTCCACCACCCGTCCCAACATTTCTGGAAAGGTATTCAGACTTATTGTTCCTGTAAGGTGTTGATTGTATGACTTGTCTTCTTTCTCTATTTTATCCTGACTGTATGACTTAAGACTTCTTTCTCTATTTTATCCTGATTGTATGACTTGTTTTCTTTCTCTATTTTATCCTGATTGTATGACTTAAGTGTTCTTTCTCTATTTTATCCTGATTGTATGACTTAAGTTTTCTTTCTCTATTTTATCCTGATTGTATGACTTAAGTTTTCTTTCTCTATTTTATCCTGATTGTACTCTTAAGTTTTCTTTTTCTATTTCATCCTGATTGTATGACTTAAGTCTTCTTTCTCTATTCTATCATGGTCTATCTACTTTTTGCCGGTAGACGTCGCAGGCTTAAATCAATTATGTGTTTTCTATCAACAAGGGCACTTTATGTGGCTTGGTACATAGTGCTGTTATATTGTTTTATTATGTCGTTAATTCCTCCAATCCATCTTTTCTTGGTCTACCTCTTTGCTTGGTTATTCCAGTTTGTTGTTATATATGCCTTATTCAATGTCTGCGTAGATTTGTCTAATGTTCACATATGTCCTTTGTGCAGCTAAGATTTAGCTATCTACCAGATGTTTATTTCAGCAGTTTTTACAACCACAACTCCAAACTAAATTATTATATTTTTTTTATAATGTGTTATATTCATATCTTATAATGTGTTATATTTATATTTTATAATTTGTTATATTTTTTAATAATGTGTTATATTTATATTTTAAATGACACCAAGACGCCTATCCAGGGCTAGGGCTGTGTGATGTGCAGCCCATAGTTAACTTCTTTTGTGAATACCAATGGCAAAAACAGCTGATCAAGACTATTCTTCATCTCCACTAGGGGCCCATGAAACAACCTAGCAGAAGGTAGTAGGGATTTAAGAGGCGAGACAATCCTGGTGTAAAAAAAATCATATGATTACATGTGTTGGACCAAAAGCTGAAATATTTCAGTTTGGCTGCAAACCACAAAACAGTGAATCAACGACCACTTGTTGACGTCCCAATTGGCGTTCCAACTGAGGAGCGATGGTGAAGAGGAGTAGTTGTTGAGCGGACACTAAAAAACAGAGAAGGGATATTTTGAAATTACATATTTGTTGGTATTTTACGAATTGTACCCGTGAACGAGTCATTTATGTTCGTCTTTGCCAGGTTGTCCTCGCCATTTATGTTCGTGTTTGCCAGGTTGTCCTCGCCATTTATGCTCGTCTTTGCCAGGTTGTCCTCGCCATTTATGTTCGTCTTTGCCAGGTTGTCCTCGCCATTTATGTTCGTCTTTGCCAGGTTGTCCTCGCCATTTATGTTCGTCTTTGCCAGGTTGTCCTCGCCATTTATGCTCGTCTTTGCCAGGTTGTCCTCGCCATTTATGTTCGTCTTTGCCAGGTTGTCCTCGCCATTTATGTTCGTGTTTGCCAGGTTGTCCTCGCCATTTATGCTCGTGTTTGCCAGGTTGTCCTCGCCATTTATGTTCGTGTTTGCCAGGTTGTCCTCGCCATTATGCTCGTCTTTGCCAGGTTGTCCTCGCCATTTATGTTCGTCTTTGCCAGGTTGTCCTCGCCATTTATGTTCGTCTTTGCAGGTTGTCCTCGCCATTTATGTTCGTCCAGGTTGTCCTCGCCATTTATGCTCGTCTTTGCAGGTTGTCCTCGCCATTTATGTTCGTCTTTGCCAGTTGTCCTCGCCATTTATGCTCGTCTTTGCCAGGTTGTCCTCGCCATTTATGTTCGTCTTTGCCAGGTTGTCCTCGCCATTTATGTTCGTCTTTGCCAGGTTGTCCTCGCCATTTATGTTCGTCTTGCCAGGTTGTCCTCGCCATTTATGCTCGTCTTTGCCAGTTGTCCTCGCCATTATGCTCGTCTTTGCCAGGTTGTCCTCGTATGTATGTTCGTCTTTGCCAGGTGTCCTCGCCTTTATGTTCGTCTTTCCCAAGCTTGTCATCGCCATTCATGTTCATGTTTTATAAAACAAAACGGAGTGTGATGAATTAGAGAATTCGTTCTATAAATATTCTTAAACTACTTGATGAAAACGGGAACTCAGTGGTTAGTGAACTGGGCTACAAAGGACAAGAGAAACATGAGGGTTCGTTCCTGATCGACGGGTTCAAGGTTTACCAACCCTTATATAAGTACCGGATATTTTTCCGGGAAAGTAAAGCGGCACGGTCGTAAAACCGACCTTATTACCCCAAAATTCATATGCCGAAGGTCGATAAAAATGATGGTCACTAACACCATATTATTATTATTATTATTATTATTATTATATATGTGCCACATTGCGTGACGGGGCTCTTTACTTTTACTTTACTTGTTGAAAGCGAATTTTTTTAGATTGTTGGGATTAGATTATTTACAATTTCTTTTCTTTTTTTTTGGTCTCAAATTAAAGATTGTCACCATAAATCCATTTCTATAACTACCTCATCATCTTTTGCAGATTGAAAGATGGCTACCATAGAATTTCATTTCCCTCGGCCACTTGCCTTTGATGCTACACGTCGACCACGAGTATCAGTTCTCTGGTCAACTTATTGATGTTAGTCTACTTTAGTCTGTGTCTTTGTCTGCCGCTATTGCCTCACTTAAGATGACTTTAGTAGATTATGCTATCGCATCAGAGACTCCATAGAAAGGACTAAGAAAACTCAAACTAAGATTAAATAGCCAGAACTGTGGGGTAAAGGAAAAGGGAAGTGAACAGTAGCTATATATGAAGAACAGTCACGGACGAGTAGTTTTGAGTTTCGAGTTTGCTTTTACTGTACAAGAAAGACTATAATGAACTATGATATAGGCGGAATGTAGAACGATCTATATTTTCAGCCAAATATGGTTATTGAAATAAAATAAAGAGCAACAGAGAAGAGAAATGAGTATGCATTACCTGGAGGTCTGTAATAATATTTTCAAGGTATAAACCATTCCCTAGCTATAGAAGTAAATACTCTCACCTGCGCACTTTATGACGTGTGGTGATTGCAGTGTTAGTTTTTAGGGTCATTGTCACATTTCATGAGTGATATGGTCAACAATACATCAAGCCGCCTTGAACATTCTCTAGCATCGTTTTCAGAGATTATATGAATGCGTCGTGTCGGTACCAAAAAAGAAACATAATATTCACATCTGCGTTTTGAGTCGGACATTTCTGATCAGTAACGAATGCCATAACTACACAGCCACGTAGGCTTCCTTCAGTGGATACATATGAAATAGCAATCATCACGAATCCTTTGCAGAACGTGCCATTCTCCACAGCTCGTCTGAAAGAATCTCTGTCTCTAGCTAGGTCTCCCATTTTGTCTGTTGTCATGTTCATTGTCTCATTGATGTCTTGAGACCATTTTCTTCTTTGTCTACCCTTGATGCTTTGACCAGGAACCATACCATTAATGTTCTCTCCAACCTGCTGTGTCTTGATGAGGTGGACATTTGTAATAGCAATTACAATAACAATAACATCATGAACATTAATAATAATAATAAGAAGAAGTGTAATAAAGTAATTGTAATGAAGTCAAGCAATGTCTTTCAGAAGCCTTGAAAAGTTGTGGAAATCAAAACTCACCAGCACAAACACAAAACTTAGACTATCGAAATCAAATGCACTATCAACCCTTACGTATGTGTGTGAAAGCTGGTAAACAGCAAGAGATATAAAAACAAAGTTGAACGCATTTTAAAATAAATGTCTAAGGAAATAACTTGGTATAGCGTGGAACAAATTCTAAACAAACGAGGAAATTAGAGAAATCGCCACTAATATCTTCAGTAATAAAGAAAAGACGATGGTCATATGTTGGACATGTAATGATAAGAGATAATAACCGAATAGCAAATCAAGCCCTCATGTTGGAAACAACAGGTGAGAGGAAAAGAGGAAGACCCAGAGAGACACCGAGAAGAACATTGGTGATAGAGGCAAGAGCAGCAGGAATCGGCTCCCTCAATGAGATAGCGCTGCGTGCACAGAACAGAGACAAATGGCGAGATTTGATAAAATATCTTTAAAAGAAATGAAAGCTGCTAGAACAAAAATTCAGATAAGAGAAGGAGTATTTTGGTCTATGCCCTATAGGCCGGCTACGGCTTGAAAGGTCAAAAGATAGATAGAATGAAGTCAACAGCCACGGTACATGTAGTGAAGACTGCCAGTGACGCAACGTCATTCGTCAGTAAACTAAAGTTTACCAAGACCATTTCATCTCTTTGTGGTTTAAATGTAACCATTCTAGTCAACCTGACCACGTGAGTAAGAATCGCGCGGGATAATCAAAACCTGAAAACAAAGATTGATGTGACGAGTGTGGATGTGTGTGGCCGAATGATGAAAATATCACAGCTCAATATACATCACTTCAGGAACTACACCGTGATGGATGAGGCAAGCCAATAATGAACAGATAATGCACCAAATAAAATTTAAAAAGAACAAAAACGTTAATAACAGTTATAACTGTGGTAGTCGTGGTCTTCAGTGGTTTAGTGCCCAACTTGAAATCCCGTTTTTGGCTGATTTTTGTATACAGATACCTCTAGAATGGGAGCCGCGATAGCTCAGTGGTTAGTGAACTGGACTACAAAGGACAAGAGTTCGATCCCAACCGACGGCTTCCGGTTCACCCAGACTTAAATGGGTATCGGATTTTTTTCTGGGAATGTAAAACCGCACGGACGTAATACCGACCACATTACCCCGAAAATCATGTGCCGAAGGTCTGTAAAATTTATGGTTACTAACACCATATTTCCCTATACGCCAGCTGGCGTGACGGGAGTACTTTACTTTACTTTTTACACTTTTAGAATCAAAAACTTGTCTCAGTTTGTCCTGCATTGATTTCAAGCAGGTATCTGTTAAACAACACATATTATTGTATAATAATAATAATAGTAATATTAGTAATTATAATATTAATAATAATAGTAGTAGTAATGATAATAGTAGTAATAGCAATTATAATAGTAATAATTCTAATAATAATTCTAATAATAATAGTAATAATTATTGAAATAACAACAGTAATGATAAAATTACACTCCCGTGCAACAAATGATGTTAGTCTGTATCACATAAAATACATCTCTTTAAAAAGTAAACAAAATATCTTTGCATATTGAATTCCATATTATCCATTATCATTATTCCCTGGAAATAAAAATAAATAAATAAACAAGGAAAAGTTCGCAAAATCTGGAAGATCTAAACCTGTCAGTCCACGAATGGGATGACAATTAATGTTCAAAAGAACAAGCAAGAGTTATCTAAAACAAATGCATAATTCTTGGAATAAGAAAAATTGAATGATCAAATTTTATTCATGGAATAATGATTGAGGATGATGCACACACACAAAAATGTGTGTATGAACGTGACACAAGTGAGGATAAAAATAAAGGTGATCATATTTTTTAGACCTTAGTCCGGGACGGATTAATTTGACTTAAATTTTCCATCAATAAAATGAAATTTTTCCGTCCTTTTCAAGTGAATAATACATATATTTTAAAACTAATTAAAACATCTAACAATATATATAGGCTTGCAAAACGTTATCAGGAGATTTAAAAAAAAACATTAGCGATACTCACTTAAATGGAAGGTGAAGCAGAGTTGCTGTACTTTTCTGATCAGTATTTCAGTTTCAGTATACAAGATTTCAAACTTGGAGCGCATTACTGTTGCTGTTTCACCAAATGAACAGGCTGTTCAACTTTTTAAATATTTTCTACACAACAACGGAATAATGTCTATTGTTAAGTCGAGGAGACGTTGACCATATTGGCAAAATTGGGAAACGTTTGTGTCCCTAATGCATTTTAACAAATCCGGGACAAATGCTAAAAAATCGTCCAAAATTGGGACAAATTCGGGATAGTAACAAATCCGGGACAAAGGTTTAAAAAACAGTAAAAAAATCGGGACTGTCCCGGAAAAATCGGGACGTCTGGTCACCTTATAAAAATGGACAAGACAACTTAACTTTCAAATTACTTTTATTATAAATAAAAATAATAAGAGGTATTATCCGGTCGGTTAATTTTTACCTGCTGCTGTATGCAGTAGACAGTACAACCTGGGACTTCGCCAGAGGTGAAAGCTGGTGAATAAAAAAAATAAAAAAAAATAATAATAACAATAATAATAATAGCAATAATTTCAAAGTAAAAAAAAAACAACAGTTCTTCAAGGTATCATTTTAACAATAAAGTACGTTAACAAAATTAAAACAAAGTGGCTGAATTGTAAGTGTACTCACTCCCTGATCAGAGAGGCACGGGTTTGCTCCCGATAAGTGGCGGATTTTGTTTGGGCTGCAAGCCTTCGGGTTTCACCAGCCTCTAACATTGGGTACCAGAGATTTCTCTGGAAAATAAAGGTGGTCAAATGTGCCGTGATCATGGAGAAATATGGTAACTAATCCCCATATGTCCCATACGCATAGCAGGGCGTGGAGGGAACCTTGATATATTTTTTTTCCTAATTTCATTAATTATTAATCTTCCACATTAACCAATATCGTATTTGTTGCTGTAATATCCTAGCTAATTCTCAATTTACCTTTCTATCTTATCAATTGAACCTCTTTTTCTACAAATACACCAGGAAAACTACGTTTAAAATTACGTTTAAATTGAAGTTATGCAAAATCCTGTCTGCGATTTAATATACAATACACAGCTGTTTGTTGTTGATATTTTAGCAACATTGTTACATTTTCTCAGTTCTGAAACAACGGCTTGAGTGTAATTCTGCTATAGAACTTTGACAATGATCATAAGAGAGGCTATAAGTTAAATTGTTGGAACCTTCGTGGTTAAATTATATGGTTATTTTGCACCAGAAAGTGTCAAATTTGTCAAATTCTGAAATATTTATTCGCATAAACATTTTTGTGGCTAAAATATCAACAGCATAAACATTAACTGGTCTTGAATATTTATATCTTTATTCAGTGTCCCAAATTTGAATCACTCCAATGAAATATCAATCTCAAGAATGAGTGGGATGTAGTTTCCTAGAAATATCTTCCCGCTGAAGCAGTGTGAGTTGTACTCGTGGTTGGGATAAAAAAATACACCCCCCTCCCCACACTGTCGACACAGCCGCTGTCAGAAATGAGTACCATGGTAGTAATTTGGGAAGGTGAGAATGCCGTGAGTTTCGATGCTTGAAGCGACACTATTCAGAAGTCTCCGAACACTTCTGGATATGCGGCCGAGCACATATGGGTGAAAAATCGCGTGCTAAGTACGCTGATTCAAGTCTCGTACTTTACCTGTAACTAAAATCTTACTTTGGAATAGAAGCAAACAGCTGTGTGTAACATTCATTTTGTCTTCACATGCAATAACTATCTCTATAAATATTCAATACCTATTAACCAGTGATAGGGTAACCCTTGTATATAATTTTTTTCTTTTATTATTGTTATTATGAAATTATAATCTCAATCGCAAACTCTGGTCCCTTGAGTGAAATGGAGGAGAAATAAATGTCAACATGAGAGATAATTTAGTGAGCCAATAATTAATGGTTTGGACATGTAACACAGTTATGGCAAACAACATTACTAAACAAGCATTAACAACCAGATACAACAAGTGAGTAATAGAGGATGGCTTCCCGAGGGACAGACAAGCGAAAACATCATTTGTGGGGTGAGTCAAAGAGCACTATTAAGATAATTTCATTCGATCTTCGAAGGCAAAAGAGTATAGAGAATAGGCACAAGATAACTATCGTCACTCTGAAAGTAAACACGTTTGGTATGTAATAATCTCTTGAAAGTATACAACACAGTATATAGTGTTATAATCTTCTGAAAGTATACAAAACTGTGATGTAGAAATATTCTGAAAGTTTAAAGTATAGTACATAGCGCAATAATCTTCTGTAAGTATACAACTCTGTAATGTAATAATCTTCTGAAAGTATACAGTGTAGCATAATAATATACTTAAATGTACACAACACTATAATGTAATAATTCTTTTTCTGAATAGGCACAAGACTGTGGTGTAATAATGTTCAGAAAGTGCACAAAATTGTGTAGTATAACAATCTTCTTCTGCTTTCTGACTGACTGGTGTTCCACTTCATCGAACGCCCTATGAACGGTCTAAGTGATCGTAAATTGTTTTGTGTGGCTGTTTGAGGGTCTGCGATAAGTGATTTCAAAATGCCAATTTGGGTAGGATGTTACCTTCAATGGCTACTCTCTTTGTTAGAGATTTAGCTTCTTTTCTGTGTGGCCACAGTGAGTTGGAGTTGAAAATTGATCACTTCAAGTGCACCATTCATTCAGCTATTTGTCGTTAACTGTATTCAGACCACGCACTATCAGGTTTTAGTTTTAGCTACGCGTGCATTCTTTCGAGGAAATGAGTAATTTTCCGTTGAAATATTGTTATGTGACTATATTTACCAAACACCTAGGCTATGTTTTACAAGCTCTTTTACCTGTACCAGGCAACTGGAACAAACTCATTCTTCGAGACTGAAACTTTTAGCCTTTTAAAAAAGTCTTTTATAATTTAGTCATAATAAATAGCATGTCAATTATTCTCACCTTAGTATTTGGGCAACATTTTTAATTATAATTCTTGATATTGCGCCTCATTTGTCGATGAAGCAGTCCTGAATCTACAATATTCCTCTCATATTTTAATTGATATTTTTTAGGGAAATGGTTTACATTTGCGACACCACGCACACAATATGGCTTTTCTAATTTCATTAATTTGTTTATTGAGTATGTTTTAGTAGAACAGTGATAACCAACAACATTAAAACTGTTTGAAAATTGTCAATTTCTGGTGTGTGTGTGTCTGTATATATATCATCATCATCATCAAGTACCGGGCCTGCTGGCGTAGGTGATCATGTCCCTCACATCTTTATTTATCGTTTCTGTTGTTGACCTTCTGCCAAGCCATTCTCTTAAGCTGTCTGGTATTTTTTCTCTTTGCTTCCCTCTATCTCTTCGTCCCGCAATTTTCCCAGTTGTTACAATATATTCCAGTTGTTCTCTTCTCATTACATGGTCACAATATAAGGATTGTTTCTTCCTAATTTTGGAAATTAGCTATCATTTTGCTTTGACCTCATTCAGAAAATTTTCATTACTCTTCTTGGCTGTCCATGGTATTCTCAACAAACTGTCTGTATATATATATATATATATAGTATGGCCTTTGGCGTCTTGTCAGACGGTGGTAGTAAGCAATCATGATAAGTCAGTAGTTTGGTAGAGCATTAGTGCCTCATACTGGGTGCTTCTTTACTGAACATCTTCTCTCGTGGCTGAATTTGCCAATCCTGGACAGACAGATCCACCCACAGAACGAGCAAGGTGTATTTGCGGTACCTGGCCTTGTCTCTTTTCTCTTGCGCCTTTTGTCTTCTGAATTTGATATCAGCACTGTCTCAAAAATGCTGTGCGATATTTTTATTTTGCTCTCCATGTGCTACGATCCGCAGCCACATTTTCCCAGTTTCTTTCACTTAAAGAAAATTCCCCCAATGAAGCCCTGCAAACATTCGTATATCTCAGCACTGGTCTGCCCTTTGGTCTCTTTCAGTCCTTAAGTTCGCCCATACAATATTTGTTTGGGAATACGATTGTTTGCTATTATTCTTACATGGCCCAGCCAAATTAGTCTACAAATCCTAAGTGTTGCCATGATCGATGGGAGTTTGACTCGTTGTAAGACATTAGAGTTACTTTGTCCTGCCATTTGATGTCCATAATCTTGCGATGGCAACGTACATGAAAGCTGTTTAACCTTTTCTCCTGCCCTGCATAGGTAGTCCAAGTTTCTGATCCGTATAGAAGTGTACTAAGCACACAACATGGGTAAATGTGAATCTTAGTCCTGAGTGTTAAACTGGTGTTGGCCCATACTCTATCTTTAAGTTTACCAAATGTGGAAGCTGCCTTTCCGAATCGGGAATTTATTTATTCTTCAAGGGAAACATTGGTTGTGACCATAGAACCGAGATAGGTGAACTTTCTCACAGGTTCAAAGGGTATATTATTTAATGATATAGCTGCGGGGCTGGCTACAACTTGTTGAAGCACCACAGTCTTCTTGATACTTATTGATAAGGAGAATAATTCACACGATCTAGCTAGATTGTCGACCATTGATTGCAGGACGGATTCATCATGAGCGACTAGTGCTGCATCATCAGGGAAAAGAAGCTCATTGATTAGAGTCTTAGTTGTTTTTAATTTTGACCTCATTGTATATATATTGTGTGTATATATATATATATATATATATATATATATATATATATATATATATATTATGTTGAATTGTTAAAAAAACAGTCTTCAAAACCTGAAGAATACCTTCTTTCAATCAACGTGAATGTACCATAGAAGAAGTCAAGGCATATTACATTTATGAAAGAGATAAATGTACAACATATCTAAAGTATCAGTAAGAAGCAGTTGTTTGTGAGACTTTCTTTTCTGTTATCAGTTGAAATATATCATATTATATTCGTTTTTCATATACCCTGAATTCAGCACTTATCTATTTGTAAATGAATGTTTTTAAATGGATGTAGTAATATCTACACTTGTCTATTTGAAGCGGACAAAGAGAGATAATCCAGGCAAAACAAGCAAAAGAGACATTTTCAATCCATGTTAAGAGTTCAGTCCCTGTTAAAATTTCTGTCCAACCAACAAATTGTGCTCACGTAACAATCAGGCCATGATCGGTACAGTAAGAATCACATTGTGTACAGTTTTCTTTCGGAAATAAAATGCAATGGCACATCAGTTTCTTATAAAATAATCTCATTATCATCTCCTTATCAAATAATCTCATTATCATCTCCTTATCAAATAATCTCATTATCATCTCCTTATCAAATAATCTCATTATCATCTCCTTATCAAAATCCACATGATCTCTTGGGACAAACACTTCATAAAGGTGGCTTTAATAACCGTCGCTGAGCACGTTCTAACATACAATGATAACATTGTCGCCTTATTTGTTATCGTTTAACCATGCACACTTTGAGGTTCTGTAATAACAAGAGCTGACTTCCAATTTGGAAGAACAGTTACACCGCTCTCTTGTTCTTTTGGTTCTTTGATTCTTTCGTTATGGAAGGCCCCGGTATCACTGAAAACGAATTAAAATCCGTAATTGCTCAACCGCACGTGCCAGTGGAATCATCCGAATTACTATCTCATCTCCCAAGCAAAGAAAGGTAGCTGTAGTCCCAGCCCCATCATAGCAGTCTCAGCACGCGCCAAAAGACATCAGGCAAAATCGCACTGAAAATGAACACAGCCAACTGTTCCCTCTCATACGATATCATCACTCATCCGCTCTCTTGTGAGATCCATCACAGAGACACAACAGCACGATATGTAACGATCCATTTGTCTCACACTTAATGTTAAATTCATGTTGCCTTAGAAAAGCTTTCTACAACAAGCAGTGAAATGGTATCAGCGGGATTAAGTGCAGTGTCTCCTACGTTGGCTGCGGTGCTTAGAAGTATAGCATAGATACTAACTATTGTTCTACATTGATGTAACAGAACATTTGTCTAATCCAGACAGTGATGGCAAAAACATACCGAGATGCACCACAGAAATAAAAAGCAGAATAGCTCAGGCCAAAATAGCAGTTCAGAAAATGAAAAATATCTTATGCAACAAATCTCTTCAATAGAATTAGAAAGATAGTTCATCGGTGCTATATAGAAGCAATTCTGACCTATGGAAGAGAATCATGGACAGTAGACAAACAAATGAAAAGACGATTAGAGGCCACAGAGATGGAATTTCTCAGAAGAATGTTGAAAGTTCCTTGGATTGCTAAAAAAATGAGGAAATTCTCAAAGAAGCCAACACAAAAAGGAGCTCCTAAAAAACATCATAAGGAAAACAATCAACATTTTTCGGGCACATCATGAGAAGAAGATATTTGGAATACTTGGTTACAACTGGCAAATACAAGGAAAGAGAGATCGCGGGCGACAAAAAGAGAAAATACTGGATAGCTTGCTTCATGACATGGAAAACAGTCAACAACAGAATTGATAAGATGCACTGTAGATAGAAGGGAGCCACGATAGCTCAGTGGTTAGTGAACTGGACTACAAAGGACAAGGGGTAGGGTTCGATCCCAACCGACAGCTTCCGGGTTCACCAAGCCTTAAATGGGTACCGGATTTTTCTGGGAAAGTAAAGCAGCACGGGCGTAATACTGACCACATTACCCCAAAAATCATGTGCTGAAGGTCTGTAAAATATAGGGTCACTAACACCATATTTCCCTATATGCCACTTGGCGTGACGAGGGTACTTTACTTTTTTTTACTGTAGATAGAAGATTGTGGAAGGACATGATCGCCTACGCCAACCGGTATGGCACATAATGATGATGACGATGATGATGATGATGATGATGATGAAGATAATGGTGATGATGATGACAAAAAATCTACAGGCGCCGAAGTATAGCGGATTCTAGACTGTATAACATTGATAACAAAGGCAGGAATTCACAACCCGCTAGATCAATAACCAAAAAGTCATGAACATCAAAGTGGGAACAACAATTACGGGGAAACAATTGATGGCAAGGAACATGAAAAAAAATGTCAACATTAACCAGGAATGATATTGAAAGTAAAGGACAAAAAGAATTAAGAAGTAGAAAGTACCCTGTCAACTCCTCAAATGAGACGTAGTTAATATGGTGCTCGTGCAGACGGAGATTGAGAAGTTTTTCCTAGCTATTGTGACGGAGATTGAGAAGTATGTCAATGCTATTGTGACGGAGATTGAGAAGTATGTCAATGGTATTGTGACGGAGATTGAGAAGTATGTCAATGGTATTGTGACGGAGATTGAGAAGTATGTCAATGCTATTGTGACGGAGATTGAGAAGTATGTCAATGCTATTGTGACGGAGATTGAGAAGTATGTCAATGCTATTGTGACGGAGATTGAGAAGTATGTCAATGCTATTGTGACGGAGGTTGAGAAGTATGTCAATACAATTGTGACGGAGATTGAGAAGTATGTCA
The DNA here is from genome assembly GCA_032433765.1 of Megaustenia siamemsis. Taxonomy (NCBI): domain Eukaryota; kingdom Metazoa; phylum Mollusca; class Gastropoda; order Stylommatophora; family Ariophantidae; genus Megaustenia; species Megaustenia siamemsis. The sequence continues at coordinate 23,325,964 of JAVIAB010000139.1, forward strand.
ATACAATTGTGACGGAGATTGAGAAGTATGTCAATGCTATTGTGACGGAGATTGAGAAGTATGTCAATACAATTGTGACGGAGATTGAGAAGTATGTCAATACAATTGTGACGGAGATTGAGAAGTATGTCAATACAATTGTGACGGAGATTGAGAAGTATACCATGCTATTGTGATGGAGTTTGAGGGATAACATGTCAATGGAATTGTGGAGAATACCCATAGAAATGGCCCAATTTATAAAACAAATATTGCGAAGTTGGTTACTGCCGAACTGGAATGCATAAAACTATATGAAGCAAAGTTTTCAATCATCGACTTCACAGCAATAAATGTTGTAATCTTATAATGTTCATTTGTGAAGTAATTTATGTGTTATTTTCCAGGTCAGGTAATGTGCCTGTTACTGTACACAGTAAACAGTGCTACCTACAGTTGTTATGCTGCCTTGCAGACATCCTTGGGGAAAGAAACAGTTAAGGGAGAGCACCTTAAAATAACACAACCCCACATTCTGGTATTGCATGGAAAGCTTTAACAAATAATAAATAAAGAAGGAAGAGTTCCGAAAATCTTTACAACCCGCCTGTCAGTCTATAAAGAAAGTAAAGTACCCCCGTCACGCCAAGTGGCGTATAGGGAATATGGTGTTAGTGACCATATATTTTACAGACCTTCGGCACATGATTTTTGGGGTAATGTGGTCGGTATTACGCCCATGCCGCTTCACTTTCCCTGAAAAATTCAGGTACCCATTAAAGGCTTGGTGAACCCGGAAGCCGTCGGTTGGGATCGAACCCTACCTCGTGTCCTTTGTAGTCCAGTTCACTAACCACTGAGCTATCGCGGATCTCCCTATCAGTCTATGGAGAAATAAAAAAATATTAAAATTTTTTTTTTTTAATGTCAACGGTTACTACTTCACCTAAGTAACGGACAACAATAAACCGCATTCTGACGTAAGCTGTTATATATAATACATTAATCAGCTTTACAGCAGCTTCGCATTTTGATGCATTTCCCTGATATGACCTTATGTCCGTCTATGGAACGAGTGACAATTAATTTTAAAAGTCAAAGGCCAGCGGAGTCAACATTAAACATATCCGACGGAAGACAACGGAGATACGCTGTTGCGTAGTCATGAGTCGCAAACCCACATTTAAAGTAGATGAGGCAGTATTAAAACAGGCCAATGAATTTTCTGTGAAAGATGTTAACTTATATAGACAGCAAATGTACCGAAAAGGAGAAGTGATGAAATGCGGCTTTAGAGGATAATATTGAGGTCATCGTAATGGTTCCCTAGACCGGCCGTGCGCAAATCTTACGGTCTGCTGTTTGATGTGCGACGGGGAAAATTTCACGACTGACTGTGTGTCTATATGCTTGGAATTTGAGTCATAAACGATGGCCTAACATCATCAAGTGCTACGACGATATCATTTTCGGGAGGACGTGAACTTCCATGGTATATGGTGGATAGGCGGCAGGAACCATTGAAGGCTATGTCTGAAAAGTGTTCCTTCCTGCAGTTTGCTCATATTCCAAGTCCGGCTTATTGCAGAAGCTACTGAGTTAAGTGCTCTGTGCACACCGTGAGCTGTGTGTCTCATCCGTTTTGATCTTGTTTTCGATATCCCTCTTGTTTACGATGAATGATGATGTCGTATGACAGGGAACAGTTAGCTGTGTTCACTTTCTGCGCGGTTTCGCCTTATGTCTTTTGACGTGTGCTGAGACTGCTACGATGGGGACTACAGTTACCTTTCTTTGTTTGGGAGATGAGTTAGTAATTCGGATGATTCCACTGGCACGGGCGGTTGAGCAATTATGGATTTTAATTCGTTTGCAGTGATACTGGGGCGTTCCATAACCATAACCAATAACCAATAACCAATAACCAATAACCAATAACAATAACCAATAACCAATAACAATAACCAATAACCAATAACCAATAACCAATAACCAATAACCAATAACCAATAATACCAATAACCAATAACCAATAACCAATAACCAATAACCAATAACCAATAACCAATATTGAGAATACCTTGAACAGCTAAAAAGGGAGTAGTAGGAACGTTCTAAGTGAGATCAAAGCAAAGGGAAAGATCATCTCAACATGGGAGACTATCATTGTTATTTGACTATATAAGAGAACAGCTGAGCTATACTCTGACAAGAGAAACTAAAACTGAAAGAAGAAGAGATAGAAGGAAACAAAGATAAAGATTGGGGGTGGGGGGGGGAAGCTTGGTACTCCATAGCTACGACGTTGGTCTCGACAGTAAGGACACGGGTTCAAAGGTCACCAGAAGCGGTGGTGGGTATTTTTTTTTTAAATAGGAAATATTAATCTGTGGTTTGTTTATGACGTTACCCTCCCCTAATCTCTTGGATAGTGAGATCCAATATTCAACCCTCTCGGATAACGGCAGTAAACAGGAGGTCGCTCACCTTTAAAATATCCAGTAGTTAAAATCGAATCAGAATAGCCCATAAATATGGCCGCTGACCGTGTCAAATTGTCAGCAGAAACTCACACTGTGCATTCAAAGGTCGTGCTTCGGAGTTCCAAGACGTGGTCCAGGATACTCCTCGGATTTTCTCGAGATTCACGAGGAGGATGTCGGAGCTCCTACGGGTTCGTCAGGTGTGCAGGGATGATAATCTTAACAACAAACAAACAAGATAAAAGATACAAGACCATTTACGAGAATGATTTGGTAAAATGTCAACAGCAGAATTCGTAAACAGCGTCATAGTTCAACAGTTGAAGAGAGACGTGATCACTTACGACAGCAGGCATGGCACTTGATGATGATGAATTATAATGTTTTTCTTGTGGAGTTTTCGTCTCTACAATACCAGAACCGTATGTGGTCTGCGACTTATAGCTGACCACTTACGTCATTACCAGAGGCTAGGCCAGCTACGCCACCTCCATGGGTACATTCAGAAATAAACTAGGCTGGCCATATCCTGCCATAGGAGATAGGGATTGAGGAGAAAAGGCAATCCGGAACTCAAATGTACCGTTACTGAAGTCTGGTGCATTGCGTCGAAATAACACAGCTTGCTATAAACCACAAAATAACTCATCTACACTCAGTTAACGTTTTTTTTTAAACTGCGGACGATGAAACTATAAGTTGTCTAAGTTGAAATAATTTCTTTAAAATATACGTAAAGGGAAATAATCCTTACTAAAACAAACAATTCTTATTTAATTCCTAGAAACATATGTTTGATTATTTCCCTTATCACACAAATTTAAAAGCGATAAATGAAGATAATTGTTTTTATGGTCAACCAATGGATCCGGCGGAGACCATTAATGTCCTCCGAGATGTAGGAAGAGCACAGGACTTCGACGACCACAAATCCACGTCACTCCTTCGGGTGAAAGAGATGGGAGTTAAGATGGGGACAGCCAGAAATGAGAAACTTAGTGGGCGTGTAAGAAGACTTATCAACCAACACAGAACGGAGTCGTCAGTCGTGCGGGAATTGCTGAGGAGGGGAACTTAGAACCTATGGACATGTTCGGAGTGCAATGATGATGACCCGCAAATAACTCAATAACTCAAATGTTTTTTACCATAACTTTTCTTAGTTGGAGCGCACATCTGTAAACTTTCAGGATCGTCAAAACAAATAGGAAAATCTCTTTTGCTTACCTCAATCACTCTGATTTTGACTCTGAGCACTTTTGTGTGTGATTGAAGATCAACATAAAAAAAAACCGAAGTAATGGCAATAGCGAGAAAGAAAGAAAAACTAAACATCATAATAGATAATACAGCTCTGAAGCAAGTAGACAATTTTAAATATCTGGGTAGCACGTTAACACAAGACAATAACCAAGAAACAGAGATAGATATAAGGTGTAACAAAACATGCCAAGTTATAGGCCAAGTATCAACACTATTGAAAAACAAAGCAATAACTACGGAAGCAAAAATGGCATTATACAAATCAATTTTTCTACCAACTCTGTGCTATCAGTGCCAGAATTGGACGCTGAACTCTAGAACAATAAGAAAGATAACGACCACCGAAATGAAATGTGTAAGAAGAATGACAGGAAACAGCTTATGGGACAGAGTAAGAAACACCGACCTGAGGAAGAACTCGAAATTAAACCAGCCATCGAATACATAAAGAAACAACAGATAATTTTGGTTCGGCCACATAACAAGACAAAAATATCTAACAATGACTCAAAGAGCCATAAACAAACGCTACGAAAACGCCAGATTAAGAGGAAGACCGAGAAAGAGATGGATAAAGGTAATACTAGAGTCACTAGGAGGGATAACACCAGAAGAGGCCAACAGAAGAGCAAAGAATCGCAGATTGTATCTCCCCTCGACGCCAACAGCAATGGAGGAAGGATAGAAGAAGGGAGAGAAGAATCACTCTGATCTTCTCTTGTTCTGTTTGTTACTAAAGTGTTCCACAAATACATCTTGTTCGTTCTGCGGATAGATCTGACTATCTTATATTGGCAGATTTAGCCACGAGAATGATGAGGATGACCAAAGCAACATCCAGCATAAGACACTACTATTTTTTTTACCAAACTACTGACTTTTCATGCTTCCTTGCTACCAAACATCTGATAAGACGTCAAAGGCCATATACTAAGTGTTCCAGCCAACTCTTCTCCGCGAAAATCTGGACTGCCTTTTCCTAAATCCGTTATAATCTTCTATTCATTTGCCTCTATCAGTATATACTCATTGGATTGTAATGCCTATTCATGAAACATCAAGCATTCATCTAAAAGCCCACATCTCAACTGATTCTACTTAGAACTCTTGTTTACTGTTCCTCATGCTCTATCACAATGCAGCACTGGTGCGATGTAGCGTTGTCAAAATGTATCTTTCAATGATAATGACATGCTATCATGGTTACTATCGTCATGACATGTAGTGTCATCATTACCATCATCATCATCAACATCATCATCATTGTGACATGCCGTGTCTTCATCATCACCATCGGGACATGCCGTGTTTTCATCATCACCATTGGGACATGCCGTGTCATCAACATCATCATCATCATTGTGACATGCCGTGTTATCATCAAGACATACTCTGTCATCTCATAATGATATGCCGTGTCATCATCATCATCATCATCACCATGGCATACCATGTCACGACATACATTGTCATCAATATCATCATCATGACATGCCGTGTAAAATCGTGTTATTTCAAATATTCTTAGCATGTGCAATTCTACTTTTATTTACTTCAGTAAGATACTTTTTTCTAATGTTAACACTTCTCCCGGTACTTAACAACAGTCTTACCTGTCAATAATGTTTACCATTTTCATTCAGTGGCCTATATTTAAATCATTTTCGTTCCATTTAAGAGTATCCCCTTTTATTACTTTCTGTTTATAACTATATCGACAAATATTAGTGTTCTTTAAGCTCTCTGATACAAACTGGACCTGCCATCTGCCTTCATTTCATAATGTGTGGTTCGTTGCTATGTCCGTAATTGTCAGCTTCGAGGACTTTGTCGGTACAAGGACTTCCATTTGGCATTAATCTCTGTAGGGGGCCTCGGTTTCCTAGTTGGGAAAACGACCCGACTGGACTACCGACGTTCGGACAACCCGTGTTCGATTCCAGATGAGAGCAGTGTGAGTTGTACTCGTGGTTGGAAAAAAAAAAATACCCCCACGGTCGACCCAGCCGTTGGCAGAAATGGGTACCAGGGTATTACCCTGGGAAGGTGAGGAATGACGCCTCACATCTGAGTTCGATGCTTGAGGCAACAACACTATCCAGAAATCTCCGAACATTTCTGGATAGGCGGCCGAGCACATATGGTTGGAAACTCGCGTGCTAAGACGCCGGTTCAAGTCTCGTACTTTACCTTTACCTTTACCTTTACCTTTACCTTTACCTTTACCTTTCATCTTTGTCCTTTATAAACGACATTTCTGCTTGAGTCCCTGCTCGCTCCTCCAAGACTTGATTGGTAGCTTCTCTTGGTTGTGTTTCTGCAGCATTTTATAATTTTTCTATGTGTGGGTCGCTGGCCCAACGCTAAAAGCCCCATCTTTTTGAACTAGCGTGTCTCCCTTTATGGCTCTTATCCTTTTGACCTGTCCGGCTTTGGTAGACCGTGTTATGCTAACGCCAGCATAGTTCTCGGAATCATTTGAATACTCAAACCTCGAGCTCAGAACGTGATAAGTGGAATAAACCATTGGAGATAGGCACAGTCAATTATTGAGATAGCATCCATAAGAATTATTCAAATAATTGTATATTGCATTTTTTATTTTTAAGTGTTAGTGAAATAAGGGGAAAATCGAACTGTTATCAATGCAAATGCTCATTTAAGTCCGTATTCAAGATACGTTAAGTCAGATCTGTCAGCTGTAGACTATATCACTCACACTAAATCAGCTTATCGAAGCACACACACTCAAATACTATCATTAACACTACCCTTATTACTTACATATCAATTCAACTTACCACACAATCACTCCCTACCACACAATCACTCCCTACCACTCAATCACTCCTACCACACAATCACTCCCTACCACACAATCACTCCCTACCACACAATCACTCCCTACCACACAATCACTCCCTACCACACAATCTTTCCCTACCACACAATCACTCCTACCCACACAATCTTTCCCTACCCACAATCTCTCCCCACTACACATTTCTCCCATCTAGACGAAAAACTCATCTTACCACACCCTCTCTCCCACCCTCACTTTTTTCCACTCAGCCAATTCAACTCACCTTAAAACACCCTCTTTCTCTGAATCACCTTATCATCCTATACTCAATTCAACTCACGTTAAAACACCCTCTTTCTCTGACCCTCACCTTATCATCCTATACTCAATTCAACTCACGTTAAAACACCCTCTTTCTCTGAATCACCTTATCATCCTATACTCAATTCAACTCACGTTAAAACACCCTCTTTCTCTGACCCTCACCTTATCATCCTATACTCAATTCAACTCACTTTAAAACACCCTCTTTCTCTGAATCACCTTATCATCCTATACTCAATTCAACTCACGTTAAAACACCCTCTTTCTCTGACCCTCACCTTATCATCCTATACTCAATTCAACTCACGTTAAAACGCCCTCTTTCTCTGAATCACCTTATCATCCTATACTCAATTCAACTCACCTTAAAACACCCTCTTTCTCTGACCCTCACCTTATCATCCCTATACTCAATTCAACTTACCTTAAAACACCCTCTTTCTCTGACCCTCACCTTATCTCTCTATAAATTCAACTCACCTTAAAACACCCTCTTCCTCTGACCCTCACCTTATCTCCCTATACTCAATTCAACTACCTTAAAACACCCTCTTTCTCTGACCCTCACCTTATCTCCCTATACTCAACTCAACTCACCTAACCACACCCCCTTCTGCATTCCTCACAGAGAAAGAATAAAAAAAAAGAATCACCTCCATATGTTTAATGACGTGGCTCTCCTTTAATTAGCAGGGACCTGCTACTGAAGACGGATCAACCTATCATCATCTCAACTGTCAACAAAGCTAACAGCCAGAATCCAGCCGACACGACGTAATAAATAAAAATTAAACACCAAATCCATATTCTTTGTGTTTTACTGGACGATTTTGCAGGGCTCTTGCAACACGCCGTCGACTCGGTCGACTCTCACTTTGGTGTTCACTTGCTTGTTATCTCTGCTCACTCAGTCACATTCTATCTTATCAGTTCGTGTGTGTGTGTGTGTATGTGTGAGTGTGTGTGTGTGTGTGTGTGTCTATGTGTGTGTCTATGTGTGTGTGTATGTGTGTGTGTCTATGTGTGTGTCTATGTGTGTGTGTGTGTGTGTGTGTGTGTGTCTATGTGTGTGTGAGAGTGATCACAGATGTTTATTACTGACACATTAGTGTGTTACAAAATTGTTCATTTATTTAACATAATCTGTGTACAACTATATAACATTTAAGTCAAGTTAGTTAGCTAGTTAGTCATCAGTGAGCTTGTCAGTTAGTTACTCAAACAATCAGTTGGATAGTTGGTTGGCTAACTAGTTAATTAATCAGTAAGTTATTTAGTTAATCAAACAGTTAGTCAGTCAGTCAGTTATTTATTTAGTTAGTTAGTTACTTAGTTAGTCATTTAGTTAGACTGGAGGGAAACGTTGACTGGTGTATAGTTGTTGCGGAGAAGTCTTGACTTATTGATCGCATTCTTCTTACATTTCCTCGCAAACATCTCAAGCGCTTGATGTAGAAAGCAGAATTAACACTTTGACCCAGTAGCACAAAATTCTTTATTAAGAAAAACACTTTTGATAAAAAGAATCAACCTGGACTTGATGTATCCCTTATTGTCACTTTCTTTGATTGAGATAATTGCGAACTTGTCCCAGGAAGTTACTGGATTGTCGTTAGGTTTCTGTGTCGCAGACAAAGACCCACGTTTTGTCACTTGTAATGAGATTTGATAGAGAGCTGGGGTCAATGGCAGTTTTCTACAAACATCAAGTCACTGCTGTACTTGCTTTGCGGTCCGAAGTGTAGACAGACATAAACTTTCATGTGACGCACCATGTCATCACATTTTTCGTGAAAATTATGTGACAGCTTTAATGGCTGATTCCCTTTAGTGAAGTGACTTCATCAACGTCGCAACGGGGATCTTCTCGTACGATGTTCACAATCTCTGGCATCGAACCGGACACTGGTCTACCCGGTCTCTCGTGATCATCCCCAATGTTCTACGAAACTTGACCTGAGAAAACCAGACACGTTTGTTAGGATGGCTCATAACCTGCTCCCAGAATGCCATCTTCAGTATTCATGACATTCTCTATTTGTTATCCTTAACTTGAAACAGAAGTTTATGAAAACGACGTCTCACGAAAATCTGACATATCTCGATCCCCAGAGAGCGTCTAACGCGTGTCACAAAAACTTGTACTTGCATCTCTTCTATTACACACAAAGACCTTTCCTCCTTTCCACCACACTTTTCACTCATGCAGTGGAGGGTCGTGATACTAGCAGCCTGTATCAGAGCTAATCTCTGCTCGAGCGTGGACAATAATTCAGTGGCGGTATTATTTGACTTCACCTCGTTTGTGTGTGTCTGTTCGTGTATACTGTGTTCTATTAATTCAAACAGAGAAAACAACAATACAAACCACCTGACAAATAAAATACACGCTATATAAAAACACTCACTACTCACTTTAGAGACAATAAGGCGTAGTCACAGCTGGCGATTTTGAGAATAAACAAATGACCTAAACCCAAAATGCATGAAAACGTTTCCAACCATGCATGTCCTTGATTGAATAGCTACATCTACATGAAAGCAATGAGTAGCTTAAATAATATCGAAAAAAATCAACGATGGGTACACGTTGTAGTTAGGTTGAGTCTGTCTTTCCTATAGTTTCCATATTGTAAGGTTATTGTAACTCAGATCACGGTGGTATGAATGAAGTCATCAATCTCTTCATTTACAGTGCTACTTTTACTTCAAGGTCATCATCATCATCAAGTACCGGGCCTACTGGCGTAGGTGATCATGTCTCTCCACAACTTTAAATCTCGACAGCTCTTTATCATTTCTGTTGTTGACCTTTTGCCAAGCCATTCTCTTAAGCTATCTGGTATTTTCTCTCTTTGCTTCCCTCTATCTCTTCGTCTCTCAATTTTTCCAGTTCGAGGTACTACATGTTTGTATTTCTAGTGTTCGATTTTACCTAGATGAAGCTCTCGTAGGTGTTGCTTTGCCTATTCTAGGGATCACATCATTGAGTGCCGTCTCCGCAACGAAGGTTGGCTACCATGGAGCGCCATTTTGCTCTATCTCTTGCTTTGATGGTGCAGGTTGTCATTGGTTGATTTGTCCTTCTTTTGATGTTACTCGTCCATGTTAATCTTGGTCTGCCTCTGCCTCTTTTACCTTGTATTTTTCCCTCCAGGATCACTTTCAGTAGGCTGTTTGTGTCTTTTAACATGGTAAAGATCGCATTTGTCTTGTTCTAATTGTGTTCAGAAGTTCTCTTGTCATTTTTAGTTGTTTTAAGACTTTGTCATTTGTTTTCTTTTCCTTCCATCCAATTCTACCTATTCTTCTATATATCCACATTTCAAAGGCTTCAATTCTCTGTTCTGTTTTCTTGTCTAATGTCCATGTTTCAGCACCATATAGGAATATATGAGAAGATGTAACATTTTGCTATTCTTAGTTTTTAGCTCTGGTGTTATTTGTTTTGATGTTAGTATGTCCTTCATGACATTAAAATTACTTTTTGCCATTCTATTCTTTTGTTTATTTCAGTTGTACATTTTCCATCACTGGTTATAGTATGTCCAAGGTAGTTATAGTTCTGAACCGTCTCAAGGTCTATTCCTTCATCTTGACATCCATTGTGGGTTTTGGGTATTTTCTTGTTTATGATCATAGTTTTAGTCTTTTTGATATTCATATCTAGTCCATATTTTTTGCTTGTCGTTTTTATTTCATTAAGTAATTGTTGTAGCCTTTAGGATTTTCTGCTAGTAGTACAGTATCGTCAGCATATCTTAGGTTATTGATTATCTTTCCATTAATTTGTAGGCCTGGCATCTCTATGATGTTTTTAAAGATTTGCTCAGTGTATAGATTGAACAAGCTTGGTGATAGGATGCATCCTTGCCTATTCTAGGGACACATAGTTGCTAGGTTATAACTTACCGCGCGTGAAGGGGTAACAATGAAGAGTAGTGTTTATTTGTAACCATTATATCCTGTGGTAGCACAATAGAGTAGTGTTTAGGTTTATCTATTCCATTTAGTGGTACTATGTGAGAATTGTATTTTAGGTCTATCAATTACATCCTGTTGTAACATAAGAGAGTAGTGTTTGTGTCGTTTATATAACTGTGGTAACATAAGAGAGTAGTATTTGGGTCTATTATACACTTGTGATAACATAAGAGAGTCGTATCTTGATCTATCTATTACATCATGTGGTAACATAAGAGAGTCGTATCTTGATCTATCTATTATACACTTTGTGGTAACATAAGAGAGTCGTATCTTGATCTATCTATTATATCATGTGGTAACATTGGAGAGTATATCTGGGTCTACTATTACAAAGGTAAAGGTAAAGTACGAGACTTTGAGTGTGTGACACATTGCGCTGGCTCTTCCGCCCAACTGCAACATGAGAGTGTGGCACATTGCACTGGCTATCCCACTCTACTACTATGTGGGAGTGCAGCAAACAGAGCTGGAAATCGTTCTTGCTGATATATATGGGTTTGCAGCACGTTGTACTGACCGTTCTACCTTGCTGCAATATGAGAGCGCAGTAAATAGGATCGACTACTTTATGAAGATACCCACGATATAGTGCATGAACTGGCCTATCCATCGCACAAAAATAAAAGGCAACACAAATTCAATTTATTCACATGTCGTTTTACCCACTTATCTATTTATTCCATTAAATTTTCATTCATATATAACCGCAGCCACTTGAGTTAGAAGATTATGCTCGCATTCTGTCTGCCACAATAATGTTGCAAACTGTCTGAGCTCCACGCAGACCCCAATCCTGGAACGGAGCTCTTCATAAAAATGCTGACAAATCCATGTCAAATATGGGTCATATAAAAGGAGGTAAAATGATTGGCTATGCTGTGGCTTGTGGATAAAACTTGCAGTGGCCAGCGATAATCAATTTAAACAAAATCAAATTTTAAACATTTCATATTATAATAACACGCATGTATCGATCGCGTTGATACAGAACGCGGGAAAATGCTGAGCTTAGGCGGAAACCGGATATGACTGCAAAAAAAAAAAAATAAATAAATAAAAGAAAGACGAAAAATGTGAATCGTTGAATGATGCATCTTTAAAATAAACTGGCAAGAGCTTCTGGGGGAGAAACTAAAGTAGAGAGTAAATTTGGATATCAGAAAAATGCATAAATATTAGCATGAAAATAAATCGATGAATTAAATCAAAACTGTGCCTCGCAGACATTGTTTATGGCCACTATTAGATTAGTGGACAGAGTTCAAATGTTTTATGCAACATTCGATTTTTAATATAACCTTCCGATTCCAAAATATCATAACAAAGAATGAGTTTTATTCTATATAAGCGTCTTTTGCCGTTCGCAATTAAATAACCATTTACTTTTTAAGTATGCACTTAATTATTTCTTGCTCTCTGTGACTCTATTTCTTAATATCTCTCTGTCCGTCTTTATCTCTTGTTCTTTCTACCCCTAATTTTTCCCTATCTCTCTTTGTCATTTTCTTCCAAATTCTTCATGTCCCACTTTTCATCAATCTTGAAGTCCCCATTTTGTAAAATTTCTCATGCCCTTTATGTATGTCTGTTTTTTTTTTTCCATTTCGCCTTATTCTTATTTCTCTCCATTTGTCCTGTCACTGTTTTTTCTCCCACTCACTTGTCCCTATTTTTCTGTATTTCTGAGACGCATAATTGTGAAAGTTTATCAAATAGGTTAACAATTTAGAAAGACAAATGATTTTGAGAACACCTAATGAATTAGAAACATGCTTGAAAATGTAAAAGATAAAAATATAAACATTTGCTGGATTTGACATAATCACAGTGGTTGTGATGCCCACATCAACTTTACTGCAGAGAGTAGGACAAAACAAATATGTCCAGAGTAAGATAGTAAAACATGCACATGACAAGTAAGAAAATGATTGCAAAACAAAGACAAGACCGTAAAAAGAGTCCCGATTCTCTCATGTTTGCACGATTTATGAAGACAGACTGCACTCGACCACAAGATGAAGAAACAATAGCACGTAATTTGCTAACAACGAAAAAAGAAAGGTAATATATATGCTGTAATATATATATATATATATATATATATATATATACATATTACAGCATATATATTACCTTTCTTTAGTATAAATATAGTCTAATTATATATATATATATATATATATATATCTATATATATATATATATAGGGAGCCGCGATAGCTCAGTGGTTAGTGAACTGGACTACAAAGAACAAGGGGTAGGGATCGATCCCAACCCGACGGCTTCCGGGATCACCCAGCCTTAATTGGGTACCGGATTTTTCTGGGAAAGTAAAGCGGTGCGGGCGTAATACCGACCACATTACCCCGAAAATCATGTGCCGAAGGTCTGTAAAATGTATGGTAACTACCACCATATTCCGTATACGCCACTTGGCGTGACGGGGGTACTTTATATATATATATATATATATATATATATATATATATATATACCAAGAACAACAAACGAAATTATTTAGAAAATATTACATTTGATAAGAGTTTAATATGTAGTGTGCAATTCACAGTCGTGTGTCACTGATACTTTAGTCAATTGTCTCATTTGTGTCTCTCCAAGAGGATACATTATTATAATGCATTTTTCTACTTCTACCTTGCAGCTCCGTGTGGAGCATAGGTCTTCAACAAACACTTTCCTAGCTGTTCTGTTTCTTGCCATTCTTTTAAGATCGTTCCATGTCTTCTCCATCATCTTCATCTCTGCTTCCACCTGTCTTCTCCAAGAATATTGTGGTCTTCATCTTTAACCTTGCAGATTCCAAAAAGGCCTGTTGTGTAATACTCGCAGTTGGCTTCCGCAGTGTGTGTCCTATCCATCGCCATCGTCTTCACTGTCTCTTTTATCCACTGGTATTTGACTGGTACATTTCCATAATTTTTCCATTTCCATCTTAGTGATTTTGTCCTGCCATTTCCATCATTTTATTCTGCGTAAGCAGCCATTAAGGAAGGTCTGTATCTTCGTGATTGTCATTTTTGTTGTTCTCCATGTTTCACAGCCATATAATAAGATTGACTTAACATTGGAGTTGAAAATCTTTATTTTTTGTATTTAACCTAATTTCTTTGGAATTCCATGTTTCCCAGTACAATGAGTGCTGCTCTTGTTTTTGATATTCATATTTTGGTATCATTCTCGATTCCTTCCTCTTTATCTATATTACTATCCAGATATTTGTAAGATTGTACATCTAGTAGCAATATTTCTCCTTTTGTTATTTGGTTATTGCCAAATGCATTAATTCTCATAATTATGGTCTATTTATTTTCACTCCCAAATGTTGTGCATCAAGTATGCTCATTTTATCTTGCATCTGGTGATAAATATTTGATAAGAGAGCTATGTCATCAGCAAAGTCTAAGTCATTAAACTGCTTGGTCATTGACCACTGGATTCCATTTCTGTTTCTGAGTTATTTTTATAATACAATCTATGGCCAGTAGAAAGAGAAATGGAAATAAAAGGCATCACTGCCTTACTTATGTTCTTATTTCAAAAGCTTCTGTAAGCTGCCCTTCATGCACAACACTACATTTTGTTCCTTCATACATTATTCTTATCAGGTTAATACACTTTTTGTGGATTCCGTAATGACTCAGTAACTTCCAAAGCATCCCTCTGTCTAAATTATCAAATGCCTTTTCTTAATCTCTGAATCCGACATAAAGTAGGTACTGTAGTTCTAAACTTTGTTCAACTATTATACGTAGAGTAGTTATTAGAACATCACATGATCTGTTCTTCCTAAAACCTGCTTGTTCATCTCTCAGATGTTTCTCTATAGCCTCTTTTAGTCTCTCCAGAATGATTCTGCTTAATATTTTTCCTGGCATTGATAGTAGCATAATTCCCCTATAATTTGTGCACTCCTGTAAACTTCCTTTCTTTGGTATTTTGATTATATAACCTTCTTTCCAGTCTTTAGGTATTTCTTCCTTTCCCAATGTTATCTAATAGATTATGTAGCATCTTGGTAGAGGTGTTAATATCTGCTTTGATGGCTTATGAAGGAATTTCATCTGGTCCTGTGGCTATACCATATTTTAATAGTTTGATGGCTTTCATTATTTCTTCCTTGCTTGGCTTTCCACAGTAAATATGTAACTCTTCTTCTGCTGGTAGTATATCTGGAGGATTATGTGGACAAGGTCTGTTTAAGAGTTCTTCAAAGTGCTCACTCCATCTCTTCATTTATTCCCTTATATTACTAAGAAGATTTCCTTCCTTATCTTTAATAAATGCATTCATCTGCTTGTACGTCCGGCTTAATTTATTTGTGTTGTTTTACAGTTCTTTCATATTTCCTTTATTTGCCGCTTCCTCTGCCTCTTTAGATAGTTCATCTATATATTTCATCTTGTCCCTTTTAATGCATTTATTTTAAGTATAATGCATAGGCTTCTCCTATTATCCGAACAAAGTGATTAGTAGAAGTTGTATTTTAACGTTTGAAAACTTTTGTGGTAACAAAAAATGAATTGTGCACCGCCCGAAACTCTCAGACTTGGAAATATATAATCTTTTTATTGTGAGCGTCAATTACTAAAATGTAATTAATACAGAAATATTTACTTCAGCTAAGCATTTTATGTTTTATTCCTGGAGTCTAAAATTGAAACCTCCTCCATACAATGTCCATTTTAAGAATGAGTGAAATGTACTAGGCTCCTAATATCGTCATCCATAAATGGCGCACAGCTTTCTGGATTAGAACTAAAATGTCACTTTCAGATTAAAAGAAACAAGTGTGAGTTATGTTTACAACAACTGTTTCTTCACGTTGAATTTTCATTATGCAAAATTATTAATTATTAAGGATGTCCGAAACTTAACTCATTAAAAAAAAAAGTAAAGTACCTTCGTCACGCTAAGTGGCGTATAGGGAATATGGTGTTAGTGAACATAAATTTTACAGACCTTCGGCACATGATTTTTGGTGTAATGTGGTCGGTATTACGTCCGTGCTGCTTTACTTTCCCAGAAAAGAATCCGGTATCCATTTAAGGCTGGGTGAACCTGGAAGCCGTCGAATAGGATCGAACCCTACATCTTATCCTTTGTAGTCCAGTTCACTAACCACTGAGCTATCGCGGCTCCCAAACTTAACTCATAACTGTAAGAAAGTGCCACATACCTTAGTTAACTCTTTCAGTACGAAGGGTTTTTATCAATCCAGTTGTAGAGATTTCAGAGACACATTGTTTCATGTCTTTAAATTAATCTAGATGTTTATATTTATCTAACACTAAACATAATATACATGCATTTTTAGATAATTAAACAAGGAATTATATTTCACCAATACCAAGATGGTACAGGACATGTAAATGGAGATGGTTTGATGACAGGTTACACTAATCAAATTGAGAGTGACGCACTGTGCGGCTTAACGTACATGCAATAAATCGGCATGGCGCATGGTGCGTCGAAACGTACATCAAGAGTTAAGTGTTTGCTTTCAACATCACCACGGCTGGTTCGCCCCCACAAAAAACTAATACTCTCACGATACGACACTGATATTCGGTTACTCGGTGCATCTACTCTAAGTTTAGGCAGCAGCATACTATTTTCTATCTTTGACTTATTTATTTATCTCATAGTTCAATTATACACACAAACACAAGTGGCGAGATACAAACGGGTGTCACCATTTTTCATAAAGATGTTTCAGTTAAAGTTATTTATGGATTTGTTCAGCCTTCTTAACAAAACATATCTGCCCCAAACCCCGAATAAAATTAGATTTATTTGATTAAGCAAACTGCAGCAAGACGTGACGTATTGCAAATCTGTTATCCGTCTATACCATAAAATAAGCGGGACTCACCGTTAAAATGGCATGCGAGTAAGTTTATCAATTTTACATCAACAAGCACATTGTCACCGTCATGCCGACATCAAGAGAGTATATTATAATGAAACGCGTAAATAATCTTGTGTGAATTGTGGAAAGGTCGTGCTCGCTCAGCTATCGGAAGGGACAATGCACTTCAAATACGATTAGAAACAGAAAAAGTCAATTATTGGTGCTTGAATAAAATATCCATAAATCAATATAGCTTTAATTTTGTTAGCGACTGCTCAATAAAAACAAAGAGAAACAAACTGTCCCAAAATAAGGCGGCAAATAGGACAAAAACAAAAACAGAAAGGAGGACTTTCAGTTTATTTATTTTTTTTTTATTTGCTCCCGTAAGGTAAATCACATTATTTGTATCAATCATAACAATCATAATAGAATAAATGTGATCTTTTCACGGTTTTTGAGTTAGAATACAAGTTAGTCTTGAAAGCTGGCGGTGGAAAGTTGAAAAGACTCTTTGTCTTCGTGATCACGTCTACCGTACTGAAAGCAAACAGCGCGGGAATGGTAATTCTCCCATCAAAGATCTTTCATAATTCGAGCATAAATGTCTTCAACAGGTAATAATTCATCACCACGACCTTTATTTTGTCGACATGAAGTGAAGCTGTTATCAGATAGCATTTATGACAGACTCTAGAATCAGTATTGCTCAAACACAACTTGGTGACATTTTTTTTTTTTACTTCTGTCAAAAAAAGAAGAGAAGCAATATTAAATATTAGTTTTCTTCTTGTTATTTGTTCCCCTTATTTGTTCACATATTCATGCTTGATTAAACATTTAACAATAAATTCAAGAGCTTAAGCTAGGCCTTATAAATCAGCCTGCATATTTTACACATTAAGTTAGGAAAGCACTGCGCGTTCGATGTGTTCTGCGATATGCATTTCATTTGATAGCTTTCAGTTTTTTGTGAGCATCTTTTGAACATTTGTGTGCTCCTGATCAACATGTTGAACACTTTTGTGCTCTTGATCATCAAGCTGAACGCTTTTGTGCTCTTAAACATCTCGCTGCACATTTTTGCGCTCTTGATCAACATGCTGAACACTTTTATGCTCTTGATCAACATGCTGAACACTTTTATGCTCTTGATCAACATGTTGACCACTTTTATGCTCTTGATCAACATGTTGACCACTTTTATGCTCTTGATCAACATGTTGACCACTCTTATGCTCTTGATCAACATGTTGACCACTTTTATGTTCTTGATCAACATGCTGAACACTTTTGTGCTCTTGATCACTGCACAAGCTTAGCGTTTTGACACATTAAATGTAAATCTTCTCAACTTGAAATATTGTCCACTGATAATAGAGGCATTTCCCATAATAAGCACATGCTAAAGTAAAGGATCCCTCTGCACCTTGCTTGGCGTGTGTTGATTATGGTGCAAGTGAACATATTTTTGTTTCACCATGGTAAACTTTTTGGTTAATATGCTTCTTATAACGCCAGGCGGTCTTTACTTTAAAGAAAAATCTCTGGTACTCATTTTTAGAGGCAAGTTGAAGAAGATTTATTAGGTAAAAAAATCCGTTACCTCTGGAAATCGAAAACGAACCCTTGATCAATAAGCCAGCACACTACCGACTCAGCCATTGTGGTTTCTAATGTGTAATACAGAAGAAATGACAAATTGTTTAACGGCAAGGACACTATCACTTTGTTATATGTATAGGAGAGTAAAGAAGTTGACCATTAACAACGCGTAAGGCAGTTTTAATAATGCTTGCTAAAGATGATGTTAAATATACTATCTATCTATTTACCTTTCGAGCCGTAGCCGGCCCATAGGGCGTAGACCAAAATACACCTTCTCATATCTGAATTTTTGTTCTAGCAGTTTTCTTTTAAAGATATTTTATCAAATCTCGCCATCTGTCTCTGTTCTGTGCAAGCAGCTCTATCTCATTGAGGGAGCCGAATCCTGCTGCTCTTGTCTCTTGCATCAATGTTCTTCTCAGTGTCTCCCTGGGTCTTCCTCTTTTTCTCTTACCTGTTGTTTCCCATATGAGGGCTTGCTTTGCTATTCGGTTATTATCTCTTCCGAATAGTTAAATATACGCTGCGGCAAAATTTCAATACGTGTATGTCAGGTGATATTAGTATCATTATCATGCCCAGCAAATAGCCAATTTCACAGTGTTCTCGGAGCGAGAAAGTCACCCATGGTATTAGAGATTAGAAAAATTGAGAAGCGATTGTATTTCCCTAATAGCTACAATGCACTAACCAGCATTCAAGAAAGGTAGGATTTTGCAGTGGCTTTCAGCATGCACTAGTAGGAAATAATACAATGATTTTCTTAGAACACTGGTTTCATTAGAACATTGTTTTCACAGGATAAATTCAAAAGAATACTGAATTCAATAGGATGATTTTAATAGGATACTGAATTCAATATGACACAGATTGCAGAAGAATACTGACCTCATTTTGAAACTGATTTCAAAATGGCATTACTTTCAACGGACATGATTAAAAAATATTCATTGGTCTCATCATCATCATCATCATCAAGTACAGGGCTGCCTGCATAGGTGATCATGTCTTTCCACAATTTTCGATCTCGACAGTTATTTATCATATCTGTTGTAGACCCACGGGTCGACCACGAAAAAGATGGATCGATGGAATATTAGAAGCACCAGGAAACATAACAGCAGCAAAGGCGAACAGAAAAGTAAAAGACCGCAAAATATATCTCCCCTCGACGCTGAAAGGCAAATGAGGAAGGAAAGTAGAAGAAGCAGAAGAAGAGGGAGAAGTTGACCTTCTGCCAAGCCAATGATCTCATAGGACATTGAATTTCAAAAGGACACTGACCTGAATAGGTGAAACCAGCCTGTGCCACGGCACACTGGGCAATATGACTTCAAAACATGTTCTACAGGATTGCCCCCAGTACACAGACAAGAGCAATGTGGTCCACGCCCACCTCCCTGGAAGAGAAACTATATGGTGCAACCAATCACTTAAACAGACAGCTAACGTCATGAGAGAGTTTGGAATCCTACTCTATATAATAGGACAATGATTTGGAGTTTCTGGAATAATTTGATGGTCATCTCTCTCTGGTTTGACGACATCAGCTCGGCGCTCTTCATTCAAAGAAATCAGAGTTATGATCGCTTATTGAGGAAGGTATCAAAAATGAGAAAAGCACTGATCTCCTTTCACAAGCACATAGCATGACGTCATATGGTGCTGTTTAATCTCTCTCTCTCTCTCTCTCTCTCTCTCTTTCTCTCTCTGCGATCAAGACTCAATGAGAGTAGGATTCCAGACTCTCTCATGAAGTCAGCTGTCTGTTTAAGCGAATCGATTGCCCCATATAGTTTCTCTTCCAGGGAGGTGGGCGTGGACCACATTGCTCTTCTCAGGTCTGTGTACTGGGGGCAATCCTGTAGAACATGTTTTGAAGTCATATTGCCCAGTGTGCCGTGGCACAGGCTGGTTTCACCTATTTTGAATGTGATTTCTCATTCTACTTTAGCCAGTGCGTAGGCGAAGTATGATGACTTGATCCCTCCTTGATGGTTGGTGGTATTCGTCCCTCTCGTTATGCTTTGGGTGTTCTCGTTTCCATTTTTCATGGAACTGACCTTAATAATAAGGTTTAATACCTCACTCCATTACGACATTCTTTACGTAAACTCTGTTACCAGTATTGTATTAACAAACAGGAAGTGCACTGGCTTACTTTACACCTAAATATTGAAGCCTTTTATGATTACCTTCAACACTATACCACCCCGTGATGTTACCTGTAAGAGAATTTCCCATATTAGAGCGTCGTATGAGCCAAGAACGGCGCGTTCACTGACACGCTTTGAAGGAGGCATACAGCAGAGGTCATTTAGAGCGCAGCAATGCTTGTTTTAATAACGAATACGTGAATGATGTTATAGTTGCTGCACATTAATGCCTAATTTATTAATAAAAAACGCATGTCTAAGTGATGTTATCATTAAAATCGTCAAGAAACGCGGAAGTTGTAATATTTGAATGTTTGAGATTTATGCTGCCTGTTTACTTTCAAAGAGTATGATGAGATGGACATACAACTAATATGTAATCAATACTGAGAGCAAACAGTACTAATAAAATATAACAAAGAGAACTCTACACCCATTGATACAAAAAGAGGAGTAAGACAGGGATGCATCCTATCACCAAGCTTGTTCAATCTATACACTGAGCAATTTTTAAAAACATCATAGAGATGCCAGGCCTACAAATTAATGGAAAGATAATCAATAACCTAAGATATGCTGACGATACTGTACTACTAGCAGAAAATCCTAAAGATCTATAACAATTACTTAATGAAAAAAACATGATAAGCAAAAAATATGGACTAGATATGAATATAAAAAAGACTAAAACTATGATCATAAACAGAAGATACTCAAAACCCACAAGTGGATATCAAAATTGAAGGAATAGACCTGGAGACAATTCAGCACTACAACTACCTGGGACATACTATAACCAGTGATGGAAAATGTACAAATGAAATAAACAAAAGAATAGGAGTGGCAAAAAGTAATTTTAATGTCATGAAGAACATACTAACATCAAAACAAATAACACCAGAGCTAAAACTAAGAATAGCAATATGTTACATCTTCTCAATATCCTATGTGGTGCAGAAACATGGAAATTAGACAAGAAAACAGAACAGAAAATTGAAGCCATTGAAATGTGGATATATTAAAGAATAGGTAGAATTGGATGGAAGGAAAAGAAAACAAACGACGAAGTCTTAAAACAACTAAAAATGAAAAGAGAACTACTAAACACAATTCAAACAAGACAAATGCGATTTTTGGGCCAAGTTTAAAGACACAACAGCCTACTAAAAGTAATCCTGGAGGGGAAAATACAAGGTAAAAGAGGCAGAGGGAGATCAAGACTAACGTGGACGAGTAACCGCAAAATATGGACAAACCTGCACCATCAAAACAAGAGACAGAACAGAATGGCGCTCCATGGTAGCCAACCTTCGTTGCGGAGACGGCACTCGATGATGATGATGGTTTACTTTCACCCGATGACTAAAAGAATAGTTCATCTCCTGGATAGTTCTTGTTCATAGATCCCGGTGCAAGCTGTCCTTCTTCGTCACCCACCATTAAAATGACGTTAGGTGGGCGTTAATACGTTCTATTGTTGTTTGCAGTAACAGTTGTAATATTTTCACCTATTTGTCCAATACATCCATCTTCGACATGGCGTTTTTAGTACCTGGTTGCCTTTCCTCTCACTCACTACTCTCTTGGCCAGACTAGGCCGTTTAGTCTGTTGCTAGAAGCACTACGAAGAGGTGGTGTAGGATCTGGACAGTTCTGGTTCACCGAAGACGGTGAAAGCCATCAGTTATGATTCAAGGGCAATTTCAGCACAGTTCCTGTCACAAGACTTTGCTTTTTTGAGATTTATAAATAACTAAAAGGAACAATTAATTGAGGGCGTCCACAACAGTAGAGCACATTTTTTTTTTTGGTGAGGGAGGGGGGAAATTACATCTCAGTGCATTTGCTCTGGTGCTCTAAGTGTATATTCTTTCTCCACCAAGGGCAATTACCCTTTTTGTTCTTATCTTGGTTGATTTTAAGACTTATTTCGAACTCTGGTGTTGTGCATAAAAGACAAGATCTCCAACAACTAAGATAATCCATCATTAAAACTGCATCTATTCTATCCATGAAGCCAGTTTTATTGCAATTAGGAATTCCCCATATCCGCTCCGTCACTTGTCACAGCACTTCCCAAAACGCATTGGTAAAATCTGTAGACAACGTCGCTCCATGCGCATCCTACCCCACTGCACAGACGACGATTCCTAGCCTCTTAGTCGTCTTTTATGACTTGCGTGACGGGTATTAATGGCTTCTTTCTATTCTCCCGTCAATGTGGGGTCCCGGTAGCCACACGAGTGGTCTCCCAAAACTCGCTGGTTTCATATGTAAATTCTTTTGACAAGTTCGACCTCCATGCACGTCCTATTCGACTGCACAGGCGATGATTGCAAACGCTGCCATTGAAAATATATAAATTGCACCCAGTACTTCCTCCGTCAAGGTCCACTGCGAAAACACACACACACACACACACACACACACACACACACACACACACAAACACACACACACACACACACAAATTAAATCAAACACATCAATCTAAATGTTTCAAGCGATAGATCAATCTCTGCACAAATAAACCGAGTGATGGCTGACATAGTGACGTTGTCTATTTTTGTTGATCATCATCATCAAGTACCAAGCCTGCTGGAGTAGGTGATCATGTCTCTCCACAACCTTCGATCACGACAGTTATTTATCATTTCTGTTGTTGACCTTCTGCCGAGCCATTCTCTTAAGCTGTCTGGTATCATTTACCTTTGCTTCCCTCTATCTCTTCGTCCCTCAATTTTCCCAGTTGTTACAATATATTCTAGTTGTTCTATTCTCATTACATGGCCAAAACATTATGATCGTTTCTTCCTAATATTGGAAATTAGCTCTCTGTTTTGGCCTCTTTCAGAACGTTTTCATTACTCTTCTTAGCTATCCATGGTATTCTTAACATTCTTCTGTAAAACCACGTTTCTACAGATTCCAGTGATTTTCTTGTCTGTTGTCCTCTTGTCCATGATTCACATCCACATATTAAGAATGGCTTTACATAACATTTAAGAACTCTTGTTCTTGCTTCTATTGTCAAAAAAAGATTGCATAGTATATTCCTCATTTTTTTTGGAAAGTTGCTTTTGCCTGAGCCATTCTGCATCTCACATCTGTTGTTGTTAGCAATGTCGGAACGCATGCACGCATAATCGGCCGAGTAGGTGACAATTTCAAACAACATCACTAGAAAAAAGACTAACTATACTCGCTATCCTGAAAACATAAATACATGTACACTAACTTCAGCAGCGCAGTCACACCGTTGCACTGCTAACCATCATTTTCTTCAACGAGTGTCATCTCCGAAACTAAGGTTGGCTACCATGGAGCGCCATTCCGCTCTGTCTATTGCTTTGATGGTGCAGGTTGTCATAAAATGACTTGTCCATCTTTTGATGTTACTCGTCCAAGTTAGTCTTGGTCTTTCTCTGCCTCCTTTACCTTGTATTTTCCCCCTTCCAAGTTACTTTTAGTAGGCTGTTGTGTCTTTTAACATGCTCCAAAAATCTAATTTGTCTTTTTGAATTCTGTTTAGTAGTGCTTTTTTCATTTTTAGTTGTTTTAAAACTTCATCGTTTGTTTTCTTTTCTTTCCATCCATTTTTACCTATTCTTCTGTATATCCAAATTTCAAAGACTTCTATTTTATGTTCTGTTTTCTTGTTTAAGAGAGCCGTGATAGCTCTGTGGTTAGTGAACTGGACTACAAAGAACAAGAGGTATGGTTCGATCCCAACCGACGGCCCCCGGTTCACCCAATGGGTACCGCAATTTTTTCTGGGAAAGAAAAGCGGCACGGACGTAATACCGACCACATTATCCCAAAAATCATGTGCCGAAGGTCTGTAGAATGTATGGTCACTAACACCATATTCCCTATTCGCCATTTGGCTTGACGGGGGTGCTTTACTTTTTTTTTTTTTTTCTTGTTTAATGTCCATGTTTTTACTCCATAAAGAAATGTTGAGAAGCTATTCTTAGTTTTAGCCCTGGTGTTATTTGTTTTGATATTAGTATATTTTTCATGACATTAAAATTACTTTTTGTCATTCCTATTCTTTTACTACTATGCTAAGCACAGCATCCAAATAACCCACATGCATCCTTGGAAAGCATCAATCAATTATGAACAAAATTTATCTGCTCTTTTTCTGATTCGAGTTTACTCGCTAACGTGTCATTCTCACGTGAGCTGTCGGCTGTTGCTACGCAGTTATGTACATCATTAATACAGAAACCCGCTCAAATAATTTTATTATCAGAAATTTCGTAAGCATTTTCTATATCTCCCTGTCCTTTGTTAACCCATCTCGCATCCAGTATGTTACCTTCTTTGCTTTTGTATCTCCCAGAATCAACTCATCTTTAAGTTACATCTCCTGTAACAAGCTTTTCTATTATATACCTCTACAAATGGATCAACTGTATTTGTATATTTGTACGCCCAATTTTGGCAGTTAAATAATAAATGCAATTAATTTCAATCCTCTGTTCTATAATTTTGTTTACAGTCTACATTTGTGTGTGGACAGTCAATTATTTTTCTTCTTCTATTGTATCTTTTACTTATTTTCTTTTTGCTTCTCATTCTTCTCCACCGTATTCTTCATCTCCTGCTTCTCTGCCTCTTCCATCTTCTTTTCATTTTTTTCCTTACTCTTTCTTCTTCATCCACTCGATCTTCTTCCTTCCTCAGTTTCCTACATTTGCTCTTCTTTCTCAATTTCTTCATCATCTTCTGCTCCTTCTCATACTACGTCTAATTGTTCTTCTCATTCTCCTGCTTTTTTCTTCCTCTTCATCATCATCATCATTATCATCGTTTTCTTCTTTTCTAAAATCTCCAAACTCATTCTCTTTATCTTCTTCTTTTTCTCCTTCTACCTCCGCTGCACCTTCTCCTTCACCTATTTCTTCTTCCTTTCTTTGGCCACGAATCGATAAAGCAGTACACTCATCTCTTTCCTCTTTGACAACAAAGTACGCTCTCCACGTTAGTAAGCCCATGGTTATCCTTCACAGATTGCATTAATTCAACGATAAAAAAAAGACAAAAATAAATAATGATTGAGCATGGTGAAAACTGCAGTTGGCAATAACCAAATACAAATAGGAGAAATACCTCTACTAGACGTACAGTCTTACATATATCTGGGCAATAATATAGACAAAGAGGAAGGAACAGAAAATGATACCAAAATAAGGATATCAAAAGCAAGAGGAGCATCCTTTGCACTGAGAAACATAAAGAAATCCAAAGAAATTAGGTTAAATAGTAAAATAAAAATGTTCAACTCCAATGTTAAGTAAGTCTTATTATATGGTTGTGAAACATGGAGAACAACTAAAATGACAATCATGAAGATACATAATTTCATTAATGGATGCTTAAGCAGAATAAAAGGATGGAAATGGCAGGACAAAATCACTAACATAGAATTATGGAAATGTACCAGTCAAATACCAGTGGATAAAGAGATACAGTGAAGACGATGACGATGGATAGGACACACATTGTGAAAGCCAACTGAGAGTATTTACACAACAGACACTTTCTTGGAATCCCCAGGGAAAAAGACAAAGACGAAGACCAAGGAATTCTTGGAGAAGACAGATAGAAGTAGGGCTGAAAGGTAGAAAAAGAAAATGGCGAAAACTGTATGGCTATGTGTGATCCTACAGTTATTATTGCTGGTATTTGTACTATTTTTATTTTTTTTGCTACAGATTTTATTCAGCCGAGGATGACAGCCGTTGGTACGTTGGTTAGTGAACTTGTACTATATACAAGAGGCAAGGATTCAATCCACTAACTAGCCAGCTAGCAGCTTCACCATCGCCATTATCATGTGTCATACCGATTGGTGTAGGCAATCATGCCCTTCCTCAATTCGCAGTGCATCATATCATTTCTGTTATCGACTGTTTATCGTGCTATTACTCAAGCTATCCAGTATCTTCTCTCTTTGTCGTCCGCGATCTCTCTTTCCCTGTATTTTGCCAGTTGTAACAAAGTATTTTAAATTCTAGCAATTTCCGCCAGCCTGAAATTTATTACTTGAAAATGTTGATACCAAAGACAACAGCTTGGTACAGTAATGAGTGGAAGCCGCGATTTTATTACTTGAAAATGTTGATACCAAAGACAACAGCTTGGTACAGTAATGAGGGAAGCCGCGATTTTATTACTTGAAAATGTTGATACCAAAGACAACAGCTGGTACAGTAATGAGTGGAGCCGCGATAGCTCAGTGGTTAGTGAGCCCGATTGTTACGGGCAAGAAGTCGGGTTCGATCCTGATCGACCGCTTCTAGGTTCACCTAGCCTCAGATGGCGAACGAATTTGTTTTGGGAAAGTAGAGTGGCACGGATATAATACAAACTACATTGCCCCTTAAATAATGTGTCGAAGGTTTATTATTTTTTTTAATGACACTAACACCATATTACCTATGTGCTCTGTGGCGTGACTGTGCTCTTTATCATTTTTACTTCAAGTGCTGACTGATTTATGCACATTTATACAGACATATATGGTTAGTAATATTACATTCGAGAGTTCATCTGTGTAATATAAAGCCAATTCTAATATATAGAAGTGAATATTGAACAGTAGGCAAACATAGGAAACTATGATTAAAAGCTACAGAGATGGGATTTCTAAGAAGAATGTTGAGAGTTTTCTGACAGCCAAAAGGAACAACGAGTAAATTCTAAAAGAGGCAACACAAAAATAGAGCTACTACAAAACATCAAAAAGAAACAATCTATATATTTTCGGGCACATCGTGAGAAGAGGAAAGTCGGAATACATTTTTACATCTGCAAAATTCAAGGAAAGAATGATCGCGTGCGACAAAGAGAGAAGACGCTAAATAGCTTAGTGTCGTGGTAGGGTAAACAGTCAACAACAGAATTGATACGATGCACTGTGGTCAGAGAATTATTGAAAGTTATGATCGCCTACAACTCAGTGGTTAGTGAAATGGACTACAAAGGACAAGAGGTAGTGTTCGATCCAACCGACGGCTTCCGGGTTCACCCAGCCTTTAAAGGGTACCTGATTTTTTTCAGGGAAAGTGAAGCGGCACGGGCGTAATACCGACCACATTACCCCAAAAATCATGTGCCGAAGGTCTGTAAAATTTATTGTCACTAACACCATATACCCTATACGCCACTTGGCGTGACGGGGGTACTTTACTTTTTTACTATGATCGCATACGCAAGGCATATGGCACATGATGATGATCAACATTACTTATTTTATTATACATCGCAATTGGAAAAGAATCAGGGATGTTTATTTGTCTTGTACTAGGGATCTTTCTTTCGCTCCTTGAACTCTTCCTATTTGTTTGTTTACAGATTGAGTTCTGTCTTTTACTGTCCAGTACACTTATTAATTCAACAAACAAGTCAAATAAATATAAACATCAAGAAAGCACGATGTAATTCTGCACATCTTCTACTGTTTACATGTCACATAACTCTTCTATCACTCTTGAATGATTTTCCCCACCAGGTTTTTATTTCAAACTACTTCTGGTAGTTTGTTTAGCTCAGGTAGCCTAAATATTTGTTATTTATTTTGCTTTTTCTAAAAAGGTAACAAAAATGAGGTTATTATAGTTAGCTAGAAAAGGGAGAACATAGAGAAATGCACTGTACAAACAACATTGAATAATGGAGCGAAACGTCAACTGGGTTGAAAATGCTGAAACAAAAATACAAATTATCAGTATGCAAAAGAAGCACGATCAACAACTTTGTAACTGGAGACGTCATCTAAAGATGAAGACGCCTCAAATGTTTTCAAACTTTGCAACTCTCTTCGGGGATTTCCTTTGGCTCACATGACAGCTGGAATTCCTGCACGAGACTCCAGAAAACGGATATCCTTCACTATCATAACTGCATGTTGTCTTTTCCGGCTGTTGTTTATTTGTTCTCAAACTTTTAACATGCGGAAGGCCAGGAGGAAAAAAAAAGATAGTCGGAGTAAATAAGAAACTAGGGTTTAAATTTATCATTTCTGCAAACATCGAGAAACATCCAAAACATGTTTATTCATAAATACGAGTTTTCTACCGCGTGCTTATTAAATACATTTTACTATGTATTATTTTTTTCTCATACGCACTGGGTGTTGACGAGTGTTTCCAATATGTTTTCGTACCTTATGTTTCTCGTTTTGGATAAGTGCTTCTTGATGATAAGAAAATAAGACCTCTAACACCTCATCCTCGCTCGTCTTGTGCCTTTTTCTTATCAATATATTACCTGATTTCATTAAGAGAACTCGTGATACCGAACTTAAAGAAATGAACATACTCCTATAGAATAGATTATCATAAACTGAGTTGGTGGATGATCTAGATTTCATTCAAGTATGATATATATATATATATATATATATATATATATATATATATATATATATAATATAGCAGCATATGTCTGTGATAACGTTCAGGGGAGGTAACCATTAAAGTCTTGTCATTTAAATTCATAACAGATACGTTGTTAGGGTCATCCTCGCTGCACACTGGACAAATCCAGTGCTCCGTTATTTCCCTCGAGAATGTAAAAGTCTGGGGAGAACCCAGACCCCCGTGCACGAGCTCCGTAGTACGTTGAGGGATGCACGGTGCTGGTAGATTTTTTCGCTAAAAAGTTTGACCGAGCACAGGCCAAATTGTATGGCCTACTCTTTTCGATTTTAACTGCCAAGATTTCTTTAACGTGCGGCCGTGCACATGAGACCTCCTGTTTATTGCCGTTATCTGAGAGGGCTAGACATCTTATCTCACTCCCCAAGCGCTTAGGGGAGGGGAACGTCACGAAGAAACCAAGGATTAATTTTTCCAATTTTTTTTCTTTTTAAACATCAACCTCCATGGTGGACTTTGATGGTCCTTCATATGGAGAGACCTCCATGGTGGACTTTGATGGTCCTTCATATGGAGAGACCGACGTGGTGGACTTTGATGGTCCTTCATATGGAGAGACCGACGTGGTGGACTTTGATGGTCCTTCATATGGAGAGACCGACGTGGTGGACTTTGATGGTCCTTCATATGGAGAGAACTCCGTTGTGGACTTCAATGGTCCTTCATATGGAGAGACCGACGTGGTTGACTTCAATGGTCCTTCATATGGAGAGACCGACGTGGTGGACTTCAATGTTCCTTCATATGGAGAGACCTCCGTGGTGGACTTTGATGGTCCTTCATATGGAGAGACCGACGTGGTGGACTTTGATGGTCCTTCATATGGAGAGACCGACGTGGTGGACTTTAATGGTCCTTCGTATGGAGAGACCACCGTGGTGGATTTTGATGGTCCTTCATATGGAGAGACCGACGTGGTGGACTTTGATGGTCCTTCATATGGAGAGACCGACGTGGTGGACTTTGATGGTCCTTCATATGGAGAGACCGACGTGGTGGACTTTGATGGTCCTTCATATGGAGAGACCGACGTGGTGGACTTTGATGGTCCTTCATATGGAGATTACGACGTGGTGGACTTTGATGGTCCTTCATATGGAGAGACCGACGTGGTGGACTTTGATGGTCCTTCATATGGAGAGACCGACGTGGTGGACTTTGATGGTCCTTCATATGGAGAGACCGACGTGGTGGACTTTGATGGTCCTTCATATGGAGATTACGACGTGGTGGACTTTGATGGTCCTTCATATGGAGAGACCGACGTGGTGGACTTTGATGGTCCTTCATATGGAGAGACCGACGTGGTGGACTTTGATGGTCCTTCATATGGAGAGACCGACGTGGTGGACTTTGATGGTCCTTCATATGGAGAGACCGACGTGGTGGACTTTGATGGTCCTTCATATGGAGAGACCGACGTGGTGGACTTTGATGGTCCTTCATATGGAGAGACCTCCGTGGTGGACTTTGATGGTCCTTCATATGGAGAGACCGACGTGGTGGACTTTGATGGTCCTTCATATGGAGAGACCGACGTGGTGGACTTTGATGGTC
This sequence comes from Megaustenia siamemsis, assembly GCA_032433765.1. Classification (NCBI taxonomy): domain Eukaryota; kingdom Metazoa; phylum Mollusca; class Gastropoda; order Stylommatophora; family Ariophantidae; genus Megaustenia; species Megaustenia siamemsis. The sequence continues at coordinate 23,356,446 of JAVIAB010000139.1, forward strand.
CTTCATATGGAGAGACCGACGTCTTACCTCTAGACTACCAAACTCCACTCTTCCCATCGTCTAGAAAATTACGTCTTTTTGTTCAGCAGACTTTTTCTTTCCTTACTCATTATGCCTTTCAGTGTCGAGGAGAGGTATAATTTGCTTTTCTGTTGGCCTCTGCTTCTGTTATGTTTCCTAGTGTTTCTAATATTCCGTTAATCCATTTTTGTTCGTGGTCGGACCTTGGGTCTGGCGTTCTCGCAACGTTTATTGAAGGCTTTTTATGTTTTGATCACACTGCCTTGTCACGTGACCAAACCTTCTTATCTGTTGTTTCTTTATATATTCTATTGCGGGGGTTATTGCTAGCTTTTTTCTCAATTCTCCGTTTCTGATCTTATCTCTCGGGCTGTGACCTGTCTTTCATCTAATACGATTAATCTCAGCAGAGATTATTTTACTAATTGTTCTTGCATCTAGGGTCCAGGACTGGCTATGGTAGCACATCGTTGAATTTAAGCTTGTATTGTTGAGTGCCGGTTTTGGCTCTAGAGTTATTTCATGTTGGACAATAGCAGTGATAGCTGTCCAATTATTTGGCAACAACTTTTGCATCTTGAGTCTATTTCTGCTGTTTTTGAATTGTCATCTATCACTAGACTTCCCAGGTATTTACATTCCTCTACTTGTTTTAGTTGTCTGCCGTTTATAGTTATGTTGATGTTCTGATGCTCTTTTGCGACATTCATGACTTATGTTTTCTTCATGTTAATTTTCATGTTGTATGTTGTGACTGTGGGAGCCGCGATAGCTCAGTGGTTAGTGAACTGGACTACAAAGGACATGGGGTAGAGTTCGATCCGACCGACAGCGTCCGGGTTCACCCAGCCTTAAATGGGTACCGGATTTTTTTCTGGGAAAGTAAAGCAGCACGGGCGTAATACCAACCACATTACCCCAAAAATAACGTACTCGAGGTATGTAAAATATAGGGTCACTAACACCATATTTTCCTATACGCCACTTGGCGTGACGGGGGTACTTTACTTTTTTTACTATGTTGTGACTATGATATTTAGTCTATTTAATTGATCTTGTTGGCCTTCTATTTTTCTATGTATCAGTGCCTGATTGTCTGCAAATAGAAACTCGTTGACCTCCTCTGTCTCTGATGGATTGGCTATATTGCATATATAGTCCAGATATGAAATATATAAAAAGGGGAGAGGGTGGCGGGGGGGGGGGATATTTCCTCACCCTTGTCTTACACCTGATGTAACTTTGAAGTGGTCTGTGTAACCTGCTGCTATCCTGACCGTGCAATTGCTGATGATGTAGAGGCTTGTAGTTAAGTTGGTTAGATGTTGGCTTACCCTATATATTTTCTTCTACCTTTCAGCTCAGTGTGGAGCATAGGTCTTCAACAAACACTTTCCAAGCCGTTCTGTTTCTTGCCATTCTTTTAAGATCATTCCATGTCTTCCCCATAATCTTCATCTCTGCTTCCATCTGTCTTCTTCAAGAATTCCTTGGTCTTCCTCTTTGTCTTTTTCCTGGGGATTCCAAAAAAGGACCTGTTGTGTAATATTTTCAGTTGGCTTCCGCAATGTGTGTGTCCTTTCCATCGCAATCGTCTTCGCTGTATCTCTTTATCCACTGGTGTTTGACTGGTACATTTCCATAATTCTATGTTAGTGATTTTATCCTGCCAATTTCATCGTTTTATTCTGCGTAAGTATCCATTAAGGAAAGTGTGTATCTTCGTGATTGTCATTTTTGTTGTTCTCCATGTTTCACAGCCAATAATAAGATTGACTTAACATTGGAGTTGAAAATTTTTATTTTAGTATTTAACCTAATTTCTTTGGAATTCCATATATTTCCCAGTGCAACAAATGCTCCTCATGCTTTTGATATCCTTATTTTGATATCATTTTCTGTTCTTTCCCCTTTGTCTATATTACTGCCCAGATATATGTATGAGTGTACGTCAAGTAGAGGTATTTCTCTTATTTTTATTTGTTTATTGCCAACTACATTAATTCTCATAATTTTGGTCTTACCTCTATTTATTTTTAGTCCCATCTGTTGTGATCTCTCATCAAGTATCCTCATTTTATCTTGCATCTGTTGATGGTTGTGTGATAGGAGAGTTATATCATCAGCAAAGTCTAAATCATCAAGCTTCTTGGTCAGTGACCACTGGATTCCATTTCTTTTGTTTTTAGTTATTTTCATAATCCAATCTATGGCCAATAAAAAGAGAAATTGAAATAGAAGGCATTCCTGCTTTACTCCTGTTCTTTTTGAAAATGCTTCTGTACGCTTCCCGTCATGCACCACACTTCATTTCATTCCTGTTGTATATACTTTGCTAAATTTAGAAATGCTTAGATATACAACTGGTCTTAGACCAAAGGAACAGCCTGTGACCACTTCACCTTGTGATGTCTTACATGTCAACGGTTAAGTTCCCTCCCTTTCATCATTCATTGATAGCCTTTGAAGGTAGACTCATATCGGTCCACGCTGTTGATATCTCTAATATCTTTCATCTTTTGTCCTTGGACTACCACTCTTTAGTCTCCCCTCTGGCGTTAATAGCATGGAATTTATTGTGATTGTTTCTGGAACTCTCCTGTTCACATGACCTATCCATCTCCATCGTCTTCCTGGTAGTACTGTATACATCTCCTCTTGGTCGCACATTTTCAGTTTTCTTATGTGTCTATTTTTATTGCAAATACGCATCTGTACTTTTTTTATATGTAACTTCTATGATATTATGACAGTCTTGAGTTTTCTCTTTTCGTTGTTTTCAAGCACTCAATTTTATACAAAAATGCTTGAAGTACACAAAGCTTAGTTTAATTTTTATGGTGTAGTGGTTGGACTTAACAAGACTGTTTCTTCTTTATTTATCATTTTTGACAGTTAATCAGTTAATTCCTGAATATATTATTCTGTCCAGCAACAACATTAAATAGTTCATGAATATATTATTTTCCTAGTAACAGCGTCAAATAATTCCTGAATATATTCTTTTATCTAGCAACAGCGTCATATAATTCCTGAATATATTCTTTTTTCTAGTAACAGCGTCAAATAATCCCTGAATATATTTTTTTTTCTAGTAACAGTGTCAAATAATTCCTGAATATGATCTTTTTTCTAGTAACAGTGTCAAATAATTCTTGAATATGATCTTTTTTCTAGTAAGTGTCAAATAATTCCTGAATATGATCTTTTTTCTAGTAACAGTGTCAAATAATTCTTGAATATGATCTTTTTTCTAGTAAGTGTCAAATAATTCCTGAATATGATCTTTTTTCTAGTAACAGCGTCAAATAATTCTGGAATATGATCTTCTTTCTAGTAACAGTGTCAAATATTTCCTGAATATGATCTTTTTCCTAGTAACAGTGTCAAATAATTCCTGAATATGATCTTTTTTTTAGTAACAGTGTCAAATAATTCCTGAATATGATCTTTTTTCTAGTAACAGTGTCAAATAATTCCTGAATATGATCTTTTTTTCTAGTCACAGTGTCAAATAATTCCTGAATATGATCTTTTTTCTAGTAACAGCGTGAAATAATTCCTGAATATATTCTTTTTTCTAGTAACAGCGTCAAATAATCCCTTCTTTTGTCTAATAACTACATCGAATAATCCTGATTATACTGTTTTATTTTTATAATTACAAATAATTTTATATAATTTTCAGCATTTATTGTTTTTTTTGCTTCAATATTTTCCATGAGATCATTGTCAACAACGCCCTGCACATTAAGAAGCAGAGTCAACATAAATGAAAAACACGTCATAGTTGTTTCATGAAAGATATATTTAGAGATATAAAACTAACAGTCGAAATTAGACTTTGCGAATGTGAGATTTTTAATTAAAATATGGCAAGGTGGCAAGGCCAGCTGGAGCTGTGGTTTATGTTATCACACTACATGAGATATGACGTGGGAATTAACTTCTTCATTTGACACAGAGGAGGTGTGGAGGGACAAAATTGCCAGGTTAATTGCCCTAAATAGAAAAATAGTTGATACTTTTTTTTATTATCATATTGTCATTGTGTTAGAGAAAACATAAATAAAATTAATAATGCAGTGTTAAGGATAACAACAAACAGAATTAAGGATGTAGTGTTAAAAAAATAGACACAGAAAATCTCTACTTCTTGGCGTTCACCCGGTAAGTGGGTGTGGATATGTTGCTTGGCTAGGTTACTACAATGTCACAATATCTACGCCTTCCGGCACATGACATCTGTCTTCGGCGTGGATGAGTAGATAAGCTTAACAAGTTTTGCCTAGGGAGCGAAATGGTGTGTACGACAATTTTTGTGTGATACGTCATCGTAATGGTTCATCGTACATCCCTTGAGTATAGACCGGCGGTACGCTAATCTTACGGTCGGTTGTTTGATGTGCGACGGGGATAATCTGATGACTAAGTGTGTGTCTATATGTTCGAAATTGGAGGCAACAACAATGGCCTAACATCATCAGGCGCTCTACATTTTTAAAAAAATATGATTATCATCATTTTCAAGAGGACGTGAACTCCCGGCATATGGTGGATAGGCGGCGGGAACAATTGAAGGCTATGCATGAAAAGTGTTCCTTGTTGCAGTTTCCTCATATTCCAAGTCCGGCTTGTTGCAGGAGCTACTGAGTTAAGTGCTCTGTGCACACTGTGAGCTGTGTGTCCCATCCGTTTTGATCATGTTTCGATATTCCAATTGCTTTCGATGAATGATGATATCGTAAGACAGGGAAAAGTTGGCTGTGTTCACTTTCTGCGCGGTTTCGCCTTATGTCTTTTGGCGTGTGCTGAGACTGCTATGATAGGGACTACAGTTACCCTTTCTTTGTTTGGGAGATGAGATTCGGATGATTACGCTGGCACGGGCGGTTGAGCAATTATGCATTTTAATTCGTTTGCAGTAATACCGGGGCCTTCCATAACCAAATAACCAAAGTTTTGCCTACTCTTTTCGACTTTTAAATATCAAAGGTTCTTTAACGTGCGCAAGTGCACACGGTGCATCCTGTCGTTGGCCGTGATCTGAGAGGGCTTGACTAAGGATCACACTACTCAGAAACCAGGGGAAGGGAAAGCCACAGAGAACAAACGGATTAATTTGTTTACATTCTCGCCGTCTGTGGTAGGGATTAAGCACGGGAGCTTTGCGTTCAGAGACCGACGTCTAGCCTGTAGATCACCCAGCCCCTCTCGCACATACAGAACTAAGGTAGCAATGTTAAAGAAAATACAATCGGAACCAACCAAGTTAGGAGTGTTAAGGAAAATACATACAGAACTAAGGTAGCAATGCTAAGGAAAATACATACAGAACTAAGGTAGCAATGCTAATGAAAATACATACAGAACTAAGGTAGCAATGCTAAGGAAAATACATACAGAACTAAGGTAGCAATGCTAAGGAAAATACATACAGAACTAAGGTAGCAAAGTTAAGGAAAATACAATCGAAACTAAGGTAGCAATGTTAAGGAAAATACAATCAAAACAAAGGTAGCAATGTTAAGGAAAATACTTACAGAACTAAGGTAGCAATGTTAAGGAAAATACAATCGGAACCAAGGTAGCAATGTTAAGGAAAATACATACAGAACTAAGGTAGCAACGTTAAGGAAAATACATACAGAACTAAGGTAGCAATGTTAAGGAAAATACATACAGAACTAAGGTAGCAATTTTAAGGAAAATACATACAAAACAAAGGTAGCAATGTTAAAGAAAATATAATCGGAACCACGGTAGCAATGTTAAAGAATATACAATCGGAACCAAGGTAAGAGTGTTAAGGAAAATACATACAGTACTAAGGTAGCAATGTTAAGGAAAGGACAGACAAGTTTAATATTTTTGCTACCTCCATTTCTTCTTTGTTTTTTTGTGTCCATATAGTTTCGAATGTTGTGGTTTATTGCTCTGTTTTGTTAACTGCCATCTTGTGTTTTTCTTATGTTTAAGTTGTCTTCTTAGATCCTTGGAGTTGTTTTGATAATGTCCTCTGTGATCCATGGTTTAATGTCATCCTTCGTTGATTGTGTCTGTTACAGCTTAGCTGAATGCCCTGGTCAATAATTCAACAAATGTGTTATAATTTAAAAAAAAAAAAAACTGATGAGAGGTGCACATTTTCTTCCTATCATTGCTTGAAAGGCTTCTTTAATGTTAGCTGTGTGGAACTACGTGGGGTGCGAGTGGGAAAATACTCAGTAAAGTTTACCAACAGAGTATACGCCCACATTTAGAATATGGATCATCTGCATGGTGTTCAGCATCAAACACCACACTTCAAGAACTGGATAAAGTACAAAACCAGGCACTTAGGGTCATCACAGGAGCAATGAAATCAACACCAATATTAGAGATGGAGAAATTGTGGAGGATACCAGCACTGAGAGAACGGAGGGACACAAAGGTGCTGATACAGCAGAAAAATTTTGCTTGCATGCCGAGACATCCAATGAAGGACCGATTCCAAAATCTTGCATTGGGACGACTTAAGAGAAGCAGTTTTATACACCAAGCCAAGCGTATTAGTAGACAAACACCAGACATGCCAAGAGCTGTTAACCCCCTACTGCCCATACCAGAACAGACTCCCTGGACAGAGGAATCAGGATTATCAGTTCAAATACGGACAGAAGTGAAAGGAATAGTTGATAAGAGGAACAGAATAGTCTACAGCGAAAAACAATAACTCTCAGTTTCCTGGATGAAGAATACCCACAAGACCTATGGATTCGTGTGTATACAGATGGATCAGCACAGAATGCAGTAAAAAATGGGGGAGCCGGTGCATATATAGAATACCCAAATAACACTAGGGATATGAATAAAATAGCAACAGGGAATATTGTCACAATTATGATGCAGAAATACAAGCAATAAAGTTAGCAATAGAAAAACTGCTGAACATTAATCTTAGCCCACAGCCTGTAGTGTTTTTGACAGATGCAAGATCAGTACTCCAGGCACTACAATCCAGAAAATTACCACATTTGCAGACCTTATTGACTGAACTCTGCAAGCACCACAGGGTTGCCCTGCAGTGGATCCCATCTCACCGTGGAATACCAGGAAATGAGAAAGCAGATCAGTTGGCAAAGGAAGGTTCAACAGGCACACAACTAGATACACCTGTTACATACCATCATAAGAAACAGATAATCAAATCAATCAGAGGACCACAAGCCCCAAATCAGGATGCCTTTTATAATATGAATAGATATGAACAAGTTATCATTATACGTCTCAGAACAGGACACAATCGACTCCATAGTCACATGTATACAAAATTCAAGATCGGCACCTCAACTACTTGTACATGTGGACAGGCGCCCCAGACTGCTGAACACATACTTCAAGACTGCACTGAATATAGTAGACTGAGGAAAATCCATTGGCCCATAGATACAACACTACAGACAAAACTATATGGGCCACTGCAAGAATTACAAAAGACAGTAACATTTATACAGGAAACGACATTGCAGATATAGACAATGCTTCAGGCGAACGAAAGATAGATAGATAGATAGGGTCTTTCAGTATCTTGATGTCAAATGTGTATCTTGTTTGTTTGCTATTTACTTACATCAAATGGAGAGAGAAAGTTAGTTACAAGCAACATATGGTCGCTGCAAGGTCTTATTCCTGATTGAAATCATCCTCTCATCAGGATGTCATCGATCATATTATGGCTTATACCAGCATGGTCCAGCCTACGGCCCGCGAGCCAATTGTGGCCCTTGCAAGCCATTTTGGTGGCCCGTGGACCTCTGCGACGGTTTTCATTAATGGAATATAAAGCAATACCATTGTTAATTTTTAAATTGTGGGATTGAGTAAATAAAAAAAAAGTATTTCTTTCTGCAGGTTCTATAGTTCACATGGTTCAAAGCACTCCGCTTTCGCCTAACAATGTAGTCCCTACTTCATGAAATATAACAGGAGATAGTACTTTCGACTAGACTAGACATTTTAGAAGCTTTTACAGAGACTAACGCAACGAAAATGCTTCCGTATATTTGACCAGAAACGCCCTTCTCAGGAAGTGTGAATGTGAGTTTCGGCGGCCGGAACGGGACTACTCGTCTAAGGTGCGAAATTTCCCTTGCAATCTCTTCAGTTGACGGGAGTATCAAGCATATAAGTGTAAAGAAATTTAACCTACGGGCCGCAGTGATCGTTTATTCCTAGCGACTCCAATGAAATTGAAATTCAGTATTTACTGCTTTTGACAAACTGCTAGATCCTGGAATAAAGCTATAAAATTAATGGGAGGAACTATCTGGAAGTGCAGATAAGATTCACCAATAAGACTGATCAGCATCACGTTTTGTCCATGAACATGGAATGAGCACCAGAAACAAAGCCACAAAAGCTAATTTAAGTGGAGTTCCCAAACGGGTATTATTAGACTTCAAGCTCGTAATGTTGAGTTATAACCTTACAAAAATACAATAAGCTGTAGCTAACAGATTTTTTAAGATTTAGATTGACGGTTCACTGACAGTTTTAAAGTTCAGAGCTGAAGGAGTTTAGGAGCACAGTGTGTACATTCTTTGGCGTTCTTATTTGTTTACTAATAAATTACTTTTCTGCTTGTAAACTTGTGTAATTACATACCAATATGATCATCTTATCTGTATCTGTATACATATATATATATATGTATGTATATATATATATATATATATATATATATATATATATATGATTAGGTCAATAATTGGGATAAATTAATATATGGGCTATGATGGCCCGCCATTCATTGCAGGTCGTTGTGTTTGGACCTCGGGTAACAAGAGGTTGGACCCACACTGGTTCATACCATCTGGATAGTGTCAGGTCCATAATGTGGATAATTTGTGTTGTCCCAGTGTGTTGGCCAGTCGTTCTATCTGGCAATTTCCAACATTCACTGTCCTTTTTCACAATGTTATCATTTCAGGATGGTCTATAGATGTTAGACCTATATTTCTTTGCGTCCTTTCCAACTTTAGCATTCCAGTTTCCTTGTACAATAAGTATGCCTCTTTTTTATGTTACATCAATGATTACCTGTACATGATCCAGTGGCGTATTCTCTATGCTATACCTATATCCTATACCGCATATTTTCGTCCCAAACAAGACCGACAGAGTTAACATATAAATAAGTAAGTAATTTAAAATGTAGTGATGTCATCAGCTAATATTACTTCATGTTAGCCTACTGAATATAATGTATGTCTTTATTTATTATGTCAGAGGTAGCCCAGACCTCAAAACCAGTATACGCCACTGACATGAACATACAATTCTTCTATGTATGTATCATCAAATGCTGTTGTAGGTGCATATACTTGAATTGTGATGTTGAACAGCGTGGCCTTCAGACGGATGGCACTTTTCCTATCGGAGACTCGGCAACATTCTAAAATTGTGTTAACTATTTTCTACATGTTAGAACGTCAAAATACCTTGTTCATATTTCATATCGTCTCCGCTAGAGTATAACTTGTACTACTTACAACTTTGTTATTTCGTCAAAGCTTGCCACCGTGTTTCACATGATCTTATTATATTCTAGTTGTATCTATCTATTTCGTGTGTTAGTTCTTTCAGCTTTGCAACTTCTTTAAGTGTTCTGATATTCTATGTTCTTATAGTGATGTTTTTTCTTATTCAAATTTTGCTTTTATTTTCCCAATAGCCCACTTATTGCTCTTGTCATTGTGAACAACAAAGCGTGCGGTCATTGTTAACCCTGGCTGCGACCGATCCGGTATATAATTAAAGAATCAGTCTTACATTTGTGTCTAACAGGCTAAGATAACGTGGCGGAGCGCAATGCTCGCCAGGAAGGCAGCAACCAATCTAGTCGGAGATCTCAGGCATCGATTAATTAATTAACTAACGATCTAACTACACTGAAAGATCGGATGGCCATCATCAGGCAAAGAGGTTGTTCTGAGTTCGTTTTTGTACTATCAAGAAACAGAGCGCGGGCGGTCGAATCGATAACCTGTTGGGCTCCAAACATGGGTCCCGATAGGAAGTTCGAATCCCGATAGGAAGTTCGAATCCCGATAGGAAGTTCGAATCCCGATAGGAAGTTCGAATCCCGATAGGAAGTTCGAATCCCGATAGGAAGTTCGAATCCCGATAGGAAGTTCGAATCCCGATAGGAAGTTCGAATCCCGATAGGAAGTTCGAATCCAGATAGGAAGTTCGAATCCCGATTTGAAGTTCGAATCCCGATAGGACGAGATGTTTTTTCTATCGGGGATGAAATAAATACTCTGATCAGAACACCTTGCGGCAACTGCACTGGACATTTTCCGATCCTATAAGTCTTTCTCTCTCTCCCCCCCCCCCCCGGTATCAAGTAATGAGAAAATGCTGTAAAGAGATTTTTTTTTAAAGAAATAGAATGGAATGTGAACGGACATTGAGTGTAGTGGTTGGTCGTAGGTCTGTACACGCACATACGCACACATGCACACACACACGCACACACACACAATTGTATGCATGCATATATGTATGTATGCGTTAGTCTCTGTAAAAGCTTCTAAAATGTCTAGGTTTTATACGATGTACCAGAGTTTAGTTTAGTAGGGTTATAAATATAAATTTAAAGTTTGGAATAACCTTGTAGATGGGAAGTCGTAGGAGTAGTTATCATGTCCCAATGATGTCTATAATAAACTTTTGAGTCGGGTAGTAACTGCTGTCCTTTCCTGTGCTGGCTATGATCTTATTTTGAGTTTTCCTGTCTTACACAGTCTGCATTCATCCACGTATTGTGTGGATTCTTTATCCATATTTGGCAGCTAATCATTTATGAGAAAAGTTTCTGTTATGTTATCCATGGCCTTTTAAATCATGAGAGTTCTTAAATATGTGTCCATTACATCCTTTGGAAACGTGTACTTTGTTAATTCTTCATGAACCTTTAGGGTTGTTAACACTGTCCAAGACGGAACAATACGTTCTCATTTCTCTTTCTGTACTAACTAAAATATTCTCTGTCTGTACTAACTAAAATATTCTCTATCTGTCCTAACTAAAATATTCTCTATCTGTCCTAACTAAAATATTCTCTATCTGTGCTAACTAAAATATTCTCTATCTGTGCTAACTAAAATATTCTCTATCTGTACTAACTAAAATATTCTCTATCTGTGCTAACTAAAATATTCTCTATCTGTGCTAACTAAAATATTCTCTATCTGTGCTAACTAAAATATTCTCTATCTGTGCTAACTAAAATATTCTCTGTGCTAACTAAAATATTCTCTATCTGTGCTAACTAAAATATTCTCTGTGCTAACTAAAATATTCTCTGTGCTAACTAAAATATTCTCTATCTGTACTAACTAAAATATTCTCTATCTGTGCTAACTAAAATATTCTCTATCTGTGCTAACTAAAATATTCTCTATCTGTGCTAACTAAAATATTCTCTATCTGTGCTAACTAAAATATTCTCTATCTGTGCTAACTAAAATATTCTCTGTGCTAACTAAAATATTCTCTGTGCTAACTAAAATATTCTCTGTGCTAACTAAAATATTCTCTGTGCTAACTAAAATATTCTCTGTGCTAACTAAAATATTCTCTGTGCTAACTAAAATATTCTCTATCTGTGCTAACTAAAATATTCTCTATCTGTGCTAACTAAAATATTCTCTATCTGTGCTAACTAAAATATTCTCTATCTGTGCTAACTAAAATATTCTCTATCTGTGCTAACTAAAATATTCTCTATCTGTGCTAACTAAAATATTCTCTGTGCTAACTAAAATATTCTCTGTGCTAACTAAAATATTCTCTGTGCTAACTAAAATATTCTCTGTGCTAACTAAAATATTCTCTGTGCTAACTAAAATATTCTCTGTGCTAACTAAAATATTCTCTATCTGTGCTAACTAAAATATTCTCTGTGCTAACTAAAATATTCTCTATCTGTGCTAACTAAAATATTCTCTGTACTAACTAAAATATTCTCTATCTGTACTAACTAAAATATTCTCTATCTGTGCTAACTAAAATATTCTCTATCTGTGCTAACTAAAATATTCTCTGTGCTAACTAAAATATTCTCTGTGCTAACTAAAATATTCTCTGTGCTAACTAAAATATTCTCTGTGCTAACTAAAATATTCTCTGTGCTAACTAAAATATTCTCTGTGCTAACTAAAATATTCTCTGTGCTAACTAAAATATTCTCTATCTGTGCTAACTAAAATATTCTCTGTGCTAACTAAAATATTCTCTGTGCTAACTAAAATATTCTCTATCTGTACTAACTAAAATATTCTCTATCTGTACTAACTAAAATATTCTCTATCTGTGCTAACTAAAATATTCTCTATCTGTGCTAACTAAAATATTCTCTATCTGTGCTAACTAAAATATTCTCTATCTGTGCTAACTAAAATATTCTCTATCTGTACTAACTAAAATATTCTCTATCTGTGCTAGCTAAAATATTCTCTATCTGTGCTAACTAAAATATTCTCTATCTGTCCTAACTAAAATATTCTCTATCTGTCCTAACTAAAATATTCTCTATCTGTCCTAACTAAAATATTCTCTATCTGTCCTAACTAAAATATTCTCTATCTGTGCTAACTAAAATATTCTCTATCTGTACTAACTAAAATATTCTCTATCTGTGCTAACTAAAATATTCTCTATCTGTCCTAACTAAAATATTCTCTATCTGTCCTAACTAAAATATTCTCTATCTGTCCTAACTAAAATATTCTCTATCTGTCCTAACTAAAATATTCTCTATCTGTGCTAACTAAAATATTCTCTATCTGTCCTAACTAAAATATTCTCTATCTGTACTAACTAAAATATTCTCTATCTGTACTAACTAAAATATTCTCTATCTGTACTAACTAAAATATTCTATATCTGTCCTAACTAAAATATTCTCTATCTGTGCTAACTAAAATATTCTCTATCTGTCCTAGCTAAAATATTCTCTATCTGTCCTAACTAAAATATTCTCTATCTGTACTAATTAAAATATTCTCTATCTGTCCTAACTAAAATATTCTCTATCTGTCCTAGCTAAAATATTCTCTATCTGTCCTAACTAAAATATTCTCTATCTGTACTAATTAAAATATTCTCTATCTGTCCTAACTAAAATATTTTCTATCTGTCCTAGCTAAAATTGTCTCTATCTGTCCTAACTAAATATTCTCTATCTGTCCTAGCTAAAATTGTCTCTATCTGTCCTAACTAAATATTCTCTATCTGTCCTAGCTAAAATTGTCTCTATCTGTACTAACTAAAAAATATTCTCTGTAACCATGACTGCTACACTATACTGAAGTCCCGATTAATAGCGACCGTCTTCTACGATGGCTGGAGAGCTTGTCCCGATATCTAACAAAGAAAACTCGTTCTCAATTGTAATTACGTGACCCAAAAACCGTGACCCCGACTCTCACAAAGTTACCTTCAAATGACCAATGATAACTACTTCTATATCCTGCAATCTTTCAGGCTTTCTTTCTTTCCTCTCTTTCTTTCTTCTTTCTTTCACACTGTCTTTATTTCTTTCATTCTTTCCTCATTTGTCTTTCGGCGTCGAGGAGAGATATTGTTCGCGGGGGACTGGTCTCTCGACGCCTCTCTCGAGACGAGACAGAGAGGTTGTGAGTTCAAATCCCGGCTGCACCAGTTTGTGATTTCTCTCTGCAGCAACCACCCCTGGTTTCAGGAGCATGGTTCGGCTTGAAACGTCAATTACTCATAGACGGAAAAAAATATGAGTATCTCCGAAAACGGAGTTATCTGCCTGTACGGCGAGGGACCAGTGTATACACGGATTAACAAGCAAAATTCAATTCCTAGTCTCTAGGTACTTCGCCAGAGGTTAAAAGCTGGCAGACGAAACAAATGTGCCTTTCGACGTCGGTGGGAAATACAGTTCGCGGGTTCTTGCTTTTCTAATTACCTCCCCTCCTGTTATACCTTCGAGTGTCTCTAGTCATTTTGTTGGTAGCTCGTTGTATCAGATTCAGTTCTTTATGTCTTATCAAATGGACGCACCACTTGATCTGTTGTTGATGTATTCAATAGCTGGATTCTCTATCTATCTATTGTCCTTTCGAGCCGAAGACTCGAAACATATGGCAGAACCACAATCTCAAAAACAGAAACCTTGCGTGCCAAAATGACACATATTGCAGAGATCACTGATTCTAAAATCTATGGCTGTTTTCATAACAATACTTTTTACAATGACAGCTTGTCAAGCCATCGATCAACCTCCTTAGTCGCCTCTTACGACTGCCTGGAAGGTCACAGTGTCACTATTCTTTACGTTCCTCATAATGAGGCCCCGGTAACATACAGGAGATAGCTGGATTGGTTCCTATATTTTTTGTAACTCTCCATTTCTGATCGTACCAGTCAGGCTGTTTGCTGTCATGACACGCTTCATTTCTGTGATTGTTATTTTTCCAATAGTTCTTGAGTCTAATGCCCGTGTCTGGCACTGGTAGCACAATGTTTGGATAAAGATAGTCTTATAAATAGTTCGCTTCGCTTCTAACGTCACTTCTTTGTTAAACAGTAGCGGTGAGATCTGTCCAACAATTGGACATGCTCTGTAACATCGCGAGTCTTTTTTTTTTTTTGTTGTTTGCATGTTGTTATATGTCAGGGAGCTGCCTAATTATTTTATTTCCTTCACTTGTTTTAGGATATTGCCATCTATCGTTATGTTGGTGCCTTCTATTTATTTTGATACCGTTATTACTTATGTCTCTGTCTTGTTTATGTTGATTTTCATATTAGTTTCCGACTATGTTAAGTCTGTCTAGGTGTTCTTGCATGTCTCATATTTCCGTGTGTATCAAAGAAAATAGATGTCTACAAGGGTATTCTCCTCCCCTCCCTCCTCTTATTGTTACAACTTCTATATTTAACTCCACTAAACTAAGTTTTTTAACAACGCATACGCGGTACATTAAATAATAGACTTAACTGAAACACATTGTGCAATGATTGTAAAGATATAAAATATCGGTACTACGGGAGGACTCCTGCATTTTCATCCAACACAATGACTGATAATCTAGCACTATCGTTTTTCCAGTATCAGAGATAATTGATTTGGCTGGAGGTTGATTGTAATTGCTTTCAAAAAGCCACTGTCAGTAGCTTTGCCTTGATGAATTGTTCCCTTTCTGGTGCTAATCTGTTTCATACTCAAATATTGTCTATTCTAGTTTTGAAGCTTTGCCAAATGTTGAATCAATACCATCATGCTACAGGCTTGAATTATAGCTAATGTTGACACATTACAGTGAGATTAATAGGACTTTTAGCAGCCATGCAAGTGGGCAATATTTATACTTTGCTTGAATTCCCAGAACATTTATGTATTTTGATTGCATAGTTTAATAGATTTGACATTATAATTAAAAATTGTTCATTATTTCATTTGTTTTCAGAACTGGAAAGTGACTAGATTTATTGCTCATAACTGCCAGAGAAACTAAAATTCTTGATACCTGATAGTGTCTCGTCTGTTAACATATTCCTGTGCCTATTATATAGAATGTGTATCCTGTGTAAACCCACTTCTTCTTCTAAACGTTCGTGTCTCTACTCATCAAACTAGAGCAGTGGTTAGTAAACTAGCAGTGAGAAGCAGAGATCGAGTTCGATCCCTATCAATGATTTCATGATTTCTAATGATTAACATGTGTCTTTCTCTTATTTTTTTTTAAATTACAAAAGCACAGGCATAGTACTGACCACGTTATCAACACATGGACTGTGAACTTGATCTATATTTCAGTGGAATATTGTTTATTCTTCTTATGCCATCGTGCTTAATCTATCATCGATAGCCAAAAGTGTGTTCCCGGTTCGACAGGCAAACATCTATTCTGACAACGCTTAAATGGCGCTTAGCTAGAATGTCCACACCGAATGTACAAAGTCTGTGACGGTAGATGGGGCGGAAGAATCAGAAATAATCGACCACTCAGAATGCGAAAACAGCAAAGTGTGTGGTACACATGAGGCATATTCATGACACGAAAGAGAAAATATGGCTGACCATCGTAAAAGAGATTGGAGCCTCATCACGTACTATTCCAAAAAAGCCAAAAAGAGAACAACTAAACACTATTATTAAACACAATTCAAACAGGACACATGAGATTTTTGGGACATGTTATGACACAGCAGCTTTCTAAAAGTAATCTTGGTAGGGAAAATACAAGGTAAAAGCGACAGAGGCAGACCAAGACTAATATGGACGTGCAACATAAAAATGTGTACCATGGACAGCTAAGAAGAGTAATGAAAATGTTCTGAGAGAAGTCAAAGCAAAAGAGAGCTAATTTCCAATATTAGGAAGAAACAATCATAATTTTTTGGCCATGTAATGAGAAGAGAACAACTGGAATATATTGTAACAACTGGAAAAATTGAGAGACGAAGAGAAAGAGGGAAGCAAAGAGAAAAAATAACAGACAGCTTAAGAGAATGGCTTGGCAGAAGGTCAACAACAGAAATGATAAATAACTGTCGTGATCGAAAATTGTGGAGATACATGATCACCTTCACCAGTAGGCCCGGTACTTGATGATGATGATGATGAACATAAAAATATGGACAAGTCAGACTATGACAGCCTGGACCATCAAAGCAAGACACAGAGCGGAATGGCGCTCCATGGTAGCTAACCTTCCATGCGGAGGTGATACTAAATGAGTGAATATCCACACATGCGACGATCGTACACAAGAAATGGCCGTTAACACTACATTCCCTATACACAACGGGGCTTCTACACAATAAAACTTAATTCCTTCATCTCTATAGCCGCGATAGTTCAGTGGTTAGTGAACTGGACTACAAAGGACAAGAGGTAGGGTTCGATGCCAACCGATGGTTTCCGGGTTCACCCAGCCTTAAGTGGGTAACGGATTTTTTTTGGGGGAAAGTAAATCGACATGACCGTAATGCCAACCACATTAACCCAAAAATCATGTGCCGAAGGTCTAAAATTTATGGTCACTAACACCATATTCCCTATACGCCACTTGGCGTGACGGGGGTACTTTACTTTGTTTTTATCTTCCCCTCTATGCTGACTGTAAACTACCCCATATATCACCTTCACACTTTTCCCTTTCTACTCATCATCTCTGAAGGCCTCCGTCATGGGAAGAGGGAAGATGGAATACTTGGTTACAACTGGCAAAATAGAAAGAAAGAAAAATTGCGGAGAGTAAATGGAGCAGACACTATATAGCTTTGTGTTGGGACACAATAAACGATCAACAACAGAATTGCTACGATGCACGAAGGAGAGAGAATTTATGGAAAGACATGATCGCCTACACCAGCCGGTTTGGACATAATAATACTTCAGGAGTACAGTCGCCACGAGTGTTCTGGTCAGTAAGCAACTTATTCATTGAAAATATTTCTAACACAAAAATATAACCAAATGTTGACACTTCGTCCCATTGTCGAAAATCAAAGAGGTAAAAGAAATCACTCAATTTGATCAATGCTACTTCTGTTATTGAGGTAACTAAGGTGGAATTTTGTTTTATGCTACTCAGTGTAACATGTGACTTGTATATTTCTAATTATTTTATTTTAAACATAATTTTCAGAAGCAAAAAGAGAGACGTTACATCGTTCATTCAATGTTCTCTTAAAAACAATAAAGCTTTGAATCCCATGTGATAACATCGAACTTTTTCTAACAAAATGGACGAAAACATATAGGTCTCCTGTTAAATATGTAGTTTCCTCGTTCTGTTACCATTTGTGTTTAGCGAAAACCCTCTAAGACAACACAGTATAATGTGCATTGAATAGTGTACATTGTGATATCTGCATTGAATAGTGTACATTGTGATATCTGCATTGAATAGTGTACATTGTGATATCTGCATTGAATAGTGTACATTGTGATATCTGCTGTCTTATTATTCGTAGTCTTGTAGGTCTACATTTTCTCATCGTCTCGTTGCTCCTAAGTGTCAATGCTCTCTGTGATATGTCATCTGGTTGTTATCATATTACATATCCGAACCATTTAATGTATTATCTGTTATGTAATCCAGTAGTGGTGATACTACAACTCTCTCTCTCATGTCTTTATGTCTGATTCTGTCTTCATTTTATTATCTTTTCATGAGTCTCAGCTTCGTTGTTACGGATTTTTATAAAACAACCTTTGACATTTGAAAATCGTAAAAAAATTACACGTCGTTGCTTGGTCGAAATATTTTAGAACTGTACAATTGCTACCTCCATTAGAAATGAGCTAAATTTGTTCAATTACTTCAGAAACAAGAGCTAGGTACTTTGAACCTCGTGCATTGTGTGTTAAATATTTCTGTGCCACGACGAAGGTGAATGCAATAACAACGAACACTCTACAATTACAATGATGATCATTCTAATTACAGAAGCAACAATGGAGCATAAAATCGCTGTCACGCGTAACAAAACATTTTAAAAATAACATTAGATACAAAGTGACACGGTAAACAGTCAACGGTGAAACTGATACGATGTACTGAGTCGCTCTCTCTCTCTCTCTCTCTCTCTCTCTCTCTCTCTCTCTCTCTCTCTGCGATCAGGACTCAATCAGAGTAGGATTCCAGACTCTCACATGAAGTCAGCTGTCAGGTTAAGTGTGTTGATCGCCCCCACAGGCAGAACATCACAATTAGAGTCTGCCAGATCCACTCTGATTGAACACCCGTTAAAACGTTGCACTGTGTTCTACGCCAGTGGCCCAGTGCATTCGATTTCAGCTAGCATTTTATTCAGGTTTGCATTCCTTAGCCTTTGATTGTCTTCAATCTTCCTGCAAGGTAGCAGATGATCTTTTCTGTAGGGGGATTCTGCCCTTAGATGGTCGGCCCTCCCAGGTTAACGAGCACCATGTGCCCGAGTCACTAGAGGTGACTAACACAGACATGCACACACAAAGATCTGAGATGTGACCAACACAGACATGCACACACAAAGATATGAGATGTGACCAACACAGACATGCACACACAAAGATAGGAGATGTACTGAGTGAGGACAGAGGACTGTGGGACATGATCGCAGGCGCCGACCGGTTTGGCACATGATGATATTTCTGGAGTGCAGTCGCCACTGCCTGTTCACGCCAACCCCGGATAGCAACAGTTTTTTTTTTTTAGACTACTGTGATTCGAACCAGCTTCGGTCTGATTCACACTATGCTTCCTATCGCCCTTCTACTAAACATAACACAGCAGATTCGGCATTTGAGAATATTGATGTTCGCTGCTCATTTGAAATTACTTCCAACACTGAATTAATTAAATCATCTTTGTAGGCCTGACAGTGTTACATTCTCTAGAGTTCAACAAGGCCAGTTTCAAAACATCGATTATTTAATAACAACAATAAAAGCACTTCCTTGCAGAAATGAGAAATATTCAATTGAAAATAAGAACGTTGAAGCATAAATAAATTGTAATTAAATTTGAGAAATATCAAAGACATGCATCTCTTCTTGTCTCTCTTTCGTTTATTTTACGTCCACATTGTTAATTTAATGGAAGGCTAGAAGCGGGGTATTACGAGCATCTCTTTTTAAAGTGTTTCGCAGGAGTTAGCTGTAGTGGTTGGGTAAAATGCGTTCTTCACAAGAAAAAGTCGTTAGCTGGTTCGATACACACTAGGAGGTGCCTGCTTTGTTTTCTTTTTAGACCTTGACCTTAAAGTAGAGGAGATTGAGTGCATCGGCCTATCGCAAATGGACAATACAAATGAGATTATATGTTAACATTGAACATATATAAGAATTATATTATATGTTAACATTGAACATATATAAGAATTATATTATATGTTAACTTTGAACATATATAAGAATTATATTATATGTTAACATTGAACATATATAAGAATTATATTATATGTTAACATTGAACATATATAAGAATTATATTATATGTTAACATTGAACATATATAAGAATTATATTATATGTTGACATTGAACATATATAAGAATTATATTATATGTTAACATTGAACATATATAAGAATTATATTATATGTTAACATTCAACATATATAAGAATTATATTATATGTTAACATTGAACATATATAAGAATTATAGTATATGTTAACATTGAACATATATAAGAATTATATTATATGTTAGCATTGAACATATATAAGAATGATATTATATGTTAGCATTGAACATATATAAGAATTATATTATATGTTAGCATTGAACATATATAAGAATTATATTATATGTTAGCATTGAACATATATCAGAATTATTTTATATGTTAACATTGAACATATATAAGAATTATATTATATGTTAGCATTGAACAATGAACAGTTACAAATCAAAATATCACTACCTCGGCAGAATTCTTAAAATTAAATGTAATATTACTACCATAAGTTATGTTAATTGTGAACTGGACTACAAAGGACAAGAGGTAGGGTTCGATCCCAACCAACGGCTTCCGGGTTCACCCAGCCTTTAATGGGTACCGGATTTTTTTCTGGGAAAGTAAAGCGGCATGGGCGTAATTCCTACCACATTATCCCAAAAAGCATGTGCCGAAGGTCTGTAAAATATATGGTCACTAACACCGTATTCCCGATACGCCACTTGGCGTGACGGGGGCACTTTACTTTTTTTTTAAGTAATGTTAATTAATCAGTGTTTTTTTTGTTTTCATGGGGGCAGTCGTTAGTGCTGCAGAGTCGTTTCTGTAGGAAAAAGGCTGAAACATTGGATGGACATTGTATTGGTAATGTCATGGAGACAGAGACAATAGTTCTGGAAAGGTCTTGACCCTACAGTGTGTACATTGAGTGTTCTATGCTGGACACACTTGCAGTGCGTGTTAAACTGTATGTGGGCTACATGTACATTTATTCATTTTTTTGTCAAATCTGTGTCTGTGTTACAGATGATGTATCAGTCTAATGTACGTTTGTGAGAAGGGTGTCATTTTGTTGCATAAACAGTTCCCGATAGGTATACTTTTCCCTACACAGAGATAAAGAGAACCTTGTCTAGACAGTTTGTGATAATCATAATTTAGCCTTCTATTTTGCCTACGATATTGCAATCTAAACCTACAGTTCGCGAAACGCCCTGATACAATGTATGTATACCTTGATCCATTTAATTATATATTTTTTCCATGCACATTTATTGATTATATGGCACGTGAACCATCTGTTAGATCGGGTCAATGTTTAAGTCAAGTATAATGTGAGTATCTGCTTGTAAATCACAGCCCATATTTCATCTGTTTGACGCTTACTTCAATCTACATGGCTATAGTGTTAGAAACCTCGACAAAATGATAAATAAATAAACGTGGTCTATTTATTTTTTTATAACACTTTGTATAAAATAATAATTAAAATCGACAAACAGTTAAACTAGACATATCACTACCGTAATATATCATTATTCTATTAGAGCAGCTTGGTGGTAACTCTGTCGCTAAGTGGTACAGTGGACGTCAGTTCGAATGTAGCATGTCGCGCTCCCGTTGACCCAGCTTGAAGGAAAAAGGTACCTTTCTCACTGAGTTGGGGAAAGATAATGATATGGAGAAAGAGCATTGACCCCCCCCCCCTCCCGTATCTCCAAATATTGCGACCTAGCGCGGTAGTGAAATATTATTTAAGTTCCCTATGACATAACATACATTATGGGGCAATACGTGTTCAGGTAAAATATTGTTTATGAACATTTATTGTAAACATTGTAATCAAAAGTGTAAAGAACAGAGACAGGAACTTTAATTTCTTAAAGAGAGTTAACAACAAAACAAGAGGACATATAACATGAACACATTTGAGAGAAAAGGTAGAGAAATGGCATTCTATCAGGAGCTGCTTAACTCTGATTTTTCAAAGTTTCCACATCGAACTATCAAAACTTCCTAAATCGAATTATACAAGACCGTAAAATTCAAAAATATCAGCGGTAGAACCAGAAATAGTAATTCTTCCTCCTCTTTCCTTCTCTATTTGCCTTTCAGCGTCGAGGAGAGATACAATGTGCGGTCTTTTACTCTTCTATTCGCATCGGCTGCTGTTATGTTTCCTAGTCTTTCTAATATTCCGTCAATCCAACTTGTTCATGGTCGGCCCTTGGGTCTGATGTTCTCGCCACAAGATATATTAATGGTGGAAGTAATTTGAATGTAGAAGAACTTACTAATAAACACAATCCTGGCTGCGAAATTAACAGACCACTAGCAAATAATTTGTCGATGAAGTGGACAAATGATATTGGATCAACTGTGATATGTTGGGACATTGTGATATATACTTATAGTTCAACTAATTGCAAGTATATATATGTCTATGTTTGTAATAATAACATTTGTCATCCTAGATTTAATCCTTAATTGTATGATTATAAACAGATATTTTATTTGTAAAAATGCACATGCAAACGAAAACAAAAATAAGAGAAAAGAGAATCAATAAATTATTTGTTCTTTTCGTTATTATTACTTGTAGTTTTTTTATTTTCTATAAACTGTTACCATGAATTTGCTTACGTGTAATCCCAGCATAAATCGCCTTCCAGTTTTCCTTAATAAGATTTTTATGAGTTGAACTATTTCACATTAAATTATATCATCTGTAGCATTATGCTTATTTTGTCATGAAGAATTGTGTAAAGCTACAGTTCTCTCCCCATCCATCGTTTTTTCAACGCTGTTTCTACCTTCTACTCCTCTGAGCCATGCTCCTCAGGCTGCCCGAGTACACAAAGAGATGAGTTGCTTCAGTGAATCTAGTGAAAATAAGGATCGAAACGTTGGTTTGCTCAATCTTACCTTAGCCCAAAAGTTACAAAACAATTTTTCTAAGTAATTGATTGTTTATCCATACATCTAGCTATCAGCAGAAGGTGCACCATAATGTGTTTGCTATTGGGACAATGTTAATGTCATGAAAAATATACTAAATCAAAACACCACAGCTAAAGCTGAGAATAACAAAATGTTATGTCTTCTCAACATTCCTGTATGGTGCAGAAACATGGACATTAGACAAGAAAACAGAAAAAAAAATTGACGCATGTGAAATGTAGATTTATAGACGAATAGGAAGAACTGGATGGAAAGAAAAGAAAACAAATGATGAAGTCTTTAAATCAACTAAAAATGAAAGTGAACTACTAAACACAATTCGAAAAACTTCCGGTGTCATGGCGGCTTCGTGTAGTCGATTTTTATAATTCGGCTCTTGCTGATATATTTAAATGATTTACGCGACAGTCTAGTTGTGAAATTATGTGTTGCTATTCTTCCGTTTGGTGTATGTTTTACTTCTAACGTGGGGATGGACTGTGATTGCCGATATTTAAGTGGAATATGATTTATTCTTCTTTGTGTTGTGCGTTCGCGGTTCGATAGGCAAGCACATGGTTTGACAACAATGTCAACGGAAAAACGGGTATGTTCAACCCTTATGTGAAAAGTCTGTGACGGTGGATGGAGGCGGAGGAATCAAGAATGATCAACGGCCCAGAAAGCGAAAACAGCAAAGTGTGTGGTACACAAGAGGCATGTTCAGAACACGAAAGACGAACATGGCTGACCACCGTGAAAGAGATTGGAGCCTCATCACGTACCAGTCCAGAGGAAGCCATGGAGAGTCGGAGAAATTCGAACTTATGTCGGAGGAAAGATCTTAAAATAAGTACTTGGAATGTTAGGCCTCTATATCAACAAGGGAAATTGGAAAATCTAATTCAAGAAGCAGAACGAATAAATATAGATATTTTAGGCATATCAGAGACTAGATGGAAGGAATGTGGGTACATTGAAGACGAAAAGTATACATTTATATACTCAGGAAACACAACAGAACATCAAAGGGGGGTAGGAATACTGATAAAAAGAGAGCTACAAAAATATATAAGTACCCACTGGACATACAGTGATAGGATTATACTACTCAAGTTGAAAGCAAAACCATTCGACATAGCAATAATACAGACATATGCACCTACTCAAGACTACACAGATGAACAAATAGAGGCATACTATGAAGACCTAAATAAAGTTATGAAGCAAGTGAAATCTTCAGACATCTTGATTGTAATGGGTGACATGAATGCTAAAGTAGGAAAAGGTAGATATAAGACAATTATAGGAAATCATGGTTTAGGAAAAAGAAATGACAGAGGAGAAAGATTAATACAATTCTGTGAAGAAAACAGGCTGATAATATGTAACACCTACTTTGAGCAAGAGAAAAGGAAACTATACACATGGAAAAGCCCTGGAGATAGGAAGAGGAATCAAATAGATTACATAATGATAAAAGAAAGGTTCCGTAACAGCGTAAAGAAAGCCAAAACCTACCCAGGAGCAGATATTAATTCTGATCACAATCCTGTAATGATTAAAATGAAAATCAAACTAAAGAGAAACAAGCAAAAAATCTGATTCATCAACAAACCCACTCGACATAACAGCTTTAAATCAAAAAGATATTAAAGATACCTATACAATACAAGTAAAGAACACATACCAGAAGCTGCTAGAGGAAGGAATTGAACAATACAGAAGAGAAAATCCTGATGAAAAAGTAACAACCAAATGGCAATGCATAAAGAAAAGCATACAAAAAGCCTGCGACACCTTACCCAAAAGAGAAAAGAACAAAAAACAAAAATGGATAACTAACACCATCTTAGAAAAAATGGAAGAAAGGAGACAAGCGAAGAACACTGCCCAATACAATAAAATAGATAACGAGATACGCAAAATGTGCAAAAAGGCAAAAGAAGACTGGCTCAGCCAAAAATGTAGAGAAATAGAAACTATGGAAAGCAAACAAGACCTAAGAGGAATGCACACAGAAATAAAGAGAATGACTAATAAAAATAAAAAAGCCACAGAAGGTGGATGCATTGCAGACAAAAAAGGAAAAATGCTAACAGACAATAAGGATATCATAGATAGATGGCAGGAATATATAACAGAACTATTTCATGATCAAAGGGACAAGAAACCAGTTATAAAATGTACATCAGGCTATAAAATCTTAAAATCTGAGGTGGAAAAAGCTATAAAAATAATGAAAAGGGGAAAAGCAGCAGGACCTGAAAGCATACAGATAGAGATGATACAGGCACTTGAAGATTTTGGCATTGAAGTGATTACAGACATATGCAACGACATATACCACACAGGATACATACCAAATGAACTAAAAACATCAACTTTCATTGCATTGCCTAAAAAGAATGGTGCAGTTGAATGCAGTGACTTTAGAACAATAAGCCTAATGAGCCATGTTACAAAAATCTTGCTAAAAGTTATACAAGGAAGGATTCAGAATAAAATCAATACTGAATTAGATGAGCAGCAATTTGGATTTAGGAAAAATAGCGGGACAAAAGAAGCCATATTCTGCATGAGAACATTAATCGAAAAATACACAGAAGTAAACAAACCAATATATGCCTGCTTCATAGACTACACCAAAGCTTTTGATAGAATACACCACAAACAACTTATAGAATGCCTAAAAGAGATACATCTAGATGACATGGATATACGACTAATATGCAACCTATACTGGGAGCAAACAGCAATAATAAAATATAACAAAGAGTTCTCTACACCCATTGATATAAAAAGAGGAGTAAGACAAGGATGCATCCTATCACCAAGCCTGTTCAATCTATACACTGAGCAAATCTTTAAAAACATCATAGAGATGCCAGGCCTACAAATTAATGGAAAGATAATCAATAACCTAAGATATGCTGATGATACTGTACTACTAGCAGAAAATCCTAAAGACCTACAACAATTACTTAATGAAATAAACACGACAAGCAAAAAATATGGACTAGATATGAATATCAAAAAGACTAAAACTATGATCATAAACAAAGAAAATACTCAAAACCCACAAGTGGATATCAAAATTGAAGGAATAGACCTTGAGACAGTTCAGAACTATAACTACCTTGGACATACTATAACCAGTGATGGAAAATGTACAACTGAAATAAACAAAAGAATAGGAATGGCAAAAAGTAATTTTAATGCCATGAAGGACATACTAACATCAAAACAAATAACACCAGAGCTAAAACTAAGAATAGCAAAATGTTACATCTTCTCAATATTCCTATATGGTGCTGAAACATGGACATTAGACAAGAAAACAGAACAGAGAATTGAAGCCTTTGAAATGTGGATATATAGAAGAATAGGTAGAATTGGATGGAAGGAAAAGAAAACAAATGACAAAGTCTTAAAACAACTAAAAATGAAAAGAGAACTTCTGAACACAATTAGAACAAGACAAATGCGATTCTTAGGCCATGTTAAAAGACACAACAGCCTACTGAAAGTGATCCTGGAGGGGAAAATACAAGGTAAAAGAGGCAGAGGCAGACCAAGATTAACATGGACGAGTAACATCAAAAGATGGACAAATCAACCGATGACAACCTGCACCATCAAAGCAAGAGATAGAGCAAAATGGCGCTCCATGGTAGCCAACCTTCGTTGCGGAGACGGCACTCAATGATGATGAAACACAATTCAAACAAGACAAGTGAGATTTTTGGGGCATGTTATAAGACACAGAAGTCTACTAAAAGAAGTCTTGGAAGGGAAAATACAAAGTAAAAAATGCAGAGGCAGACCAAGACTAAAAAGATGGACAAGTCATCATATGACAACATGCACTGACTGAGCGGAATGGCGCTCCATGGTAGCAAAAGCCTTCGATGCGGAAACGGCACTCAACTATGATGATGATTGGGATAAGAGGTGTCGTGTTCGATCCGAATCAAAGGCTTCTAGGTGCACCCAGCCATAAATAAGTATCGAATTTTTGCAAAAAAATGGTACTGACTTTATACTAACCAAATAGTCCAAAATGTATGTGTCGATGGTAAACAAAATATATGGAAGTTAACACTGTAATTCTTTCATATCACGGGGCGGATTCAAAGGTTGGTTGGTTGCGTTCGCCCGATGACTAAAGTATTCTAGAATATCGTAGTAGACTAGAATATTCCTCTTCATCATCCGCCCTTACAAGGACGTAGTGGACGTGTCTGCGTTGTGTTGTGGTTTGCAGTATAACTGTTATATTTGCGCCTTTCGGCCCAACACATCCGACTTCAGCACGATTCAAAGGTTCATTTGTTATCTCCTGTATGTGTATGTATTTATATCAGTTTGTTAATCGTAACAAGATTATTAAAAGATGTATTTTTGTTTCCTTAACCAAAGTTGTTCTGCAGCCGAGAACACTTTTATTCTCTAGACCTTTGTTAAAGAGATCAACATGGACAGAGCGGTCCAGTTATCTTTTGTGATTTTGAGTCCCACAATAACAATGATGCTAACAACTTGAATGCAGGTTTCGTTTTCGACAAAATCGACGTTTCATATTAAAGCTTTCATAAAGAAAGGGCAAAGGAAAAACACCGTTAACACTAGACCAAACAAAAAACGAATTTGAGTTCATTATTGTTTACAATTGTACAAATTTGGCATCAAATTACAGAGGCACGTTAATAACAATCATTCTCGAAAACAAATCCTACGCATTTCCGCCATAAAAAGACATTCCAACTAACCGTTGTGGGGAAATATTAGGTGAATAATTGTTATTAATTTCTTTATGAGAGCTAGAATGAACAAAATGGAAAAAAAGATTAACGTTATAGTCAACTGAAAGAACAAAGAGAAAGTATTGTTCTTTTTATTGTTATATAGGATAGGAAGAAAAAAAAATAAGAGAGGGAGAATCAATAATGTGTTCGTGAAAAGCCAGTGACAAGTAAGAAAAAATAACAGAGAATACTGCAACGTTTGTCATTGTTTTCTACCAAACAAAATACGTTGTGCAAACTTATGTATTGTATAATATATGTTGGTCGCTATAATATTTCCTGGTGAGTTCACTATTGGTAAATATAAACAAACCGAGGATTGTGTTTGAGTGAACGAAAGGCAGTCAAATGTTACAACGATTCCTTTTTCCTCTTCTTTCCTCCCTCATTTGACTTTCTGCGTCGACGGGAGATATAACTGGATGTCGTTTGCTCTTCTGTTGGCCTTTCCTGCTGTTATGTTTCCTAGTGTTTCTAATATTCCATCAATTCATCTTTTGTTCTTCTGTTGACCTCTCCTGCTGTTATGTTTCCTAGTGTTTCTAATATTCCATCAATTCATCTTTAGCTATTCTGTTGGCCTCTCCTGCTGTTACGTTTCCTAGTGTTTCGAATGCGCCATCAATTCATCTTTTGCTCTTCAGTTGGTCTCTCCTGCTGTTATGTTTCCTAGTGTTTCTAATATACCATCAATTCATCTTTTGTTCTTCTGTTGGCCTCTCCTGCTGTTATGTTTCCTAGTGTTTCGAATTCGCCATCAATTCATCTTTTGCTCTTCTGTTGGTCTCTCCTGCTGTTATGTTTCCTAGTGTTTCTAATATTTCACCAATTCATCTTTTGTTCTTCTGTTGGTCTCTCCTGCTGTTATGTTTCCTAGTGTTTCTAATATTCCACCAATTCATCTTTTGCTCTTCTGTTGGTCTCTCCTGCTGTTATGTTTCCTAGTGTTTCTAATATTCCACCAATTCATCTTTTGCTCTTCTGTTGGTCTCTCCTGCTGTTATGTTTCCTAGTGTTTAGAATGTGCCATCAATCCATTTTTTGCTCTTCTGTTAGTATCTCCTGCTGTTATGTTTCCTAGTGTTTCTAATATTCCACCAATTCATCCTTTTTCCTGGGCGGCACTTAGGTCTGGTGTTCGCTCAACATTTATTAAAGTCTTGTTGCGCTGATCATTGAGCTTCCTGTCTTATCACGTGACCAAATCAGTTTGTCTATTTTGTATCTATTCTCTAGCGGGATTTATTCCTAGCTTTTTTTCCTACGATCCTCAGCTACAACAAAGACACATGGAAAGTATCAAAAGGAAAAGATGATAGAGATGTGTCTATGTACAGCACAAATAGAAATACACCCATATTTGTATTCAAGCATAGCTACTGTTTAGCTTTTTTTACACTGTGAGGGAATGGGGAATCTTGGTTTTCAGTGCTTCCTTCTCTCGTGTACATGTCCACTTATCCTCCAGTCTGCCCACACGGCATGACTTTCCGTTCCCAGAAGATTGTATGCATCATACTGAAAAACATGACTGAAGTCAGCATAGATTTCTGAAAGTGATACTTGGAACATTTGATACAATTAATTATTATGAAATTGTCTATTAGAAAGACGAAGAAGAATTATCTGAGATAGAATTAAATGTAAAAATTAGGTGATCGATCTTGTTAATTGTTTTCTTTTCATTTTCAGACGAAAGTGATCATAAATCATATCTATGATATCACTAGTATAGAAAAATTGGATCATAAATCATGTCTATGACATCACTAGTATTGAAAAATTGGATCATAAATCATGTCTATGACATCACTAATATTGAAAAATTGGATCATAAATCATGTCTATGACATCACTAGTATTGAAAAATTGGATTATAAATCATGTCTATGACATCACTAGTATTGAAAAATTGGATCATAAATCATGTCTATGACATCACCACTATTAGATATTTGGATCATAAACCCATTCTGTGACAATCATTTCTATTTAACCGAGCATATGAATTATATGTTTGCATTGTAGATAATATATACTTCTGTTTGTGACCGTTACCCTTCCTCAGTTGTATGACTATCAAAAGTGAGCTTCTAAACTGTCACCACTGGAACTACTAGGACCAGGTATAGAGAGTCTAACCGTGACGTATTTCTTGTATGAAACCGTTCTGAACTCAAAACACCTTCAATATACTGCAAAGTCCACCCTCACATCCACCACCATCCTCATCCACATTCAACCTCCTGATGTCAATCAGCGGTTACTCGTAATCAGCGTCGTCGTCTCCTCTATCAAACAATGACAGAAAGTCCTGGTTGCAAGACTACAAAATGTATTCAGTTTTTACTTCAGTTTTAACCTATAGACGAAATCCATGATATGTAAGTGTAAGTTGTTGAAACATGTGTTTCCTTGGTCTCTTGTGTCCAGATCTTTATCAGAATATTACTGGTTGACTTTTATTATTACATATAGAACAACAACAACTTAAATGGTTTTGGCCACCTGGTCAGAATAAACTCTTACCAATCACCATCAAGGGCGTTCTTCTCGAGAATGCATGGAAAAAGACCAAGAGGAAGACCCAGAAGAAGATGGATAGATGCAGTGACAGAGACATGCAACAACAAAGGAAAATCATTAATTCAGACAGTTCGAGCAGCGCAAGAACGACAAATGATATAACCACGACACCTTTTCGGTACTAGTGAGATAGACAGAGAAAGTTACCTTTATTGTGGAGATTACAGACTGCGTCATGTGTATAACGTGGTTGTTAACTTTTTCTGTCTCCAAGTTATTGTCATGCGATTAAAATCAATTATTCTGTTATTATCATGAAGTTCATAGTCCTTCGAGGCCGTTTTGACAACTTCTAGTTACTTGTGCGCTGTGTTTGTACATGTTGGTTAGATACTGCGTCATAGGTAAACTGAGGGTTGGACATAATACACATAACACTATTCATTTGAAATGTGAACAGCGATATCTTTGCTCTCATAGAATCGTGTTCTCTCCCTCTATCAAACATTGTCTCAGCCATAATCTCAATCAAGATCTTCAACTGGGAGATCGTTGGGGGGTGGGGAGGGGGGGTACGTGTTCTAGATAGCTTTCTAAGGTTCACTTCACATATTGTTCTTTGTGCTGAGACAAATGTTGGTCTTTCTCGTCCCTTTTCTTTTCTGTTTATAGTTGATAGTGTTTGTTGTAGAATGTTGTATATAGATAAAACAGTTATAGCTCCTGCCTTGTAAAATGTTGTATATAGATAATACAGTTATAGCTCCTGCCTTGTAAAATGTTGTATATAGATAATACAGTTATAGCTCCTGCCTTGTAAAATGTTGTATATAGATAATACAGTTATAGCTCCTGCCTTGTCAAATGTTGATTGCAGCTAATCGCGTACCATGTTAACGCCGTTTGTTATTTTGTTTTACCTTATATAAAACTTAGAACTGGTGGTACTTCTCCTTTCTATTTTCTTCATTTCTTTTTTGTCTCTCGGTAGCTCCGAAGGCATTTAATTTTAGTTTCTGTGATCGTTCGCTTCTATTGTTTTGTTAACGTTCAAACCTAGTAATGCAGCGCACAAATTATTGGTTCTTTCCTTATTCATTGTCGCAAATTTTGTTTTCCATTTTTATTTATGTCTCTAAACATATTTATATGCACATATGCCAGCGGCGTATATTCAGAGGAGGCAACGGATGCCACGACTCCACTAATATTTTATCATAATACATAACATATTCACATTCCAGCTCAATGAGTTAAATGTTAGTGTATAACCAGCCACCGTATTCCCCAGTATAAACGTAATTTAACTCAAATACCTCAAAGCCGTTACAAATAAATAAGTCTCAATGTTTATGGAGTTCAAACCTTCTACATGAGAAGAACGGCATCCATCGACCTTGCTGTGTATATGAGAACTAGGTAGGCCATTTCAACAATTACCTCCCTGTTTCCATGGCAATAAAAGAACGACAAATCAGATGAGGTTCAATCTTTTATTGAAACATTAGAAGTAGTGCCGGTGGCAAGTCGAATTTATGAAGTGATAACTGTAAGAATCACTGCGCAGTGTCTTTGAGGACCAAAAAACTTGAACAAAACTGTAAGAGAATTTGATTAACAGCAAAACCATGCTTCTATTTCTGAGCTATCACGGCCATATCAACGTCAGACGTGTCGAATTTCAATTCAACGCGTCCAGAAAAACGTCGAGAATATCAGCCCCTGTTCATTGTGTGGACTGACTGCCTGTCAGTAACGATAACTCTACCGTTCTTCCCAGTCTTCATAATCTAAAGCTGATAATCACCAGTAATCTCGACCAGCATTGTTTCCCCTTGTTCACCACTGGACGTAAGATGGCCTCTAGATGCCAAAACAGGGTCGCAGTAATAAACAGAACAAATGGATGAACAAGAAAAGACAAGATGAATAAAATCACGAACTAACGTGATCATGTCAAAATACTGAATCGAAAACAGCCACGTCTACCCACACTGACCAGCTAAACTATGGTTCCGGAATTTCAATCAATTTCTATCTGGACAAGCAGTGTTGGGGTCAAGAAATTCCCAACCGCCTCTGGACATTTGCCAATAAATCTAATAACTGACCAGTATAAGAAAAGAATTTTCCATTATGAATTTCATGCAGGCTCGAACAAAAGTTGGTCCGACCAGGGATGGGCTATGATTTCTTCATCTGGCCATGCACGAGGAAGACAAAGCTTGCGTGGATGCAATTTTAAGTTGGTCACCAAATCTGACGTGCTCATACTCATGTCATCCCAAGTTTCATTTCCTGTGAGAACATTTTCTCCAATCCCGGCTGTCAAATTCGATTTTCAAAACGTAAAAATCAATTCTCAGGGAACTGAAGAGAGCTAGCCCGGAGGCCTGAGACTTGTTTCACTGACCCGTGGCTGGACACTAGACACTGTCCACTACTAGGACTTTGTATAATATATCGATTTTCCCTCAAAGCAGTAATAAAATCTCACATCACAATGAGGTGGAGTGAATAGCTGGTTACAAGTGGAAAATAGAATATCCACCGAAGCCCTCTTTAGTTTTTTAGGATCTATATGACGGTAGGAGTATATTTTTTAAAGATAAGAAAAATAGAAAGAAAAAATAGTTCAGACACACAGCTTCTTATAAGTCACCCTTATTATCGTTGTCTCCTTCTTCGCAAGTGTTTATGTTGTGTTGAATGCGTTGTATTGTGTTTGGCAACTTGTGCTTGCTTGATCTTTGGCATGCATTATTCAGGGATGTTTCCCTAGCCTTCATTTTTTTTTCCATTTAACCTCTTGCAAGGCAGCAGTTGCTCATGTAGTCAGTGTTGACTCTTCTATGAATAATGTTCTGATAAAGTTAAATATCAAGAACATTATCGTCATTTAGTGATAAATAAACAATAATAAATATTGGTTGTTTTAACATTGCGCCAATTCACTCAAAGAACTTTTTTTTAATTTGCGTTCGCCTGCTTTTTACCTCTGACTAAGTTCCTAGAGACTAGGAACAAAATTTCGCGTATTGATCCGGTTTTCCCTGGCAGCCGTGTGCACAGGGGTCCCTCGCCGCACAGGACGATACCTCTGTCTTTGGAGGTGTTTAAGAAATGAATGTTGCATTTAGCCGAACTAACCTTAGTTAATTCTTATAACTAAAGACTTTGATAAACGAAAACAAGAGTCTTCCGAGAACCTCATAAGAAGAAGGCGTGATAGACGTATAAAGAACGACTTCTTATAGGTCTTCAATCATTTCATGTTGGGAAACAATGTCTACCAGCCAAGAAGCATCTATTAGACGTTTTTGCATATTACAATACAAGTTAGATATACTGGTAGTGACAGAGGCTACAAAGTTGAATAAATTGTAGTGACAGAGGCTACAAAGTCGAATAAATGGTAGTGACAGAGGCTACAAAGTCGAATAAATGGTAGTGACAGAGACTACAAAGTTGAATAAATAGTAGTGACAGCGGCTACAAAGTCGAATAAATGGTAGTGACAGAGGCTACAAAGTCGAATAAATGGTAGTGACAGAGGCTACAAAGTCGAATAAATGGTAGTGACAGAGGCTGCAAAGTTGAATAATTGGTAGTGACAGAGACTACAAAGTTGAATAAATAGTAGTGACAGGCTACAAAGTCGAATAAATGGTAGTGACAGAGGCTGCAAAGTTGAATAATTGGTAGTGACAGAGACTACAAAGTTGAATAAATAGTAGTGACAGAGGCTACAAAGTTGAATAATTGGTACTGACAGAGGCTACAAAGTTGAATAAATGGTAGTGACAGCCTACAAAGTTGAATAAATGGTAGTGACAGGCTACAAAGTCGAATAAATGATAGCGACAGGCTACAAAGTCGAATAAATGGTAGTGACAGGCTACAAATCGAATAAATGGTAGTGACAGCCTACAAAGTTGAATAAATGGTAGTGACAGGCTACAAAGTCGAATAAATGGTAGTGACAGGCTACAAAGTTGAATAAATGGTAGTGACAGGCTACAAAGACGAATAAATGGTAGTGACAGGCTACAAAGACGAATAAATGGTAGTGACAGGCTACAAAGTCGAATAAATGGTAGTGACAGGCTACAAAGTTGAATAAATGGTAGTGACAGGCTACAAAGTCGAATAAATGGTAGTGACAGGCTACAAAGTTGAATAAATGGTAGTGACAGGCTACAAAGTCGAATAAATGGTAGTGACAGCCTACAAAGTTGAATAAATGGTAGTGACAGGCTACAAAGTTGAATAAATGGTAGTGACCGGCTACAAAGTCGAATAAATGATAGCGACAGGCTACAAAGTCGAATAAATGGTAGTGACAGATTGCAAAGTCGAATAAATGGTAGTGACAGCCTAAAAAATCGAATAAATGGTAGTGACAGCCTACAAAATCGAATAAATGGTAGTAACAGCCTACAAAGTTAAATAAATGGTAGTAACAGCCTACAAAGTTGAATAAATGCTAGTAACAGCCTATGAAGTTGAATAAATTGTAGTAACAGCTTACAAAGTTGAATAAATGGTAGTAACAGTCTTTAAAGTTGAATAAATGGTAATGACAGCCTACAGGGTCGAATAAATGGTAGTAACATCCTACAAAGTCGAATAAATGGTAGTAACAGTTTACAATGTCGAATAAATGGTAGTAACAGTCTACAAAGTCGAATAAATGGTAGCTATATCCTACAAGAGCCGCGATAGCTCAGTGGTTAGTGAACTGGACTACAAAGGACAAGGGGTAGGGTTCGATCCCAACCAACGGCTTCCGCTTTCACCCAGCCTTAAGTGGGTACCGGATTTTTTTCTGGGAAAGTAAAGCAGCACGGGCGTAATACCGACCACATTACCCCAAAAATCATGTGCTGAAGGTCTGTAAAATATAGGGTCACTAACACCATATTTCCCTATACGCAACTTGGCGTGACGGGGGTACTTTACTTTACTTTTTTTTTATATCCTACAAGGTCGAATATATGATAGTGACTGCCTACAAAGTCGAATAAATGATAGTGACAAGTGAATGGGCTTTTTGGCCTCAACATAGTTACGAAAACAAATGTTTTAGGTTTGAAAGACGTTAATATATGCTCTTGCTCTAAGCTGCGTCGTAATGCAAAATGAAAGAAAAAAAGGGATGGGGGGTAAAAATAAGAGAGGAAAAAAGCACACCTTTACCAAGAGGAAAAGACAAAGACATTAAATTTCTACAATTATTTTGTGAACAATGCCTCATGGTTTATTAGTTTGCTGATAGAAATTTCAGTTCTTGTGTTTTGTTTTTTTTTTAAACGTAATTTTACCTTTTGGCATTGTCTACCGCTTGTTAATTTTCTATTTGTTTTATGTTGTCGAACACATTGTCTCGTAAAGCCATCACAAGAACAGAGTTGATGCCTTGCGTGCACATACTTTTGTATGATAAATGCTCTGTTAACAAGCGGACTGTGTGTTGAGGAAATACAATAATAGCTTTACGACACAAGAAGGTACGGTAACAGGCGCTAATGTTGAATTTATCACAAAAGGCATTCGATAATTTTACGAGAGTGTTTGGAAAATAGGAATGTAAGATTGCATAGTGATGAATTGCTTGTTTGTTGATAAAGATGTGCAGACAACGACAAGGGTGAACGATTCTGGAGAGGGTAATAGATAGGATACGATTTCACCGCCCAACGTTGAAAGAAGAACGAGGGCCAAAAAGGTTGAAAGATCTTTAATCTTTGAAGTTAGCTGCCACAGGGTGACTAATAGCTCACAAGGTCATGTAACATACTGTTAAAAAAAAAAAAAGCTAAAATAAAAACAGAAGAGGCTTCAGGTCATATATATATATATATATATATATATATATATATATATATATATATATATGTGTGTGTGCGCGTGCGTGTGTGTGTGTGTGTGTTTATTTATTTATTTACATAATATGGATAATTACATTTCCAAACAATCATCATCATCATATGTCATACCGGTTTGCGTAGGCGATCATGTCCTTCCACAATCTTCTATCTACAGTGCATCGTATCAGTGCTGTTGTTGACTGTTTGCCATGCCATGACACCAAACTATTTAGTATTTTCTCTCCTTGTTGTCCGTGATCTCTCTTTCCTTTTATTTTCCCAGTTGTTACCAAGTATTCCAACTTTCCTCTTCTCATGATGTACCCGAAAAATGTTGATTGTTTCTTTCTGATGTTTTTTTAGGAGCTCCCTTTTTGTGTTGGCCTCTATGAGAATTTCATCATTGGTCTTTTTAGCTGTCCAGGGAACTTTCAACATTCTTCTGAGAAATCTCATCTCTGTGGCCTCTCATCGTTTTTTTTTCATTTGTTTGTCCACTGTCCATGATTCGCTTCCATATGTCAGAATTGTTTCAATCTAACAATGATGAACTATCTTTCTCACTTCTATTGACATAGATTTGTTGCATTATAGCTCGTTTCAAAACATATGCCCAACTTCAAAACGCTATTACTCTCTAACCGTTTGTTAAATACTTTTGAAATTTTCCAAATGTTATTAGAATGCAAAAGACCCTTTAAATGTATATTTAACAAATATCTTGCAGCTGCAGTTTTCTTAAAGCGGCGATATTTCTTTGATGTTTGTCAAAATTGTAAATTGTGAAGCCCTAAAGAATAGAAATTACCGTAGTTGCTGGTCTACGATTAATTTTCACTAGGTAAAGGCGTGGCCGTAATGGGGAAATAACTGGATAAAACAAAACACCAGGAGAAAGTCCTGGTTGCAAGACTACAAAATGTATTCAGTTTTTACTTCAGTTTTAACCTATAGACGAAATCCATGATATGTAAGTGTAAGTTGTTGAAACATGTGTTTCCTTGGTCTCTTGTGTCCAGATCTTTATCAGAATATTACTGGTTGACTTTTATTATTACATATAGAACAACAACAACTTAAATGGTTTTGGCCACCTGGTCAGAATAAACTCTTACCAATCACCATCAAGGGCGTTCTTCTCGAGAATGCATGGAAAAAGACCAAGAGGAAGACCCAGAAGAAGATGGATAGATGCAGTGACAGAGACATGCAACAACAAAGGAAAATCATTAATTCAGACAGTTCGAGCAGCGCAAGAACGACAAATGATATAACCACGACACCTTTTCGGTACTAGTGAGATAGACAGAGAAAGTGACCTTTATTGTGGAGATTACAGACTGCGTCATGTGTATAACGTGGTTGTTAACTTTTTCTGTCTCCAAGTTATTGTCATGCGATTAAAATCAATTATTCTGTTATTATCATGAAGTTCATAGTCCTTCGAGGCCGTTTTGACAACTTCTAGTTACTTGTGCGCTGTGTTTGTACATGTTGGTTAGATACTGCGTCATAGGTAAACTGAGGGTTGGACATAATACACATAACACTATTCATTTGAAATGTGAACAGCGATATCTTTGCTCTCATAGAATCGTGTTCTCTCCCTCTATCAAACATTGTCTCAGCCATAATCTCAATCAAGATCTTCAACTGGGAGATCGTTGGGGGGTGGGGAGGGGGGGTACGTGTTCTAGATAGCTTTCTAAGGTTCATTTCACATATTGTTCTTTGTGCTGAGACAAATGTTGGTCTTTCTCGTCCCTTTTCTTTTCTGTTTATAGTTGATAGTGTTTGTTGTAGAATGTTGTATATAGATAAAACAGTTATAGCTCCTGCCTTGTAAAATGTTGTATATAGATAATACAGTTATAGCTCCTGCCTTGTAAAATGTTGTATATAGATAATACAGTTATAGCTCCTGCCTTGTAAAATGTTGTATATAGATAATACAGTTATAGCTCCTGCCTTGTCAAATGTTGATTGCAGCTAATCGCGTACCATGTTAACGCCGTTTGTTATTTTGTTTTACCTTATATAAAACTTAGAACTGGTGGTACTTCTCCTTTCTATTTTCTTCATTTCTTTTTTGTCTCTCGGTAGCTCCGAAGGCATTTAATTTTAGTTTCTGTGATCGTTCGCTTCTATTGTTTTGTTAACGTTCAAACCTAGTAATGCAGCGCACAAATTATTGGTTCTTTCCTTATTCATTGTCGCAAATTTTGTTTTCCATTTTTATTTATGTCTCTAAACATATTTATATGCACATATGCCAGCGGCGTATATTCAGAGGAGGCAACGGATGCCACGACTCCACTAATATTTTATCATAATACATAACATATTCACATTCCAGCTCAATGAGTTAAATGTTAGTGTATAACCAGCCACCGTATTCCCCAGTATAAACGTAATTTAACTCAAATACCTCAAAGCCGTTACAAATAAATAAGTCTCAATGTTTATGGAGTTCAAACCTTCTACATGAGAAGAACGGCATCCATCGACCTTGCTGTGTATATGAGAACTAGGTAGGCCATTTCAACAATTACCTCCCTGTTTCCATGGCAATAAAAGAACGACAAATCAGATGAGGTTCAATCTTTTATTGAAACATTAGAAGTAGTGCCGGTGGCAAGTCGAATTTATGAAGTGATAACTGTAAGAATCACTGCGCAGTGTCTTTGAGGACCAAAAAACTTGAACAAAACTGTAAGAGAATTTGATTAACAGCAAAACCATGCTTCTATTTCTGAGCTATCACGGCCATATCAACGTCAGACGTGTCGAATTTCAATTCAACGCGTCCAGAAAAACGTCGAGAATATCAGCCCCTGTTCATTGTGTGGACTGACTGCCTGTCAGTAACGATAACTCTACCGTTCTTCCAGTCTTCATAATCTAAAGCTGATAATCACCAGTAATCTCGACCAGCATTGTTTCCCCTTGTTCACCACTGGACGTAAGATGGCCTCTAGATGCCAAAACAGGGTCGCAGTAATAAACAGAACAAATGGATGAACAAGAAAAGACAAGATGAATAAAATCACGAACTAACGTGATCATGTCAAAATACTGAATCGAAAACAGCCACGTCTACCCACACTGACCAGCTAAACTATGGTTCCGGAATTTCAATCAATTTCTATCTGGACAAGCAGTGTTGGGGTCAAGAAATTCCCAACCGCCTCTGGACATTTGCCAATAAATCTAATAACTGACCAGTATAAGAAAAGAATTTTCCATTATGAATTTCATGCAGGCTC
The DNA here is from genome assembly GCA_032433765.1 of Megaustenia siamemsis. Lineage (NCBI taxonomy): Eukaryota > Metazoa > Mollusca > Gastropoda > Stylommatophora > Ariophantidae > Megaustenia > Megaustenia siamemsis. The sequence goes on from JAVIAB010000139.1 coordinate 23,395,854, forward strand.
GAACAAAAGTTGGTCCGACCAGGGATGGGCTATGATTTCTTCATCTGGCCATGCACGAGGAAGACAAAGCTTGCGTGGATGCAATTTTAAGTTGGTCACCAATCTGACGTGCTCATACTCATGTCATCCCAAGTTTCATTTCCTGTGAGAACATTTTCTCCAATCCCGGCTGTCAAATTCGATTTTCAAAACGTAAAAATCAATTCTCAGGGAACTGAAGAGAGCTAGCCCGGAGGCCTGAGACTTGTTTCACTGACCCGTGGCTGGACACTAGACACTGTCCACTACTAGGACTTTGTATAATATATCGATTTTCCCTCAAAGCAGTAATAAAATCTCACATCACAATGAGGTGGAGTGAATAGCTGGTTACAAGTGGAAAATAGAATATCCACCGAAGCCCTCTTTAGTTTTTTAGGATCTATATGACGGTAGGAGTATATTTTTTAAAGATAAGAAAAATAGAAAGAAAAAATAGTTCAGACACACAGCTTCTTATAAGTCACCCTTATTATCGTTGTCTCCTTCTTCGCAAGTGTTTATGTTGTGTTGAATGCGTTGTATTGTGTTTGGCAACTTGTGCTTGCTTGATCTTTGGCATGCATTATTCAGGGATGTTTCCCTAGCCTTCATTTTTTTTTCCATTTAACCTCTTGCAAGGCAGCAGTTGCTCATGTAGTCAGTGTTGACTCTTCTATGAATAATGTTCTGATAAAGTTAAATATCAAGAACATTATCGTCATTTAGTGATAAATAAACAATAATAAATATTGGTTGTTTTAACATTGCGCCAATTCACTCAAAGAACTTTTTTTTAATTTGCGTTCGCCTGCTTTTTACCTCTGACTAAGTTCCTAGAGACTAGGAACAAAATTTCGCGTGTTGATCCGGTTTTCCCTGGCAGCCGTGTGCACAGGGGTCCCTCGCCGCACAGGACGATACCTCTGTCTTTGGAGGTGTTTAAGAAATGAATGTTGCATTTAGCCGAACTAACCTTAGTTAATTCTTATAAACTAAAGACTTTGATAAACGAAAACAAGAGTCTTCCGAGAACCTCATAAGAAGAAGGCGTGATAGACGTATAAAGAACGACTTCTTATAGGTCTTCAATCATTTCATGTTGGGAAACAATGTCTACCAGCCAAGAAGCATCTATTAGACGTTTTTGCATATTACAATACAAGTTAGATATACTGGTAGTGACAGAGGCTACAAAGTTGAATAAATTGTAGTGACAGAGGCTACAAAGTCGAATAAATGGTAGTGACAGAGGCTACAAAGTCGAATAAATGGTAGTGACAGAGACTACAAAGTTGAATAAATAGTAGTGACAGCGGCTACAAAGTCGAATAAATGGTAGTGACAGAGGCTACAAAGTCGAATAAATGGTAGTGACAGAGGCTACAAAGTCGAATAAATGGTAGTGACAGAGGCTGCAAAGTTGAATAATTGGTAGTGACAGAGACTACAAAGTTGAATAAATAGTAGTGACAGGCTACAAAGTCGAATAAATGGTAGTGACAGAGGCTGCAAAGTTGAATAATTGGTAGTGACCGAGACTACAAAGTTGAATAAATAGTAGTGACAGAGGCTACAAAGTTGAATAATTGGTACTGACAGAGGCTACAAAGTTGAATAAATGGTAGTGACAGCCTACAAAGTTGAATAAATGGTAGTGACAGGCTACAAAGTCGAATAAATGATAGCGACAGGCTACAAAGTCGAATAAATGGTAGTGACAGGCTACAAATCGAATAAATGGTAGTGACAGCCTACAAAGTTGAATAAATGGTAGTGACAGGCTACAAAGTCGAATAAATGGTAGTGACAGGCTACAAAGTTGAATAAATGGTAGTGACAGGCTACAAAGACGAATAAATGGTAGTGACAGGCTACAAAGACGAATAAATGGTAGTGACAGGCTACAAAGTCGAATAAATGGTAGTGACAGGCTACAAAGTTGAATAAATGGTAGTGACAGGCTACAAAGTCGAATAAATGGTAGTGACAGGCTACAAAGTTGAATAAATGGTAGTGACAGGCTACAAAGTCGAATAAATGGTAGTGACAGCCTACAAAGTTGAATAAATGGTAGTGACAGGCTACAAAGTTGAATAAATGGTAGTGACCGGCTACAAAGTCGAATAAATGATAGCGACAGGCTACAAAGTCGAATAAATGGTAGTGACAGATTGCAAAGTCGAATAAATGGTAGTGACAGCCTAAAAAATCGAATAAATGGTAGTGACAGCCTACAAAATCGAATAAATGGTAGTAACAGCCTACAAAGTTAAATAAATGGTAGTAACAGCCTACAAAGTTGAATAAATGCTAGTAACAGCCTATGAAGTTGAATAAATTGTAGTAACAGCTTACAAAGTTGAATAAATGGTAGTAACAGTCTTTAAAGTTGAATAAATGGTAATGACAGCCTACAGGGTCGAATAAATGGTAGTAACATCCTACAAAGTCGAATAAATGGTAGTAACAGTTTACAATGTCGAATAAATGGTAGTAACAGTCTACAAAGTCGAATAAATGGTAGCTATATCCTACAAGAGCCGCGATAGCTCAGTGGTTATTGAACTGGACTACAAAGGACAAGGGGTAGGGTTCGATCCCAACCAACGGCTTCCGCTTTCACCCAGCCTTAAGTGGGTACCGGATTTTTTTCTGGAAAGTAAAGCAGCACGGGCGTAATACCGACCACATTACCCCAAAAATCATGTGCTGAAGGTCTGTAAAATATAGGGTCACTAACACCATATTTCCCTATACGAAACTTGGCGTGACGGGGGTACTTTACTTTACTTTTTTTTTATATCCTACAAGGTCGAATATATGATAGTGACTGCCTACAAAGTCGAATAAATGATAGTGACAAGTGAATGGGCTTTTTGGCCTCAACATAGTTACGAAAACAAATGTTTTAGGTTTGAAAGACGTTAATATATGCTCTTGCTCTAAGCTGCGTCGTAATGCAAAATGAAAGAAAAAAAGGGATGGGGGGTAAAAATAAGAGAGGAAAAAAGCACACCTTTACCAAGAGGAAAAGACAAAGACATTAAATTTCTACAATTATTTTGTGAACAATGCCTCATGGTTTATTAGTTTGCTGATAGAAATTTCAGTTCTTGTGTTTTGTTTTTTTTTTAAACGTAATTTTACCTTTTGGCATTGTCTACCGCTTGTTAATTTTCTATTTGTTTTATGTTGTCGAACACATTGTCTCGTAAAGCCATCACAAGAACAGAGTTGATGCCTTGCGTGCACATACTTTTGTATGATAAATGCTCTGTTAACAAGCGGACTGTGTGTTGAGGAAATACAATAATAGCTTTACGACACAAGAAGGTACGGTAACAGGCGCTAATGTTGAATTTATCACAAAAGGCATTCGATAATTTTACGAGAGTGTTTGGAAAATAGGAATGTAAGATTGCATAGTGATGAATTGCTTGTTTGTTGATAAAGATGTGCAGACAACGACAAGGGTGAACGATTCTGGAGAGGGTAATAGATAGGATACGATTTCACCGCCCAACGTTGAAAGAAGAACGAGGGCCAAAAAAGGTTGAAAGATCTTTAATCTTTGAAGTTAGCTGCCACAGGGTGACTAATAGCTCACAAGGTCATGTAACATACTGTTAAAAAAAAAAAAAGCTAAAATAAAAACAGAAGAGGCTTCAGGTCATATATATATATATATATATATATATATATATATATATATATGTGTGTGCGCGTGCGTGTGTGTGTGTGTGTGTTTATTTATTTATTTACATAATATGGATAATTACATTTCCAAACAATCATCATCATCATATGTCATACCGGTTTGCGTAGGCGATCATGTCCTTCCACAATCTTCTATCTACAGTGCATCGTATCAGTGCTGTTGTTGACTGTTTGCCATGCCATGACACCAAACTATTTAGTATTTTCTCTCCTTGTTGTCCGTGATCTCTCTTTCCTTTTATTTTCCCAGTTGTTACCAAGTATTCCAACTTTCCTCTTCTCATGATGTACCCGAAAAATGTTGATTGTTTCTTTCTGATGTTTTTTTAGGAGCTCCCTTTTTGTGTTGGCCTCTATGAGAATTTCATCATTGGTCTTTTTAGCTGTCCAGGGAACTTTCAACATTTTTCTGAGAAATCTCATCTCTGTGGCCTCTCATCGTTTTTTTTCATTTGTTTGTCCACTGTCCATGATTCGCTTCCATATGTCAGAATTGTTTCAATCTAACAATGATGAACTATCTTTCTCACTTCTATTGACATAGATTTGTTGCATTATAGCTCGTTTCAAAACATATGCCCAACTTCAAAACGCTATTACTCTCTAACCGTTTGTTAAATACTTTTGAAATTTTCCAAATGTTATTAGAATGCAAAAGACCCTTTAAATGTATATTTAACAAATATCTTGCAGCTGCAGTTTTCTTAAAGCGGCGATATTTCTTTGATGTTTGTCAAAATTGTAAATTGTGAAGCCCTAAAGAATAGAAATTACCGTAGTTGCTGGTCTACGATTAATTTTCACTAGGTAAATGGGGAAATAACTGGATAAAACAAAACACCAGGAGAATTATTGTCTGCTCAGTTCGAGGACGGACGATAATAATATCAAGGTATACCTGTATGTCCAATTTTCATAGTTGTGTGGTCCTGAAAAGGACCGTTTGTTGAAATAATTTAAGGTAATATAGGGGCCAACATTGTGGGGGCTATATACTTTCATTCTGAATCAGACGAGTCTAACAGATTAATAACTGTTTGGGGTTGAACATTCCACAAACCATCATTTTTCCAAATATTCCTCTTCCTGTTTTAAGACGTGGTCTTCACATTTAGCCCAATAATCTTTGTCTATATTTAATAAAGCGAGATTAGCAAGAGTCTTTACATCGCATATTTTGAATGTTGTATTTTCATCTGCCACTTGTCCTTTTAATTTTGCCCAGATTAGTTCTATTGGATTTAAATGAGCATGGTAAGGTGGCAGCCTCAAACTTATATGACCGTGCTCTTGGATAATCTTATCTATTTGAAAAATCTTTGTCCTCTGTTTTTGCTTTACTAGAGAAAGTAATTCAGGTTTTAAGTACATGTTATTAAATTGTATGTGCTCCTTTGTGAGCCATATCTTAATAGCATCTTTTGTACTGGATGACGTCGGCACTTTATCTTCAAGTGCAACAATGTTGTGGTACGCTGCATTGTCCATTATTAGGCAAGATGGTCGATCTAGTGCTGGGAGAACAGAATTTTCAATCCAATGTCTAAATATGTGACCATTCATCTCAGAGTGATAATCCCGATTGTCTATGGATTTTGAAAGAAAAAGGAGCTCTGCATTCTGTATTAGTCCATGTTGTCGACTACCTGCATGAGCAATTATCAAGCGCTGTCCTTTGCTGCTAGGTATTAATCTCTTAATCTTTCCATCTGATGACTGCCATTCCCTTTGGTTAGTGTGGTGAGCATTGATCCATGTTTCATCCAAGTACACAATATCATAACTTTGCTTGCGCACCTCTTTTACTTCACGTAAGTACTTGCTTCTCATGACTACTATATGTGGCTTCTCACAGATGATGTTTCGTCCATTGGAATACTTTCTGAATGTAAAGCCTGCAGCTCTCACATTCCTCCATAATGTAAACTTTGATATTTCAATACTGTTGTTCTTTTTCAGCGATACTTTTAATTTTCTTATTGTAACAGTTTCATTCATACCCAACATTTTGCGAATTTCACTTCTAATAAGTTCACTGTCGAAATTATCCAACATTTTTGCTCTTCCTTGTGATTTTGTATATTTTGAACATTGACGGTCACGTGCTTGAATCCAGCGATTAAATGACGGTTTAGATAAATCCAAAATGTGTCTTGTCCTATTCTCAGGGTTTTCTAAAGAATGAAATAATCTTCCTCGTTTAGCCTCTTTGCAAAAATAGTCATACATTTTTATTGCGATGTTTTGTAAACTGCAGAATTTCATTTTAAGACTCATGATAAATGTTATTGTTCCACGTTACGCCGCTGAATTAACGGAAATGGAACACACAATGCCTCGTGTTTACTACAAGTGTCTAATTGTGTCAGACAATTCACGCGGAAAGCGTGAAAAATCGTAAATTTGAGCGTGTATAGATTTGTAATCGCTATTTTTAACTTAAATACTGTAAACACTAAGTTTTGACTACATCAATGGGTCGTTATAAATTTATATAAATCAAATAAGCAATAATAATAACCAAATGTTTGTTTTTAATGAAATTAATTCCCTGTTGGGTTCTAATCATTATAACTATACATGTAAATTTTGAAAAAAAATACAAAAAGCGGTTTAAAAGATATTAATTTTTAAAGTTGGGCACGACTTATGAAACAAGCTATAGATATTTTTCATTTTCTGAAATGCTATTTTGGCCTGAGCTAGTCTGCTTTTTATTTCTGTGGTGCATCTTCCATCTGATGTTGTTTTTGTGCCCAAGTATTTGAAACTTTGCACTTGTTTCAGATTTGTCCTGTTTATTTTTATGCTGCATGCTAGTGATGATTGTTTCTTCGATATGAACATTACTTCTGTTTTCTTACTAATCAGACTGAAACCTTTCTTCTTGTGTTCTTTTACTGTTATGTTTATCATTTCTTGTAATTCATTCTCTGTCTCTGCTATTAAGACTGTGTCATCCACATATCGCAAATTATTTATGTTTTGACCGTTCACGTCAATTCTTTTTTCTTTTTTCTCTACTATTGATCTTCCAAACACTAAGATTACAAAAATATTACAATTATAGCCTGCGTTATGGAGCTTACAATTGCTAATAGGAGAAAGAAGAATTGATGGTTAGAGAATTTGTGAGTAAAAACTGGAATTTAAAGAGTAAATAATTGTTCTAAAGAAGCAATGAGAATTGATGGAGAGGAAAGGTGAGAAGGGATGTGTGAATTTGTGTGTAGACATTCTCATTCCAAAAGTAAATAATTGTTCTAAAGAAGCAATGAGAATTGATGGAGAGGAAATGTGAGAAGGGATGTGTGAATTTGTGTGTAGACATTCTCATTCCAAGAGTAAATAATTGTCCTAAAGAAGCAATGAGAATTGATGGAGAGGAAATGTGAGAAGGGATGTGTGAATTTGTGTGTAGAAATTGTCATTCCAAAAGTAAATAATTGTCCTAAAGAAGCAAGTCGAATTTTAACCATCCAATATGTATTTCCCTCAACTGTTTCCAAATTGGTTCAGATAAAGGAGTTTATTTTGACTGTTGTTACCATAGAGCTAACTCCCATGGTAGTCCAGTATAGTGTCATGACAAATGTGAACCCTAAAAACCACTGCCATAAGTTAAACATTTAAAATTATAACGCAAAATATCTATAATGAACGACGCAAAAGTGTAGTTTTCATATAATTAAAATATCAGATGTAGATAAGGGTGATTATATTTGTAGTATAATTTACCATGCTATTACAATATTATTACAAAATAAACGTTGCTGCATTTTTAAATATGTAAATTAAATTAATTGGGTTCACAAACAATGAATAAGTCTATATATTTAACTAAATAAGTCTATATATTTAACTACATAAGTCTATATATTTAACTACATAAGTCTATATATTTGACTAAATAAGTCTATATATTTAACTACATAAGTCTATATATTTAACTACATAAGTCTATATATTTGACTAAATAAGTCTATATATTTAACTACATAAGTCTATACATTTAACTACATAAGTCTATATATTTGACTAAATAAGTCCATATATTTAACTACATAAGGCTATACATTTAACTAAATGTCGCTATATTATCTCGAACACTTAAATGTACAAAATGTGAGTAGACCTAATGCAGTAACATTTGTAAAATATAGGGTCAGTAACTGATGTTACTAGAATACAACACAGAGATCAAATAGTATTGATCCTAGAACTATGCCATCCAGAATTGCTTTCTATAAAACAGTTTGTCGTTTAACTTGACCACAATGTTTAATTTTACTTCCTCTTTATATTCTTTGTCAACAATTTCTCTAGAATTGTAAGTTCTTGCATAGTGTATTTGCTTGTTCCTCAGGAGCTACTGAGTTAGGAGCTCTGTGCACACCGTGAGCTGTGTATTTCATCCGTTTTGATCATATTCCGATATTCTAATTGTTTACGATGAATGCTGATATCGTGTGACAGGGAACAGCTGGCTGTGTTCACTTTCTGTGTGGTTTCGCCTTATGTCTTTTGGCGTGTGCTGAGACTGTTATGATGGGTACTACAGCTACCTTTCTTTGTTAGGGAGATGAGTTAATAATTCGGATGATTCCACTGGCACGAGGGGTTGAGCAATTATGGATTTTAATTCGTTTGCAGTGATACCGGGCCTTCCATAACCAAGTAACCAAGTAACCAAGTAACCAAATAACCAAATAACCAAGTAACCAAATAACCAAGTAACCAAATAACCAAATAACCAAGTAACCAAATAACCAAGTAACCAAATAACCAAGTAACCAAGTAACCAAATAACCAAATATACTTGTTGTTTTCTCTATCCATGGTATTCTGAGCATTCTTCTAAAACACTTGTATTCAACTAATTGATGAATTTTTTCAGGAAAAGCTATCGATTGCCTATGTTTCGCAGCCATATGTTGCTATGGGCAAAACACAGGCTATTAAAAACGAAAATTGTGTTACTATATCTGCTCCTTGCCATATGTTGTGCGGTTGTTTTAATTCATACATAGCTACAGTATGTTCAACTTTCTTTTGATATTCTTTCTATCGTGTGTTATCAATAATCCAAGATATTAAAACTGTCTGCTCTTTAAAATATTTCTCCTTTCATTAATATATCAGTTTTAATATTTGTTTAACTGTTGCAAAGAGGTTTTTTTTTTCACATCTGTTACAATTACACGGACTTGATGATGTTACAATTTCTTACTGTTGCTTTCTTTGAGTTGATAGGTGCAGTATCATCAGCGCATCGTATTTTTGTTTTTCGCGACCTCCATTCGTAAGAACGTCACATTGTTCATTATTGTTTACTACTCTGACATTTCTCATTATATTTCTGCATAATTTGAATAAATAAGTTGATAAGAGGCTCACCTGTGGTAACTCATAGTCATTTACTAAATCAGTAACATTTTTGTTAATCTTTCTTTATCATATGCACCGGTAACGGTTAAGACATCGTATCTAAAAATATTTTTCCGCATTACCTAGGTTGTCTGCAGTCTAATGCGTTTGTATAGTCAACAAAGAATGTGAACATATTTATTATAGAACATGTCATATTCTCTGCATTTTCGATCATGTTCCACATATTTATGTCATATTCTCTGCATTTTCGATCATGTTCCACATATTTATGTCATATTCTCTGCATTTTCGATCATGTTCCACATATTTATGTCATATTCTCTGCATTTTCGATCCTGTTCCACATATTTATGTCATATTTTCTGCATTTTCGAACATGTTCCTCATATTTATGTCATATTTTCTGCATTTTCGATCATGTTCCACATATTTATGATCTCTCGTTTCTCCGCCTCTCAGAAATCCAGACTGAATTATGTTGAATACCTCTTCAAGTTCTCACAAAAGCTGCTATGGAAACAACAAGTAAATTCACAAAAGAAATCTCTGTATTGAAATTATGTTGTCTACATCAGACATGGACAATATGAAAAGACACAAGTGTAGATTAGCAATCTTTCGAAATATAGATGCATAAGAAATGCCGTAAAAAAGGGGGAATAGAATAATCATGAAAAAAAAGAAAAATCGGAAAAGCAATTCTTTTCAATAATTATATTGAGCATAACATATTGTTAATACACCTGAACAGAACCAAACCAAATCGACCTGAGGAATTAGCATCCAACATGAAGATATCAGATGATAAGGCGAAAGAACAAACTAGAAAAAGGTGGACAGACGGATTCAGAGTAACTAAATATTTTTCTAAGATGGTTATCAACTATAAAACAAGAAATAACCAGAAAGCTGCATATACCTCCTCTCTTCAACACCTCCAAGTGCAAGCAATAGACCAGAATACGAAGTCATTGGTTTAAAAAAAAATTAAATTAAAAAAAAAAACTAGAGATAGATAAGTTTGTCTTTTCTCAAATTCAAGGGTCAATACGAGTGCAGGCTCTTATATCCAAGATGGTGTGTGTTGGGTTGTAATGACTTTCTTAAATTCATGCTTTTCAACAGGAGAAGGTGAAGCTTGTCCTGTCTAGAGGTACTGCATTACTACGTCTTCTATATCAGTAAATGCTGCCACTACAGAGTAGGCGATCCTTACCTCAGTAGGCCAGCCTGTTTTGATGCAGACTATTACAGGGATGTCGACTTGGAGGTAGAGGAAAGTTCTAGACAGCTCCAGAGACCTCGTTTCTACTATTGCACCGGAAATTGCAGGCGCTTCAGCTGTTGAGGAATGAATATTCAGCGAGCGCACTCCAGACGTAGCGAACATGGCTTTGATGTTCGTCTATCTTTTGAAAATTGGCACATTATATTTTGTTTCTGAACCTGGCGTGATAACGACCACATCATGTTTAAAACGTTACATTGATCCTTGAAAAATACGGACACCATCACCATATTCTGCAAACAACGTACGGCGTGATGACAGTCCATATTTACCTGTATTTGTTTTTTTTTTACTTTCAATAACCTGAAGTGAAACGCAACAGATTTGGAGAAATGGCTGTGTTCTCTGAGCCGTTCTTGGCCCCAAGGGGGATTAATGTAAATATTTAGTAGAACTGCGTTATTTAAAACAAAAGATACCTAGAAAAAAAAATAAAAGAACGTCATCATATAGCAAGCAACAGCTGCCGCTTTCAATATCCAAACGACCCACGCAAAGTGTTCAGCCGGTTGACACCCTTGTTGTTTAGAGGTCCAATATTTAACCACAAATTGTCGGTCCAACGCACTTTATGTCGTATGTGCTATCATTAAAGAGAAGATCTTATGCCCCTGCTATCGGCACACCTACAATTAAAAATAAAAGATTTCGAGATATGGTTTTATATATATATATATGTACATACATATCACCATCATCAAGTATCATGCCTGCTGGCGTAGGTGATAATGTTCCTCCACAACTTTCGATCTCGACAGTTATTTATCATTTCTATTGTTGACCTTCTGCCAAGCCATTCTCTTAAACTCTCTGGTATGTTTTCTCTTTGCTTCCCTCTATCTATTCGTCCCTCAATTTTCCCACTTGTTACAATATATTCCAGCTCTTCCCTTCTCATTACATGACACACATATTTATTTGTATGTGTGTGTGTGGGCGTGTGTGTATTATGTATTATATCATAGTTGTTTGTCAATGATACTTTAGTTGAGTTGCACATTTAAATCTTCCCAGGTAGATTAAATGTATATCTTGTATTATACGGACAAAGTGATTAGAAGAAAGTGTATTTACAAATGTACACACTTTTGTCTGTAAGATATTCATCTTGCCTTCCCTGATGCTCTCAGATTTGACGATCCTTGCTATGAACATCAACTAGTAAATTATAACTCACAAAAAAATATTGACTTTAGCTTTCAACTTTACACATGGTGTGTCTAGTGTCACAAATTGAAACCACTTCGATAAAATATCGTTTTATGAGAGTGAGAGGAATGTACTGGGCTCTGGACATCTTCAACCATAAACGCTGTAAAATGTCAAAAGTTGTAATTAAAATGTCACTTGAGATGAAAACAAACAGTTGCGATGCATATATATGTGTGTATGTGTGATATTTACATGTGTGTATGTGATATATATATATATATATATATATATATATGATATATATATATATATATATGATATATATGTATGTGTATGTGATATATATATATGTGTATGTGATATATATATGTGTGTTATGTTTGATATATTTAGTGTGTATGTGCTATATATATGTGTGTATGTGATATATATATATATATATACATATACATATACATGTGATATATGTATATGTATGTGATATATATATATATATATATAAACATATATATATATGTTTTTGTGGCATATGTATATGTATATGATATATGTATATATATATATATATATATATATATATATATATGTGTATGTGTGATATACATATATATGTGTGTATGTGTTATATGCATGTGTGTATATGATACATAAATGTGTGTATGCGATGCAAATAAATATGGGTGTGTATATGATATATAAATATGTGTGTATGTGATATATATATATTATATATATATATATATGTTATTATGTGATATATATATATGTATGTGGTATATATATATATATAAACATATGTGATATATATATATATATGTGTGTGTATGTGATATATATATGTATGTGATGTATATATGTGTGTATGTAATATATATATCATCATCATCGTCATTGAGTGCCGTCTCCACATCCAAGGTTGACTACCATGGATCGCCATTCGACTCTGTCTCTTGCTTTGATGGTGCATATTGTCATATGCTGACTTGTCCATCTTTTGATGTTACTCATCCATGTTAGTCTTGGTCTGCCTCTGCCTCTTTTACATTGTATATTCCCTTCCAATATTATTTTTATTAGGCTGCTGTGTCTTTTAACATGCACTAAAAATTTCATTTGTTTTGTTTTAATTGTGTTTAGTAGTTCTCTTTTCATTTTTAGTTGTTTTAAAACTGCATCGTTTGTTTTATTTTCTTTCTATCCAACTCTACCTATTCTTCCATAAATCCACATTTCAAAAGGCTTCAATATTTCTGTTCTGTTTTCTTGTCTAATGTCCATGTTTATGTACCATACAGGAATATTGGGAAGATGTAACATTTTGCTATTCTTAGTTTTATCCCTGGTGTTATTTGTTTTGATGTTAGTATATTTTTCATGGCATTAAAATTACTTTTTGCCACACCTATTCTTTTGTATATTACATTTGTACATTTTTCATCACTGGTATTAGTATATCCCGGGCAGTTGTAGCTCTGAACTGTCTCCAGATGTATTCCTTCAACATCTTCTTCCTCTTCTTTCCTTCCTCATCTGTCTTTCAGCGTCGAGGGGAGATATAATTTGCGGTCTTTTTCTCTTCTGTTCGCCTCTGCTGCTGTTATGTTTCCTAGTGCTTCTAATATTCCATCGATCCATCTTTTTCGTGGGCGACCCTTGGATCTGGTGTTCTCACAACATTTGCTGAAGACTCGTTGTGTTGTGTTTTGTTCTTTCTGCCTCGTCACTTGGCCAAACCATTTTATCTGTTGTTTCCTTATATATTTTATGGCGGGGGCTATTCCTAGCTTTTTTCTCAGTTCTTCATTTCTGATCTTATCTCTCAGACCGTTTCCTGTCATTCGTCTAACACATTTCATCTCAGTAGAGGTTATTTTTCTTATTTTTTTGCATCTAGGGTCCAGGTCTGGCATTGGTAGCACAACGTTGGGATGAAGATTGTATTGTAGAGAGCTCGTTTTGCCTCCAGAGTTATTTCCTTGTTGGACAATAGTGGTGATAACTGTCCAATAATTTGACAAGCTTTGTTGCATCTTGATTCTATCTCTGCTGTTTGAGAATTATCGTTTGTCATTAAATTTCCTAGGTATTTGAATTCCTCTACTTGTTTTAGTTGCCTGCCTTCAATAGTTATGTTGATGTTCTGTTTATTTTTGGCGACATTGATGACTTCTGTTTTGTTGATGTTGATTTTCATGTTGTATTGTATGTCTGAGCTGTTGAGTTTGTTTAAGTGTTCTTGTAGGTGTTCTATTGTTTCATGTATTAGTGCCTGATCGTCAGCAAATAAAAGTTCCTTGATCTCCTCTGTCTCTGATGGGTTGGCTAACTTGCATATGTAGTCCATGTATATAATAAACCTTAGGGGGGGGGTATAGTACGCACCCCTGTCTTACACCGGATCTAACTTCGAGATGATCTGTGTAGCCTGCTGCTGTTCTGACCCTGCAACTGCTGTTGATGTAGAGACTTTTAATTAGGTTGGTTAGATGTTGGCTTACTCCGTATGTTGATAGTATCTCCCAAAGTTGTTCTCTGTTTACTCTGTCGAATGCTTTTTCTGGTCAATGAAAGCTATGTATAAATTTTGATTGTGTTCTCTCGTTTTTTTTTTCTGCAAGCTGTTTTAATGTGAATGGAGCGTCAGCATATCCTCTGTTTTTTTTTTTCGGAACCCCATTTGAGAATCGTTTAACTGTTGTTCTATTATTGGTCTCAGCCTTTTTTCCATTTTTATTGGCGTATAGCTTTCCTACATAGCTGAGAAGAGATATACCTCTATATTGATTGCAGTCTCTTTTGCTAACTTTCTTTTTCCATATTGGTACGATGATTGCCTGTTGCCAGTCTTCTGGGGCTTGTTATTGGTGCCATGCTGCATTAAATATTATGTGCAGCCATGTCACTCCTGTTTCTCCAACTGCTGCTATTATTTCTATTGCTATGTTATCTATCCCCGGGTTTATTTCTTGGTGCATATTTGATTACTTCTTCGATTTCCTCTTTCATGATGTTGGGTTCAGTATTTGTGAGTTCTAGCGTGTTTTTGTTGTCTTATTGGTAGTTGTTATGTTTAACAGGTCTTCAAAATATTCTCTCCATCTCTCTTGCATGTGTTGGTTATTTAATATTGGCTCTCCGTCTTTGTCATTTATCAGCTCAGTAGGATCATGGTTTTCTTTCTTCGCTCTTTGGCTTGTACTGCTTTGTAGAAATCTCATGTGGCTGTCTGGAAGTCCCTGCTCATGTTTTGTCCGAATTCTGTCCAATTCTTTTGCATAGCTTCTCTGATCGAAATTTTAACACTTTTTCGAACTAAGACATATTTTTTCATATTTTTCTTGGTTCTTGTTCTTCTTCCAATTTGTAAACAGTTTCTTCTTTTCTTTAATTGCTTCTCTAATTGTTTCGTTTCACCACAGGGTGCTCTTTTTCCCTTCTTTTGTCATTAGCTTCGTTCCACAAACTGTTTTAGAAATGTTAGTTAACATTCCTTCAACTTTGATATTTAATTGTAGGTCTTGAGTATTTTCATTGTTTATGATCATAGTTTTAGTCTTTTTGATATTCATACCTTGTCCAAGGGACAACACACGTAATCAAATTGATTATACGATGATAAGCAATAGATTTAGAAATAGTCTAGTGTGTGTGAAAACTAGACCAGGGGCAGATTGCAATAGTGATCATGTACCAGTTGTGGGAAAGCTTAGAGTAAAATTAAAAACAACAAAACGAGCCTCAGTTAACATCAAGTTAAATTTAGATTTACTAAAATCAGACAAGAAGCTGCAAGACAAATATAAAATCACAATTCAGAACCCGTACAATGCAATAGAGAAGATACAAAGCATTGATGAACAGTGGGAAATGCTAAAAGAATCAATGCA
This sequence comes from Megaustenia siamemsis, assembly GCA_032433765.1. Classification (NCBI taxonomy): domain Eukaryota; kingdom Metazoa; phylum Mollusca; class Gastropoda; order Stylommatophora; family Ariophantidae; genus Megaustenia; species Megaustenia siamemsis. The sequence continues at coordinate 23,411,310 of JAVIAB010000139.1, forward strand.
ACAAACATCAAAAGAGTTCATACCACCAGCGAGGACAAATTCAAGAAAGAAATGGATGACATACGACATTTTGCAGCTAATGGATACAAGAAGAAGAAATAAAGAAAATAAAGATGAGTATAAGAGATTATATAAATAAATTGTAGTAAAATGCAATGAAGCAAAATAAGCATGGCTAAAAGAGAGATTCAAAGAGATTGAAATGCAACAAAAAAGAGATGCTAAAGCTATATACAAACAAATAGAGGAATTAACAGGAAGAAGGTCTAAGATCAAGGGAATGAGAACTGTTGATTGATCAAGAAAGCATAAGGGAACGATGGACAGAATACATTAAAGATCTTTATAATGATGAACGAACGGAAGTAAATATTAAGGATAATGGAGAAGGACCAGAAATACTCAGAGAAGAAGTGGAAGATGCCTTGTGCAATATGAAAGCAGGCAAAGCTACTGGGCCAGATAATGTAACTAAAGAAGAGATTGAAGCCATGGGTGATTTTGGAATAGAAATAATAACAAAAAATATTGAATGATATCTACAACAGCGGATAACCAGACGACATGCTCAAATCAATATTCATAGCCCTATCAAAGAAATCGGGTGCGATTGAATGCGATGATCATCGCACAATAAGCCTTATGAGTTCTATGACTAAGATATTACTAAGAATCATCATGCGAAGAGTGCGAAACAAAATCAGTCCAGAAATTAGCGATGAACATTGTAGTTTTGTTAGAGATAATGGAACAAGCAATGCCATTTATGTCATAAGATCTTTAGTAGAAAGAGCCATAGATCTGAAAACAGATCTATACCTATGTTTCATAGATTACACCAAGGCATTTGACAAAGTAAAATACCAAGAAATAATCACAATTTTAGAAAGCATAAACAAAGACAGCAAAGATGTAAGAATAATCAAGAACATGTACTGGCAACAAACAACGGCCATGAGAACTGGAAACCAATTGGGAATGTTTCAACAAATAAAACAGGGTGTTAGACAAGGTTTACGCACATTTTGGCACGTTTCTCTACGTTCACGACAGCCGCACTTGCTTGCTATTTTCTTTTGTTTTGACAGGATAGTTAATTTTGTTTTCTTTAACACATTTCGATCGTTTTTGTTTTGGTTGTTTCGTTATTAGTTTTGTGTGTGTGTTTTTTTTTGTTCCTGATGAAGGCCTATTGGGCCGAAACGTTGTTTAGTCTGTGTCGTCCACTTATCACGTAAAGTTTCTTACATACCATTTTTTTTATTTTTTAATTTTTCCTCACATTCAGCTTTACTGCAGCTTCGCATTTGTATGCCTTAACCCTTTGTTAGACAAGTTTTTGTGCTGTTACCAGGTTTGTTTAATATTTATAGTCAGAATATGTTAAGTTCCATAAGGGACATGCCTGGAATAACAATTGGAGGTCATAATATAAATAATCTAAGGCATGCTGATGATACAGTCATAATCGCTAAGAGTGAAAATCAGTTACAAGAAATGTTGGACATTATAGTGAAAGAAAGCAAAAATAAAGGACTCAGCCTTAATAGCAAAAAGACAGAGGTAATGGTAACAACAAAGAAAAAAACATCACTTCAGTGCAAAATAAAGACAAGTGGAACAATATTAAAACAGGTAAATGAATTTAAATATTTGGGAACTTTATTAACCTCAGCCGGAAGATGTACAAAAGAGGTGAGATGCAGAATGGCTCAGGCAAAAGCAGCTTTCCAAAAAATGAGGAAGGTAATATGGAATCCATTTTGACAATAGAAAAAAGAAAAAGAGTTCTTAAATGTTATGTCCAGTCTTAACATATGGATACGAATCATAGAAAATAGGACAACAGACAAGAAAATCACTGGAGTCTGCAGAAATGTGGTTTTACAGAAGAATGTTGAGAGTACCATGGACCGCTAAGAAGATTAATGAAAATGTTCTGAGAGAGGTCAAAGCAAAATCTGTCTTTTATCATTATGTAATCCATTTGATTATTATAGTAGAAAAAGCAATTATAGGAAATCATGGTTTAGGAAAAAGAAATGACAGAGGAGAAAGATTAATACAATTCTGTGAAGAAAACAGGCTGATAATATGTAACACCTACTTTGAGCAAGAAAAAAGGAAACTATACACATGGAAAAGCCCTGAAGATAGGAAGAGGAATCAAATAGATTACATAATGATAAAAGAAAGGTTCCGTAACAGCGTAAAGAAAGCCAAAACCTACCCAGGAGCAGATATTAATTCTGATCACAATCCTGTAATGATTAAAATGAAAATCAAACTAAAGAGAAACAAGCAAAAATCTAATTCATCAACAAATCAACTCGATATAACAGCTTTAAATCAAAAGATATTAAAGGAGGAAGGAATTGAACAATACAGAAGAGAAAATCCTGATGAAAAAGTAACAACCAAATGGCAATGCATAAAGAACAGCATACAAAAAGCCTGCGACACCTTACCCAAAAGAGAAAAGAACAAAAACAAAATGGATAACTAATACCATCTTAGAAAAAATGGAAGAAAGGAGACAAAGCGAAGAACACTGCCCAATACAATAAAATAGATAATGAGATACGCAAAATGTGCAAAAAGGAAAAAGAAGACTGGCTCAGCCAAAAATGTATAGAAATAGAAACTATGGAAAGCAAACAAGACCTAAGAGGAATGCACACAGAAATAAAGAGAATGACTAATAAAAATAAAAAAGCCACAGAAGGTGGATGCATTGCAGACAAAAAAGGAAAAATGCTAACAGACAATAAGGATATCATAGATAGATGGCAGGAATATATAACAGAACTATTTCATGATCAAAGGGACAAGAAACCAGTTATAAAATGTACATCAGGCTATAAAATCATAAAATCTGAGGAGGAAAAAGCTATAAAAACAATGAAAAGGGGAAAAGCAGCAGGACCTGAAAGCATACAGATAGAAATGATACAGGCACTTGAAGATTTTGGCATTGAAGTGATTACAGACATATGCAACGACATATACCACACAGGATACATACCAAATGAACTAAAAACATCAACTTTCATTGCATTGTCTTAAAAGAATGGTGCAGTTGAATGCAGTGACTTTAGAACAATAAGCCTAATGAGCCATGTTACAAAAATCTTGCTAAAAGTTATACAAGGAAGGATTCAGAATAAAATCAATACTGAATTAGATGAGCAGCAATTTCGATTTAGGAAAAATAGCGGGACAAAAGAAGCCATATTCTGCATGAGAACATTAATCGAAAAATACACAGAAGTAAACAAACCAATATATGCCTGCTTCATAGACTACACCAAAGCTTTTGATAGAGTACACCACAAACAACTTATAGAATGCCTAAAAGAGATACATCTAGATGACATTGATATACGACTAATATGCAATCTATACTGGGAGCAAACAGCAATAATAAAATATAACAAAGAGTTCTCTACACCCATTGATATAAAAAGAGGAGTAAGACAAGGATGCATCCTATCACCAAGCTTGTTCAATCTATACACTGAGCAAATCTTTAAAAACATCATAGAGATGCCAGGCCTACAAATTAATGGAAAGATAATCAATAACCTAAGATATGCTGACGATACTGTACTACTAGCAGAAAATCCTAAAGACCTACAACAATTACTTAATGAAATAAACACGACAAGCAAAAAATATGGACTAGATATGAATATCAAAAAGACTAAAACTATGATCATAAACAAAGAAAATACTCAAAACCCACAATTGGATATATCAAAATTGAAGGAATAGACCTTGAGACAGTTCAGAACTATAACTACCTTGGACATACTATAACCAGTGATGGAAAATGTACAACTGAAATAAACAAAAGAGTAGGAATGGCAAAAAGTAATTTTAATGCCATGAAGGACATACTAACATCAAAACAAATAACACCAGAGCTAAAACTAAGAATAGCAAAATGTTACATCTTCTCAATATTACTATATGGTGCTGAAACATGGACATTAGACAAGAAAACAGAACAGAGAATTGAAGCCTTTTAAATGTGGATATATAGAAGAATAGGTAGAATTGGATGGAAGGAAAAAAAAAACAAACGATGAAGTCTTAAAACAACTAAAAATGAAAAGAGAACTTCTGAACACAATTAGAACAAGATAAATGCGATTCTTGGGCCATGTTAAAAGACACAACAGCCTACTGAAAGTAATCCTGGAGGGGAAAATACAAGGTAAAAGAGGCAGAGGCAGACCAAGATTAACATTGACGAGCAACATCAAAAGATAGACAAATCAACCGATGACAACCTGCACCTTCAAAGCAAGAGATAGAGCAGAATGGCGCTCCATGGTAGCCAACCTTCGTTGCGGAGACGGCACTCAATGATGATGGTGATGAATCTATTTGATTCCTCTTTCTATCTCCAGGGCTTTTCCATGTGTATAATTTCCTTTTCTCTTGCTCAAAGTAGGTGTTACATATTATCAGTCTGTTTTCTTCAGAAAATTGAATGAATCTCCTCTGCTATTCCTTTTTCCTAAACCATGATTTCCTATAATGGTCTTATATCTACCTTTCCTACTTTTACGTTCATATCACCCATTACAATCAAGATGTCTGAAGATTTCACTTGCTTCATAACGTTATTTAGATCTTCATAGTATGCCTTTATTTGTTCATCTGTGTAGTCTGTATTATTGCTATGTCAAATTGTTTTGCCTTCATTTTTAATAATATAATCCTATAATTGTATGTCCAGATGTCCAGTAGGTATTTATATATGTTTGTAGTTCTCGTTTTATTATAATGCCTACTCCTCTGGAGTTGTGTTACCTGAATATATAAGTGTATATTCTTAGTCTTGTGTGTATTCACTTTCTTTCCATCTTGTTTCTGAAATGTCTAAATTATCTGTTTAATCGTTCTCCTTCTACCATAAGATTTTCTAATTTTCCTTGTTGGTATAAGATCATAACATTCTATGTAGTTATTTTTAGCCCGCTCTTATGACAAAAGTTAGAATTTCTCTCCTTGGCTTTCTTTGAAATGTTACGTGATGAAGCTCCAATCTCTTTCATGGTGGTCTGCCATATTCGTCTTTCCTTATCTGAATATGCCTCATGTGTACCACACACTTTGCTGTTTTCGCTTTCTGGGCCGTTGATCATTTATGATTCTTCCGCCCCATCCACGGTCACATACTTTTCACATTCGGGTTGAACATACCCGGCCGGTGCCATTGTTGTCGAAAACTATGTGTTTGCCTGTCGAACCGCGAACACACGACACAAAGAAGACTAAATCATATTCATATACTCATAGATGGGAGACTAGCACCTAGTGGTAGGAGAATAGCACGGCGAGATTGGAGAATAGCACTTACAGATGGGAGACTAGCACCTAGAGGTAGGAGAATAGCACCAACAGATGGGAGACTAGCACCTAGAGGTAGGAGAATAGCACCAACAGATGGGAGACTAGCACCTAGAGTAGGAGAATAGCACGGCGAGATTGGAGAATAGCACCAACAGATGGGAGACTAGCACAGAGAGTTGGGAGAATAGCACCGATAGATAAGTTGAGCCAACATTGAAACTGAAATAAACGAGAAAGAGAGAGAGAGAGAGACAAAGAGAGACAAAGAGAGACAAAGAGAGGGATAACATAACGCTCGATAATTTTTTTTTTTACTATTAAATAGACCTAAAGATGGACATTTATGTAGCACACAATTTTTATGAAACAAGGGTGTCTATGTGAATTAAATTCATGATTTAAAAAAAAAACATATAACTCGATTTGTCAAATATGCAGATTAGCATTTTCTTGATACTCTGAGAAATCGCGAACATCATCTCCTGTCACGTGGTGAGATATTTATACTGAAGGGCATTGAATGCGCACGAACTTGGCAATCCAATAATTTCTTGTTTCCTATTTAAAACTCTGGTCACGACGATTTTGAAAGGGAAAAAAATTCCGGCGATTAACTTTGCAGACCCAAGGAAGGTGAAAGTAACGATGAAGTTCACTGGATCCTCACTTACATATGTTGTAGTTAAGTGATATAAAGGTAGTGCATGCGACGATATGGTCCACTAGTCAATGCTGAAGGAGAGCACACTCCGCCCTCATTTAGTGGACACTGAAACTGGAAACTAGTTGTGGTCAGGAAGTAGGGATCGAAAATGGAAGGCAAACCAAGCCACATGAACACGACGAAATCATACAAATAGGGCCGTAATTATCGCAGCTGGGAAGCCGCGATAGCTCAGTGGTTAGTGAACTGGATTACAAAGGACCAGAGGTCACGTTCGATCCTGATCAACGGCTTCCAGGTTCACCCAGCCTAAAATGGGTGCCGGAATTTTTTCTGGGAAATTAAAGCGGCACGGGCGTAATACCGACCACATTACCCCAAAAATCATGTGCTGAAGGTCTGTAAAAGTTATGGTCACCAACATCATATTCCCTATACGCCACTTGACGGGACGGGGGCACGTTACTTTTTTTTCTTCATATTGCAACTGACGCAGTTTAATGGAAGATCAAAGAAAAAGAGCAGTAGAAACGTTTCAGCCACTACAACATTGACTGTCATAGGACAACGATAACCATTTGTTTAGGTCACTTGGTAGTGTTCATGTTATGCAAATGCTGGACGTGAATTGTTGGGATATCTACCCACTTGGATTGCCATTAAAGTCTCAGACTATACTAACAGCTTATTAGATCGTGAGATTTTAATAAAAATAACGCTATAGAACGTGTACACACGACCTGGCTTGTACGCAACTTGGCGTCCGGATTGAGCAAACGTCCTCTGTTCCCTTAGCTGCACATCACTCCCCCACACTCCCCTCCTTTCCCCAATCAATAACCCCAGAAACTAGATACATGTCAAGATTATGTGATTGCTTTTTTGATTTAAACGCCAACACTCCACTTCAACAGTGAGTGAATAATACACACAAAATATGTATTTCAGTTTGTATTTATTTTTATTTAAATTCAAAATCATTTATCTTAGACGGTGTTAATTTACACTAGGACTATTGCAATCTCTAACACGACAAAACAGAAAGATCTTAGTACAGAGCACAGACTTCGTTGTTCCGGCAATGTCTCCAATCATTTACATGCCTTCAAAAGATCACAGATACAAATGACACAATATAATATTCAAGTAGAAACCTTGGAAGAAGAAGTAAAACAATCAAACTAAGATAACATGAACATGATAGTAGTTTTGTTAAATTAATATTATTAAAGCTGAGAGAAAACAACATTCACAGCAAACACATAGTTGGTCTGTGACTTTCAGCAAGTGATGAAGTGTATGCACATAGTTGGTCTGTGACTTTCAGCAAGTGATGAAGTGTATGCACATAGTTGGTCTGTGACTTTCAGCAAGTGATGAAGTGTATGCACATAGTTGGTCTGTGACTTTCAGCAAGTGATGAAGTGTATGCACATAGTTGGTCTGTGACTTTCAGCAAGTGATGAAGTGTATGCACATAGTTGGTCTGTGACTTTCAGCAAGTGATGAAGTGTATGCACACAGTTGGTCTGTGACTTTCAGCAAGTGATGAAGTGTATGCACACAGTTGGTCTGTGACTTTCAGCAAGTGATGAAGTGTATGCACACAGTTGGTCTGTGACTTTCAGCAAGTGATGAAGTGTATGCACACAGTTGGTCTGTGACTTTCAGCAAGTGATGAAGTGTATGCACACAGTTGGTCTGTGACTTTCAGCAAGTGATGAAGTGTATGCACACAGTTGGTCTGTGACTTTCAGCAAGTGATGAAGTGTATGCACACAGTTGGTCTGTGACTTTCAGCAAGTGATGAAGTGTATGCACACAGTTGGTCTGTGACTTTCAGCAAGTGATGAAGTGTATGCACACAGTTGGTCTGTGACTTTCAGCAAGTGATGAAGTGTATGCACACAGTTGGTCTGTGACTTTCAGCAAGTGATGAAGTGTATGCACACAGTTGGTCTGTGACTTTCAGCAAGTGATGAAGTGTATGCACACAGTTGGTCTGTGACTTTCAGCAAGTGATGAAGTGTATGCACACAGTTGGTCTGTGACTTTCAGCAAGTGATGAAGTGTATGCACACAGTTGGTCTGTGACTTTCAGCAAGTGATGAAGTGTATGCACACAGTTGGTCTGTGACTTTCAGCAAGTGATGAAGTGTATGCACACAGTTGGTCTGTGACTTTCAGCAAGTGATGAAGTGTATGCACACAGTTGGTCTGTGACTTTCAGCAAGTGATGAAGTGTATGCACACAGTTGGTCTGTGACTTTCAGCAAGTGATGAAGTGTATGCACACAGTTGGTCTGTGACTTTCAGCAAGTGATGAAGTGTATGCACACAGTTGTTCTGTGACTTTCAGCAAGTGATGAAGTGTATGCACACAGTTGGTCTGTGACTTTCAGCAAGTGATGAAGTGTATGCACACAGTTGGTCTGTGACTTTCAGCAAGTGATGAAGTGTATGCACACAGTTGGTCTGTGACTTTCAGCAAGTGATGAAGTGTATGCACACAGTTGGTCTGTGACTTTCAGCAAGTGATGAAGTGTATGCACACAGTTGGTCTGTGACTTTCAGCAAGTGATGAAGTGTATGCACACAGTTGGTCTGTGACTTTCAGCAAGTGATGAAGTGTATGCACACAGTTGGTCTGTGACTTTCAGCAAGTGATGAAGTGTATGCACACAGTTGGTCTGTGACTTTCAGCAAGTGATGAAGTGTATGCACACAGTTGGTCTGTGACTTTCAGCAAGTGATGAAGTGTATGCACACAGTTGGTCTGTGACTTTCAGCAAGTGATGAAGTGTATGCACACAGTTGGTCTGTGACTTTCAGCAAGTGATGAAGTGTATGCACACAGTTGGTCTGTGACTTTCAGCAAGTGATGAAGTGTATGCACACAGTTGGTCTGTGACTTTCAGCAAGTGATGAAGTGTATGCACACAGTTGGTCTGTGACTTTCAGCAAGTGATGAAGTGTATGCACACAGTTGGTCTGTGACTTTCAGCAAGTGATGAAGTGTATGCACACAGTTGGTCTGTGACTTTCAGCAAGTGATGAAGTGTATGCACACAGTTGGTCTGTGACTTTCAGCAAGTGATGAAGTGTATGCACACAGATGGTCTGTGACTTTCAGCAAGTGATGAAGTGTATGCACACAGTTGGTCTGTGACTTTCAGCAAGTGATGAAGTGTATGCACACAGTTGGTCTGTGACTTTCAGCAAGTGATGAAGTGTATGCACACAGTTGGTCTGTGACTTTCAGCAAGTGATGAAGTGTATGCACACAGTTGGTCTGTGACTTTCAGCAAGTGATGAAGTGTATGCACACAGTTGGTCTGTGACTTTCAGCAAGTGATGAAGTGTATGCACACAGTTGGTCTGTGACTTTCAGCAAGTGATGAAGTGTATGCACACAGTTAGTCTGTGACTTTCAGCAAGTGATGAAGTGTATGCACACAGTTGGTCTGTGACTTTCAGCAAGTGATGAAGTGTATGCACACAGTTGGTCTGTGACTTTCAGCAAGTGATGAAGTGTATGCACACAGTTGGTCTGTGACTTTCAGCAAGTGATGAAGTGTATGCACACAGTTGGTCTGTGACTTTCAGCAAGTGATGAAGTGTATGCACACAGTTGGTCTGTGACTTTCAGCAAGTGATGAAGTGTATGCACACAGTTGGTCTGTGACTTTCAGCAAGTGATGAAGTGTATGCACACAGTTGGTCTGTGACTTTCAGCAAGTGATGAAGTGTATGCACACAGTTGGTCTGTGACTTTCAGCAAGTGATGAAGTGTATGCACACAGTTGGTCTGTGACTTTCAGCAAGTGATGAAGTGTATGCACACAGTTGGTCTGTGACTTTCAGCAAGTGATGAAGTGTATGCACACAGTTGGTCTGTGACTTTCAGCAAGTGATGAAGTGTATGCACACAGTTGGTCTGTGACTTTCAGCAAGTGATGAAGTGTATGCACACAGTTGGTCTGTGACTTTCAGCAAGTGATGAAGTGTATGCACACAGTTGGTCTGTGACTTTCAGCAAGTGATGAAGTGTATGCACACAGTTGGTCTGTGACTTTCAGCAAGTGATGAAGTGTATGCACACAGTTGGTCTGTGACTTTCAGCAAGTGATGAAGTGTATGCACACAGTTGGTCTGTGACTTTCAGCAAGTGATGAAGTGTATGCACACAGTTGGTCTGTGACTTTCAGCAAGTGATGAAGTGTATGCACACAGTTGGTCTGTGACTTTCAGCAAGTGATGAAGTGTATGCACACAGTTGGTCTGTGACTTTCAGCAAGTGATGAAGTGTATGCACACAGTTGGTCTGTGACTTTCAGCAAGTGATGAAGTGTATGCACACAGTTGGTCTGTGACTTTCAGCAAGTGATGAAGTGTATGCACACAGTTGGTCTGTGACTTTCAGCAAGTGATGAAGTGTATGCACACAGTTGGTCTGTGACTTTCAGCAAGTGATGAAGTGTATGCACACAGTTGGTCTGTGACTTTCAGCAAGTGATGAAGTGTATGCACACAGTTGGTCTGTGACTTTCAGCAAGTGATGAAGTGTATGCACACAGTTGGTCTGTGACTTTCAGCAAGTGATGAAGTGTATGCACACAGTTGGTCTGTGACTTTCAGCAAGTGATGAAGTGTATGCACACAGTTGGTCTGTGACTTTCAGCAAATGATGAAGTGTATGCACACAGTTGGTCTGTGACTTTCAGCAAATGATGAAGTGTTTGCACACAGTTGGTCTGTGACTTTCAGCAAATGATGAAGTGTATGCACACAGTTGGTCTGTGACTTTCAGCAAATGATGAAGTGTATGCACACAGTTGGTCTGTGACTTTCAGCAAATGATGAAGTGTATGCACACAGTTGGTCTGTGACTTTCAGCAAATGATGAAGTGTATGCACACAGTTGGTCTGTGACTTTCAGCAAATGATGAAGTGTATGCACACAGTTGGTCTGTGACTTTCAGCAATGATGAAGTGTATGCACACAGTTGGTCTGTGACTTTCAGCAAATGATGAAGTGTATGCACACAGTTGGTCTGTGACTTTCAGCAAATGATGAAGTGTATGCACACAGTTGGTCTGTGACTTTCAGCAAATGATGAAGTGTATGCACACAGTTGGTCTGTGACTTTCAGCAAATGATGAAGTGTATGCACACAGTTGGTCTGTGACTTTCAGCAAATGATGAAGTGTATGCACACAGTTGGTCTGTGACTTTCAGCAAGTGATGAAGTGTATGCACACAGTTGGTCTGTGACTTTCAGCAAGTGATGAAGTGTATGCACACAGTTGGTCTGTGACTTTCAGCAAGTGATGAAGTGTATGCACACAGTTGGTCTGTGACTTTCAGCAAGTGATGAAGTGTATGCACACAGTTGGTCTGTGACTTTCAGCAAGTGATGAAGTGTATGCACACAGTTGGTCTGTGACTTTCAGCAAGTGATGAAGTGTATGCACACAGTTGGTCTCAGTAGCTAGCTGATATGCATTACAATGGTGTGCAACAATTGCCAGGCCTGACGCTAGACTTAAGAACAATACAAATAATTACTATCGAGATGAAATGTGTTGAATAGTAAGTAAGTAAAGTACCCCCGTCACGCCAAGTGGCGTATAGGGTATATGGTGTTAGGACCATAAATTTTACAGACCTTCGGCACATGATTTTTGGGGTAATGTGGTCGGTATTATGCCCGTGCCGCTTTACTTTCCAGAAAAAAATCCGGTATCCATTTAAGGATGGGTGAACCGGAAGCCATCGGTTGGGATCGAACCTCTTGTCTTTGTAGTCCAGTTCACTAACCACTGAGCTATCGCGGCTCCCAAATGTGTTGAATGCATGATAGGAAATGGACGTAGATATAAGATCAACAATGAAGAACTGGACAAAAAGATTAAGAAAGAGCAATAATTTCCGCCATTGAATACGTAAAGAAAGATCAGACTTAATTGTTGGGTCACGTGATGAAAGAGAATTATCAAAACACAACCCTGAACAAACGCTACAAGAACAGCAGACCCATGGGCTGACCACGAATACAAATCGAGCTCAGGGCGGTCAGCGACCCAACGGATTGGCAAATAACAGAGTTGATCAAGACCTGCTTCATCTTCCGGCAGTACTTCGTGAAGCACATCCGGTGTGGCTTAGACGAGCAAGGATTGAAGAGTAAGGCAACCCGGTACTCAAGAAGTCGTGCTGAGGTCGGATGTGCTTGGACCGAAAGGAGCAAATATCACAGTCTAGCTGCCAACCACAATACAATACAAGTGCGCCCACTTATCGTCCTTTTAAGGGCGGATGATGAAGACGATTATTCAGTCCTTTAGTAGTCCGCGGTGAGGGCGGGACGGCAGCAAGAAAGTAACTTTAACATTTAGGGTTGTGTTTATCTTTCCTTTTCGATTACTACTGTTCACTCGGCCATCGTTTTCCTATTCCAGTGATAATCTCGATGTGTCGTAGGGTTTTAGTCAGTTTTGTTTCGCTTACCAAGAAGCCAACAATGAAAGAAAAAAAATGAAAACAGGGAAATCATTCTGGACATCCCTTCGTTAATGGTTTTCTGAGAAAGTGGAAGAAAATACTAGCAGAGCTTTACATTGTGTTAATATTTTAAGCACTTGTAGTCAATTTGATATCGAAGCCTGACACATTCGAATTTTTCGACGATCCTTCTCTCATTGGTCGAATTTCAACAGTTGTCATCGTTATTTAAGAACACGTCAAGAGGAAGTTGGTGTGCTTGAACCTGACTGTGTGGTATGTTCATTAACGTCCACAATGTTTAACATTCTGCTGTTTATAATGCAAATTAATAGCGCTAGAAATCACAATTTGCAAAACGTATGTTAATGAAGACAGCATAACTAATACTAGTATTATATCAAACTAATGGGTATAGATAGAGAAAATATTGTTTTTTATCTGTAAATCCTTACCCATAATTATGTTTTGTTTAAGACAGCATAACAGCAGCAGATTACACAGACCACTTCAAAGTTAGATCAATTGTAAGACAGGGCTGCGTACTTATGTTTAATACATACATGGACTATATATGTAAGTTTGCCAACCCTTCAGAGACTGAGGAGATCAACGAGCTTCTATTTGCAGATGAATTAGCAGCAATACATGGAAAATTAGAAGATCTACAAGAGCACTGAAATAGATTCAACAGCACAGGCAATCATATATATATATATATTTTCTTCATCTTATATGTATTAGAAACACTAGGAAACATAGCAGCAGAAGCCAACAGATGAGCAACAGATCTCAAACTATATCTACCTTCAATGCTAATTGGTAAATGAGCAAGCACAAAAAGTAAAATAAAACTAAAAATACTTTAAAATGGGTAATAGAATTCAGTTAAATTACAGATCAGCTCCCTCAATGAGATAGAGTTGATTGCACAGAACAGAGACAAAAGGCTAGATTTGATAAAAGATCTTCACAAGGATTGGAAACTGCTAGAATATAAATTTAGATAAGAGAAAGAGTAGCTGGGTGTATGCCCCATGGGCTGGCTGCGGCTCGAAAGGTCAATAGATAGATAGATAGATAGATAGATAGATAGATAGATAGATAGATAGATAGATAGATAGATAGATAGATAGATAGATAGATAGATAGATAGATAGATAGATAGATAGATAGATAGATAGATAGATAGATAGATAGATAGATAGATAGATAGATAGATAGATAGATAGATAGATAGATAGATAGATAGATAGATAGATAGATAGATAGATAGATAGATAGATAGATAGATAGATAGATAGATAGATAGATAGATAGATAGATAGTTAGATAGATAGATAGATAGATAGATAGATAGATAGATAGATAGATAGATAGATAGATAGATAGATAGATAGATAGATAGATAGATAGATAGATAGATAGATAGATAGATAGATAGATAGATAGATAGATAGATAGATAGATAGATAGATAGATAGATAGATAGATAGATATAATTTTCTCTAGGGCTGGATATGTAATAAAGGGCAGAAGTCATAATTATCCACGACTGACAATTTCCTGCCTGTTCTTGTAGCTCTTGGTTGTTTCTTTGTTTCATGTTTGAGCCTTCGCTATAGTCCATCCATCGTGGTGTAGTCCGATGTTTTAAATCATGGCTTTTTGACTAACTCATAGAATGTTTTGAAAAGTTCGGTTCGACTGGATGATTTAAGAAGCGTTCATTCTCTACTTCTTGCCCCTTAATGCAATGAAATTTAAACTATTTTTATTTATATTTCTTATAAAATAATCAGTAACTTCCACTACGAAATATTGTGAAGTATAGACAGTAACAAGAACAACAGATTATTATAGTGCGGAGTATTACAGTGCGGATTATTACAGTGCGGAGTATTACAGTGCGGATTATTATAGTGCGGAGTATTACAGTGCGGATTATTATAGTGCGGAGTATTACAGTGCGGATTATTATAGTGCTGAGTATTACAGTGCGGATTATTATAGTGCGGAGTATTACAATGCGGATTATTATAGTGCGGAATATTACAGTGCGGAGTATTACAGTGCGGATTATTACAGTGCGGAGTATTACAGTGCTGATTATTATAGTGCGGAGTATTACAGTGCGGATTATTATAGTGCGGATTATTACAGTGCGGAGTATTACAGTGCTAATTATTATAGTGCGGAGTATTACAGTGTGGATTATTATAGTGCGGAGTATTACAGTGCGGAGTATTACAGTGCGGATTATTATAGTGCGGAGTATTACAGTGCGGAGTATTACAGTGCGGATTATTATAGTGCGGAGTATTGCAGTGCGGATTATAATAGTGCGGAGTATTGCAGTGCGGAGTATTACAGTGCGGAAGCGTGAACAGAAAAGTTCATTATTTCACTATATTTCACCAACTAGCACTGAAACGTCAAAGCGGTGATGTCGTTTCCGAGTGATAATTTCCGAGGAGCACATTTATATCTGATGTTCTTTGGAAGCAGCAGTGACGACTCTGAAAATGACATTTTTACGATGAAAGCAATAGCACTGAAACTGTTTTATTTTTCTCAAAAAAGCTGACCGATGTTATCTGTTTCATGAAATATCAAATTCTTTGGAAAAGAACTACGGATGCCTCGGAGAACTAAAAAGAAGTTCACTTTTACGCTGGCCAAAAATGCACGATAGTCGCTCTTAAAAATCTAGTAAAGTGCTTGGAAACAAATGGAAATTTGTCGTTTCCACAGAGGTAATTATTCCTGAGATGTGTGAAATGTTAACAAACGAATTCTTAACGCTACACAAGTTGAAAGAATATCTTAGAAATAACAAACATTTACATCAACATAACAAACATATCTTCATCTCAAAATATACTTTGTGGAAACACATGGAGCTGATTTCACATTCCGGATGTATGTGGGGGGTCTAAATGTGACGTGTGGCCATCTTGTTGTATCTTAGACGTCGTTATTTATGAGAATTAAAAGGGATACGAGCAGCAAATTACGACATTTTAATGAGACATAGATAAATGTCCACCATACCAGTGGAAGAGAATGGCATTCTATGTATGGAAGTGTACAAAGATTGACGTCAAGCAGCTAAGGGCGCAGATGATACTAGCCCATGATGACATCAGAGGAAATAGTTTGCTGGAGAATGTGGAATTTGTTTTCCAATTCAAATTTTCTACCGAAAACATAGTGACTATCACGGTGAGATGAAATGATATAATTGTAGAAACTGGGTTGAGAAAAATAAACGTTAATTCATCATCATCAAGTACCTGGCCTGCTGGCGTAGGTGATCATGTCTCTCCACAACTTTCGATCTCGACAGCTATTTATCATTTCTGTTGGTGACCTTCTGCCAAGCCATTCTCTTAAGCTGTATAGTATTTTTTCTCTTTGCTTCCCTCTATCTCTTCGTCTCTCAATTTTTCCAGTTGTTACAATATATTCAGATTGTTCTCTTCTCATTACATGATCAAAAAATGATGATTGTTTCTTCCTAATATTGGAAATTAACTCTCTTTTTGTTTTGGCCTCTTTCAGAACATTTTCATTACTCGTCTTTGCTATCCATGGTATTCTCAATATTCTTCTGTAAAACCACATTTCTACAGACTCAAACGCTAATTACAGCTTTAAATAGACCTTCATGTCTGATAAAGGGCAATGAGTCATGTCATAATGCACTGGTTATCATATGCAATGTTCCAAATTCCTCAACCAATAAAGCTGATATTATGGCGTGGCTCACAAAGTAGAATATTCTATTCAATTAAATGAGCTTCAACCCAGAGATATTGAACCTTACGCAATGCAAACAGGCAAAATATATTTCAGATGGACAACACGAGAATGGCCACTTTTGTTTGAGGCTACCACATTATCATTCTCATTTAAATTGCACAGAGCTGGTGTGAGCTAGAGTTAAAAGGCATATAGTCTTTCAGAATATTAGGTTTAGTAAAGTCGATCTTCAGAAACTCACACATGATACCCTATCGAATAAAGACAAAGGACATTGGATTAAACGTGAAGATCACGTCTTGAAAGAGGAATAGAAACACTTAGTAAATGATGGTTTACAATTTAGTCTGTACAGCTGCCACTATAACGGATTCATCTGATGATGATGAATGTAACAATTATTTGTGATAAAAATATTCAAGTAGTGTCTTAATTCGTTATTGCTGTCAAATATTATCTATATTTATTCGTGCAAGCCAATTGATGTATATAACAATAAATAAATGTATTCCTTGATGTTGACAGAATTGATAAAACCTCCTTTCTCGGTCGCAAACAATATTTATAAAGATACACCTTGACATGCCACATTGTATAATTAATGTCAATTGTGTTACTGTTTACCCATCATCATCATTAAGTATCTACGCCTGCTGTCGTAGGTGATCATGTATCTCCTCAACTTTCGATCTCGACAGGTATTTATCATTTCTGTTGTGACCTTCTGCCTGGCCATTCTCTTAAGCTGTCTGGTATCTTGTCTCTTTGCTTCCCTCTATCTCTTCGTCCCTTGATTTGTCCAGTTGTTACAATATATTTCAGTTGTTCCCTTCTCATTACATGGCCACAAAATGATAATTATTTCTTCCTAATATTGGAAATTAGCTGTCTTTTTGCTTTGGCCACTTTCAAAACTTTTTCATTACTCTTCTTATCTGTCCATGGTATTCCACACATTCTTCCGTAAAACCACATTTCTACAGCCTCCAGTGATTTTCTTGTATGTTGTCCTATTGTTCATGATTCACATCCATACGTGAAAACTGACTCTAAATAATAATTAAGAACTCTTTTTCTTGTTTCTATTGTCAAAAATGGATTGCACAGTATCCTCATCATTACAACACCCACCAAGACCACACATTCAGCTATTTTATATACAAAACATACAAACACAGTTTCTTACTATCAGTCCTTTTTCTGAATGGCTCAATTGAGATTCGTGAAAGCTTCGCTAGTGTATTTAGGAAGCTATTTATGTACGCTATTATCTGTCAGCGCTGTCTTTAAAACGTATATTGCCAAACTGGTATACGCTTATGAGATAGGGTCCTTAAATACCTGTACAATATTGAACGCCATTCCGGCACTCCTGTCTCCTCCTATTTCAGATCTGCAGGTCGCGACATCTCTGAAGACGTCCAGGTCATTGGAATCGTCTCTTGCTCCTCAGATACCCACAGTCGTTTCGTTTTGGAGAACCGACTGATAGCCCGCTTTGGCACTCTTCATCCAAGGTGGTTAAACTCTTTTGACTCTTTCCTTTAATTACTGACCTCCCCTTTTGTTCTCGAATCTGCTGTCTTTATCCCCCTTACCATCCCTGCTTTATCTTTTCAGGGAATCCTTACTTTGTTTGGCCTTCTTTTGGCCTATCTGGCTTTTCACTTATCATGTGATCAACAGGCACACTGGTCCTGCTCACTTCCTCTTCCGGTCATTCTTTCACATAGTCCTTTTCAGATGAATACTTGCCTTGTGTGTGTGTTTTGTATTTTCATTTGTTATATTGTACCCGATGAAGGCTTTTGCCGAAACGTCGTAATTTCTCTCGCCTCTCCTTAGGTTTAGCAGCTTAATACCATTTTATTTTTCAAATTTTATACCAGATCTACAAATGTACATTCCATTCTATTCAATCCTGCCTATGAAACCAGTTTCATTGCTATCAGGAAATCCCCATAACTGTTCCACCACTTGTCACAACATTTCCAAAAATGCATCGATAAATGTCATTGTCGCTCCGTGCACGTCCTACTCGAATGCATAGTCGACAATTCCACTTCTCCTTTTCGCCTCTTACGACATACATCTTAGGTAACAGTGGCTATCCTGTTTCTCCCCTCACTGTTGGGTTCCTATGAACCAGACAAGGTTACTAATGACAATAGTTAATGGTTTTGTGCAAAAAAATAAGACTATACCAAGTTATAATAACATTCTGGTACGTACTTTTCAATATATTTGTGTTCAAATTGGTTTCATTACTTGATAGACAGACTATAGAAGTAGCACGGAATGGGATCCACTGTGTGGGTAGATTTCTACTGACAATTTTGCCCCGGCGGCGGCCATATTTGTGCCTTACTATTTTTTATTTTAACTGAAAAGGGTTCTTTAACGTGTGCGGGTGCACACGGGACCTCCTGTTTATTGCCCCTATCCGAGGTAACTAGACAGTGGATCTCACTACCCAAGAGATCAGAGACGGTTAACGTTATAAAGAAACCGCGGATTAATTTGTTTAATATTTCAAAACCAACATCGCCTCTGGTGGGATTTGATCCCTGTTCCTTCCTGTCCTGATGCCTATGTTTTAACTCTAGACCACCATCTCCCCATATTATATTTGTATAAACATATATTCATAGTGCTTGCACCACCAAGAGATAGACGGCAGAGACTGTATATCCATTGTGCCCTTCTTAAACTCTAACTGGGAAAATAGTATTCTCGATGCTGATCACTTTAAGCACGACAAACAAGTAACCACGGCCATAGTCCTCAGCAGCTGTGCCATCAACAAAACATCCCCTATTAAAACAGCAATAAAATCCTGACACAGATGGATGCGCAGATGACAAGGTAAGGACGATTAAACTCTCACCTCCAGGCTATTGCTATCTCGTTTCAGGCTTTCAAGCGAAGGGTATGATTAAAAACAAAATGAGGAATATGAAACGCAACTGCGGTCCTCTATTTTCTGCTTTAGCTTTGTCCACGCTTCTCTCTTCATAAAAAGTGCACACTAATAAAGTTGGCAGCTATCCAGATAAATAGCATGGGAGCACGATATGTTGCCACTTTGAGTAAAGGATTTTCTAATTATCAAATCTCTGGGCTAATAATAGACGAGTTTTCGGTGAGATTGATTGGGGTTTAAACATGGGACAATTAAGTAACAGGAGTAATATATGCATTGTGCAGAAGCGGATTTATGTAAATTGAGGGAGACTGTATTCTGAATTACCTCTTTCATTTATTGTTTCATTTACCAGTTGTTTTCTGACCGTGTCCCACTCACTTTACTGGGCATCGCTCGTTATGGAAAGAACTCATGACATAAAGTTCGTGTAAAAACTAAGCTGTTCTCATACACTCTAACTCTAAGATACTCCCATACATTCTAATTCTAAGATACTCCAATACACTCTAACGCTAAGATATTCCCATACATTCTTATTCTAAGATATTCCCATACACTCCTAACTCTAAGATATTCCCATGCACTCGTACTCCAAGATATTCCCATACGCTCGTACTCTAAGATATTCCCATACACTCGTACTCCAAGATATTCCCATACACTCGTACTCCAAGATATTCCCATACACTCGTACTCTAAGATATTCCCATACACTCGTACCCAAGATATTCCCATACACTCGTACTCTAAGATATTCCCATACACTCGTACCCCAAGATATTCCCATACACTCGTACCCCAAGATATTCCCATACACTCGTACTCTAAGATATTCCCATACACTCGTACTCTAAGATATTCCCATACACTCGTACTCCAAGATATTCCCATACACTCGTACTCTAAGATATTCCCAAACACTCGTACCCCAAGATATTCACATACACTCCTACTCTAAAATATTCTCATACACTCCTACTCTAAGATATTCCCATTCACTCCTACTCTAAGATATTTACATTCACTCCTACTCCAAGATATTCCCATACACTCGTACTCTAAGATATTCCCATACGCTCGTACTCTAAGATATTCCCATAAACTCCTACTCTAAGATATTCCCATACACTCCTACTCTAAGATATTCCCATACACTCCTACTCTAAGATATTCCCATACACTCCTACTCTAAGATATTCCCATACACTCCTACTCTAAGATATTCCCATACGCTTCTACTCTAAGATACTCGTCTACACTCGTACTCTAAGATATTCCAATACACTCCTACTCTAAGATATTCCCATACGCTCGTACTCTAAGATATTCCCATACACTCGTACTCTAAGATATTCCCATACGCTCGTACTCTAATATATTCCCATACGCTCCTACTCTAAGATATTCCCATACGCTCCTACTCTAAGATATTCCCATACGCTTCTACTCTAAGATACTCGTCTACACTCGTACTCTAAGATATTCCAATACACTCCTACTCTAAGATATTCCCATACACTCCTACTCTAAGATATTCCCATACGCTTCTACTCTAAGATACTCGTCTACACTCGTACTCTAAGATATTCCAATACACTCCTACTCTAAGATATTCCCATACGCTCGTACTCTAAGATATTCCCATACACTCCTACTCTAAGATATTCCCATACGCTCGTACTCTAATATATTCCCATACGCTCCTACTCTAAGATATTCCCATACGCTCCTACTCTAAGATATTCCCATACGCTCGTACTCTAAGATATTCCCATACGCTCGTACTCTGAGATATTCCCATACGCTCGTACTCTAAGATATTCCCATACACTCCTACTCTAAGATATTCCCATACGCTCGTACTCTAAGATATTCCCATACGCTCCTACTCTAAGATATTCCCATACGCTCCTACTCTAAGATATTCCCATACGCTCCTACTCTAAGATATTCCCATACGCTCGTACTCTAAGATATTCCCATACGCTCGTACTCTAAGATACTCGTCTACACTCGAACTCTAAAAACTACGCTACCACTATCACTATGCTAATCGTATAACGCGAACTGTTAACTGCATTCATTCACTAACATTAATTTGTTCACATATGCTAGCTTTAACTGCTCACAATGTCTAAGCCACATATACACGTTAAGTTAAACAGACACATCAACTCTCGCGGTGTCTAGCGGCATAAAGGCAATAAACAGTAGTACCCGTGTGCATTCGCGTACTTTAAAGAATCCTTGGCAACTATAATCGAAAAGTGACTGCCGTTAATTTGGCTTCTACCAGGGCAAAATTGTCAACAAAAACGTACACACACAGTGGATCTTATGTCGTGCTGCGGAGTTCGTTCACGTGGGCGAGGATTCTCCTCGGATTTGTTCAAGATTCTCGAGGGGGATGTCGGAGCGCCTAGGTACACGTCTGGTGTTCAGTGATTGTGATCCCAACAACACCAACTCTAAGGTATTCTCTAATACGCAAAGCAACTCTCATAGAAACCAACTCTAAGGTATTCTCAAATACGCAAAGCAACTCTCATAGAAACCAACTCTAAGGTATTCTCAAATACGCAAAGCAACTCTCATAGAAACCAACTCTAAGGTATTCTCAAATACGCAAAGCAACTCTCATAGAAACCAACTCTAAGGTATTCTCAAATACGCAAAGCAACTCTCATAGAAACCAACTCTAAGGTATTCTCTAATACGCAAAGCAACTCTCATAGAAACCAACTCTAAGGTATTCTCAAATACGCAAAGCAACTCTCATAGAAACCAACTCTAAGGTATTCTCAAATACGCAAAGCAACTCTCATAGAAACCAACTCTAAGGTATTCTCAAATACGCAAAGCAACTCTCATAGAAACCAACTCTAAGGTATTCTCTTATACGCAAAGCAACTCTCATAGAAACCAACTCTAAGGTATTCTCTAAAACGCAAAGCAACTCTCATAGAAACCAACTCTAAACCACCCCCATATGCGGTAATGCTAAACTACCACCATTCATATTAACTCTATATCTCATGTACACTACCTCTAAACTGTTTCATATAAGATAATACAATGCCCTATTCTACAGAGGAAATTAAAATAATATGAACACATCAAAAGACACAGCGGGCAGAAAAGAATAATAATGGATGGCATGGTTCCTGGGCGACGCATCAGGGACAACCAAGAAGGAGACGGTTTCAAGACATCAAGGAGACCTTGAACATGACACTAGAAGAATAGGGAGATCTGGCTAAAGACAGAGATTCTTTCATATGGGCTATGGTTAATGCAATGTTCTGCAAAGGACATACGACAGCATGCATCATAATGAAGACGATGATGATGATGATGATGATTATGATGATGATGACGACGATGATGTTGATGATGATGATGACGATGATTACGAATACACTCATTTGCCAGAACTTCATGATTCACTAAGTTTCTGATAATAGGAAAGGTATGTCTACTGGTAGGATACTGACCACATCATCGTTAATGCATCAACAGCCATGAAAAATATTGACACATATACAAGCACACAAATCGTGATGAGTACGCCTCTGCCACGCACGTCAACCCGGAACTACTTCCATACCTAGTCACGCCAGAACTCATATAATCTGATTAATTCTTAGCTACTTTCACACGCACAAACTACTAAACTTTTTCCAAACGATTTAACGTTATACGACGTTCCATATTATACGTGTGCACTAAACGTCTTCGAGCTGGTTAATGATATTTGACATGTATACATATTAAAATTACATTTCTTCTCATATTACTAACGTTAAATTCATTATACATGCTAAACCACTTCCAGACTTCTTAACGTCAAACTAGTCCATATGGACATACATAGACAAACGCAGTAAAAATAAACTTCCAAACATATTAACGAAAAGCTAATACATATAGACAACAGACAAGAAAATCACTGGAGTCTGTAGAAATGTGGTTTTACAGAAGAATATTGAGAATACCATGGACAGCTAAGAAGAGTAATGAAAATGTTCAGAAAGAGGTCAAAGCAAAAAGAGAGCTAATTTCCAATATTAGGAAGAAACAATCATCATTTTTTTGGCAAAGTAATGAAAAGAGAACAACTGGAATATATTGTAACAACTGGAAAAATTGAGGGACGAAGAGACAGAGGGAAGCAAAGAGAAAACATATTACACAGCTTAAGAGAATGGCTTGGCAGAAGGTCAACAACAGAAATGATAAATAACTGTGGTGATCGAAAGTTGTGGAGAGACATGGTCACCTACGCCAGCAGGCCCGGTACTTGATGTTGAATACATATACTCTTGCGCAGTAAAAGTAAACTTCCAGACAAATTAACACAAAGCTAATATATATACTCTTGCGCAGTAAAAGTAAACTTCATCCAATGTTATTAAAGCTAAACTAATTCATATGCAATACCACTATACTGTTTCCGAATTTGTTATTCTTAAGTTACTGTCACGCTGCTCATTTAATAGGATGTAAAATAAAAGGACGAGCGATTTGCGAGTAAAATGTTGCCCAGTGTGGAGCCAACCTTGTGACCGAAACATAATATCATAACATTGGAATACTGCTGATCATTATAACCATCTAAATCTGTCATACACAAACTCCATTATTCACAGATGTTGCTTATTTTTACTGCATTTCCTCATTACTATTAAGATTCGCATGACAAGCATTTGTTAATTTCAAAGGAACATAGATACTCATAAATTATGGTCTAACTTTTGTATAAACTCCGACCAATGATCAAACTGATAACGGAATACATTAATAAAAGAGATAGTATAAATCAATTCTCTGAATTAATGCTGCATTCTCCTAGACACAATGTACCTGGGCTTTTAATTGTTTACTTTTCGCTGCTTTTTTTCAGTATATTGTTTATTTTTGTAACAGTTCGGGCTTTCATTGATTTGTATTATTGTCCGTACAGTCATGTATAAATGTATATTAGAAACGCGATAATCCGGATGTTCACTTATCTGGACTGGTAATTTATAACCCAGCAGCAAGTTATGATTACCAGTTGGTAATGACGCCAAATTTACAATAACACAAGTTGTGTGCCAGTAATTGACACTACCGTTATACTTTCAATGTTTATATTCGTAAATAGAAGCTGTTCTAGTGTAAACTTTATGTTTTCAATATTTTATATATTCATGCAATAACTTATATTACTCTATTATGAACAGTGAGTTAATGATTATCATTATTGTTTTATTATCAGGACTACACCTAATTACAATTAGTCTGAATAATCGAGTTTTTACTGTAACTGTGAATCACTCGTATACGGGACAAAGGGAATTTTAAAACAAATGTATAATGAATGCTATGGGTTACACTTTCTTTGTATTAATATTAACATAAGGAAATTAAAAAGGTAAAGTACGAGATTTGAATCGGCTTCTTAACACGCGATTTCTCACCCATATGTGCTCGGCCGCCTATCCATAGGTGTTCGGAGACTTCTGGATAGTGTCGCTTCAAGTATCGAAACTCACGATGCGAGGCGGCATTCCTCACCTTTCCAGAGTAATACATCGGCTAGGTCGACCGCGGGGATATTTTTTGTTTTATCGCGAGTACAATTCACACTGTTTGTTGACATTTAAAGTTTCAATACAACATACATATTATGTTTTGATACAACATACATATTATGTTTTGATGCGTACATGTGTTTTAGCAACACTCGATGGAAGGGATTGTTGGGGAGAGGGGCACGGGCAGCAAAAGAAAGCAAAGACAATATCAGAAAACACAGAAAAATAAGAAACAACAGCAGACTAACAAAAACACTGAAAATATCAGAATTTAAGACAATAACAGAAAGCACAAACAATAACAGAAAATAGCAGACAATAACAAAGAACAAAAAAAAACAACAACAGAAAATATAAACAGTGGCAGAAAACACAGAGGATAACAGGAAATAATAACAGGCAATAGCATAAAACACGAACAATAACTGGCAGCCTGAATGAAGATTGAGCCTTTGCTCCTACCACAGCTTTAAGATTAATCTGGTATTTATCCTCAGTTTTGACAATTCTTGTATGTATAGGAGCTAGTGGCAAAGGTCAAGAATTTAGACCAATCACAACACAACACTGACCGCTGACGTCAAAATCTGTGGTCAGAGCTTACTCAAATATGCTGCACTGTGTCATCGTTATATGGCTGCCGTTGCAACAAGCTATTCGGACTGTCCAAGGTGTAGGAAGCGGGAACGAGGTCAACCTCACTCATCAAAGCTTCCTGTGAGAGACGACCTGGCGTAGTGATGATCATAATATTCCCCTCTCGTGTGTTCTCCTCCCCCACCCCCACCCCGCACCTTCTTTCTTCTTCTTTTCTCTTTCACTGATACCTAAAAGGTGTCGTGATTTATATCATTTGTCGTTCTTGTGCTGCTCGAATTGTCTGAATTAGTGATTTTCCTTTGTTGTTACATGTCTCTGTCACTGCATCAATCCATCTTCTTCTGGGTCTTCCTCTTGGTCTTTTCCCATGCATTCTCGAGAAGAACGCCCTTGATGGTGATTGGTGAGGATTCATTCTGACCAGGTGGCCGAACCATTTAAGTTGTTGTTGTTCTATATATTCTTGGCAGGGTTTTGTTCCTACCATTTTTCTTATGGTTTCATTTGGTATTCTATCTCTTCTTGTGTTGTTTGTTACTTTTCTCAAGCATCGCATCTCACAGGTATTGATCTTTCTTAAATGGGATTTAGAAAGGGTCCATGTTTGACTTTCATAGCACAAAGTTGGTATGAAGATGCTATTTATCATTTGTTGTTTAGCTGGCATAGAAATGTTTGGATGTCTTAGCAATGGTGAAAGCTGGTATGTGACAGCATTTGCTTTTTGTATTCTCATGTCAATTTCTCTGTCTAGTTTTCCATCTTCTGTGAACATTGCGCCTAAATACTTGAATTCCTCTACTTGTTTTATTTCTTTGTCTTTGATCTTGATGTTTAATGGGTGTCTCAATTTGCTTATTCTTATAGCCTCTGTTTTTGCTGTGTTAATTTTCATACTGTAGTTTGTGCAGCTTTTATCTAGAGATGTTAAATGCTGTTGTAGCAGGTATTCATCCTCATATATTAGGCATTGGTCATCTGCGAAGAGTAGCTCATTGATGTTGGAGTTTTCTACCTCTATGTTATTATTTGATTTGTCCTTGTTGTTGGTTGTTTCCTGATTTATTTTGTCCATATATATGATGAAGAAGAGTGGTGAGAGGACACATCCTTGTCTTACTCCTGTTGTAACCTGAAACCATTCTGACAGACCTTCCGATGTTCTGACGGCACTTTGACTGTTTTTATATAATGCTATTATATTTTCTAGTAGTTGTCCTGCTACCCCGTATGTTTCTAAAGTTTGCCAAAGTTTGTTCCTGTCCACACGGTCAAACGCTTTTTCCTGATCTATAAACACTATATTTAGGTTTCTGTCATATTCTATTGTTTTTTCACATAGTTGTCTCAATGTAAATATAGCATCAGTGCAGCTTTTGCCTTTTCTGAATCCGAATTGATTATTACTTAATTGCATCGCACCAAGATAAGAAATTAAGGAGATAGTGGATAAAATTATTTTTTTTTGGTTGGGTCCAGTCTACTTCATCCACTACATCATCTCTATGTGTTGTGTCAGCATTATTTTGATATTTTTTTGGTTGGGTCCAGTCTACTTCATCCACTACATCATCTCTATGTGTTGTGTCAGCATTATTTTGATATTTTTTGGTTGGGTCCAGTCTACTTCATCCACTACATCATCTCTATGTGTTGTGTCAGCGTTATTTTGATATTTTTTTGGTTGGGTCCAGTCTACTTCATCCACTACATCATCTCTATGTGTTGTGTCAGCATTATTTTGATATCGTTATGAATGAAGCAAGAACGGGGCTGACGTTGCACAACTCACCTTCATTAAAATTAAATCATAACTACGTCACGTAGTCATCAAACAAACTAAAATTATGTATTCATATTCATTAACTAACTCATCAAAGTTAATACTGCAGCAACGATTTTCAGGAAACACTGGCCTCATCTCGGGTTCGATCCTGACCGACGGTTTCCGGATTCCTTCAACCTTAAATGGGTACCTGATTTTTTAAATTGGAAAGTAACGCGGCAAGGGCGCAATACCGACCAATTTACCCTAAAAATCATGTGCCGAAGGTCTATAAAAATGGTCACTAACACCATATTCCCTATACGCCACGTGGCGCAACCGGGGCTCTGAACTTTACTTTTTTACTGACTTCAACACTCAGCAATCTCCGAACTGACAACAGAGAATGACGCCACCGCTTCAACACCTATATCTTTAATCACTCAAATAGTGTATATTAAACGCGTACTGTTTATAATGTCTTCTGTTATAGATAACTTCCAGAATAATCTTCTATGTCTGTTATTATTTTCTCACTTCTTCCAGATATTCCTCAATACACGCAGCGCAAAAGTGTACTCCTGCACGTGAAGTTTGAAAACATTGGTCTGTAATCTTCCTATAACTTTGTTCTCGATAAACAAGACTAAAGTAATTTACTCTAAAAAAAAGTAAAAACATATAATAACAAAACTATACTCTTTTTCCAGACTAGAAAAACATAAATGTTGCATTTTGGCAATGGAGAGGTGAAAGTATATTTTCTCGAGTTTAACAGTTTCATTACCACATGTTTCATTTTCAAAATCGGAACTCTGGTAAACTTTGAAGTTTTCGTTGGCGTTGTTTTGAAAAACAGGAATATAGATCAGAAAGGCTTGCTCACCTTGTGAACGTAATTAAGACCTGCAAGTTTGTACATTAAACCCTGATGAAGGTTGTTAAACTCCTGCTTGCTTGTTTCTTTTGAGCTGAGACTGTGCGCAAATATGGGTCTTTGACCGGATTTAGAAGTTTTAGATCTATCTATCTTTCGTTCGAATCCAGATAGAAAAAATATAGATAAATAGAACAAATGTGACGATGTTGCGGAAAAAAAAGTGATTAAGTTTAGGTTTTGTTGAAAGAGTAACAGGAGATGACAACAAATCACGTAAGAAGTTCACTACGTTATTTTGTAAAACATTAACATTATTATGTTATGGAAATATCTTTCGTTAATATCTAATCGTACACATTACATGGTTGAGTGAATCAAAGGAAAGAGACTACGTTATATGACCAAGAAAATTAATGCATTTAGAATGATAGAGACAAGAATAAAATTGTAATAATTAGCACCCAAAGATTTGCTTAGATCATGTCTAGCAAATATAACAACGTTATAATTGTATTAAAATAAACACAAGAATTACAGAAGTGAGATATGTTTAAAGCTGGAAGGTAAAATTATTAACATAAAGATTACAGAAACTAGCTAGTGATCATGTCTTTTAATAAAATAAAAGCCTCATGGAGTTTGGGGAAACGGTTTTAGCGCCAACTTTTCCCGTCACTCTTAACTTATTTGTGAGTGATGAGATCAGCATTATTTCCCCTTCGCCTTTCTCGAAAATTTCACGAATTCTGAAGAAAAAAAAAGTATCTTCAACACTTATTTTCAGCGGCTGGATGAACCTAGAAGTCGTGTTTTGTTAGAGAAAAAAAAGATAATGATTTCGCAGAATTTTAAAACAGAGCTTGAACTAGCAAGTCAACATGGCACATGGCCACCTATTCACCTTTGTGTTTATAATTTTATGCCCATAAACGTGCAGCGCAAGAGTACCTGACTTTCGTAGGTTAAGAAAATGAAGCACTCTCTGGAAATCTCTTTGCTCTAATTTGAAATTAACCAGATAATTATGTTCCTTCCCTACCTCCAGAACGGGAACCGCCATAGCTCAGTGGTTAGTGAAGTAGACTACAAAGTACAAGAGGCTTCCGGGTTCACCCAGCCGTAAATTTGTACCGGATTATTTTCTGTGAAACTAAAGCGGCACGAAAATAATACTGACCACATTACACCAAAAATCATGTGCTGAAGGTCTATAAACGTTGTGGTCATTAACACCATATATATACGACACGTGGCGTGACGGGCCACTTTACTTTTTACTTTTACCAGACAAGCTCTCAACTAGTACCCACACGCAAGAAGGAAAAAGGGAAGTCTAGGAACACATGCAGATGAAACCTTCAGAATGAGGTTTGAAAGATAAATTATGCCTTGAGATGATAAGAGGATACAGTAAGGGCAGAAATCATCAGAAAGCACTTGTTGAAGACCTACGACCAGGGAATGATAAAGAGAAAAGTAAAATAGAATTAGTTCTGCTGAGATAATTATTTTTGTAATTCATATTTAAAAATTAAACGAAACGTTTAATTAATTGCGGACACGTGTTTGAATGTAATAGCAACGGACGTAATTGAGATATCATTACCTAACAATTAAAAGTCCACTTAAATTTGTGTTTAAATTCTCTTATGATGTCATCCTCTACCTCCATTAACAACTGTGTCTATTATTTTCCTAAGTCAGACTTCTTATTGTTCAAATTTAGGCGTTGTACAAAAGATCTCTTCCACACTGCACACCGCGGAAGTCAACTGAGAGTATTACACAACAGGCCCATTTTGGGAATCACCGGGGAAAAGACAAAGAGGAAAAACAATAAATTCTTGGAGAAGACAGAGAGAAGAAGAGATGACGATGATGGGGAAGACATGGAATGATCTTAAAAGAATGGCAAGATACAGAACGACTTGGAAAGTGTTTGTTGAAGACCTATGCTCCACAGGGAGCTGAAAGGTAGAAGAGAGAGAGAGAGAGAGACAAAAGACCTCGGTGATGTTTTCCACATCTGTTAACGTTTTATTTTGTAATCTCATCATTTAGTACTTTCTTCACCAAAACGTCGTTTGCATAATTAAAGAGTTAATCGCACAATTTGTATTAATGCTTTTCGAGAATAAGCAGAGATATCAAATATCATCATCATCATCAAGTACCTGGCCTGCTGGCGCAGGTGATCATGTCTCTCTACAACTTTCAATCTCGGCAGCTATTTATCATTTCTGTTGTTGACCTTCTGCCAAGCCATTCTCTTAAGCTGTCTGTTATTTTTTCTCTTTGCTTCCCTCTATCTCTTCGTCCCTCATTTTTTCCAGTTGTTACAATATATTCCAGTTGTTCTTTTCTCATTACATGGCCAAAAAATGATGATTGTTTCTTCCTAATATTGGAAATTAGCTCTCATTTTTCTTTGACCTCTCTCAGAATATCTTCATTACTCTTCTTAGCTGTCCATGGTACTCTCAACATTCGTCTGTAAAACCACATTTCTACAGACTCCAGTGACTTTATTGTCTGTCCTATTGTCCATGATTCGCATCCATATGTTAAGATTGGCTCTACGTAACATTTAAGAACTACTCTTTCTTATTTCTATTGCCAAAAATGAATTGCATACTATCTTCCTCTTTTTTTGGAAAGCTGCTTTTGCCTGAGCCATTCATATCAAATTTACAAACTGTTAAATACTTATGGGGGCCGCGTGTAAAGCTACAGAGAACATAAATAAAAACATAAAATGGTTTTGAGCAATAAACTATTAGAAATACAAGACATATTACAGCGTTTCGGAAAAAAAGGCTTTATCGAGTGTAACAAACCAACTATACCAATTAAAGACATAAATCGTTTTTAGGAAGTTATTTCCACGTTTGCGATTGAATACATTGAAAAGTAAAATCTATTCCAGGAGCTAAATTATTTATAGATAAAAAGACGATTTATTTGACAACATGTGGACTTTAAAATATGTATTCAATAACTGCATACCGGTTGGCGTAGGCGATAATGTCCTTCCAGAATCATCTATCCACAGTGCATCGTATCAATTATGTTGTTGACTGTTTTCAATACCATAACACTAAGCTATCTAGTATCTTCTCTCTTTGTCGTCCGCGATCCCTCTTTCATTGTATTTTGCCAGTTGTAGCCAAGTATTACAACTTTCCCCTTCTCGCGATGTGCCCGAAAATGCTGATTGTTTCATTATGATGTTTTTCATGAGTTATCTTTTTGTGCTGGCCTTTTTGAGAATTTCAAGTTGCTCTTTTTAGCTGTCCAGTGAGCTTTCAACATAGATGTATATTCAATCTCTATGGCCTCTAATCTTCTTCTCATTTGTTTGTCTACTGTCCATGATTCACTTCCCTAGAACAGAGTTGGCTCTATATGGCACCGATGAACTGATTATATGTAAATTAATTAAAAATATTAAACATATGTGTTTTTACTGTTGAAAAATATTTATTTAATACTAAATTATACACAAACATTAGCAGAAAATAGCAAACAATAACTGAAAACACTGGCAATAATAAAAAAAACAGCTAGCAATAGAAGAAAACACAGATATTTTGCTATAATTAAAATATCTGGAAAAAAGTAAAGTGTCCCCGTCGCGCCAAGTGACGTATAGGGAACATGATGTTAGTGACCATAAATTTTACAGACTTTCAGCACATGACTTTTGGGGTAATGTGGTCGGTATTATGCCCGTGCCGCTTTACTTTCCCAGAAAAAATTCCGGTACCCATTAAAGGCTGGGTGAACCCGGAAGCCGTCATTTGGGATCGAACCCTACCTCTTGTCCTTTGTAGTCCAGCTCACTAACCAAATAGATATCTGAAAGGTTACTAATAATTATTTTGTTCTCTCCGAGTGAGACAGCCATCCTAGTAATTTGGTGTCATTATGGTCTTCCCTTAGATTTGCTTAATGTTGAAAGCAGCCATGCAAACGTAACATTAAAAGTAAAGAAAGTTGTTTGTAGCTATGTTTCAAAGTAATGAGCGAAGAAATGAGCTATATAAATATACAAGTAGTGGTAGTAATGACTGATGATTGAGTTTAACAAGTACAGGATACTTAGGGAAAGGTTAACAAAGGTAGCTTCTCAACATAGTCTCCTGCTTGAAATTGTTGGTGCATCATGACGCGTTGATTACAACCGTGTCCTGCATTGTTAGGTCAATGGCTAGGAACTGGATCAATGAGAATAAGAAATTCGTCTTATGAGGTCTAGAGTTCTCTGACGGGGATTGCTCTAGTGAGAACAAGAAATTGGTCAAAGTCAAGAGCATGGGCTAACGAGGATATGAGATTGGTCTAATGGGGTCAAGAAAATTGTTTAATGAGGACAAGAAATTGGTCTGATTATGACAAGATACTAGTCTAAAAAGGACAAGAAAGTCCTACAATGAGGACAAGAAATTGGTCTAATTAGGATAAAAGACTAGTCTAACGAGGACATGAGATTGTTCTAATGAGGACAAAAAACTGGATTAATGAGAACTAGAAATTGGTCAAATGTGGAAAAAATATCGGTCTAATTAGGACAAAAGACTAGTCTAGTGAGGACACGAAATTGGTCTAATGAAGACAAGAGACTAGTCTAACGAGGTCATGAGTTATGTCTAATGGGGGGCCAAGAAACTGGTCTAATGAGGACAAGAAACGGGTATAATGAGGACAAGAAATTGATCTAATGAGGACAAGAAATTGGTCTAATGACGACCAGAAACTGGTCTTATGAGGATACAAAATTGGTCTAATGAGGACAAGAGGCCGCTGGAATAAGGGAGGACAACAGACTTGTTTAAATATGTCTAAAGACTGGTCTAATGAGGACAAGAAGCTGGTCTAATGAGGACAACGGACTAGCCTAATAAGGACAAGAAATTGGTCTAAAATGACGAGAAATTGGTCTAATGCGGACAAGAAATTGTTCGAATGAGTACAAGTGATTGATCTAATGAGGACAAAAAATTGGTCTAATGAGGACAAGAAATTGTTCGAATGAGTACAAGTGATTGATCTAATGAGGACAAAAAATTGGTCTAATGAGGACAAGAAGTTGGTCTAATGCGGACACGAAATTGGTCTAACCAGAACAAGAAATTGGTCTAATAAGGACAAGAAATTGGTCTAATGAGGACAAGAAACTAGCTTAATGAGAACAAGAAATTGGCCTAACGAGAAAAAGAAATTGGTATAATGAAGAGAAGAGACTGCTGGAATGAAGGAGGACAGCAGACTTGTTTAATGAGGTCAAGACACTGGTCTAATGAGGACAAGACATTTTTCTAATGAGGTCAAGACACTGGTCTAATGAGAACAAGTTACTGCTCAAATGACGACAAGAGACTGGTCGTATCAGGACAAGAGACTAGTCTAATGAGGACAAAAGACTGGTCTATTGATGGCAAGAGATTAGCTTAATAAGGACCATTAACTGGTACAATGAGGACAAGAGACTGCTATAAAAAAAATAAAAGTAAAGTACCCCCGTCACGATAAATGGTGTATAGGGAATATGATGTAAGTGACGATAAATTTTACAGACCTTCGGCATATGAATTTTGAGGTAATATGGTCGGTATTATTCCCGTGCCTTTACTTTCCCAGAAAAAATCCGGTACCCATTAAAGGCTGGGTGAACCCGGAAGCCGTCGATTGGGATCGAATCCTACCTCTTGTCCTTTGTAGTCCAGTTCACTAACCACTGAGCTATCGCGGCTCCCCAAGAGACTGCTATAGCAAGTACAAAATGTCTATTTCGTTCCCTCGACTGAATGACACATAAGTTCTCTCAGCTTTAAATTAGTATCGGAGAATGTTTAGTTAAAGAAAGACGGCCTGGTTTAGTTCTGACCACACTCTTGAAAATGTGAACATTAACATCGTAATCCTTCTTCGACGCTCTCGAAGCTCACAGACGGTACATGGAATAATATAGAGAATAATGGTCAAATCAGCCTATGACAACCTGCACCATCAAAGCAAGAGACAGAGCAGAATGGCGCTCCATGGTTGTTGTTGTTGATGGATTGCCACGAGTTGATACGAGCTTGTTTGCCCTTTGACTCATAGAATGTGGCGGGTCGTAATGGCTTTCTTGACATTCCCGGCTCTTACTGGAGGTTGGAGGTCGTCTGTCCCAGGCAACGCTGGGAAACTACTAGCCCAGCCCAGAGGTACTGCAATACTGGGTCCTCAATCAGTAACAGCCACCACTACAGGGAACACGTCGATCCTAGCTTCTGTTAGTCAGTCTGGTTTGACGCAGACTGTTACCAGGGGAGACCACGAGGAGGTAGAACTGCTAGGTCTTGGCCAGCTGATTGTGCGCCGGCCCTGCTATTGTGACCGCAGGTCGCAGGCGCTTATGCTCCCCCGGCGCTCCATGGTAGCCAACCTTCGTTGCGGAGAAGGCACTCGATGATGATGATGATAGAGAATAATGGCCGCTTGTCCTGAGCAGTCGCCGCGAGGTGTTCAGGTTTGAGTTTCACTTCCGGTAGAAAAACAAACCCACTCTAGATCCTCCCAAGTTTCGAACTCTCGTTCTCCTGGTTGGTTTGGGGTTATCAATCCAGCCACCTGCTTTCCATTGTTGTTGATTTGGATAAATCTTTTGATTTTACTCTCGCTACCATACCTCTTTTCTCTTCTTTCTAGCCTGCCTGAGATCAACCCCAACTTGAAGCTTAACGTCTTTTCATTAGCCATTGCTGTCATAATGTTCATGGATAGAACCTCACTGTCAAGTAATTTAAAAGATGTTACGTTCAAAGACATCATCATCATCATCGAGTGCCTTCTCCGCAACGAAGGTTGGCTACTATGGATCGCCATTCTACTCTGTTTCTTGCTTTGATGGTGCAGGCTGTCATTGATTTACTTGTCCATCTTTTGATGTTACTCGTCCATGTTAGTCTTGATCTGCCTCTGCCTCTGCCTCTGTTACCTTGTATTTTCCCTTCCAATATTACTTTTAGTAGGCTGTTGTGTCTTTCAACATGCCCCAAAAATTTCATTTGTCTTGTCTTAATTGTATTTAGTAGTTCTCTTTTTATTTTCAGTTGTTTTAAAACTTCATCGTTTGTTATCTTTTCTTTCCATCCAATTCTACCAATTCTTCTATAAATCCACATTTCAAAGGCTTCAATTTTCTGTTCTGTTGTCTTGTCTAATGTCCATGTTTCTTCACCAAAAACAGATTTCCAAATTACAAAATTTCAAAGACAGAAACACAATTTTAAAAAGAGAACAATATATAGGGATAATTTGTTGTTTCCTCTTTTGTAAAGCTGTCACCATACCATGTTGGAGCGTACGTTACACCCCACCACGTGCCCCTTGCTACCAGCTTTACCGCAGCACTGCAATTATTTGCCTGTTCCCTACTTTTAAAAAAAAAAGGTAACTTAGCTCTTTAATAAGGTGTTATATTTTTATTTTAATTTTTAAAAATAAACTTCATTTTTAACATTAAACAAATATGCTTAAAACATCAATGTATTCAACAATATACATTCCATTTGGGTTAAAATTCTCATTATTTGCTATCAAAAACACAGTTAGTCTTACACTGTCCACGGTGGAAAACTAAGGAGCACAGCATTCAGTAATTTGTGTTCTTTAAGAAAGGGAAGGGGCACAATTTTCCCGTTAGGATGGAGAATGTATAAGGAATATTAATGACTCATTGGCCACAAGCCGAGGTGATGAGACGGGACGAGAGGAAGGCCGAAGCAAGTCCAGTAGAGCAGGGGTCTACAAACTATAGTCCACGGATCATCAATTTAGTTAGCGCCTTCTGATAAAACATATATCTCCTTAATAGAACACAGCAAGCAAAGTACAATAACAACATGGACGGTTGGTTAATGTTCACGTCTTTTTCTCTTTGACGTAGACAATCACTTACAGCATGTCTCACTCGTTACCGAACCCGGGATTTCTTTACTAATTCTAACACCAGTGAGGACATTTAAACGAAATTCGAACAGCAAAGCCTTCATTTTGTGGGAAATGAAACTAATGTGTATGTATTATGTTGGTCGTTGTGTGTGTGTGTATGTGTGTGTGTGTGTGTATGTATGTGTAAAAAGTAAAAAAAGTAAAGAGCCCCGTCACGCCAAGTGGCGTATAGGGAATATGGTGTTAGTGACCATAAATTTTACAGACCCTCGGCACATGATTTTTGGGGTAATGTGGTCGATATTACGTTCGTGCCGCTTTACTTTCCCAGAAAAAAATCCGGTACCCATTTAAGGCTGGGTGAACCCGGAAGCCGTCGGTTGGGAACGAACCCTACCCCTTGTCCTTTGTAGTCAAGTTGTATGTATGTTCGTGGCATCAAATTGTTGTGGCTCGCTTACCTGACTAGCCGCTGTATTGATCTCTGACACTTAGCTGTGGATGCCAACACAATACGGTTGTTGTTCGTGAATGTAGTGTACAGTACATCACAAAGTAGACTCAAAATGTGTTTGTACAGTCCGGAGACACGAGTGTTTAGTGGTAAAACCATTACATATATTCTTATTAGACTTCCTATATGTGACTTTCTATATGTAATGCATTATGACACGTTATGTTTTTTTTTTCATGAAGTGCTTCAGTACTGGGTTTGTCATTCCGCCCCAGACATTATCAATGTGTCTTCCTTCATTTTTCTTGCAATCCAACTTTTCTCTTACCATGTTGTTTTCTACGTCCTATCTATTTCTGTTCTGCTTCCTCAGTTTCTTTCACTGCAGAGATTTCCTTTGTTATGCCTTCTTATTTATCATTTATTTTTAATCGATTCCCTAATACATTGTGTGTGTGCGACATCCTCCAATTGAACCCACGTCCATTCTGCAGGCTTTGCTTATTCCGGTAGTTCTCCAAGTCTGCTGCGGATTTCCAACTTTCCTAGTTCCTTCTCAATATAGTTCATTGAATCTTCTTCTCCTTCTTATCTCTTTTCACTGATACATAAAAGGTGTAGTGGTTTATATCATTTGTCGTTCTTGAGCTGCTCGAACTGTCCGAATTAGTGATTTTCCTTTGTTGTTACATGTCTCTGTCACTGCATCTATCCATCATTCATTGAATGCCTTGCAGTATTGATTGGTTGTGTAGTAAATCTATTCTTTTTTTCATTTTCTCATTCTGCGTACAAACTGGCATATGTACAGTTCGTTCCCAAAGGTTTTCATGCGAAATTTTATATGACCATATTAAGGAACTGATGGAGACATATGTTAATGAAAGATATTAGTCTACTCATATTTATACATGTACACATTTCATATATTAATGGATGAAATGCGCGTTGCTGTAACAGACCATTAAGGTCACGTGATAATGAAATTGACACACAACGTTGTAAGTTCTGTAATGCAGATTTCTGAGCTATTGTTGAAAAGAGACAGACATTTGTAAAGACGCACATTTTGAATCAGACTTTCAATACTCTGTGAAATACCGAATTACTAAATATTATTGCTATTTTGTTGTATGTAAGTGAAAAAGTTATTTACACTTTTATCTAATCGTTGCAAATGCAAAACAATACGAGAAAAGTATTATAAAAATATACTCTGCCAGTAAAAGTGCCTTTAATATAAATACGTTTTATGTTTGTTCTATAGGAAGACACAAACACTTTAGGGCACTTACTGTTGTGTTGGTCTGTGATCAAGAGAAGCAAGAAGAGAAGAAGCATTTACTACATTGTTCACTTATGCTCATTTATTATTTTCATGTTTGCTCATTCATCGGCATCTGTTTATTCATCCTCTTGTGTAGTCATAGCGTCAAGGGTTTGCTTCCATAGAGTTCATGTCATTTTGTCTCTCGATGACACAGATGAATATTGCTCATGAGTTATTTTATACAACCACATGGCCTGCACCAGAATCGGTGAGCCAGAACCAGCCTGAACCTGGTCCACCTCTACGCGGTGCCTCTAGAAACAGATCAACCTGTCTAGTCTGGACAAACAAGTAGGAATATAATAGGGATGGCAACCCAGTATTCAAACATGCCGTGCTGAAGTCGGATGTGCTGGCCGAAAGGCGCGAATATCAAAGTTCTACTACAAACCACAAAACAACGCATCAACGCCCACTTAACGTACTTGTAAGGGCGGTTGACTAAGAAAACAGTCAACCCGATTAGTAATTATGGGTTGAACGCCAGGAAGAAGAAAGAGAACCCTAAAATCTTGGATGCCCGACTTTCTTCATGGAAGAAACGTGAACAGGGAAAAGAGCCTGGTCGATCTTAACCACCCGCCCACCCTATATTATGCCCCAGAGAAGTTAAGGCCTTACACTCCACGTCCCTGCGGCAGTAATGCTATAGGATACCCTTTACCTTTTCCACATTAATTATATTTACCCACATGACATTTGTGAGTCCAAGTTGTCCTGTCCAAAAATTGATTGTAACCCAGTCTCAAAAAGTTTGAAGCCCCTCCCTTTTTAGTTGAGTCTGGACAAAGAAAAGAAAAAGAAAGAAAAACAGGCAATGGCGGTGTTGAAACTGACAGAAGCTGACGGGCTTAGATTGAGTTATGAAAATTGCTGGCTTAATTTTGAAGAAGGGCCACAACTCAAGACTGAACTGGGCTCTCGAGACCAGGAATTATGAGCCGAGTAAAAATATCTGAGCCGTGGAATGGAGACTCTGAGCGAGGGTTTGTTGAGGGCTGATGTAGAGTGAGGCGAAGATATGGGCACAAATCGATAGTCTTGAAATACTGGCCGGACTGGCCAGTTAATTAAATTTGATTCTATAGTTCATACAGTGACACCGGCCAAAAATACCAGACTGTGGTCTAATAATGTTCATGCCAAATACGTCTATGTTGGGGAATATTTCTATGGCCAGTCCTAGCCAGAAGTATTCAGTTCAGTTTTACATCTAAAGGGCAAAGTGAAAATATGTCATTATTAAAGACAGCTTCATGTGATCGGAGGTTGTGAGTGTTAGTTGGAATGAGAGTCTGTGAGATGAGCTAGACGCTTTACAGTAATGTACCATCATCTCAACATGGCAGATGAGATGACCGCTTCTCTTCGTCACTGTTTTTCGAAAGATGCTGACCATATGTTCCGTTTCGAACGGGACAATAAAATTATTCTCTCATTTTTCCCTGCAGTCGTATAAATCAACATTTCAAGGTTGTCCCGTGTTTAATAAACTTGTGAACTAGTTTATCATTTCACAAATCATATTGTGGGTCTTGTTGAGGACGTGATCTAAGTGATTATAGTTCGATGTGCCATAAGGATAATCCGACAATTAACTAATACAACGCCGATACATTTCTTATTTTCTTTGAAATTAAAATCTGTTTTCTTTTCAAAGTTTTATGAGAAAGTGTTGAACGACCGACATTTGCTAAATCAGATAAGGTCATGGAAGAAATCGCAAGATACGATCGTGTTGACAGTTCTCCTCTACTTCTGCTTAGGTCTGGTATGCGGTCTCTCATCGAACACTAATGGTCAGCTCAATAAGTTTATGAAATTGAACTTTTTTAATCGTCTTACTTTTTCATGATTTAAACAAGAAGTTTGAGTAACAATTTCTGATCCTCCAGTTTTGCCATCTCAATGTCTCGCTTTTGCAATCTCAATGTTCCTTTGTTACCGTCTCAGCGTCCTGCTTTTACCATCTCACTGTTCCATTTTTACCATCAGTGTCCCATTTTTGCCATCTCAATGTCCCGCTTTTAACATCTCAGTGTCCCGCTTTTGCGATCTCACTGTACCATGTTTACTATCTCAGTGTCCCGCTTTTGCGATCTCACTGTACCATGTTTACTATCTCAGTGTCCCGCTTTTGCGATCTCACTGTACCATGTTTACTATCTCAGTGTCCCGCTTTTGCGGTCTCACTGTACCATGTTTACTATCTCAGTGTCCCGCTTTTGCGATCTCACTGTACCATGTTTACTATCTCAGTGTCCCGCTTTTGCGATCTCACTGTACCATGTTTACTATCTCAGTGTCCCGCTTTTGCGATCTCACTGTACCATTTTTACTATCTCAGTGTCCCGCTTTTGCGATCTCACTGTACCATTTTTACTATCTCAGTGTCACATTTTTTCCAAATTCAATATCCCTCTTTTAATCTCACAGAAATGTTGTCAAACTTCTATAATCTTTCTTCTCAAGAGAGTTGTTTAGTTATTCTGTTACCTTGCAAGTGAACTGGCCATTTTTTAAAAAAATGTATTTAATTAATTTTTTTTATATATATATAAAAAAACGTCAAGTTCGCCAGCTTTCACCTTTGGCGAAGTTTCTAGAGGTTAGGTTCTGTATTTTGAGTTTAACCCCTTTTTCTCTGGCAGCCGTGTACACAGGAGTCCCTGGCAGCACAGGCAGATAACTCCGTATTCGGAGGTGAATTGACCATTTCATCTCCACAAATTGTCTCCTATTATGGTCAAGTTTAATACCTCACATGTTACGGGATAATAACCTTCACACTTGTAAAGTACATCACTAATTTTATTATATTATGTCGTATTTAAATCGTTTATAAAGAAGTTCGCTTATATATCAACATTGCATTATTCTTTTCAATTAAACATTATCATGTCCTGCAATCCTACATTGCTCTAAGCGGCTGTTAACGTTTTTACGAGTCATTTCACAGTCGTGTTGGACACAATAGAATTGATATATTTAATGCTAAAGCGTAAGGTGCAGAAGGTGCGACGGAAAGTATACAAGACAATGAAATAATAATTAAGGTATTTCATTTCTTGTTTGAGGGACTGGTTGGTCTCAAGGTCTCGAGGCAAGACGCCGGCCTCGAGACAGAGAGGTTGTGGGTCCAAATCCCGGCTACACCGAATTTTTATTTATGCTTTCTCTCTGCGGCAACCCACCCCTGGTCTCAGCAGCGAGGCCCGGATTGAAACGTCAACTACTCATCGACGAAAAAAATATGAGTACCTCCGAAGTCGGAGTTATCTGCCTGTACGGCGAGGGACCCCTGTGCACACGGCTGCCAGGGAAAAATGGATTAACACGCAAAATTCAGTTCTTAGTCTCTAAGGACTTCGTCAGAGGTAAACGCTGGCAAACGAAAAAAAAAATTTCTTGTTTGAAAAAAATATGATAAAGAATTGCACCGACTGGAATTAATTTTGCTATACAAATATCAATTTTTTTGTTCACTTCAGTGCAACATATTAATGCTACCTTTCGTTATTTTGGCGCTCTCTTAAGTCAGTGCATCGGCCTAAGATCGCCCGCCCCTCCTCTAAGCCAGCTCTGAATACAAGTAAGAGTGAAGGATGTTTATAAACTTAAAAGTTGACTTTTGAGATAAAGAGAACTAGTGCCCTTCTTTGCTGTCATTACCTTGCTCAACTCAGTAAACCTGATGCCCATTCCTTTTGCTACTGGATCGATAGGACTGAACCCACGTTCCATTCATCGCCTACCCTGCGCGTTACAAAAGAGCTACAGACGTCCTTAACACTACACTATAAGAGCATGCATTTTAATGTCCCCTTTATTCAACGTTTGCTATTTTCACTTACATATGTCAAAAAAAAGGAGAAATCAACATAAATGAAATATTTCACTTAAAAATACTTGATATATGCCACAGACTATAACTACATATAGTTATCTACCTAAAGCTAGTTTCTTGATTCAAAGATTTAGTCTTCTTCAGCGTTCATTAACTGGGCGTGGATCTGTGGTTGCACTAGTTTACGATGTGCCTCCACGTCAGTAAACTTTGGTCCTACACATCCGTCTTGTAGAATTTTTAATTGCTAACAGTTGTGTCTGGGCTATGTCCATTTTGACTATATATTCAACTTCTTAACTGTCAACGATTCTTTAACAGTGAGCACACGGGGCATGCTGTTTTGTCGTCGGTTAAAGAAAGGGGATAGATCTCATTAACTAAGAAAGGAAGAGGAATGAGGAGTAAAGCCACGAGGAAACCGCACATTCGAAGAGAAAGACTCCCAACGCCTGCGGCAGGACTGGAACCTAAGATCGACTGAGACAGTTTTGATAGAGGCCAACATTTTACCTCTAGTCCCCCACCACCCCACTCCAGACCCCACCACATGACCTTTAGGCCCAAAGACTAGGTTCTGTTAATAAAAGACTGCAATGTAGTGAACTTTATTTTAAAAATGAACCCTTTGGTTGCAACAAGTGGAACAATAATAATAGTGAAGAAAAGCGCTGTTCTTTTTACATTCAAATTATATAGTTTATTACTCATCATCATCATCATCATCATCATCATGAGGTCTCATGCCCGTTGAAGAGCGTTAGGTCATCACAGCCCGCCTGGAAGAATCTCTGCCTCTAGCCAGATCTCCCACTTCTTCAGTTGTCATCTTCAAGATCTCCTTGATGTCTTAAAACCACCTTCTTATTGGTCTGCCCCTTATGTGTCGTCCATGAACAATGCCTTCGGTTATTGTTCGTTCCAGCCCGTTGTGTATTTTGACGTGACTATAGTATTTTCATTTCCTTTGTAAATGACGTTTATAAGCCATTTCTTATTCAAGTTTAAATCTCTTAATAGGTCTTTATTGCTCTTTTTTATTATCCAAGGTATCTTAAGAATTTGTCTCTATCATTTTGTTTCAAGTTAATAGATTATCTTCCTTGCTGCTAGCGAGATTGTCCATGATTTACAACCGCAATTTATTTCTACCAGGCGAAAACAGGTTACATTAGTGCGATGTATAAGACTATATGACTGCATTTATTCTAAATTATTGTCTTAAAAGCAGGCTACGACAGTGCATCAAAGTGCTCATTAATTAATGAATCTCGCTGGAGTGATCCATAGTGAATTGGTTTACTGAGAACAAGACTAACTGGTTCATTCACGTTCAAACATTGTCTCTAATTTTAATGAGAAAAACAAGGAGAACTAATGTTGAATACTTTACCTGAAGATGTGCTGATGGGAACAAAAAGACACGAGTGCTATATACGCTACAGGTCACGCTCTCCAGACTGCAGCGTTCTTCCTTTTTATTTTCATTAATCACAAAGAAATGAAATATTTGTATATCCTACAAAATTATATCTTTTATACCGTAAAATTTTAGTTACCTGCTTTTTTCCATTCCTTGAAATACAGGCAAATGATACATTGCAAAGAATGAAAAATAAAAAATACTAGATACATATCTTTGTCTATGTAGATAACAAGAGCGTTTCGGTTTTGTGTTGAGTCAGGCTTTACATTTAGAAATGAATTCCGGACAATAGAACATCAGATAAAACATGTGTTGGGGGCCACAAGGATATGTCTTTACTGAAGAACTTTGTAAATACCATTAGCAGGTAAAACGCGAGTAACAGGAGCATTAAAACAAAAAATGGTTGCCTTGTGTAGGAGAAAAGAGTTATCATTTGTATCTAATTATAGAGATTTTAAAAAGATGGAATATTTTTGTTAAATTTTGAGAGAAGAGCCGTTAGAGGTCTGTAAAAATTATGGTCACTAACACCATATTCCCTACACACCACTTGGCGTGACGGGGCTCTTTACATTTCTTTTTTACTATTGGGAGAAGAAAAGATAAACGAAAACTTAAATACATATTTCAGATGGTTCATAAAGGAATGATTTTGGTTGGAAGTCAATGACACAACTGATAAATAACTATAGAGACAAAAATTTGTATAAAGATATGATCACCTAAGCATGCAGGCTTGTCACCTGATGATGATGATACTTCTATCTAACCCACCCAGTCTAATATTTTGTAGACTCGAGTTCTACATTAGAAGCACTGTCTAATATAGTTCATATTGCCAAGGCTTGGAGTTTAGTCCATTATGTAAATATGTGTCAGTAAATGTGGAGGATGAAGGTGTATCCTTCATCGTTATGTGAAGCTCCAACGATAATTATGAACAGATGTGCTCAGGTAACAGTAGCAAGTTCCGTGCCAAGTCCTTGATATAAAATAACAGCTCTGTATGACGACTATATACAACGATTTGACCGTTTACAGTGGTTCCATAACGTGTGTCGCTGGGCACAAATATGGTACCGGTTGTTAATCATGTACATATATATTTATGTGGCACAGACCACAGCTAACTATATTAAACTATTACTAAAGCCCATTGGAATCGTCCAACGCTAGTGACGTTTTCAGCATTGTTAGCATTGGTGGTTGTGTGTAAAATGATGTCAACTTTCTAGTCGTATCTCTCGATTAGTTAAAAACGTCACAAACTTTGGGTGATTCCGGGATTTCGCTCTCAACCGGCAGGCCTTAGTAAAACTGCAGCTGCCTGTGGATGGTTGTGTATAGACAAATAAATATATTTTTGGTAATACGTATTTGGGTAGTTATTATGTGGTCGAACGGCACAAATATCGTAGTTTGGCTCCCATTGACACAATATAGGCCGATTAAAACGTACAAATGTGTACCTAAGATACAGAAGTTAAAAAGTCACATCCATATCCAAGTCTAGTGATTCCTTTATCTAACTAACACCCATATCCAAGTCTAGTGATTCCTTTATCTAACTAACACCCATATCCAAGTCTAGTTATTCCTTTATCTACCTAACACCCATATCCAAGTCTAGTTAT
Source organism: Megaustenia siamemsis (assembly GCA_032433765.1). Lineage (NCBI taxonomy): Eukaryota > Metazoa > Mollusca > Gastropoda > Stylommatophora > Ariophantidae > Megaustenia > Megaustenia siamemsis. The sequence continues at coordinate 23,455,990 of JAVIAB010000139.1, forward strand.
TCCTTTATCTACCTAACACCCATATCCAAGTCTAGTGATTCCTTTATCTAACTAACACCCATATCCAAGTCTAGTTATTCCTTTATCTACCTAACACCCATATCCAAGTCTAGTTATTCCTTTATCTACCTAACACCCATACCAAAGTCTAGTGATTCCTTTATCTACCAAACACCCATACCGAAGTCTAGTTATTCCTTTATCTACCTAACATCCATATACAAGTCTAGTGATTCCTTTATCTACCTAACATCCTTATACAAGTCTAGTGATTCCTTTATCTACCTAACACCCATATCCAAGTCTAGTGATTCCTTTATCTACCTAACACCCATATCCAAGTCTAGTTATTCCTTTATCTACCTAACACCCATATCCAAGTCTAGTTATTCCTTTATCTACCTAACACGCATACCCAAGTCTAGTTATTCCTTTATCTACCTAACACCCATACCCAAGTCTAGTTATTCCTTTATCTACCTAACACCCATACCCAAGTCTAGTTATTCCTTTATCTACCTAGCACCCATATCCAAGTCTAGTTATTCCTTTATCTACCTAACACCCATATCCAAGTCTAGTTATTCCTTTATCTACTTAACACCCATACCCAAGTCTAGTGATTCCTTTATCTACCTAACACCCATATCCAAGTCTAGTGATTTCTTTATCTACCTAACATCCATATCCAAGTCTAGTGATTTCTTTATCTACCTAACACCCATATCCAAGTCTAGTTATTCCTTTATCTACTTAACACCCATACCCAAGTCTAGTGATTCCTTTATCTACCTAACACCCATATCCAAGTCTAGTGATTCCTTTATCTACCTAACATCCATATCCAAGTCTAGTGATTTCTTTATCTACCTAACATCCATATCCAAGTCTAGTGATTCCTTTATCTACCTAACATCCATACCCAAGTCTAGTTATTCCTTTATCTACCTAACACCCATATCCAAGTCTAGTGATTCCTTTATCTACCTAACACCCATATCCAAGTCTAGTGATTCCTTTATCTACCTAACACCCATATCCAAGTCTAGTTATTCCTTTATCTACCTAACACCCATATCCAAGTCTAGTTATTCCTTTATCTACCTAACACCCATACCCAAGTCTAGTTATTCCTTTATCTACCTAACACTCATACCCAAGTCTAGTTATTCCTTTATCTACCTAACACCCATATCCAAGTCTAGTTATTCCTTTATCTACCTAACACCCATATCCAAGTGTAGTTATTCCTTTATCTACTTAACACCCATACCCAAGTCTAGTTATTCCTTTATCTACCTAACATCCATACCCAAGTCTAGTGATTCCTTTATTTAACTAACATCCATATCCAAGTCTAGTGATTCCTTTATTTACCTAACATCCATATACAAGTCTAATGATTCCTTTATCTACCTAACACCCATATCCAAGTCTAGTGATTCCTTTATCTACGTAACATCCATATCCAAGTTTAGTGATTCCTTTATCTACCTAACATCCATATACAAGTCTAGTGATTCCTTTATCTACCTAACATCCATATCCAAGTCTAGTGATTCCTTTATCTACTTAACACCCATATCCAAGTCTAGTGATTCTTTTATCTAACTAACATCCATATACAAGTCTAGTGATTCCTTTATCTACCTAACATCCATATCCAAGTCTAGTGATTCCTTTATTTACCTAACATCCATATACAAGTCTAGTGATTCCTTTATCTACCTAACACCCATATCCAAGTCTAGTGATTCCTTTATCTACCTAACACCCATATCCAAGTCTAGTGATTCCTTTATCTACCTAACATCCATCTCCAATTTTAGTGATTCCTTTATCTACCTAACATCCATCTCCAATTTGAGTGATTCGTTTATCTACCTAACATCCATATCCAAGTCTAGTGATTTCTTTATCTACCTAACATCCATATCCAAGTCTAGTGATTCCTTTATCTACCTAACATCCATATCCAAGTTTAGTGATTCCTTTATCTACCTAACATCCATATCCAAGTTTAGTGATTCCTTTATCTACCTAACATCCATATCCAAGTTTAGTGATTCCTTTATCTACCTAACATCCATATCCAAGTTTAGTGATTCCTTTATCTACCTAACATCCATATCCAAGTCTAGTGATTCCTTTATCTACCTAACATCCATCTCCAATTTTAGTGATTCCTTTATCTACCTAACATTCATATCCAAGTTTAGTGATTCTTTACATTTTTAATATAAAAAAATGTAAGCGATGGTCACTATGAAGCATTTGTAGCTCTTTTATCGTGTTTTCTTACAGTCACTGTAGCTTGTTTCCGTCGAAAAGTTTCATTTGATTGACGCCTTAAAATTGTAGTAATTAATGTACGCAGAGTTCCTAATTCTGATAACTTTCTACATTTCGTATTGAAATATTTTAATGAAAGTTGTTGCAATTTGTTTTAAAACAAGAATATTTGAATGTTTATCTTAATTAACTTAGTATGCCTTTAATGTGTTTGTTTTCTTAAATAAATTAGTGCTCCTGAAAGAAATGTTTTGAAATCTTGTATAAGATTTGATACAAGTGAAACAAGATTTGACACAAGTGAAACAAGATTTGATACAAGTGAAACAAGATTTGATACAAGTGAAACAAGATTTGATACAATTGAAACGAGATTTTATACAAGTGAAACAAGATTTGATACAAGTGAAACAAGATTTGATACAAGTGAAACAAATGAATGAGTGTCTAACTGGGGACTACGTGGTCTAGAGGTATGACGTCGGCCCCTAATCGAAAGATTCCAGATTCGAATCCCGCCACAGGTAGTTAAAATTTTTCACTTCGAATCCATGTTTTCTTCGTGGCTTTACCAAAGCCTAGCCTCTGGGTAGTGATACTTAATGTCAACCCCTCTCTGGGAAATCGGCGAAAAACAGGAAGTCCAGTGAGCATTCGCGGACGTTATAAAACCCTTGGCAGTTGAATGTTCGAAAAAAGTAGGTAAAAAAAAATAGCCGCAACCCGGGCTAAATTTGTTAAGCAAGTCTGTCAATGCCGAGAACGGATGTGTTGGGCTTGGTGGCGCAGATTTCTCGGCTTTGACGTAAACTGACGACACCACACATCCACGCCCACGTAAAGTCGAGACGCTAAAAAGAAGTGCCTATCTAACTAAAAAGATGAAAGTAACAACAACGAGGAAGAGATCTGGCCACATCCTAGTATCGTAGTCTGCTACGGGAAGGTTAAACATTTCAATTCCCTTTAGCATAATTTAATATTTTGCGAAAAACAATCTTAACAGTAATTAAGGGACATCCAAAATATCTGTGAGCTAATAAGATTGGACTTTCTGATAGCCATACAGGAGACCCTTAAGCTGAAGAAAAAAAAGACAAATCAAAAACAAATTATGAAAGATGTCGGGAATGCGAACAACAATTTGGGCCAGGGGTAGGGTATCAGTGCAAAGAGAAAAAGAAATCAACTGCAATGTTGCTCCTCCAGACCACCAAAAAAATGATGACTACCACCAGCTTAACAGAAAAGAAAAGTAACAATATTTGGACTCCGAACAGGCCTCAACAGATTGCAGTACTATCATTTGAACACCCTTAAGATAGGAACCTCTGATGAATGTGACTGAAGCGCAGACAAAACGACTGTTGAACATCTGCTACAATCATGCCCAACATATAATGAACAGAGAAGACTCTTTTGGTGATCACCAGTACCAAATCGGGACAAGCTTGTATGGTGACGTAACCAGCCTTGAGCTGACGGATGCTTTCTTTGAACTAATTGATGTCCAGAGGTGTACACAGAAGAACAACGGTTGCTCTATGAGATATCACAAGAGTCAGTGACAGAGTCAGTGTCGTCGCATCGAAGGCAAGTAAAAGATGTGAGATAACGTCGCTAGCAGTAAGTCACAATCAAACCAAAATGCTTGAAGCTAAGCCCAACCGGTTCACAATATCTGAATCAGGTAACTCCAAAGATCCCTTTAACTGCACTAATTTGAAATGTTAAAACACGGACGTTATAAGTCACGAGTAGTAATTGGGGAGATTCTTTTTAAAATTTGATCCACCGAGAGCAAACAATTCCACCTCAGCGAGGGTTAGAAACATAAATAGATTTGTCGAGTTACTTGATTCTGCGATGTCTTGTTTGTTGCTCCTTGGCATCTAGTATCCCATCGTATCTAAGTCTGTCTGCTATTTATCCCTGATGCGAAATCCAATCTTTGATGGTGAAGATGCTGCGAGTTTATTTATTTTAGGAACGTGTGTTATTAAAGTGAACTCTGCATTCAGCGCGCTGAGATTTCATTTATTTTCCTTCTGGAAAGGTAGTTTTCATTCTGTTAAAATCAGTGGCATAACTTGGGTTGGGACGCCAAGTAAATAAAAAAAAAAAAGCTTAATCCTTTAAGTAGCAACGAGTTTCAACTAGAACAATATAATAGACATGGAGTAGTTAGAATTATTCGTGTTTTTATCTAAAAGAAAACTACTATTATCTATGACAAGTTTCCATTAAAGAAATATGTCTATGAATTAGCTGATTTCATGCGAAAATCGAAAACATTCAAAGACTTGACCATTAGCGAGAAGCTGGCTTATAAACATCATTCTACGGGGAAACTAAAATACTAAGACCACGTCAAAAGACGAGCCGCGATAGCTCAGTGGTTAGTGAACTGGACTACAAAGGACAAGAGGTAGGGTTCGATCCCAATCGACGGCTTCCGGTTCACCCAGCCTAAAATGGGTACCGGATATTTTTCTGGGATAGTAAAGCGGCACGGGCGTAATACCGACCACATTACCCCAAAAATAACGTGCTGAAGATCTGTAAAATATATGGTCACTAACACCATATTCCCTATACGCCACTTGGTGTGACGGGGGTACTTTACTTTTTTTTTTGCGTCAAAAGACACAGCGGGCTGGAAAGAACAACAATGGTAGGCGTGGTTCCTGGGCGACTGGATCTCCATTCCATATGCCAAAGATATTTTCTATTATAGCTTGTTTCATAACTCGTGCCCAACTTTTAAAATCGATAGCTTTTTAACCGCTTGTTGTAAGTTGTTCAAAATTTGCATGTAAAGTTATAATGATTAGAACCCAACAGAGAATTAATTTCATTTAAAAAAAACATTTGGTTATTATTGTTGCTTATTTGATTTATATAAATTTATAACGACCCACTGAAGTAGTCAAAACTTAATGTTTACAGTATTTTAAGTTAAAAATAGCGAGTAAAAATCCATACACGGTAAAATTGACGTGTTTGCACGCTTTCGCCGTGGTTTTATTGACACAATTTGACACTTGAGAAATTGTGTGTTCCATTTTCGTTCATTCAGAGGTGTAGCTGTGAAATTCGCAAAATGTTGGGTATGAATGAAACTGTTACAATAAGAAAATTAAAAGTTTCGCTGAAAAAGAACAACAGTATTGAAATATCAAAGCCTACATTATGGAGGAATGTGAGAGCTGCAGGCTTTACATTCAGAAAGTATTACAATGGACGAAACATCATCTGTGAGAAGCCACATATAGTAGTCATGAGAAGCAAGTACTTACGTGAAGTAAAAGAGGTGCGCAAGCAAGGTTATGATATTGTGTACTTGGATGAAACATGGATCAATGCTCACCACACTAACCAAAGGGAATGGCAGTCATCAGATGGAAAGATTAAGAGATTAATACCTAGCAGCAAAGGACAGCGCTTGATAATTGCTCATGCAGGTAGTCGACAACATGGACTAATACAGAATGCAGAGCTCATTTTTCTTTCAAAATCCATAGACAATCGGGATTATCACTCTGAGATGAATGGTCACATATTTAGACATTGGATTGAAAATTCTGTTCTCCCATCACTAGATCGACCATCTTGCCTAATAATGGACAATGCAGCGTACCACAACATTGTTGCACTTGAAGATAAAGTCCCGACGTCATCCAGTACAAAAGATGCTATTAAGATATGGCTCACAATGGAGCACATACAATTTAATAACATGTACTTAAAACCTGAATTAATATCTCTAGTAAAGCAAAAACAAAGGACAAAGATTTTTCAAATAGATAAGATTATCCAAGAGCACGGTCATATAAGTTTGAGGCTGCCACCTTACCATGCTCATTTAAATCCAATAGAACTAATCTGTGCAAAATTAAAAGAACAAGTGGCAGATGAAAATACAACATTCAAAATATGCGATGTAAAGACTCTTGCTAATCTCGCTTTATTAAATATAGACAAAGATTATTGGTCTGAATGTGAAGACCACGTCTTAAAACAGGAAGAGGAATATTGGAAAAATGATGGTTTGTGGAATGTTCAACCCCAAACAGTTATTAATCTTTTAGACACGTCTGATTCAGAATGAAAGTATATAGCCCCCACAATGTTGGCCCCTATATTACCTTAAATTAGTTCAACAAACGGTCCTTTTCAGGACCACACAACTATGAAAATTGGACATACAGGTATACCTTGATATTATCGTCCGTCCTCGAACTGAGAAGACAATAATTCTCTTGGTATTTCCCCATTACGGCCACGCCTTTACCTAGTGAAAATTAATCATAGACCAGCAACTACGGTAATTTCTATTATTTAGGGGTTCACAATTTACAATTTTGACAAACATCAAAGAAATTCGCCGCTTTAAGAAAACTGCAGTTGCAAGATATTTGTTAAATATACATTTAAAGGGTCTTTTGCATTCTAATAACATTTGGAAAATTTCAACAGTTTTTAACAAACGGTTACTGAACAATAGCGTTTTGAAGTTGGGCAAGTGATTTGAAACGAGCTATAGCTCTAGTTTATTACATGCAGCCCCGTCAGTCATCTACAAAACGAAGGTCGAAGAAAACACACACTCAAAACTAATAACGAAACAACCAAAACAAAAACAATCGAAATGTGTTAAAGAAAACAAAATTATCTATCCTGTGTGTAAACAGAGGTCAAAACGAAAAGGAAATAGCAACCAAGTGCGGCTGTAGTGGACGTACAGAAACGTGCAGAAATGTGCGCAAATGCACACAGAACCAGAGGAGTTCACACAGGGGTCAGTGTGCAAACACAAAGGAGAAAGAAAAGAACAGCAGACCAACATGTGCTCAAAAGGCAGCAAGAGTGAGATGTCCGAGAGTGGGGTTCAATAAAAAAAAAATGGGGGGAAGGAGCACAGAAAAAAGGTATAGAGGAGAACACCAAACTGTCTCATTTTGGACTCGAGGAGGAGAACTATAAATAGCATGGCATAGTAAGTAGACTAAAGAACCCAAATATGTGCAGTAGAGAAGACTATGCAAAAGGGAAGGAACAACCAAAAGGAAACTATTTTTCCTTATGCAAAATGTAAAAAGGAAACTTGCTTCTGTAAAGCAAGTGTGTTAATGATTGTAATTAACATAGTACAAAGAAAGTTATTGAGTTAGTGAGTTATTTGCAAATCATCATCATTGCACTACGAATATGTCCATATGTGTTCCGATCCCTCATCAGCAAGTCTCGCAGTGTCCAGCGACTGACGACTCCAGTTCTGTCTTGGCTGATAAGTCTTCTCATACGCCCACTAAGTTTCTCGTTTTTGACCGTGCCGATCTTTACTCCCAACTCTTTCATCCGAAGGAGTGACGTGGATTCATGGTTGTCGAAGTCCTGTGCCTTTGCCACATCTCGGAGGGCATTGATGACGTCCGCCCGATCCATTAGTTGACAATAAAGTTACGATGTTACAACATGTAAGGACAGCAAGTCTATCAATTATCCAGAACACCACAAGTGCTACACATCTATCTTTATCTTTACGTCACATAGTACCATTGCTGGTGTATGACGAGGGGCAACCTCGACCAGAGAAATAAAGGCCGCTTGGTCAAGCAGTCGCCACGACGTGTGAGACTCAGGATTTTTATTTCACCCCCTATAGAAAAAATCCTTTCTGTCTACCGCGGGCTTCGAACACCGAACGTCGGCTTTTCAGCTAGCGGAGCAGTGGTTTTAGCCGCACGGCCACGCGCTCTCTACATGTGCGTGCTACACATCGGTTGGAAAAAACAAAAGATTCATATCTTTTCTGTTGATGCGTCTAGACTGACTGTAATGAATTTTTGCTGTGTTTATTTTATTGAAATCTTCTATCATTTATTTTAATTTCTGTGGCGATAAAACGTTAATAATTTGTTTATGATATTTTACCTACTTAAAACAGCTTTTGTTCATCATTTCTTTCTATAAATTGAGTTATCGAGTTAGTGAATTATTTGCGGGTCATCATCATTGCACTCCGAACATGTCCATAGGTGCTCAGATCCCTTCCTCAGCAAATCCCACAGTGCCCAGCGACTGACGACTCCAGTCCTATGTTGGTTGATAAGTCTTCTTACACGGCCACTAAGTTTCTCATTTCTGGCTGTGCCCATCTTAACTTCCATCTGCATCATCCGAAGGAGTGACATGGATTTGTGGTTGTCGAAGTCCTGTGCTCTTCCCACATCTCGGAGGGCACTGATAACCCGATCTATTGATTGACCATCCTCAACGACAGCGCAGCTAGCCAGCCTTTCCGCTCTTTCATTTCCCCGTACACCCGCATGTCCATAGACATAGACAAAGGTGACCTTACGTATGTATTTTTTACTTCTGCAATGGCTCTACCCATTGCATGTGTACAGAGCCCGCCTCCACTTTTTTTAATCGTGCTCATCGAAAATCTCAGTATACATGCGATGGTGTAGTCTTGTGACTCTAACCAGTAGAATGCCTTGGTCACTGCCATCACCTCCATCACCATGCTACTCGTGGTCATGACGTATGCACCATTGTCTTCTTTGACTATTCTGCCTGCCGAGCGTGCTGTAAAGGCCCATGCACTTCTTTGGTGTCGTCTTACAGATCCGTCTCTATATATGACTACATCTTTCTCATCGGTGTTATCGCAGATGAGACCGTTGACCTCCGGTTTTTCTATAAATGTCCGCATGCAAGTATTAGACTACAAACTTTGACTCTGAGACACAGCACAAGCATCAAGTTCTTAGCTTCCTGTATTCTTATTGCTCCCACTGTCCCGACCACTTTCACCAACAGCTAGAAGCCAGTCCAGAGTAGTTCAAACTCCATTACCTTTCTGGCTACTTATTCGTTGACTAATATCGCTAATATCGCTCCTGTCTTCACCGGCAACACAAATAAACGTTACAAAGTTATCAGACCAATTTTGTTGTATCACTACAAAGCTGGACCAGTTTTATAAACCTCAATTCCTTCAGGAGATTCATACTTCATTATAGCCTGTTGGACATTGCAAAAGTTGACTTCGCGAGACCAGATAATAAGAATTAAAACTGAAAAAAAATCTAATTCTTTGGAATTTTGAGCTCTCACTCAGGCAGGGACTCTTTCTCTCGCTCTCTCCCCTACTCTCTCTCTCTCTCTCTCTCTCTCTCTCTCTATATATATATATATATATATATATATATATATATATATATATATATATATATATAAAACAATCATTTTCATCATGTGCCGTAACGTTTTGCGTAAGTCAGCATGTCCTTCCACAATTTTTTATCCACCGTGCAGCGTCGTATAAATTACAATTGTGTTGTCTATTTTCCACGCCGTGACACCACGATATCTAGAATCTTCTCTTTTTGGCATCTGCGATCTTTCTTTCCCTGTATTTTGCCAGTTGTAACCAAGTATTCCAACTTTTCTATTCTTATTATGTGCCTGATAAATACTGATTATTTCTTGATTGGAAGGCAGTAGTTGTGTATTCAGAGTTGTCTCATTTGGAAAACAACCTGACCAAACTAACCGGCTTTACCTACCCAGGTTCGTATCGGGCTGTTCTTATCCACCAGTAATGTTATTCCTTGCACTTGGACACTCTTTAAATTACAAAGAATTTAGGATAAATACAACAAAAAAATAGCAAAACCAATGTTAAATATGTCATTGTATATAGCCGTGAAACATGGCGAACAACAAAATCAACAGTCAACAAGATACAGACTTGCATTAATGGACCATTGCGTAGAATAAATGAGCTAATGTGGGGGAGAAAATAACTAATGTAGAACTATGGGAAAGTACTATACAAATACGAGTAGACAAAGAAATGCGACAAGGGCGAATGTGTTGAATAGGACAAACGCTGCGGAAGCCAAATGAGAGTATTGCGCGACGTGTCGTTTGTTTTTAACCCTGTGAAGAGAATGAGATAAAGGTCAAAATATACTTGTAGAAGCAAGGATGGAACAGAGATCAAAATGATGGGGAAACAATGGAACGACCGTAACAGAATGGCGAGAAACAGGACGACTTGGGAACGTGTTTTTTTGGAGACCTATGCTCCACATGGAGTTGAAATGTAGAGGATGAAAGAAAGGAATAGTTGAAATGTAGAGGATGAAAGAAAGGAATAGTTGAAATGTAGAGGATGAAAGAAAGGAATAGTTGAAATGTAGAGGATGAAAGAAAGGAATAGTTGAAATGTAGAGGATGAAAGAAAGGAATAGTTGAAATGTAGAGGATGAAAGAAAGGAATAGTTGAAATGTAGAGGATGAAAGAAAGGAATAGTTGAAATGTAGAAGATGAAAGAAAGGAATAGTTGAAATGTAGAGGATGAAAGAAAGGAATAGTTGAAATGTAGAGGATGAAAGAAAGGAATAGTTGAAATGTAGTGGATGAAAGAAAGGAATAGTTGAAATGTAGAGGATGAAAGAAAGGAATAGTTGAAATGTAGAGGATGAAAGAAAGGAATAGTTGAAATGTAGCGGATGAAAGAAAGGAATAGTTGAAATGTAGAGGATGAAAGAAAGGAATAGTTGAAATGTAGAGGATGAAAGAAAGGAATAGTTGAAATGTAGAGGATGAAAGAAAGGAATAGTTGAAATGTAGAGGATGAAAGAAAGAATAGTTGAAATGTAGAGGATGAAAGAAAGGAATAGTTGAAATGTAGAAGATGAAAGAAAGGAATAGTTGAAATGTAGAGGATGAAAGAAAGGAATAGTTGAAATGTAGAGGATGAAAGAAAGGAATAGTTGAAATGTAGAGGATGAAAGAAAGGAATAGTTGAAATGTAGAGGATGAAAGAAAGGAATAGTTGAAATGTAGAGGATGAAGAAAGGAATAGTGGAAATGTAGAGGGTGAAAGAAAGGAATAGTTGAAATGTAGAGGATGAAAGAAAGGAATAGTTGAAATGTAGAGGGTGAAAGAAAGGAATAGTTGAAATGTAGAGGATGAAAGAAAGGAACAGTTGAAATGTAGAGGGTGAAAGAAAGGAATAGTTGAAATGTAGAGGATGAAAGAAAGGAATAGTTGAAATGTAGAGGATGAAAGAAAGGAATAGTTGAAATGTAGAGGATGAAAGAAAGGAATAGTTGAAATGTAGAGGATGAAAGAAAGGAATAGTTGAAATGTAGAGGATGAAAGAAAGGAATCGACATTCTTCTGCTGCTTAAGTAAAAGTAGAATGCTGCCACGCCAAGTGGCGTTTAGTGAACATGGTGTTAGTGACCATAAATTTTACAGACCTTCAGCGCATGATTTTTGGGCTAATGTGGTCGGTATTACGCCCATGCCGCTTTACTTTCCCAGAAAAAAATCCGGTACTCATTTAAGGCTGGGTGAACTCGGAAGCCGTCGGTTGGGATCGAACCCTACCTCTTGTCCTTCGTAGTCCAGTTCACGAACCACTGAACTATCGCGGCTCCCTTCTGCTGCATGGAGATGTATATTTGCTTTCCTTCCTGGCCTTTGCTTTATCATTGTTTGTCCATTATGATCATGATAAAGCCAAGACTGCTCAAACCCTACACTGTCTAGTGTACCATTTTTGTTTATGTGATATTTGAAATTGGACTTTATTATTCGTTAATAGGCCTTTCGTATTTAGTATTATATCGTAGTCTTTCTATGGCTACTTCAGCGAGCTGGTTCTGCTGTGTGCTGTTTTATGGTCGTCTTTTCTTTTTAGCTTACGGGATATCAATTTCTACCTATAAATCGAAATGTACAATTCTTTGATAAAAAAATATGATATTTATTAACCCCAATTTTTATCCCACGTTTATTTATTTATGTACCAATTTCATTTTTATTATAAACGTTTCAACTACTTGCTTTTTGTTAATTGAATTCAAAACTAGTTTTCCGTTATTTGCCAATATATTTATTTGTCAGTGTTATATTAAAACAATAAAACAAAAATATTTGAATACAATAATCTGTAATTTCACGTATTCATCCATTGATTAGTAATTATTAACGCCACATTTGGGACTGGAACCCTAACTCACAAATACAGTTAACGAGTACATTAACCGCCTCTCTTCATCAGTTCATAATTTATGTTACGTTGCCAATTCTTTATTTTTGAAGCCAACATTTCACTTCTTGATTTCTTTGTTTCATCTTATCATTGTGATTCTAGGCCCCACCCTAACTCTCGCTCTCTCTCTCTCTCTCGGTGCTCATCTCACGAGATTCTACCAAAAGCACATTCCAGGGACCGCACTCCAGATCTCTCCGTATCAAGGGCAATAAATCCTACTTTAAATGTTTCTGTCTGGTATGACAAAAATTAGAACAGGCTTTTACAATGTCACATGACTATCCGTTACACTTAAGATTTTCGGGCGAAGAAAAATATGTCTGTATTTCCTTGCAGTCCTTGCATTCTACAATTTGGCACTCGCAAAATTGACTAGATCAAGGCGTCTCAAACTGTTATGCTGTGCACATTCATGATGTTTTTACAAGTCAAGTGGTATCTACGTCTTGAATAAAATCATATGTTACAAATATAAGGAAGGAAATAGCATAGCTTTTTTAAACATATGGCATGAATAGTTTAGCCCTGACTGCGCTGACTTCTTCAATTTGTTTCTTGAAAAATGAATGTTCTCTTTCCTCTACTTTTTCTTAATCGGCATCTTCTTGTATCTTATCATTACAATTCGCTTTTCTAATTCCCTGTTTCATTGCTTTTCCTTTATTTTGACCTTTTTTTTTTCTTTATCTGCCTTGTTTCCTTTACTTTTTTCGCCGTTTTCATCTCCTTATTCTTCTTCTCAGTGTCAATTGTTAAGTGGACGTATAGGCGTTGAGTCGCTAGTGTACGGCGACACGCGAAGTCCTTTCGACACCAACATTTGTCTTCGTCATTAATAAATTTCTTATTTTAGCAGCATATTTAGCCAGAGCAGCGGCGACTTGAGTCCTGTTAACTGCTATGGGTTCTATAACGTGCGGCAGTGCACGCGGGACGTCATGTTTTTTGTTTTTTTTTGCTTGCTGTTATCTGAGATGATGTACATGCCTGATCTCGCTGCCCAGAGACGGGAAGATGAAGCCAAGAAGAATCCACGGATTTGAAGAAAAAAGTTCCCACCGCCTCTGGTGGATTCGAATCACGGACCTTCTTGTCCAGCGTCGATGTTTTGCAACCTCAAGATCAGTCAGTGCTCTCACCGCCGCTTCTATCGACTAACCAATAAAAATGTACAGATATGTCCTTCATTAACTCTTTCCGTACGTTTCCACGCACCATGCGCTATGCTGATCTCAGTCATGTACGTTTAACCGCACAGTGCGTTACTCTCAATTTGATTAGTAACTGTCCTCGAACCATATTCTTTTTATGTCTTGTATCATCTTGGTATTTATAAAATATAATTCCGTGTTTAATTATCTAAAAATCCATACATAATATGTTAAGGGAGCAGCGATAGCTCAGTGGTTAGTGAACTGGACTACAAAGGACAAGAGGCCGGGTTCGATCCTGACCGACGGCTTCCGGGTTCACTCAGCCTTAAATGGGTACCGGATTTTTTCTGGGAAAGTAGTGCGGTACGGGCGTAACACCGACCACATTACCCCAAAATTCAATGCTGGAGGTCTGTAAAAATTATGGTCACTAACACCATATTCCCTATACGCCACTTGGCGTGGCGGGGGCTCTTTACTTTTTTTTTTTTACTTATGTTAAGGGTTAGGTAGACATAAATATGTCGATTAATATTTAAAAACATGAACAATTTTGTCTCTGGAATCTTTACCTCTAAATTGATAATAACCTTCCGTACTGAAAGAGTTAAAGGCCTCTGTTGCACTAATCTACACATTTTCAAAAGTTGTTTGCTCTAAAAATTAACTCCACCTTTCCTTAACGATTTTGACATGCTGATCTCTAATATTATAATTAAATTTACCAGCTGGCTCTTGTTTCTGTGATATTCTATTTTATTCATATCTTATTTGAACGCCTGCTTGCCTGTTTAATTCTTACATGGATGAATAATTAGTCCGCTTGGGCTTTATAAAAAGTGTACTTACAAGCCCGTTTAATTGATATTCCCAAAATAAAATTGGGGATGAGGTGTGGAAGTAGTATTTAAATTTCAGATAAAATTATTTTAATGAACATTTGTATCTTTCTCATCATAATTCATTGGCTGTTCGACACCTTTTCGCTTGTTTCTTGTATTCAAGCAATGGGGTGACTCGTGTCACTTTTCAGCAATAATCTGTAAAAACAATGAAGGTCTCCAATTATTCTGATACCTTGTCATCAATATATTGGTGGGACCTCTCATCATGCTTATCGCTCACTGCTCCAGGTAGGAAAAATGTCAACCACTGAGTTTAAGAGATGAAGCTGTTGTACATCAGAAGGAGATTTCCTGCTAGTTTCCTATTAGTTTTCTCCTAGTCTTCTGCTAGTTTTGCGCTAATTTCCTGCTAGTTTCCTATTAGTTTTCTCCTAGTCTTCTGCTAGTTTTGCGCTAATTTCCTGCTAGTTTTCTGTTCTGTTGTTTCCAGTAAATGGTTTTCCCACACTGAAGAATACCAACCATGTAGCCAGCAGTGGGATGTGATGTACACTCCTACAAGGTATGGTGACAGCTTTACAAAACAAGAACACAACAAAATATTGACGTTTCGGCCTACATGCGGCCTTCTTCAGAAAACAAGGACAACCACAACAAACGATGAGGTACAAATACCTGTTGCTACATATAGGATGATAAAGGGAGAAGTGGGGAGAGAGATATGATGATGAGATGATTAAGAGATATGTCACATGACAGAGGATAGGTGAAGTGTAGAGATATAAAATATAAGTATAAAGAAATAATTGTAAAAACGAAAAAGAAAAATTAGACTTAGCTGGTCTTTTGCTAATTTTGCTAGAATTATTTGCCTGTTGCCTACCAACCGTGTTGCCTTTTCTTCATCATCTGCAAAAAATACGAATTTGACGATCAACAAATATTTCCTCTTTTACTTTAGCTTCTTTAGTCATAGAAATTCTCGGATGAGCTACAGGAATGCATCTGTTCCATCATATCGATGATCTCAACACAGGTTTGCATGAAACTCAACTAAATTTTGCAGCAGAATTTTACTGTAAGACTGAAGTGGCTTTTTTCATTGGCCATTCTTTCTTTATATGTAGTGATCATTTCTTGCAGGACTATCCCACTTACAGAGAAAGTAGCATTACCTCATGAACCAACCCTAAAGTCAGAGCAAAACAGCAACCACTTTCAAGTCAACAAAAAGTTACCACTGATGTTTTATCCTAGTTTACATACATTTCTTTTCGTAATTTAAAAAGAATATAAATGAAGGAAATAAAAATATTATTAGTATTTGTAATTATATAAATAAACATACCCGGAAGGATATCTCCCGGAAACCAGATGTAATCATATTTTGTTATTAATTTTCCTTTAGAGTATCTCTATAATAATGACGTTTAATTTTCATGTCTGAAGCATTTTGGTCGTTGACTCGTGTCGTCGTCGTTCAAATTCTCATTATAAATAAATTAATCATCCTAATTATATTATACATGTTAATGAATATATTTACACATAGCAAATAGAAGTGATCGATGGCTTGACAAGCTGCCATTGTAAAAAGTATTGTTATGGAAACAGCGTCATATATTTTAGAGCAGTGATCTCTGCAATATGTGCCATTTTGGCAGGCAAGGTTTCTGTTTTTGAGATTGTGGTTCTGCCCTATGTGCCGTCTTCGGCTCATAAATTTTAAAATAAAAATAAAATATTGTCCCTTTATTAAGGACAATAGATAGAAATTGAAGTACACAAAGGAAGAAAAACTAATAACAATAGCAGATCACATATTAAAATATCTGACGGAAGTAAACAAGGAGATAAATGATAACAAATAAAATGGAATTTATGACGAGATGGCAGAAATATATTTTTAAAATGGTTGAAAACAGAGAATATTAACTTGAATGAACATTACGATGGCTAAATTGTGCCACTGAACAGAGAGAGCTTATAACTGACGAGTTAACATAAAATATATCAACACACATCTTGAAAAAGTAAAGTCATTTTGTTCACTTAATAGCCAGCTACGGAAAATGCGATGCAGAAATATATAATTTTTTTTTTATGAGTGGCAACAATTGTCTTTAACAACATATTTAGTAAACATGGAGCGAAGGAGACAAGCAAAACATTGCGAGTAACACTTTTGCATAGACTAAATGTAATCACATGAACTTATGCACCAGGAAAGAAAACTGAAGCCCTAAAGATATAGATTTATGGAAAAGATTGGAAGAATTGGATAGAAGAAGAAGAAATAAATAATGGGAGTCAGACATCAGCTCTATAGAAAGAGCTATCATGTACAGTTGTTACAAGATACAAAAGGGATTTGTTTAGATATAAAAAGACAGTATTTTACTAAATTATTTTCAGTAAGAAAAATACCGGCAAAGAAAAAACATAGGAAAATAAATAGTAAAGAAAAATTGATAACATCAATAGGTAGATTGATGAATCGGTCACAGAGTGTATTTTCAAGGCAATGGCTTGGCACTGAACTTTGTGCTTTCATGTCGATGAGTTCGACTTTCATTTCAGTTCATGTCTGCTTGGTTGCTCTAGAGCGTAGCTGCCATTAATTTTGTGCATGTAATTAAAACGACATCAATATAGAAACTACAACTGCAAATGTGAACAAGGCAGTTAGTCAAAGATTGTTTCTCCAATGTAACCAAAGCTTTAAAATGACCATTCAGGTTAGCTAATTCTCAAAATTAATATGCCGCAACTTAATGATTGACATATAGGAGGCATACAGACATAGTATGTATATGTGTATATATGTAGATTGCGCCACTCCATTTTTACTTGTATTTCTTTATGGGTGTCTCAACGTACTTTTATTGTCTTTAAAATGTTGAGAAAACCATGGTCAATCGTACTAAGATGTTCTAGAAGGGCAAAGGAAAAATGAAACCTTCCGCCATCAGGAGTAATGAACTCATCAGGTTTTGGTCATTTAAGAGATACCGCTGAAACGTCAGCAGGTAGAAATAAGACATCATGATGCTGGAGAGAATGAAGTTATCAATATAATTTATCAAAACTGCTAGTAAAATTGAGAGTTGTGAAAGGATATGATCACCAGGTTAAGTATGTTAGGCACATGATAATATTGATCGTTTCTGAACCTCTCTTGATCTTTTTTCCCGTTGCTTTCAATATTTGTTTTAATATCCGTGTTTAAGAGACCTTATGCCTCTCGATCTCTGTCTTTATCACATCGTCCCCCTTAAAATCATTTCATTTCGTGATATGTTTTTGTTTTCTGTGTGTTTTCTTTATATGTATACATGTCCTTCTCTACGCTTTATATCTCTCTTCGTATGTGTGTCAACAATAGAAGACCTACAAGAACACTTAAAAAGACTCAACATTTCAGGCACAAAATACAATATGAAAACCAACATCAACAAAACAGAAGTCATGAATGTCGCCAAAAATAAACAGAACATCAACATAACTATAGAGGGCAGACAACTAAAACAAGTAGAGGAATTCAAATACCTAGGAAGTCTAATGACAAACGATAATTATCAAACGGCAGAGATAGAATCAAGATGCAACAAAGCTTGTCAAATCATCGGACAGTTATCACCACTATTGTCCAACAAGGAAATAACTCTGGAGGCAAAATGAGCACTATACAATACAATCTTCATCCCAACGCTGTGCTACCAATGCCAGACCTGGACCCTAGATGCAAGAACAATGAGAAAAATAACCTCTACAGTGATGAAATGTGTTAGACGAATGACAGGATACAGTCTGAGAGATAAGATCAGAAATGAAGAACTGAGAAAAAAGCTAGGAATAGCCCCCGCCATATAATATATAAGGAAACAACAGATTAAAATGGCTTTGCCACGTGACAAGGCAGAAAGAACAAAACACAACACAACGAGCCTTCAACAAACGTTGTGAGAACACCAGACCCAAGGGTCGACCACGAAAAAGATGGGTTGATGGAATATTAGAAGCACTAGTAAACATAGCAGCAGAGGCGAACAGAAGAGCAAAAGACCGCAAATTATATCTCCCCTCGACGCTGAAAGGCAAATGAGGAAGGAAAGAAGCAAAAAAGAAGAATAGGAAGAATTATGTGTGTCTAAATCGCTATGATTCTCCCTATCTCTTTGCAGATGTATTTCTTCAGAAATATCTCGCCGATTCTCTTTGTCTGCCTCCTCTTTCCATCACCGTTGTATTTGTCATCTCTTTCTTTCTCTGTGTATCAATATATGTATATATATATATTTCATTATATATGTCATTAACCAGTGTGAAAAGCAGATAAGGCTAAACCGTGATGCTAAGCAGAACTTAGAGATGGACTGGAGTGACAAAAAGGAGGACTTGGAGATTGAAACAATCAGCGGAGCATTGCGCAACCATCATACAAACAAGCAATTTCATGAAGGAGCTGCAAAATTTGAAGAAATACAATCCACCCCCGAATCATGGGCTCAATTTACGCATGACAACATTGCAAGAGCTGAGCATGAGCGTATGGCCAGCATACAGCTGCGTACACTTGTTGACAATGTGCTGGAGGATACATCTCGTGACATACGAGAACAGGCAGACCATGTTTATGCTAACTTCACAAAGAGAATTGCAGAAATGGAAGATGCTAAAAGCAAACTGGAAGAAAATCTCTCAAAGGTGGTGAAACAAATAAAGGACCAGGAGAAGAACATTGAAGATCTCCAGCAAGCCATTAGAGACAAGGAGGATCCCCTCAAAGTGGCTCAGACTCGTCTCTACAATAGAACATACAGACCTGGAGTGGAGCTCTGTCGTGATCCTTCTCAATATCACTTGGTGGGTGAGGTGAATGAAATCAACCAGTCCATTGATGCACTAAGGCAAAGACTTAATGAGGCCCAGAACTCACTGAAAGATTTACAAGACAACCGCATGGCTTTAGAGAAGGAGATATCATTCAAGAAGAACAGCATTTTTATTGATCGTGATAAGTGTTTGACTGTTAGAAACAGAATTCCATCTAGTACCAAGATTATGGGTTACCAGTAATGAGATATCATGCAAACTTGTATACACATATATATGAGTTTTTTATGCTTGACATATCTTAAAATACTTTCTCTAATGAATGTTCTGGTACATTACATGTTTATAAATTAAAGCTTGCAATTCTTTCATGTTCATTGCTAGACAAAGAAAGTTGATGGTAGCTCATTTGAAAACAAATCTTCCTGTAAAGAAAGAGCAAAGAAAAACACCAGAAGTTTGATGTTCCATGACTGAAATCAGAACTGATGTACTCTGGTTAACCATGATTCACCTACACCCAAAAATCATTTATTTGTTTGCCTATTAGTGGCCAGTGTTACATTATTTGGCACATTTTGGTTCAAAGCATGCATCTTCATCACACATATGGAACTACTTCCCTAGCCTTAGGTACTATGTTCAAACAAAAGTCAACTACAGGTAATATCAATGCCTCAGATACTTTCTACTAGTATTTTAATCAATTATCATTGTCAACAAGTTCTCTTGACATTGTTATGCTACAATGATAAACTGTACATTTTCTTGAATGAATTTTGCCAGATTTCTCCATTCATGTAACCATATAAAATGGCTACTTTCAGGTGTATCCATTAAGCAAGGTTTATTTGTGCTTTTATTTTTCTTAGACCATCATTATAAATAGTTTTTGTAGATTATTTTTAACAATTTAATTTGGTTACTGGCTCTCAATGATGTCCATGTTTGTCTCAGTAAAACATTCAAAAGATTTTTCTCAATCCCATTGAGAAATATTTTCTACAAGCAATCATTTGATTAAAAGCAGCTTTTTTTTGATTAGATGACGTCATGGGACGCACCAAAATGGCAGCTTATTTATATTCGAGCTATGGACTAAGCAATGTTTGCATTGAACAACACAATATATTTTATTGCTGCGAGTTGGCAGATTTTTGAAAATGTTTTCAAGGGTTTGAACATAAATGTTTGTTCACAGTTCATTAACCTTCGCTGTAGATAAAGTCGTTAATTGGATGGCTTCGTTTCAGACATTTGTGACGTTGGTAGCTAAGGCCCTAACTTGTGCAAACGGATGGCATTGGCAGGGATCATTTTGAATCTATGAAGTGGGCTCATTGTGTGTTTAACTCAAAAGCATATGTGCTTTTTAACCAAAGACCTTTTTTGGGGACTCAATGAAGATATCCCCGATGGAAGAATAAATTGTACTATTAGTCCCATAAATGATTCGCTTCCAGAGGTTTATGATGTAAACAAAGCAGTTTTGTCATTGCAAGTGAATAATGTCCACACCTATAATTGGTCAAGATTGTGTAGCAGCAGCAGCTTTATAGCGAACACAGAAAACATCATAGGATTGTGCTGTTCTGAAACAGCTATGCCATGCTATCCTAGAATTGCCTTTAATGGGATTACTGTGACCACAAACCACTCTCCATGTGTGTGCCACATATTTACACCCCAGAAAGAAATACTGAATATAACAACATCATGTGCCGTCTGTGATATTAATGACCACAGACCAGGAGCCTCCAGTATGATTGATACAACTGTTGCACCAAGCATTTCATCAGCAGAGCCATATCTATGGAATGGTAATCTGACATTGTTCTTGAATGATGTCCAAGTTAATGAGACATCAGAATCGTGTGGCGGCAGCTACAAGAAGGGAGCAGAGAACATCAAGTTCTGCTGCTATAAAGGAGGATTGCCTTGCTATCCCAGAATTGCCTTAAATGCGATCACTGTAGTTGAAAACTTCTCCTCTTGTGTAAACTACACATTCACATCTAAGAGTGAATCAGTGAAGGTCACAAAATCATATTCTCTCTGTGGTTTTACTAACTACAGGTCATGTGGCTTCTGCTGGATTGGAAATGATAACTTACCACCACTGTGTGTCTATATGTTTGGAATTGGAGTCATCAACGACGGCCTAACATCATCAAGTGCTATGACGATCATCATTTTCGGGAGGACGTGAACTCCCATGGTATATGATGGATAGGCGGCAGGAACCATTGAAGGCTATGTCTGAAAAGTGTTCCTTCTTGCAGTTTCCTCATATTCCAAGTCCGGCTTGTTGCAGGAGCTACTGAGTTAAGTGCTCTGTGCACACCGTGAGCTGTGTGTCTCATCCATTTTGATCCTGCTTCGATATCCCGCTTGTTTACGATGAATGATGATATCGTATGACAGGGAACAGTTGGCTGTGTTCACTTTCTGCGCGGTTTCGCCTTATGTCTTTTGGCGTGTGCTGAGACTGCTACGATGGGGACTACAGTTACCTTTCTTTGTTTGGGAGATGAATTAGTAATTCGGATGATTCCACTGGCACAGGCGGTTGAGCAATTATGGATTTTAATTCGTTTGCTGTGATACCGAGGCCTTCCATAACCAATAACCAATAACCAATATATATTTGTCCTACTTTGTTGATGTGCTCCCTCTTTTTGTTTAATGTGTCTACATACAATATGCACAAATAAATGTTTCCATTTCCTAAACACATCCAGCAACAGTTAACTTTACAAATGATATAATTTACGTTCAAATGTTTAACTACAGCTATTAACTTAATTGCTGCCTTAGGTGAGAAAACCACATTTTCAAATGCTGCTTCACTTGCTCTCCCAGAAGTGACACGTTTTTTTCTTTTCGGCCGACAAGGCTCCAGAGTTCACCCAGCCTCTAAAAATGGGTACCATAGTTTTTTCTGGGAAGTTTAGTGGCCTGGCTTGATACCGACCACATCACCCAAAAATTACCGTGGTCAGTGAGAAATGTGGTCACTAACACCATATTCCCCATACGCCTAGCACGACGTAGAGGGAACCTTTACTTACATATTAAAATAATCACAAAGAACAATTTTGTTTCCAGGTTGGAAGACATCTTAACAAAAAAAAAAACATTTGCGCCAAAAACTGCAAAGCGTGGAACCGCTGTTTTGGGCTGAGTGCCTGGCTAGTTCAACATAGCTCACGTCAAGGGAAACAATTCAACTCTGACAGAACAAACGTTGCATGCCTGCTCCAGGAAGCCTTGACTCCGGGTTGCCAGTATTGTGTATCCCTTTCTTAATTTGCTTCTATCATCTTTGTTAGGTCATGACACGACCCACGTGATCTCATCTGAGAGGTTACAAAGAGCGTTATCAATTACTACAACAACAAGTACTGCATTAACAGTGTACATTATTTGCGTGTTTGAAATGTAACGAAGTGGAGGCACTCATAGCTGGGTAAGTCTGAAATAACAGGGAGAATTGTAAAGAGGAAAGTGATGCATTCAGTCTTGGGTTGGTATTAAATCATAAAGAGATTGGAAGAGATGAGGTAAGTAGGAAATATTGAAACGGAAACGGTATATTTGTAAATAATATGTAAAGAGAATCATGTAGACTTTCACAGACATTCATGCTTTGATTGTTGTAAAGTAAAAAAAAATAAAGGATAAGAAAAATGTGAGACTTTTTGAGACAATGGAACTTGGGAAGGTACCAATATTGTTACTTTCTCTTCTGAGCTGGCAGAATGTAATAGATTTCTGGTATCTCCGGTGTTCTTCCTTCACGTGCCTGCTCTGACAAATCTCTAATTTCATCAAAATATGCTTGTCTGGTTGAAAATAGTTGTCCTCATTTGTTCCCTTCTATAATTTAACTCATCATTAGTTAGACTTCAGATTGATGAATCATTTAGTAGTACGGTTGCCACAATCTTCGAAGCCGAAACTGTTTTAGTTTACCAATATTCAAATATTATCTATTTTTATATACTCTACCTTGCCTTCTACTATGCCTTGCCTTCTACTATACCTTACCTTCTACTATGCCTTAACTTCTACTATATCTTACCTTCTACTATACCTTCCCTCTATTATACCTTACCTTCTACTATGTCTTACCTTAAGGCTAAGCCCTACCCTCTACTATACGTTCCCTCTACTATGTCTTACTCTCTACTATACCTTCCCTCTACTATGTCTTATCTTCCACTATATCTTCCCTCTACTATGCCTTACCTTCTACTATGTCTTACCTTCTACTATACCTTACCTCTACTATACCTTACCTAACTATACCGTGTTTTCTACTATATCTTGCCTTCGACTATACATTGCCTTCTACTATACCTTCCTTCTACTATGCATTACCTTCTACTATGCCTTACCTTCTACTATGTCTTACCTTCTACTATACCTTACCTTCTACTATACCTAACCTTCTACTATACCTTACCTTCTACTATACCTTACCTTCCACTATGCCTTGCCTTCTACTTTACCTTACCTTCTACTATAACATGCCTTCTACTATACCTTGCCTTCTACTATACCTTGCCTTCTACTATACCTTCCCTCTACTATGCATTACCTTCTATGTCTTACTTTCTACTATACCTTGCCTTCTACTATACCTTCCCTCTACTATGCCTTACCTTCTACTATGTCTTACCTTCTACTATACCTTACCTTCTACTATACCTAACCTTCTACTATACCTTACCTTCTACTATACCTTACCTTCTACTATACCTAACCTTCTACTATACCTTACCTTCTACTATACCTTACCTAACTATACCGTGTTTTCTACTATATCTTGCCTTCGACTATACATTGCCTTCTACTATACCTTCCTTCTACTATGCATTACCTTCTACTATGCCTTACCTTCTACTATGTCTTACCTTCTACTATACCTTACCTTCTACTATACCTAACCTTCTACTATACCTTACCTTCTACTATACCTTACCTTCTACTATACCTTACCTTCCACTATGCCTTGCCTTCTACTTTACCTTACCTTCTACTATAACATGCCTTCTACTATACCTTGCCTTCTACTATACCTTGCCTTCTACTATACCTTCCCTCTACTATGCATTACCTTCTATGTCTTACTTTCTACTATACCTTGCCTTCTACTATACCTTCCCTCTACTATGCCTTACCTTCTACTATGTCTTACCTTCTACTATACCTTACCTTCTACTATACCTAACCTTCTACTATACCTTACCTTCTACTATACCTTACCTTCTACTATACCTAACCTTCTACTATACCTTACCTTCTACTATACCTTACCTTCTATTATACCTTACCTTCCACTATGCCTTGCCTTCTACTTTACCTTACCTTCTACTATACCATGCCTTCTACTATACCTTGCCTTCTACTATACCTTGCCTTCTACTATACCTTCCCTCTACTATGCATTACCTTCTATGTCTTACTTTCTACTATACGTTGCTTTCTACTATGCCTTACCCTCTACTATACATTACCTTCTACTGTACCTTCCTTCTGCTATGTCTGCCTCCTACTGCTGTTTACCTTCTCCTATGCCTTATCAACTACTATACCTTGCCTTCTACTATGCCTTACCTTCTACTATACCTTACCTTCTACTATACCTTCCTTCTACTATGTCTGCCTTCTACTGCTGTTTACCTTCTACTATGCTTTACCTTCTCCATTCAAAAACAGATAAGGATCATGGAGCAGAAAATGATCACATTTTTGACGCTGCACTGTTAGTTCGTGTAAATTTGCATACTTTTTAAAAAAACTGAATGTGTATTCTTCTGTTTTGATCATTTTATGAAGGTGCATTTATAGTCTTTTTTCTCTATAAATAATCTTCTAAATAATAATGATTTCAACTTTCTATTTTGAGACGCTACATACATGTTTATCATTCTTATTTGATAGATAAAGATTGAAATATGAAGAAAAAAAAATAAATTAAAGCACAAAAAATAACGTGGGAAAATACATCTAAAAGTAATATAATTATCCAGTAATAGGTAGAAGGTTTAGAAGAACTAAAAGATGGTCACATCGCGTGCATTTCTACCCACTGACATACTTGGCTGTAGCTTGAAACTCTTCATAAAGAATTATAAGTTAACTTAAATAATAGAAGTAACATTAATTATAATTATCTGCAATAATATGTTGCAGAAAAAACACTATTGTTCTTTAACTTCTTTCCACCGTATTTTACTTCCTGTATATTTTTCATCTGAATATATGAGACCTGTGATAACTAAGACTGGAGACTGCCAGAGGATGATCAAAAGAAGACAGAGATCGTAAACAACAACGAAGAAAATTATATCATTCAAAAAAGGGCTTCAGAAAAATTCTCAAGATACCTTAGATAATGAAAAAGAGCAATGAAGATATAAAACAAAACCTGAACATTGGAAAGAACTGGCTTATAAACAGAATCTTACGGAGGAAATTAAAATACTAGGCACACGTCAAAAGACACTGTGAGCTGAAGGAAATAATAATGAATGGCATGGTTCCTGAATAACGAAATATGGGAAATCCAAATAGAAGAATTTGGTTTAAAGACATTAACGAGACCTTGAACATGACAACATAAGTGGGGGATCTGGCTAGAACAAAGATTTTTTCAGACGGGATTTGATAAGTTCATCATTCATAAAAGACAAGAACATAATATCTTTCACCTACATCACGAGCTTAATGTAATTTACTCGTAAACAGTAAAATAACGTAATTGATGTCAAACATATCAGAGCTTTCTTTAAAAAGCTGTTCGTTGAATGGAATGAATTTAGTCAAAGACCGTTTCAATCATTTTTTTTTCTCGGAACTGCGTGTTTTTCAAAACTATTCTTCAAGTCTGCTAAACTATTTTCCAGGAATTCATTAGCCCAACTTTAAAAATCAAACAGATCTAGAATGCGTTATTAATTCAATATTCACATGGGAAAGATGGTAAACTTTGAACTTAGTGCACGTTTGAATATCACGTTTCTTGAGATACTTTGGTGCTCACTTCAACCGGGTGCTTTTATTTATGTTAATTCCGACTTTATAGGGGTTGTGACTTAAGGTTGTTGAACTCAATTATTTGAAAGCGGTGTTTAGTTTCTTGTTTGTGAATTAGAGAGATGTTCAGTAAGTTCTTAGTATTTCAGGAAGAAATGAGAAGAGATTTGTGCACAGTCGTATTCATCAATTAGTGCACCTCTATTCGACATTCACTATTATTGTTCACAATTTCTCTCTGTGTCCTAGGTTATCATATCATGTTTATCGTCTTGTTAGTTAATTGTGATAACAAGTTAACCAAGTAAGATATTCCACTTTTCGCCTTTCTCCTTTTTCTCCGTGCCTTGAGATCTCTCTGTGATGACTTCACATACTTCTGACTGTCACCTTCCTGTGATATCTAAGCATTCCAGCCTTCCTCATAACATGCTCGTCTTGCTATGAGCGTCTTCTCCTCGTGGTGTCTACGGGAATGCCTTGTTCTGTGTAATCGTTTATAATGGTGGTAAAGAAAACATGATTGGATTAAGTGCAATATATTTCTGCAGACAGAAATGATTTATTCAATGAATGGTAGTCTCGTGTGCATACAAATGTGATTCTAAAATGAGTATATTCCATCAATTTCATGTGTAAAGAAGGGATGATTCCATGACAGGCCCAGCAAGCCGACAGTGGAGTTATTCTCTTCATTGTTATCAATGCTGCAAACATTCGAATAAGGCGATTGCAACAATAATGGTGATCAGCAAACACTCATCAGTTTGCATCAAGCCTGTCTCCAATCGGGGAGCCGCGATAGCTCAGTGGTTATTGAACTGGACTACAAAGGACAAGGGGTAGGGTTCGATCCCAGCCTACTGCTTCCGGGTGTACCCAACCTTTAATGGGTACCGGATTTTTTTCTGGGAAAGTAAAGCGGCACGGGCGTAATACCGACCACATTACCACAAAAATGATGTGCCGAATGTCTGTAAAATTTATGGTCACTAACACCATATTCCCTACACGCCACTTGGCGTGACGTGGGTACTTACTGTCTCCAAACGAGAAGTAAAACATCTACCAGAACTTTGTGTCTTCCTCGACACCCGAACAGGTACAAGAAGAAATAAAGAGAACAAAAAATAGATTCGTTTTAAATAAGAGATACACAATAATATAATAAGTATATTACTTTTGCTGAATAGAGTCATGTAATGTCAACTGATACAATTAGTTTATAATTGGTGTAACAAATCATTTGTTTTATTGTTACTATTGTAATGCTGTAGAAATGAAATATATTGTTCAGGTATGCATGCGATACTCTTTGCATTTTCAGAAAAATGTACTGTAAACATGTGGATTGTACAGAGAGGCAAGAACAGAAATGTCACATGATATAAGGACTCTAGTAACAGATCTGCAGACGGCTGGATTTATGGGCTATGGGGCCGAAACACTTGCTCGACGGCAGGTCCGCTTTTGATGATCAAATTCTCACTGTTTTGAAAATGATAGTGATAATGAAGAAGAAGATGTCGAAGAAGTGGAAGAAGGAGAAAATTGATTAGAAAATCATGATGGTAATCTTGTTTAACAGAGTTAATTTAAATTTAACATCGTAGTAATCGAACTCCTTGCTAGACGTGATATATAGCACAGTCCTGATTCAGCTTCAATCAATGAGGTTGTCTGCACGGTTACAAGGAGATGCATTTTTGTGAGATGAATTATTTGTTTGGTTAAGCTGCAGTGGTTTGTGCAATTGTATGATGATAAAGTGATGGCGGATTCAACTCTCACCTGCACAAACTCTGTGTTAGGATTTCAAGAAGAAACAAAGAAAGTAAGGCAAAAAGGAAGGAAGAAAGACAGAGAGAAAAAAAGAAAGAAAGAAAGAAAAGAAGAAAGAAAGAAAATAAAGAACTTATTCACGCCATGAGTGACGTGAGGAGAACAGGATACTAGTTTCACTACTTTTCGACAATCGATACATATTTTTGGTCACTTGGTCAGCACTACGTCATGTCGTCAATCTTTACTAGAAAATTATCTCAGATAACCGTTTACTGCTGATGAAGAAGAGGTCGATTAGGATCGAACCCTGAACTTCTTGTCTTCAGCAGACCGTTTCACCGACCACTGTACTGCTGTAGGGTCATCTAAATCCTGTACAGACATGAATGATTCTAGGTTCGTAAAGGAGTAAATGCACCAAGATGCACCAAGATGCACCAAGATGCACCAAGATGCACCAAGATGTACCAAGATGTACCAAGATGTACCAAGATGTACCAAGATGTACCACGATGCACGAAGATGGACGAAGATGTACCACGATACACCAAGATGCACCAAGATGTACCAAGATGTACCACGATGCACGAAGATGGACGAAGATGTACCACGATACACCAAGATGCACCAAGATGCACCAAGATGCACCAAGATGCACCACGATACACCAAGATGCACCACGATACACCAAGATGCACCAAGATGCACCAAGATGCACCAAGATGCACCACGATACACCAAGATGCACCACGATACACCAAGATGCACCAAGATGCACCAAGATGCACCACGATACACCAAGATGCACCAAGATGCACCACGATACACCAAGATGCACCAAGATGCACCAAGATGCACCACGATACACCAAGATGCACCACGATACACCAAGATGCACCAAGATACACCAAGATGCACCACGATACACCAAGATGCACCAAGATGCACCAAGATGCACCACGATACACCAAGATGCACCAAGATGCACCACGATACACCAAGATGCACCAAGATGCACCACGATACACCAAGATGCACCAAGATGCACCAAGATGCACCACGATACACCAAGATGCACCAAGATGCACCAAGATGCACCAAGATGGACGAAGATGCACCAAGATGCACCAAGATGCACCAAGATGCACCAAGATGCACCAAGATGGACGAAGATGCACCAAGATGCACCAAGATGCACCAAGATGCACCAAGATGCACCAAGATGGACGAAGATGCACCAAGATGCACCAAGATGCACCAAGATGCACCAAGATGCACCAAGATGCACCAAGATGTACCACGATGCACGAAGATGGACGAAGATGCACCAAGATGCATCAAGATACACCAAGATGCATCAAGATACACCAAGATGCTCCAAGATACACCAAGATGCATAGAGATACGAAGCTGCTGTAAAGCTGATGATAATGACAATTTTTTTTTTTAAAGGAAGAAAAAAGTGGTATGGTAACAGCTTTACGTGGTAATTAACAAAACAAAAGCCGACGTTACGGCCAAGTATGCCTTCATCTGGAACAACAAACAACAACACAAAAATATATATAAGAATATGTAAAAAAAAAAAGTACACCCGTCACGCCAAGTGGCATATAGGGAATATGGTGTTAGTGACCATCAATTTTATAAACCTTCGGCACATGATTTTTGGTGTACTGTGGTCGCTTTACTTTCCCAGAAAAAAATCCGGCACCCATTAAAGGCTGGGTGAACCGGTAGACGTCGGTTGGGATTGAACCCAACCTCTTGTCCTTTGTAGTCCAGTTCATTAACCACTGAGCTATCGCGGCTATAATGATATGTACACAAATAATATATATATATAAGGATATGTACACAAATAAATGTAGTTATATTTGTGTATATATCCTTATATATATTTTTGCGTTGTTGATTTTTGTTCCAACTGAAGGCCTACTTGGCCGAAACGTCGACTTTTGTTTTGTTAATTACCATGTAAAGCTGTTACCATACCACTTTTTCTTCCTGTTTTTCAAAATTGTCATTCTAGGTTCGTCCAGCTGGCGTTTTCTAGAGACCTTGTTTGAGAAATTAGACCGCAATAGAAAAGTGTTAGCATTAATCATGAAAGTTTTGATGGTCATGAAGATACTGGCAGTATCACGCTATTTCTTATAGGGTAATGGCGTATCCTGGAATGATATTAAAAGAATGGTAAGAAACAGAACGGCTTGGAAAGTGTTTGTTGAAGACCTAAGCTCCACAGGGAGGTGAAAGATAGAAGAAGAAGATGAAGAATGGCGTATTGTTCAATTACTTTACTCATTTTACATGTTATTACTTTACTTTGTTTTACTTTACTAAGGAAAAACTACAGTTATTAAATATTACTATAGGGTGTCTAGCTACTGAATCCAACGTTTCCTCAGCAATCCTAACAGCAACGATGATATTACAGAAACATTTTAACACGAGTACATTTATTGTAGAGCGAATGAAAGAATTACGATTGTAGTGTGTGTGATTGTGCGTTTCGCCAAATTGTTGCTAGACACCTGCCCTACGCGCCTCTCTGCTGATCTGTCATTTGACTGAGCTTGTCTACACAATACAGCTGCTGTTCGTGATTGTTAGTGTACAGTCCCTGTAAGCTCACACATGATAGCTGGTTAATGTGTCGGTCTAATCTGGAGAATCGAGTGTTAAGTGGTAAATATTTTTTTAAAATGTCGGATTCAACAGCGATGAGACTACATGTTAATGTACAACACTAGACCAATACGATTTGGTGTGTATATACAACACTAGGCCCACAACGATATATTTAGTATATACAACATTAGACCCACAACTATATAATTTATATACCAACATTGGACCCACAACGATATAGTGTATATACAACATCAGGCCCACAACGATATAATGTATGCACAACACCAGACCCACAACGATATAGTGTATATACAACACTAGGCCCACAACGATATAATGAATATACAACACCAAGCCCATAACGACATAATGTATATATAGAACACCAAGCCCACAACGATATAATGAATATACAACACCAAGCCCATAATGATATAATGTATATACAACACCGAGCTCACAACGATATAATGTCTCATCATCTTAACTTGGCTATCGTTATATTTTAGCAAGAATGTTTTTATTTATATGCAAATGTTCAGCAGACAATCATTATTTTAAGCTTCGGCTTTCGCTCAATCCACTGGGTGTGCCTCTATCAGCTCAAACGATCAAAGGCTTATATCAGTTCTGGTGAAAATTATATCAGTTTACTTACTTCTGACTACTTTCAGTTACTTAATCAGCGATAGACTGGTAGTGCTCTCTCGCCTTAATCCTTACTCCCCAATTAATATTCCATGGGATTCCCATGTTTATTGTCTATAGAGACAGATTCTCCCGCATTCTCCCTAGCCTGAAGTTAATGTCAGTTAATTCTTTAAATCGCCCAACGCACTCTGGAAGCTTCTGCTCCCCGTCCACGTGTACTATACCTGCCAGAAATCAACTGTTCGTTCTCACCTGCTTCTCCCTGCTACGGGCAACAATAACGTTTGAGCCTGCACAGACATGAAATAAATTTAGCGAGCCCAGCAACGGATAATACATTCCTGGGAGTGGAGAGTGGCACGTACAATCCGTCCATGAGTTCTACAGTAACAATTTGAAAATCGGAACAACTCAATGGTAATGGTCTTAGTTTTAGATTATTTGAATTTCGAGACGATAATTTGAAATTTTACATCTACATATTATACATAGACATCTTTTAAAAAAAATGTGAAGCAGTTTATTTCAGTTTTCAAGAAACATAGTCTTCAGTTCTAATAAATATTCAACATAATATATGGTCTCCCCCCCCTCTCTCTCTCTCTCTCTCTCTCTATCGCTTGCTCTCTCTCTCTCTCTCCCTCCATATATATATATATATATATATATATATATATATATATATATATATAATATCTTTACATATAACAATTTAACATTTGTAAAAAGCACAACTAGAAAATTATTGCCCCTTAAAGATAAAAGTAAATTACAAAAAGAAATACTAAAAAATGTTTTAGAGTTTAAACAATCAATAACATTTAATGAGAAGTTTGAAATTTAATAAATATCGAGCGGAACTAGACTTCGAACAATGAAACTAACCTTTCAGAATGTAATGGCCGAATCTAGTGGTATCCGAATTTCAGAGGTCTGTATTTTAGAATGTTTACCGTAGACATCTTTGTGGACGCGAGATAGCCA
Source organism: Megaustenia siamemsis (assembly GCA_032433765.1). Taxonomy (NCBI): domain Eukaryota; kingdom Metazoa; phylum Mollusca; class Gastropoda; order Stylommatophora; family Ariophantidae; genus Megaustenia; species Megaustenia siamemsis. Next base: position 23,488,304 of record JAVIAB010000139.1, read on the forward strand.
TTCTGGTGCTGTCCGATTTCGTTTCGTTTGAGGGCTATCCTTAAAGTTAGAATTACTTTTTTTATGGCAGATATCTATTTCGACTTTTGACATTATCTTTGGCATTTCTTTCCCCATTTTCTCTTCATTATCACTGACACGAACTTTGTACTCATTTATGGATCCTGATATATTTATTTAACTGCTGTTGTGTGTGTGTGTGTGTGTGTTTGTGTGTAAGTTGATTGGGCATATCATGACCTCTGAGAGAATATAGCCTGAAGTAAATGGCAGGTGCATGAGTTGTTAGTATGAGGGACTGGATATTGCAACTGGATTGACAGAGTTTTTTTTTTTTTTTATTAGCAAAGCGTAGAACAAGGCATCCAATTTTCGCTTGGACAAACAAGAACATAACTACACACACACGCATATAATATGTACTTAAGAGAGAGAGAGAGAGAGGATAGACATAAAGAATGCAAGTGTGTAAGAAAGCGAGAGAGTAAGATTATTTTTTTGTATTGTTATGTTGTCATGTTGATAGGAATAAGTGTAATAATTAAAAAATGGAATACGAAGATAGGAATAATTAGTCATCATTGTGTTCCACACCTTACAGTGATAAAGTCTATTTCCTCTCATAATCATCTGCCTTACAGTAATAATGACTATTTGCTTTCATAACCACCTATCTTTACAGCTAACCAATCAATTCTCCAAAGAACGATACCTTTTAGCACACCATCATCTAACCCAAGATTTCCCTCTGCCATACCTCTAAATACTACGCCCTTGGACGTGTCCATGGTGTCCATGTTTTTGACTCACTTCAGAAATAAAATCCTTGCTGAATGCTTAACGTTCTCTCTTTTATTATAGTTATTGTTGGATCTATCAAAAGCAGAATTTTGTGCAATGTTTTTATAATTCGAATGATAATCACCGAGAGGCATGCCGAATAATTATCTCAGACACCTTATCTCTGTTGATGTTGACTATCTTGCGAATGATATATCGATTGTTGATACTCACGTTCAATAAGCAATATGGCTTCTAGATATTGTATGACAATTGTAACAAACAATTTTATCAGAATAGCTCACGTCTATGAAATGTTTTCTTCATGTTGCTTCATGTCAGAGTGGAGGAGGTGGCTCATTAACGTTTACTTTTCAAGGGTTCTCGTCATTTTGTTCATTATGCCACAACTAGTCATAAGGTCAAGTTACTTAATCAATTATTTTTTTTAACTGAGGTAAATGTACCGAAAAGTTGAAACCTTCAATGCGAACACAGCTAGAGAGTAGTGTCAATAAATGATTTACTTTCAAAATCAGCGGCAAGAGAGGGAGAGACAGATCTAGATGATGATGGATACATAAAATACAAGGTATAACCGTGAGCTCCAAGCAGGAAACACGTTACAAAGTGTTGACTCTAACAGTCAATTTTCCTCGATGCTGTAGATGACAAGAGATGTATGAGATGATCCTAGCAATTTGATCAAATCTACACGCTAATGTTCTATGAATGAAAATGCAGACAGGAAGATATACTAAAAAAAAATTATCTTTACGACACATATTACCATTGCCGATGTATGTCGGGGGGCAACGATAGAACCAGAGGATAAAGGCAGCTCGGTCAAGCAGTCGCCATGGCGTGTGGACTCAGGATTTTTATTTCACCCCGATAGAAAAAATCATTTCTGTCTAACTCGGGCTTCGAATACCGTACTCCGGCTTTTAGGCCAGCGAAACTGTGGCTTTAGCCGCGCGGCCACGCGCACCTCGAAGATTTAGTGAACCAGGTGTTAAACATAAATGGATGCTAGTTTCCATAGAGATAAGAAGTTTGAGGAAAGTGCTTGAAGTGACCAGAAGGGAAAGAATCAGAAATGGTGCCGTAAAAGCAGACATGGATTTCCTACATACAGAGACATCAAATTAAATGTTTCGATCATCTCAATGTACAAAAGATTCTATGCAATACAAAACATATATTGAAAGAGGAGATGGAATAAGAGCCCAACATCCAAGACATCCCACATCATCATCATCAAGTACCGTGCCTGCTGGCGTAGATGATCATGTCTCTCCACAACTTTCCATCACGACAGTTTCGATCATTTCTGTTGTTGACCTTCTGCCAAGGCATTCTCTTAAGCTGTCTGGTAACTTTTCTCTTTGCTTTCCTCTATCTCTTCGTCCCTCAATTTTCCCAGTTGTTACAATATATTCCAGCTGTTCTCTTCTCATTACATGGCCAAAAAATGATGATTGTTTCTTCCTAATATTGGAAATTAGCTCTCTTTATGCTTTGGCCTCTTTCAGAACGTTTTCATTACTCTTCTTAGCTGTCCATGGTATTCTCAACATTCTTCTGTAAAACCACATTTCTACAGCTCCCAGTGATTTTTGTTGGGATTCATGATTGTACAAAGAAATTACGACGGTGGTTTTCTGTTGCCTTCCGTCGGTTTGTTTACGGTTGACTCCGCTAGCCTTTGACTAAAAAGTCTCACCCACAAGGCAGTGGGGTTGTTTTACTTCGGGGTACCCTCCCTTAGCTGTTTACTCTCCCGAGCTCACCTGCAAGGCAGCATGGCAGCCGCAGGTTGTACTGTTTACTGTATACAATAGCAGGTAAAATTACCCGACCTAATAAACCCTACAGTAACATCAATTGGCAATGGGTGAAACTGCCAGAAGCTAGAACTGCGACTATGTATCTCCCACGACACCCGAAGGGGTATAAGAAGAAAAGAGAAAGTAAATTCAATAAATTCTCTGTATATTTTGAACAGCATTTTGAGAATCATGTACCAAGAGCTTTCTTTCAGTAATTTCTACTTTTCTACAATAGCTTGAACTAGGAAACCTGTCATTGTCACGGCAAGGTTAACGGCCTAAACGGTTAAAGGCCTCTGTGTATATCCTTATATATTTGTGTGTGTTGTTTCTTGTTCACGCTGAAGGTCTAGTTGGTCAAAACGTCCTTCGCCTTTTGTTTTGTTTCTCACCTGCGTAAAACTGTGACTATACCACCTTCTTCTCTTTTTAAAATAAATTGTCAAGATATCGTCAGCTTTACAGCAGCTTCGCATTTCTATGCATCTTGATGCTTTTATCCCTTAACGGCCTCAAGATGAGGCCTTTATTATCATTCTCGTTAAGAGCATTACCGAGAAAGAGGTGGGGGGGTGTAAAATTATGGATGGGTGTCAGGTTAGGGACATTGCTCAGCAGGTGTGTTCAATAGAGGACATAGAATCCTCGGAAGAATGGGCACTAGTGACGTCAGAGTGGAGTTGTCTATTTCTCGTCGCCGTCACACAGGAGAAAGAATGTTGACAACAAAACCCACCGGTCGTTGAGGCACAAGTGCAGACTTTGATTTTCGGGAACTTGTATAATAAACACAGTCATTTATTTATTATTTATAATTTATCATTTACAGACGCGTCATCATTTACATACACGAGTCATCTTTTACACAGACGAGACATCATTTACACAGACGAGTCATCATTTACACAGACGAGATATCATTTACATAGACGAGTCACCATTTACACACAAAAACGAGTCTGTTATTTGGCACTTGGAGACTCGTGAGCTTTCGGAACCTATGTTGAAGGCAGAAAGCGAAGAAAGACAGTGGCGCTTTTCCATTGCTTCAAGTGGCTTGACAAAGGAAGCCATTGTTATCACTAAAGCAGGTGTCTAAACAAAACGGCTAACGAGGTAAGCGTCACCGTTCTTCCCCACTGTGGTAGTGTATGCCGAAGATAAGAAAACCTAGGATTGCACTACCCTTCAGGATAGACAAGTTGGAAGATCTCCAGCAGAACCCGAGAAACCAATAAATGTATAGTATCAAACAAAATTGGTAACCTAGATCAAAGAGCAAATTGCTGACGCTAACGTTGTATGTTATAGCAACATTGATCCACGAACCTTTTTATTGAATCGATGAAGCTTATAAATCAGCAATGAAAGGACGGAACGTATCTGTATCTGGTATAAATATAACGCTTGAAGAGTCCAAAGTAGTCCAAAGTGGCTTGAAGATTCCCTAGCAGAAAAAAAAATAGAATATAAACATTAGGGTTGATGAACAAATAATAAATATTTGCATTTATTGCGCATCACACAATAAAAAATAACTATATATATATATATATATATATATATATATATATATATATATATATATATATATATATATATATATAAAACTAAGCGCAGACCATGACAAATAAAAATAAAGAAAGTGGAGGTTTGGCTAACATTATGTATGATCAAGATGGTGATAGGAAGTATAAAGATAATAATGTCATTCTTTTTATAAATTGTTTTCTCAGCTTCTGTCGACTTTTAGCGCCGAATGAAAATGGAGTATTCTGGTTTGTAGTATGGTTGCTGCATTGTATTTACCGGTACACCCGATATTTCATTAAACCATCATCTTCTGAACTGCTCTTCCTTTTCTTATATAATAATACTGAAAATAAGGCACGAGAACAACTTTCAGAGTAACTTGACGACAAGAGAGTGAATTCGACGTAGCGGTTGAAGCATTCCTCATTAAACTCAAGCGGTAAAGTCTATAATTGTAATGCTTTCATGTAAGATACAGGCGTTTATGCATCTTCATTTTTCTGTGTACAATGATTAAGTATTTCTATCATCTTGTGTCCATCTGGGAGCCGCGATAGCTCAGTGGTTAGTGAACTGGACTACAAAGGACAAGAGGTAGGGTTCGATCCCAACCGACAGCTTCCGGTTTACCCAACCTTTATTGGGTACTGGATTTTTTTGATGGGAAAGTAAAGCGGCACGGGGGTAATATCGACCACATTACCCCAAAAAGCATGTGCCGAAGGTCTGTAAAATGTATGGTCACTAACACCATATTCCCTATACGCCACTTGGTGTGGCGGGGGTACTTTTTGTGTGTCCATCTGAAAAATTATGCGAGATATTCTTCTCTTTGTCTTCCCCTTCGTTTCATTGCATTCATTTTCGTTGTTATAACAAATTGTTGATCTTCACTATTTTCATAACATGTTCAAAGGATTGCATTTACCTTCCACACTTTCTATGACTTTAGTTAATTCTGACATTTCTTTGAAAACGTATAGTTTGTCTTCTAATACATAAAATATAAACAAAACAAAAAAAAACGAATATAAAATCACGTAACGCCAAATGTAGGAAAAATAAGAAAAGAGTAAAACAAATAGTAATCAATAATGCGGTAACGACGCAAAGGTTGGAAACAAACGCAACAAGATCGGTGCTTTACAGTCGAGCTTTATAAGAAGAAGGCGTTGGAAATGCATCGGTCATGTGCTGAGAATGAATGAAGAAAAGACTTCCCTGTCAGGCATTCATGTGAAAACCACACAGTAAAAGAAAACAAGGCAGACCCAGAGAAACGCTATGCAGAACAATTACTAAAGACTGTTCAACCAAAGGACTAAAAAAAAGAACAACCAACTACTACAAAAACTAGGAGCAAATAGTGAATCGTGGAGAACTTCTGCCCTATGTGCCGTCTTCGGCCTGAGATGAAAATGAACGAATGAATGAATGAATGAATGAATGAATGAATGAATGAATGAATGAATGAATGAATGAATGAATCGGTGTTATATAAATAAGTTCCCTCAACCTTTAAACTTCCTGTAGAGCATAGATCTTCAAAAAACACTTTCCAGCCGTTCTGTTTCTTGTCATTTTTTTAAATTCCATGTTTTCCCCATCATCTTCATCTCTGTTTCCACCTTTCTTTTCCGAGAATATTTTGGCCTACCTCTTTTTCTGTTTTCCTTGGGGATTCCAAACAAGATTTTCTTAATGAAAAGTTCAGAGTAGCTTAAATTATGCGCGGCTACAGCAGAGATGGCGGTAAAGACAAGAAATAATAATAAAGGTATGGTATTAATATGTAAGATAGTGAAAAAGGAAAGACAGATGACAATACACGCTCTTCGGCTTTTTTGAGAATATAAATCTGTGATTGGAGCTTACTGTGACATTGATAAAAGGAGCATGCTAAAAAAGTTGTCCAACACTCAAAGAATGGAGAAGGATATTATTACAACTGATAGCTCTATTTCATAACAATATGTAGTCATTCACGTTTCCTGAGGCGTTTGGAAAAAAAGTCAGAATTTGATCTTAAATGGTACCTGAGATGAAGGTTAAGAAAAGGATATGAGGATGTTGATGATGAGGAAAGAGGGAAAACAGATATAGAATGGCAGTATGACGACAAAGAAGCTGAAGCAGATAAATACAGAGAATAAGAACATGAAGTAGCATGCAGCAAAAAATGTAAAGGTAAGAAATAGAAATAGTTGAATCGGACGATGATTTGCAACAACACAATGAAGAAGAAATATAATAATTATAGGAAACAAAAAGAGGAAGCTGAAATAAAAATAAGGAATGAGATACAACCATAAAAGAAATAAGAGCATAAAGTAACAAATGAAAAAAGTGAGTAGAAGTGAAAGGAATAGAGGAAAATGGAGAAGTTAATGAAGAAAAGGACAAAAATTTAAAAGAAAAAAAGCAGAACAGATAGACTTAAAATAAGCAGTAGTAAAGTGGTAAATATGTTTCTTAGATTACACTGAAGTATTTGACAAAGTTAAGCACAGAGAAATAATCACAATTTTAGAAGGCATAAATGTAGACAGCAAAGTTCTAAGAATAATAAAGAACAGGTACTGGCAACACACTGTTCCCATAAGAACTGGAAATCAATTGGAAATGATTTAACAAATAAAATAGGGTGTTAGGCAAGAGTGTTTGCTGTCACCAGATTTATTTAATATTTATAGTGAGATTGTTTTAAGATCCATGCCTAGAAAAATAATTGGAGGTCATAATATAGATTATCTAAGGTATGCTGATGATACAGTTTAATCGCTAAAATTGAAAATGAGCTACAAGAAATGTTAAACATTATAGTGAACGAAAGCAAAAATAAAGGACTCAGCCTAGATAGAAAAATATTGAAGTGATGGTAACAACAAAGAAAAAAACATCACCGCAATGCACAATAAAAACAAGTGGAACAATATTAAAACAGGTAAATCAATTTAAATATCTGGGAACAATGTTAACCTCAGATAGTAGATGGTTAATGTGTGTGTTTACGAAATTGATCAAGCTGCCTTTATTCGATAACACCAACAACTTTGTATTGAAATCAAGCGTCAAATATGGGTCTTTGTCTCCAACTATCATGCTGTTTTACTTCGTTTAAAACACATTTTAATTTAATTAATATAATATAACAAGAAAATTATATTAATTTAATCCGGTTTAATCCAACCATTTATTATGTTTAATCCAACCAACGTTTATTTTTTTAATTCAACCATTTATTATGTTTAATCCAAACAACATTTACTTTGTTTAATCAAACCAACATTTACTTTGTTTAATCCAACCAACATTTATTTTGTTTAATCCAACCAACATTTACTTTGTTTAATCCAACCAACATTTACTTTGTTTAATCCAACCAACATTTACTTTGTTTAATCCAATCAACATTTATTTTGTTTTATCCAACGAACATTTACTTTGTTTAATTCAACCATTTATTTTGTTTAATCCAACCAACATTTAATTTATTGAATCCATCCAACATTTATTATGTTTAATCCAACCAACATTTATTTTGTTTAATAAAACCAACATTTACTTTGTTTAATCCAACCAACATTTATTATGTTTAATCCAACCGACATTTATTTTGTTTAATCCAACCAACATTTACTTTGTTTAATCCAACCAACACTGATTTTGTATAATCCAACTTTTGTTTAATCCAACGTATAATCCAACTTTTGTTTAATCCAACCAACATTCACTATTTAATCGAATCAAAATTTATTTTCTTTAATCCAAGCAACATTCGTTTTGTTTAACACATCAACATTTTCTTTTTCTTTAGTTTAACCAACATTTATTTCAGACCATCGACAAGTCCTCAATTTGCATTCTTAAGTTTTGAAACAAAACAAAAAGAAAATCACTTGTTGAATGGTTGATTTTGTTTCTCTTCTTTGCGAAGCACGATCTGTAGGTCCTCAGACTTAAAGATAAATTCCCATTCAAAATTTCGAAAACTACTGAGCTGAAATTGTCGCGGATAAGCACCTAGCAAGATAAGGCCCTGGACTACAAAGGACAAGAGGTAGGGTTCGATCGCAACCGACGGCTGCCGGTTCAACCAGCCTTTAATGGGTGCCGGATTTTTTTCTGGGGAAGTAAATCAGCATGGGCGCAATACCGACCACATTACCCCAAAAATCATCTGCCGAGGGTCTGTAAAATTTATGGTCACTAACACCATATTCCATATACGCCACTTGGCGTGACGGGGATACTTTACTTTTATTTTAAGAGAAGGCCTGCCAGAGGAGCTGAACGAAACTCAAAAAGAGCCCTATGACAGCAGTTTGCGGCATATAGAGAATATGGTGTTCATCATCTTCATGTGCCATACCAGTTGGCGTAGGCAATCATGTCCTTCCACAATCTTCTATCTACAGTGCATTGTACCAATTCTGTTGTTGACTGTTTTCCATGCCATGACACCAAGCTATCCAGTATTTTCTCTTTTTGTCGTCCGCGATCTCTTTTTCCTTTTACTTTTGCCAGTTGTAACCAAGTATTCCGACTTTCCTCTTCTCATGATGTGCCCGAAATTTGTTGATTGTTTCTTTCTCATGTCTTTTAGAAGCTCCCTTTTTGTGAATTTCCTCATTGGTAGTTTTAGTTGTCCAGTTCATTGTTTGTCTACTGTCCATGATTCGCTTCCATAGGTCAGAATTGGTTCTCTATAGCACCGATGAACTCTCTTTCTCACTTCCATTGACATAGACTTGTTGCATAAGATATCTTTTATTTTCTGAAATGCTATTTTGGCCTGAGCTATTCTGCTTTTTTATTTCTGTGGTTCATATTCCATCTGATGTTATTACTGGGCCCAAGTATTTGACGCGTTGCACTTGTTTCAGATTTGCTATGTTTATTTTTATGCTGCATGATGGTGATAATTGTATCTTTGATATGACTATTACTTCTGTTTTCTTACTAGTCAGACTGAGACCTTTTTTTGTTGCTTTCTTTTAGTATTATGTCTATCATTTCTTGTAGTTCACTCTCTGTCTCTGCTATTAAGACTGTGTCATCCGCATATCGCAAATTATTTATGTTGTGACCATTGACTTAATTTTGTCTACTATTGATCTCATAATATGTTCGCTGTAAAGTGTAAACAAATCCGGCGACAGAACACAGCCTTGTCTGGCTCCTTGTTTTGTAAGTTGAAATTGTCCTGTTTGGTTGTTAAATCGTATAGCTGCTGTTTGTTTCCAGTACCTGTTTTTTATGATTCGCAGATACTTGCCATCAATGTTTAATTTCTCCAGCATATTTATTATTTCCACGCGCTTTACTTTGTCAAATGCTTTCGTGTAGTCTATAAAGCACATATATAGATTTTTCTTTACCTCTATGGCTCTTTCTATCAATGTTCTTAAGATGTATATTGCATTATTGGTGCCCTTTCCTTCCACAAATCCACATTTTTGCTCACTTATTTCTGGTTTTATTTTGATCCTTGCACGTCTCATGATAATTCTTAGTAATATTTTCGTCATATGGCTCATGGGACTAATAGTGCGATGGTCTTCACAATCAGTGGCACCTGACTTCTTCTGTATGGCTACAAAGATAGATTTTAGTAGATCTTCGGGTATGTGTCCAGTGTTATATATGTCATTGAGTAGTTTTGTTATGACATGTACTCCCAGCTCTCTTAATGTATTTATCTCTTCGATTGTTATATTGTCGGGACTTGGAGCTTTGCCTCTTTTTATGTGTTGAATGCCCTCCTCCACTTCACTATGCATTATTGGTGGTCCTGTGTCTTTGTTTGAATTGTTTAGATTTGGTCTTTCATCATTATAGAGTTGACTGATATATTCTGTCCATCTTTCCATCGTCTTTTCCTGTCCCAATGATATTTTTCCTTCCTTTGATTTCACACATCCTGAAACTTTGACTTCTTTTCTTCCTGTTAATTCATTTAACTGATTGTGCATAAATTGTGAGTCTTTCTTTTGTTGTTTTTCTATGTCTTCACATTGGTGTTAGTGGTCGGAACATTATTTTATTATAGACTCGGAACATTATTTTTTTTGGTAATGTGGGCAGTATTACGTTCGTGCCGTCTTTTCTTTTTTCGGGGAAAATTTCAGTACCAAATTACAGGTTGGCGAATTTGAAAAAATAGGGTTCTTAATGTTATGTAGAGCCAGTCTTAACATATGTATGTGAATCATATACAATAATGCTAAGGGACAAGAAAATCACTGAAGGCTGTAGAAATTTGGTTTTGCAGAAGAATGTTAAGAATACCATGGACAGCTAAGAAGAGCAATGAAAACCTTCTGAAAGAGGCCAACTCAAAAAGAGAGTCAATATCGAATATTAGGAAGAAAAAAGAAGAGAACAACTGGAATATATTGTAATAACTGGGAAAATTGTGGGATCAAGAGATAGAGGGAAGCAAAGAGAAAAGATACCAGTCAGCTTAAGAGATTGGCTTTGGCAGAAGGTGAACAACAGAAATGATAAATAACTCGAGATCGAAAGTTGTGGAGAAACATGATCACCTACGTCAGCTGGCATGATGATAATGAATCTTGAAACCGTCGATCAGGATTGTTCCCGACCTCTTGCCCTTAATGGCCCAGGTCACTATCCACTGAGCTACTTCCAACCAGAGAGCTAAGTCAGCATGTAAATTTGTTAAAATTAGCAATCAGATGTGATAGGCCATCAACGTTCACCTTCCGACGCCTATGCCTAGGTATTTTATTCGACACTCAATTGTTATTGCTTGTGTCTTCTTTAGAACCCAAATCGGTTGTACAACCTCTGATAGTATCTCGGGGAGTCATTTGCATCTCTCATTCTCTAGCTGGCATCTACAGTCGCTCGATGGACTCATCGATTCCGACGTCTGCTCTCGCTTCTGTTTCATGATTTATTACTAAACATCTCACCACTAGTACTCGAACCACTTTAAGAAGACACTGTAAGCTGGTATAAAGGGATTTAGAAAACACGGATTACAGTATTTATGGAAATATTAAGGTTTCATCGTCGGCGGCACAACGATTACAGATATTAGGCCAGTATTTAGAGCGTTGTCCTTACAGCTAATGCTCACATTGTGAATACATGTGAATACCTCTGACATGTAAACGAATATGAGTGAAAAGTAAAGTGAAGCAAATTAAATGCAAATGTTATCTCTCTCTCTCTCTCTCTCTCTCTCTCTCTCTCTCTCTCTCTCTCTCTCTGTCTGCGCTTTAAGGTTTATGGGAAATAAGGGTGTTAGTGTCCATATTTTTAAAACAATCAGCGATATATGTTGTTGGTGATGTGGTCAGTATTACGCCAGCTCGCCCTATAATTCCAGAAAAATCAATTTCATAAGTTGTAAGGACCCGGAAACCGCGTCAGAATGAAAATAATTTCTGAATTTTCTAGCTATGTAGCAAATGCACTTGGACTCAACAACTATGGTTTAAATGCAGCAGAAAGTAGCGGTTAAAGTATTCTGTAGCATAATTTTCGTTGGGTAGTGTGTAGCTAAAAGAAACAGGTAAAGTGCTACATAGCATTTATGTCATTGTCGAGGGAATGTAGCTGATAGAAACAGGTGAAAGTGCTACACAGTATTGATATCATTAGGGAGTGGAATGTAATTCTTCCTCTTTTCTTTTGGGCACACAATATGGACAATCTTGGCCCTGTGCCTCTCATCGAGTGTCATTTTTGTCTCTGACCAGAGATCAGACATCCATTTCTTGAGTGCTATGGACTGAAGAACTATAGTCCGTTCAGAAATTCATAATCACACCTGAATTAGTTTTGCGTGATAACCGTTTGTTATTTTGCTTTCACATTTTGCATACAATCTTATAATATTGATGACGTTATAGAAATATTTTTTGCTCTGGGAAATTTGATCTAGTTTAAAAGTTTTCTTTTTTAGGCTATATTAAATTCACCCTGTTAGAATTTGACACCATTTTAGGATATATACATTAATTTGGTGCGGTCGTTGACGTAAAATAGTTTGGCTATTTCAGAAACACTAACTTCAGGAAAATCCCGTGCACAAAACTGAATTGTTATTGAACGACATGACGCACCACGGCCTTGGCATTAATTACCGAAGGGAAGGCGTATCTTTATTAATTTTGTGAAGACTCAGTAGACAATTTGTTGACTTTAAATACCAACATTTATATCTAAATTACAATGAGTTTGAAATGCAAATTTAGAATGGCAGTCAATAAATGGCAAACTCAAAAGAACAATTCCGAGCAGCAAAGGCCAGCGCATTATATTAACGCATGCTGGAAGCACTGAAAACGGCCTTGTCCGTGATGCGGGACTTATTTTCCAATCAAAAAGTACCGACGGTAGGGACTACCATACTGAAATGAATGGAAAAATTTTCAGGCACTGGTTGGAGAACGATCTTTTACCAATCCTGGAGAGACCTTCATGCATAGTCATGGATAATGCATCATACCACAATGTCGTATCAGAGGAAGACAAAGTGCCTACTGCATCAAATACAAAAGAGCAAATTAGGACATGGCTTGCGAATGAAAATGTCAAATTTGACGACACATATTTAAAACCCGAATTGTTACAACTTGTGAAGAATACGAATAAGAAAAAGGTGTACCATGTTGACAAAATCATTGAGAAATACGGCCACACCTCTCTTCGATTTCCTGCATATCATGCGCACCTTAATCCAATCGAACTTGTCTGGACTCACGTCAAAGGACAAGTTGCAGAACAGAACAAGACGTTTAAAATGTGTGATGTTGAAGTTCTGACATGCGAGTCTCTCTCAAAAATAGACATTCCGTTCTGAAAGAAGTGTGTTGAACATGTGCTGCGGGTGGAAGATGAGTACTGGAAACGAGATGGATTACTATTTGTCTAGCCAGTAATGATTATCAACCTCTTGGAATCGTCAGATTCGGAATGATTAAAATTAAGATGAATTCAATTCCAGCTGCAGTTAGGACGTCCTGGGGTCTAATGGTGACCGAAGGACAAGACTAATTGTAACCAATTGAATTCATGTTTGCAAATACACATAACGAACAACATCCACAATTAAGCACTATGTAGATACGACTCTGACAAAAATTGCAGTAAATTGGAAAATTTAACACGATTGCTGTAAACTCTAAAATTTGAATCAACTTGTGTGATATCATCATAATAGATCAAAGGAATTCGCTGATGTGCAAACTCTGTTATGTTTGTGGAATAAAAAATACCAAAATCTTTGCATCATCAATATTCTAAGATTGCATGCATAATTTGAAATCAAAATAACAAGCGGTTATCACGCAAAATTAATTCAGGTGTGATTATGAATTTCTGAACGGACTATAGGAGCAATCTAGTGCTTTCATGAGAAGAGAACCCAGGTGTGACTTTGCTGATCCGTTACATGTTCAAAGAGAGAGACATTTAATCAGTTGAAACAGGTTTGTAACAGCAATAACCACTGCAGAAATACATAAACGTTGTCATCCGAACAGCTTAAAAAACGGTATAATTACATAATAATTAAAGTAAAAGTAAAGTGTCCCATATCGGCATGTGGCGTATAGAGAATATTGTGTTAGTGATCATAACTTGTACAGACAAATTTGTATTTGGGGTAATGTAGTCGATATTACTCCCTAGCTGCTTTACTTTCCCAGTAAAAAATCCGTTACCCATTTAAGGCTGACGAACCAAGTAGCCGGTGATCAGGATCGAAACCGACCTCTTGTCGTTAGTAGTCCAGTTCACTAACCACTGAGCTATCTCGGCTCCCAATTACACAATTAACTCAGGAATTATTTTCCTTGTTTTTTTTAACGAAATTACCTAATTTGAAATTGTAAACTACCTCCGTGATGCAAGGTCAGTCCTTTAAGGGATGTCAAGGCCGAGAAGGACAAACTCATTCCGGAAGTAAAGAACAAACAAATGTTCAGTGTCAGAGAAAACAGAGCTAGTCTTGCAGCGCATGCTACTAGACTAGCACTTTGTGGCATTCCTGAACACGAGAAAGCAGACGAACTCGCAAATGCAGGTGGGGGTCTTCATCAGTCTAACCAAGCCCAGAGCTTCAAAAAATGATAAGAAAAACCTGAAACAAGCTAGGAAAACATAATTAATGGAGCTATATGGGAAACATGAGCCAGAACATGACAGCTTAAACAAACTCAACAGTCTTGAGCAGACCATGATATTCAGACTCAGCACATCCTACAGTGGCCTACTGTGGCCTAATGTTGCCACGGAGCACATCTACATAAGATTGGACAATAGGGACTTTGCATTTTGTGACTGCAGAACATCCAGACAAACTCCAAAACATATCCTATCGGACTGCAGAACTCTCAACACCCAATGCACACAAATATGCCCCACAAAAACCGCTATGGGTGACAAACAATGTGGAATCGGTGAAGTCCTCAAACGCACCGTCTGGTCTAAGTGCACAGTTTAGTAGAGCTGATCTATAGGAGGAAGACAAAGGAAATTGTCCAAAGCCAAGCTTGTGAGTTAGTTTCTCATGAAAAAGAAACATAACATTGTATCGAGCAGTTAAATTAGTAGAGAAACAAGGCAAACAACGACGTTTCGGCAAAACACTTAATCAGGCAGAAAACAAAAAATATACAAAGATCAACACGATAGGAAAATACTATTCTTGCATACTTGTGTTCGCCCAATGACTAAAGGATTACACTTCTTTATCTTCCGCCCTTAAAAGGATGTTAAGTAGGCGTGTCTACGTTGTGTTGTGGTTTGCAGTATAACTGTGATATTTGCGCCTTTCGGCCCAACACATCCGACTTCAGCACGACATTTTTTAGTACCGGGTTGTCTTCCCTTTCTGATCCTACTCGCTTGGTCAGACTATACAGGTTAGTATGTTGCTGGAAGCACCGCGGAATGGTGGAGCAGTATCTGGATGGTTCTTGTTCATCGATCCTGGCGCAAGCCATCAGCTGTGGGTCGCTAACAACTTTCAGCTCTGCTGCTGTGAGGCGCGCCTTCGCATCCAATACTATTCTAAAATAAACAAAGAAAAATCAACACAAAAACCAATCATTGATCTGAAAAATTGGCTGCCCCGCATAGTAGTTAATATTTTATATATTTCATATTTGTGCTTATCTTCAGATTCTCATGACAAAATTGTGACAATGTCAAACAAATTACAGAAAGAATGGCGAATACCATAACAAAATACTCTTATTTTTTTTTCATTTGGAGATAATAATCTAGAATCGTCAGGACCTTGGTCTGGGTTTAGAGGATAAGAAATGTTGATAATAACGTAGATGGGATTCAATTAAAATGGAGCAGGTTGAATGTCACTTTATCTCAAATAACTGTCAACTTTATACTTTCTAATAATCATCACAATCAACTTATTGAAGAAATATCAACACACGAAGATGCAAATAATTATCACGGCCAAGTAATTAAAGAGATATTCACACTTTATACAATTTATCATATACGCCCCAATACAACATTTATTTTTCATTTTACGACAGTCATGAAGGCCATTTCCAGATGTAACACTTATTCATGGCTTGTGTAATCAAAAACAGAACATTTAAAGGGTGAGAATTCTGGCTTGTGTAAGCCGAAAAAAGAACATTTAGATAATGAGAAACCTAGCACGTATAAGCAGAAAACAGAACATTTAGATAATGAGAAACCTTACACGTATAAGCAGAAAACAGAACATTTGGATAATGAGAAACCTAACACGTATAAGCAGAAAACAGAATATTTAGATAATGAGAAACCTAGTATGTATAAGTAGAAAACAGAACATTTAGATAATGAGAAACCTAGCACGTATAAGCAGAAAACAGAATATTCAGATAATGAGAAACCTAGCACGTACAAGCAGAAAACAGAATATTTAGATAATGAGAAACCTAACACGTATAAGCAGAAAACAGAACATTTAGATAATGAGAAACCTTACACGTATAAGCAGAAAACAGAACATTTAGATAATGAGAAACCTTACACGTATAAGCAGAAAACAGAACATTTAGATAATGAGAAACCTAACACGTATAAGCAGAAAACAGAATATTTAGATAATGAGAAACCTAGTACGTATAAGTAGAAAACAGAACATTTAGATAATGAGAAACCTAGCACGTATAAGCAGAAAACAGAATATTTAGATAATGAGAAACCTAGCACGTATAAGCAGAAAACAGAATATTTAGATAATGAGAAACCTAACACGTATAAGCAGAAAACAGAACATTTAGATAATGAGAAACCTTACACGTATAAGCAGAAAACAGAACATTTAGATAATGAGAAACCTAACACGTATAAGCAGAAAACAGAACATTTAGAGATTGAGAATCATGGTTTGTGTAATCAGAATCAGAACATTTAAAGGGTGAGAATTCTGGCTTGTGTCGGCCGAAAACAGAACATTTAGATAATGAGAAACCAAGGACGTATAAGCAGAAAACAGAATATTTAGAGGTTGAGAACCATGGCTTGTGTAAGCAGAAAACAGAACATTTAAATGGGTGAGAATGCTGGCTTGTGTAAGTAGAAAACAGAACATTTAGATAATGAAAAACCTAGCACGTGTAAGCAGAAAACAGAACATTTAGATAATGAGAAACCTAGCATGTATAAGAAGAAATCGGAATATTTAGTAGTTGAGAATCATGGGTTGTGTAAGCAGAAAACAGAACATTCTTACAGAAACAAAAATATTTGGAAATCTGGTGGAGGAAGTTGAAAACAGATGAATGGATGGTACAAATCAGATCTGTGCAGCCTGTGAATGATGACCACAGACAGCACAAAGTGAAGGGATTGTCTTGCTGCCCTACAAGACACACCGCCCACTGGCACCGTAGCTAGTCTGTGACCAAGAAGTGACACAAAGATTTCTCTGATTTATATTAATAAGTATAGAAGGCATATTAATAAGTATAGTAGGCCTATTAATAAGTATAGTAAACCTATTAACTCTTTCAGTACGGAAGCTTTTTATCAATTTAGCGGTAAGATTTCAGAGACAAAATTTGTCATGTTTTTTTAAACTTTAATCTACATGTTTAATTTTATCTAACACTTAACATATTATATATTAATTTTTAGATAACTAAAAGAGGAAATATATTTCACCAACACCAAGATGATACAATACATATAAAAAGGAATATGGTTTGATGACAGATTACACTATTCAAATTGAGAGTGACGCATTGCGCGGCGAAACGTACGAAAAGAGTTAATAAGTATAGTAGGCCTATAAAATATAGTATAGTAAGTAAGTATAGTAAGCCTATTAATAAGTATAGAAGGCATATTAATAAGTATAGTATGCCTATTAATAATTATAGTAAGCCTATTAATAAGTATAGTAGGCCTATTAATAAGTATAGTAGCCTAATAATAAGTATAGTAGGCCTATTAATAAGTATAGTAGTCTATTAATAAGTATAGTAGCCTATTAATTAGTATAGTAGCCTATTAATACGACCCGCGGACTGAAAGGAATCACCCAAAGCTTGAGACGTTTTCAACATTGAGAATAGGGGCGGTTCTGTGGTAAAATGTCATCAGTCGCCTATAGCTGGCATAGCCGCAGCCGTCACAACGTTTGGGTGATTTCAGGAGTTCCCTCTCAAACCACATACCTTAGTTCTTGTTTTCTGAAGAAGGCCATGTGTAAGCCGTAACATCATTATTCTGTTGTGTTTCTTTCTTGTAGAGCTGTCACCATACCTTGTAGGAGTGTACGTTACACCCCACCACTTGCTCCTTGCAACCAAGTTTTACCACAACAACTGCAATTATCTGCCTGATCTCCCCCTTACTAAACCTATAGATGGCAGTGAACAGCCTACTAAAAGTAATATTGGAAGGAAAAATACAAGGTAAAAGAGGCAGAGGCAGACCAAGACTAACATGGACGAGGTGCAACCATCAAGATGGGAAGAAGACACAAATAACAGGCTTTTTAAAAAAAAAATACCCTAGAAGCAAAGAACAAAAAAAGAAATTATATTAAATACAAAAATAAAAATTTGTGATCTTCAATGTTAAGTCGGTCCTATTACATGGCTATGAAACATGGAGAACAACAAAATTGACAATCATGAAGATACATACTTTCATTAATGGATTAATTACGCAGAATAAAAGGATGGAAATGGCAGGACAAAATCACTAACATAGAATTAAGGAAATGTACCAGTCAAACACCAGTGGATAAAGAGATACAGCGAAGACGATGGCGCTGGATAGGACACACACTGCGGAAGCCAACTGAGAGTATTACACAACAGGCCCTTTATGGAATTCCCAGGGGGAAAAGACAAAGAGGAAGAACAAGGAATTCTTGGAGAAGACAGATAGAAGCAGAGATGAAGATGAGGGGAAAGACATGGAATGATCTTAAAAGAATGGCAAGAAACAGAACGACTTGGAAAGTGTTTGTTGAAGACCTATGCCCCAGAGGGAGCTAAAAAAGGTAGAAGAAGAAGAGAATCAAAGAGCCTATACGATACACGATGATAGTAATTTCATGTCCAATATTTTATGTCCTCTAAAACGATATCACAAACTTTATGGGCGTTTTGGTTCTTGAAGTCCTTAATCCTGGCCTGCACACATTCCGCCTCAAAGAATCGACTTCTTTATATCAAACCACTTCTGCTGGCAAAGTCTGCTCTGGCGATAAGATTAAACATCAGAACAAAACACTAATAAAATTTAATTGCTTGTTTGAATGAAAGACCACACTCTGAACTCCGTGTTTGCTGTTGCTTATCTAAGTCTCGGAGACTGTTGGGGGTTTTCAGTCCACGAGAAGTGAATCACTGCCATTTTAAGTTAATTGATTTTGCAAACACGTGTTTAGATAGGGAGAAAAAAAAATTAATGGAACAAAAATGTGAACTATCTGGCACAGATGGCGTATTTACCATAGAAGGAGATCACTGGATTACATACAAATTATTACAAATACTTTTTTTTTATTAAAGTTTCATTTTTTTTAGATTTGTAATAAATTTTTTTTTTTTTTAAATACTTTTTCGTATTTGCATTACGATGACGTTAATTATTACATTTTTTTTTTTTTTTTTGCATTATAGTATGACTTTTCAAGGGGAGATCAAAAATCACATCCAGTAGACACGTCTCGAGCGCTTAGCGTGGCAGTTAACTCCCAGCATGCAACAGATGGCTGCAACTGTCAAACGAAACCCACTCTCAAAACCCTCCATCCTCCTCTCTCTCGTTCCTTATCGTCCCGTTATGTCCCTCGAGGCCAGCTCCAGACATGAAACGCTAAAATTCAACGCGAGCATTTATTGGACAATTATTAGGTGTTGTGCATTATTACTCATTGCTGAAAGGTTTACAGCGATTGGTTGCTGTATTAATAGTTTTGAACACAGAGGATGGAGTCAAGGGCGTGAACTGCAGGAGAATAATGTAGTTCATGCACAAACACCCACCCATACACAATAAAATAAATACAAGTGTATGTCTATTAATAGAACTAGTCCATGGGGGGAAAAAAAAGAACGGTTTAAAATGAGAATATATATTGTTCAGCCCGATATTTTATGTTGTCCTGTTAAGTATTTTAATGTTTATGATTTCAAGGTGAGGTGGCGAGTGTTTAATCTAGTTAATTTTTTGTTATCTCTAAAGTAAAAATAAAATATCAATTTTTATAATCGCTTTGTAAAAAAAATATTACTCATTCGAGTTAGAAGTTACGATCACAGCTCGGCTGTGAAGCGAACTAGCAGTCTAGAATGCGAACTGTCTTAAAACGACTATCTTTACGGTTGTTTTTTTCCCTGTTAATGATGTTTGACGATGGGAACTTATAGGATCAAAGAATAAGGGGCGGTTGTCCAGTGTACTCGTCGCGAGGTGTTTGGTCCGAGTTTTTATTTCACCCCTAATAGAAAAGACAAACCGGGATTCAAACCTACGTTCTCCTGCTTTCGAGTCCGACAAGTTATCGGTTCGGCCATCCGCCCTTTTCTATCAGTGAAGTGAACGTTATATGTTTGTTTGTTGTTAGGATCATGTTGTTGTATCAGTGAAGTGAACATTATATGTTTGTTTGTTGTTAGGATCATGTTGTATCAGTGAAGTGAACGTTATATGTTTGTTTGTTGTTGGGATCATGTTGTATCTGTGAAGTGAACGTTATATGTTTATTTGTTTTTAGGATCTTGTTGTTGTATCAGTGAAGTGAACGTTATATGTTTGTTTGTTGTTAGGATCATGTTGTTGTATCAGTGAAGTGAACGTTATATGTTTGTTTGTTGTTAGGATCATGTTGTTGTATCAGTGACGTGAACGTTATGTCTGATTGTTTCTTTCTGATGTTTTTTAGGAGCTCCCTTTTTGTGTTGGCCTCTTTGAGAACTTTCACATTGATCTTTTTAGATATCCAGGGAACTTTCAACATTCTTCTGAGAAATCCCATCTCTGTGACCTATAATTGTCTTTTCATTTGTTTGTCTACTGTCCATATTTCGCTTGCATAGGTCAGATAATTATAATTAAGTTAATTGAAAGCGATAATTGAAGGAACTATTTTACATCGCGTAAACTTTAGTAATGTTTATATTACAAATTACCAGGTTAAAGGCCAACTCAAAAGTTCGCTCTCACGTCCTGACCCCCTCAAATTTCCAACCCACTGTCCGCCGCTGTCTTTTGCACATCATTCTTTTCTTCTTTTTTAGACTTCCCATTCTAACATGTATCTGGGACTATGCCCTCCACATTTATCTTCACCAGGCCATTATGTCCTTATGTACAACCTCAATATTTGATCTCACTCAATCATTCAATTGAAATAAAATGATGTCCACACCCTGTTGAACGGACAAGCGTGAAGGATGTAATTGAACCATAAGACAAGAATGAAAAATAAAAGAGAAGAACGTTTAGGGTTTTAGGTGCGCATGAAAGGTTCGAAGATTTGCAAGCGCCTCGTTTAATTTCAGGCCTGTAATTGCGTATTTATGTCCACATCTCCAATGCGGAAATTTGAAGAAATTAATGTCCTGCTCTTATGAATTACTGCCATCGAGAAAATCCTTAAATGCTGATCTGACTTCTTCAGCACTACTCACAGTTCCGTATTAAATGCTTATTTCAATCAAACAAGAAACACAATTATAGGTCAGGCAGGATTAGTACAATCTTTACCACTCATTTTTTCTAGTTGTTATTTTGTAAGATTGTGAACAAATCTTTGCAACTTGATATGACACAGCAATATTAATGTAGAATGTTTTAGAGAGGGACTCAACTCAGCTTGTGAGAAAATAGAACTAAACAACAAACAAGTCGTAGGTGGAGAAGATTGTAACATAATCTTAATATCCATTTCCAACGACAGAATAACATTGAGTTGATTTTTTTTTTTACAATCAATCTCTATTAAATTACACACCAATACTTTACGTTTTATTTATTTGATGTTGCATGTATTTTTTATATTTTGTTTTAAAATCGATTTGATTCTGTAGTAAATACGACGATGTTAAGTAATAATACAAATATTTAGGAATAACGCGAGGGTGAGTGAGTATTGAATGAGTCATTTAATATCTCCATAGCATAGTGTGGCATTACTATAATTGGTCTGTTCCACTGAAGGGTGAATGACTGTTGTGTTACTGATACTGGTTTTCTTTTTTTTTTTAATTTGCGAACCATAAACCATTTGGGTTATTAGGAGGAGGGTTATAACACGATTCAGACTATGAAGGGTTTAGGAGGAAGCAATGAAATAATTAAGACTATGAAGGGTTTGGGTGGAAACAATGAGATAATTCAGACTATGAAGGGTTTGGGTGGAAACAATGAAATAATTCAGACTATGAAGGGTTTAGGAGGAAACAATGAAATAATTCAGACTATGAAGGGTTTGGGGGGGGGGGGTGGGGGTGGGAACAATGAGATATTTCAGACTATGAAGGGTTTGGGTGGAAACAATGAGATAATTCAGACTATGAAGGGTTTGGGATGAAACAATGAGATAATTCAGACTATGAAGGGTTTGGGAGGAAACAATGAGATAATTCAGACTATGAAGGGTTTGGGATGAAACAATGAGATAATTCAGACTATGAATGGTTTGGGATGAAACAATGAGATAATTCAGACTATGAAGGGTTTGGGAGGAAACAATGAGATAATTCAGACTATGAAGGGGTTGGGATGAAACAATGAGATAATTCAGACTATGAATGGTTTGGGAGGAAACAATGAGATAATTCAGACTATGAAGGGTTTGGGTGGAAACAATGAGATAATTCAGACTATGAAGGGGTTGGGTGGAAACAATGAGATAATTCAGACTATGAAGGGTTTGGGAGGAAACAATGAGATAATTCAGACTATGAAGGGTTTGGGAGGAAACAATGATTTGGGGGCCTCGGTAGCCTAGTTGGGAAAACCACCCGACTAGACTACCGACGTTCGGACAACCCGTGTTCAATTCCCGCTGGGAGCAGTGTGAATTGTACTCGTGGTTGGAATAAAAAAAAAATACCCCCACGGTCGACCCAGCCGTTGGCAGAAATGGGTACCAGGGTAAATTATCCTGGGAAGGTGAGGAATGTCGCTTCGCATCTGAGTTTCGATGCTTGAGGCTACACTATACAGAAATATCCGAACATTTCTGGATAGGCGGCCGAGCACATATGGGTATATACTCGCGTGCTAAGACGCCGGTTCAAGTCTCGTACTTTACCTTTACCTTACCTTAATGAGATAATTCAGACTATGAAGGTGTAAAGAGACAGGAATGAGACAGTTCAGATTATGAAGATTTTGGTAGAAAAGAATGTGATAGTTCAGACTATGAAGGTTTTGATAGAAAGGAATGAGGCATTTCAGACTTTGAAGGTTTTTTTTTTTTAGAGAAAACAATGAGACAGTTCGGAGTATGAAGGTTTTGATAGAAAGGAATGAGGCATTTCAGACTTTGAAGGTTTTTTTTTTTTAGAGAAAACAATGAGACAGTTCGGAGTATGAAGGTTTTGGGAGAAAATAATGAAACAGTTCAGTCTATGAAGTTTTTTGAGGAAGCAATGAGATTTGAAAACAAACAAAAAACTTGGAAAATAGTCGTACCGATAAGCCGATAGAGACACGTTTATACAGCTTTAGACTGTCAGAAAATAAAATGAGGAATTAACGCCAAGTGGTCTGTAAATGGTCAGCGACACATAGCTGGCTGTTAAGCCAGAAACAGTGGCAGCCACGGATTAGTTGTCAACGTTATGCAGATAACGACATATGGAAATCCGTTATGGTTTTGACTCTCGTTGTTCAATTCCTTACACAAAGCTTAATGAGCAAAAACTGATAGAAATCAAGAACGTTAACGTGTAAGTGTTTCTCATAAAATAAATTATTATATAAACACATTTGTTTGTAATGTTTTCAGCTTTTCTTTTAAAAAATATTCAGGATGAATTATGGACATAATTTATATCCTGGCACACATGTTAAGGGGAGAGGTGATAGAGCAGTGATTAGATAAATTATAGTTTCATCCACCTCTGAAATCTTTCTTTTTCCTTCCATTGCCTCCAGAACTTGTGCTGTGTAGAGTCGCAGAGAGGACGAGTGTGTCATTTTTCAGACCTTCGGTAGTTGTGTAGCTTGAAATATTGCCGTGTCGAATTTACTCAATGTCTCTTTCAGTCCACCTATCCTTTGGTTCTTTCGTTATGGAAGGCCCCGGTTTCACTGCAATCGAATTAAAATTCATAATTGCTCAACCGCCCATGCCAGTGGAATCATCCGAATTACTATCTCATCTCTCAAACAAAGAAAGCTACATGTAGTCCCCATCATAACTGTCTCAGCACACGCCAAAAGACATAAGGTAATCCACCTATCTATCAATTTCTAGATTTCTCTTTTGCTGTGTAGTGAAATGTTTTCATGCAATGCGCTCAATGTGCAGGTTTGTTTGATTTCAGTCTGCTCTGAATTGATGCTTTTACGCAACAAAATCACCCTCCTGTTCAAAAGCAAACCATCCAGTTTTCTAAACACTGCTCTATTTTGGCTTCTATAAATTACAAACACGAACAAACATGGAAACATTATCGGAAAGTGAAAGGTGTCGCCTTATTTTATACAAAGAACAGTCATCATAAGATAGAGGTAAATATGCCATGAAACGAACAGGTTGTTGGAGGTTTCTGAAATGTATTTTTTTTTAAAGATGAATTTGTGTAGAAATGAGTTACTTTTGTCTTTATGATAAAATAGTGAACATGAAGCTAGCACCCGCGGTGAGACTCGTATCCGATATAAAGATTATGACAGACAATCCCAGTAACACAAAACCTGGAGTTACACCATCATCTGTTAGAATAGATTGCTTCTCTGTATGATAACACCTACACTTTACACTAGAAAGGCAACCATCAAGTTAATTCTTTAGGGGGATAAAATGTGAAAACAGTTGCTAAAAATACACATTTTAATAATGACAGACAAAAAATATTGGAAAAAGTATCACACTGAGATTATTGATAACTGACTCATACGAATCACTACAGTTTATCTGTACCTGACAACTCTAACCTGCTTTTAAATGCACATCACAAACTGACTCTTTAATAATTGCTCTCAAACATAAACAACACTAACAAATAATGTCCAACAATCATTTTTTAAAAATCTGCAGCAAGTAAAATAATCATAGCGTGATATTTTATGACGCTCTCCCCTCCCTATTCTCCACCCTCTGTCTCCTTTTTCCCCCTGCCTGATCCGAACAAAAATGGAAAGCCACGTGCAACGTATTGGGTTATTCCCATGAAATGAGACCAGGAGTCTGTTTGCGCGTTGATATTTATTCTGCGGGCTTGTTTTATTTCTCCATCTGACATTATACTCTGAAACAATAATGATAAAAGAATAATTTCATCAGTATCCGCCCTTATTTGTGACTGTAACATTTAGTTTCACCCCTCGCCACAAAAAGGCTCAGTTTTTGTCCGTGTTTTCAACATGTTGGTAGATCTATCTATCCATTGCAGGCTAGAGTAAAGTAATGTCCTTTAATTAAAACAATCCAAGGGAACAATTTATCTTTCAAAATGGCCTCCCCGCAGATAGGAGCAATTTTTCAAAGATATTAAATTGGATTAGTTGTAGCCCGGACGCATTGTTATTGATTGGTAGCAACCCCCATCCCGTCTCGATTTGTCTGAAAACTCTGGGCGCAGACAAGGTGGCCTCCCTTCCTGCCACCCATGATCAAAGAGTTGTTCTACAACAAACAATAACATCTGGCACACCCTACAATTTGCTGTGTTCTTTTCTCCCCTGAAAACAGCAGATTATCTCCCCTTTTCTATTGTCCAATTTATCTTCGCTTTCAGTGTCCATTAGGTTTCATCTTGATTTTGTATTGTACTGTAACCATGGGGGAAAAAAACGAAGTATCAATTTATTTTTATCACGAAACTTTGTACAGCCCATGTTGAATGCGGGACAAAGCGGTTCTTGTTGTGTTCATTGACTTGCCGGCAAACCGCAGACGCCATGAGGTACGGGGTGATTGCCGTTAGGGGAGGACAAATCTAACCTTGTTAAAATTAATGTTTGCTTTTCCGCTTGCGCAGAACAATTTAACAAACGTGAGTAAAATGCATAATTCTGGGAAATGCTGAATTTGGTGATAGATAGCAATATGTTTGTGCGCATTGTCGCAGGAGAAAAGAGGGTACATTTTTTATATTTAAATTTTGGGATTATGTTTTTTGGGGGGTGTGAGCGCGCCATGACAGTTTTAAACCTTGCTGCATGGGAGTGGGGGAGCGCTCAACACTTAAATGTAGCTAGAATGTAGCTATGGACATATTTGGGGACCTCGGTAGCCTAGTTGGTAAAACCAGCCGACTGGGCCATCGACAACCCGTGTTCGATTCCCGCTGGGAGCAGTGTGAATTGTACTTTTGGTTGGAAAAAAAAATAACCCCACGTTCGACCCAGCCGTTGGCAGAAAAGGGAACTAGGGTATTACTCTGGGAAGGTGAGGAATGTCGCCTCGCGTCGTGAGTTTAGATGCTTGAAGCGACACTATCCAGAGGTCTCCTAACACTTCTGGATAGGCGGCCGAGCACATATGGGTGAATACTCGCGTACTGAGACGCCGATTCAAGTCTCGTACTTTACCTTTATCTTTATCTATGGACACAATAGCGTGCAAATTGTTCGTTGACAGCGGCCACCGAATTAGTTTGACTATTCGGGTCAGAATCAGTGAACCAAAACTGATCAAGATACAACTCCGCCTCCCCATGGTGACCCTTGAAACGGAGTAAACAATCTAGTCAAATAAGTACGGATCGTCACCATCATCGAGTGCCGTATCTGCATCGAAAGTTTGGCTACCATGGAGATCCATTCCCATCTGTCTCTTGCTTTGATAGTGCAGGATGTCATGGGTTGGCTTGTCCATCTATTGTTACTCGTCCATATTAGTCTTGGTCTGCCTCTGTCTCTTTAGTCCAGTTGACCATTGTTCTAATGGGAGAGTCTAATGAAGCATTAAGAACAAGTCTAATGAAGCATTGTTCCCTAGTCTAGTGGACCACTGTCTCTGTTAGTCTAGTGGCCCACTGTTTCTGTTAGTCTAGTGGACCACTGTCTCTGTTAGTCAAGTGGACCACTGTCTCTGTTAGGCTAGTGGACCATTATCTCTGTTAGTCTAGTGGACCACTGTCTCTGTTAGTTTAGTGGACCATTGTCTCTGTTAGTCTAGTGTACCGTTGCCTCTGTTAGTCTAGTGGACCGCTACCTCTGTTAATCTAGTGGCCCATTACCTCTGTTAGTCTAGTGGCCCATTACTTCTGTTAGTCTAGTGGCCCATTATCTCTGTTAGACTAGTGGACCGTTACCTCTGTTAATCTAGTGGACGATTACCTCTGTTAGTCTAGTGGACCGTTACCTCTGTTAGACTAGTGGACCGTTACCTCTGTTAATCTAGTGGCCCATTACCTCTGTTAGACTAGTGGACCGTTACCTCTGTTAATCTAGTGGACCATTACCTCTTTTAGACTAGTGGACCGTTACCTCTGTTAATCTAGTGGACCATTACCTCTGTTAGTCTAGTGGACCGTTACCTCTGTTAATCTAGTGGCCCATTACCTCTTTTAGTCTAGTGGCCCATTACTTCTGTTAGTCTAGTGGCCCATTACCTCTGTTAGACTAGTGGACCGTTACCTCTGTTAATCTAGTGGACCATTACCTCTGTTAGTCTAGTGGACCGTTACCTCTGTTAGACTAGTGGACCGTTACCTCTGTTAATCTAGTGGCCCATTACCTCTGTTAGACTAGTGGACCGTTACCTCTGTTAATCTAGTGGACCATTACCTCTGTTAGACTAGTGGACCGTTACCTCTGTTAATCTAGTGGACTATTATCTCTGTTAGACTAGTGGACCATTACCTCTGTTAGACTAGTGGACCGTTACCTCTGTTAGACTAGTGGACCGTTACCTCTGTTAGACTAGTGGACCGTTACCTCTGTTAATCTAGTGGCCCATTACCTCTGTTATTCTAGTGGCTCATTACCTCTGTTAATCTAGTGGCTTATTACCTCTGTTAATCTAGTGGCCCATTACCTCTGTTAATCTAGTGGCTTATTACCTCTGTTAATCTAGTGGCTTATTACCTCTGTTAATCTAGTGGCTTATTACCTCTGTTAATCTAGTGGCTTATTACCTCTGTTAATCTAGTGGCTTATTACCTCTGTTAATCTAGTGGCCTATTACCTCTGTTAATCTAGTGGCTTATTACCTCTGTTAATCTAGTGGCTTATTACCTCTGTTAATCTAGTGGCTTATTACCTCTGTTAATCTAGTGGCCCATTACCTCTGTTAATCTAGTGGCTTATTACCTCTGTTAATCTAGTGGCTTATTACCTCTGTTAATCTAGTGGCCCATTACCTCTGTTAATCTAGTGGCTTATTACCTCTGTTAATCTAGTGGCCCATTACCTCTGTTAATCTAGTGGCCCATTACCTCTGTTAATCTAGTGGCCCATTACCTCTGTTAATCTAGTGGCTTATTACCTCTGTTAATCTAGTGGCTTATTACCTCTGTTAATCTAGTGGCCCATTACCTCTGTTAATCTAGTGGCTTATTACCTCTGTTAATCTAGTGGCCCATTACCTCTGTTAGTCTAGTGGACCGTTACCCCTGTTAATCTAGTGGCCCATTACCTCTGTTAGTCTAGTGGACCGTTACCTCTGTTAATCTAGTGGCCCATTACCTCTGTTAGTCTAGTGGACCGTTACCTCTGTTAATCTAGTGGACCGTTACCTCTGTTAATCTAGTGGACCATTACCTCTGTTAGACTAGTGGACCGTTACCTCTGTTAATCTAGTGGCCCATTACCTCTGTTAGTCTAGTGGACCGTTACCTCTGTTAGACTAGTGGACCGTTACCTCTGTTAATCTAGTGGCCCATTACCTCTGTTAGACTAGTGGACCGTTGTCCATGTTACACTATGTCAAAAGAACGGGAGATGTTTTCTGTTGTTTACTCCATCAAAGTTTCCATCTCCCTTACATAGTTACATTTCTTCTTCATCTCTCTTCACAGTATTTCTTCTTCATCTCTCTTCACAGTATTTCTTCTTCATCTCTCTTCACAATATTTCTTCTTCATCTCTCTTCACAGTATTTCTTCTTCATCTCTCTTCACAGTATTTCTTCTTCATCTCTCTTCACAGTATTTATTCTTCATCTCTCTTCACACTATTTCTTCTTCATCTCTCTTCACAGTATTTCTTCTTCATCTCTCTTCACAGTATTTCTTCTTCATCTCTCTTCACAGTATTTCTTCTTCATCTCTCTTCACAGTATTTATTCTTCATCTCTCTTCACAGTATTTCTTCTTCATCTCTCTTCACAGTATTTATTCTTCATCTCTCTTCACACTATTTCTTCTTCATCTCTCTTCACAGTATTTCTTCTTCATCTCTCTTCACAGTATTTCTTCTTCATCTCTCTTCACAGTATTTATTCTTCATCTCTCTTCACACTATTTCTTCTTCATCTCACTTCACACTATTTCTTCTTCATCTCTCTTCACAGCCGCTATTGTTTCATTTCTCCCGTATCCTTTTGTAACCAATCGCGTGTCGTGGGAGATACAAAATTCTGCTTCTAGCCACTTCGACGGGATTTAATCATTGCCAATTGATTTTGTTGTACCATTTCTTTGATGTTATCTGCCCACCTTATTCAGCCTTTTGCTCCTCTACCTTCTCCTCCGTTAATATATGCTTTGTATGGTAAGGGCCCGCTTGGTATTCAATATAATTTATGACTTTAGTAAATTATAAATACAACTAATATTTCAATGATAAATACATCGAGAAGGTAACAATGTTTTGACATATCAAATATAAAGCTTGCCATATGAGATCCATATGTTTCATTCTTTAGCTTCATTCTCTGAATAACATCATTCCCTAACAATGCACGGTATTTTTGATTATATTCCTTTAAATTCACACAAACGTGTCTATCATAATCATGTACCAAGCCGCCTGGCGTAGGTGACAATGTATCTCCATAACTTTCGATATCAACAGTTATTTATCATTTCTGTTGTTGACCTTCTGAGGAGTCATTCTCTTAAGCTGTCTGGTATCTTTTCTCTTTGCTTCCCTCTATCTCTTCGTCCCTCGATTTTTTCAGTTGTTACAATATATTTTAGCTGTTCCCTTCTCATTATATCCCCAAAAAAATGATGCATGCTTCTTCCTAATATTGGAAATTAGCTCTCATTTAACTTTGGCCACTTTCAGAAGGTTTTCATTACTCTTCTTAGCTGCCATATTTATCTGAACGTCACTGTATTGGAGAATTTGAGAAACTTCGACGGTGATTTTCTAAAGGGTAAAATGAGAGAGTGAAAGAGAGAGAGGTGAATTTGAAGAGAGAGAGGAAGAGAAAAAGAGTGAACAAATAATGAACAATTAGGTGCGAAGAAAGAAGAGATAGTGGGCGAGGGGTGTTTGGATTGATAAGTTTGAACCTGGCAGGAAAGCGGCATCAGATGACGTAATCGGTGGGAATGTTTGTTTGAACTTAGAGTAACGCCCGAAGTGAAAGAAAAATCGATGGAACTAAAGCTGGCAAAATAAATCACGCTACTTGTATCCACTTTGGAATTAGAATGATTAAAGATGTAATCTTTTGTTTCTGTGCTGGTAGTGTGGGGGGAGAAAAAAGCCACTGTGGACAAGAATTGTCAGAGGTTGCAGGACGTTGAGCCTACTTACAGCGGTTAATGCCCGCTTCATTAGAGTATTCAGACTATAAATTTATGTAAAATATCTTCGTCATCTCCTTTGGTCAAAGATCGAAATAGCAGCAATGGTGTCAATAACATATAGCTCAAATTTGCACGTTGATATCAACGCGTCCAGATTTTGCAATTTTTTATTACTTTCTCATTTTGTTGCTCTCTCCCACCCGTCTTCTTTGCTAACTTCTATCTTTCCTCCGAAATCCACAGCAAACCAGTTCTTGTCTTTGTTTCTATATCTTTGATGAGAACAAGATATGTCCAACTCCAGCTTCTGTTATCTCTGTGTTAGTTTTTATTTGGTAACTTGCCTTGAGCAGTTCCTGTTTGCTTATTTTGTCAGCTTAAATATCGGCAGCACTTTCCTGGGACAAGTTCTATGAAATGAGGGCGTTTTTTTATGTTTTCATTTCCTGTTGTTCTATTTTTCTATGCAATACGTAAAGAACTTCAAACATATATATACATATATATTGTGTACATGTACATATGGCCTTTGACGTCTTGATGGACGGATGGGAGCAAGCAATCATAGTTTATCTGCAATTTAATATTTAGTAGAGCTTCATAATACAAATGGCCATGCAAAAAAAAAAAAAAAACGATCTCATCTACAATTATAAAGAGAGAGTAGATGAACATGTGACGGGCATGTGTTGAGAAGATATAACAAAAGAATTTCAAAATAGTATTTTCTGTGGGAAACAACAGGATACAGAAGAAAAAAAGAATAAGATCTAGAAAGACACTAAAAGTGCACTTATAAAAAGAATAAGATCTAGAAAGACACTAAAAGTGCACTTATAAAAAGAAGCAAAGTTGGTAGGCATAGACTCATTGGGTAAGATCGAATCTCTCCCCCGGAACAGATATGGCTGGCGAAAAACACTAGGAGACTATGCGAGATCCCGCAGTGCTGCAACAATCACAATCAAGTGCGTTGTGCTAGATACTGCTTTATTAAGCAGGTTCTCTTGTGGCAAAATGTACCAATAATGGACATACAGATCTTATCGTAGAATGAATAAGATGTGTTTGTGGCGTCTGGCCTCCTCTACTATCTTTTCTTCACTTTATATTTTGATTTCAAATTCCTCACGTCCTATACTGTTGTTGTGCTATTTATTTTATTTTTGTTCTCCGTGTGCTTCGATCTGGCACTCGATTATTCCAGTTTCTTTCACTGATAAAGAATTCACTCAAGGAAGCCCTGCAAACGTCCTTATATCAAAACACTGGTCTGCCCTTTGGTCTTTTTCCGTCCCTAATTTCTCCATATAATAAATTTTTGTACAAATTTGCTTGTTGCCCATTCCTATCACATGGTCCAATCGCTTTAAGCTCCTACTCCTAAGTGCTGCCATGATGGCTGGGAGTGTGGATCTTTGCAAAACATTGGAGTTGGCTACTCTGCCCTACCATTTGTTGTTCATTATCTTGCGAAGGCAATACATTTGAACATTGTTTAACCATTTATTTTTGCCACGCATTGGTAGTCCAAATTACTAACTACCTTTGTGTGCGTGTGTGTGTATATTATATATATATATATATACACGTATATATATATATATATATATATATATATATATATATATATATCACCAAGTACCGGGCCTGCTGGCGTAGGTTATGTCTCTCTACAACTTTCGATCACGACAGTTATTTATCATTTCTGTTGTTAACCTTCTGAGCTGTCCTGTATCTTTTCTCTTTGCTTCCCTCTATCTCTTCGTCCCTCAATTTTCCCGGTCGTTACAATATATTCTAGCTGTTCTCTTCTCATTACATGGCCAAAAAATGATGATTGTTATACATATATATATATATATATATATATATATAATTGTGTAAAGAAGAAGCGACTGAAGAAGCTATTTGCGAAATCACATATACACAGAGAGAGAGAGAGAGAGAGAGAGAGAGAGAGAGAGAGAGAGAGAGAGATATAAGACAACTTAAGACAATGGCACTATCAGAAGTAACAAAAGAACTGATAAACAACTCTAGAGACAGAAACTTGTAGAGAAACCTTATCACCTACACCAGCTGACATGGCACTGAAAGACAATAATGAGTGTTGAAAAATTCCAAAATACTATCACCATTAAGACGAGAGCACACAGTGCAGAAAGCTAGGATATCGCAGTTATATCGTGGGTTATCTGTCATGCTCAACTTGAACACAACAAAAAGAATATGTCGACATCCAGAAACAAAGTGCCATACTGGAACTATGTAACATGATCTAATAGACTATGTACAGTAAAAGTGTAAGTAGTAAAGTGTCCCGTAACGCCACATGGTGAAAAGGGAATATGTTGTTAGTGACCATCATTTTTACAGACATTCAGCAAATGATTTGTAGGATAATGTGGTCGGTATTACCCCGTGCCGCTTTACTTTACCAGAAAAAAATTCGGTATACGTCATCGTAATGGCTCATCGTACATTCCTAGACCGGCCGTACGCTAATCTTACGGTCATATATAAGGCCATCGGGGAGCGAGACTATATGAGATGTTAAAAAACTCAAAACTAGAAAATGATAACTGAAAGTTTATCACAGGCAGAAAATGAAAGTTCTTTCTCCATTTCAGCCAAAGTAGTATACATCAAGGTCGGACTGCTTTCAGTGACATCAAACATCTATTTACATGAACTCAGAGACATGGTATATCTCACAGCATCAATCATCTATTCACATACACTCAGAGACATCGTATACTTTAAGACTTTAAATATCTATACACATGAACTCAAAGACATCAAACATCTATTCACATACACTCAGAGACATCGTATATCTCACAGCATCAAACATCTATTCACATACACTCAGAGACATCGTATATATCACAGCATCAAACATCTATTCACATACACTAAGAGGCATCGTATATCTCACAGGATCAAACATCTATTCACATACACTCAGAAGACATCGTATATCTCACAGCATCAAGCATCTATTCACATACACTCAGAGACATCATATACCTTAAGACTTTAAATATCTATACACATGAACTCAGAGACGTCATATATCTCACAGCATCAAACATCTTTTTACATGCACTCAGATACATCGTATATCTCACATCAAATATCTTGTTACATGCACTCAGAAACATCGTAAATCTCACAACATCAAACATTTCTTTCACAGGCACTCAGATACACCGTATATCTCACAACAATAAACATCTATTTACATGAACTCATAGATATCTAATAGGTCAAGACGTCAACTATAATTACAAACAAACAATATTAACAAACATACAGCTTTCAAAAACAAGGAACAGTATTTTTTTGTGTTTTATAAAAATATCAGATACATGGCGCAGAAACAAATCATATGCATGATTTTGATTAATTAATGAGATAAAAACGTCATCACTGCACTTCTGGAGAACCTATAAGTACTCTGACCTCGTCTTCCCCTCCCGTAGAAGATAACGAAGGGTATGCGTACTGGCGACTTCATTTGCTTTAAACACTTCTCAATCTACTCCCATTGTATATTGTTAGCAGTTAGTAATAAACAAGGCAGTTGGTAACAAACAAAGCAGTTAGTAACAAGCAAAGCAGTTAGTAACAAACAAAGCAGATAGTAACAAACAAAGCAGTTAGTAACAAACAAAGCAGTTAGTAACAAACAAAAGCAGTTAGTAAAAAACAAGGCAGCTGGTAACAATGAAGGCAGTTAGTAACAAACAAAGCAGTTAATAACAAACAAAGCATTTGGTAAAAAACAAAGCAGGTAGTAACAAACATAGCAGTTAGTAACAAACAAAGCAGCTAGAACAAACAAAGCAGCTAGAACAAACACAGCAGTTAGCGACAAACAAAGCAGTTAGAACAAACAAAGCAGTTAGTAAAAAACAAAGCAGTTAGTAACAAACAAAGCAGTTAGTAACAAACAAAGCAGTTAGTAACAAACAAAGCAGTTAGTAACAAACAAAGCAGTTAGTAACAAACAAAGCAGTTAGAACAAACAAAGCAGTTAGTAACAAACAAAGCAGTTAGATCAAACAAAGCACTTAGTAACAAACAAAGCAGTTAGTAACAAACAAAGCAGTTAGCGACAAACAAAGCAGTTAGTAAGAAACAAAGCGGTTAGTAACAAACAAAGCAGTTAGGAACAAACAAAGCGGTTAGTAACAAACAAAGCAGTTAGTAATAAAGCAGTTAGTAATAAACAAAGCGGTTAGCAACAAAAAAAGCAGTACGTAACAAACAAGGCAGTTAGTAATAAAGCAGTTAATAACAAACAAAGCAGTTAGTAACAAACAAAGCAGTTACTAATAAAGCAGTTAGCGACAAACAAAGCACTTAGTAACAAACAAAGTAGTTAGTAACAAACAAAGCATTTAGTAACAATGCTGTTTATTAACAAACAAAGCAGTTAGTAATAAACAAAGTGGTTAGCAACAAACAAAGCAGTTAACAATAAAGAAGTTAGTAATAAAGCAGTTAGTAACAAACAAAGCATTTAGTAACAATGCTGTTTATTAAGAAACAAAGCAGTTAGTAACAAACAAAGCAGTTAGTAATAAACCAAGCGTTTAGCAACAAACAAAGCAGTTAGTAACAAAGCAGTTAGTAACAAAGCAGTTAGTAACAAACAAAGCACTTAGTAACAGTGCTGTTTATTAAGAAACAAAGCAGTTAGTAACAAACAAAGCAGTTAGTAATAAACCAAGCGTTTAGCAACAAACAAAGCAGTTAGCAACAAAGCAGTTAGTAACAAAGCAGTTAGTAATAAACAAAGCAGCTAGTAATAAACAAAGCGGTTACAAACAAAGCAGTTAGCAACAAAGCAGTTAGTAACAAAGCAGTTAATAACAATGCAGTTAGTATCAAAGTAGTTAGTAACAGAGCAGTTAGTAACATACAAAGCGGTTCGTAACAAGCAAAGCAATTAGTAGCAAATAAAAAAATTCCATAATGGGTAGAGCTCCGGGATGGGAGTCTAGCATATTGGCAAACATTTACAATTTAATTACAACCTGAATACATTCACGAAAGCTAATCAAACAATATAGAGCCCGAACAAGAATCGAACTCGTTCCCTTCAGTACCGCGTTTCACTACCAGAGGTAATCATACTCTAAAAAATTGTCTGCTTGCTACCTCCCAAGTAGTACATTATTGACAAGACGTTCATGCACACATAAACAATGTGATTATAGAAATCAGTATAGACATCAAAATATCAGTCGAGATCTGTGTTATTTTTTCTATATTTCCGATTCCCAAACATGTTTTGAAACTGACAGTAAAACAGTCTCTTCATAAATAATATACTATTTTTTCTATCTTCGTCTAAACTGTTGGAAATTAATAAAAGCGTTGTCACCGTTCTTTGTTGTGATCAAACAAGGCAACCATTCCTACCTATAGACTTATGTCTCTGCTTGACGTATCTGCCCTA
Source organism: Megaustenia siamemsis (assembly GCA_032433765.1). Taxonomy (NCBI): domain Eukaryota; kingdom Metazoa; phylum Mollusca; class Gastropoda; order Stylommatophora; family Ariophantidae; genus Megaustenia; species Megaustenia siamemsis. The sequence goes on from JAVIAB010000139.1 coordinate 23,524,273, forward strand.
ACAAATACGTCGTAAAAACACAAGATACAAACCATAGTGAAATGTACCCGCTATGTGAACGTAAAGTGTGCCGCACAATTGTATTGCCTTTGTTTATTCCATTTAATTACATAATATTAATTGTTGCTCTCTCTCTCTCTCTCTCTCTTCTCTCTCCATCTCTATTAAGTACTCATTGCCAAGTCATTAACATCTTATTGTTACATATTTTTAGTTCTCCTTATGTGCTCCGTTTAGATGTTTCTATGCAAGCAAAACGAATAATGCAAGAGAGAAAATGCTGGCTACATCTCATCAGTTGCGCTAACTTTCATCATTGGTTCCTCTTGGAGTGTTGCAAGTGGGAATATTTAACGGAGGCTGCCTTTCAATGATGCTTGAGTATTACTTACATGCACCAAACTGCATAGGTTTGGCAACGTTCAGTTTAACCGAAGATCATCTTCACTGCACAACGGAGAGCTCCACAGTGTTCAGATCCTCTCCTCGGCATGTTCCCCAGCATGAAGCTCGCACGCCTCACTCAACCGGAGGCACTGAAGATTGTTTCAGCTCAGATTCACGAACTCTGTAGCGCCAGCCAACACCTTGTCCCCAAAAACCTCCTTAGCCGCCTCTTACGACATCCTAACCAAGTGACAGTTGCTTAATTCTCTATAATGGCAAGGTTTAATGGATAGACAAAGATTGCATTACTAAAGACATTCTCTCCGGTTATTTTGTGGGCCTCGGTAACCTAGTTAGAAAAACCACCCGATTAGGTTACCGAAGTTCGGACACCCCATGTTCGATTCCTGCAGGAAGCAGTGTACATTGTACTCCTGGTTTGAAAAAAAATACCCAACCCCCTTCCGCGGTTAACCCAGCCGCTGGCAGAAATAGGTACCAGGGTATTACTCCGTGAAGGTGAGAAATGTCATCTCGCATTGTGTGTTTCGATGCTTGAAGCGACACTATCCAGAAGTCTTCAAAAACTTCTGGATAGGCGGCCGAGCACATATGGGTGACAATTCGCGTGCTAAAACACCGTTTCAAACCTCGTACTTTACTTTACTTTATTTTACTTTATTTTAATTTACTTTACTTTAGTTTATTTTATCTTGGTGATCAGGACGAGAGCATCTTGTCGGACTAGTTTTGAGACTCAAGCTGTCATTTTACGTCACAGGTAAGCACTTTATATAATTATGAGAAATAGGAAGGTTGTGTTGGTGAACGCGTACAAGAGTGGGGTAGTGAAAGTAATAAACGCAAATAAAAGGCAATTTAACACAAAAATAAAGGAATCGCAGTAAATTTCAAGTCTCAAACTAGTCTGATATTTAAAAAATAAAACTTGGTAGATATTTCTTTCCAGTTAGAAAGTACAGTTTGATCTCAGGGTGATTCAAATCGAGTATCGATTGCTACTGGAACACGTAGATGTCGTGTTCAATTAAAACGTATAAAAGAAACCATTAATATTTTAAAATCCCAAAAGAATATGTTCTATACAAAATTTCAGACAAAGATTAAAAACAGTAAAACCCTTAGCGTCATAAAAAATATAAGGTGTGGGAGGGGGTGAATGGGTGTTCCGGAGATAAACGTCGCCCGAATTCGAATCCCTCCACAGGCGGTGGAAATTGTTCACTTCGAACACGTGGTTTCCACGTGGCTTTACCTTCCCCTGTTTCTTTGGGCTTTTTTATTTTTTGACCATGTTATGAGACAGGAACAGCTGGGATGTTTATGAGACAGGAACAGCTGGGATGTTTATGAGACAGGAACAGCTGGGATGTTTATGAGACAGGAACAGCTGGGATGTTTATGAGACAGGAACAGCTGGGATGTTTATGAGACAGGAACAGCTGGGATGTTTATGAGACAGGAACAGCTGGGATGTTTATGAGACAGGAACAGCTGGGATGTTTATGAGACAGGAACAGCTGGGATGTTTATGAGACAGGAACAGCTGGGATGTTTATGAGACAGGAACAGCTGGGATGTTATGAGACAGGAACAGCTGGGATGTTATGAGACAGGAACAGCTGGGATGTTATGAGACAGGAACAGCTGGGATGTTTATGAGACAGGAACAGCTGGGATGTTATGAGACAGGAACAGCTGGGATGTTTATGAGACAGGAACAGCTGGGATGTTATGAGACAGGAACAGCTGGGATGTATTGTAAAAACTGGGAAAATTATTGAGGGACGAAGAGATAGAGGAAGCACAGAGAAAAGATACCAGACAGTTTAAGAGAATGGCTTGGCAGAAGGTCAACAACAGAAATGATAAATAACTGGTGATGTTGAAAATTGTGAAGAGACATGATCACCTACGCCAGTAGGCATGGTACTTGTTGATAATGATGATGATAATGATGATGATGTTTCTTGGCTAATGAGATTCGTTGTCTAGCACTTTCGGAAAACGGCGAAAAACAGGAGGTTCCGAGTGCACTCGCGCACGTTAAAGAAACCTTGGTAGCTCAACGTTCTAAAAGAGTAAGCAAAACACACAATGTCCGCTCTCAAAGGAATCAAAGCGAGTCCATACCGAAGGAGGATGTATCATGCGCTAAGGCGCAAATATGACCGTAAACTTTCAACACAGCGCAATCACGCCCATTTAACGGATGAGCGCTAAAAAAGATAGAAACAAATATAGTAAACATTCAGAACTTACGCCATGAGCCGTCGGCAGCGGAGATGGCGCACTATGCTGATAATGTCCTGTGTGACAAAATATGACAATTCTATCAGACAAAATATGACAGTGCTATCAGACAAAAAATACAGTACTACAAGACAAAAATTACAGTACTATAAGAAAAAATATAACAGTGCTAGCAGACAAAATATGACAGCGCTAGCAGACAAAATATGACAGTGCTGTCACACAAAATATAACAGTACTACAAAACAAAAGATTACAGTACTCATCATGTGCCATACCGGTTGGCGTAGGCGATAATGTCCTTCCACAATCTTCTATCTACAGTACATCGTATCAGTTCTGTTGTTGACTGTTTTCCATGCCAAGGTATCAAGCTATCTAGTATTTTCTCTCTTTGTCGTCCGCGATCTCTCTTTCCTTTTATTTTGCCAGTTGTAACCAAGTATTCCATCTTTCCTCTTCACATGATGTACCCAAAAAAGGTTGATTGTATCTTTCTGATGTTTTTTTAGGAGTTCCATTTTTGTGTAGGCCTTTTTGAGAATTTCTTCATTGGTCTTTTTAGCTGTCCAGGGAACTTTCAAAATTTGTCAGCGAAATCCCATCTCTATGGCATATAATCGTCTTTTTATTTGTACAGTACGGTTTTACAGTACTACGAACACAGTATGACAGCGCTACCAGCTAAAATATGACATTATAACCAGACAGATAATTACAGTCTTACAATATAAAAATGTGACAGTGCTACCAAGCAAAATATGACAGTATTACCAGACAATATATTACAGTACTGCCAGAAAAATAATTACAGTATCACAAGACAAAATATAGGGAGCTGCGATAGCTCAGTGGTTAGTGAACTGGACTACCACGAACAAGGGGTAGGGTTCGATCCCAACCGACGGCTTCCGGGTTCACCCAGCCTTAAATGGGTACCGGATTTTTTTCTGGGAAAGTAAAGCAGCATGGGCGTAATACTGACCACATTACCCCAAAAATCATGTGCTGAAGGTCTGTAAAATATAGGGTCACTAACACCATATTTCCCTATACGCCACTTGGCGTGACGGGGGTACTTTACTTTTTACAAGACAAAATATGACAGTGCTACCAGCCAAAACATGACAGTACTATCAGACAAAAATATAACAGAACTGCCTAATAAGATATCACAGTACTGCCTGACAAAATTGTACAGTACTACCAGACAAGAAATGACAGTACTATTAGACAAAAACATGACAGCACTACTGGACACAAATATGACATTACTACCAGACAATGTCAGTGTACAGTAACGATGGTTCTATAAATAAGAAACAAAAAAGAATAGAAACGATTACGTCAGAAGAAACGATATTAAAAATACAGATGCAGATCGCTTCAGCGGTGAATGCCCTGCAGCTAGCTCTCACTGAAAGAGGCTATTATACAACATTATTGTTCATAGTATTATGCTTTTCCCCAGAGCTGCTAATCTCAATTTCCCAGTATTGTTTCATTGCCTTTCTGCAATATTGTTTAACACAATATCCACACTTTGTGATTGCCCATTCTGCACTATTATTATTGTAAAACTGTTCTATATAACAATCACCATTTCCTCTCCGTAAATTTGTGCATCTTTAGCCTGTGTTGTTGCAATAACAATATACAAATATTTTGTTTCTATTTGATTGCAACAATCTACAAATGGTTAAATTTGTATCCATAATATACATTATAAAATCAACTCTGATAATTATAAGTGAAACATAACAGGTTTAATATTTTGGCTTACAAACATATGCCATTGCTACAGCAGCCAGACTTTTATGGAAACATGGCTACATTTGATAAATAAGCCATAAATCAAATTTGGCTTTCAATACCAAACCAATTATTATGTAAAACACGGCATGTGACAAAGCATAAAGCGTGATGTATAAAGCAAGTTGATGCGGAGACAGAATGAAACATGAATAAATCAGAGTTGATGGAAACATGACTATGCAATAATTACGAAGGGAGGTAAACGGGAGTACGGAGGGAACACATCGTATGAATGCAACCTAATCAACAGAGATCACAAGCGAATGATTTGAATTTGGAGCAATGGGAGAAAGACGTATAGATGGTTTTAATAATGTCTGGGAGAGAGGAGATGTAATTGCAACAACGAGCTGCCTCTATAAAAGAGAATAGGATCTCTCGCAATAAATAAAATGCAAAAAGTATTAATTATACAGCAAGGAAGGAAAAGTGAAGTAATTATTCACAAGTCGTTGTGAATAAAGTGTAAAGGTATCTCTGAGCGTTACTCCGGAAGATGAGGAATTAAGAGTATGGGTCTTTTACTTCCGTTGTGTAGAGTTTTTGGAGTGTTCTGCTCCCTCTCACTCTACGTCTTTCTTTGACTAAAGTCCGGCACAAATTTTATTTATTTGTAATATTATTTTTATTTTTTGTTGTTAGCGGAAATTACTAGAAAAACGAGTTTCGAATCTCGTGTTTCACTTGATACAAACAGGCAATAGAAATGTAAAGCAGTGGCACTCATGACTCATCATCATCACTGGGTGCCGTCTCCGCATCGAATGTTAACTACAATGGAGCGCTATTCTGCTCTGTCTCTTGTTATCTTGTCTAATGCCCATGTATGTGCACCATACAGGAGTGTTGAGAAAATAGAACATTTTGCTTTTCTTAATTTTAGCACTAGTGTTATTTGTTTTGTTGTTAGTATATTTTTCATGACATTAAAATTACTTTTTGTCATACCTATTCTTTTGTTTATTTCAGTTGTACATTTTCCATCACTGGTTATAGTATGTCCAAGGTAGTTGTAGTTCTGAACTGTCTCCAGGTCTACTCCTTCAATTTTGATATCCACTTGGGGGTTTTGAGTATTGTCTTTGTTTATGATCATAGTTTTAGTCTTTTTGATATTCATATCTAGTCCATATTGTTTGCTTATCATGTTTATTTCATTTAGCAATTGTAGATCTTTAGGATTTTCTGTTAGTATAACAATATCATCAGCATATCTTAGGTTATTTATTAGCTTTCCATTAATGTTTATGTTTGGCATCTCTGTGATGTTTTTAAAGATCTGCTCAGTGTGTAAATTAATTACTTGGTAATATAGCATGAGATGATAATTATAACGCATAAAATGGTTTTCTCATCTAGAAAGAATGCATTGCTATTCTTTATCATAAAAAGCACATAATAAAAGGCGAGAAGGGAGAATCACTAGAGACAGTCCAAGAGTAATTTGGACAGACAACATCAAAGAAACGCTGCAACATCAACTAGCAATGGCTGAAACTAACAGAAAGGCGAGAAGGGAGAATCACTAGAGACAGTCCAAGAGTAATTTGGACAGACAACATCAAAGAAACGCTGCAACATCAACTAGCAATGGCTGAAACTAACAGAAAGGCGAGAAGGGAGAATCACTAGAGACAGTCCAAGAGTAATTTGGACAGACAACATCAAAGAAACGCTGCAACATCAACTAGCAATGGCTGAAACTAACAGAAAGGCGAGAAGGGAGAATCACTAGAGACAGTCCAAGAGTAATTTGGACAGACAACATCAAAGAAACGCTGCAACATCAACTAGCAATGGCTGAAACTAACAGAAAGGCGAGAAGGAGAATCACTAGAGACAGTCCAAGAGTAATTTGGACAGACAACATCAAAGAAACGCTGCAACATCAACTAGCAATGGCTGAAACTAACAGAAAGGCGAGAAGGGAGAATCACTAGAGACAGTCCAAGAGTAATTTGGACAGACAACATCAAAGAAACGCTGCAACATCAACTAGCAATGGCTGAAACTAACAGAAAGGCGAGAAGGGAGAATCACTAGAGACAGTCCAAGAGTAATTTGGACAGACAACATCAAAGAAACGCTGCAACATCAACTAGCAATGGCTGAAACTAACAGAAAGGCGAGAAGGGAGAATCACTAGAGACAGTCCAAGAGTAATTTGGACAGACAACATCAAAGAAACGCTGCAACATCAACTAGCAATGGCTGAAACTAACAGAAAGGCGAGAAGGGAGAATCACTAGAGACAGTCCAAGAGTAATTTGGACAGACAACATCAAAGAAACGCTGCAACATCAACTAGCAATGGCTGAAACTAACAGAAAGGCGAGAAGGGAGAATCACTAGAGACAGTCCAAGAGTAATTTGGACAGACAACATCAAAGAAACGCTGCAACATCAACTAGCAATGGCTGAAACTAACAGAAAGGCGAGAAGGGAGAATCACTAGAGACAGTCCAAGAGTAATTTGGACAGACAACATCAAAGAAACGCTGCAACATCAACTAGCAATGGCTGAAACTAACAGAAAGGCGAGAAGGGAGAATCACTAGAGACAGTCCAAGAGTAATTTGGACAGACAACATCAAAGAAACGCTGCAACATCAACTAGCAATGGCTGAAACTAACAGAAAGGCGAGAAGGGAGAATCACTAGAGACAGTCCAAGAGTAATTTGGACAGACAACATCAAAGAAACGCTGCAACATCAACTAGCAATGGCTGAAACTAACAGAAAGGCGAGAAGGGAGAATCACTAGAGACAGTCCAAGAGTAATTTGGACAGACAACATCAAAGAAACGCTGCAACATCAACTAGCAATGGCTGAAACTAACAGAAAGGCGAGAAGGGAGAATCACTAGAGACAGTCCAAGAGTAATTTGGACAGACAACATCAAAGAAACGCTGCAACATCAACTAGCAATGGCTGAAACTAACAGAAAGGCGAGAAGGGAGAATCACTAGAGACAGTCCAAGAGTAATTTGGACAGACAACATCAAAGAAACGCTGCAACATCAACTAGCAATGGCTGAAACTAACAGAAAGGCGAGAAGGGAGAATCACTAGAGACAGTCCAAGAGTAATTTGGACAGACAACATCAAAGAAACGCTGCAACATCAACTAGCAATGGCTGAAACTAACAGAAAGGCGAGAAGGGAGAATCACTAGAGACAGTCCAAGAGTAATTTGGACAGACAACATCAAAGAAACGCTGCAACATCAACTAGCAATGGCTGAAACTAACAGAAAGGCGAGAAGGGAGAATCACTAGAGACAGTCCAAGAGTAATTTGGACAGACAACATCAAAGAAACGCTGCAACATCAACTAGCAATGGCTGAAACTAACAGAAAGGCGAGAAGGGAGAATCACTAGAGACAGTCCAAGAGTAATTTGGACAGACAACATCAAAGAAACGCTGCAACATCAACTAGCAATGGCTGAAACTAACAGAAAGGCGAGAAGGGAGAATCACTAGAGACAGTCCAAGAGTAATTTGGACAGACAACATCAAAGAAACGCTGCAACATCAACTAGCAATGGCTGAAACTAACAGAAAGGCGAGAAGGGAGAATCACTAGAGACAGTCCAAGAGTAATTTGGACAGACAACATCAAAGAAACGCTGCAACATCAACTAGCAATGGCTGAAACTAACAGAAAGGCTAGAAGGGAGAATCACTAGAGACAGTCCAAGAGTAATTTGGACAGACAACATCAAAGAAAACGCTGCAACATCAACTAGCAATGGCTGAAACTAACAGAAAGGCGAGAAGGGAGAATCACTAGAGACAGTCCAAGAGTAATTTGGACAGACAACATCAAAGAAACGCTGCAACATCAACTAGCAATGGCTGAAACTAACAGAAAGGCGAGAAGGGAGAATCACTAGAGACAGTCCAAGAGTAATTTGGACAGACAACATCAAAGAAACGCTGCAACATCAACTAGCAATGGCTGAAACTAACAGAAAGGCGAGAAGGGAGAATCACTAGAGACAGTCCAAGAGTAATTTGGACAGACAACATCAAAGAAACGCTGCAACATCAACTAGCAATGGCTGAAACTAACAGAAAGGCGAGAAGGGAGAATCACTAGAGACAGTCCAAGAGTAATTTGGACAGACAACATCAAAGAAACGCTGCAACATCAACTAGCAATGGCTGAAACTAACAGAAAGGCGAGAAGGGAGAATCACTAGAGACAGTCCAAGAGTAATTTGGACAGACAACATCAAAGAAACGCTGCAACATCAACTAGCAATGGCTGAAACTAACAGAAAGGCGAGAAGGGAGAATCACTAGAGACAGTCCAAGAGTAATTTGGACAGACAACATCAAAGAAACGCTGCAACATCAACTAGCAATGGCTGAAACTAACAGAAAGGCGAGAAGGGAGAATCACTAGAGACAGTCCAAGAGTAATTTGGACAGACAACATCAAAGAAACGCTGCAACATCAACTAGCAATGGCTGAAACTAACAGAAAGGCGAGAAGGGAGAATCACTAGAGACAGTCCAAGAGTAATTTGGACAGACAACATCAAAGAAACGCTGCAACATCAACTAGCAATGGCTGAAACTAACAGAAAGGCGAGAAGGGAGAATCACTAGAGACAGTCCAAGAGTAATTTGGACAGACAACATCAAAGAAACGCTGCAACATCAACTAGCAATGGCTGAAACTAACAGAAAGGCGAGAAGGGAGAATCACTAGAGACAGTCCAAGAGTAATTTGGACAGACAACATCAAAGAAACGCTGCAACATCAACTAGCAATGGCTGAAACTAACAGAAAGGCGAGAAGGGAGAATCACTAGAGACAGTCCAAGAGTAATTTGGACAGACAACATCAAAGAAACGCTGCAACATCAACTAGCAATGGCTGAAACTAACAGAAAGGCGAGAAGGGAGAATCACTAGAGACAGTCCAAGAGTAATTTGGACAGACAACATCAAAGAAACGCTGCAACATCAACTAGCAATGGCTGAAACTAACAGAAAGGCGAGAAGGGAGAATCACTAGAGACAGTCCAAGAGTAATTTGGACAGACAACATCAAAGAAACGCTGCAACATCAACTAGCAATGGCTGAAACTAACAGAAAGGCGAGAAGGGAGAATCACTAGAGACAGTCCAAGAGTAATTTGGACAGACAACATCAAAGAAACGCTGCAACATCAACTAGCAATGGCTGAAACTAACAGAAAGGCGAGAAGGGAGAATCACTAGAGACAGTCCAAGAGTAATTTGGACAGACAACATCAAAGAAACGCTGCAACATCAACTAGCAATGGCTGAAACTAACAGAAAGGCGAGAAGGGAGAATCACTAGAGACAGTCCAAGAGTAATTTGGACAGACAACATCAAAGAAACGCTGCAACATCAACTAGCAATGGCTGAAACTAACAGAAAGGCGAGAAGGGAGAATCACTAGAGACAGTCCAAGAGTAATTTGGACAGACAACATCAAAGAAACGCTGCAACATCAACTAGCAATGGCTGAAACTAACAGAAAGGCGAGAACCAGAACTGTACGTCTCTCTCGGAGTCAAGGAGTTTCACAGTAGCAGAGCTGGAAGCTGTCAACGACTCATAACTTAAGGTTTACGTTACGTTCGGTGAAACAGAACCATCGAAACCCTACTCCACCTCTTCGTGGTGCCTCTAAAAACAGACTAACCTGTGTAGTCTTGCCCAGCGATTAGGAACCGAGCACGGAAGGCAACCAGATGCTCAAAAATTTAGTCCTGAAATCGGATGTGTTGGGCCAAAAAGTTAAAATAAACTACAACACAGTGCATCTACACCCACTTAACGTCATTTTAAGAAGAGAAAATAAACGTCAAATAGTATTAGCTAAACTAACAAAAAGACAAGACAAGTTGCAATGTTTCGGCAAAATAGAACGGATGACGAAGAGGTCAATCACTTCCTCTAGAAGTCATCGGGTGAACGCAAGTGAGAAAGATATCTCCCTGGACACTCGAAGTAGTGCGAAAGAAAGTGAAGAAGAAGGAGCCACTCATGACAAGTGAAAGTTAGTCATCAGAAGTCATCACATTAATTTGATCTTTGGGAAAAGTGGATGTAAATACCAGAAGAGATAGAATTAGAAATAACATCATAGGAAAAAGATGCGGGTTAGATGTTGTCTTGAATGACGCACAGGTGTAAGAAATAAAATGGTTTCCCCATTTGTAGAGGATGTCTTGTGATTCCATACCATGTACAGCAAAGTGGAACATCATCGCCAACAAGTACCAAGCCTGCTGACGTAGGTGTTCATGTCTTTCGACAACTTTCTATCTCGGCAGTTATTTATCATTTATGTTGTTAACCTTTTGCCAGGCCATTCTCTTGAGCTGTCTGGTTTTTACAGTTATTGAGGGGACTGTGTGAAATGAGAGCAGAGAATAGGCACAACACATGAGGCAGAATAAAATGACATGAAATTATCCAGGAAATTAATAACAGCATCGAATGCCAATGACCTATGCAGTCAGATCGACAGAATATGATGAAAATATGATGAGAATATGACGAAAAAAATATGAAGACGGAGAAGATATAGAAAAGTAAGAGTAAAATTGTAAAATATGATACAGATTGAAAAGCGTACTTCATCAAATTTCACTAAACAACTGCGAAGAAAGAACAAAATGGAACTACAAATTGTAAAAACAGATCAACGTAACTACACAAATTGCTGAAAAACCAGCATCATTATCAAGTAACATGTCTGCTGGTGTGGGAGCCGCGATAGCTCAGTGGTTAGTGAACTGGACTACCACGGACAAGGGGTAGGGTCGATCCCAACCGACGGCTTCCGGGTTCACCCAGCCTTAAATGGGTACCGGATTTTTTTTCTGGGAAAGTAAAGCAGCACGGGCGTAATACCGACCACATTACCCCAAAAATCATGTGCTGAAGGTCTGTAAAATATAGGGTCACTAACACCATATACCCTATACGCCACTTGGCGTGACGGGGGTACTTTACTATGTCTACTGGTGTAGATGATAATGCTTCTCTACAACTTTCTATCTCAAGAGTTATTCAATTCTCTTGTTGATTTCCTGCTAAACCACTCTCTTAAACTGTTTAATATATTTTCCTTCTATTTTCCCGGATCTTCTTTTCTGAACTGTTTCTATTTGTCTTGTTATGCTCCAACTGTTCCTTTCTCATTATCTGACCGACAGCTGCAACAAGTTTCATTGTTTCTTTCTAATATAGATAATAAGCTTCCACTTTGAAATGTATTGAAATATAAGCAAAACAATTTAAATACTCACCCATGCTGATGTCGGATGTGTTGGGCCGAAAGACGCAAATATCACAGTTATACTGCAAACCACAACATAACGCATGGGCGTCCCACAGGCGGTTTTAAGGGCGGATGACAAAGAGGTATACCCCCATAGTCATTACGTAAAATCAAGCATGCACGCAAATACTTACCAAATACAATAAAACAAAATAATTGAAGATTTCTCACGCGGTATTAATAACAGGCACCTGAATTAATAACTACCAAATTACATGTGTGATAAAGCAACTAAATCGATCAAAATATCAGTAGATCTGACAGATGAACAATACAGACGTAAGAACATATATTAAAACTATCAGTCTTCAAAGACAGATAAAACTGACACAGCCGAGAAACCATATTTATGAAGTTAATATTTAATAACATACTACATATTACTTCAATAGACCATCTCCTTAACTCTCCAACACTCAAAGGGTAATTCACTTAATGTCTCCAACATTCAAAAGGTCCTTCTCCTAATGTCTCCAACACTTTTAAACGGTCCATCTCCAAATGACTCCAACACTCAAAGGTCCTTCTCCTAATGTATTCAATATTCAACATACCCTTTTCTAATGTTTACCACACTCAACAAACACTTATTCTAATGTTTACCACACTCAACAAACACTTATTCTAATGTTTACCACACTCAACAAAGACTTATTCTAATGTCCTAAATACTTAAAAGTCTCTTCTTCTAATCCACCCACTATTCAACAGATCCTTCTTCTAATCTCCCCACTCCTCAACAGATCTCTCTTATAATCTCCCCACTCCACAACAGATCACTCTTATAATCTCCCCACTCTTCAACAGATCACTCTTATAATCTCCCCACTCCTCAACAGGTCACTCTTATAATCTCCCCAATCCTCAACAGATCTCTCTTATAATCTCCCCACTCCTCAACAGATCTCTCGTATAATCTCTCCACTCCTCAACAGATCTCTCTTATAATCTCCCCACTCCTCAAACAGATCTCTCTTATAATCTCCCCACTCCTCAACAGATCACTCTTATAATCTTCGCACTCTTCAACAGATCATTCTTATAATCTCCCCACTCCTCAACAGATCTCTCTTATAATCTCCCCACTCCTCAACAGATCTCTCTTATAATCTCCCCACTCCTCAACAGATCACTCTTATAATCTCCGCACTCTTCAACAGATCACTCTTATAATCTCCGCACTCTTCAACAGATCACTCTTATAATCTCCCCACTCCTCAACAGATCACTCTTATAATCTCCCCACTCCTCAACAGATCACTCTTATAATCTCCGCACTCTTCAACAGATCACTCTTATAATCTCCCCACTCCTCCACAGACCACTCTTATAATCTCCCCACTCCTCAACAGATCACTCTTATAATCTCCGCACTCTTCAACAGATCACTCTTATAATCTCCCCACTCCTCCACAGATCACTCTTATAATCTCCCCACTCCTCAACAGATCACTCTTATAATCTCCGCACTCTTCAACAGATCTCTCTTATAATCTCCCCACTCCTCAACAGATCACTCTTATAATCTCCGCACTCTTCAACAGATCACTCTTATAATCTCCGCACTCTTCAACAGATCACTCTTATAATCTCCCCACTCCTCAACAGATCACTCTTATAATCTCCCCACTCCTCAACAGATCACTCTTATAATCTCCGCACTCTTCAACAGATCACTCTTATAATCTCCCCACTCCTCCACAGATCACTCTTATAATCTCCCCACTCCTCAACAGATCACTCTTATAATCTCCGCACTCTTCAACAGATCACTCTTATAATCTCCCCACTCCTCCACAGATCACTCTTATAATCTCCCCACTCCTCAACAGATCACTCTTATAATCTCCGCACTCTTCAACAGATCTCTCTTATAATCTCCCCACTCTTCAACAGATCTCTCTTATAATCTCCGCACTCTTCAACAGATCACTCTTATAATCTCCGCACTCTTCAACAGATCTCTCTTATAAACTCCGCACTCTTCAACAGATCTCTCTTATAATCTCCGCACTCTTCAACAGATCACTCTTATAATCTCCGCACTCTTCAACAGATCACTCTTATAATCTCCCCACTCTTCAACAGATCTCTCTTATAATCTCCGCACTCTTCAACAGATCACTCTTATAATCTCCGCACTCTTCAACAGATCTCTCTTATAATCTCCCCACTCCTCAACAGATCACTCTTATAATCTCCGCACTCTTCAACAGATCACTCTTATAATCTCCCACTCCTCAACAGATCACTCTTATAATCTCCGCACTCTTCAACAGATCATTCTTATAATCTCCCCACTCCTCAACAGATCACTCTTATAATCTCCCCACTCCTCAACAGATCACTCTTATAATCTCCGCACTCTTCAACAGATCACTCTTATAATCTCCCCTGTACTCAACAGACCCTTCTTCTAATCCCCCACTACTCAACCGATCCTTATTCTAATCCCCCACTACTCAACAGATTCTTCTTCTAATCTCCCCAGTACTCAACAGATCCTTCTTCTACTCTCCCCAGTACTCAACAGATCCTTCTTCTAATCTCCCCAGTACTCAACAGATCCTTCTTCTAATACCCCCCAACTACTCAATAGATCCTTTGTATAATCTCCCCACTAATCAACTAGCCATATTCTAATGCCCCTTCTACTGAAAAGACCTAGCTTATAATGTCTCGAACACCTTAAATCCCTTCTAATATCCCCTTACTCAACAGGCTTTTCTTCCAACCCTCAACATGCCATTCCACTAATAACCCCAGTACTCAATATAACAGTCTTCTAATGTCTCTAGCGCAAATGAATCCCCTCTTCTGAAATTCCCAACACTCAACAAACGCATCGCTAATTTTATCAACACTCAACAGCCTCTTCGCTAATGTTATCAACACTCAACATTTGTATTCAACCTCTGCTCTAACCTCTACAGCTACTGCCACAACCCCCACCATCATCCCCCCACACACACACACACCCACGCAGATACACACAGGTTAACTCGACCCCTCTCCCATTGGCTTAAATGCTCAACTGGACCTCTTTCTCAATGCACAAATGTTGTTTAATTTCTCTGGGCTACCCCATCTATCTACTGCATACATTATTGAATAAACTGACAGATCATATCATTGACCTTTGATGGTAGAACTGCTCTGCGCTCCTTGCATGTCGTGTCCTGGCCTCTGGGACAAACTTTAGCAAGTCAATTTACATTTATTCTATAGTCGACCTTTCTCTTGCAAAAGAACTGGAAGGCATCCCATTATGCTATCAAGCATAAAGAATAAATTAGCTTATGAAGGACTTTAATGCCGGCTTGTCCCTGAGGTTCGTTGGATCAAAACTCTCATAAAAAGTTAGTTATCTGGTCGAACATTATACCGTTGGGGGATTTTTGTTTTTAATCTGTATTCTACTTGCACTGCGCATTATATCATTTATTGAAGGTTAAATAGATGTAGGTATTTTGGCAGCTTCGTATATAGATAATAAAGTACATAAGCGCATACGAGAATAGTAATAACATACCAGAGTACCTAAATTACTTTGTGTATGAAATGCTAGTCAAAAGAAAGTAAATCAACTCACAAGTCAAAGGGCTGTTATCTACAAATTAACAAATCAAATGTTGATGTTGAATTACCTGTAATGAGGTGCAGACTAAACAGCAACAAATGAAATATATTTTGCTCACTCAATGCTTAAATAATAGTTTGAGTGAATTGTTTTTATCTTCATAACTTATTTCTGCTAGTTTTTTTTTTTTTTTTTAAACTGGAATAACCCCTTGGTCAAAATCAGGTTTATGTTAACGATAAGGGTAGATGTTATGTGTAGAGACATTTAAGGGAAATACCGTGTAAGTACCTGTAAGGTATCCGTTATGTCTACAGATATGTATGGAAAATACAGTGTAAGTACCGGTAATGTACCCGGTATGTCTAGAGACATTTATCATTACAGTGTAAGTACAGATTCATCATGTGCCATACCGGTTGGCGTAGGCGATCATGTCCTTCCACAATCTTCTATCTACAGTGCATCGTATCAGTTCTGTTGTTGACTGTTTTCCATGCCATGACACAAAGCTTTCCAGTATTTTCTCTTTGTCGTCCGCGATCTCTCTTTCCTTTTATTTTGCCAGTTGTACCCAAGTATTCCATTTTTCTTCTTCTCATGATGTGCCCGAAAAATATTGATTGTTTCTTTCTGATGTTCTTTAAGGAGCTCTCTTTTTGTGTTGGCCTCTTTGAGAACTTCCTCATTGGTCTTTTTAGCTGTCCAGGGAACTTTCAACATTTTTCTGAGAAATCCCATCTCTGTGGCCTCTAATCGTCTTTTCATGTGTTTGTCTACTGTCCCTGATTCGCTTCCGTAGGTCAGAATGAGTACCGATTAGGTGCCCGTTATGTCTAGAGACCTTTATGGGGAATATCGTAATAGTATCCATTTTTCCTCCAATGACAACTGTCACATTTATGTGTGACGTCAGTGGTAATTCATTTAATTAAGCCAATTCTAAAATTCAAGTAGCGGTAAAGAACTTTCTCAAAGGAAGGAAATCCTCGCCATAAAAATCTAAACAAGACGCTAGAAGGCAAGTTGGCGCATTGACAAATCAACCGTCTTCATTATTAATCAAACAAGCATGGCAACAAACCAACACGTAATAAAACTTTGCTTATCTCTTAAATTGTTTTTAATCTTAAATGCAAGAAAGATTTCAGTATATGAGAAGCTAGGTTAATGTCACTAGAAACTATAATACAAGAAATGAAGCGTTTATTGTATACTAGTTAAGCTGTAGGTCAAGGAACAATGAAGGGAGAACGAGTCATAGCCTGGAAAAAACAATCTTCATAAGTGATTACATAGGAAAGAAGGGGCGGTTAGTGGGCTAGACCACTAAGGCCGGTTCGAATCTGATTGACGGTTTCATGGTTTATCTTGACTTAAATGATTACTGGTTAATTTATGCGTAAGCGGTACGGGCGCAATTCTGACCATATTGTCCCAAACATAACGTGCCGAAGGACTATAACAATATGGGCACTAACATCATATTCCCTAATCGCCATGTGGCGTGACGGGACTGTTTACGTTACTTACATAGAAAAGAAAGAGTAAGGTGTTAAGAAATGAAACAACCACCAACTGTAAAGAACTAAAGAACGTTAAATAAATTAGTGCCGAGTCAGTAGTTGAAATAATGCGAAGAGAACAACACCCTGTTCAAAATCTTTGTTAAGAGAACCAGCTTTAAACACGCTAACGGTGTCCTTAGTCGCTGAAGGATATACTTTGGAGAACCTATCGGGTGCATTGGTAGCCTAGTTTGGAAAATTACCCGACTGGGCTACCGACTTCGGACAACATGTGTTCGATTCCTGCTGGAAGCAGTGGGAATTGTACTTGTGGCTGGAAAAAAAAATACCACAGCGAAACCACCGTACTTGTGGCTGGAAAAAAATACCACAGCGAAACCAACGTACTTGTGGCTGGAAAAAAAATACCACAGCGAAACCACCGTACTTGTGGCTGGAAAAAAAATACCACAGCGAAACCACCGTACTTGTGGTTGGAAAAAAAATACCACAGCGAAACCACCGTACTTGTGGTTGGAAAAAAAATACCACAGCGAAACCACCGTACTTGTGGTTGGAAAAAAAAATACCACAGCGAAACCACCGTACTTGTGGTTGGAAAAAAAATACCACAGCGAAAACCACCGTACTTGTGGTTGGAAAAAAAATACCACAGCGAAACCACCGTACTTGTGGTTGGAAAAAAAATACCACAGCGAAACCACCGTACTTGTGGTTGGAAAAAAAATACCACAGCGAAACCACCGTACTTGTGGTTGGAAAAAAAAATACCACAGCGAAACCACCGTACTTGTGGCTGGAAAAAAAATACCACAGCGAAACCACCGTACTTGTGGTTGGAAAAAAAATACCACAGCGAAACCACCGTACTTGTGGTTGGAAAAAAAATACCACAGCGAAACCACCGTACTTGTGGTTGGAAAAAAAATACCACAGCGAAACCACCGTACTTGTGGTTGGAAAAAAAATACCACAGCGAAACCACCGTACTTGTGGTTGGAAAAAAAATACCACAGCGAAACCACCGTACTTGTGGTTGGAAAAAAAATACCACAGCGAAACCACCGTACTTGTGGCTGGAAAAAAAATACCACAGCGAAACCACCGTACTTGTGGTTGGAAAAAAAATACCACAGCGGTGGACCCAGTCGCTGGCTGAAATGGGGACCATGGTATTTCTCTGAAACGACACTATCCAGAAGTCTCCGAACACTTCTGGATAACCGGCCTAGCACATATGGGTGAAAGCTCGCGTGCTAAGAAGCCGATTCATGTCTCGTACTTTACCTTTATCTTACTTGGCAGAACATCTAAGCACTTATGGATTTGTCCAAATCACGTCATGCTCATTTGTAATGAGAAAAAAATTGGTTAAACTGGTTAATAAGAAAAAGCGATTGAGAAAAAAAAACACAGAAATGACGTTATGTGCTGAATGGAAAAAGAGTAGTCAAAAGAAGAGGTAACATTTAGCAGATTTGAAACTACCATACGGGGGTCTGGTTGGTCTCAAGTCAAAACGTCGGCCTTGGGACAGATAGGTTGTGAGTTCAAATCCGGGCTGACCCGTCGAGATTTTTATTTATAATTTCTCTCTGCGGTAACCACCCCATGCCTCAGCAGGGAAACGTCAATTACTCATCCACGAAAAAAATATGAGTACCTCCGAGGCCGGAGTTACCTGCCTGTACGGCGAGTCCTGTGCATACGGCTGCCAGGGCAAAATGGATTAACACGCAAAATTCTATTCCTAGTCTCTAGGGACTTCGTCAGAGGTAAAAGCTGGCGAATACCATACAATTGACTGGCTAGAACAAACTATTACCTTCAGGCGTATAACAGGTTATAAAACGTTGAAAAAATACAACCATAAACTCGCTTGTTGCCCATGCTCATGATAAAAAATCAGAACGTTTACTAGAAGTTCGTCCCTTTGAACACAGTTATCTCACATAACATTCTCAATGACATAACGTCATTAAGTACAAACTCCTGCCTACATCTTGTTCCTGGTGTTAACGTGCCCAAAATATAAAGCAAATTAAGTAGATAACGTTTATGAACGCACATATGTTGCTATCGGGCCAGTCTTTCTAATTCTAATTAACGTCTTGGAATCAGTAGAAGAGTTAGTCCGAAGTCGAAGAGTTAATTTTAGTTACAATTATCTGCAGTTTTGTTCATGCTGAATTTAGATGAAACAAGGAAACATATATTTTTACAGTACCTGGAAAACTCTGAAACAACAGCAGAAAACTCAGCGAGCAGCATACAGCCAGATCCAGAATTGTAATCCCTGCTTCTCAACGTCTTGTCTCACTGCAGAACATTGTATTTACACACACTGCTAGCTCATTATACCAATTATAACAAATATGTATTTATATCTTTTTATTGTCTTTTGTTTTAGCCATTCCCCAATCGGACGGTTAGGTAGTCTAGAGGTACGATGTCGACTTAAGGATCGGAATAACCCTGGTTCAGAGAAAAGCAGATGCGATGGTGGTTTTTTTTTTCAAAAATAAGAATTTATCTGTGGTATCCTACTGACAACAGTCAAGGACAACAGACAAGGAAATCACTGGAGTCTGTAGAAATGTGGTTTTACAGAAGAATGTTGAGAATACCATGGGCACATAAGAAGAGTAATGAAAATGTTCTGAAAGAGGCCAAAGCAAAAAGAGAGCTAATTTCCAATATTAGGAAGAAACAATCATCATTTTTTGGCCATGTAATGAGAAGAGAACAGCTGGAATATATTGTAACAAATGTGAAAATTGAGGGACGAAGAGATAGAGGGAAATAAAGAGAAAAGATACCAGACAGCTTAAGAGAATGGCTTGGCAAAATGTCAACAACAGAAATGATAAATAACTGTCGAGATCGAAAGTTGTGGAGAGACATAATCACCTACGCCAGCAGGCCCGGTACTTGATGATGATGATTCTTCTGATGTTACGCTCTCTCGATCTCTTGGATAAATGCTTTCTTTACGTCTACTAGATGTATATCTCTATTGAAACCATGAGCAACTGAATTTTGCGTGAATATTGCTTTTTCCTATTTTTCACATCAACAGCCATGTGTTTGGGTGCGCGCCCCCCCCCCCCCCCATACAGGCAGATGTTCAGAAGATCTTAGAGTGGTGAACGTTTTGGGTAGATTTGTCCTCCTAATTATTCCCTGGCAGCAACCACAATTTTGGCCTTCTCTTTTCGATTTTAAACTGCCAAGTGTTCTTTAACGTTCGCAGAGTGCACACAAGACCTCCTGTTTTTTTTCCGTTTTTCCGAGAGAGCTAGGCAAAGGATCTTACTACCCTGACACCAGAAGAGAGTAAAGTCACGGATTCATTATTTTAATTTTTTTTAATTTTCCACCGCTTGTGGTGGGAGTGGAACCCGGGACCTTCTTGTCTAGAGGCTGACTTAAAGCCTCTATACCACCCAGCGCCCTAAATCTTTGGTTTTGAAATCCGATGTCTGGCCGTCTCGGATAACGGCAAAATACAAGAGATCCCGTGTGCACTCGAGCAGGTTAAATAACCCGTGGCAGTTAAAATATAAAAAGAGTAGGCAACAAATATGGCAACATTATCTGCAGAAACCTACTCACGCCATGGGTCTTAAACTGTGCTGCAGAGTTCGTGCACGTGGACCAGGATGCTCCATGGGTTTTCTTGAGTATATCAGAGTACCTAAGGACTCGTTCGGTGTACAATGGCGATTATAATAAAAACAACAGCCATCCCTGATAACACGTGACCACCCTACCTCAGTTACATATCTTCATAGTGATAACAAACATTATTAATTTGATGTCACTTGCCCTATGACCTTTGTTGTGAATGCGTTTGTTGGTGACAATCTAAGTATGAGATATGCATAATTTTCCTATATCATTTCATATCCACGAAGTGTAAACAGTGCAACTATAATCACGAGGCTAGAGGCCAACGGGAATATGGCTTTCATTGAAGGAAACTGGGTCTTGCCAGGTCAAATAAATGCCCACGAGACACACACGATGAAAGTGACCATTAAAGGACTTCATTCAAGCAACAATAAAACATAAAAATGTGTGCCTCTCGCCATCTCTCATTATAATACAGCAAACAAGAAATCTTTACCAACACTTTTTGTAGAATCAACCTTATATTATTTGTTATGGAAGTGAATCATTCCTTCAGATGTTTGATGTTAGTGTAAATGTCCTGTGATAAATTTGATCGCATAATCTCTTTTTAAAAGCTGTGTAAAAAAAAAGTCGGTGAAACTATTTTTTTTATCACAAGTGTCGTACAATAAAGTCATTTGCTCTAATGTTTCATTAAATGTTTGCGTAATTTAAGTCCATTGAGCTTTTGTTTCATTAAAAGTTCGTTTCATAAAGATAACTGCAACATTATTTTCATAAATGTGCTGTGATCATGTTGATTGTATAATTGTAATAAATGTCTTCAGACTATCACATTTATCCTTATCGTAAGTCAGTTCTTCACTTCTTGTTCCTTAATGTTATCATAATAGAAACAAGAAAAAGAGTTCTTAAATGTTATATAGAGTCAGTCTTAGCATATGGGTGTGAATCATGGATAAAGGACAACAGACAAGAAAATCACTGGAAAAATCTGATTTTACATTTGAATGTTGAGAATACCACGGACAATAAGAAGAGTAATGAAAACGTTCTAAAAGAGAGCAAGGCAAAGAGAGAGCTAATTTCCAATATTAGGAAAGGAACAGCTGGAATATATTGTGACAAACTAGGAAAGTTTAGGGACGAAGAGATAGAGGGAGGCAGAGAGAAAAGATACCAGATAGCTTGAGAAAGTGGCTTGGCAGAAGGTAACAACAGAAATGATAAATATCTGCTGAGATCGAAAGTTGTGGAGAGGCATGATCACCTACGCTAGAAGGCGTAACCTTCTAAACCTAATGAGATTTATGATGAATGTTATCATCCATTAACTAATTTTATCCACACAAGTCGTGGTTAATGCTGAGGTCAACGGTCTCATCTGCGATAACACCGATGAGAAAGATGCAGTCATCTATACAGACGGATCTGTAAGACGACACCAAAGAAGTGCATGGACATTTACAGCACGCTCGGCAGGCAGAATAGTCAAGGAAGACAGTGGTGCATACGTAATGACCACGAGTAGCATGACGATGGAGGTGATGGCAGTGACCAAGGCATTCAAATGGTTAGAGTCACAAGACTACACCCACGCATGTATACTGAGTGATTCGATGAGCGTGATAAAATAAGTGGAGGCAGGCTCTGTACGCATGCAATGGGTAGAGTCGTTGCAGAAATCCAAAATACGTAAGGTCACCTTTGTCTATGTCCCTGGACACGCGGGAGTACGGGGAAATGAAAGAGCGGATAGGTTGGCTAGCTGCGCTGTCGTTGAGGACGGGCAACCAATGGATCGGGCGGACATCTTCAATGCCCTCCGAGATGTGGGAAGAGCACTTGACATCGACAAACACAGATCCACGTCACTTCTTCGGATGATGGAAACGAGAGTTGAGTTGGACACAGCCAGAAATGAGACACTTAGTGGCCGTGTAAGAAGACTTATCAAACAACATAGAACTGGAGTCGTCAGTCGCTGGACACTGAGGGAATTGCTGAGGAGGGGATCTGAGCACCTATAGACATGTTCGGAGTGCAATGATGATGACCCGCAAATAACTCAATAGCCACACAAGAAAAAAAAATGTTTAATACTATTGTACTCATCTAAATATTGATTGTACTATGAACCCTTACGTATGCGTGTGAAAGCTGGAAAACAACAAGAGATATATAAACAAAGTTGAACGCATTCGAAAATAAATGTCTAAGGAAAATACTTGGTATAGAATGGAACGAATTCAAAACAAACGAGGAAATTAGAGAAATCGCCAATCAACCACTAATATCTTCAGTAATAAAGAAAAGACGATGGTCATACGTTGGACATGTGATGAGAAGAGATAATAATCGAATAGCAAAGCAAGCCCTCATATGGGAAACAACAGGTAAAAGAAAAAGAGGAAGACCCAGGGAGACACTGAGAAGAACATTGATGAGAGAGGCAAGAGCAGCAGGAATCGGCTCCCTCAATGAGATAGAACTGCTTGCACAGAACAGAGACAGATGGCGAGATTTGATAAAATAACTTTAAAAGAAAACTGCTAGAACAAAAATTCATATAGGAGAAGGTGTATCTTGGTCTACGCCCTATGGGCCGGTTACGGCTCGAAAGGTCAATAGATAGATAGATAGAAATATTGATTGGGGTTGGTCTCGGGGCAAGACGCCGGCTTCGAGACAGAGAGGTTGTGGGTTCAAATCCCGGCTACACCGGATTTTAATTTATGATTTCTCTCTGCGGCAACCACCCCTGGTCTCAGCAGCGAGGCCCGGCTTGAAACTTCAATTACTCATCGATGGAAAAAAAATTATGAGTACCTCCGAAGTCGGAGTTATCTGCCTGTGTGGCGAGGGAACCCTGTGCACACGGCTGCCAGGGAAAAATAGATTAACCCGCAAAATTCAGTTCCAAGTCTCCAGGGACTTCGTCAGAGGTCAAAGCTGGTGACCGAAAAAAAAAATATTGATTATTGTAATATTTCCTGATTGAAGTAAAATATTGATTATTGTAATATTTCCTGATTGAAGTAAAATATTGATTATTGTAATATTTCCTGATTGAAGTAAAATATTGATTATTGTAATATTTCCTGATTGAAGTAAAATATTGATTATTGTAATATTTCCTGATTGAAGTAAAATATTGATTATTGTAATATTTCCTGATTGAAGTAAAATATTGATTATTGTAATATTTCCTGATTGAAGTAAAATATTGATTATTGTAATATTTCCTGATTGAAGTAAAATATTGATTATTGTAATATTTCCTGATTGAAGTAAAATATTGATTATTGTAATATTTCCTGATTGAAGTAAAATATTGATTATTGTAATATTTCCTGATTGAAGTAAAATATTGATTATTGTAATATTTCCTGATTGAAGTAAAATATTGATTATTGTAATATTTCCTGATTGAAGTAAAATATTGATTATTGTAATATTTCCTGATTGAAGTAAAATCTTGTTTATTATGCAAGAAGTTCCACTTGTTAGAAATCACACTTCCAGTGCTGAAAGTGGGTTCTCTCCTTATTATGAAATGCTTCTCTATTGTGAAATGTAGTATCTGTATCATGAAAGTGGCTTCTTCATTGTGAAATTGTCTTCTTGCTTTATTGTGGAAGTGGCTTATCGCTTTATTGTGAAAGCAGCTTATTGCTTTATTGTGAAAGTGGCTTATTGCTTTATTGTGAAAGCAGCTTCTCGCTTTATTGTGAAAGCAGCTTATCGCTTTATTGTGAAAGTTGCTTATCAACTTATTGTGAAAGTGGCTTATCACCTTATTGTGAAAGTGGCTTATCGTTTTGTTGTGAAAGTTGCTTATCACCTTATTGTGAAAGTGGCTAATCACCTTATTGTGAAAGTGGCTTATCGTTTTGTTGTGAAGGGGGCTTCTTGTTTTATTGTGAATGTGGCTTCTCGTTTTATTGTGGAGGTGGCCTCTCGTTTTAATGTCTCAAACTCAACGACTAAATTGTTCTATTTCCTTATAGAAAAACCTTGTGGTAGCGAGGACGTTGTCCTTGATTTGGTTTCATTATTCTTTATGCTATTGTCTTCTTTTGCTGTGTCACAGTTGTCTATTTTTGCTATCCACGCACTTTAGTTGCATAATCTTTGCATTTATTTTAGAAACATGCCTGGCATATGAGCCGTCTTTGATGCGGTACAAATTATAATGGGAAACTATAACTTCAGTTGCTGTAATATTTGTAGTCAAGATTTGAAAACTTCATACCATATAATTACTATTTAATAGAAATATTTATTTACCTCAGCAGTATTCTGCTAAAACAATATAACAGTTAATTATGGTAAACAAAAATATCATGTATTGTTTCATGTTACAAATACAAACGTTCAGAGAGAAAGTCAGTTTATAATAGTAGGATGTACCAGATTTAGGACAGCTTTGTTCACCATTTCTAAATTTCTAGAACGCTATAGTTAACATGTCAATGGGACGTTCAACAAACAGCCGTGTCTATTATGTTATAGTTAACAAGTCACTTAGACGTTCAACAAACAGTCTTGACTATTATGTTATAGTTAACAAGTCACTTGGGCGTTCAACAAACAGACGTGTCCATTATGTTATAGTTAATGTGTCAATGGGACGTTCAGAAAACAGCCGTGTTTATTATGTTATAGTTAACAAGTCACTTGGGCGTTCAACAAACAGACGTGTCCATTATGTTATAGTTAATGTGTCAATGGGACGTTCAGCAAACAGCCGTGTTTATTATGTTATAGTTAACAAGTCACTTGGGCGTTCAACAAACAGACGTGTCCATTATGTTATAGTTAATGTGTCAATGGGACGTTCAGCAAACAGCCGTGTTTATTATGTTATGGTTAACATTCCAATGGGACGTTCAGCAAACAGCCGTGTTTATTATGTTATAGTTAACAAGTCATTTGGGCGTTCAACAAACAGACGTGTCCATTATGTTATAGTTAATGTGTCAATGGGACGTTCAGCAAACAACCATGTTTATTATGTTATGGTTAACATTCCAATGGGACGTTCAACAAACAGCTGTGTCTATTATGTTATAGTTAACAAGTCACTTAAACGTTCAACAAACAGTCGTGACTATTATGTAAGAGTTTACAAGTCACTTGGACGTTCAACAAACAGCCGTGCCAATTATGTTATAGTTAACAAGTCACTTAGACGTTCAACAAACAGTCTTGACTATTATGTTATAGTTAACAAGTCACTTGGGCGTTCAACAAACAGACGTGTCTATTATGTTATAGTTAACAAGTCACTTAGACGTTCAACAAACAGTCTTGACTATTATGTTATAGTTAACAAGTCACTTGGGCGTTCAACAAACAGACGTGTCCATTATGTTATAGTTAATGTGTCAATGGGACGTTCAGAAAACAGCCGTGTTTATTATGTTATAGTTAACAAGTCACTTGGGCGTTCAACAAACAGACGTGTCCATTATGTTATAGTTAATGTGTCAATGGGACGTTCAGCAAACAGCCGTGTTTATTATGTTATAGTTAACAAGTCACTTGGGCGTTCAACAAACAGACGTGTCCATTATGTTATAGTTAATGTGTCAATGGGACGTTCAGCAAACAGCCGTGTTTATTATGTTATGGTTAACATTCCAATGGGACGTTCAGCAAACAGCCGTGTTTATTATGTTATAGTTAACAAGTCATTTGGGCGTTCAACAAACAGACGTGTCCATTATGTTATAGTTAATGTGTCAATGGGACGTTCAGCAAACAACCATGTTTATTATGTTATGGTTAACATTCCAATGGGACGTTCAACAAACAGCTGTGTCTATTATGTTATAGTTAACAAGTCACTTGGACGTTCAACAAACAGTCGTGACTATTATGTAAGAGTTTACAAGTCACTTGGACGTTCAACAAACAGCCGTGCCAATTATGTTATAGTTAACAAGTCAAATTGATGTTCAACAAACAGCCGTGTCTATTATGTTATAGTTAACAAGTCACTTAGACGTTCAACAAACAGTCTTGACTATTATGTTATAGTTAACAAGTCACTTGGGCGTTCAACAAACAGACGTGTCCATTATGTTATAGTTAATGTGTCAATGGGACGTTCAGAAAACAGCCGTGTTTATTATGTTATAGTTAACAAGTCACTTGGGCGTTCAACAAACAGACGTGTCCATTATGTTATAGTTAATGTGTCAATGGGACGTTCAGCAAACAGCCGTGTTTATTATGTTATAGTTAACAAGTCACTTGGGCGTTCAACAAACAGACGTGTCCATTATGTTATAGTTAATGTGTCAATGGGACGTTCAGCAAACAGCCGTGTTTATTATGTTATGGTTAACATTCCAATGGGACGTTCAGCAAACAGCCGTGTTTATTATGTTATAGTTAACAAGTCACTTGGGCGTTCAACAAAAAGACGTGTCCATTATGTTATAGTTAATGTGTCAATGGGACGTTCAGCAAACAACCGTGTTTATTATGTTATGGTTAACATTCCAATGGGACGTTCAGCAAACAGCCGTGTCTATTATGTTATAGTTAACAAGTTACTTGGACGTTCAACAAACAGCCGTGTCTATTATGTTATAGTTAACATGCCAATGGGACGTTCAGCAAACAGCCTTATCTATTATGTTATGGTTAACAAGTCACTTGTGCATTCAACAAACAGCTGTGACTATTATGTTAGAGTTAACAAGTCACTTGGAGTTCAACAGACAGCCGTGTCCATTGTGCTAAGTTAAAAAGGCACATGGACGTTCAACGGTCAGCCGTGTCGATTATGTTACAGTTAACAAGCCACTTGACCGTTTAACAAACAGTTGTGTCCATTATATTATAGCTAACAAGTCACATTGAAGCTCAACAAACAGCCGTGTCCATTATGTTATAGTTAACAAGACACATTGAGACTCAACAAACAGCCGTGTCAATTATGATATAGTTAACAAGTCACATTGAGGTTCAACAATCAGCAGTGTCCAATATGTAATAGTTAACAAG
Source organism: Megaustenia siamemsis (assembly GCA_032433765.1). NCBI lineage: Eukaryota > Metazoa > Mollusca > Gastropoda > Stylommatophora > Ariophantidae > Megaustenia > Megaustenia siamemsis. The sequence continues at coordinate 23,551,850 of JAVIAB010000139.1, forward strand.
ACACATTGAGGCTCAACAAACAGCCGGGTCAATTATGTTATAGTTAACAAGTCACATTGAAGCTCAACAAACAGCCGTGTCCATTATGTTATAGTTAACAAGTCACATTGAGGCTCAACAAACAGCCGTGTCGATTATGTTACAATTAACAAGCCACTTGACCGTTTAACAAACAGTTGTGTCCATTATATTATAGCTAACAAGACACATTGAGGCTCAAAAAACAGCCGTGTCAAATGTGTTATAGTTAACAAGTCACATTGAAGCTCAACAAACAGCCGTGTCCATTATGTAATAGTTAACAAGACACATTGAGGCTCAACAAACAGCCGTGTCAATTATGATATAGTTAACAAGTCACATTGAAGCTCAACAAACAGCCGTGTCCATTATGTTATAGTTAACAAGTCACATTGAGGTTCAACAATCAGCCGTGTCCATTATGTAATAGTTAACAAGACACGTTGAGGCTCAACAAACAGCCGGGTCAATTATGTTATAGTTAACAATTCACATTGAAGCTCAACAAACAGCCGTGTCCATTATGTTATAGTTAACAAGTCACATTGAGGTTCAACAAACAGCCGTGTCCATTATGTTATAGTTAACAACTCACATTGCTGTTCTACAAACAGCCGTGTCCATTATGTTATAATTAACAAGTCACATTGAGGTTCAACAAACAGCCGTGTCCATTATGTTATAGTTAACAACTCACATTGCTGTTCTACAAACAGCCGTGTCCATTATGTTATAATTAACAAGTCACATTGAGGTTCAACAAACAGCCGTGTCCATTGTTGAAGGAGAAGATTATATTCTTGACAGTCATAAATCTGACGTTTCTTCAGACAGCAATTCTTTCCTTCCGCGCTTGAAATTTTGCAAACCAAATTTTGGAGACGTTTTACACTTCATATCGTGTTTTTGCATCTAATCGTTAATGCTCGATATTGGTTGCTGTTTGCTGGTAGCTGTGTTGCAAAGTGCAAACATTTAAATTTAATCTTTCAGCACTTGCTCAGAACTGGTTTTTACTCTTTATGTATCTAACATTGTATGCACTTCATCTCTAAATTTGTGACCGTTTTATTTCTTTTGCTATTGTTGTCATTAGCTAACATTGAAAGCTCAACATATCATAGCGCGTCATATCGGGCTGGCGTAGGCGATCATCTCCTTCCACAATTTTTTGTTTCCAGTGCATCTTATCAGTTCGATTGTTGATTGTTTACCGTACCACGAGACAAAACTATTTAATATCTTCTCTATTTGCCGTCCACCATCTCTCTCTGCACTCTACCAGTTAAACCAACTGTTTTTTTTTCCTCTTCTCATTATGTTCTCGAAAAGTGTCTGATATTTTTTTTCTCTATTTTTGTGTTGGCCCCTTTTGAGAATTTTCTCGCTGGTCTTTTTGAACGCAACACATGCAATAAAAGAATGTGCTGTGTATTGCTCTTTCTCATGTCAAATATTGCATGGTTATGTTGTGATGTTAGTTGTTTAATATTTAGTTTGTCTTGTTTTATTACTTGCATTGAATATCAATGAGTTCTTTTCGCATGAAACGTTATCGTAATGGTTCTCAAAATTATGGAAGCAAGCCCCTTTCCGTCTTCTCTCTTAAAGAAAAAAAAAGAAAAATTCGTTTCCCCACTCCACAAAATTGTCTATGCTGCCCCAAACGAACCACAAGTAAGCTGTCGCAATGTATTTAGTTGCTAACGTACTATAGCCCAGCCATTGATTAAAGACATGATTGAAGATAAGGTGTTAATCTGAAGAAAAAATATCTTCGTGCTTGCTTATATAGCTCCAGCATTGTTTATTGTCTTTGGACATCTTGCTTATATAGCTCCAGTACTGTTTATTGTCTTTTTATACATCTTGCTTACATAGCTCCAGCACTGTTTATTGTGGGTGTCCGGTTAGCGCAATCGATAGGCGGTTGGCTTACCACGGCAACAGCCGGGGTTCGTAATCCTGGCGAGGACACCTGGGTTTTACTAATTCCCTAAAAATTAGTAGGAGCCGCGATAGCTCAGTGGTTAGTGAACTGGACTACTACGGACAAGGGGTAGGGTTCGATCCCAACCGACGGCTCCGGGTTCACCCAGCCTTAAAATGGGTACCGGATTTTTTCTGGGAAAGTAAAAGCAGCACGGGCGTAATACCGACCACATTACCCCAAAAATCATGTGCTGAAGGTCTGTTTTATACGCCACTTGGCGTGACGGGGGGTACTTTACTTTTTTTACTGTTTATTGTCTTTTTATACATCTTGCTTACATAGCTCCAGCACTGTTTATTGTCTTTGGACATCTTGCTTATATAGCTCCAGCACTGTTTATTGTCTTTTTATACATCTTGCTTATATAGCTCCAGCACTGTTTATTGTCTTTGGACATCTTGCTTATATAGCTCCAGCACTGTTTATTGTCTTTGGACATCTTGCTTATATAGCTCCAGCACTGTTTATTGTCTTTGGACATTTTGCTTATATAGCTCCAGCACTGTTTATTGTCTTTGGACATCTTGCTTATATAGCTCCAGCAATGTTTATTGTCTTTGGACATCTTGCTTATATAGCTCCAGCACTGTTTATTGTCTTTTTATACATCTTGCTTATATAGCTCCAGCACTGTTTATTGTCTTTGGACATCTTGCTTATATAGCTCCAGCACTGTTTATTTGGTCTTGAACATCTTACAGCCTCAAACTCTAAATGTATCTCCATTTGAGGACCACTGCTAATGCTATATGTTTGAAACAAAATGTAGCCACCGTAACCGCTAAACACATAAAGCAATACGGTTTTCTTATAGTTCTGTCTACAGATGTAGCCACAGAAGCAATAGTTCTTATTATAGAAACATTGCGCAGTCAGACGACTTTTCACGTTGCCCATATTTCCACTCTCAAACAAGAGTGCCCATATCTTAACTAGACCCAGCTCTATTATTATGAAGCAGTTGGCGTAGTCCATCGATCGAGGACTGGCTGAATGCTGTAATTAAACCGAGTGTTCGCCTCGTAATGAAGGCCATTTCATTTCCCTTTCGGTTTTGAATTTTCAGGGGCCCATCAATATCTTGACCATGCAATTACGCAGTTTTGAGAAATTTGCAAATCGCGAGGACAGAACGAGATCAAATCGATGTAGAGCGGGGCGGGAAAGAAATCTGTGGTTTCAAACGGTTTATATGTGGCCAATAAACATGGTAATGTGAGTCGCTGAGGATGTCGAATGACAATTGCGGTGTGCATAGATTTCTTATTATTTTTGCGCCATTTTACTGCCCCCCTCCCTTTCCAGATTTTTCTTTTTTTTCCGTCCCTCGTTCCAGATCCATTTCTCTCATCCAACGTGCGGTTTTTGTTTCCATTTCTTGGCTTCCATTTTCAACTGTCTCCAATTTGCAGGAGTTTTATTTGCCGGCTCTGTGCTTCTTCATTTGAATTGCCAGCCAAAACTCATTCAACCTTTTCCAAACCCCGCCAAGCTTATGTCAAGAGAAGACTTGGTTTTCTTAACACTTGGTCCAGTAAAGATGTAAATACCCGTATCCGTTGTTGTATTCTTCTCGTATCATTTACACTAGGAATATACCATATACGAGAATGAATGGTTTACCTCACCAGTAGCATCTCACCCGTTTCTATTCTTGATTTAACTCCTCTCTTATGCTTCATGACTTTGCTTTGTAACTTTAACGCATTTCTATTGAGATTATATCCCACGTAACGTTCTCGTTAACTACTGGGTAAATCAGTCATTATTTTAAACGTGAAATCTTTAACGGGAGTTGCTCAATGCATGATCTAATTGCAGCCAAAGATTCAGAACTGATTGATCAGAATCAGCGAACCAGGGCTGGTCAGGACTCTTTCCACATTTACAGGGTTGTCCGGAAAATAGTTTCTCGTCCTATATATATGATCAAAGTGGGATGAGAAAATGTGTGAATGCTGTGTTGAAATAGATCAGACATCGAAGTTTCGTTGTAAACAGCAACACAATGCAACAAAAATCGTTTGACATAAAGAACAAAATATTAAAACATCACAAATGCATTTATTAGATGAGAGATTTGGACGAGGAGCAACTGATGAGCTGGGAGGGTATGAGGAGGAGAGAGAGGGACAAAAGTATTTGTTGGTGGAGTGGAGAGAGGGAGAGAGGGGCGGTTGGATAAAGAAGGATGCAGTGAAGGGAAGAGAAAAGAAGAAGTTATAAAAGAGGATATATACAAAGAAAGAGAGAGAGAGAGAGAGAGAGAGAGAGTAGAGAGGATCCACAATGTGTTTATTTGTGTACCATTTTTTTTTTAATTAACAGTAAAAGACAATGAAAACATGCAAATAAGAAATACTAGAAGCAGCGAAGATAAAGAAATATAAATATTTCACACACAAATGTTTTTATTTCGGACTTCTTATATAGAAAAATATACACCGCAGAAAATAATGGACAATACTAACAGAAAAAAAATATCTTATGCAACAAGTCTATGTCAATAGAAATGAGAGAGAGAGAGAGAGAGATCGTAGTGCAATGTATAACCTATTCTGACATTTGGAAGAGAATCATGGACATTGGACAAACAAATGAAAAGATGATTAGAGATCACATAGATGGGTTTACTCATGACAATATTGAGAGTTTCTTGGACAGCTAAAAGACCAAAGATGAAATTATCAAAGAAGCCAACAGAAGAAGTGAGCTTCTCAATACCTTCAGAATGAAGCAATCCACATTTTTCTGGCACATCATGAGAAGAGGAAAGTTGGAATACCTGGTTACAGTTGGCAAAATATAGGGAAAGAGAGAACGCGGTCTATAAAGAGTGAAGACACTAGATAGCTTGATGTTGTGACACGATAAACAGTCAACAACAAAAGTGGTTACGATGCCCTGTGAACAAAGAATTGTGGAAAGACGTGAACGCTTACGTCAACTTATGTGAGACCACGGGTGCTCGCCAACTGGTGAAGCTGGGATTTGAACTCACAACCTCACTGTCTCGAAACCAATACCTTGCCTCGAGACCAACCAGTTCCCCGTGTTTCATCGTCATAATCATGTTTAACCAAGTGATTTATCTTTTTTTTAAAATATCGTAATTGGAAACCACACACCCGTTCACACAAAACAACACAATGAATTGACCATAGTAGATAAATCCTGACAATGGCATCAACATATACTTTGAGACGTTTAGAGGTTTAGAAAGGAAACGCTTCTGTCCTTCAGTCTAGAAGACGTAACTTAATCCCCTCTAAGTGTTGTTTAATTATTTCATTGGATTTCCAGTCGTGGTAAAGTAAACACAAATTGTTTTGGGGTGGCCTGTGTTTGTTTCTGTGTAATTCGGCCTTCTCTTACCGTGAAAATAAGAGCCAAATCTGCGAGATGCTACAAAAGTTAACTTGAGAGTCACCTAACAGATTAAGTGAGGGCAAGTCTCAAAGTTATTTATCTTTTCTTGACTTGTGTGTGTGTGTTGCGTTCTGCGGCGTAAGATTTGATGAAACACTGCTTCAAGTATACAAAACAGACGTTGTATTTCAATACTTAGGATAGCAGTGACCGTCTATAATCTGAGACTAACTAACCTTGTATTTAAAACAATGTTTGGCGTGAGAAAGTTTAGCAAAATACAATGAATCCCTTAGTAAAAATAATTAAAACCTCACACAGAGTAGCATCAACATAACGCATTTCAGTGTAACGGGTTAATTTCTTATGTATTCTTCTTACCGGAAACACAACTTATCATCTCTACAAAACAAGAAATGCATTGCATTAGATTAATTTATCTAAACGAACAATATTACAGTTGCGTATTAAAAATGAACTTTGTTCCGGAACATATCGTCTGTCAGTCAACTGTAAAAAAGTGGTACATGACCCAGAGAGTTTGGTAAAGTAAAAGACGTTTAAAGGCAACCACTCCTTAAATGAAGCTTCCAAATTATTTAGTTTCATAATTCGAGGTTAAAAAATTCACGTTTGCCCTTAATATGACCAATTAGATATTCACAATTACAGGAATCTATCTCACATGCACTCACGGAAGGTCTCTAGGTACTCAGTCCTTCTCAAAGGATAACACACGGCTTACATGTTCATAGTCACTGTAGCTCGCTGTTTAAGCATGCTTCTAATCCGTCCTTTTCAGTTGCTCTATCCTACTCGCACCTGGCTTAACGATCAATTCTTTGAGTGTCATGCCTACGTCATCACCGTATCACTCACTCGCCTAAATAAAACCATAGAGAACCATTGCACATCTCTCTTGTCCAATTTGAGAAAAAATAGCAAATAAATACTTGGGCAGCTACTGAATTTGCATGCTTAAACTCAACAAAGGAACAAATGGATTCGTATTTAAATTAACACTGTGCCAAATATTCACGTAAGAGAGAGACAATAACAACAGACAAAACCAGCAAGTAACGACCATCGACGCTGCATGCCGTTAAACTTCGGTGTTTGAAATTTATACTCAAACAAAAATGTGTCTTCATTTACCAAATTTGTCGTTTCTACCTCCCTAAACCTAACCCTAGCACATGAAAGCTTCGAAAATGTAAAAACGCATCAGATTAAGAAACAACATGAAACAAACAAGGACAATTAAATAGACAAAATTTAACGGGATATGTAAGTCGGAATAAGGCAATAAAAACAAGTTTGTAGACAATTGTCGACCAAGATCTTCAATCTTTGAATTTGGCACAGAGGTCACAAAACACATCTTCACAAATATCAGAAACTCTGCCTCCTGCAACCAAGCGGACTTCTAAGAACGAGTCTGCACCATCAACGAAAGAGAGAACGCAAATGGGACTCAAAGAAACAATCCTGCATGAAAAACTATGGGGAACCAGCACAGTTCTGACCGTGATCCTTGCAGGTCTAGAAAGTTAATAGCTGAAGAAGATGAAAAAGGAGAAGACAAAGAGAAGAAGAAGAAAAAACAGAATAAGCTGAAGAATAAGAAGGAGAAGAAGAAGAAAGCCACACACGTTTACCGAATTCAATATCTAAAAACTCTTCAACAAATTAGAATATCCATCAGAGCAAACAAAATGTGGTTCCTGCGGAACAAATTGAGATCGTGAACATTCGAAGTTTAAAATATATTTTGATTGACAGTAGGATGTCTTCAATGACATTTATGAAAGCTGATTGGCAAACACCTTGGAGAAATGTTCTTTTATATCTGACCTTGTATAAAATGTTGTGAGAGTATAAGTAGACATTGCAATAACATGTAAGAATTAGTTTTAGAGTAGTGTCTTTTTCATTATTTATCCACTTTCTTTGTTCGCTATAATAATGACGTTGCTACACAGTACGGAGATTTATATCTACGCAGCAATGTCTTGCGAATTTCTGCCCGGATCATTCTACTTCGCCACATCGCATTCTTTCGACATGGTTTGCCTTCCTTCTATCTGGTCCCTTCTCACTTGACGTGCCTGACGTGCCTGTTTCAATGATCACAACGTGGGACCTCTGAGTAGAATCTTAGTCATCTCTGGATTTTATTATTACCCCATTGATCAACTATAGGTTTTAAACCTGTTTTAGCTCTAGCACTGTGTATGTGCTAATTTAGTGCTTTAATGCGTAGACATAAATGATGATATCTTTGCATATTTGTTGGGAGATCTGTTCCTATCTGGGAGCCGCTGTAAAGCGGTGGTTAATGAACTGGAAAGAATGACGTCACTGGCGTAATGTCGACCAAACTAGCCAAGGATGAGCTAGCTTGTGTTTTTGGTTATCAAACAAATATCAGAACTAATACAAAACTCTATATACGCAGTGAGGGAGGGGGTGGGCCCTTTACTTCTAACCCCTTTTCTCAGGTTGTATATAATTGTAGCAAGTTTCTTTAGGGAATATCTGTATGGAGATTTTGTTTCCACTGAATATAATGTGCCTCTACATATCCGGTGAAGAATATGTATGTGATATTTGGGGGAGGGGGGCGAGGGAGCTCAGTGGTTAGTGAACTGGACTACAAAGGACAAGAGGTAGGGTTCGATCCCAAGAGACGGCTTCCGGTTCATCCAGCCATTAGTGGGTTACCGGATTTTTTTCTCCTCGAAAGTAAAGCGGCACGGGCGTAATACCGACCACATTACCCCAAAAATCATGTGCCGAACGTCTGTAAAATTTATGGTCACTAACACCATATTCCCTATACGCCATTTGGCGTGGCAGGGGTACTTTACTTTTTTTTTTTTATTTGGGGAGTGGATATGTCTTTGTTAATCTCCCTGGTGGAGGATTTGTCTCTGTTTAATGATGAAATGAGCGACTCATGATTATTTGTATTTTTCCGGAAAATGAGGGATTTGTTTGAATTTACTTGAGAGAAAATGTGTCACCGCCCACTAAATGTAGGGACATAACTCACATGGACAGTTTTTAATTTGTTCTTTTTTACTCATTTTATTTTAAGGGAATAATAGCTTTTGCAGACTTGGAAAACAATTTTGTTTTCTAACGTTACAAAATGTGTCCATAGTTGTTTTTTTTTAAAGATTTCTCTGCTAGTTATTTGAAAGATTGTATGCGATTCCTTACCATACAACACATATATAAAAGTGGAGTGTGGAGAGGAGCAAAAGGCAGACCCAGAGTTAAGATAGACAGACAGTATCAGAGAAATGCTGCAATGGCATCGGTTGGTAATGACTGGACCTGACAGAGGGACAACAACCAGAATTTGGAGTCTCCCTCAACACTCGAATTGGTTTAAGTGGTAGTGGAGAAAGAAGAAAGAAACATGTTATTTGAAGTTTTACTAGTTCATTAAAGATTTGTCTCTTTATAATTACTTGAAGATATAGTAGCTATTTGAAGATTTGCAATTTGTACTCTGTTCTGCGTAGTTGACTCTTTTTATAATTATGAACGTTGATCCTTACACAGTTATTTGAACATGTGTATATGCGTAAAGACTGAAACATTTGTTCTTACTTAATGATTTGAGTATTTGACCCTACATAACAATTTGTATTGTACTCCTTATTTAGTTATCTAGAGACATGTAACTACCGAGATCTCTGAATATTTATCTTTTCTTAATTCATTGAAGATGTGCCATGTTTAGTTCACTGAAAAATGTCCTTAGTTCATTGAAGATGTGCCATGTTTAGTTCACTGAAAATATATCCTGCAGTTCATTGAAGATGTGCCATGTTTAGTTCACTGAAAAATGTCCTTAGTTCATTGAAGATGTGGCTTGTTTAGTTCACTGAAAATATATCCTGAGTTCATTGAAGATGTGCCATGTTTAGTTCACTGAAAATATATCCTGAGTTCATTGAAGATGTGCCATGTTTAGTTCACTGAAAACATGTCCTTAGTTCATGAAGATGTGCCATGTTTAGTTCACTGAAAATATATCCTTAGTTCATTGAAGATGTTCCATGTTTGGTTCACTGAAAATATGTTCATGATTCATTGAAGATGTGCCATGTTAAGTTCACTGAAATTATGTCCTTAGTTCATTGAAGATGTGACATGTTTAGTTCACTGAAAATATGTCCTTAGTTCATTGAAGATGTTCCATGTTTTGTTCACTGAAAATATGTCTTTAGTTCATTGAAGATGTTCCATGTTTGGTTCACTGAAAATATGCTCATGATTCATTGAAGATGTGCGATATTTAGTTCACTGAAAATATGTCCCTACTTAGTTATCTGAAGATGTATTTCTACCAAATTGGAGATGATGTTATTCTACCTACTAGTGAAGAGACGAAAGAAAATGTCCGTCTCTCCCCTGAGAATAAGCCCTGGGAGGTTATCAATTTAGTTTCCGTCCAAAGTCCTTCTTAACAAATGCAGTAACAGAAAATGTCTTAAGATTCTAGAGTAATATTTGCATCACATTTATCCTGTACAATTTGCAACTGTTTGTGAGCGAACATTCTAGCATGCTCAGAGGACGCATAATTGCATGACGGTCTAGCACTGTTTAAGAAGTGCGCCTGGGGAGTCACCCAAAAAACACTGGAACCCCCGCTGTAAATAATAGGGCAAGACAGATCTTGTCACTCCGGATTATACCCTGCATTCCAGCGGTCTTCAAAAAAATGAGTCGAGAGTCGAATGAGGTCTGGTTATTCTATTATTTCTGTGTCCCAAGCAATATTGCTTGGTGTCTTCTTCTTTTTTTTTAACAAACAACAGTAAGTGCAGACACTATCAACGCTGGAATGACTTAAATATAAACAAATAACGCAGACTAAACTGTTCATTAAGGTGTAGTTCACGTTAGGACGAATTATGAATGTCGCAGGAAACTCGCATTTCAAGAAGAGAACATGGTTCAAAACACGGCATGCAGTAGACCCAGCTAGATAATTAGGTACCTGACCTTTGATCGGAGAAAGAAAGGCAACATGGGAAGGTACACTTGCCTTGGCTACAGCAGAAAGATGTGATACCAGCGAAGTGAAGATTATACATTTTTTTCCAAACGTTAGTAATACTATATTATACCTGCATCCATATATATTAAAGTTGGGTATGTGTTCTCTAATTCTTACTAAAGTTATAACTATAATTTTACAGTATAAAAAAATATTGACACAACCAAACAACGACACATTTACAATGTATTCCAAGTATTAAAACAGTCGTATGGCGTTTTTTTCTGTTTTTTTTTTTTTGCAAACTTAGAAACGATGAAAAAACTAGATTATCAACTTTACATCTTTCAAAATAAAAAAACAAAATGCTTTTATACACATTAGTGGAGAGTCAGAAGCGGTGCGGTAAGTGCGCAGGTTTTGTACTTTAGTGAATGGCGATCCCAGAGTGGGGTGGGGGGGGGGATAAATGCAGAGCTGTGGTTAGCTGGTAAGAGGGAGCCAGTAGTGGGGTGTAACTTACACTCCTATAAGGTATAGTGACAGCTTTACAAAAAAGGAACACAACAAAATACTGACGTTTCAGCCTACATGCAGCCTTCTACAGAAAACTAGAACAACGACAACAAACGATGGAAAACAAATAAATATTGCTACATCTACGATGATAGGGAATGCCAATCACAGCCTGACTTCCTAAGTCTGCCCAGTTCGAACAATAATCAGTACATGTCTCGCTACGTTGTAATGTCAAAGAGCAACACTGGCCACCTCATTCTGAAAGATGTACAAAGCATAGTAAAGTGTAATACTTCACTCCTCTACGATTTTAATGGTACAAGATATCCTGGAGACATATTCCCTCGTGCAATTATTTGAAATCAGTGTGTTGAATATATTTTCTTTTTCAAACGAAATGTGTTCCTTTCTTAAAAGAGTTATATTTTGTGTCATCAAGTTCATATTCTTGAAAATTGAACAATTAATAATCTATTTCATTGAATATTGATTCTATTTGCTATAGAACATTCTGAATATTTTTAATTCCATTTAGGCATCCCCAAATCCTCTCCACCGGTCGTCTCAGCAATTCTCTAAGCGTATGCAGAGTGTTCCTGTAAGTTGTTGATTATAGATACATCTGGTTTTCCCACTGAGGACTCTGGATCGATCAAATCAGTTTTCCACCTCTAGACTCCTCAGTCTCACATTTATACATCCTTGTCCGACCCATTCTCCTTCTCTTCTCTTAGGGAGTGAAAAATACACTCGACGATGTCTTTGGTTTCCCACATCGCCTTCTTCTATGCTCACCGCCACGGTGTCCGCGTTTCCTATCGAAAAAGGGTGTTTTTGTTGCTGTTAATGCTGGCAACTGAGTTGAAATCCGTGCACGCTAAAGTCTGCAGCACTGGCGACGATTCAGGGTGACTTTAATCGCAAATAAAGCACTTACATTCTAATGATTCCTTTAAATAAAAATAAAACAAAGAAATAAACAGAGAAGAGCACTTAATATCAACACCTATCTTTGAGTCCTCTGAAGAAACCAACGAACCAGCCGCCATATTCTCCGGAAGTTCCGAGCAATCATTATTGTACTCGGATATCCAAGTATCTTATTTAGTTCTCAGATCTCAGTCATTATCCATTTTGAAGGTTACATCACTAATTTAGAACTCAGTACTACTGGAAAGGATCACGTGAATAATTTTAAAGAAATATATAACAATAACATTTAATTAATGACATACAATTTACATTATTACAGGCCCTTTTTGGAATCCCCAGGGGAAAAGACAAAGAGGAAGACCAAGGAATTCTTGGAGAAGACAGATAGAAGAAGAGATGAAGATGATGGGAAAGACATGGAATGATCTTAAAAGAATGGCAAAAAACAGAACGACTTGGAAAGTGCTTGTTCAAGACCTATGCTCCACTGGGAGCTAAAAAGGTAGAAGATGAAGAAGAAGAATTTACATTATAAATGTTGAACCAGTGTCGACATACACTTTTTTGTTGTTGCTATATATAAAAATATGTAGGCTTTTTATCGTTGAAATCCGGTAGAACTATGTACCCTAGGTCAGGCAATAGGACTAATCTACAGTGTCCTGACTGGTTCATGGTGAATGAGTATACTAGACGTTTTGAAAGTCTCTAGGATAGTAAATCAACGTCACAGTGAGCCCCCAAACAGGTAAGTAATGTTTTATTTTTCATTAAAAACAGTTTAAAATAAAACTGTTCACACAAAAACATAGTATATTGAAAAATAACACTTTTTTTTTAATTGAAAGACAAATGACACAGCGCCAAATGCTATCTAATGCACGATCTAATGCTCTATTCTGCTTATCTGTTTTTATGACGCCCAAGAAAATCATAGGCGGAGAAAGCAATCACAAGCAAGTTTTCACGAAGAAGAAAATGGGGGGGGGGGGGGGGGCAGATGATACAAACTCAGAGTGAAGTGTCCTATAATATTAAGCGAGCAAAAAAGATACAGAAATTAGATTGTATTGTTGGTTTGTTGCTAGGATCATCATAGCTCCAAACCGGAGAAAACCAGAGGAGAATCCAGGTCCACGTGCACGAACTCCGTAGCACGGCCTGGGAGCCACAGTGTGGGGGGGTTTATGTTGGCAATCTGTTCCAGACAGCGGCCATATTTGTGGTCCACTTTTTTCGTTTTTACCTGTCAACTCCTACCTGCGCGAGTGCACACGAATCCTTCTGTTTGTTGCCGTTATCTGAGAGCGCTAGACATGTGGTCTCACTACTCAAGAGATCAGTTGAAGGTAAGTGACGTCATAGAGAAACCGGGGATTATTTTTACCTGGACATGAAAAACCACCACCACTCCTGGTTGGTTTTGAACCCGGGTCTTTCCTGTGCTCAGATCGGCGTCGTAATTCTAGACTATCCAGTCCCCTGATATATAAGTGTATGCTTGTAGGCAGCAGGGAGCCGCGGTGGCTCAGTGGTTAGTGAACTGGGCTGCAAATGACAAGAGGTAGGGTTCGATCCTAATCGACGGTTTTCGGGTTCACCCAGCCTTAAATGGGTACCGGATTTTTTTCTGGGAAAGTAAAGCGGCACGGGCGTAATACCGATCACATTACCCCAAGAAAATCATGTGCTGAAGGTCTGTAAAATTTATGGTCACTAACACCATATTCCCTATACGCCACTTGGCGTGACGAAGGCTCTTTACTTTACTTTTACTTGTAGGCAGCAGATGGAGGAGGCTTGGGCGTGGGTAGGAGGGGCGATTTTATATAATCCGGAGACGCCTATCAACAAATTGGTTGAGAGCAGCCAGCGATCTAGATCTGACTGATTGTGTTAGGACTAGATAACTGCAAGACTGATCCAGACCCCTACTCCACCTTAGGTGGCGATCCTCTAAAGAGACCAATCTGTCTGGCCCCAGCGAGTAGGGATCGAAGAGGTACGGCAAGCCAGTGCTCAACAATCCTGGTGCTGAAGATGAAGGATGTGATAGACCGAAAGTCGTAAATGTCGCAGCCTGGTTGTAAACCACAAAGTAACGCGTCTACGCCTACTTAACGTCCTATTAAGGTGGGCGATGAAGAGTTGCAGGTATTTGTAGAAGGCCAGAAAGAAGGAGAAAGAGTATTACCAGTTGGACCTGAAATAATCTTTTTTGGTCAATGTGGTTTAACTGCAGACGTAGGAAAGCGATGGTCAAATATCTACGTATATAAAAATGTAAGTTGGTCGTAAAATTTCAGAGGAAACATCATTCAAATAGTTCAGTAATTCAATCATTTGTTTTCCAAATAAAAATATCCCTTTGTACATTTGCTGACATTTATTGTATTATATATTGTATATGCTGATATATATATATATATATATATATATATATATATATATATATATATATATATATATATATGTATTTGCTGATATTTATTGTATTGTAACTGTTTTTTTCAATTTTTTTCACATTCACTTCGCACATAATTTACTTTTTGTCAACATTTGTTGTATGAAAACGTTGATAATTTATGTCATTTTAATCAATTCTTTCTACGTGATAGTCCATTAAAATTCAATCCGCATATGTTCATCATTGTGTTTATGACCTTTCAACTATTTTACAAAATAGCTTAATTCTTATCTTCACATTGATTGAGCAACAGCCCCAGATGTGTGTTAATCCTAAACAGTTTGAAAACCCCTGTAGTATTCCTTTACCCAATCTTTGTCTGCCTGAAAGAGTTATGATCTGTGTCTTGTGCACGCAAATCCCAGGAGCCAAACTGGAGAATGAAAAATTAGCTGAACTCGAAAACAAATAGTTATCCACTCTGGCAATATGGTGAAAAATGCCCCAGGATATTTAGACATTAATTGGAAACATTTACTTCATTCTTTCAGCATGATCTTATTTGTGGATCTTGTATATTTATTTATAAGTATGTTAAAATAAATAAGAAAAGCTTATCGTAATGGTGTGTCTTATTTATAATTGTAATTGTCTGCTTACTCAGTAGATGATCGCAGTTCTAAATGTCGAATCATTAAAGAGATGGTCACAGTTCTAAATATCAAATCAATAAAGAGATGGTCACAGTTCTAAATATCAAATCAATAAAGAGATGGTCACAGTTCTAAATATCAAATGAATAAAGAGATGGTCAAAGTTCTAAATATCAAATCATTAAAGAGATGGTCACAGTTCTAAATATCAAATCAATAAAGAGATGGTCACAGTTCTAAATATCAAATCAATAAAGAGATGGTCAAAGTTCTAAATATCAAATCATTAAAGAGATGGTCACAGTTCTAAATTTCAAATCATTAAAGAGATGGTCACAGTTCTAAATATCAAATCAATAAAGAGATGGTCACAGTTCTAAATATCAAATCAATAAAGAGATGGTCAAAGTTCTAAATATTGAATCATTAAAGAGATGGTCAAAATTCTGAATATGGAATAAGTAAAATGCTGATCAAAATTCTAAATGTCGAATCATTAAAGAGATGGTCAAAGTTCTGAACACTGAATCATTCAGTAGAGGTGCAGGATAGTTCAGGAAAAAGTTGCATTCCAAAGAACTTTGTGCAAACTATTCTGGAACTCATTTTGACAATCGAAATAAAATAACAGTTCTTCGGTATGGAGCCAGTCTTATCAAGTGGTTGCGAATCTTGAGACATTCGACAACAGACATGGTCATAGTTTTAGAGGAGACAAAATGGTTGTCTTGCACAAGAATGGTGAGAATATGACGGGCAGACACAAAAGAGTAAAGAGGACGTCTTAAACAAAAATGATACATGAAAAAAGAAAACTTATTTCCAACAACAGAATCATAAATGTTGGTAATGATATGGTAATAAAACAAATGAAATATATTGTATCAGGAAATTCCTGAAAATAAGAGAGAATGTGTGTGTGTGTGTGTGTGTGTGTGAGAGAGAGAGAGAGAGAGACAGAGAGAGAGAGAGAGAGGGGGGAGTACCAGGGAGAAAAGATATAAGGCAGTTTATGAAAGTGGTTTTGTTAAGTGGGCAAAAGGAGAACTTATAAAAAGCTATAGAGATAGAAAGTTGTGAAGAGACATGATCATCTACGCCAGCAGATACAGCCCTTGAGGAAACAAATAGCAGTGCACATCAGACTCCCGCATCATATATATATATATATATATATATATATATATATATATATATATATATATATATATATATATATTGAATAAACACGATACGCCTCCTACTTTAATACACAAAATGGTGGTTTTATCATCTAATCTATTAAGTTACTTTAACTTAACAATTTTCGGCGATATTCAGATTATATATGCATATTCATTTTTAAAAATGTCTTATTTCTTTCCCTCGTCAAATTGATGAAACACAAAACTATCACTGCCGTCGTTATCGCGTGTCGATGTCATAATCAGGTGTAAATTATTTGCGCAGGTGACAGTGCGTGCTTACAAATGCTTGTCTCGAATATGTTTTACTTATGGCCAATAATTCGTTAGGTGTTTGCACATCGACAGTTTCAGATTGATATAACCCAGGCTCCCGTACATATTTGAGTGATGCTGTCAGCACTACGCAGTGCCACATTATTTTCACATAAAAACAAACATGACGCCAGTACCTATTTTAAGCTGAGTGAAACTCATTACAGAGATGAGTAACGTTCTAAACATCAAATCATTAAAGAGATGGTCAAAGTTCTAAACATCGAATAATTAAAGAGATGGTCAAAGTTCTAAATATGGAATCATTAAATAGATGGTCAAAGTTCTAAATATGAATCATTAAAGAGATGGTCAAAGTTCTAAATATCGAATCATTAAATAGATGGTCAAAGTTCTAAATATCGAATCAATAAAGAGATGGTCAATGTTCTAAATGTCGAATCATTGTTCTTTGATGAAATAAATACCACAGTCTTCACCACAGTAGACTTAACAATTCTAACATTAGACTCCAACCTAATAAAGCATTAGTTCACATAATAAAATTAAGTAAAATTACTCTTCGCTCATATAATTCGTGTATGATTATTTCTGAAAGAAAAAAAATAATTCACTAGAATTTCCCTAATTCATACTGTACTTTTTTTGTTTACATTTGAAGGTTAAATTTCTATTCTGTTTTGTTGTAACATAAAGATTACTTCACTTCCGACTCTTGATAAGAAAAAGTAACGTTGAAAGCTCTCGGTGAGCGGTCAGGTTTTCATTCGTCGACTCGCGAGATTACGGCTGGAGTGAATACAAGAGACACAATTAAGGAATGAAACAATGAAATGAAAAGAAAGAAAAAAGAACCAATTTCAGCTACGTAAAAGACATAAAATCGTTAGTCCCCACACCTGGAGAAACGCGTCGTGTAGTTTTTTTTCACACCTGAGATGTAGAAATAGGATTGGAAGAAGGAAGCAGAATCCGAGGGAGGTCAAATGTCAAATTGGGGGAAGGGGAAAAAAAGGGGGGGGGTGGATATTATTTAGTTATTGAGTCTTTTGCGGGTCATCATCATTGCCCTCCGAACATGTCTATAGGTGCTTAGATCCCTTCCTCAGCAAGTCCCGCAGTGTCCAGCGACTGACGACTCCAGTTCTATGTTGGTTGATAAGTCTTCTTACACGGCCACTAAGTTTCTCATTTCTGGTTGTGCCCACCTTAACTCCGGTCTCCATCATCCGAAGAAGTGACGTGGATCTGTGTTTGTCGAAGTCCTGTGCTCTTCCCACATCTCGGAGGGCATTGATGATGTCCGCCCGATCCATTGGTTGCCCGTCCTCAACGACAGCGCAGCTAGCCAACCTGTCCGCCCTTTCATTTCCCCGTACTCCCGCATGTCCATTGACATAGACAAAGGTGACCTTACGTATTTTGGACTTCTGCAATGACTCTACCATTGCATGCGTACAGAGCTTGCCTCCACTTATTTTATCATTCTCATCGAATCACTCATTATACATGCGTGGGTGTAGTCTTGTGACTCTAACATTTGAATGCCTTGGTCACTGCCATCATCTCCATTGTCATGCTACTCGTGGTCATGACGTATGCACCACTGTCTTCTTTGACTATTCTGCCTGCCGAGTTTGCTGCAAATGCCCATGCACTTCTTTGGTGTCGTCTTACAGATCCGTCTGTATAGATGACTGCATCTTTCTTATCGGTGTTATCGCAAATGAGACCGTTGCGCTCAGCATTAACTACGACCGGGTTCTGTGCCTACTTTTCCTGTCGAGTTTAACAATACACGAGAAAGACCCCTTGAATGATGTAGACACCGGTATCCACTCCTCACCAACGCTGATATTGGTACGCCCACAGACCTGTTTGATGACATCTTCTGCTCGGCCCACCGATGATTTGCCTCTTTTTAGCTTGACAACTTTCCCTGTGTTGAGCACGTGGTGCAATGGATGCTCTTTATCTGTACTAATCTTCAGGTATAATCGTGCTCTCAAGATCTTGATTCTGTCATCCATGGTTGGAAAGTCAAGAAGATACCTCATTGCTACACAGGGAGTGTCCCTTGTACATCTCAAGATAATGTGCATGGCTTCATTTTGTATTTTCTCCAGTCTATCAATTTGAGTCGTACTAAGAATTGCCAGGGCATACTCGATTGGTGTGAGGACTAATCCCAGGAACAGAAGAGTAAGTAGCCTCTGCTCGATGTTGGCAGCTGCCATGACCTTCAAGGCGGCTAATCATTTGTGGGATTTTGTTATCACATGGTTGACGTGGTCCCGAAAACACAGGCTGCGATCAAACCTAACTCCGAGGTATGTTATCAACTTGTCCCTGGTCACCTCATCAGCTCCCATTCGTACTACCGGTGTGGTCGTATTAACGATATGATTGTTAAGGGAGAACCATGAAACTGATGCTTTATTAGGATTAAACAAGGCACCTGAAACTCCACACCAGGAAGAAATGCGATCGATTTCACCTTGCATTGTGGAGACGATTCCCCGTCTGTCTCTTCCCTGTCGATATACCAGAATATCATCAGCAAAAGTCATAGTTCTTCCTCTCCCATCCAGTTGTTGTTCTGTGATCGTTATTGTGTACACGTTAAATAGAACTGGTGACAATGGTGAGCCTTGTGGCAGCCCTGGACAAATGGATATTGGCTCGGAAGACCAACTTCTACATCTGAGTATCACCTTCCTCTGAAACAGTGCCGCAGCGATCCATCTAACGAGGAAGGTGTGCACCGCCAGTTTGAGGAGCATAAGCATGAGGTATTCAAATGGTACCTTGTTGTATGCATCCTCCAGATCTATAGCAGCAGCACATGTCTCCTCTCGTCTGTGGAAACCTTCGAAGACGTCATAGACAAAGACTGCCGCATTGAGCCATGTCGCTTTGTTATACATGTATTTATAACCTCCGCCCAGGTAGCGCAGTAGGTAGCGCGTCAGTCTCATAACCTCCGAGTCTGGGTGGGAATACGCGTTTCTGTTCAAGGTGACAGGTGAGGACACAGGCAACTATTTCTCCAGTAGTTTGCCCGCAGTGTTCTGCATTGTGATGATTCTGTAGGCACTGATCTGAGAATGATCCTTGTTTGGCTTCGGTAGCGGTAGTAAGTAGCTGTGTAGCCACTCCTCCTTAATCTGGCCACTCCGAATGCTGGGATTAAACTCATTGGCCAGTTTTATCAAGTCGTCGTTAACTAAATCGCCTATGTCATCGTACCGAACACCATCTGGTTCAGGAGCATTGTTGTGTGACCTTTTAAGTGTTGTGCGAATGGTATCGGTTGTGATGGTGAGATCCTCTTCCAGCACTACATCCTTACACAATTTTGGCAGCGATCCCCGTATCCTCTTTCTTACAGTCTCATTTCTTTGGTCCGTCTGCTCAATGTAGCGGATAAGCAGGGCCTTCCCTTTGCTCTCATCAGATTTGTGTCATATCCGGCCTATGCTCTGAAAGCCTGGTATACCTCTGTGTCGTGTTGTGCCATTCATGCTCTGATAAAGGCGTCAGAATGTGGCTAGTGATTTTTCTGAGCACACTCTTTTTGCATAAGTCATCCCATTTGGCATCCTTAGCCTGCATAGCACATAGTTTAAAGTGCATCATTTTTTGGTCGACCTCTTCTTTCAGACGCTGCAAGAACTCATGTTGCGTTCTTCTATTCTTTCTGGCTTTCTGCCATGTCTTGGCCGTTTGTCTCTTGTATCGCCAAGCTTCCTCGACTTCTACGTTCCACCAGGGTGGCTGCGTCCATTTCTCCTTTCTCCTACGAGGACGCTTTGTTTCCTATGTCTTATTACGCAAATGACGTCCTGGTCTGTTTTCTCGTAGTGGAATGTGTGGAGATTTCTTTTCTGGCTTCTATTTCTGCTTTTCTCAATTAGGAGGACACATGGATAGTGATCACTTCCGTGGAACCCCAGTGCACTCCACCTGCAAACCGGTGCGAAGGTGGAAGACACCAGTGCCAGGTCTATGACACTATCAGAGTTCCTGTTCGAGTGGACATTCTTGTTGCCCTTACATCATTCAGGCACACTAAATCGACTGACACTAGTACGTTCTCTAGGTCTTCTCCCTGCTGGTTATGACGTTACCCCACTGGTTTCCTCTAGCATTAAAGTCTCTGCAGAAAATGACGTTCTCTTCATCGAACTTGAAGAGATTCTGCCATTGTTATGTGTCCACTTTCCCATTACAGGCATACACATTAACAATCACGAAATGAACTGTGGTCTGCACCCTAACCGCATGTACCTGCAATTCTGCATTGTCCCACGCAGACATATCAACCTCAGCTACCACAATATTGTTGCGTACAAGGATGGCCTGCCCAAGGTGTCGCCTATTGTAGAAACAATGACACCCAGGGCATTAACTGTCCTGTCACCAAGAAGAGTTTCTAGCAAAATCATTATATCGGCGCCGCAAAGTAGCTTATCAAGATTGGGCCGTCGTTGATTTATGGACCCACAATTCCAATATGTAACGCGCACATACTTTAGGCCTAGCCTCTCACACTTCGACAGTTTAATGCCACCACGCTTACCTTGTCGTGTTTTCCTTCTTCGATGTTGTCGTTTGGGCTGCATCTGAATACTTACCCTCGTCATAGTATCACAGATGATTTTGTCGCTGAACGTCGATGCTGTGGATGGTCTAGACTCACGTGCACTCACTCAGTCGCACGGTCCAGAACCCGTTTCCACGTTAAAGACAGGCCAACTCCAGTAAATCGCTCTGCAGCACGCGCATACAATGAGAGCCTTTTACAAATTAAATGAATGAAGCGTCCTTGACGACAGACCGGCGAAAACAAACCGCCATTTTTTTATGCATTCAATAGTGCAATCAACAACAAAGATGAGTGTAAGTGATTAAATAAAGAAATTGTAATAAAAGGCAATGAAGCAAAAGAAGCATAAAGATTTACATCAAATAGAAAGCGCTTACAATCACATGATCCCTTCAAATATAAAAAAAAAAAACAAATAAGCAGAAAAGTTCACTTGAAATCAGCACTTATCTGTGAGTCCTCTGTAAAAAATAATGCTTGAAATAAGGAAAGAAAAAAAAAGAAAGAAAGAAGGAAAGAAAGAGTGAAAGAAAAATTTTCCTACTTTCTAACATATTTGCCTTTCCTGTAACTTAGTTACATTTCACATAAATAGCATGAATACGCGTCGAATGAAGGAACCAGTGTAACCAAAACCACGCTAACCATCAGCTACACCATATCAGTTACACTGTTACATTCTTGGCAGGAACATTAACTGGCAAAATTGCGTCCCTTAATCAATAACATGTGGAGCTTTCATGGCGACAAGCAAACAAATAAAGCAGTTTTGGATACATTAGAAATTGTTTCAGAAATACTGATAAGGATAAAAATTTTACAAATAATGTGTTTATTTTACTCTTTATCCCTGAGGTAATGCTGCCATGAACAATTAAAAAAATACTTTAGACTAATAAATTGTTTAATTGGGACTATTTGGTTTCGCAAATATACTTGATTTGTTAACATTTCATCATTAGACGCTTATAATTTAGAAGCAGGTATTGGTGGCCGGGTCGATACATTGATCTGTTCAAAATCAGAAGAAGAGTGATTCACTTCAAGTTAGGATAGGACATCTTTTTATTTCCTTTGTGGAAAGACGTAGGATTTAAAATAAAATCTCAGATACAAAAACCTCGTGTCGATTGCACAGGGCAGTTTTCTTTGCTTTCCTCGTGAGTTCACTTTCTCTATGAATCTGTCTGCTTCTTGCTTGAACTGGACCTTTAGAGTACGCTTCCAAAGATTGCGATCTGCTGATTAATAATTGCTGCAAATAATAATTAATATTTCTTCACAGGCTGTAGGGTTTATGTTCAGAGTCTTCATGTCATGTGTACAAACGTCTACAAATCGGAGTTTTGGGCGCACCCTAGTTCTTTTGCCAACTTCTAGTTGTAAATAGACTATATCTTTTGGTATGCAGCCATCTTGTATACGGTGCATGTGACCAAGCTACGTTTTTTTAGCAGCGTGTAGATATTTAGGCGGCCTGTGCGAGTGAGGACCTCCACGTCTGTCACTTTGTTCTTCAGGTGATACCAAGAATACGGCGCTGGCATCGCATATGCAATTCATTTAGGCTTCCCTCTTTGTTTTCCATAATAATATAATATAATATAATATAATATAATATAATATAATATAATATAATATAATATAATATAATATAATATAATATAATATAATATAATATAATATAATATAACATAACATAATATAATATAAATATATAATATAATATAATATAATATAATATAATATAATATAATATAATATAATATAATATAATATAATATAATATAATATAATATAATATAATATAATATAATATAATATAATATAATATAATATAATATAATATAATATAATATAATATAATATAATATAATGTAATGTAATGTAATGTAATGTAATATAATATAATATAATATAATGTAATGTAATGTAATGTAATGTAATGTAATGTAATATAATATAATATAATATAATATAATATAATATAATATAATATAATATAATATAATATAATATAATATAATATAATATAATATAATATAATATAATATAATATAATATAATATAATATAATATAATATAATATAATATAATATAACAATAAATACAATACAATACTTGGCAAAGAGTTCTTAAATGTTATGTAGAGCCAGTCTTTACATATGGATGTGAATCATGGACAATAGGACAAAAGACAAGAAAATCACTGGAGTCTGTAGAAATGTGGTTTTACAGAAGAATGTTGAAAATACCATGGACAGCTAAGAAGAGTAATGAAAATGTTCTGAAAGAGGTCAAAGCAAAAAGAGAGCTAATTTCCAATATTAGGAAGAAACGATCATCATTTTTTGGCCATGTAGTGAGAAGAGAACAACTGGAATATATTGTAACAACTGGAAAAATTGAGGGACGAAGAGATAGAGGGAAGCAAAGAGAAAAGATACCAGACAGCTTAAAAGAATTGCCTGGCATGTACTATTAGAAAGAGATGTGATATGTGAACATCTTTATATTTATTTAATTCAATCTGTGGTTTCAGACAATCGTGTTGTGGTTGATCACTTTATTCTATATCTCACAATAATGAAATAAATATTAAATGACGATCGCATTCAATACTTCTTTTACGACTTTTCTTTTAAAGCAAATAATACCCATAATCATATAATTATCGTAAAAGAAATGCAGTATTAATGTTCGCATTCTTTTCAAGATGAAGAACGCATTTATTGATGACGTGGTTAACACCACGCACTGCCATCTAGTTTCAAAGGTTAAATCTCTCATACCAGTTTTCAAAGGCTTGATGATTCTCATTGCGCCTGTCCGTAGGAAGAAACGCGCCTCAAAAAGGAATCAATCACAATAGAGCAACCGCACTAAAAACTACGCAACGTTGACTTTATCCAATGGCACTCACCGCACCGCATTTTGTAGGAGTCAGTGTTGAAATAATAATAACAACATAATATAAATACAATAATAATAACGTGACAAATTCGTGGAAATTAAGCAGTTTACCGAAAACAACAAACGGCGGGAATGAGACAGACGGTGATAATGTCTGAAGCAATGTTTTGCAACGCTATCGTCTAATGATAACAAAATTGGCAGTAAAATTATTATTTTGATTTGTGTACAGAGGCGTAACTATAAAGATAGGGACTTTAACTCGAAGCAAGGAAAATAGGTGTCAATTCACTTGTATGTTTTGTGATTGGGTTCTTTTTATTCTTCTTCAAGGTTCTAAGTGCGTGTGGGTGCCTTATGTCGTTATTTTACGAAGCCGCGATATCTGCACCTTTCGGCCCCGAAACATCCCTAATAGACATGTCACCGGACTGACACTTTACCGTTGATTAATGAAACAAGAAAGTCAATTGCTCTAATGGCTGAAGTAAACATGCAATTCAGTGCCTGAACTTCGCCTGACAAGTAGGTGGTCATGGGTTCAAATCCTGGAAGTTGCAAACGTTCTTTTTCCGATAGGGATGAAAGTAGCATCTATGACGTGCAGCAGATAGCTATATATGCAGCAGAAAGGCTACTTCTACACTGTAATGTCGAATCCCTATTACCGTAGTAAAGCTAGAAAAAAACCATTGTTATTTGTATTTAAAGTGCTGCACCTGTGATATGTTATGTTATATGTCGTGGAGGGGTGGGGGGTGGGGGGAGACGAGATATAAGATTTACCGTATTTACGCCACATCATTTGATGACGAGGGGGCCAGTGCTCTTAGTCGCTGACATTACTTTTCTTCAATAAATCAATAAGCTAGGTCCCTATGCTGTCACCACCTGGATCGACCGGGGACAGCGAAAGTGCGTTCGAACCCACTTCCACATTATCGCTAAAGCAGCCCGTTACCACTACGCTACGGGCGCTCTCACAACATTCCTTTTTTTCATATTTCCCCTTTCTTCGGCTTCACTGCAAACTCGTACATCTACACCTACAGCATGTGTCACCTGTACTGTGCATCCAGCATTTATTCTTCATCCAATATAAATTCCCCAGCAGATTCTAGAAATTGGATAAATGCCTTAATAGCAGCTTATGTCTCTTTTAACACAATAAACGTATGATGTATGTAAGGCGGCTTTGTTTGCTGTGTAAATATCAGAACATTTATTGATGATACAAGTGACGACGTAGATCATAAATGGACTGTAGCTACGAGACATCAAACATATACTGTAGTTTGATCTTTAGCTTGCTTTGAAAACAAAAACTTCATTCAATCAAATCAAAGCTCAACAGACCTATCTTGGGAGCACACGGACATCTCTCCATTCATCTTTATTAATGTGTGTCTTTCCTTTTTTTGTGTATGGGAAAAAAAGGAATTCTAGTCAAAGTTTTTCAAGGTTTCTCTTCTGCTTATATTTTAAAACTTCCCTCTTTCCTCCTTTCCTGAAGGTCCCATTACAAAACATGTCATGCTATGTTGGAAGCATCAGAGGTTTTCTTAGTTTGTGTCAAATTATCTTATTTTCTGTTTATAATCGATCGTTTGATTTGTTATTGTTCTCTTCTTTTAAAGATGTAACAGTGATTGTGAGAAGGTGAAGGAAAGTAAGGGATGGTTGAGGTGAGTGAGTGAATATAGCACAAGGAGAGGTCACAGGAAATGTGAATAGAATAATGGTCAGGCAGGAAAGCGGAAGTCTCGTGACTGATTGAGAGTGTGAACTTGAAGAGGAGAAGATGACATAGAGAAGTTGTGATTGGTTAAGGGACAAATCATGAGATAACGTAGAGCAATTTGATTGGTTCGGAGACGAAGTGTATAATCCCATGTACGACGCTGGAAGGCAGGATTCACATGGGGACGGTGGAGAACTAGTAACAGACAAAGTGCTGTAGACACCCAGTAGATAGGCCTAAGCAAATGGCTCGTGGACCCCAAGTCGCAATAGAGAGTTAGACTAGTTGCAGAAGTAGGTCTCGAATTTATTGTCGAGACAGATCATTGTGTTAGTATAGGGAGTCTATCTGTCTATCTTTCGTTCGCCCGAAGTATTGTCTATATCTGCAATGTCGTTTCCTGTATAAATGTAACTGTCTTTGTAATTCTTGCAGTGGCCCATATAGTTTTGTCTGTTGTGTTGTATCTATGGGCCAATGGATTTTCCTCAGTCTACTATATTCAGTGCAGTCTTGAAGTATGTGTTCGGCAGTCTGTAGCGCCTGTCCACATGTACAAGTAGTTGAGGTGCCGATCTTGAATTGTGTACACATGTGACTATGGAGTCGAGTGTGTCCTGTTCTGAGGCGTATAATGATGACTTGTTAATATCTATTCATATTATGAAAAACATCCTGATTTGGGGCTTGTGGTCTTCTGATTGATTTGATTATCCGTTTATTATGATGGTATGTAACCGGTGTATCTAGTTTTGTGCCTGCTGAACCTTCCTTTGCCAACTGATCTGATTTCTCATTTCCTGGTATTCCACAGTGAGATGGGATCCACTGCAGGGCAACCCTGTGGTACTTGCATATTCAGTCATTAAGGTCTGCAGATGCGGTAATTTTCTGGATTGTAGTGCCTGGAGTACTGATCTTGCATCTGTCAAAACAGTACAGGCTGTGGGCTAAGATTACTGTTAGCAGTTTTTATATTGCCATCTATTGCCTCATCAAGGCCAGCTGCATGTCGTGGGGATGGGGCTTAACAGTCACCAGGGACTGAAAACAAAGACTGGCCAGGCCTTTCTACACCCGAGCAAGACCACAGTCTGCTCTAGCAAGTTTAAGTGCTGAAGTCGGAGGCAACCATCAAATACGCACTACAACAATCAGGATGCCACGCACTCACGCTAATGGGAAGCATAGGGAGTATATATTATGATCCAGACCAGAGTGATTCAGTGTTGGATCGAGTGTGTGTGAGAGACTGACTGAGGCGTGACTGCAGTAGAGAGATGTACATTCGGGGCATTAATGTGTGAACAGCGAGCGAATTGTACACCGCTGGCTTGTATATATTTTGTTTTATTGGTCATGTTACATGCAAATAAACTTACTGTTACTTCCACGAGAGAATTCTGTGTAGTAAATCAACAACTATCACTTTGTGGTGGTGTGACGCTGTGTTGAAGAACGAAGTGTGAGTGTCGCGGCGAAAGAGAGTCAGTGTTATCAGACTCTACAGTTCAGAGTAATTCAAGCATCAAATAGAAAACGTCAAGTGTACGATGGGTAGATGTTAGACACATTAGGGAATTATCATCCAAGTCTTCTCACCAGGGTAACGGCAATGTCTCGTCTTGACGACGCATCCTCAACCACTGCAGCAGAGCACGCATAAAGTGGGTCAAGAAGAGAGCAGAGTCGATACGATCTGGAGATTATGTCGATCATGATAAGGGAAGAACATTAGAACGTTTTAAAGTATCTTCATGTGAAAGCTACATCGGCGACGTTTACAGGACGTCATACATTGAATGGCGTATTAATATGAACTGAACAGGCGTTTACAAAGAGATCTTTATTTCTGATCGTACCGTGTATCTAATCTTAAGAATTTTCCCCAGGGAATAATCTATAAATGTTTACAGAATACTTGCTACTTCGTTTACAGTTGCAATGTTTCACAGTGACGATTGGAAAACAAAGCGGCCATAAAAAGAGAGCTACTGCCTTTGGTAAATCGAGGTTAGAGCTTCCACTTCCGTGAACACATCTTTGAAATTGATGCGCAGAGAAAATTCAGCAAATCCCAATATGGACTTCAGGATCAGTTGATCAGAAACTAATGGAGACCTTTGTAGACCATACTGCGGTTGTTTAAAAAAAAAAAAAAAACTATCTTTACGACACATAGTACCATTGCTGGTGTATGTCGGGGGCAACGATAGAACCAGAGGGATAAAGGCCGCTTGGTCAAGCAGTCGCCACGACGTGTGCAACTCAGGATTTTTATTTCACCCCCGATGAAAAAAATCCTTTCTGTCTACCGTGGGCTTCGAACACCGTACGTCAGCTTTTCAGCCAGCGGAACAGTGGTTTTAGCCGCACGGTCACACGCACCTCATCCACACTGCGGTGAATATGGAAATAAAATACTTGGGCTGACAAAGCAAATGGAAATTGAAAACGGAAGACAAACCTGACATAGTATCGTAATATATCGTTCTGAGGTTGAATGTGTTGGGCAAAAAATCACAGGTAGTAACGTTTGATTTAAATCGTAACATAGCGTCACTAGCGCTAATTTAACTAATCTTTAAGGTGAAACAAAAAAAATCATAAAGAAAACTCTAAAATATATAATATCCTTTCTTCCCTCGCCTTTACCACCACTAACGTCATCCATTTGCCGATCTTCAGAAGGGGTTCTTTCAACTGAACGGTAGCCACGCCACTGAATTCGTGTTGCAGCTCCCAAATGGAGAGGTCAGGAATGATATTTCATTTAACTTCTTAAGACATTTTAATTTGTTTCAGGTCTTTCGACACAACTCGCGTCCAAAGTTGTTGACTTTGCAGGGAGAAACAAACAATCCTTGTTTAACTTCCATTTCACAACCGGTGCCACATTTTAATTATCTTGCGGTCAATCGACAATGAACAACATAATCTGTTGATTGTAATTCAGGCTTTCTTGTACCCCCCTGGCAGTAACAAAGAGCAATGTAGAATAGACAGTAACCTGTGGTTAATGAATGGAAGGAAATATACTGAATGTCAAACCTTGATCTGGTTCGTTTGTAGCAATTTGAAGAGAAAATAATCTTTCTGATTTATATTGCCTGGTCCCAGTTTTATAAAGCTGAAAGGACCAATGAGTAAACCCATGATGTCACCAACCAGTGAAGGCCCTTAGAGTACTTTAGAGAGAAGTAACGACCCTCGTTCTGATATATTATGATCAGAACAAATTTGGAACATGTTGTAATATACGTTTAAGATACAGAGAAATCTATCTATCTATTGACCTATTGAGCCGTAGCCAGCACATAGTGCATATACCCATATACTCTTTCTCTTAACTGAATTTTTATTCTAGCAGTTTTCAATCTTTCTAAAGATATTTTATCAAATCTCGCCATTTGTCTCTGTTCTGTGCAACCAACTCTATCACATTAAGGGAGTCGATTCCTACTGCTCTTGCCTCTCTGATCAATGTTCTTCTCAGTGTGTCTCTGGGTCGGCCTCTTTTCCTCTTACCTGCTTTATCCCACATAAGGCTTTGCTTTGTTATTCGGTTATTATCTCTCCTCATCACATGTCCAACATATGACCATCGTCTTTTCTTGATTACTGAAGATATTAATGATTGATTGGCGATTTCTCTAATTTCTTCTTTTGTTTTGAATTCGTTCCACGATATACAAAGTATCTTCCTTAGACATTTATTTTCGAATGCGTTCAAGTTTGTTTCTATGCCTCTTGTTGTTTTCCAGTTCTTACATGCATAAGTAAGGGTAGATAACACGTTTGATTTTAATAGTCTAAGTTTTGTGTTTGTGCGGATGAGTTTTGATTTCCACAACTTTTCAAGGCTTCTGAAAGACACTGCTGATTTAGCAGTTCTGATTCTAATTTCTTTACTTGTATCCCCTTCCCAATCAATGTGACTTCAAGATAGATAAAGTGATTGATCTCTTCCACTGGTTTATTTTCCATGTATATTCTGTCATCTGTCCCGAAATTAACCGAAGCCATAAAAAAAATTAGTAGCGTTTAAAGATGTACTTTCCAAACAAAATACCTAAATATCTATACATTTATCTAGTACTATTAACCATTTTCAGCTGAATTTGCACTGAATTACAATTTAATAATTGTCAAAGTAAGACACTTACATGGACAAGACTCTGAAACTGCAGATCACGTTCTATAAGAATATCAGCTACAGAGATGGGAGAATGACAACGTCCAGATGGTGATATATCCATTTATCCATTTTTAAAAAGCTGAATCAAATGAGAAAAAAAATATATATCACGTCTTCTTTCTTTTCTTATCTTTTGTAGGCTGCCATTTCATTCTTTATCATCATCATCATCATTGAGTGCCGTCTCCACGTCGAAGGTTGGCTACCATGGAGCGCCATTCCACTCTGTCTCTTGCTTTGATGGTGCAGATTGCCATAGGCTGACTTGTCCATCTTTTGATGTTACTCGTCCATGTTAGTCTTGGTCTGCCTCTGCCTCTTTTACCTTGTATTTTCCCTTCTAATATTACTTTTATTAGACTGTTGTGTCTTTTAACATGACCAAAAAATTTCATTTGTCTTGCTCTAATTGTGTTTAGTAGTTCTTTCTTCTTTTTTAGTTGTTTTAAAACTTCCTCGTTTGTTTTCTTTTCTTTCCATCCAATTCTACCTATTCTTCTATAAATCCACATTTCAAAGGCCTCAATTTTCTGTTCTGTTTTCTGGTCTAATGTCCATGTTTCTGCACCATACAGGAATATTGAGAAGATGTAACATTTTGCTATTCTTAGTTTTAGCCCTGGTGTTGTTTGTTTTGATGTTAGTATATTTTTCATGGCATTGAAATTACTTTTTGCCATTCCTATTCTTTTATTTATTTCAGTTGTACATTTTCCATCACTGGTTATAGTATGTCCCAGGTAGTTGTAGCTCTGGACTGCCTCCAGATGTATTCACCTCCACTGTGATATTTAATTGTAGGTCTTGATAATTTTCTTTGTTTATGATCATAGTTTTAGTCTTTTTGATATTCATATCTAGTCCATATTTTTTGCTTGTCATGTTTATTACATTAAGTAATTGTTGTAGATCTTTAGGATTTTCTGCTAGTAGTACAGTATCATCAGCATATCTTAGGTTATTGATTATCTTCCCATTAATTATAAGGCCTGGCATCTCATTGATGTTTTTAAGATTTGCTCAGTGTATAAATTGAACAAGCTTGGTGATAGGATGCATCCTTGTCTTACTCCTCTTTTTATATCAATGGGTGTGGAGTTCTCCTTGTTATATTTTATTATTGCTATTTGCTCCCAGTACAAATTACATATCAGTCGTATGTCTGTGTCATCCAGATTTATATCTTTTAGGCAGTCTATAAGTTGCTCATGTTGTATTCTATCAAATGCTTTGATGTAGTCTATGAAGCAGGCATATATTGGTTTGTTTACTTCTATGTACTTTTCAATCAATATCCTCATGCTGAATATGGCTTCTTTTGTCCCACTGTTTTTCCTGAATCCGAATTGCTGCTCATCTATTCATTATTAATTTTATTCTGAATCCTTCCCTGTATAACTTTTAGTAAAATTTTGGTTACCTGGCTCATTAGGCTTATTGTTCTAAAATCGCTGCATTCAAATAAATGCACCATTCTTTTTAGGCAATTCTCCCAAAAGTTGATATTTTTAGTTCCTTTGGTATGTATCCTGTACTGTATATGTCATTGCATATGTCTGTGATCACCTCAATGCCAAAATCTTCTAGTGCCTGTATCATCTCTATCTGTATATTATCAGGTCCTGCTGCTTTTCCCTTTTTCATTGTTTTTATAGCTTTTTCTACTTCAGATTTTAGGATTTTATAGCTGGATGTACATTTTATAAATGGTTTTTTGTCCCTTTCGTCATGAAATAATTCTGTTACGTATTCCTGCCATCTATCGATTATATCTTTGTTGTCTGTTAGCATTCTTCCCTCTTTGTTTGCAATACATCCGTTTCCTGCAGCTTTTTTGTCTTTATTAGTCATTCTTTTTATTTATGTGTGCATTCCTCTTAAATTTTGTTTACTTTCCATAGTTTCGACTTCTAGACATCTTTGGTTGAGCCACTCGTCGTTTGCCTTTTTGCACATTTTTCGTATTTCATTATCAATTTCCTTGTATTTGGCAGTGTTCTTCGCTTGTCTTCTCCCTTCCATTTTTTCTAAAATGTTGTCAGTTATCCATTTTTGTTTTTTGTTACTTTCCTTTTTGGGTAAGGTGATGCAGGATTCGTGTATGCTGTTTTTTATGCATTGCCATTTGGTTGTGACTTTTTCTTCAGGATTTTCTCTTCTGTACTGCTCAATCCCTTCTTCTAGCAGCCTTTGATATGTGTTCTTTACTTGTACTGTATAAGTTTCTTTATATGCCTGTTATATACAATTCGTTCTTTGATGGTATATATATATATATATATAGTGAGAGAGAGAGAGAGAGAGAGAGAGAGAGAGAGAAGCACAGTCGCAAAACATCTTGCAACAATGCTGCGCGCTACAGGATTTCAGTACTTTAAATCCTAGTTAACTGCATTTAAATGTATTTTTATTTCATTAAATAACAAACTTTTGTATCATGCATTGGATACTAAATCTTTTTTTTCGGGAAAATGAATCATGTTATGAAAATATACAAACTCGAGCATAATAAAAACATATAATTTAATCACCACATCTGGAGTTCAGAGCGAAGACGGATGTCAGCACCAGGGCTAAAAGCAGTAATCGACTCATTGCTGACTGTTAGTACGGGATCTGTGAAACAGATCTATACAGAATCTATTTCATTTTCTCTCGGTAACAGTCTAGCCAAACAATCTGAGTTGGGATAAAGACGGGAAGGCGACCTAGCACTCAAACATGCTACACTGGAGACGGATGTTTGCGTTTTAGAACTGAGATAACATCCAGATAGGATGTAAGCTACAACGCATTTACGCACACTAAACTTCTATATAAGCGTGACCTCGGTAGCCTAGTTGGAAAAACTACCGACTGGGCTGCTGACGTTCGGACAACCAGTGTTCGATTCCCGCTGAAAACAGTGAAAATTGAACTCGTAGTTGGACAAAAAAATACCCGTGCGGTCGACCCAGCCACTGGCAGAAATGGGTACTAGGGCAGGACTCTGGGAAGGTGAGGAATGCCGCCTCGCATCGTGAGTTTTAATGTTTGAAACGACACTATCCAGAAGTCTCTGAACACAATATATGGGTGAAAGCTCGCGTGCTAAGAAGCCGATTCAAGTCTCGTACTTTACTTTTACCTATATAAGGGTGAGCAATGAAGGGGATTAGTAATCGCATAAATTGAGAAGAAGAATTCAAATACTCAAATACAGATATTTTATTTTTGTTGCGTTCGCCAGCTTTTACCTTTGACTATGTCCCTAGAGACTAGGAACTGAATTTTGCGTTTATCCATATTATCCCTTTTTTCCTGGCTGCCGTGTGCACAAGGGTCCCTCGCTGCACAGGCAGACAACTCCATCTTCGGAGGTACTCATATTTTGTCCGTCCATGAATAATTAATGTTTCAAGCCGGGCCTCGCTGTTGAGACCAGGGTGGTTGCCGCAGTGAGAAATCACAAATAAAAATCCCAATTAGTGCAGCGGGGATTTGAACTGCCAACCTCTCTGTCTCGAGGCCGGCGTCTTGCCTCGAGACTAACCAGTCCCCCATACAGGAGATCAAATATAATTATGTAAAAACCCAATAATTGCGCATTACACGAAATCGTAATTAATTACAGTGTCGTAATACTAAAAGCTATTAAAAATCAAACCATCAAGCTATTAAAAGAAGGCATAGCCACAGGTCCAGATGAAGTTCCATCAGAAGCCATCAAAGCAGATATTAACACCTCTATCAAGATGTTACCTATTCTATTAGGAAACATTTGGGAGAGGGAAGAAACACCTAGGACTGGAAAGAAGGTTATATGATCAAACTACCAAAGAAAGGAAGTTTACAGGAGTGCACAAATTATAGGGGTATTATGCTACTATCAGTGCCAGGAAAAATATTAGACAGAATCATTCTGGAGTGAATAAAAGCGGCGATAGAGAAAAATTTGAGATATGAACAAGCAGGTTTTAGCAAGAACAGATCATGTGCTGAACAAATAACTACGCTACGTATAATGGTTGAACAAAATTTAGAACTACAGTCCCCACTTTATATTGGATTCATAGATTACGAAAAGACATTTAATAGTTTAGACAGAAGAATGCTTTGGAAGTTACTGAGTCATTACGGAATCCCCATAAAGTTTATTAAACTAATAAAAACAATGTATGAAGGAATGAAATGTAGTGTGATGCATGAAGGACAGCTTACAGAAGCATTTGAAATAAGAACAGGAGTAAGGCAGGGATGCCATCCGTCTCCATTTCTCTTTCTACTGGCCATAGATTGGATTATAAGAATAACTCAAAACAACAAAAATGGAATCCAGTGGTCACTGACCAAGCAATTTAATGATTTAGACTTTGCTTATGACATAGCTCTCCTATCACACAGCCATCAACAGATGCAGGATAGAATGAGCAACCTTGATCAGAGATCACAAAAGCTAGGACTGAAAATTAATCGTTAAGACCAACATTATGAGCATTAATGCAGTTTGCAATAACCAAATAAAATTAGGAGAAATACCTCTACAAGACGTACAATCTTACTTATATCTGGGCAGTAATATAGATAAAGAGGGAGGAACTGAAAATAATAACAAAATAAAGATATCAAAAGCAAGAGGTGCTTTGGTTGCACTGGGAAACATATGGAAATCCAAAGAAATTAGGTTAAATACAAAAATAGAAATTTTCAACTCCGATTATAAGTCAGTCCTATAATATAGGGAGCCGCGATAGCTCAGTGGTTAGTGAACTGGACTACAGAGGACAAGGGGTAGGGTTCGATCTCAACCGACAGCTTCCGGTTCACCCAGCCTTTAATGGGTACCGGATTTGTTTCTGGGAAAGTAAAGCGGCAGGGGCGTAATACCGAGCACATTACCCCAAAAATCAAGTGCCGAAGATCTGTAAAATATATAGTCACTAGCACTACTTCGTGTGACGGGGGTACTTTACTTTTTTAAAAATATATAATATGGCTGTGAAACATGGAGAACAAAATTGACAATCTCGAAGAAACAGACTTTCATTAATGGATACTTACGCAAAATAAAAGGATGGAAATGGCAGGACAAAATCACTAACATAGAATTATGGAAATGTACCAGTCAAATACCAGTAGATAAAGATATACAGCGAAGACGATGGCGCTGGATAGGACATACACTACGGAAGCCAACTGAGAGTATTACACAACATGCCCTTTTTTGGAATCCCCAGGTGAAAAGACAAAGAGGAAGACCAAGGAATTCTTGGAGAAGACAGATAGAAGCAGTGATGAAGATGATGGGGAAGACATGGAATGATCTTAAAAGAATGTAAAAAAACAGAACGACTTGGAAAGTGTTTGTTGTAGACCTATGCTCCACTGGGAGCTAAAAGGTAGACGAAGAAGAAGAACACCATATTCCCTATACACCACTTGGCGTGACGGGGTCTCTTTACTTACTTTTATTGTCCCTAGACATATCAATTTTTTTTAATTTTTACTACCTAGCTGTACAATTTGCTGCATTGCTCTTTTAGACTAGACAATTTTTCGTTCCTAATCACACATAGAGGGTATTGTTTCCTATACAAAGAGGTCATAAGGAAGATTAAATTGTGGGACGAATTTTGTTGAAATAAATAATGTTGTCATCTGACGAGTGATGGCAGGACAGCAACATGTCAGAAATTGGTAGGGCTCATGTTAAAGTGGTCTGTGGATTCCGGCAGTGACAACAGTTTACGGTGTTTAAATCTAGAATCGTCAACGTTGTACTATGAATGGCTTGAAATCAGTCAGCAGCACATAACTGACAGTGAAAATTCAAGTTCACCTCTCCGTGGTATCCCTGTACACAAGATAACTAGAATGCCAAGTCTAGTATGGATTGATGAGAGATTGCAAACCCGGTACACAAAACTCGTGTCGGATGTGTTGGGTCGACAATGACAGACATCACATGCTGATTACAATCACGACAATTCGCAAATATATTCAATTAACGTCCTTTTTTTTGAAAGCAGATTATGAAGAAGTTGAACCGTCGGGCGAGACTCCAGTGGGATCAAGACAAATGACCTATTTATTTGTACAAACGATAATTGTAACGACACTACAAACACAATCAACATTAAAAGAATACACGAATGAGCATTTAGTGAGCCGTAACCTACATACATTCATAATACAAAAACTGGGAGTGAAATCATATTCCATTATTTCATGTTGCAACAACAAAAAATCTTTACAATCCCGCACCTGACACGGGCATATAAAATACCAAAATATTTGCACATAAATTACCCATTACCAAAACTTGCTACATGAAATGGTTTTAGCACATAAAAAATAATTATAATAGCAGTAAAAGCGAATATATTGTCATTCATATTTACTGCGAGATTGTCATCTACCAGGGCATCGGGGTAAAATTAATGGTTTTCAGGACATGTCCATAAATTATTTTATTATTATGGAAGATAAATAGTGCTGAACCAATTATTTGTTATTATTATAATATTTAATTGTTTTAGTTGTTTCAGTATTAATATTCGTTATTTTTTAAGGGGACATAACCATGGCGCGGTGCCCGCGAACTGTATATATTAAACGGGAGTAATTACCCAACAAGGGAGGCAAATTATTAATGAGTGAAATTATTTTCTGTGACAAAAGTTGGCTCTCAAAATGAAAGTTATAGATATTGTCCGTGTGTTAATTGTTGTTTTTTTGTTTCTACTGAGGGGTCGTAGGAGCGACATAACGAGGCAGTTACTGCTGACAGTTTTATGACGCTAAGCACGTGTTTAAAAAAAAAAAAAATAACAAAAGAAAGAGATCTCTGGTCATGCATGAGTGTGTTATAGTATCTCAATTCTAGGCCGAATTCGTTAAGGATAACAATGTTAGTGTTACAATACTCGTATATTTTGCCATATTTGTTCCGTAATGTTTATTGATATTATATCTTTTTTAAAGCTCAGCTTTCTGTGAATAATAGGGAACTGTTTATATAGAGCAGGAGACAATCTGATCGTCAGAGGGAGCCTCAGCTAAGCAAATGTTTAGGACCTTTAGTTTCTTGACACTCCTTATAGAGGGGGGTGGGGGGAGGCGCCTGTGTCATAACTACCATGCGTCCGTCTCTTACTATATTATTACATTTCTTCCGCTTTCGAGTTTTCTACAATTTGTTTGATTCTTTCTTTCTTCCTTCCTTCCTTCCTTTCTTTCTTTCTTTCTTTCTTACATTCTTTCTATCTCCAAATATATATACACGAAAAGATGAATGTTTATATATATATATATATATATATATATATATATATATATATATGAGCACACACAAACACACGTATATTTGTGGGTATTTATGTATCTATCATGTATGTATATATGTGTGAATAACTACATCTCTCTCTCTCTCTCTCTCTCTCTCTCTCTCTCTCTCTCTCTCTCTCTGCTATCCAGACTCAATCAGAGTAGGATTCCAGACTCTCTCTTGAAGTCAGCTGTCTGTTTAAGCGAACCGATTGCCCCATATAGTTTCTCTTCCAGGGAAGTGGGCGTGGACCACATAGCTCTTCTCAGGTCTGTGTACTGGGGGCAATCCTGTAGAACATGTTTTGTAGTCATATTGTCCAGTGTACAGTGGCATAGTCTGGTTGTACCTATTTTGAATTTGGTGAACATGTGATTTCTCATTCTATTGTGGCCAGTGCGTAGACGAAGTATGATGACTTGATCCCTCCTTGATAGTTGGTGGTATCCGTCACTCTCGTTATGCTTTGGGTGTTCTCGTTTCCATTTTTCATGGAACTGACCCTTGAGGATGGATTTGGCTTCATCATAACTGAGCAGATGGTCCTCTTGCGGTAATCTCACTCCCTCTTTAGCTAATTTGCCTGCGCGTTCGTTCCCGTGTATATTACAGTGTGATGGTATCCACTGAATGACTACTCTCTGGAAGTTATTGCATAGTTGGTACAGGGTAGTTCTCAAGTCATCTAGTTCATTGTTCTTGGGGTTTTTTAGAGCTGATAATACTGACAGTGCATCAGTCAGAATGCCCAATTTATTGCGCATGTCATTTTTGTGTTGAGTAGCCAGTGTTGCAACATCTCTGATGGCTTCGGTTTCTGCTTTAAAGTTGTTTGAGAATTTTCCAGTTCTTGAATGTATGCTTTTTATGAGGAGACATATCAGATGGGCCCAAGGGTTCGATATTGTTTGGGAAAGTAGTGGGTCTCCAGTAGTTAGTTCATTGGCAATTGCAGCGCAGTTGCTCCTCTTTAGTGGTACAATTCCGGAACCAGTTATTCTTTGGTGTATGGGGTGGCTAAGGAGCCTTCTATATTTCTCCGCTTGTTGCAATACTTTAGTGACCCCTCTGTCATCTAAGGGTTGTAAACCTGTTACTGTTTCTAGAGTCTTGATAGGTGTAGATTTCATAGCACCAGTGATGATTCGGTAAGCTGGGTTCTGTGTTCTGTTAATTTTGCTAAGGTGTGATTTGGAAGCCATAGCCCAGGCTGTGACTCCATACTCTAGAACCGGTCTGACTCTTCCTACGTACAGTCTTTTCAAAATATTGCTGTCTGCCCCCCCCCCCCCCCCAGTCCGTTCCTGCCAATTTCTTCACAATATTTATTTGTTCTCTGGCCTTTTTCCTTGCTCTGTCTATCTGACTTTTCCAAGTCATTCTGCGATTGATGGTGACGCCAAGATATGTTGGGTTTTGGTCAATAGGAAGTGTATGGTCTTTGATCTTCAAGTTTGCAGAGAGTGTGTTTCTTGATAGGCTGAAAATTGTATATCTAGTTTTTTTTTCGTTGATTGGTAAGAACTAAGTGTTCCTCAATTTTTCAAGTTTACCTAGGGCATCTTGCATCCTGGGTCCACCCACCGACATACTTTCCTCGCGAGCCCATAACGCCAGATCCTCTGAGTATATTGCTGAGTGTATTCTGGGTATTCTGGTTGGAATGTCCATTACGATGTCATTTATGAAAATTAAAAAGAGTGTTGAGGGCAAGACTCCGCCTTGTGGGATACCTTGTTCGATAGAGACCTTCTTACTTAGTTGACCTTGAACTTGTACTCTGGCAGTTCTATCCTGAAGATATTGAGAGACCCAATTGAATAAACGACCCTGGATGCCAAGTCTAAAAAGCTTGTTCTGTAAACCCTCTCGCCAAACTCTATCAAAAGCCTTCTTCATGTCGACCCACACTGCCAGTGTGTCTTTTCTTGTAGAGCATCCTCTATTTCCTGTGCAATGTAGGTGACCAGGTCTTCAGTTGATCTGTGCTGACGAAAACCACTTTGTTGTGGTACGATTTGTTGTTTTGTCTCCAAATGCCACATAAGTCTTCTGTTAACCAGCCTTTCCATGAGTTTACTCAGGCAGCTCAGCAGGCTAATTGGTCTATAGCTACTTGTGTCTAGCGGGTCTTTTCCACACTCGAGGATGGGCACCATAATAGATTCTTTCCAGATTATATGCACAATACCTCTCTTCCAGCTAGCATTTATTATCCTTAGAAGCTGATAGAAAGCTCTTGGCTTTCTGTCCCAGATTTATGAGCATTTCGTTGAGATTCCATCTTTACCAGGAGAACTTTTTAGCTTCAATCCTTTGAGGGCAACATCTAATTCAGTTGGGGTAAAGATGGTCGTCTGATGCTTTTCTGGTGCTAAAGGCATGTGTTTTGCATCTTGGTTTTCCCGTCTTGCAGCTTTCTGTTTGTCTGTTGGAATGTTTATTCTACTAATGTTTTTGTAAGTCTCTATCAGTAGATTTGCTGCCCTTTTGTCTGTGAGGATGTTCTGATTGTGTGTTAATGATATTGGAGGTCGGCAGTTGTTTTCGTCGTTCAGAGCTTTCGCAAGTTTTCATAGTTTATGAACATTTTTGCCTAGATCAAGCCTTTCTGTTTTGTCTATTCAGCTCTGTCTTGCTGATATCATGACCTCACGTCTGTATTTAGCCGAGGCTGCTTTGTAGGCAATGTTGCTCTCTGTGCTGTGTGATGTATCAGCTAGTTCTCTGGCAGAGTCCAGTTCCTCTTCTAGTCTTTGTATTTCCTTGCTCCAGTATGGCTTGTAGTTTCTTCTTGCTCCTCTAGGAATGGATTCTTTAGCACCTCTCAG
Source organism: Megaustenia siamemsis (assembly GCA_032433765.1). Classification (NCBI taxonomy): domain Eukaryota; kingdom Metazoa; phylum Mollusca; class Gastropoda; order Stylommatophora; family Ariophantidae; genus Megaustenia; species Megaustenia siamemsis. The sequence continues at coordinate 23,591,823 of JAVIAB010000139.1, forward strand.
GATTCCATTTGTTAACCGCTCTATCATATTATTGACCTTCTTTTCGTGGGTGTTGATAGGCGCAGTATATGCATCAGTGAGTCTTTCAAACTTTGCCCAATCTGCTCTCTGATAGTTCCAGCGGGGAAGAGGTATTTGCAACTCCTGTTTGTGAGCAAGAGCCACTGAATGTTTGACTGGTCTATGGTCACTATCTACAAGTTGGTTCAGCACTTTTCTGGTTATTTTGATAGATATGTCTCCAGTTGCAAATGCTAGGTCAGGAGTGGAAGTTGTTTTCCATCTTCTTGAGTAGAAGGATGGGAGGGAAGTAGAGTTTATGAGGAATAGGTTGTTGTCTATTTCCCATTCTTCCACTTCTTCATCTCGAACATTGGACTCCTTATATCCCCATCTTTCAGAGTGGCTGTTAAAGTCTCCTACTACCAGACATTTTGATGGTGTTATTTCCATTGACTCCAGCTTCAGTAATTTGTCATTTGGACAGTATATATTAAATATCCTTATACTAGCGGAGTTAATGTATAGGTCTGTACCAATGATCTCTGCCTCTCAGTTTGTGACTACATCTATCAGTTTTGCTGGGATGGAATTTTTAATAAGTATAAGAATTCCACCCTTGTGACCTTCCCTCTTTTTTTTTTCTCTTTTTACCCCGTCACGCCAAGTGGCGTTTAGGGAAATATGGTGTTAGTGACCCTATATTTTACAGACCTTCAGCACATGATTTTTGGGGTAATGTGGCCAGTATTACGCCCATGCTGCTTTACTTTCCCAGAAAAAAATCCGGTATCCATTTAAGGCTGGGTGAACCCGGAAGCCGTCGATTGGGATCGAACCCTACCCCTTGTCCGTGGTAGTCCAGTTCACTAACCAATGAGCTATCGCGGCTCCCCTGTGACCTTCCATGTCTTGTCTAAATGTTTGGTAGCCCCTGATCATAAATCTGTGCTGAGGATTAAGATGAGTTTCCTGGATGCAGACAACGTCTATCTCCTCCTCTGCTGGTCTGATTTTTAGAGCTTGTTTTTTTGTGGTATATGCCCTCCGCATTCCAGTGTATTATATTCAGTCTTGAAGCCTTTACGGTCAGCGGTAGTTTCTATCATAATTAGAGTCTGTTATATCCAGTCTGATTGATTACTTGTTAAAACGTTGCACTGTGTTCTGCGCCAGTGGCCCAGTGCATCCGATTTCAGCCAGCATTTTATTCAGCTTTGCTTTCCTTAGCCTTTGATTGTCCACAATCTTCCTGCAAGGCAGCAGATTGTCTTTTCTGTAGGGGGATTCTGTCCTTAGATGGTCGGCCCTCCCAGACTTACGAGCACCATCTGCCCAAGCTTGATATAGTAATTAGTTAATCAGAGCTTTCGCAAAGAAGGTCAAAGAAGGTGTTGATCTCCTCCTGCGTTAGTGGACGCATGGTTGTTTACTAATTGAGTTCATTTAAGGTTACAACTTGTCTGGTGAAACAATCTGTTACAACTAGTCTGATGAAACAATCGGTTACAACTTGTCTGGTGAAACAATCGGTTACAACTTGACTGGTGAAACAATCGGTTACAACTTGTCTGATGAAACAATCGGTTATAACTTGTCTGGTGAAACAATCAGTTATAACTTGTCTGGTGAAACAATCAGTTACAACTAGTCTGGTGAAACAATCAGTTACAACTAGTCTGGTGAAACAATCAGTTACAACTAGTCTGGTGAAACAATCAGTTACAACTTGTCTGGTGAAACAATCGGTTACAACTTGTCTGGTGAAACATTCAGTTACAACTTGTCTGTTGAAACATTCAGTTACAACTTGTCTAATGAAACAATCAGTTACAATTTGTCTGGTGAAACATTCAGTTACAACTTGTGTAATGAAACAATCAGTTACAACTTGTCTGGTGAAACACTCAGTTACAACTTGTCTAATGAAACAATCAGTTACAACTTGTCTGGTGAAACACTCAGTTACAACTTGTCTAATGAAACAATCAGTTACAACTTGTCTGGTGAAACATTCAGTCACAACTTGTCTAATGAAACAATCAGTTACAACTTGTCTGGTGAAACATTCAGTCACAACTTGTCTAATGAAACAATCAGTTACAACTTGTCTGGTGAAACATTCAGTCACAACTTGTCTAATGAAACAATCAGTTACAACTTGTCTGGTGAAACATTGTGATAGTAAAAGCTAAACTATAACAGCCGCCGCTGAGAATGAACGAAATTCTGCAAATTTAGATCTTGGCCGTTGCGCTTTGTTCAAACGTAAACAAGTGTCCATCTTGGTGCGTTCCATACGACCCAATATCCGAGCCACCATTGTGCAACATTTTATTTTTCCAGTTAAGTTTTTTTTTTGGTTTCAATTAATGAACAAAACATAAATGTAATTATACCATTAGTATAGTAAGTCATCAATTACGATTTTTTTTAATCGTAGACACATGCGGCTGGTCGGGAGCCGCTATAGCTCAGTGGTTAGTGAACTCGACTACAGAGGACAGGAGGTTGGGTTTGATCCTGACTGACGGCGTCCAGGTCCACCCAGCCTTTAATGGGTACCATATTTTTTCTGGGAAAGTAAAGCAGCACGGGTGTAATACCGGTCAATTTACTCCAATAATCATGTGCCGAAGGACTATAAAAATTATGGTCACTAACACCATATTCCCTAAACGACACTTAACGTGACGGGGCACTTTACATTTTTTGTTTACATACGGCTGGTCATAATTAATCTATTAATCAATTAATAAGTTTCTACTGTTGTGAATATATATATAAATATATATATATATATATATATATATATATATATATATATATATATATATATATATATATATCTGATACACACAACATACAAACATGCACATTAAAGACATCATGAATATACATGCACATACACAATTACATACGACCTATTTGACACGTAGCATTATCTAGAAATACCATGACTGCTGGCATTGTAAGTGACTGTGTACCTCTATAACTTTTAGTCTCAAATCTAAACTATTGTTTATCGGTTCATTTGTTGATATGCTACCAAACCATTCTCATGCCTTACATCTTTTCTCACTGTCCCCTTCTGTCTTTTCACCACTCCCTTTCCCCAGCTATACTACACATAGTGATGACATTTTAAGAAGTTTTTACTGTGAAATGTCGCAATTAAAAGTAACCAAGGAAAAGAAATGTAACCAACTATGTTACAACACTGATAACAAAATATAAACTCTCATGTAAGTAATGCTCTGATATTTCACTTCTGTAGGCGTCAGTTTACAGAGCTTGCATAATTAGCATTAGAAAATCACCGGAGGTTGTAGAAATGTGGTTTTACAGAAGAGTGTTGACAATACCATGGGCAGCTAAGAAGAGTAATGAAAACGTTCTGAAAGAGGCCATAGCAAAAGGAAAGCTAATTTCCAATATTAGGAAGAAACAATCATCATTTTTTGGCCATGTAATGAGAAGAGAACAGATGGAATATATTGTAACAACTGGAAAAATCGAGAGACGAAGAGATAGAGGGAATCAAAGAGAAAAGATACCAGACTGCTAAAGAGAATGGCTTGGCAAATGTCAACACGGGAAATGATAAATAACTGTCGAGATCGAAAGTTGGGGATAGACATGATCACCTACGCCAGCAGGCACGGTACTTGATGATGATGATAATGATGATAATGATGATGATGATAATGATAATTAGCATCATTTTGTTTTTCAGCGAATCATGGATGACATAGATGTAACGAATATTTTTCTGGTTCACGAAAATTCACTGGCATTAACATAACAAATTGCAAATCAAAATAAAATGGTATTGGACAGCTAAATAATATAAATACAAGACAATCTACATCGTTTCGGCAAAAGCCTTCATCAGATATAACAAACAAACTAAACAAATTAAACAAATAATCCTAGCCATAATCTTTGCAACTAAACTCGCGGCCCAGCATGATATTTAATATTTTGTATATTTGTTGTTTGTGATTATCTCTAAAGATTCGAAAGGCAAGAGGCTACAGACTGCTTGAACAATAATCGATAGATAAACCAAATAGTCAATCAGCCAAACAAATAGATAATCATTTAATCTCCTCTTTCTCATTATCTCTCCCCTCTTTCTCATTGTCTCGCTTTCCCCTCTCTCTCATTGTCTCTCCCTCTCTCTCTCATTATCTCTCTCCCTCACTCTCATTGTCTCTCCCCTCTCTCGTTGTCTCTCCTCTCTCTCTCATTGTCTCTCTCCCCTCTCTCTCATTTTTTCTCCCCTCTCTCATTGTCTCTCTCTCCCCTCTCTCTCATTGTCTCTTCCCCCTCTCTCGTTATCTCTCTCCCCTCTCTCTCATTGTCTCTCCCCTCTCTTTCATTGTCTCTCTCCCCTCTCTCTCATTGTCTCTCTCCTCTCTCTAATTATCTCTCCCCTCTCTCTCATTATCTCTCACCCTTTCTATTATTGTCTCTCTCCCTCTTTCTCATTGTCCTCGCTCCCCTCTCTCTCATTGTCTTTCTCCCTCTCTCTCTCTCTCATTATCTCCCTCCACTCTCTCTCATTGTCTCTCCCCTCTCTCTCATTGCCTCTCTCTCCCCTCTCTCTCATTGTCTCTCTCTCCCCCTCTCTCTCATTGTTTCTCCCCCCTCTCTCTCTCATTATCTCTCTCCCCTCCTAGCATAGAATCATGCTAAATAAACTTCAAATCTCAAACAATCAGTCACCTAACCAACAGACTCAATCGAACAAACAACCAAGTAGCGAAAAAGGAAAAAAAAAACCTATAAATAAACTAACCAATGAAAAATCAATCATTCCACAAATCAGTCAACCAAGAAAGCAATTAACTAAAATAGTATTGACTCTACCACTGCAGCGACCGCAGCCGGTTTGTCTTGGAGAATCGCCTTATAGTCAAAATGGATTCGCTGACCCCGCGAGGCATTAATGTATCACACTCTTAGACATAGTTTCTCTGTGGTTGTCCCTTCCCTAATGCATATTCTCTGTTGCATATGGCCCTTTTCGTCTTATCAGACGTTCTAGTGGAGGCCATTGTGTACATTTTTAGGTTTTATTTTTGTCGAACAGCTTCTCTCGTGGCTAATTCTACCAATGTTTGACAAACACACACGGCTAATGAATGAACATGTTTGAGCACATTATTAATAAACACATGATATGATATTCACATTCCCCACTCTACCAGTCCACACTGCATCACTTCGTCTGTTACCTATATCTCTCACCCCATTCTACGACACCTCTATTTACTCTCGAGTACTCTATATTTTTCTAGTCAGTTCTTTGCGCTTTGTGTTTGCACACTGACCGGTTTTCGGAAACTTCTGTTATTGCGTGCAGTGTGCGTACATTTTCACTTTTGTGCACGCACACATACCCTGTGCACACTAACTTTCATTTTCCTTACTGACATATGACAGTAAACAGGGAAGACTTTTTTATTTTTTTATGTTCCTTTTATTTCTTCTTCTAGTTCGAAAATATATATATATTTTTTTAAATTTTAAATATATGTTTGTGTGTGTGTTGAATGTTTGTTCATACTGAAGGCCTATTGAGAGCCAAAACGTCGTTCTGGTTAGCGTTGTCCCCACTTGTTACGTGAAGCTTTAACAGTACCGTTTCTATCTATTTTTTTTTCTATATCTAATTAAAAAAAAAAATTTCTTTCAACCAAAATTCAACCTCGAACCAACCAAACTATTTACCTCCTCAATAATCCAAACACCCACTCATTATTTTTTTTAATTTTTTTTTTTTTTGGTGTAAATTGAGCCAACTTGACTCTAACCGTGACCACTGTAACACAACACAAGCTACTCCCCATCTCCAAAAAAAAAAAACGGCAACTAAAAAACAAAGGAGATGTTTGGGTCAAAGCAGAAATAATAAACTGGAGTCAAACGAAGAACCCGTCTTTGGTGCCACGTTTCTTATGTCCGCCCCTGAATGTTAAGCACTTTGTCACGAGACCTGTCTGCTAGCGATATGACACGATAGATTTTACATTTGTGTTGAACATCCTAATCTTATTTTCCATGAGAGATAACTGTAGAGTTCCATGTTTATCGGGGAAAGTTGACAGCAAATCTGGCTTTTATCCAAACCCGTTAAAACAAACTCTACAGCTTTATCGCAGGAAAATAAGATTAAGCTTTCAATACAAATGTAAAATCTGGCATATTTAATGGCTGGGAAAACATGGCGTATTACTAAAAATAACACGTTGGAATTGCTCTAGATCCACAATAAATGTATATGTTATTTTCAGCACGCCATGTAGGGTAAAGTGTTGAGAATGTAGACCAGCTTATATGACTTATCTTTGACACTTGAGTAAAGTGTTGATAATGTAGACCAGCTTATAGGACTTATCTTAGACACTTGATTAAAGTGTTGATAATATAGACCAGCTTATAGGACTTATCTTAGACACTTGATTAAAGTGTTGATAATGTAGACCAGCTTATAGGACTTATCTTAGACACTTGAGTAAAGTGTTGATAATATAGACCAGCTTATAGGACTTACCGTAGACACTTGATTAAAGTGTTGATAATATAGACCAGCTTATAGGACTTATCTTAGACACTTGATTAAAGTGTTGATAATTTAGACCAGCTTATAGGACTTATTTTAGCCACATGAGTAAAGTGTTGAGTTATGTACACCAGCTGATGTGGCCTATCTTTGACACTTGGATAAACTTTTTGAACAATTAAAACGACTATTCCTGTGACAAATAAAGAAAGTGTTGGGAATAGATGGCAATATATACGGCTCTTTTTATTATTATAACAAATAAGGATAGTGTTTAAAATAGAGATCAAAATATATATATGAATAATCATTGACAATAAAAATAGTAAAATATGTTCTTTTACTGTTATGTAGAGCAGGACATGATATATCGAAGTTTTAACCTGGACAATCAGATAGCAGACCGGAAGATCTTTGTAGGCCTCACAGATGTTTTGTAGTAATGAGTTTAGTGGTATACCATAGGACAATAACAAGGACATTCTAAAGAGGACAAAGCGGAGAGAGAGAGTTCATGACGGAGAGGGGAGAGAGACAATGAGAGAGAAGGGAGAGAGACAATGAGAGAGAAGGGAAAGAGAGAGAAAGAGAGAGAAAGAGAAGAGAGACAATGAGAGAGAGAGGAGAGAGAAAAATGAGAGAAAGATGAGAGAGAGACATTGAGAGTGAGAAGAGTGAAAATGAGATAGAGTAGAGAGAGACAATGAGTGAAAGGAAGAGAGACAATAAGAGATAGGGAGGAGAAACAAGGAGAGAGAGGGAAGAGACGGACTATGAGAGAAAGGGGAGAGACAAGGAAAGAGAGAGAAGAGAGACAATGAGAGATAGGGGAGAGACGGACAATGGGAAAAAAGAGGAGAGACAAGAAGTGAGAGGGGAGAGAGACAATGAGAAAGAAGGGAGAGAGATAATGAGAGAGTGAGAGCAAAAAAATGAGAGAAAGGGGAGAGAGATACACAGAAAAAGTGAGAGAGAGAGCTACCTGCCAGCATCAAGATTAAGCATTCATCATGACTTTTGGCTACCGTATAATATGAAGGTAACTGCTGGAATGTCTTATGACAAGTGAAAGAAAATGATAGACAAAGAGATAGAGCGAAACAGAGAGAAGATATACCAAGCAACTAAAGAGAAAGTTTTTTTTTTTTCGTTCGCCAGCTTTTACCTCTGACGAAGTCCCTAGAGACTAGGAACTGAATTGTGATTGTTAATCCGTTTTTCCCTGGCAGCCGTGTGCACAGGGTCCCTCGCCGCACAGGCAGATAACTCCGACTTCGGAGGTACTCATATTTCTTCCGTTGATGAATAATTGACGCTTCAAGCCGGGCCTCGCTGCTGAGACCAGGAGTGGTTGCCGCAGAGAGAAATCATAAATAAAAATCCCAACCAGTGCAGCTGGGATTTGAACCCACAACCTCCTGTCTCGAGGCCGGCGTCTTGCCTCGTGACCAACCAGTCCCCCAGAAAGTATTTGTAGAACGCGATATTGTTAAATAGCTGCAGTGACAAACATTGTGGAGATATATGCTACCCTATGTCAGCAGGCATTGTACTCGATGACATAGTATCCAGATAGCTTCTAATGTTCAATATTAATAACTGGGCGCATGTGTGCTTGTAAGTGCTTTTATTATATTCATTATACATATACATGTCTATCGTTTTTATTGACTAGTTTTTTCCCCTATTTTACAACACAGACAGCTCATACTCTCTCTCTCTCTCTCTCTCTCTCCCTTTCTTTCTCTCTCTCTCTCTCTCTCTCTCTCTCTCTCTCTCTCTTTCCCTCTTTATTTCCTCATTTAATTATGTTTCTTTTGTTTCTATAATTTATTATCCACTTCCCTATTTGCCTCGATAATCAAATACTTTTCTTTCATTGACAGCTTCTTCGTTTGTCAATATTTACTGCTTCATTTATCCGATTAATAATTATCAATTGTATATAGTTAGATAGATACTAAGGTATATAAACAGAGAGTAAGACAGACAGACTGACAGACACTTACACAGACAGACACACAGACATATAGGTATGTAGATAGATAGATAGATAGATAGATAGATAGATAGATAGATAGATAGATAGATAGATAGATAGATAGATAGATAGATAGATAGATAGATAGATAGATAGATATATAGATAGATAGATAGATAGATAGATAGATAGATAGATAGATAGATGGATGGATGGATGGATGGATGGATGGATGGATGGATGGATGGATGGATGGATGGAAGGATGGATGGATGGATGGATGGATGGATGGATGGATGGATGGATGGATGGATGGATGGATGGATGGATGGATGGATGGATGGAAGGATGGATGGATGGATGGATGGGTGGACGGACGGACGGACGGACGGATTTATGGATGGATGGATGGGTCGACGGACGGACGGACGGACGGATGGATGGATGGATGGATGGATGGATGGATGTATAAGTTGATTGGTAGGTGGATTGGTATGTGGGAAAGTATGAAAAGATGGACTGACGAAAGGATGGCTAGAAAGAAGCTATTTCACTTGTAGTAAGAAATAAGATGACCCCCACAATATTACAAAGCCTGATCGACAATGAAAATTAACGATTGTGTGGCCTGTCCAACCGCCGAGGCTAATGCGAGACCAGGATGTACACATGCTGAGTTTATTAAGCGCAAACATAAGCAATGAAAAACATATACCATTAAATGCACCTGTTACACAAATAATAATGAAACAACCCAGTAGTCGCTTGCCAGATCTAAGGATTTTGTTGCAAATATTTTTTAAAGATAAATTATATGCCGTTGTTACGCTATGCAAAACAAATCACATGTTGAGTTGTTAGATGTGTATGGTTGTTGGTGTTATGTTTTTATTCATTCAGTTGATTGAAACTATTCCCTTCCCCCCTCCCCCCGTTATAAGTTGTTCCTACGCAAACAACAGCGCTATTATGTGTATGAAATCATTGTATTTCTCGGTGTGAACTTTAACTTTGAAGACTGTTAGTTGACTTGTATATGTTGGTCTCATAGACGGAGTTTGTTCTTGAAATGTTCAACTCAACAATTTGAACAATTAGTTTGTGAATATTTTTCTATTGTTTTTTTTTTTTAAAGCAAAGAAAAGACATGTAATTCGTGGAACCGATTTTCTCTGTTTAAAATGCAACTCTGAACACTAAATAGGTAATTGAATGTTTATGTTTAGTTTATTTGCTGTAGAAGTTTAGTTTATCTTTTCTAATATTATCATCATCATCAGGTTCCAAGCCGGTTGGCTTCTCGACACACATCACTTGGTCCTTCATGCGTGTCATAATTTCGGTCGATGATGTTTTATTATGCCATTTCGATAAGCTGTTCAATATTTTTTTCTTTGTTTTCATCTGCTCTTCTTTCCCTTCATTCTGCCAGTTGTTACAATATTCTCGATGCTTTATTTTCGCATTCTGTGCCCAATACATTTACTGAAACAAAATATATATTTAGATTGTCCTTTCGTTATCATTTTCATATTTCAGGTGCCTCCAGCTCGTTTTAAACATTATTCATTTGCAATGTTTGCTATCCATGAAATTCGCAGCATTCTTTATAAAAAAAACCACATCTCAGCTGCCTCTAATGTTCTTTGTGGTGTCTTACTTATCGTTCGTGACTCACTTTCATGTAATAGAACATGTTCGATGTAGCACTTTAGGATACGTTTTCTAACATTAACTCTTTCAGTACATAAGGTTTTTATCAATTTAGCTGTAGAGATTTCAGAAACAAAATTGTTCATGTTTTCAAATATTAATCTACATGTTTATATTTATCTAACGCTTAACAAATTATATATGAATGTTTAGATATTTAAACACGGAATTAGATTTCACCAATACCAAGATGATACAAGATTTGTAAAAAGAATATGGTTTGATGACAGTTGACATTAATCAAATTGAGAGTGACGCACTGTGCGGCTAAACGTACATGACCGAATTCGGCATGCCGCATGGTGCGTCGAAACGTTCGGAAAGAGTTAATCGGCAATGATTCGTTAAACAGGGTGTTTCCATTCGATGAAATTCTGTCTTTACTTATACTATAATGATTCTAATTTCTGCAGTGCATCTGTCATCTGACATTATTATTGATCCCAGGTATTTGAATCTATGCACTTGATTTGAATTGTTCCATTTCATCATCATTGAGTATAGTCTCCTCATCAGAGATTGGTTACCATGGAACGCCAGTGCGCTGTCTCTTGCTTTGTTGGTGAAGGTTGTCATATACTAATATATTTAGCTCTTGATGTTGCTTGTCCGTGTTAGTCTTGGTCTGCCTCTGCCTTTTTTACCTTGCATTTTCCCATTCCTAGATTACTTTTAGTAGGCTGCTGTCTTTTAACATGCCCTAAAAATCTAATTTGTCTGGTTTGAATTGTATTTAGTGGTTCTCTTTTCATTTTAGTTGTTTTAAGACTCCGTCGTATGTTTTCTTTTCTTTCCATCCAAATCTTCATATTCTTCTATAAATCCATATTTCAAAGGCTTCAAGTTTATGTTCTGTTTTATTGTCTAATGTCCATGTTTGTGCACCATACAGGAATGTTGAGAAGGCATAACATTTTGCAATTCTTAGTTTTAGCTCTGGTGTTATTTGTTTTGATATTAGTATATTTTTTCATGGCAGTAAAATAATTTTTGCCATTTCTATTATTTTGTTTATTTCAATTGTACATTTGCCATGGCTGGTTACAGTATGTCCAATGTAGCTGTAGCTCTGAACTGTCTCCTGGAGACTCCAATGTGTATCCATTTAACTTTACTCTAAATTCGCGTGTGTTTGCTTTCCTTAATATTATAACATTCTGTCTTTTTTCTTAGATGGTCAGGCATTTTTGTCCACTGTCTGTCACAATTTAATCTAATACACTGTGTAGATCTTGTCGGCTTTCTTCTATCAAAACCATGTTATCTGCATACCTGAGGTTATTTATGTTACTTTCCATACTTAATGTCAAGCTTGTTATGATTGTTCTTATAATATTTTCGCTGCAGAAATATAATAAAGCTGGTGACAATACACACCGTTGACGCATCACTTGTCTTATTTATTGTTATTCTATATGTTTGTTTTCAATTTTAGTGGCTACTATTTTGTTTCCAGTATATATGTTTAATAATCCTCAGATCTTTACTATCTATATTGATATTATCAAGCATCTTGATCATCTGCTCATGACTGACTTTATTGAAAATGTTGGTTTGGTCAATGAGATCCTTCTGTACCTTTAAGCTTCTCTCTGCCAGTGTTCGTGGAGCATGAATTACATTTTTTTTTCTTTTCTTTCAACAATTTCAAATTGCTCGTCTGATATTTCTCTTTGAATCGTTTGTCTTAGCATTATCTTTATAATATGCTGGAGTGTGAAATAACATTGTTTTGAATTTGACAATGTTTAATATTTGCTTTTGTTTTGGCTGTTTCATGTTTTCGTATAGGGGAAGGAATTAATTACGGGTGTTTATGGTAATAGATGGATTTTCTGGGAAAGTAAAGCGGCACGGGCGTAATACCGACCACATTAAACCCAAAAATCATGTGCCGAAGCTTTGTAAAAATTATGGTCACTAACACCATATTCCCTGCATGCCACTTGGCGTGAGGGGCTAAAGAAAAGAAGAAAGAATGGTAATAGAGATTATTATTTATAGGCTTAGTTGTTTGTTGAATGGTTATGGTTATGGAAGGCCACGGCATCACTGCAAACGAATTAAAATCTATAATTGCTCAACCGCCCCTGCTAGTGGAATCATCTGGATTACTATCTCATCTCCCAAACAAAGAAAGGTAGCTGTAGTACCCATCATAGCAGTCTCAGTCCGCGCCAATAGACATAAGGCGAAACCGCGTAGAAAGTGAACACAGCCATCTGTTTTCCATCATACGATATCATCATTCATCGCAAACAATCGGAATATCAAAACACGATCAAAACAGATGAAACAGATGTTTGTTGAATCTGTATTTGAAATTAATGATAGTGAGGTTTAGTGGTAGTGGTTATTTGGTGCATTCACTTATGGTAAACGTGATGAAGAGGTTTGATGATAGCAGTTTTAATCTTAAACACTATATATATATATATATATATATATATATATATATATATATATATATATATATATATAACAGGGGCACGTCGAGCGAATGGAAGAAAAACGTATCCCCAAGCAAATACTATATGGTGAACTAACACACTGAAAAAGAAATCGGCAGACCTAAACAACGATATAGAGATATCCGTAAATCATCTCTGAATGACTTCTCCATCTGTGAAAATGACTGGGAACATCTGGCAAGTGATCGCACACCATGGAGAGGGTGTATAAGGAATGGTATTTGAGACTGTGCTAAAGCAAAACTTAGAAGAAAAAAGACTCATGAAAAAAGATGGAAAACCCTGTGGATCAGTGGGCCTGATTTGTTCATTCTGTGGCCCAGTGTGTTTGTCAAACATTGATAGAATTAGCCACGTGAGAAGCTGTTCGATAAAAACAAATCCTAAAAAAAAAATACAAAATAGCCCTCACAAGACCGCCTGACAAGACAAAAATATATAAATAACGCTAGTTACCGAAAAATGTATGGTTTAGCGCTTTGTTTGATAAATCTCTATAAAGTTAAATTTATTATAATGTTTAGTAATAACAAAACTGTATTTCCCCTCTCTTTAGAGTTTTAGTAAATAAAATATATAGTGGTACGATTTTCTTTTCTTCTCCACTTCGTACATTACCTTTTCTTCTCCCTCGTCTTCTTCTTTTTCTTCTTCGTCTTCTTCTCCTGCTTCTAATAAACCTACTACTTTTTCTTATTCCTCTTCTTCACCTGCTTCTAATAAACCTACTACTTTTACTTCTTCTTCTTTTTCTTCTTCGCCTTCTTCACCTGCTTCTAATAAACCTACTACTTTTCCTCTTCTTCGTCTTCTTCTCCTGCTTCTAATAAACCTACTACTTTTACTTCTTCTTCATCTTTTTCTTCTTCGCCTTCTTCACCTGCTTCTAATAAACCTACTACTTTTTCTTCTTCGCCTTCTTCACCTGCTTCTAATAAACCTACTACTTTTTCTTCTTCGTCTTCTTCTCCTGCTTCTAATAAACCTACTACTTTTACTTCTTCTTCATCTTTTTCTTCTTCGCCTTCTTCACCTGCTTCTAATAAACCTACTACTTTTTCTTCTTCGCCTTCTTCACCTGCTTCTAATAAACCTACTACTTTTTCTTCTTCGCCTTCTTCACCTGCTTCTAATAAACCTACTACTTTTTCTTCTTCGCCTTCTTCACCTGCTTCTAATAAACTTACTACTTTTCCTCTTCTTCGTCTTCTTCTCCTGCTTCTAATAAACCTACTACTTTTACTTCTTCTTCATCTTTTTCTTCTTCGCCTTCTTCACCTGCTTCTAATAAACCTACTACTTTTTCTTCTTCGCCTTCTTCACCTGCTTCTAATAAACTTACTACTTTTCCTCTTCTTCGTCTTCTTCTCCTGCTTTTAATAAACCTACTACTTTTACTTCTTCTTCATCTTTTTCTTCTTCGCCTTCTTCACCTGCTTCTAATAAACCTACTACTTTTTCTTCTTCGCCTTCTTCACCTGCTTCTAATAAACTTACTACTTTTCCTCTTCTTCGTCTTCTTCTCCTGCTTTTAATAAACCTACTACTTTTACTTCTTCCTCTTTTTCTTCTTCGCCTTCTTCACCTGCTTCTAATAAACCTACTACTTTTCCTCTTGTTCGCCTTCTTCTCCTGCTTCTAATAAACCTACTACTTTTACTTCTTCTTCTTTTTTCTTCTTCGCCTTCTTCACCTGCTTCTAATAAACCTACTACTTTTACTTCTTCTTCTTTTTTCTTCTTCGCCTTCTTCACCTGCTTCTAATAAACCTACTACTTTTCCTCTTCTTCGTCTTCTTCTCCTGCTTCTAATAAACCTACTACTTTTTCTTCTACTTCTTCTTCACCTGCTTCTAATAAACCTACTACTTTTCCTCTTCTTCGTCTCCTTCTCCTGCTTCTAATAAACCTACTACTTTTTCTTATTCCTCTTCTTCACCTGCTTCTAATAAACCTACTACTTTTCCTCTTCTTCGTCTCCTTCTCCTGCTTCTAATAAACCTACTACTTTTTCTTATTCCTCTTCTTCACCTGCTTCTAATAAACCTACTACTTTTTCTTCTTCGTCTTCTACACCTGCTTCTAATAAACCTACTACTTTTTCTTCTTCGTCTTCTTCACCTACTTCTAATAAACCTACTACTTTTTCTTCTTCGTCTTCTTCACCTGCTTCTAATAAACCTACTACTTTTTCTTATTCCTCTTCTTCACCTGCTTCTAATAAACCTACTACTTTTCCTCTTCATCGTCCTCTTCACCTGCTTCTAATAAACCTACTACTTTTCCTCTTCATCGTCTTCTTCACCTGCTTCTAATAAACCTACTACTTTTTCTTATTCCTCTTCTTCTCCTGCTTCTAATAAACCTACTACTTTTCCTCTCTTCGCCTTCTTCTCCTGCTTGTAATAAACCTACTAATTTTTCCTCTTCGTCTTCTTCACCTGCTTCTAATAAACCTACTACTTTTTCTTCTACTTCTTCCTCTCCTGCTTCTAATAAACCTACTACTTTTCCTCTTCTTCGCCTTCTTCTCCTGCTTGTAATAAACCTACTACTTTTTCCTCTTCGTCTTCTTCACCTGCTTCTAATAAACCTACTACTTTTTCTTATTCCTCTTCTTCACCTGCTTCTAATAAACCTACTACTTTTTCTTATTCCTCTTCTTCACCTGCTTCTAATAAACCTACTACTTTTTCTTCCTCGTCTTCTTCACCTGCTTCTAATAAACCTACTACTTTTTCTTATTCCTCTTCTTCACCTGCTTCTAATAAACCTACTACTTTTTCTTCTACTTCTTCTTCACCTGCTTCTAATAAACCTACTACTTTTCCTCTTCTTCGTCTCCTTCTCCTGCTTCTAATAAACCTACTACTTTTTATTATTCCTCTTCTACACCTGCTTCTAATAAACCTACTACTTTTTCTTATTCCTCTTCTTCTCCTGCTTCTAATAAACCTACTACTTTTTCTTATTCCTCTTCTTCACCTGCTTCTAATAAACCTACTATTATTTCTTCTTCGTCTTCTTCACCTGCTTCTAATAAACATACTACTTTTTCTTCTTCGCCTTCTACACCTGCTTCTAATAAACCTACTACTTTTTCTTATTCCTCTTCTTCTCCTGCTTGTAATAAACCTACTACTTTTTCCTCTTCGTCTTCTTCACCTGCTTCTAATAAACCTACTACTTTTCCTCTTCATCGTCCTCTTCACCTGCTTCTAATAAACCTACTACTTTTCCTCTTCATCGTCTTCTTCACCTGCTTCTAATAAACCTACTACTTTTCTTATTCCTCTTCTTCTCCTGCTTCTAATAAACCTACTACTTTTCCTCTTCTTCGCCTGCTTCTAATAAACCTACTACTTTTTCTTCTACTTCTTCCTCTCCTGCTTCTAATAAACCTACTACTTTTCCTCTTCTTCGCCTTCTTCTCCTGCTTGCAATAAACCTACTACTTTTTCCTCTTCGTCTTCTTCACCTGCTTCTAATAAACCTACTACTTTTTCTTCTACTTCTTCCTCTCCTGCTTCTAATAAACCTACTACTTTTCCTCTTCTTCGCCTTCTTCTCCTGCTTGCAATAAACCTACTACTTTTTCCTCTTCGTCTTCTTCACCTGCTTCTAATAAACCTACTACTTTTTCTTCTACTTCTTCCTCTCCTGCTTCTAATAAACCCACTACTTTTTCTTATACCTCTTCTTCACCTGCTTCTAATAAACCTACTACTTTTTCTTATTCCTCTTCTTCACCTGCTTCTAATAAACCTACTACTTTTTCTTATACCTCTTCTACACCTGCTTCTAATAAACATACTACTTTTTCTTATACCTCTTCTTCACCTGCTTCTAATAAACATACTACTTTTTCTTCTTCGTCTTCTTCACCTGCTTCTAATAAACATACTACTTTTTCTTCTACTTCTTCTTCTCCTGCTTCTAATAAACATACTACTTTTTCTTCTACTTCTTCTTCACCTGCTTCTAATAAACATACTACTTTTTCTTCTACTCCTTCTTTTTCTCCTCGCCTTCTTCTCCTGCTTTTAATACTTCTTCTTCTTCTCTTTTTCTTCGTCTTCTTCTTCTCCTGCTTTTAATACTTCTTCCTCTTCTCTTTCTTCGTCTTTTTTCTTCTCCTGCTTCTAATACTACTTCTTCTTCTTCGTTTTAACTCCCTGTGAAGATTGTTTTACAAACATTTCAAGCAGTCCTATTTAATCCCATTCGCTTAAGATCGTTCCATGTCTTCCCTATCTTATTCATCCCTTTTTTTCACCTTTCTTGTCCAAGAACACCTTGGCCTTTCCCTTTGTCTGCTCCACTGGGGATTAAAAGCAGACCTGTAGAGTAACACCCTCACTTGGCTTCCGCATTGTGTGCCCTTTCATCGTCATTGACACATTTCTGTCCACTTGTATTTTCCTGATACTTTCCCATATTTCAAAGGTAGTAATTATATCCTGTCACTTCCATTATTTTATTTTCAAAAGCATCAATTAATGAAAACCTTTATCTTCGCGACTGCACTTCTGTTTTTCTTCGTGTTTCACGTTCATCAAATACAACTGACTTAACATTGAAGTTGAACATTTTTATCTAAACTAAATTCTCTTGATTTCCATGTTTACTGGTGCAAATGAAAGCTTTTCTTATTTTATGCATCCATATTTTCAGGCTGTTCTCTGGTTTTTTTTTATTTTTTACCTTTCTTTATCCATTACTTCATTATATCCCATAGCCCACAAGATCGTTAGATCAGCATTGAGATATACAGTTACCTACAATTTTACTCTCTTTGTGTTTAACAATAGTGTTGGGGGTGGGAGAAAGACACCAAATCTGCACATATAATTACACTTGCCTTTTACAGAGATTCACATTCCTCTAACTACTAACTGGTTTAAGTTACTAAAGTAGATTGATTGAGATATAACTGTTTTAGATAGTAAATAACAGTAATATTTTATTTGTTTGGATAGCAATTTTGCATTGTCGCGTTGTTTTGCACCCTGTGATCCAGTATATCCATCTTTAGGACGTGTTTGTTTTTGACTGCTTCCCTCGAATTTGGTGTTCTTGACATCCCTACATATTTAATTGGTGTTCTTGACATTCCTGCATAATTGATTGGTGTTCTTGACATGCCTACATAAATGATTGGTGTTCTTGACATTCCTACATAGTTGATTGGTGTTCTTGACATCCCTACATAATTGATTGGTGTTCTTGACATCCCTACATAATTGATTGGTGTTCTTGACATCCCTACATAATTGATTGGTGTTCTTGACATCCCTACATAATTTATTGGTGTTCTTGACATCCGTGCATAATTGATTGGTGTTCTTGACATCCCTACATAATTGGTTGGTGTTCTTGACATCCCTACATAATAGATTGATGTTCTTGACATCCTTACATAATTGATTGGTGTTCGTGGCATCCCTACATTATTGACTGGTGTTTAATTAGTGCATTATATATTTAAACGGAACTCGTTTATTTAGAGTTACATAAACTAAAGCTAAAAAAGTAAACATTTAAAATTATCTTTCATATAAAATTAGATGAATTAACATTTTAAAAGTAAACATTACAAATTCTATCAGCTTGTTCAATTATTGTAATGAAATATAACATCCACCCTGCGGTTGCACAAATCTTCAACCAGTCCACATATATAAGAAAAAAAAACACACATATTCACACACATTCACATAAGCCAAAACGCGCATAATTACACACCTATCAACATACAATAATTGTATTCATCAACTCTTTTTCATACAAGAAATATCATATAAAACAATACCTGGAAATCAAATCGGAATATAAAACATCAACAAACGAATTCCCGACAGCAAACGTAATGCCCCAATCTTCCCAACTCCTCCTTTCCCTTATCCCTCTCTCATTCATACAGAATACCTGATTGATCTAAAGCAACATTCACCATCCTCTTCTCACAGACACGTAAAACGCCCTCCTCTTGCTTCTATTTCTTCACATGTAACACATCAAATTTATCAGAATTACTATCCGTTTTATTGGAAAGAGGCTTACAGCTTAACAAATATTAATAACTTCTGCTCCGCTAGTATTGATTATGCCCCATGGCTAGGGGCTCTGCAATGTTATAAATTTCAGAACAATTTCTGAACAAACATTCGTATTTTGGGCTGAAAGGCCAAGGGGGGTAAGTCTAGGAAAGGGTTCCCAAAGTGGACGATATAGTCTTCTGGGAAGGGTCGAGGAGGTCGGAGGTTGTGGAATTAATTAAATGGAGATAGTGGAATTATTAAAGAAGTGACTGCTGAATTACTGAGAGGATTTAATGGAGTTACTGAATGGATATCAGTTGAATTACGTGATCTGCAACAGCGGAACTATGGAAGACTTGGTAGCAAATTGACTTTCAGAATAACAGAGGAATTACGAAGTCCTGGTAGCAAATTGACTTTCAGAATAACAGAGGAATTACGATGACTTGGTAGCAAATTGACTTTCAGAATAACAGAGGAATTACGAAGTCCTGGTAGCAAATTGACTTTCAGAATAACAGAGGAATTACGAAGTCCTGGTAGCAAATTGACTTTCAGAATAACAGAGGAATTACGAAGTCCTGGTAGCAAATTGACTTTCAGAATAACAGAGGAATTACGAAGTCCTGGTAGCAAATTGACTTTCAGAATAACAGAGGAATTACGAAGTCCTGGTAGCAAATTGACTTTCAGAATAACAGAGGAATTACGAAGTCCTGGTAGCAAATTGACTTTCAGAATAACAGAGGAATTACTGAGTTGGCGGAGATGGCATTAACTATTTGGTCACTGCTGCTGGTTTTGTGAAGGATTAATGTTGATGCACTCGATCTTGCTTATTGACACATCATTTAATTGTTTTGTTATACAAAAAGATCGAAGCACATAGCACAAACTCTGTAACCTCGGCGAGGTTTCCTGCAGCAGTTTGTTTACATTCACCTGACGATTGAAGACATGTTTTCTTAGACCTCTTCATCACCGGCCCTGAAAATGACGGTGCGTTGGCGCAAGTGTTGTGTTGTTATTTAATGTGCGCCTCTGGACCAACACATTCGTTTTCAGCATGGCATTTCCGGATTGCCTTTTATTTCTATTCGTACCTACTTGTCCAGTCTATAAAGGTTATTCTATTTCTAGAAGCACTGTGAAGAGATTTCTAGAGGTACTGCGAAGAGATTTCTAGAGGTACTTCGAAGAGATTTCTAGAGGCACGGCGAAGAGATTTTTAGAGACACTGCGAAGAGATTTTTAGAGGCACGGCGAAGAGATTTCTAGAGGCACTGCGAAGAGATTTCTAGAGGCACTGCGAAGAGATTTTTAGGGGCACGGCGAAGAGATTTCTAGAGGAACGGCGAAGAGATTTTTAGAGGAACTGCAAAGAGATTTCTAGAGGCACTGCGAAGAGATTTCTAGAGGCACTGCGAAGAGATTTCTAGAGGCACTGCGAAGAGATTTCTAGAGGCACTGCGAAGAGATGTTTAGAGGCACGGCGAAGAGATTTTTAGAGGCACGGTGAAGAGATTTTTAGAGGCACGGTGAAGAGATTTTTAGAGGCACGGCGAAGAGATTTCTAGAGGCACTGCGAAGAGATTTTTAGAGGCACGGCGAAGAGATTTCTAGAGGCACTGCAAAGAGATTTCTAGAGGCACTGCGAAGAGATTTCTAGAGGCACTGCGAAGAGATTTCTAGAGGTACTGCGTAGAGATTTCTAGAGACACTCTGAAGAGATTTCTAGAGGCACAGTGAAGAGATTTCTAGAGACACTGTGAAGAGATTTCTAGAGGCACAGTGAAGAGATTTCTAGAGACACTGTGAAGAGATTTCTAGAGACAATGCGAAGAGATTTCTAGAGGCACTGTGAAGAGATTTCTAGAGGCACTGCGAAGAGATTTCTAGAGGTACTGCGAAGAGATTTCTAGAGACACTGTGAAGAGATTTCTAGAGACGCTGCGAAGAGATTTCTAGTGACACTGAATAGGTCTAGTTCACCGATCCTGGTTAATGTAGTAAATTATGAATCGCTGATTCCATTCAGCCCTGTTGATGTCAGATGACTGTGCCCCATATGACAGTTTCAAAAAGCTATTTGACGCTACAGATTTTATATATAATTTTACTGTTTTGAACGTGTGAACAGACAAAGCACCATCATCATCAAGTACCGTGCCTGCTGGCATAAGTGATCATGTCGTTCCATAACTTTCGATCTCGACAGTTATTTATCATTTCCGTTGTTGACCTTCTGCCAAGCCATTCTCTTAAGCTGTCTAATATCTTTTATCTTTGCTTCCCTCTATCTCTTCGCCCTTCAATTTTTCCAGTTGTCACAATATATTCCAGCTGTTCCCCTCTCATCATATTGCGAAAAAATTATGATTGTTTCTTTCTAATATTGAAAATTAGCTCTCCTTTTGCTTTGGCCTCTTTCATGATATTTTCATTACTTTTCCTAGATGTCCATGGTAATCTCAACATTATTCTGAAAAAACATTTCTACAGTCTCCAGTGATTTTCTTGTCTATTATCTTATTGTTCATGATTCACATCTATATGTTAAGACTGGCTCTACTTAATATTTAAGAACTCTTTTTCTTGCTTATATTGTCAAAAATGGATTGCATAGAAACTTCCTCATTTTTTGAAAGTTGCTTTTGCCTGAGGCATTCTGTATCTCACCTCTGTTGTACATCTACCATCTCACCTCTGTTGTACATCTATCATCTCACCTTTGTTGTACATCTACCATCTCACCTCTGTTGTACATCTACCATCTCACCTCTGTTGTACATCTACCATCTCACCTCTGTTGTACATCTACCATCTCACCTCTGTTGTACATATACCATCTCACCTCTCTTGTACATCTACCATCTCACCTCTGTTGTACATCTACCATCTCACCTCTGTTGTACATCTATCATCTCACCTCTGTTGTACATCTACCATCTCACCTCTGTTATACATCTATCATCTCACCTCTGTTGTACATCTACCATCTCACTTCTGTTGCACATCTGTCATCTCACCTCTGTTATACATCTATCATCTCACCTCTGTTGTACATCTACCATCTCACTTCTGTTGCACATCTGTCATCTCACCTCTGTTATACATCTATCATCTCACCTCTGTTGTACATCTACCATCTGCAAAGAGGACAGAGTATATTCTTGATATTTCTTCTTTTTATTAAATCCTCCACCAAATATTCACTTTCGGCTGTAACTTCAAACCTGGATCAAAGTATTACAGTCCGTCTTTTATAGGACTGGGTGTTCTATCTGGCCTGCTCGGGATATGGAGTTTTTAGTTTAAAAAATAAGTCGATGCACATACGATTTGGACGGGGTACTGTGGACGTTCACACCAGCATCGTAACCCACCTGCTACAGCGATATCGATAATGAGCTTTAAAGTGCATGAAGGTTCTCAAATGATCAATCTGTATATGTTGAAGCCTATATAATTAGTGGGAGCCGCGATAGCTCAGTGGTTAGTGAACTTGACTACAAAGGACAAGAGGTAGGGTTCGATCCCAACCGACAGCTTTTGGTTCACCCAGCCTTAAATGGGTACCGGATTTTTTTCTGGGAAAGTAAAGCGGCACGGGAGTAATACCGACCATATTACCCCAAAAAAATCGTGTGCTGAAGGTCTATAAAATTTATGGTCACTATCACCATATTCCCTATACGTCACTTGGCGTGACGGTGGCTCTTTATTTTTACTTTTACTGTGTGATCCGTATTTAAGTTTAGTTTTTAGAATGCAGTTTTACAGAAACATCAACATACGTTTATTTATGTTTTTAAGAGGTATATGCACTATAAATATAATGGATATTTCAATGAAGACATTGTGTAAAGGATTATAGTTTAATTTATTCGACAAAACATCTTTATGGCACAGCGGACAATTCCATAGAACTCAGATACTCTCCTCAGTACGTTCCCAGTATGAATCACACGACCCACACACCCGAGAAAGCATTCTAGATGACTTTCACTCAAATTCTTAGTAGCGACAGCAATACTCTGATCCGATGTAAGTAAGTAAAGAGACTCGTCACGCCAAGTGGCGTAAAAGAGGAATATGGTGTTAGTGATCATAATCTGTACGAACCTTCGGGACATGATTTTTTAATTTAATGTGGTCGGTATTACGCCAGTGCCGCTTTACTTTCCCGGAAAATAAAATTCAGTACCCAATTAAGGCTGAGTAAACCCGGAAACCGTCGATTGCAATCAAACTCGACCGCTTGTCTTTTATAGTCCATTTCATTAACGAGCTAGTGTGGCTCCCATGACACCTAATGGCTGCTCTTAAATTGTTTAACTCTACAAGAAAGGCTCATATCTCTGCAGCTATGATGACTGGGGTGTATCCGTAAAAAATTAACCCACTGCCTATGGTTATGTGAATATTGAACGACATTTCCCCTCTTTCTTCTTTTTCTATTATCTCCCAGCGACTACTACTCATTATCGTTTCCCTTTAAAACGACGTTAAGTGGGCGTTGCTGCGATACGTCGTTGTTTTGCTGTAGTTTTTCCTTCATTTTTCTATCTCTGCTCGCTTGGTTATTCTGCATCCAAGAGGACGCACCACTTGTAGGTGGGGTTGAGTCTTGATCAGCTTTGCTGATCGACGATCATGAGGCACAGTCAGCTATGAGTCGCTGACCGCTCTCAGTTCAGCGGCTGGTGGCTGTGTTGGTTCTCTAAGTTTCTACTTCATCATCATCATATAAACATAACAACTCTATATACATAACAACTCTATATACATAACAACTGTATATATGTAACATGTCTATACACACACCAACTCTATATACATAACAGCTCTATATACATAACAGTTATATATACATAACAGCTCTATATACATAACAACTCTATATACATAACAACTCTATATACATAATAACTCTATATACATAACAGTTATATATACATAACTGCTCTATATACATAAATGCTCTATATACATAACATATCTATATACATAACAACTCTATATACATAAGAGCTCTATATACATAACAAACCTATATACATAACAAAATTATATACATAACAACTCTATATACATAACAAACAAACACAAACACATTCCTTCTGCCATTTTTTCCAGGTTTGTCTATAAATTGTCAAAAATTGTTTTATGGAGCAGCCTCTTTTAAACTTTGTTCTCGTAATTTGTAACTGTCAGGTCAAGCTGAGGAATTATCGAGGTACATTTAAGTCCAGTCTCCTTTCTTGTGTGCATTTCATCCTCTAAATTTCATTTAATTTCATTTTCGAATGTTCTTGTATAATATTTTAGGTGTATGGTTTACACGCAAAGATTTTCCGATAGTTGATCATATAAACAAAAACAATGGATGAAGTAGAAGTACTAAAACAAGACATAGAGGGGAAAAAATGAAATTACACATTTCTCTAAACATTCATAGAGATTACATCATGACATAACGGATACAATAACAACATCATTATTGTCATCATCGAGTGCAGTCTCTGCTTCGAAGGTCGGCTACCATGGAGCGCCATTCCGCTTTATTTCTCGCTTGATAAGGGAGGTTGTATAGGCTGACTTGTCCATCTCTTGATATTGCTCGTCCATGTTAACTTTAGTCTGCCTCTGTCTTTTTTACCTTGCATTTTCCCTTCTAAGATTACTTTTAGTAGACTGCTGTGTCTTTTAACATACAGGAACAACAGACTTCTATTAACTCCTATGCCACGTTAAGTAAACAGTAATACTGATGGACATCGTTAACCTACTTGACTTTTAAGATAAACAGGGTGGCCTTGGTAGTTTAGTTGGGAAAATCATCCGACTGGGTTACAAGATGTTCGGACAACCCGCGTTTGATTCCCGCTGGAAGCAGTGTGAATTGTACTCGTGGTTGAAAAAATAAAATACCCCTGCGGTCGACCCAGCCGCAGGCGGAAACGGGTAACATGGTAGCACTCCGGGAAGGTGAAGAATGCCGTCTCGCATTGTGAGTTTAGATGCTTGAAGAGACACTATCCAGAAGTCTCTGAACACTTATATATATATATAAACATATGGGCGATAACATATGGGTGCTAAGACGCCAATTCATCTCTCGCACTTTACCGTTACCTTTTAAGATAAACAATATAACCAAACAGATTTCGTGTTTTGAACATATCTGCGTTGCCAAATAAGGTAGATTTCTTGCAAAGAAAGAAAGAGAAAAAGAAAGAAAGAAAGAAAAAGAACGAAAGAAAGAAAGAAAGAAAGAAAGAAAGAAAGAAAGAAAGAAAGAAAGAAAGAAAGAAAAAAAAAAAAGAAAGAAAGTTAGAAAGAACGAAAGAAAGAAGATTGTAGAGTACAGCCGTGTGTATGGATTCTTGGCAAGATCGTATATTCGGTAGCAGCTTTGCCTGGTCACGTGTTGATGACGTTATAGTTTTATGTTTGTTGTCATCGTAAGCAACTTTTGGTATATACTAATTGTATCTTCGGTAAGTGATTCTGTATTTGTATATTTAATTAAATTTTACCGCGATATTTGTTAACAAAATTATAATCTATTCATCATTTCGACAAACTTCTAAATATCTGAGGTGTATTAGCCACAATCACGCAGTTTTTAAAAATCATATCCGTTTTTCTTTCCTTTCAGCTGTTCAAACAACGATCGCTACACTCCTTGTCCGCTGTCGTAAAGAGATAAAAGAAAGTAAGTTATGTCACTTTGTAGTATAACTCTCCTACTCGGGAGTTATTTTATTATCTAAACTTCCGTCTTCAAAGTCTCTACTACCAAATGTTATGAAGTTCAAAGTTGTGTATATACAACTCTTTGGAACATATTTCTCTTCCTAATCAACAAGTGTCATAAAATAAAACTAAATCACAACAGATAAAATGTACAACATGCAAATGCTTTTAACGGTAAATTTCAATATTTGAACATAATACCTATTCCCCTCCGGTATCTTTTATCCACAAATAAAGTGCTGCAGTTGAGAAGTATCAACAATTTTTCACAAATTGTTCATCTTAATAAAACATTATCAAAG
Organism: Megaustenia siamemsis; assembly: GCA_032433765.1. NCBI lineage: Eukaryota > Metazoa > Mollusca > Gastropoda > Stylommatophora > Ariophantidae > Megaustenia > Megaustenia siamemsis. The sequence continues at coordinate 23,617,663 of JAVIAB010000139.1, forward strand.
CAACAATTAAATTAAAGAGAAAATACTGCCCAACACAAACATAATTTACAGATTGCATTGATAGAAAAATATATTGCTTTCAAAATGTTATGATAGCTGGTCCGGAATTGTAGAGGCAAAACATGTTGCAGTGTCTCAGCCTTTCGCCCCAGAACATTCGACTTCAGCACGGTATGTTTTGAGTACTGGATTTACTTTCCCTCCTCAACACCTCCTCGAATAAAAAAATAAAGAGCCCCCGTCACGACAAGGGGCGTATAGGGAATATGGTGTTAGTGGCCTTAAATTTGTACACACCTTCGGCACATGATTTTTGAGGTAATGTGGTCGGTATTATGCCCGTGCCGCTTTACTTTCCCAGAAAAAAAAAATCCGGTACCCATTAATGGCTGGGTGAACCGGGCCGTCGGTTGTGATCGAACCCTACCTCTTGTCCTTTGTAGTTCAGTTCACTAACCACTGAGCTATCATAGCTCCCACCTCCTCGATTGCCCTGATTAATTAGTCTGTTTCCAATGTAGTGATTTATAATCTCGAGCAGTTATGGTTCTATAATCCTGGGTCAACATTTGGCTGAGTCATTTAACACTGTCAGTTCATTTATATTACGCGGCTATTCTGTAGCGCTTATTACGGCTGCGTGGTTCTTTTATAAGATCTCTCAATGCCCCGTGTTTATGCGCTGATTTAACTGATGACGTAGCAACTTGAAATAATTTTGTAATGCAATACATAATGGATCATCTATGACGCGATATAACGGAAAACATTTCATTTTTCCGGACAACTATTACTGTCTGATTAGGAATTGTCCACAAAATGTTTGAGAAAAAGCCGTCCAAGCTCCAGATCACGTGAAAATATTTTTCTTCTTTCTTTTTCTTCATCCCATAAATCCGAGGGTCGTTGAGCCATCGCTTTGACCATCAACTTTTTCCTAGTGGTCGTTGGGCCACCACTTAGACTTGACCAGTTTTCTTCTAGAGGTCGTTGGGCCACCACTTAGACTTTACCAGTTTTCTTCTAGAGGTCGTTGGGCCACCACTTAGACTTTACCAGTTTTCTTCTTGGGGTCGTTGGGCCACCACTTAGACTTTACCAGTTTTCTTCCAGATGTCGTTGGGCCACCACTTAGACTTTACCAGTTTTCTTCTAGAGGTCGTTGGGCCACCACTTAGACTTTACCAGTTTTCTTCTACATGTCGTTGGGCCACCAATTAGACTTGACCAGTTTTCTTCTACATGTCGTTGGGCCACCACTTAGACTTGACCAGTTTTCTTCTACATGTCGTTGGGCCACCACTTAGACTTTACCAGTTTTCTTCTAGATGTCGTTGGGCCACCACTTAGACTTTACCAGTTTTCTTCTAGATGTCGTTGGGCCACCACTTAGACTTGACCAGTTTTCTTCTAGATGTCGTTGGGCCACCACTTAGACTTTACCAGTTTTCTTCTAGATGTCGTTGGGCCACCACTTAGACTTTACCAGTTTTCTTCTAGAGGTCGTTGGGCCACCACTTAGACTTTACCAGTTTTCTTCTACATGTCGTTGGGCCACCACTTAGACTTGACCAGTTTTCTTCTACATGTCGTTGGGCCACCAATTAGACTTTACCAGTTTTCTTCTACATGTCGTTGGGCCACCACTTAGACTTGACCAGTTTTCTTCCAGATGTCGTTGGGCCACCACTTAGACTTTACCAGTTTTCTTCTAGATGTCGTTGGGCCACCACTTAGACTTTACCAGTTTTCTTCCAGATGTCGTTGGGCCACCACTTAGACTTTACCAGTTTTCTTCTAGAGGTCGTTGGGCCACAATTTAGACTTTACCAGTTTTCTTCTAGAGGTCGTTGGGCCACAACTTAGACTTTACCAGTTTTTTTCTAGGGGTCGTTGGGCCACCACTTAGACTTTACCAGTTTTCTTCTTGGGGTCGTTGGGCCACCACTTAGACTTTACCAGTTTTCTTGTAGGGGTCGTTAGGCCACCCATTTAGACTTTACCAGTTTTCTTCTAGGGGTCGTTGGGCCACCATTAAACTTTACCAGTTTTCTTCTAGGGTCGTTGGGCCACCACTTAGACTTTACCAGTTTTCTTCTAGGGATCGTTGGACCACCACTTAGACTTGACCAGTTTTCTTCTACATGTCGTTGGGCCACCACTTAGACTTTACCAGTTTTCTTGTAGGGGTCGTTAGGCCACCATTTAGACTTTATCAGTTTTCTTCTAGGGTCGTTGGGCCACCACTTAGACTTTACCAGTTTTCTTATAGGGATCGTTAGGCCACTCACTTAGACTTTACCAGTTTTCTTCTAGAGGTCGTTGGGCCACCACTTAGACTTTACCAGTTTTCTTCTAGGTGTCGTTGGGCCACAATTTAGACTTTACCAGGTTTCTTCTAGGGGTCGTTAGGCCACCATTTAGACTTTACCAGTTTTCTTCTAGGTGTCGTTGGGCCACAATTTAGACTTTACCAGTTTTCTTCTAGGTGTCGTTGGGCCACAATTTAGACTTTACCAGTTTTCTTCTAGGGGTCGTTAGGCCACCATTTAGATTTTACCAGTTTTCTTCTAGGTGTCGTTGGGCCACAATTTAGACTTTACCAGTTTTCTTCTAGAGGTCGTTGGGCCACCACCAAGACTTTACCAGTTTTCTTCTAGAGGTCGTTGGGCTACCACTTAGACTTTACCAGTTTTCTTCTAGGGGTCATTGGGCCACCACTTAGACTTTACAAATTTTTTTCTAGAGGTCGTTGGGCCACCACTTAGACTTTACAAATTTTCTTCTAGAGGTCGTTGGGCCACCACTTAGACTTTACAAATTTTCTTCTAGAGGTCGTTGGGCCACCACTTAGACTTTACAAATTTTCTTCTAGAGGTCGTTGGGCCACCACTTGGACTTTACAAATTTTCTTCTAGGGGTCGTTGCGCCACCACTTAGACCTTACCAGTTTTCTTCTAGGGGTCGTTAGGCCACCATTTGGACTTTACAAATTTTCTACTAGAGGTCATTGGGCCACCACTTAGACTTTACCAGTTTTCTTCTAGGGGTCGTTGGGCCACCACTTAGACCTTACCAGTTTTCTTCTAGGGGTCGTTAGGTCACCATTTAGACTTTACAAATTTTTTCTAGAGGTCATTGGGCCGCCACTTATACTTTACCAGTTTTCTTCTAGGGGTCGTTGGGCCACCACTTAGACTTAACCAGTTTTCTTCTAGGGGTCGTTGGGCCACAATTTAGACTTTACCAGTTTTCTTCTAGGTGTCGTTGGGCCACAATTTAGACGTTACCAGTTTTCTTCTAGGGGTCAGTTGGGCCACCACTTAGACTTTACAAATTTTCTTCTAGATGTCGTTGAGCCACCACTTAGACTTTACAAATTTTCTTCTAGATGTCGTTGAGCCACCACTTAGACTTTACAAATTTTCTTCTAGATGTCGTTGAGCCACCACTTAGACTTTACAAATTTTCTTCTAGATGTCGTTGAGCCACCACTTAGACTTTACAAATTTTCTTCTAGATGTCGTTGGGCCACCACTTAGACTTTACAAATTTTCTTCTAGATGTCGTTGGGCCACCACTTAGACTTTACAAATTTTCTTCTAGATGTCGTTGAGCCACCACTTAGACTTTACAAATTTTCTTCTAGGGGTCGTTGAGCCACCACTTAGACTTTACAAATTTTCTTCTAGATGTCGTTGGGCCACCACTTAGACTTGACCAGTTTTCTTCTAGAGGTCGTTGGGCTACCACTTAGACTTTACCAGTTTTCTTCTAGGGGTCATTGGGCCACCACTTAGACTTTACAAATTTTTTTCTAGAGGTCGTTGGGCCACCACTTAGACTTTACAAATTTTCTTCTAGAGGTCGTTGGGCCACCACTTAGACTTTACAAATTTTCTTCTAGAGGTCGTTGGGCCACCACTTAGACTTTACAAATTTTCTTCTAGAGGTCGTTGGGCCACCACTTGGACTTTACAAATTTTCTTCTAGGGGTCGTTGCGCCACCACTTAGACCTTACCAGTTTTCTTCTAGGGGTCGTTAGGCCACCATTTGGACTTTACAAATTTTCTACTAGAGGTCATTGGGCCACCACTTAGACTTTACCAGTTTTCTTCTAGGGGTCGTTGGGCCACCACTTAGACCTAACCAGTTTTCTTCTAGGGGTCGTTAGGTCACCATTTAGACTTTACAAATTTTTTCTAGAGGTCATTGGGCCGCCACTTATACTTTACCAGTTTTCTTCTAGGGGTCGTTGGGCCACCACTTAGACTTTACCAGTTTTCTTCTAGGGGTCGTTGGGCCACAATTTAGACTTTACCAGTTTTCTTCTAGGTGTCGTTGGGCCACAATTTAGACGTTACCAGTTTTCTTCTAGGGGTCGTTGGGCCACCACTTAGACTTTACAAATTTTCTTCTAGATGTCGTTGGGCCACAACTTAGACTTTACCAGTTTTCTTCTAGGTGTCGTTGGGCCACAATTTAGACTTTACCAGTTTTCTTCTAGGGGTCGTTGAGCCACCACTTAGACTTAACCAACTTTCTTCTAGGGGTCGTTGGGGCACCACTTAGACTTCACCAACTTTCTCCTAGGGGTCGTTGGGGCACCACTTAGACTTCACCAACTTTCTCCTAGGGGTCGTTGGGGCACCACTTAGACTTCACCAACTTTCTCCTTGTTGTCTTTGGGGCACCACTTAGACTTCACCAACTTTATCCTAGAGGTCGTTGGGGCACCACTTAGACTTCACCAACTTTATCCTAGAGGTCGGTGGGGCACCACTTTGACTTCACCAACTTTATCCTAGAGGTCGTTGGGGTACCACTTAGACTTCACCAACTTTATCCTAGAGGTCGTTGGGGTACCACTTAGACTTCACCAACTTTATCCTAGAGGTCGTTGGGGCACCACTTAGACTTCACCAACTTTATCCTAGAGGTCGTTGGGGCACCACTTAGACTTCACCAACTTTCTTCTAGGGGTCGTTGGGGCACCACTTAGACTTCACCAACTTTATCCTAGAGGTCGTTGGGGCACCACTTAGACTTCACCAACTTTATCCTAGAGGTCGTTGGGGTACCACTTAGACTTCACCAACTTTATCCTAGAGGTCGTTGGGGCACCACTTAGACTTCACCAACTTTCTCCTAGTTGTCTTCGGGGCACCACTTAAATTTCACCAACTTTCTCCTAGAGGTAGTCGGGGCACCACTTAGACTTCACCAACTTTCTCCTAGTTGTCGTAGGGGCACCACTTAGACTTCACCAACTTTCTCCTAGGGGTCATTGGGGCACCACTTAGACTTCATCAACTTTCTCCTTGGGTTTGTTCGGGCACCACTTAGACTTTATCAACTTTCTCCTCGGGTTTGTTTGGGCACCACTTAGACTTTATCAACTTTCTCCTCGGGTTTGTTTGGGCACCACTTAGACTTCATCAACTTTCTCCTTGGGTTTGTTCGGGCACCACTAAGACTTTATCAACTTTCTCCTCGGGTTTGTTTGGGCACCACTTAGACTTCACCAACTTTCTCCTAGAGGTCTTTGGGGCACCTCTTAGACTTCACCAACTTTATCCTCGGGTTTGTTTGGGCACCACTTAGACTTCACCAACTTTATCCTCGGGTTTGTTTGGGCACCACTTAGACTTCACCAACTTTCTCCTAGAGGTCTTTGGGGCACCACTTAGACTTCACCAACTTTCTCCTAGAGGTCTTTGGGGCACCACTTAGACTTCACCAACTTTATCCTCGGGTTTGTTCGGGCACCACTTAGACTTCACCAGCTTTCTCCTAAGGGTTGTTGTGGCACATTTACACTTAATTTACTTTCTGCTAGGGGTCGTTCGGGTACCACTTAGACTTCTCCAACTTTCTCCTACTGGTCGTTGGGGCACCACTTAGATTTCATTAACTTTCTCAATTTATCTGTATCTTCAGTCATTTTTATGACTCTGCAAAGTCGAGACCTGCCCATTCTTGTATTTTCTACATTTTCTGGCAAGTGGTCTTTGCCAGGGCTGATAATCTGGACATGTGGTCAAACCATTCCATTTCGCGCTTCTTCAAAGTAGTCAAAAGATCATCATGTCATCCATTTGTTTTTTTTGTATCCTTTAGCGGACGTTTTTATTTGTGAAACGATCTAAGTAACTGATGCCTAAAATCGTACAACATTTTAAATCCGCAGCTTGCATTTTATTCCCTATCACTGCTATAGAAAGGGAGCTGTGATTGCTCAGTGGTTAGAGAACTGGACTACAAAGCACAAGAGGTAGGGTTCGATCCCAACCGACGGCCTGGTTCACCCAGCCTTTAATGGGTACCGTATTTTTTTTTTCTGGGAAAGTAAAGCGGCACGGGCGTAATACCGACCACATTACCCCAAAAATCATGGGCTAAAGGTATGTACAATTTATGTTAACTAACACCATATTCCCTATACGCCACTTGGCGTGACGAGGGTACTTTACTTTTTTTTTTTTTTTTTTTTTACTGCTATAGAAAACAAGGGTCAACCTGATTTTAATGCCAAAATTGATACTAACTTCTTTCCAAGCAAGGGTTGATGTAGCTACTTGTGCCAATATTTTAGGTTTGCTAGTCTTTATCACTGACAACTCATCCTAAGTATTTACATCTGACAGTTGTTTCTAGATCTTGTCCATTTATTTTCATTTTTGCAACAATGTACCAAAGGTCACAAATGTTATTTTCAGCATTGATTTTCGTGCCATTGTAGCACATGCTTTTTCTAGTCGATGTATTAGGTCTGTTAGTTCTTCTGTTCAAGCTAAATCATTAATGTCATCAGCAACCCCCAGATTGCTTACAAGAGGATAATGATTCTTTGGGGATTGCTGAGATGAATTATACTGGTTATTGACTGGAAGATATAGGAAAGGGTATTCATTATTACATAGCTTTAACTAACGGCCAACAGAGTTTTACAAATATAAGAATTGAAAAAAAAATAGAAACACTAAACAGTTATTTGAAATGTCATTAATGGTGTTCGCAGAGAAGATTATTGCTGATAAGAATCATGGGGCGTAACTTGCCTTGTGTCGCTTGCCGATAAGGTTATGCTATAAACAAACTTGTAACTTAAAAAAAAAGACACATTTAGAAAATACTTAGAGCATAAGACAATAACGTATGCAATATAAAAATGTATATATCATATTAAATATCAATTTAAAAAAAAACGATATATTCCTTGGAAATACTTATGTAATAATTTATATCTTTTTTCTCTTTCAGACAGTCACCTGACAGCTACTAAAAGAATGGATAGTGCTCTAAAAGGGTCTTAAGTTGGCGTATGTGCATTGTGCTGTGGTATATTTACGCCTTTCCGCCTAGTACATCTGTCTTCCATGCTGCGTTTTTGAGCCCCGGGTTGCTTTCTCGTTTATTCCTTATACACTTAGTCAATCTGGACTGGTTAGTCTGTTTATAATGGTCCCGGAAATAGTGGAGTAGGATCTTGATAGTTTTGGCTCACAGAACCTGGCTCAAGCCATCAGCTATGAGTCGTTGACAGTTTTCAGTCATGGCATAGACATGCCCTTTTGTCCCCACTTATAATAGATAAAAATACTTTTATTATATAAAATATCTTATATCGCACAGAAAATAATTATATAATACAAAATAGTTTTTTATGCGCATAAATGATACAGATCTAATATGTACTTATATACCATGACATGTATTCACGAAACTATGAATAGCTGGATGCCTGAAATCTAATCTAATCTAACATGGCCTGATGTACTGCTGCTCACGTTATGCGCATATATTTTAAAAAGTGTACGTTGAGAAACACCACACCCCATTTACGCTACATTCGAAGTGTCATTTCTTTCTTTCTTTCTGTATTTCTTTTTTTTTAATTATTTTTTTTTACCTTTCTTTTATTTTTTCTTACCTTCTTCTTAATTTCCTTCTTGTATTTCTTTCGTTATTTCTTTCTTATTTACATCCATTCTCTCGTTCCTACTTTCCTTCTTCCTTTCTTTTTTTCATTATATCTTTATCTATTTCTTTCTTTCTTCCTTATTTGCTTCCTTATTTTTTTTCTTACCCTCTTTTTCTTTTTTTTTTTTCCCCCGAAAGCTATTAATCAGTCCCTATCTTTGCCAGCTCAGAATTGATACTTGAAATTATTTGAGCTGGGGGCTGAGTTACTACATCAAAAGCTGTAATAGGTTGAATAGAATTTGGGAACCACTAGAGCATGGAGGAGTGTGTATGGGGTGCTGGGGTCTGGTGACCTGGGGTCGATATTTCTGAATATATCGATCTGGTAACAATAAAAGGGGAGACAAGAGCAGAACAGCTAGAAGATGATGAAAGGGAGTGAAGTGATAACAATGGTGTAGAAACCGGACAGAGAGGTGGCAGATACATGGACATGTTGGGTCTTGTTTTATATTCGACCTCGCTACATCCTCTACAGGTTCTTAAGTGTTGAATCTCCGTTTTCGGTAATCCTTTGTCACATAATTCGCGGTGGGAGCAAATAATTTTAGTTTGACAGTTCACATCGGAGCACATTTAAAGGTGTAATGGTCAGAGAACCTTTTAATCCTGACAATAATTTTTAAGTTTGGATTATCCTTGGAGAACTACCTGCCAATAAATCCACGATTTAAAATGTACGCCATCTTTGAAAATGAACACCGCTACCGCCTATTATTAAGTGATTTGGCAGATAAATAATGCAACTTTATCATTAATCGATTTCAGTAGCTCGTTGGTTATATATGCTCGTTGGTTACCTGTGCGATCGTTTCAACCATTTCATGAACCAGGTAATGAATACAAGTTGAGAGGAGCCAATATTAACGTGCAAGCGGAAACATATGGGACATTATAGTAATATTGATATGGTAGGTAAAATAACGGTGATGTTTAGAGTAAACGTGACCGTTCTCTGCCTAAACTGATGCCAAAACAAACTCTTGTATTTACTTACAGACTAAAAGAGAAATACGTCTTGGAAGAGAAATTTCTCTTTGAAATTGGATAACGGCATTTGCGGTGGTGGAATATGTAAATTACTGAAAAGAAAACAGCGATTTAATAAGAACAAGATATCACATACAATGTTATAGAGCTAATTTCAGTTGCGTAATTGTTAGCGGTTTGGTTCAGCGACACAATAAACGCGGGTTTAATCTCAATCTCGCGATCTAAAATCAGGTAAGCTGAACAACAATTGTGTACCTGACTCACTGAATTGGTGTGTGGGGGTGATGGGGGAGGGGGGGACTATGCGCAAAAGAACTAACTTCCAAACTTCCAAATGCTATCATCGTGTACTGCGAAGTTTAACTTCACTTATGTACGACACCAGATGCTATCATCGTGTATGGCGAAGTTTAACTTCACCTCTGTACGACACCAGATGCTATCATCGTGTATGGCAAAGTTTAACTTCACCTCTGTACGACACCAGATGCTATCATCATGTATGGCGAAGTTTAACTTCACTTATGTACGACACCAGATGTTATCATCGTGTATGGCGAAGTTTAGCTTCACCTCTGTACGACACCAAATGCTATCCTCGTTTATGGCGAAGTTTAACTTCACCTCTGTACGACACCAAATGCTATTATCGTGTATGGCGAAGTTTAACTTCACTTATGTACGACACCAGATGCTATTATCGTGTATGGCGAAGTTTAACTTCACCTCTGTAAGACACACAATGCTATTATCGTATATGGCGAAGTTTAATTTCACCTATGTACGACACCAGATGCTATCATCATGTATGGCGAAGTTTAACTTCACCTCTGTACGACACCAAATGCTATCATCGTGTATGGCGAAGTTTAACTTCACCTCTGTACGACACCAAATGCTATCATCGTGTATGGCGAAGTTTAACTTCACCTATGTACACCAAATGCTATCATCGTGTATGGCGAAGTTTAACTTCACCTATGTACGACGCCAGATGATATCATCGTGTATGGCGAAGTTTAGCTTCACCTCTGTACGACACCAGATGCTATAGGACGTACGTTGCCATAACTATGGAGAAATATGCCGATCAGCAGCATTCACGTACACACACACACACACACACATACACAAATGTATACACAAGAACGGTTTACACTGTACACACTACACATTGTACACAATAAATACAAATATCATCAAAAGTGCAACTCATCATCATTGAGTGCCTTCTCCGCAACGATGGTTGGCTACCATGGATCGCCATTCTACTCTGTTTCTTGCTTTAATGGTGCAGGCTGTAATAGATTTACTTGTCCTTTTTTATGTTACTCGTCCATGTTAGTCTTGGTCTGCCTCTGCCTCTTTTACCTTGTATTTTCCCTTCCAATATTACTTTTAGTAGGCTGTTGTATCTTTTAACATGCCCAAAAAATTTCATTTGTCTTGTTTGAATTGTATTTAGTAGTTCTCTTTTTATTTTCAGTTGTTTTAAAACTTCATCGTTTGTTATCTTTTCTTTCCATCCAATTCCACCTATTCTTCTATAAATCCACATTTCAAAGGCTTCAATTTTCTGTTCTGTTTTCTGGTCTAATGTCCATGTTTCTGCACCATACAGGAATATTGAGAAGATGTAACATTTTGCCATTCTTAGTTTCAGCGCTGCTGATATTTGTTTTGTTGTTAGTTACAATAAATACAAATACATGTATAATCAAAAGTGCATCTACGCAAAAATAAATGCTCTTTGTGGTGTGTGTGTGTGTGTGTGTGTGTGGTAGTGGTGGTTTTGGTCGTGGTGTGTGTGGTGATGGTTTTGGTGGTGTTTGTGTTTGTGTGTGTGTGTGTATGTGTGTGTGATATCTTGTTCATCCCCAAACCCGGGAGGTCGTGAGGTCACCACTGACAGACTTCATCAACCGTCCCCTTTCTCTCATCTTCAGTCATTTTTTAAAAGGACTTTACAATGACGAGAAATGTCCATTCTTTGATGTGACTGATGATCTTCCAATCTTTTATTCTGCCTACCATTCCTACTCTTTGCATAGTTCCTTGTAGAATGGTCTTTGGCCAGACGATCGAGATGCCTGGCCAACATATTGTATAACCATGTACGAGTATATATAATTAAATATTGCTGTTTGGCATGATACTGGACATAACACTGATCTCTTCTTCATCTACACTTCATCTTGTACCAATTCAGTTGTCGAGGGTTTTACAAAGTTCTGATTCACGCCCTTCTGGAATCTTCAACCATTGCCAATTGATGATGTTGTAGCGTTTCATGTTGGTCAGTCTTACATGAACCTGCCTTGTGCTCTCCTCAATTTTGCTCTTTTAAGAAATGATTTCTATGGTAAGGAACTACATGACGTTCTCGTAGATGGTCAAAGCATTTTCTGTAAATTGTTTATTCCATAGACGTGACGATGTTATCTTGTGCAGTGTGTCCAATTTATGTAATGTTTCAAGAGCATTTCTATGGAACCGGAGAATAAAGGTCACGTTACCGCACGTAGTCTCCACAAGGAATTCAGACACCATAATTTTTGTTGCACCCGCACTAATAATTGGAAAAGTCTTATTGACCCAACCGCGGATAGAACAAGCATCCACCAAACTTGGGTAGCGACATGTTTTTATCCACTCTAACACTCGATATCCATGCTCTGTTGGTCATGAGCAGCTATGGGCCCTAGAACTATTGTTTTCGTATTCCACAAAAGTCATAAGCCGTGACTGTTACCCTTTACTATATGTATATCGGCATACATACATAGGCCATGCATACATATACCGGCTTAAAAAGAACGTGGTGTTAAATTGTTTGTGGAGCGATTGGCCTTTACACGCTTTGTATTAAGGTCACGAAAAAAAACAGAATCATAAAGTTCCCATTCAACTATGCACAAATATATGTGTGACATTTATAAATATGGGATAAAGCTGATTAGAAGCCAATTAATATCCCAGATACCATGATATGAAAGTGAAAACAGAAATAGGACAAATATAACAAGCAAGTGAATGTGAATTTAGCGGTATAATTTGTCCTTGAGCTGAACATATTAAATCCGCAGGATAGCATGAGTATGACCTACAATTACACCGGTTGTGAGAATTAGTGTGTTTTAAACAGGTGCCTTCCAGTCGCATGTCAGTGGTGGAGTTTGTATTCAGTGTTTGCAGCTGCACGTTCGCTGACTCATGTCGTCTAATTTTTCTTCGGAGGGTCTTTAGCCACACACGATATAGTCAGTGTATTTTCTGACTCAAGCAAACACTTGACCTTTATAACAGTCCTTAGTCAACGATATTAAAGAGTCAGTGTGTTCTTTGACTCTAGCATCTACATGGTCAGTGGTGTATACGTCATCACCACGAGTAGCATGACAATGGAGGTGATGGCAGTGATCAAGGGATTCAAATGGTTAGTCACAAGACTACACCCACGCATGTATACTGAGTGATTCGATGAGCATGATACAAAAAGTGGAGGCGGGCTCTGTACGCGTGCAATGAGTAGAGTCGTTGCAGAAGTCCAAAATACGTAAGATCACCTTTATCTATGTTCCAGGACATGCGGGAGTACGGGGAAATGAAAAGGCGGACAGGTTGGCTAGCTGCGCTGTCGTTGAGGACGGTCAACCAATGGATATGGCGGATATCATCAATACCCTCCGAGACGTGAGAAGAGCACAGGACTTCGACAAACACAGATACACGTCACTTCTTCGGACGTTGGAGACGGGAGTTAAGATGGGCACAGCCAAAAATTAGAAACTTAGTGGGCGTGTAAGAAGACTTATCTAATACATCTCCAAAAAATGTTCAACATCATTTGGAAAACAGAGAAGACGCCTCATAAATGGAAAAAAAGGAATCATTGTTAAGATCCCAAAAAAGGGCAATCTTAGAGATTGTAACAACTGGAGAGGCGTGACACTTTTGTCAGTTGCCTCAAAGTTATTCTGCAAAATCATCCTAAATCGAATACAGGATTCAATAGATACAGTAATGCGTGAAGAACAGGCTGGGTTTAGAAAAGGGAGAAGCTGTCTTGACCACATTTTCACTCTACGACTTATATTGGAGGAACACATTGAAAAGCAAAAACCTTTTGTACTTAACTTCATCGACATCAAAAAAGCATTTGATAGTATTCATAGAGATTCTTTGTGGAAAATTCTGAAGAAACATGGTTTACCATCAAAAATCATAAATATTATCAAAGACATGTATGATGGTTACACATGTGCAGTTCGAACAGAGGAAGGACTGAGCGAATGTTTCCCAATAGAAATTGGGGTTAAACAAGGATGTATTTTATCGCCCTTGTTATTTGGAATTGTTATGGACTTCATAATGAAGAAATGCTGCACTGGTAATAAAGGCATCGAATGGATACAAGGAGACCATTTGGAGGACCTCGACTTTGCTGATGACATAGTTCTCATCAGCAGTCAGATAAAAACGATGCAGGAAAACACAAATGAACTATCATCAATAGCCAGCAAAATTGGGCTTGAGGTCAATCATGAAAAGACTAAAGTCATGAAAAGTTTAATTCCAACAAGTGACAAAATATACATGGAAAACAAACCAGTAGAAGAGATCGATCACTTTATCTATCTTGGAAGTCACATTGATCGAGAAGGGGATACGAGCAAAGAAATTAGAATCAGAATGGCTAAAGCAGCAATGTCTTTCAGAAGCCTTGAAAAGTTGTGGAAATCAAAACTCATTAGCACAAACACAAAACTTAAGCTATTCAAATCAAATGTACTATCAACCCTTACATATGCGTGTGAAAGCTGGAAAACAACAAGAGATATAGAAACAAAGTTGAACGCATTCGAAAATAAATGTCTAAGGAAAATACTTGGTATAGAATGGAACGAATTCAAAACAAACGAGGAAATTAGAGAAATCGCCAATCAACCACTAATATCTTCAGTAATAAAGAAAAGACGATGGGCATACGTTGGACATGTGATGAGAAGAGATAATAATCGAATAGCAAAGCAAGCCCTCATATGGGAAACAACAGGTAAAAGAAAAAGAGGAAGACCCAGGGAGACACTGAGAAGAACATTGATGAGAGAGGCAAGAGCATCAGGAATCGGCTCCCTCAATGAGATAGAACTGCTTGCACAGAACAGAGACAGATGGCGAGATTTGATAAAATATCTTTAAAAGAAAACTGCTAGAACAAAAAATTCATGTAGGAGAAGGTGTATCTTGGTCTACGCCCTATGGGCCGGCTACGGCTCGAAAGGTCAATAGAAGAAGACTTATCAACCAACACAGAACTGGAGTCGTCAGTCGCTGGACACTGCGGGACTTGCTGAGGAGGGGATCTGAGCACCTATGGACATGTTCGGAGTGCAATGATGATGACCCGCAAATAACTCAATAGCTCAACTCAATCCACATGGCCGCTATAAGTCCTTTGTCAAGAAGGTTAAAGAGTCAGTGTATTCTTAGCCTGAAGATAACCAATTGACCGTTATAACAGTCCTTAGTCAGCGACATTAAAGAGTCAGTGCCTTCTTTGACTCAATCATCCATATGGTCGTTATAAGTCCTTTGTCAAGAAGAATAAGGAGTCAGTGTATTCTTAGATTGAAGCCACCACACGGTCGTTATAACAGCCCTAACCATTCCAGAGGCAGCCTGTTCTTTGACTCAAGTCACCACATATCCATTCTAATATGCATTAGGTAAGCGTCTCATAGAGCTTGTGTTTGCGCTGATCCAAGTTACCATATGACCATTGTAAGAAAAATATTTAAAAATGTATAAATAATAAATATTTAAAAAAATCAGGCAATGAAACGCAATACTTGCCTTGTACGGTTCGATAGGAACCCAAACTGCGTCACTAATTACTATCATTATCTTCATTGTTATCACTAGCATGCATTATGAGCAATATTTTAAGATAACTGATGTTCTAAATTATCAGTATTGAGAAGATTCGGAAGCGATACAACAATCTGATAACTTCCCCGCTTCTGAACAATCCTAGACAGATCAAGTGGCTTTTAACGTTCTGGAGTAACGTTGGCAGTGGAATCATCATAGGCGCCCCATAGTGTTCACATCACCACCTTCAACGCAGACAGTATCAACATATATAACCTCGGTGTCCTGTAGTTCAAATGAAACGAAGATATGTTTTTTTTTTTTTTCCATTAAACACCGAGCAAGAAAGTAGTCATACAGGACAAAGATAAAATCAAACTGGCCATGACCATCTTAAGTAAGGATTAAGTCTGGTCCACACTTTTCATGTTCTTTTATATTGTTCTTCGTGATGTCGTTGCATACGAAGGTAACTGTCTATATGTATTTTTTTAAACTAAACATTGAAGTAAAGGGTTGTCACTTTCGCTAGCATTGTATTGTTTCGTAGTTGCTATAATGTTGTTTGTTTAATTATAAACATTGTAATGATTAAATGTGGTTTGTTTAATTATAAACATTGTAATGATTAATGCGGTTTGTTTAATTATAAACATTGTAATGATTAAATGTGGTTTGTTTAATTATAAACATTGTAATGATTAAATGTGGTTTGTTTAATTATAAACATTGTAATGATTAAATGTGGTTTGTTTAATTATAAACATTGTAATGATTAAATGTGGTTTGTTTAATTATAAACATTGTAATGATTAAATGTGGTTTGTTTAATTATAAACATTGTAATGATTAAATGTGTTTTGTTTAAATATAATTATTGTAATGATTAAATGTGGTTTGTTTAATTATAAACATTGTAATGATTAGTGTGGTTTGTTTAATTATAAACATTGTAATGATTAAATGTGGTTTGTTTAATTATAAACATTGTAATGATTAATGCGGTTTGTTTAATTATAAATATTGTAATGATTAAATGTGGTTTGTTTAATATAAACATTGTAATGATTAATGTAACTTAACAAGAAAATAATGTCACTGATGATATTGTAAGTACGTATAAAACGTTTGAACGTAAATAATATTTATGGAATACTTTAACGAGTTTGGGAGGCAAGGCGCCTGGCAGCAAGTGAGTTGGAAACTGTCAGCGACTAATAGCTGATGACTTGCGCCAGAATCGGTTAACCAGAACCATCCAGACCCTACTCCACCTCTTGGCAGTGCTTCTAGAACATAGATCATCCAGTCTAATCTAGCCAAGCGAGTAAGGTTTGAAGAGGGAAGACAACCCGGGTACTCAAAATGCCGGATCTGAAGTCGGATGTGTTGACCCGAAAGGCGCAAATAAACCACAACACAACGCATCTACGCTCACTTAACGTCCTTCTAACGACGAATGGCAAAGAAAACAACCAATTCCTTCAAGTAGTCACCGGTTGAATGTCACAGACATTTTATCATCAACATCATCATCATCGTGTGCCATACCTGTTGACGTAGGCGATCATGTCCGTCAACAATCTTCAACCTACAGTGCATCGTATCAGTTCTGCTGTTGACTGTTTTCCATGCCATGACAACAAGCTATCCAGCATTTTCTCTCTTTGTCGTTCGCGTTTCCTTTTATTTTGCCATTTGTAACCAATTATTCCAACTTTCCTCTTCTCATGATGTGCCCAAAAAATGTTAATTTTTATAAATTGTATATGCTTCTGTAATCATATAACGATTACTTTCTGGTGTCTCTAAGATTGTTAATTTAATATTAAATTAAAGGCTATCTTTCATTATTGTGTTTTTAATACTTCATAGAGTTATAGGCTATAACCATGATATCTCCATGATGACTCCAGCCTTTTCTGTCAGTTTCTGTCTCTACTAGTCTTCCCTAGGCGTTGTTTCCCTCTGTAAGCTCTGTTATAAGGTTTTGTCGCCAAAGTTTTTTTTTTTTTTTTTTTTTTTTTTTTTTTTTAAATAAGTTACCTTGCTTCCTCTTTCCTTGTTCGTATCAGGTTATAGCAGGTCGAGTTATTCTTTTAGTCGGTTTTTGAAATGCGTACCCTATACATCGCCACCATCTTTGATTGATCATTTCTTGTGGGTTGAAGTCAACAAAATTTGTAGAGTAAAGAAATAGATTTGGAAAAGAGAAGAAATCACTAAGAGACTGGAGATGCGATAGGAATTAGGCTTATATTGCTTGTAATAGTCCAATCAATTGTGCTAAAGTAACATAAGGTTGGATATATCCATTGTGTATATATTCTTATATATATATGAGTTATTGTTTGTTGTTCCAGCCAAAGTCCTGTTTGGCCGAAACGTCAACTTTTGTTTTGTTCCTCACCTAAGTAAAGCTGTTACCATACACTTTTTTCACTTTTTTTTAAATTGTCACTATTATCAGCTTTACAGTAGCCTCGCATCTTTATGCATCTTAGTGCATCTTGATGCCTTTACTCCAACATTAAGAAGGTACAGGTAACCAAAAGAGTTAAGGAATTGATGTGCTAAACGTAAGACCGCCCAAAGTTGTTAAATACTAATACACAGATTCACCTCTGATTTATCATATGATTGGCTCAGCACAATCACTAATATTAGTTCAACGCTAATGTTGAATCTAGTTCAGGATGACAGATATTAAATACGATTCATTAATAGAAAAATGAGTGAAATGAGATAACTGTTATGAAACGAAGGAACATCGTTTCACAAATACTTTCATGGAAATACCAGAAATCTTAACTACAACAGAGATGACTGAATGCAAGAAAATCAGAGAAATAAGGTAAGGAAAAGGTAAAGTACGAGACTTGAACCGGCGTCTTAGCACGCGAGTTTACACCCATATGTGCTCGGCCGCCTATCCAGAAATGTTCGGAGATTTCTGTACAGTGTCACCTCAAGAATGGAAACTCAGATGCGAAGATACATTCCTCATCTTCCCAGGGTAATACCCTGGTACCCATTTCTGCCAACGGCTGGGTCGACCGTGGGGGTATTTTTTTTTTCCAACCACGAGTACAACTCACACTGCTTCCAGCTGGAATCGAACACGGGTTGTCCGAACGTCGGTAGTCCAGTCGGGTGGTTTTCCCAGCTAGGCTACCGAGATCCCCAATCAGAGGAATACAAATAATTAACTATATGGAACAAAGAGGAAATGTGAAATGATGAAAAGATCGATCACCCCCGCGTAGGGGAGGGGTGAAACAAATTATCGATCTTTTATCTATTTTCTTCTCAATATAATAGTATTGGTTTCGAGCGTGTTCACGAAGGGCTTAGATGATGTAGTGTTGAATGCGTTCACCTATAGCCCAGAGCCACTCCCGTTTAATGCGTTCACCTATAGCCCAGAGCCACTCCCGTTTAATGCGTTCACCTATAGCCCAGAGCCACTCCCGTTTAATGCGTTCACCTATAGCCCAGAGCCACTCCCGTTTAATGCGTTCACCTATAGCCCAGAGCCACTCCCGTTTAATGCGTTCACCTATAGCCCAGAGACACTCCCGTTTAATGCGTTCACCTATAGCCCAGAGACACCCCCGTTTAATGCGTTCACCTATAGCCCAGAGACACTCCCGTTTAATGCGTTCACCTATAGCCCAGAGCCACTCCCGTTTAATGCGTTCACCTATAGCCCAGAGACACTCCCGTTTAATGCGTTCACCTATAGCCCAGAGCCACTTCCCGTTTAATGTGTTCACCTATAGCCCAGAGCCACTCCCGTTTAATGCGTTCACCTATAGCCCAGAGCCACTCCCGTTTAATGCGTTCACCTATAGCCCAGAGACACTCCCGTTTAATGCGTTCACCTATAGCCCAGAGCCACTCCCGTTTAATGCGTTCACCTATAGCCCAGAGCCACTCCCGTTTAATGCGTTCACCTATAGCCCAGAGCCACTCCCGTTTAATGCGTTCACCTATAGCCCAGAGCCACTCCCGTTTAATGCGTTCACCTATAGCCCAGAGCCACTCCCGTTTAATGCGTTCACCTATAGCCCAGAGCCACTCCCGTTTAATGCGTTCACCTATAGCCCAGAGCCACTCCCGTTTAATGCGTTCACCTATAGCCCAGAGCCACTCCCGTTTAATGCGTTCACCTATAGCCCAGAGCCACTCCCGTTTAATGCCAAATGTTGATTATTTTTCGGGGGAAAAAAGTCTTCGGATTTACCTGATCTCTGTAAATGGGTACTTGATATATTTGTGGGAAACCGGGGCGACCTAACTTATTACTGACCGCATTACATTTAATGTACTGGTAGGCGTGAGACTGAAAGTAAGAAAGAAAAAACAAAAGAAATGAAAAAAAAGAAAGAAAAAAAAGAAAGAAAGAATGAGTATAGATATTAGTTTTTTGTTTTTTAAATGACTGGTATCGTTTCCTTTGGCGTTCCTATGGTTTCATTGTTTCCGCAGCTGTCATTAAAAGTCTCACTCTCACACAAACACGTAAATATATCTCCTCCATCCCTCACCCCACTCTCACATTTCTCCTCTTTTCTCCCTCTCATACTCTCCCACCCAAATCGTAAATCATACCACTAACCTGACCTGCAACGTCATGTATCTATTCTCACCACATTTTCAACAAACAAGCTATCAAGAAAAAGAACGCCCGTTATTTTTTATTTCATTCATTCTGACACATATCTTTTTATTAATTTCTACCATACGTGTACGTGAGCGGGAAATGGAACATATGCTCGCGAGTGACAAATATGTCATGTATTTCTCTTGCTAAGACGAAATTAGGAGGGATTGAGAAATTCAGGAGCAGGCTGACGAGGGCTGCCGTCAGTTATGTTCATCTTTGTATTTGAGTGTTGTAATGTATGGGATAACGCGGGGTGCAGAAATAACACGATACATCAGATGGGTTTTGCGAACAGTCCAAAATGTTTACCGTTGCAGGAGGGGGAAAACCCACGAAGAATAGAAATGATGTGGCGCGGCCGGTACATGGAAAATGGGAGCTAACGCTAGCAGCAGGAACGTACTTAATTTCAAGAGAAGACTTTAAGGAAAAGGAGAGGCTGAATTGTCTACCTTGGTAATGTTTAAAAGAAAACTTGAAACTGAGCTCATACTGATCTTTATCGCCTTCTGTCTAGTCGCGTAGAAAATAACGAGGCACGATTGAGGGGGAAAACAGACCACTATAACGTGGGCATTAGAAAAGACAATTGAGGTGTTAAATGCTCACTGATCGATAAACGGCAACATCAACTCTATAGAGAATATAACCACGAATATATATATCACGCGTATCACAAATATCTTTACACTTTGCACTTCAATTAAAATTCATCATCATCATCAAGTACCAGGCCTGCCGGCGTTGCTGGCGTAGGTTTCTCCACAACTTTCGATCTCGACAGTTATTTATCATTTCTGTTGTTGACCTTCTGCCAAGACATTCTCTTAAGCTGTCTGGTATCTTTTCTCTTTGCATCCCTCTACCTCTTCGTCCCTCAATTTTCCCAGTTGTTACAATATATTCCAGCTGTTCCCTTCTCATTACATGGCCAACAAATGATAATTGTTTCTTCTTAATATTGCAAATTATCTCTCATTTTGCTTTGGCTTTTTTCAGAACGTTTTCATTACTCTTCTTAGCTGTCTATGGTATTCTCAACATTCTTCTGTAAAACCACATTTCTACAGACTCCAGTGGTTTTTATGTCTGTTGTCCTATTGTCTATGATTCACATACATATGTTAAGACTGGCTCTACATAACATTTAACAACTCTTTTTCTCAATTTTCTCTTTGAACAATTAAAATTAATAAAGTAAAGTAAAGTAAAGAGCCCCGTCACGTGCCGTATAAGGAATATGGTGTTAGTGACCATAACTTTTATAGACCTTCGGTACATGATTTTTTTGGGGGTAATGTGGTCGGTAATACGCCCGTGCTGCTTTATTTTTTCCCCCAAAAAATCCGGTACCCATTTAGGGCTGGGTGAACCCGGAAGCCGTCGATCAGGATCGAACTCAGCCTCTTGTCCTTTGTAGTCCAGTTCACTAACCACTGAGCTATCGGGGCTCCCAAAAATTATAAGATAATAAGTAAATAATTTAAGGCTGCCGAAAGTATATGCAAGGTATATATAACAGGAAACACACTCTGTTAATGGAAATGCCAAAGAGAACGATTTAAACAAAAATCCATTCAGGAAAAGAATGCTAGTCGTGGTGAAAGACCCATCTGAGTGAAAGAAAACAAATAAAATACCAGAACTTAAGGAAAATTTAACAGGAATCATGAAAAAGGCACCCAAGCAGACACAGAAAGAAAACACGTAGCAGAAAAACACATACACGATACCTATCCACAGGACTTTTCGTACCACATATACACAGATGGCTCTGCTACAAATACCACAATAAATGGAGGGGGGAGGTGTGTTCTTGACGCTGAATAATCAGGACGAGATCACCAAGTCAATAGCTACTGGAAAATTCTCAAACAACTTTAAAGCAGAAACTGAGGCCATCAGAGATGCTGTAACACTGGCTACTTAACACAAAAATGACATGCACAATAAATTGGTGATTCTGACTGATTAACTGTCAGCATTATCAGCTCTAAAAAGCCCAAAGAACAATGAACTAGATGACTTGAGAACAACCCTGGACCAACAATGCAATAACTTCCAGAGAGTAGTCATTCAGTGGCTACCATAACACTGCAATATACACGGGAACGAACGAGCAGACAAATTAGCTAAAGAGGGAGGGAGATTACCACAAGAGAACTATCCACTCAGTTATGATGAAGCCAAATCCATCCTCAAAGGTCAGTTCCATGAAAAATAGAAACGAGAACACTCAAAGCATAACGAGAGTGACGGATACCACCGACTATCAAGGAGTGATCAAGTCATCATACTTCGCCTACGCACTGGCCACGATAGAATGAGAAATCACACGTTCACCAAATTCAAAATAGGTACACCCAGCCCATGCCACTGTACACTGGACAATATGCCTACAAAACATGTTCTACAGGACTGCCCCCAGTACACAGACCTGAGAAGAGCAATGTGGTCCACACCCACCTCCCTGGTAGAGAAACTGTATAGGGCAATCGATTCTCTTAAACAGACAGCTGACTTCATGAGAGAGTCTGGAATCCTATTCTGATTGAGTCTTGATTGCAGAGAGAAAGAGAGAGAGAGAGAGAACACATGCTAGCAAAAAAGAACTAATTCAATGGACCGCAGGGTGCACAACATTCGCAGACGTGCAAAGAGAAGAGGAGGAAGAGCAGCTAATTTGGAAATCAAAGAATATAAAAAATAAATGTACGATCTTTCCTTATACGATTGCTATAATAAATGTGCGATTTTTTTCTCCTTATTTGATTGCTATAATAAATGTACGATTTTTTTCCCTTATTTGATTGCTATAATAAATGTATGATCTACTTTCCTTATTTGATTGCTATAATAAATGTATGATCTACTTTCCTTATTTGATTGCTATAATAAATGTACGATTTGTTTTTCCTTTTTTGATTGCTATAATAAATGTACGATCTATTTTCCTTATTTGATTGCTATAATAAATGTACGATCTACTTTCCTTATTTGATTGCTATAATACATGTACGATTTTTTTTCCTTATTTGATTGCTATAATAAATGTACGATTTTTTTTCCTTATTTGATTACTATAATAAATGTACGATCTACTTTCCTTATTTGATTGCTATAATAAATGTACGATTTTTTTTTCTTATTTGATTGCTATAATAAATGTACGATTTTCTTTCCTTATACGATTGCTATAATAAATGTACGATCTACTTTCCTTATACGATTGCTATAATAAATGTACGATCTACTTTCCTTATACGATTGCTATAATAAATGTACGATCTACTTTCCTTATACGATTGCTATAATAAATGTACGATCTACTTCCCTTATACGATTGCTATAATAAATGCACTGTTCTTCCAAAAGTAACCTCCCCTATTGTGCACGTTAATAAAAACAAGTCAAGTTATTTCTCCCCCCCCTCCCCCATCTTACCAGAATTTCAAAGACATACCACTTGACAAAGCAAATATGATGCGATGAAGGACAACTCAAAAGAGATATGATAAATTAAGTATCCCCCGTACTAAACCCAGGTCGCTCTGTGTCACGTAGTTAAATTGATCGTTTGTGAATTGGAGAGACGGATCTTCATTCTCTATTCTCTATGGCAGAAAATTGAAAATGAGTCTTTGTTTGAGACAATCAGCTTATGGTCTTGATAATTAGCTGGCGATTGTGGTAAGGATGTGAAAACAGCTCAGCCGTTGGGACAAGAAGCTGTTTAGTGTGTTATAATTGTAAGCTGCTCATAGCTATGATGTCGGCTAGGGACTGCCTGGCAGTTTAGGAGGGAACTGAGTGACGATTCTAGAGACAAAGAGGGTGTACTTTAAAAAAAAATTTGGTTAAAATTTTAGGAAGTTTGTTTTTATTTTTGGAATTCAACGGGAAAGAGGAGTTCATGCTTGATGAGCATTGTGTACAGATATGAATGTCAATGAGCGACGTGAAGATAAATGAAAGGTTTAACGGACGAAGTCTATATTGGTTGAATTTGTATGACGAACAGTGAGTTGAACAATGTATGATCCACGGTGAGTTGAACAATGTATTATCCTTAGTGAGTTGAACAATGTATGATCCACGGTGAGTTGAGCAATGTATGATCCACGGTGGGTTGAACAATGTATTATCCTTAGTGAGTTGAACAATGTATGATCCACGATGAGTTGAGCAATGTATGATCCACGGTGGGTTGAACAATGTATGATCCACGGTGAGTTGAACAATGTTGAACAATGTATGATCCACGGTGGGTTGAACAATGTATGATACACGGTGAGTTGAACAATGTATGATACACGGTGAGTTGAACAATGTTGAACAATGTATGATCCACGGTGGGTTGAACAATGTTGAACAATGTATAATCGCAATAAAAGTAATTATGATGATTTAGATTATAATAATAATGGTGATGATAATTATGGCAAATTAAAAACAATCAAAATTGCATTAACAGTTGTACTGTTACTCAAGAATGTTGATGAAGGCATGGCTTTGATACTGAAATTAACTTAAACAGAGAGCTGTCTTCATGTGAGAGTCTGGAATCCTACTCTGATTGAGTTTTGATCGCAGAGAGAGAGAATACTGAAATTGATGAGAAGATGATGATCACCACGAGGAAGATGATAATATGAAATATTACATTAATTGTTTGTGACCGCTACCTTTATAATTCTTCTTCTGCTTTTGCTCAATAGCTGCTCGTTATATTTATCCAATTAACTAACATGAAAGGACACGTAGACAAAGGTGTTGTGAATATATGACTTCTATGAGCACAGGTCACCAACGTCGGTAAATTGATGACTATGAGATTGATGTTGTTGTCTCTAGTTCGCTGATAACTATGAGATTGCTATTGTTGTCTCTAGTTCACTGATAACTATGAGATTGCTATTGTTGTCTCTAGTTCACTGATAACTATGAGATTACTATTGTTGTCTCTTGTTCACTGATAACTATGAGATTACTATTGTTTCTAGTTCACTGATAACTATGAGATTGGTATTGTTGTCTAGTTCACTGATAACTATGAGATTGCTATAGCTGTCTCTAGTTCACTGATAACTATGAGATTGCTATAGCTGTCTCTAGTTCACTGATAACTATGAGATTGCTATTGTTGTCTCTAGTTCACTGATAACTATGAGATTGTCATTGTTCTCTCTCTAGTTCACTGTTAACTATTAGATGGTTATTGTTCTCTTCAGTTCACTGATAACTATGAGATTGTCATTGTTCTCTCTAGTTCACTGGTAACTATTAGATGGTTATTGTTCTCTTCAGTTCACTGATAACTATGAGATTGTTATTGTTCTTCCCACGAGATTTTCATTGTTCTTTCTAGTTCGATGATAATTTGAGATTGTCGTTGTTCTTTCTAGTTCACTGATAACTATGAGATTGTTAAATTTCTGTCTAGTTCACTGATAACTATGAAACTGCTGTTATTGCTCTTTCAAGCTCGCTTACAACCTGGTTTCGGTGCACTGTGGTTTGTGGTCCAGTAGACACGCTTTATGTGCGCATTTGTTTGAAGTTGCTTATCTAACATATCGTCCCAAATCGTTTGTTAAACTCACATTTAATGTACATCAGTATGAGTTATACAATGTGGACCATAAGTAATAACGAGTTTATACTTCTTGTTAAGTGTTCAACTATTAAGTTGACGTAGATGCTCTGTGTCAGTAGTTGATGACAAGCCTGCTTCTTTCAGCCAGCTCGACACATCCACCTTCGGCCTGAGATCACCATCATCATCATCATCATCATCAAGTACCGGGCCTGCTGGCGTAGGTGATCATGTCTCTCCACAACTTTCGATCACGACAGTTATTTATTATTTCCCGAGTTTGTCTTCTGTCAAGCCATTCTCTTAATCTGCCTGGTATCTTCACTCTTTGCTTCCCTCCATCTCTTCATCCCTCAATTTTCCCAGTTGTTACAATATATTTCAGCTGTTCTCTTCTTATTACATGGCCAAACAATGAGATAGATTTCTTGTGCTGCTCGAATTGTCTGAATTAGTGATTTTCCTTTGTTGTTACATGTCTCTGTCACTGCATCTATCCATCTTCTACTGGGTCTTCCTCTTGGTATTTTTCCATGCATTCTCGAGAAGAACGCCCTTGGTGGTGATAGGTGAGGATTCATTCTGACCAGGTGGCCAAACCATTTAAGTTGTTGTTGTTCTATATATTCTTGGCAGGGTTTTGTTCCTACCATTTTTCTTATGGTTTCATTTGGTATTCTATCTCTTCTTGTGTTGTTTGTTACTTTTCTCAAGCATCGCATCTCACATGTATTGATCTTTCTTAAATGTGATTTAGAAAGGGTCCATGTTTGACTTTCATAGCACAAAGTTGGTATGAAGATGCTATTTATCATTTGTTGTTTAGCTGGCATAGAAATGTTTGGATGTCTTAACAATGGTGAAAGCTGGTATGTGACAGCATTTGCTTTTTGTATATTTATTTATTAGACATTGTTTACTATTTCTAAATTTCACATACTTAATTGCATATTGTGTATACATGTTTTAATTTAATGCGCATGCACCCCTCAGAACCAGCGTGAGGGGCTTATAATAATAAAATAGAACAACCAAGATACAGAGGTCAACCAAAATGAAGATGGATTGAGGGGATTTACGACATAATAAAATAATACAATAGCACTATGCACCAAACTACAGAAAGTGCCCTTGATATAAAACACATAATTGACTTCAGCCTGCGACGCCTACCGGCAAAAAGTAGAATAGGGTAAAAGAAAGAAGAAAGAAGTATGCATGTTAGCGTCTAGTCTGTGTGGTTAGCACTGAGTGATAAAGTCAATGCATCTCTATTGTTATAAGTTATCAGGCACCTGCCATTAAATATTTCTAGTGTACCATGCTAGTTTCTTTCCTCCCGTTTCTATCTTGTATCGTTAAAATCATGGGAAGGTCAACATACGCATATATTTACCGATCAATGCTTCTCAAAACTTCATTGAGGTCAGAAAGCCATTTCGACACAGCAGTAACCAAGCAACCATATTTTAAATGTTCTCCACATTCAACTCATTGGGGTGCCACAAAAGCAGGCGCGAATTAATGGCGGAGTTAGGATCGGCTGTAACTTGTTCCCGTCTAGAACTAACGGAACTAAAATAAAATATAAATACAAGGCAGACGGGTTTGAGACGAAGAATTTGCAACTAGGCTGGATGGTCGTTGGTCTGTGGAAAGGTCTTCGTATTTTGTTAAAAGAGAACAAGATCACATTTTGAAAAAGGCGCTGCCAACTTTTCCTTTGCAAAGTACTTGAAAAGATTCATGGGTAAATGATACACATCAATAATAACACATTTTTCTAAATAATTTTCCATGAAAAATTCATTTCAACATATTCGTTTTTAGTGTTGAATAGACTACATAATCAATAATTATAGGACATTGCTATTCGATGTCTGTTGTAGACTTGTCCCACTTTACAAAAGGTTGCTTGCATAATAGGCAGCAACACCTGGAAACAAATTACATTGATGTCAGGTTGAAATAGTCCAGGTAATTTGCGGTTTGTGTGGCTGAGAATAAAAAGTAAAGGTTCCCTCCACGCCTTGCTAGACGTATGGGGGATATGGTGTTAGTCACCATATTTTTCTAAGACAACGGAACATTTTTGGTTGATATGGTCGGTATCACAGCAGGCCGCCTTTACTTCCTCAAATATATCTGGTACACATTTTAAGAGGCTGGGTGAACCCCGGAGCCTTGTCAGTCCGAAAAAGAAATTTGCCACTGCTGGAGATCAAACCCGGGCAATTCTGGTCAGGAAGCGAGAAAACTAACCACTCAGCCACCGAGGCATAGAATAGTACATGTATTGGTTGATATAATCCAAACATGATCTGTCTGTAGTTTGATAATATTTTAGTGTCCCTTATGCTGGATACCGTTTCACTGAGCAGCTTCTCTCGTGGACAAATCTGTCTATATCGTCAGATAAAATAACACAAATTAACATAAACTAACATAAAATAACATAATGTAAAATAGTATAGCATAGCATAACTTTAAACATGGCACAACAGATGTGTATAATGTAGCATAGTAAAGCATAGCTTTACGTAAGACAACTTAAAGTAGTACAAGCAGTTTGTTGTAATGTAACATACTACAGACTACAGACAACACATTACAGTACAATACGTTATATAACGTAATACAGTGTAGTGTAGTGTAGTGTAGTGTAGTGTAGTGTAGTGTAGTGTAGTGTAGTGTAGTGTAGTGTAGTGTAGTGTAGTGTAGTGTAGTGTAGTGTAGTGTAGTGTAGTGTAGTGTAGTGTAGTGTAGTGTAGTGTAGTACAGAGCAGTACAGTGCAATATAGAAACTGCCCTTGGGACAGGAAATATTCCTTATTTGCATTTGACAGCTTCGTGAAGGTCGGTCTTACGAACACAGTGCGAGTCGACAGCATGAAAACCTGCAATGATGCAACCGGGATCAAGCGTGCATGGAAGTGAAATCTCATCAAAACACTGACAATGCCTTTTCGGTGTCTCCCCCCCCCCCCCTTTTCTCCCTTGCAACCGACACAAAACAATTCTGCATAACCTTTCACTGGCGTTTTTTTTCCCCTCGAATTTCATAACTTTTATCTTCCTTCAACGCCCCCTCCTCCCCCCCCCCCCCCCCCCGCAAAAAAAAATTAAATTGTGTAGTCCAACAATGTACAATCGTAAGTCGAAACACACACACACACACACACACAAATAATATTATTTTTTAGAAAAAAAAATAGATTTCATCTAGTATTTACCTTTTTTTAAAATAAATTATTTTACATTTGAAGGGGAGACACAAAGAAAAGAAAAACAAAAATTAACGTCTTTAATTTTTAAAAATTAGTATTCTTTCCAATGCGCATAATGTGAAAACCGTTGGTCTAGGTTAATTCAACCATTTATATATTCATTGAAATCTCGGGACTGGCGATCTGCTGGTCAATTTCAGAAGACTGGACTTAAAGCCTCGTTTCTGCCCCCTTGCTCTCTTAGCCCTTTTAAGAAAGTGAGGACTTGAAAGAGTAATTGTGAAAGGAATAGCAAATCAGAAGTATGCGTCATCGATCCAGTCGGACTTTAGGCCATATTTTCTGGAAGACTATCTGACCATCCACGCATGTTTGGTCCAAGTTTAGATCCTCATTGTTCATCTCATAGCAGAATAAGGTATTTTACACGTGCTTCCATGTTCATGGCATTAGTTACTGAAACAATAAATAACGGGTATGTTATTGTACTGGCTTGGAGATGCTTGCTTGCGTTCGCCCGATGACTAAGGGAATGCACCTTCACATCATCCGCCGTTAAGAGGACGTGAAGTAGGCGTGTCTGCGTTGTGTTATAGTTTGCAGTAAAACTGTTATATGTGGGCCTTTCGACCCAACACGTCCGACTTCAGCATGTTATTTTTTAGTACCAGGTTGTCTTCCCTCTTCGATCCCTACTTGCTTGGCTAGACGAGACATGTTAGTCTGTTACTACAGGCACCACGGAGAGGTGGAGTAGGGCTAGGATGGTTCTGGTTCACCGATCCTGTAGCGAGCCATCAGATGTGAGTCACTGACAACTTCCAGCTCTGGGGCTGTGTGGCGCTCCTTCGCCTCCGACTTGGAGATGAGACCCCAAGGGGGGCCTCGGTAGCCGAGTTGGAAAAACCACCCGACTGGACTACACGGGTTCGATTCCCGCTGGGAGCAGTGTGAATTGTACTCGTGGTTGGAAACAAAAATACCCCCACGGCCGACCCAGCCGTTGGCAGAAATGGGTACCAGGGTATTACCCTGGGAAGGTGAGGAATGTTGCTTCGCATCTGAGCTTCGATGCATGAGGCGACACTATACAGAAATCTCCGAACATTTCTGGATAGGCGGCCGAGCACATATGGGTGTAAACTCGCGTGCTAAGACGCCGGTTCAAGTCTCGTACTTTACCTTTACCTTTATAGCGGTTCAATCCAAAGCTGGTTTTGTTTGGAAATGATTGCATACCAAATGTAAGGATGGATATTCACCGTAAGCAACGGAGACCACGATTCCTCTAATATTTTATCAGAATACGTGAAAAAATCATATTCCGCTCATTGAGTTACGTTTCACTGCACAACTAGCCACCGTATTCCAGAATCGTTATCATCATTATATCATCATCATCATCATCAAAGTACCGGACCTGCTGACGTAGGTGATCATGTCTCTCCACAATCTTCGATCTCGACAGTTATTTATCATTTGTGTTGTTGACCTTCTGACAAGCCATTCTCTTAAGCTGTCTTGTATTTTTTCTCTTTGCTTTCCTCTATCTCTTCGTCCCTCAATTTGCCCAGTTGTTACAATATATTCCAGTTGTTCTCTTCTCGTTACATGGCCAAAAAATGAGGATTGTTGCTTCCTAATATTGGAAATAAGCAGAATCGTTATACAGCTCAAGTAATTAGAACCGTTATTAATAAACAGGCATGAATGTCAATGGAGTTTAAACTGTCAACAACACAACGACATATATCGACCTTGGAATGTGTATGAAAAGTTGGTAGACCTTTCGAACAATCATCCCCCTGGTTGTCATGACAACAGTGGTTCGACTAAAAAAAGTGGCTTTTTCTCGCGTTATCGCAACAAATATAATTTAGTCTAAACAAAAAGGATACCAGCTTACATACAATTTCATGAAACCCAGGGTTGTGTTTTTAAATAAAGAAAAAAACATGAGCAAGGGATGTTAATTAACAACAAAACCATGTTTTATTATTATTTTTTTTTTACTTTTTCAATAAAAGTAAGTATACTATTAGAACATTTTACAATGAAAGTAGGTACAATATTAGAACATTTTACAATGAAAGTAGGTACAATATTAGAAATTTTACAATGAAAGTAGGTACAATATTAGAACATTTCACAGTGAAAGTAGGTACTATATTAGAACATTTTGCAATGAAAGTAGGTACAATATTAGAACATTTTACAATGAAAGTAGGTAGAATATTAGAAAATTTTACAATGAAAGTAGGTACAATATTAGAACATTTTACAATGAAAGTAGGTACAATATGAGAACATTTTGCAATGAAAGTAGGTACAATATTACAACATTTTACAATGAAAGTAGGTACAATATTAGAACATTTTACAATGAAAGTAGGTACAATATTAGAACATTTTACAATGAAAGTAGGTACAATATTAGAACATTTTACAATGAAGGTAGATACAATATTAGAACATTTTGCAATGAAAGTAGGTACAATATAACAACATTTTACAATGAAAGTAGGTACAATATTAGAACATTTTACAATGAAAGTAGGTACAATATTAGAACATTTTATAATGAATGTAGGTACAATATTCGAACATTTTACAATGAAAGTAATTACAATATTAGAACATTTTACAACAAAAGAAAGTACAACATTCAGAACATTTTATAATGAAAATAGGTACAATATTAGAACAATTTAAAGGGGTACTTGAAGGAATTATTTTATAAAGCGTAAATTGCAGTGATCTTTTTGGCATCCTCAATTTTCTAATCGAGTCAGGCAATGGCTGTCCTTGTGTTGAGAGAAGCTTGTATTTTTAGTGATGAAACCCAATTGTATGTCTATAGTTAGATAGACATAAGTAGTATAGCAGGGTCCATTTGAGTCGAATTTGGCCCGTAAATTAACAAAGATATATAGTGTGTGGTCATGGGCGTAGCCATCAAAAAGTGGTCGGGGAAAACTCATAAAGTTGCCTGATATTGCATCATAGGTAAAAATCTATTTTTAGAAACTCCACGGGTTTCGCGTCATCCGTCAAAAGCTATTTTTAGTAACACTTCCGGTATTGCATCAGAGGTTAGTTCTATATTTAGTAACACTTCCGGTGTTTCTGGCGTATATATAACGCGACTGTAAAACTTGTAATCAGACTTTCCCTTACAGTTGTTGACGACGGATGTGTCTCGTACCTTCAAACACATAAAAAGTAAGTGTTATCTTAGTTCTTTAATATTATAGTATGTTACTTTAGTAGTCTATTTTCGATAAGATGGTTGTTTAGTATCCACGTGTTATTTTAGTAACCTATTTTCGATAAGTTGCTTTTTTAGCACCAACGTGCTATTTTTGTAAACTAATTTTGATAGTTCTCATTGTTTACTTTTCTTGTTTTCTTTTCTTGTAATGTTTACTGTTCTTTATTCTTTAGTTGTAATGTTTCAATTTCTTTTCTACAGATGTCTAACACTTGTCATCTCTGCTCCAAAACTTTCACCCGGAGCCGGATCGTAAAACGACACGTTGCTAGTGTACATGGGCGTCAGGAATACAAATGTGATGTTTGTGAACGAGTATATACAAGAGTAGACAGCCTTGCCAGACATATCAAGACAGAGCATCTTGCACCTCTTGTATCAGTAGTTCCTGCATCACCAACTCCTGTGTCAACAGATCATGTACCTTCAAAAGAGTCCAGTGTTACCCCATTTATCTGCCATATCTGTCAACAAAGCTTTACTGGGGCAAGCCACCTACAAGTACATCTTGCTAGCCATGACATAGCTGTGGACACCTCAACACGTTCAGCGCCAGCTGGCCCCTTTTATCGACAACCTCACGCAAGCGGGCAGTAAAGAGTTCGACTCAAGAGCCCTCAAAGAGACTAAGACTTATTAATGAAATCGACTCTTTAAATAAGTTACCTCAAGATATTAAGAAGATAAATAAGAACAACTGGTTAGCTATTAGAACACATGAACGTAGGAACAAATTCATGGGTACGTACACTATATTTCATCAGCCTGATACTCCTATAGATTGGAAGATCCTTGTAAACATAATTTTTCTAGCCCAGAAAAAGTGTTTCAAGGTGAATTATAGTCATCATCTGGTTTTAAGACGTAGGGAAACACAGGGGTTGCGTTACTTTCACGCTAGCTCAAATAACGCGTCGGGTTAGACAAACCATTGTTAGTTAACAACATAAATGATTTTGAAACATTTGTAGATAGATTAAATGAAAGTGATATATTAGGATATGCAGACAAAAATAGGGAGACAACCAAATATACCTTAGAAGCATTAGTCAGTACGAGTGTTTATATTTATAAACTTCAAGATTATCCTATAGGGTGTCTGTTAGATATCCCACCCTACAATGCATCCAACCATGGTATTAATACCCTTCAAAACGACTCCAAATCTAAAGTCTACGATGATAATCTCTGCTTCTTCCGTTGTCTAGCTATCCATAGAGGTGCCTCTGTTAAAGATGTTAGGAAGGCTTCGAGATTACTTTCAAACAATTTAACCCATCTCTAATGTTAAGTAACTTTCCTGGTGTAACTCTTGCTGAAATGCCTCTCTTGGAAACATGTTTTTCCATAAATATAGATATTTTTGAATTTGATTCTGAGCAAGCATTGCGTATTGTCCCGAGAAGAGCGAGTAGTTATAGTGAAACTCTCCGTCTTTTACTTTACAAAAACCATTTCTTTTATATAAACGATCTTTCTAGGGCTAGTAAAAGTTTTTCTTGTGGAAAATGTCGTAAATTATGGAAAAAGTTTGGGCGTATGGATAGACACGAAAAAACTTGTAGTGGGGATATGACTGTAGAGACATATAAGGTTGGAGTTTACTCTTCACCTGCAAATGTATGGGATGCGATCAGTGCTGAAGGGATAAGTACTCCATAGTCATTTATTTACCCATTCAGGGCGACATTCGATTATGAATGTTATTTTGATCGTAGGAATGTTCCCCGAGAGACGCACTCGACTACCTTTGTAGCTAAACACGTCCCCCTCTCCTGCTCTATAGCGTCAAATGTCCCCGGGCGGGAGGGACCAATATGCTTCATAACGAAGGGTGACCCACAGGTTTTAGTTAGTCAGATGGTTGATTACCTCACTGGTATCGCTGATACGGCATACTCGTTGTTGCGAGATCGGTTTGACAGTATTTTTACTCAACTCCATGAACTGAGCAAACACAAGCTAATAGCTAAGTTTGATGAATATTTAAAAGAGCTTCCAGTGTTCGGGTTTAACTCGGGAAAATATGACATCAACGTCATTAAACTTTATTTAGTAAAGCACTTCATGGATGCCACTGCACAAGTGGGTGAAGAAGAAGAAGATGAAGAAGACGACGAAGAAGGATCCGATGTTAACGAAGAAGAGGAAGATAAAATGGAAGTAGACTACAAAGTACCAAAACCGTTCAAGTTTATAGTTAAAAGAAACAATAACTTTATGTGTATTGCAACGCCGAAGTTAAAGTTCCTAGACATCATAAATTATCTAGCGCCAGGTTTTAGTTATAGCAAGTACTTGGAAGTTTATAAAGTAGAGGAGACCAAGGGTGTTTTCTGTTACGAGTACATAACGGATTTAAACAAGCTGAATGAGAGGGAGTTACCCCCATACGAAGCCTTTTATTCGTCGTGAAAAAATTCCAACATTTCCAAGGAGTAGTACGGTCTGTGTAAAAAGGTCTGGAAGGACAATAACATGACGACCCTTAGGGACTTTTTGGTGTGGTATAAAAATAAAGATGTAGTCCCCTTTTTAGAAACCTTAGAGCAGCAGGTTGATGTGAGATATCGAAAATGATAAATAATTTCCGGTTTAAGAAAATGACTGAAATTTGGGAGGATCTTTTTGAAATTGAGATGGCGAAAAAGAAAACTATTTGGGACTTAACCCTACAAATCGGTTTCTTCGTGTATCAATATGCAAAACTTCGTATGTTAGATTTTTATTTCGAGTTCTTAGATAAGTTTGTAGATAGGTCCAACTTTCAGTTATGTGAAACAGATACTGATAGTTTATACTAAGCATTCTAATCTAACTATCGATAAGTACATCTACTCCAAAGATTAGCTACACACCAAACATCATTACTTCCAGGGTCACCGACACGATAAGGTACACGGAGACATCCATGTCTCTCGTGTACTCCTGTGCGCTGCGCACGCTTTGTTAATTTACGTGTACATGCGCACCACACTATATATCTTTGTTAATTTACTTCGAAATTGACCCTGCTATACTACTGACATATCGCTAGTGTTTAGACAAACTTTTAAATGTAATGTTAACACAAATTGGCCTCCAATATTGAGACAGATTGCTATCTCTAATATTTAAACAGATTTCTAGTTTTGCGACACACACTTGTTTCAAATATTGCGACTCCTATCTCTAATTCTAAGACACGCTCCTGTTTCTAATGTTGATACATACTCTTATTTGCAATGTAAGACACTTTATTGTCTCTAATTTGAGAAATACCTGTATCTATTCTATTGAGAAACATTTGTATCTGTTGTATTGAAATACATTCTTATGTTTTTTTTTTTCTGAAATACAAACTTGTATATTATGTTAGAAACACTTTCATCTGTATTATTAGACACACAATTATCTATAATATTAAACACATTCTTATCTATAATGTTTTACACACCATTATCTGTAATGTCAGAGATTATCTGTAATGCTAGAAACACACGTATCTGTAATGTTAGAGACTGTCTTATCTGTAATATTAGACACACTCCTATATGTAATGATAGCCACACTCTTATTTGAAACGTTACACATACACTTATCTGTAATGTTAAACACGCAATTATCTGTGATGGTAGGTAAACTCTTTTCTGTAATGCCCGATATACAATTATCTGTAATGTTAGACACACGCCTTTATCCTTAATGTTCGAGACACTATTATCTTAAAAAATACATCAATCTAATGGTCAAAATAAATCAATTAATTGAAATGTCTAACCGTTTAGCAAGTCCGTCACTGATGCAATAATATTATGAACACGACATTGCAATGCATGCAGTTTAACCTGCACTTTACTGATTATACATACTCGCTGAAAGTCTGTACTTTAATATTATTTTGTTCAATGCAAATGGATTTTTTCTAGAGATGAAGATGATGGGGAAGACATGGAACGATCTTAAAAGAATGGCAAGAAACAGAACGGCTTTGAAAGTGTTTGTTGAAGACCTATGCTCCACAGGTAGCTGAAAGGAGGAAGAAGAATAAATAGAATTTCTTCAGCACTGGCCATGAGATAGATGGACAATATAAATAAGGAATGTAAACAAACTACAGACAAATATGAACAATTGTTTATGAGACTACTTGAGATCAGATAGCCAGACATTAGAGATGATAAACTGTGGCAAGGAACAAACTCAGCGCACTGCGGAAGAAATGGTTTTAAACTTTAAAAAAAAATGAAGACAATTCAAAGGATATAAACATCCATTACGAAACAAGGTCTAACAAGGAACCCACAGAGAAGATGGAACAATGAAGAATTAGATTCATACGGAGACGAAACTGTGAGATCATAAAGATACATTACATTTGGAGGGGGTTGCAAAAGAAGGCAAATAAGAAAAAAATATAAGAGCTCTTGTTTGCAACAAATGCCTCAATGGAGTGTGAAAAGGTTATAAGAGAATATATTACATTATCCTTTATGGTCTCTTTTATAAGCATTTTCAGTATTAATTCCTGAAAGATGTATATATAGACAACGTGTCCAAGCAATTCTTTTTATTTTTTCCCTCTAGCTTTCAACTCGCTGCGGAGAATAGGTCTTCAACAAACACTTTAAAAGTCGTTAAGATCATTCTATGTCCACCCAATTTTCTTTAACTCTGCTTTCTCCTGTCTTCTCCGAGCAAATTGTTGGACTTCCCCTTTTGACTCCTCCCCTGTTGATTACAAAAATGAGCTTGTATAATACTCGCAGTCGACTTCCCAGCATGGTCCTATCCAGCGCCATAGTCTTTCACTTATCTCTTTGACCACTTATATTTGACTCTCACCTTCACATAGATTCTGTCCTCTCAGTTCCATCCTTTTATTCTACACAAGCATCTATTTATAAAAGTTTGTATTTTCGTGACTGTTATTTGTCATGCTCACCATGTTTCACAACCATAATATAGTAGGTTTAATATAACGATTGAGTTGAACATTTTTATTTGTGTGCATAACCTAATTTTTTTCACGACTGTATATATACATAGCAAAGCAAGCCCTCGTGTGGGAAACAACAGGTAAGAGGAAAAATGGAAGACCCAGAGAGACACAGAGAAGAAAATTGATCAGAGAGGCAAGAGCAGCAGGAATTGGCTCCCTCAATGAGATAGAGCTGCTTGCACAGAACAGAGACAAATGCCGAGATTTGATAATCGAAAGGTCAATAGATAGATAGACAGATAGATAGATAGATAGATAGATAGATAGATAGATAGATAGATAGATAGATAGATAGATAGATAGATAGATAGATAGATAGATAGATAGATAGATAGATAGATAGATAGATAGATAGATAGATAGATAGATAGATAGATAGATAGATAGATAGATAGATAGATAGATAGATAGATAGATAGATAGATAGATAGATAGATAGATAGATAGATAGATAGATAGATAGATAGATAGATAGATAGATAGATAGATAGATAGATAGATAGATAGATAGATAGATAGATAGATAGATAGATAGATAGATAGATAGATAGATAGATAGATAGATAGATAGATAGATAGATAGATAGATAGATAGATAGATAGATAGATAGATAGATAGATAGATAGATAGATAGATAGATAGATAGATAGATAGATAGATAGATAGATAGATAGATAGGTATATAGACAGTAGACTCTTACTGTATGTACACGTCTTTCATTTTATATTTAAAGCATTAACTGAATGACCTAAGAAATAACTTATCTTTCGCCCGAAAAAAATTTGAAAAAAGGTCTAGACGTCTAATTTCTCATTAAAATTTATTATAAGGTATTTCCCAATTCTACAAAAATGAAATGATCTTTCTTCACTAAACAAGGGAAGGTGGAAAAAGAAGAGACCTTTAAACAACTTAATCCAGGTGGGAATAGTTCAAAGATTGTGGAATAGTCCATCCGGTAGACTTTGCCCTTTTACTTCAGAGACAAAGAAAGAAAAACAAACGTGTAGCATTCATTGCATCATAAATCTGTGTTTGAGTGTATGCTTCAAGTGTTGAGATATATAAACACGGACTTAGAAAGGTCAAACGTTTCTATATGTATACAACACATACACACACACTACTATATATGTGTGACAGACAGATATATAGATAGACTTACAGACAGACTTACAGACAGACAGACAGACAGACAGACAAACAGAGGAATATAGATAGATAGATAGATAGACAGACAGACAGACAGACAGACAGATATATAGATAGATAGATAGATAGATAGATAGATAGATAGATAGATAGATAGATAGATAGATAGATAGATAGATAGATAGATAGATAGATAGACAGACAGACAGACAGACAGACAGACAGTTAGATAGATAGATAGATAGATAGTTAGATAGATAGATAGATAGATAGATAGATAGATAGATAGATAGATAGATAGATAGATAGATAGATAGATAGATAGATAGATAGATAGATAGATAGATAGATAGATAGATAGATAGATAGATAGATAGATAGATAGATAGATAGATAGATAGATAGATAGATAGATAGATAGATAGATAGATAGATAGATAGATAGATAGATAGATAGATAGATAGATAGATAGATAGATAGATAGATAGATAGATAGAATGTCCTGAAAGTCCAGTGATGCAAATAAATCGTCATCAACTGGTCATTCGCAAGAATAAAAGTCCTGAACATGTTACAAAATTAAAGAGATCTACAATTAGAAGTACAATGTCCACGTTGTAGAGCAATGGGTTTTGTACTACGGGCCACTAGATGTCCATTTAAAGGTTGCGATATGGGTGTGGGCTGTGTATTGATTTACAAAAAAATACCGTCTTGTACACCTTTTTTGCTCCCAATCTCTGACTTCATCATTGTATTTTATGGGTACCGGGCTTACTTCTTCTTCGAGTTATATTTACATTACCGGAATGGTTAGCTTGTGCTTTATGAGCTGGTACGAAATGGAGATTGAAAATCGTGTATAGGTGAGCAATCTCAGATGGTAGATGTCCAACAGAGGTAAGATGCAGAATAGCTCAGACAGTATCAGCTTTCCAAAAAATGAGGAGGATACTTGGCAACCCATTTTTGACATTAGAAACAAGAAAAATTGTTCTTGTGTTATGTAGAGTCAGTCTTAACGTATGGATGTGTATCATGGACAATATGACAACAGACAAGAAAAATCACTGCAGGCTGTAGAAATGGTGTGCTGAGCATTCCCATGGACAGCTGAGAACAGGGTCAAGGCAAAGAAATGCATATAAATGCTAAGCTGCAGTAAAGCTGATTGTAAGGAGAAATGAAATACATATAGGAACAAATGGTATGGTTGAAGCTTAACGTAATTAATGGACGACACAAATTTGAAATGGCGTGTCGACTCATTAGGCCATCAGCAGGAACAAACAAACACACACACAGAGAAATGCAAGTAAATAAAGTTAACTCTACATAGCTAACTAATAATGTAGTGTCTCAAATATAGTAATTTCGAACTACAATGAGAAATAACAATAAAAATGGTCGTCCTGTAAACTGCGCTGTGTCCAGTAGGAAGATGAACGATAGTACGCACAGGGCACCCGGTGTGGCTAATGTATACTAATGGAGGGCCAAATCACGCAGTTGGAAGCGTTCTAAAAATATATCTGGGGTGACATAGTATAGGTTACCTCAACAGTTACTCGACCGGCAATGTTTACACGTATCTCCGTGTAATCAACCGTACAAGACTCAAACCTGTATATATACAGTGTATATGTGTATATACATGGGTATATATATATACATATATATATATATATATATATATATATATATATATATATATAGGGATATATATATATATGTTTGTGTGTGTGTGTGTATTGATTTGTATGTTCTCGTACGGTTGTGTATTCAGAGATACACATAGAGATTGCTGGTCGAGTAACTGTTGAGTTAACCTTTACAGTGTCACTCCAAATATATTTTCAGAACCCTTCCACCTGAGTGTTTTGACCCCCCATTAGCATACATTAGCCACACCGGGTACCCTGTGCGTACTATCGTTCATTTTCCTTCTGGCCATAGCGCAATATGCAAGAATAATTTAATTTTATTTTCTCATTCTTGTTCCAAATTATTTATTTTAGATACTTCATTTATAGTTAGCTATGTAAGGCTAATTTTATTCACTTACATATCTGTGTGTGTGTGTTCCTTGTTTGTTTCTGCTGAACGTCTGTTGAGCCAAAACGTCGTTCAAATTTGTGTCGTCCTTTAATTACGTAAAGTTTCAACCACACCATTTGTTTCTATAGTTTTTCCCTTTCTTTTCACAGCTAAGAAGAGTAATGTAAACGTTCAGAAAGAGGCCAAAGCAAAAAGAGAGCTAAAATCCGATATTAGGCGGAAACAATCATCATTTTTTGGCCAGAGAGCTAAATCCGATATTAGGAGAAACAATCATCATTTTACTGGCCATGTAATGAATGGTAAGGAACAGCCGGAAAATACTGTGACAACTGGGAACATTTAAAGACGAAGAAATAGAGGAAAGTAAAGAGAAAAGATACCAGACAGCTTAAGAGATTGGCCTGACAGAAGGTCAACAACAGAACATTTTTTTTATAGCTATCGAGATCGAAAGTTGTGGAGAGACATGGCACCTACGCCAGCAGGTATGACACTTGATGATGATGATATTGATATTCAAAATGACCGATGAAATAGGGGCAGATAGCACGACCCAGTGCATAAAGCGGAGAGAGAGGCATTCAATGTCTGTCAGGTTTTTAGGTTCCCAATGAACGATATCCCAGATATACAATGTATGTCCTTGTCACCTTGCAGGGCCTATCAAATCTTTGACAAAATAAACAGTCCAATATTAAAGACAAGAAAACAAAATCCAGCGCAAGAAGTTTACTGTGTATATACATATAATGCATAATGCGTATATAAATTATGTATACATATATGCATATATACATACATTGCGTGTATATGCATATATTACATATATATGCGTTATTTAAATAAAAAGACGAAGTAATTGCAGAAAAATGAAATGAAAACCCTCAATTCATTTCTACCTTATATATATATATATATATAAATATTTTTTTGAGGGGGGGGGGGGAGGGGGCGGTGGGTGGTTGACCTAGAGGTAAGACTTTGGACTCTGGGTAGCGAGGTCCTGAGTTTAATTCCACCCTTGGGAATATTCTTCAAGAAAATAAAGAAAAATGGAATCCACATTTTCCTCGTGGCTTTACCATCCCCTGGTCTCCATGTAGTAAGGTTCGAAGTCTAGCCCTCTTATTTACCGACAAAAAGAACAGGAGGTCCCATATGGACTTTCGCACATTAAAGAAAACAGGAGGCCCCTT
This sequence comes from Megaustenia siamemsis, assembly GCA_032433765.1. NCBI lineage: Eukaryota > Metazoa > Mollusca > Gastropoda > Stylommatophora > Ariophantidae > Megaustenia > Megaustenia siamemsis. The sequence continues at coordinate 23,658,673 of JAVIAB010000139.1, forward strand.
ATGGAATCTCAAACATTAAAGAAAACAGGAGGCCCCTTATGGAATCTCGCACATTAAAGAAAACAGGAGGCCCCTTATGGAATCTCGTACATTAAAGAAAACAGGAGGCCCCTTATGGAATCTCGCACATTAAAGAAAACAGGAGGCCCCTTATGGAATCTCAAACATTAAAGAAAACAGGAGGCCCCTTATGGAATATCAAACATTAAAGAAAACAGGAGGCCCCTTATGGAATCTCAAACATTAAAGAAAACATGAGGTCCCTTATGGAATCTCAAACATTAAAGAAAACAGGAGGCCCCTTATGGAATCTCAAACATTAAAGAAAACAGGAGGCCCCTTATGGAATCTCAAACATTAAAGAAAACAGGAGGCCCCTTATGGAATCTCGTACACATTAAAGAAAACAGGAGACTCGCCATTATTATGGAATCTCGTACATTAAAGAAAACAGGAGACCCCTTATGGACTCTCGCACATTAAAGAAAACAGGAGGCCCCTTATGTAATCTCGCACATTAAAGAAAACAGGATGCCCCTTATGGAATCTCGCACATTGAAGAAAACAGGAGGTCCCTTGTGAACTCTCGCACATTAAAGAAAACAGGAGGTCCCTTATGGTCTCTCACACATTAAAGAAAACAGCAGGTCCCTTATGGACTCTCGCACATTAAAGAAAACAAAAGGTCCCTTATGGACTATGACACATTAAAGAAAACATGAGGTCCCTTATGGACTATGACACGTTAAAGAAAACAAGAGGTCCCTTAAGGACTCTCACACATTAAAGAAAACAGCAGGTCCCTTATAGACTCTCACACATTAAAGAAAACAGGAGGTCCCTTATGGACTCTCGCACATTAAAGAAAACAGCAGGTCCCTTATAGACTCTCACACATTAAAGAAAACAGAAGGTCCCTTATGGACTCTCACACATTAAATAAAACAGGAGGTCCCTTATAGATTCTCATACATTAAAGAAAACATGAGGTCCCTTATGGACTCTCGCACATTAAAGAAAACTGGAGGTTCCTTATATGGACTCTCGCAAATTAAAGAAAACAAGAGGTCCCTTATGGAAAACTATGGACACACATTAAAGAAAACAAGAGGTCCCTTATGGACTGTAAGACATTAAAGAAAACAAGAGGTCCCTCCTTATACTATGACACATTAAAGAAAACAGGAGGTCCCTTGGACTGGAAGAAAACTCCCTTATAACACATTAAAGAAAACAAGAGGTCCCTTATGGACTCTCACACATGAGGTAGGAGAAAACAAGAGGTCCCTTATGGACTCTCGCACATTAAAGAAAACAGGAGGTCCCTTGGATGGACTTATGACTCTCACACATTAAAGAAAACAAGATGGACTCTCCACATTAAAGAAAACAGGAGGTAACACATTAAAGAAAACAAGAGGTCCCTCCACATTATGGACTATGACACATTAAAGAAAACAAGAGGTCCCTTATGGACTATAACACATTACTATAACACATTAAAGAAAACAAGAGGTCCCTTATGGACTCTCGCACATTAAAAAAAGGACATGGAGGTCCCTAATGGACTCTCGCACATTAAAGAAAATATGAGGTCCCTTATGGACTCTCACATTAAAGAAAACATTAGACTATGACATTAAGAAAACAAGAGGTCCCTTATGGACTCTCGCACATTAAAGAAAACAGAGGTCCCTCCTTATTAAAGGAGGTCTTATGGACACACATTAAAGAAAACAAGAGGTCCCTTATGGACTCTAACACATTAAAGAAAACAGAGGTCCCTCCTTATGGACTATGACACATTAAAGAAAACAAGAGGTCCCTTATGGACTATAACACATTAAAGAAAACAAGAGGTCCCTTATGGACTATAACACATTAAAGAAAACAAGAGGTCCCTTATGGACTCTCGCACATTAAAGAAAACAAGAGGTCCCTTATGGACTCTCGCACATTAAAGAAAACAGGAGGTCCCTAATGGACACATCTCCCTTATGGACTATAACACATTAAAGAAAACAAGAGGTCCCTTATGGACTATGACACATTAAAGAAAACATGAGGTCCCTTATGGACTCTCGCACATTGAAGAAAACAGGAGGTCCCTTATGGACTCTCGCACATTAAAGAAAACATGAGGTCCCTTATGGACTCTCACACATTAAAGAAAACAGGATGGACTCTCCACATTATCCCTTATGGACTCTCGCACATTACATTAAAGACATTAAAGATGAGGTCCTTTATGGACTATGACACATTAAAGAAAACATGAGGTCCCTAATTACAGAAAACATGAGGTCCCTTATGGACTCTCACACATTAAAGAAAACAGGAGGTCCCTCTCTTATGGACTATGACACGTTAAAGAAAACAAGAGGTCCCTTATGGACTGTAACACATTAAAGAAAACAAGAGGTCCCTCCTTATGGACTATGACACGTTAAAGAAAGCAAGAGGTCCCTTATGGACTGTAACAGATTAAAGAAAACAAGAGGTTCCTTATGGACTATGACACATTAAAGAAAACAAGAGGTCCCTTATGGGCTATAACACATTAAAGAAAACAAGAGGTCCCTTATGGACTATAACACATTAAAGAAAACAAGAGGTCTCTCCTTATGGACTATGACACATTAAAGAAAACAGGAGGCCCCTTATGGACTCTCGCACATTGAAGAAAACAGGAGGTCCCTTATGGACTCTCGCACATTAAAGAAAACATGAGGTCCCTTATGGACTCTCACACATTAAAGAAAACAGGAGGTCTCTTATGGACTCTCACACATTAAAGAAAACAGGAGGTCCCTTATGGACTATAACACATTAAAGAACAATTCGCTGTTAAAAGTCGAAAAGAGCAGACCGGGCATTATTATCAGTAAAATCTACTTTTATCGATAGATTCCTGGCCGTGCTACGGAGTTCGTGCACAAAGGTTATAGATTTCCTCGAAGATTCTCAATATTTAGAGAAGTAAATCGGAGCACCAATGGGTTAGTTCGGCGTGCTGTATGATGATTCTAATCTAATATAGCATATTAGCTAAAATGATCATCATCATCTAGTGCCATCTCCGCACCGAAGGTTGGCTACCATGGAGCGCCATTCTGCTCTGACTCTTGCTTTGATGGTGCAGGTTGGTTTGTCCATCTTTTGATGTTACTCTTCCATGTTAATCGTGGTCTGCTTCTGCCTCTTTAAACCTTGTATTTTCCCCTCCAGGATTACTTTTAGTAGGCTGTTGTGTCTTTTAATATACTCCAAAAATCGCATTTGTCTTGTTTGAATGTTGTTTAGTAGTTCCTTTTTCATGTTTAGTTGTTTTAAGATTTCATTGTTTGTTTTCTTTTCCTTCCATCCAATTCTACCTATTCTTCTATATATCCATATTTTAAAGGCTTTAATTCTCTGTTCTGTTTTCTTGTCTAATGTCCATGTTTCTGTGCTATATAGTAATGTTGAGAAGACATAACATTTTGCTATTTTTAGTTTTAGCCCTGGTGTTATTTGTTTTGATGTTGGTATGTTCTTCATGACACTAAAATTACTTTTTGCCATTCCTATTCTTTTGTTTATTTCAGTTGTACATTTTCCATCACTGGTTATAGTATGTCCAAGGTAGTTGTAGTTCTGAACTGTCTCCAGGTCCATTCCTTCAATTTTAATACCCACTTGTGGGTTTGTGTATTTCTTTGTTTATGATCATGGATTTAGTCTTTTTTTATATTAATATCTAGCCCATATTTTTTGCTTGTCATGTTTATTTCATTAAGTAATTGTTGTAGATCTTCAGGATTTTCAGCTAGTAGTACAGCATCATCAGCATATCTTAGGTTATTGAATATCTTTCCATTAATTTGTAATCCTGGCATCTCTGTGATGTTTTTAAAGATTTGCTCAGTGTAGCCAGAATCATCTTACAGAAAAACAGTTGATTGTACAAATCGTTAAAGTAGACTATGAAGAAAATGGACTGATAATTGCAAGGACTGAATATGGAAATATTAGAACAAAACCAGAGACCGCGACACATTTCTTAAGATTCGGGAATGACCATGTTCAGGTCCCAGAATCTCCGAAGTAAGCGATGATGTCAAGCAAGCTAGCTAGCGTATACACAGTAGAAGTACAGTTTTATTGTATTTCTCATCACCATTGTCAAGTACTATCCCTGCTGGTGTAAGGGATCATGTCTCTCCACAACTTTCGATCTCGACAGCTATTTATAATCTTTTCTGTTGTTGACCTTCTGCCATGTCATTCTCTAAAGCTGCCTGGTATCTTTTCTTTTTGCTTCCCTCTATCTCTTCACCCCTCAACTTTCCCAGTTGTCACAATATATTTCAGCTGTTCCCATCTCCTTACATGGCCAAAAAATGATGATTGTTTCTTCCTAATATTAGATATTATCTATATCTTTGCTTTGGACCCGTTCAGTAAGTTTTCGTTACTTTTCTTAATTATCCATGGTATTCTCAACATTCTTCTGTAAAACTACATTTCTACAGACTCCAGTGATTTTCTTGTCTGTTGTCCTATTGTCCATGATTCCCATCCATATGTTAAAATTGGCTCTATGTAATACTTAAGAGCTCTTTTCTTGTCTCTTTTGTTAAACATTGATTGCACAGTATATTTCTCTTTTATTTGTTAATTTTTTTTTTAAAGCAGCTTTGCCTGAGACGTTCTCCATCTAATTGTAGTTCTAATTCTCTCTATTTTTCATCTCTTCTTTATGCTCCTTTAATTCCACCATACCTTCGCGGCCGTGGGAAGCGCGTGAGGTATCCATCCGTCCGTATCATTCTGACAGTGTAATGAAACCCTTGTTTACTCTCGGTGTCTACTCCACTCGGACGCTTCAATCATCTTAATGTTGCCTAGCTCCACAACTCCGTGGGGATCAAATGTATCCAGGCTACAGTCAAACTGAACAGGGCAATAAATCCCAAACCGCTGACGTCTTACGTATACAATACCGACCAAGTACGTCACTGCCGGAATGCTTTTCTAACGTCAACTCTTAACCGTCAGTAAATAATCGCATCAATTGAGACAACAGGTAAACTCCAGGCCGTTGTTTTTTTAAATCTCAATATAGTGGCATTTTAGATCTGATCCCAGAGACTCTGCAACGTTTTTAGGTGAAGACACGCTGATCCCTAATATTGATATCTCACGGGAGTGGTTCCAACTTGTTACACTATAGCAAATGTTACTTTATTATAATAAAAATATGTGATTAAATAGAATGTGTGAGCGACCCTTTCTTCGTCTTCACAAGCAGTTGGAAGCAGACATCTTCGATAATTATTAATATAAATATATATATATACAGCACTGACTCTTTATTAGAGAGCCACATCAGCGAAATGGTTAGTGAACTGGACTACAAAGGACAAGAGGTTGGGTGCGATCCTGATCGACGGCTTCCGGGTTCACCTAGCCTTAAATGGGTACCGGATTTCTTTCTAGGAAAGTAAAGCGGCACGGGCGTAAAGCCAAGCACATTACCACAAAAGTAATGTGCCGAAGGTCTGTAAAATGTATGGTCACTATAACACCATATTCCCCATACGCCACTTGGCGTGACGGGGGCTCTTTACTTTACTTGTGTATCCATACATAAAGACAAGGAGATATTCTTCTAGTACCGAGCTTGCCACATTCAGACTTGGATTCAGAACTCTCTTACAGAACAGGACACAATTGACTCCATAGTCACATGTATACAACATTCAAGATCGGCACCTCACCTACTTGTACATGTGGACAGGCGCCCCAGCCCCAGCCTGCTGAACACATACTTCAAGACTGCACTGAATATAGTAGACTGAGGAAAATCCAGCGGCCCATAGATACAACACTATAGACAAAACTATATGGGTCACTGCAAGAATTACAAAATACAGACAATACTTCGGGCGAACGAAAGATAGATAGATAGATAGATAGATAGATAGATAGATAGATAGATAGATAGATAGATAGATAGACAGACAGACAGACAGACAGACAGACAGACAGACAGACAGACAGACAGATAGATAGATAGATAGATAGATAGATAGATAGATAGATAGATAGATAGATAGATAGATAGATAGATAGATAGATAGATAGATAGGATGGATGGATGGATGGATGGATGGATGGATGGATGGATGGATGGATGGATGGATGGATGGATGGATAGATAGATAGATAGATAGATAGATAGATAGATAGATAGATAGATAGATAGATAGATAGATAGATAGATAGATAGATAGATAGATAGATGGATGGATGGATGGATGGATGGATGGATGGATAGATAGATGGATGGATGGATAGATAGATAGATAGATAGATAGATAGATAGATAGATAGATAGATAGATAGATAGATAGATAGATAGATAGATAGATAGATAGATAGATAGATAGATAGATAGATAGATAGATAGATAGATAGATAGATAGATAAAGGCTGCTGTCTGTTTCCGCGATTCTAGTGCATTCGTAGAGTTTCTCCATTATGGTTGGCTTGGGCCACCTTGACCTCCTGTGGTCTGTGTGCTAAGGAAAATCCTCTCGGATATGAGTGAGATACGATATAGTTTGCTGATGATAACCGAGGTTATTACTGTTTTTGTTGTTGTTGTTTTTATTTTTGTTGTTTACGCTCTCCATTTTTCACCTCTGGTGAAGTCCTAGAGCTAAACACGGAATTGTGCGTGTTAATCCGTTTTTCCCTGGCAGCCGTGTACAAAAAGGTCCCTCGCCACACAGGCAGATATCTTCGACTTCGGAGATACTCAAATTTTTGCCCGGAGATACTCATATTTTTGCTGTCGATGAGTAATTGACGTTTCAAGCCGGGTCTCCGTGCTGAGACCATGGGTGGTTGCCGCAGGGAGAAATCACAAATACAAATCCCAACCGATGCAGCCGGTATTTGAACTCACAACCTTTGTTTCGAGACCTGCGTCTTGCCTCGAAACCAACCAGTCCCCCAGGCGAGAATAGAATAGGAAAGCGGATAGAAGTTGGTGGAATAAACAAATAAATGTAAAGGAAAGCCTTGAAGAAATTACTGAAGTTAGATTTGTGTTCTATTTTCAAACACTCGAGTTTACATTATCTTCATCTTCAGCGTCAGTTCCTTTTTGATTGTATTTGGTGTTGATGAAGAAGGTACAAGGATCTGGTATTTATTCTTCTGGTAACATTGTCCTTTATTACTGAAATGTGTTGCTGAGGTATCATATTTTCCTTCTAATTTGCTTAGCTTGGCCTGCGACTCATTTGTACACCTTATGTGGTGCGTTGGATCGATTACCTTGAACAGTGTGTAGGGCCGATCATTTTGTACAGTGTGTAGGACCTATCATTTTGTACAGTGTGTAGGACCTATCATTTTGTACAGTGTGTAGGACCGATCATTTTGTACAGTGTGTAGAACTGATTATCTTGTACAGTGTGTAGAACTGATTATCTTGTACAGTGTGTAGAACTGATTATCTTGTACAGTGTGTAGAACTGATTATCTTGTACAGTGTGTAGAAATGATTATCTTGTACAGTGTGTAGAACTGATTATCTTGTACAGTGTGTAGAACTGATTAACGTGTACAGCGTACATTTATTAAAGAAATTGTTATGGTTATGTATATAATAAGTAAATAATGTTTTTTAACATGTTATGGTTAAGTGTTCTGTCGCCGGATTTGTTTTCACTTCACAGCGAAAATATTATGAGATCAATAGTTGACATAAAAGGTATTCAAGTCTACGGTCAGTACATAAATTATTTGCGATGTGTGGATGGCACAGTATTAATATGAGAGACAGAGAATGAGCTACAAGGAATGATATACATAATAGTAAAAGAAATCAACAAGGAAGGTCTCAGTTTGAATTGTAAGAAAACAGAAGTAATGGTCATATCGAAGAAACAATCATCACCATCATGCAGCATAAAAATAAACGAGACAAATCTGAAACAAGTGCAACACGTCAGATACTTGGGCACAATAATAACATCAGATAGAAAATGCACCGCAGAAATAAAAAGCAGAATAGCTCAGGCCAAAATAGCATTTAAGAAAATGAAAAACGTCTTATTCAACAAGGCTATGTCAATAGAAGTGAGAAAGAGAGTTCATCGGTGCAATATAGAGCCAATTATGACCTATAGAAGTGAATCATGGGGAGTAGAGAAATAAATGAAAAGATGATTAGTGCAAGAAGAATAAGAAAATACCTCTACTGAGATGAAATGTGTTAGACGAATGGCAGGAAACAGTCAGAGAGATAAGATCAGAAATGAAGAACTGAGAAAAAAAAAAGCTAGGAATAGCCCCCGCCATAGAATATATAAAGAAACAACAGATAAAATGGTTTTGCACGTGACAAGGCAGAAAGAACAAAACACAACGAGCTTTCAGGAAACGTTGTGAGAATACCAGACCCAAGGTCGACCATGAAAAAGATGGATGGATGGAACATTAGAAGCACTAGGAAACATAACAGAAGCAGAAGCGAACAGAAGAGCAAAAGACCGCAAATTATATCTCCCCTGGAAGTTGAAAGGCAAATGAGGAAGGAAAGTAGAAGAAGAGATTGTGGTTTTCCCAGAAGAATGTTGAAAGTTCCCTGGACAGCTAAAAATACCAATGAGGAAATTCTCAAAGAGGCCAACACAAAAAAGGGAGCTCATAAAAACATCATAAAGAAACAATCAACATTTTTCCGGCACATCAAGAAAAGAGGAAAGTTGTAATACTCTGTTACAACTGGTAAAATACATGGAAAGAGAGATCGCGGACGACAAAGAAAGAAGGTACTAAATAGCTTGGTGTCATGGCATGGAAAACAGCCAACAACATAATTGATGCGACGCACGATGAATAGAAGATTGTAGAAGGAGATGATTGCCTACGTCAACCGGTATGGCACATGGTGATGATGATGATTATGCTAGAATTACTGTACACCTTAGTAAGATAAGCGATTACCTTCGTTGATTATGCTAGAATTACTGTACACCTTAGTAAGATAAGCGATTACCTTCGTTGATTATGCTAGAATTACTGTACACCTTAGTAAGATAAGCGATTACCTTCGTTGATTATGCTAGAATTACTGTACACCTTAGTAAGATAAGCGATTACCTTCGTTGATTATGCTAGAATTACTGTACACCTTAGTAAGATAAGCGATTACCTTCGTTGATTATGCTAGAATTACTGTACACCTTAGTAAGATAAGCGATTACCTTCGTTGATTATGCTAGAATTACTGTACACCTTAGTAAGATAAGCGATTACCTTCGTTGATTATGCTAGAATTACTGTACACCTTAGTAAGATAAGCGATTACCTTCTTTTCCATTTTTTACCTTCGCTCGGTGACCGTTCCGCCCAAGACAGTAGCCTAGGCTGCCCAGGCAAATATACGGCCGTGATTATTTGGAATTGGAAGAAATTCTGCTCTAAGGAATAAGTTAATTATATGGATGAAGCTGCAGGCAACAAGAATAGAGTTAGGATTTGGGGCATTAAACGATGAAACAATGTAGCATATATATATATATAGCGTACAATTCAGCTACTAAGAGGAACCAATTATGTGAGAAATAAACACAAAATATTTGCAATTTTCTGTAGGATTGCAACCTTTTTCAGAGTAACTGACCGATGAAGTTATCTACATAAACCCTAGCTGAGCGATGACAGATGACTTTAGAAGTCGGAAAGAGATCATGAACACTTAGTACAGAAATTGTTATGGTTATGTATATAATAAATAATTACTGTTTTTTTTGGGGGGTGGGGGGGCGGGGGGGGGGGGGTCATATGAGAAGGGGAGCAACTGGATTGTGTTTAGACAGCAGGGAAATTCAAGGGAAGAATAGATCCAGTAAAACAAAGAGAAAATATACAAGACAGCTAAAGAGAGGAGTTTAATGGGAGTTCATAGCAGACTTGATCATTTCCTCGGAGGGGGAGGTAGGTACTTCTGATGATCAGATTACCTCCTGCTGCGAAGCTTTGTCTAAAGAGATTCCTATAACTAGAGGCAGAAATATATTTATGAAGAGATAGTCACATTCACCAGCACGGACATCACTTGAAAATGATGATCTTGATGATGATTATATGATGATTGAAGTAGATGATGATGATTTGAGATTAAAGACGAATAAAAAGTAATAGCCGAAACGTCGTCTACCAACCGCGTAAAGATTTTACCATACCATTTTTTCTATTTTTGTTCAATTCTCCCTCACATTCAGCTTTACTACAGCTTCGCATTTGTATGCATTCATTTTCATTCCTTTGCCTTAACCCCATAAAAAGTAGTAGCAGTAGTATTGTAAGATTGTAATTGTAATATCAGCAATAGAACTGTTGCAAGTAGCTGAAGCCTTAGTAATAGCCGTAGAAGCAGTAAATAAAAACAAGTAAATGAAGAAGAAAATGAACATGTAGAGGAAAGATGATATTGGAGAAAAGAAGATGAAAAAAGAGGATGGAAGGAATATTTGTACATGAGATCCATGAGACTGAACTGGAGTCGTCAGTCGCTGGACACTGCGAGACTTCGCTGAGGAGGGAATCTGAGCACCTATGGGCGTGTCTAGAGTGCAATGGTGAAGACACGCAAATAACTCAATAAATGAGACGGAACAATCGTTACGGTATTTTCTCATTACTGGGGTCTGCCGGGGAAATTTGTATGACCGGGAATAAAGACCGCTTCTCCTATGCAGTCGACACGATGTGTTACTCAATAAGCTTTTATTTCAACCCCCCCCCCCCCCCATAGAAACAATTCTTGATCCTACCGTATTCGAACCCGCGCTCTCCTGGTTTGGAGCATGACAAGTTATCGACCACCCGCTCTCCATAAGACGAAGTAAGCAGTAAAACCAAATAAATATCTTGGAAGTGCTAAAAGAATAAAGAAGTTTTTTTAAGAAATCAATGATTGCCACAGTTATAATGTACACAACACGGTATAGTGATGAGTCGATAACGAAGATTGCCTTGGAAAGATGCTCCTTTGTTTTACTATCTTGCCATTTCGTCTGATATATTCTACCCATGCCCTCACATGTTCCTATCACCCTCGATTTAGCCTTTTGACCCCATGCCCCCCAAGCCGCTTTCCCATTATCGTCGCTTAAAATAAACCACCCCACTTGTAAAAATGACGTAACATTCCACAATCAAATCAAGATCAAAAAGCTGGATTCTCACCGGGTGTTATTTTTTCCGGGAAAAATAATATAAATATCTATCTCTGCACTCCGGGAAAGTCCTATGTTAACTATATCTCCCTCAGTACTTCCTTTCTGTATTTTTCGTTAAATTTTGTTATTGCTTCATGTGGGTCTGGCGAGAACATTTATTTATTGGTGCTAGGATTCACACTCATGATTTCAAGCAATGACGTCATGCACACGAGTTGAAATAAATATAAAAAATGCCACACTGCATTACCTCTTCTAGTTTTTAGCTCTGTACGTCAGGGGCGTCCTACTGTTGATCAGTGGGGGAATGGAAGTGAGAAGGTACAACCAAAAAAAAAAAAAAAGACAAATTGCAGTAATAAGACTTTTCTGTGTAAGTAAATGTAAACTTCTAATAATGCTTATTTTGGAAGTAGAATAGGTTAATCTGGAGAAATGAGGTTTTTAAAATGTAATGAATGCTCTGTGTATTTGTGTTATTGAGGTATTTGCGAGTGATCAACATTGCACTCCGAACATGTCCATAGGTGCTCCGATCTCCTACTCAGCAAGTCCCGCAGTGTCCAGCGACTGACGACTCCAGTTCTGTGTTGGTTGATTAGTACTTCTTACACGCCCACTAAGATTTTCTTTTCCGGCTGTGCCCATCTTACTATCATCTCTTTCAGAAGAAGGAGTGACGTGGACTCATAGTTATCGAAGTCCTGTGCCTTACCCACATCTCGGAGGGCATTGGTGATGTCCACCCGAAGCATTGGTTGACCGCCCTCAACAATAGTGTAGCTAGGCAGCCTGTCTCCTACTTGTGTATGTGTATGTACATATGTATATATATGGACAGTTTAGGCGAGCCGACCTTCAGTCGGGAGATTGCTGTGATCATTGAAGTGGTAGGACCCTTTAATGGCGACATTTAATTCTTCATTTTCCGCTAGAATGGACAAACTGCAAATTCTTCAGCAGAAATAGAAACATACAGAAAGCCACGTTATTTTTTCTTCCAACATTTTTCTTTCAGCGCCCAGGCGCGGAATTATTTGATGTCTTTTTACACTTTAATGGTCTTTTCTGCTGCCATGTTTCCGAGTGTTCTAGTTTTGTGTTTGCACAACATTACGTAGGACGCACTTTTCCTCTGTTTGTAGCTTTATGTAGTGATTGAAGTCGTTTCAAATGGGCAATCTTTTTAATTATTCGATTTTTTAGTTTGTTTATGTTTTACTATTCCGATGATATCTCTATCAAATAGGTTTTACTGCTCGTGTCCCCAAACCACAGGGGACCTTCAAGCATAATATTACATCACATATACGCATGCGTTATATATATAGGAGCCGCGATAACTGATTGGTTAGTGAACTGGACTACAAAGGACAAGAGGTCGGGTTCGATCCTGACCGACGGCTTCCGGGTTCACCCAGACTTAAATGGGTACTGGATTTTTTTCTGGGAAATTAAAGCGGCATGGGCGTAATACCAACCACATTACCTGGAAAATCATACGCCGAAGGTCTATAAAAATTATGTCCACTAACACCATATTCCCTATACGCCACTTGACGTGACGGTTACTTTTTTTCATTCCTTTTTTAATTTCATAGTTTATAAACTACTAATTAAATAATATTTTTTTGTCCATCAATGTTCATACTTAATTAATACATTTTTATCAGGTCAAGGCCTCAGGGTTTATCCAGCGTCCGAAATGGAAACCATAGTTTTTTTTTTTCTGCTAAGTAGAGGCGGCCATGTTTGATACCGATCATATCGACCCTAAAATACGCCTTTGGTCATTATAAAAATATGTTCACTAGCGCCATATTTATCATACATCTAGTCTGACATTGTGGGATCCTTACCCTTTTAATGAATATTTAATCTTTTCAATGACCCAGCAATGAAGCTCATTTTCGTTCTAATTATTTCTGTTAGTTCACAACCACATCCTATTTAGGCGATTAATTTATTTATAATTTGCGCGACCTAGTAATGAACAGTTATATAATTAACGTATTGTGGTATCTAGAACAATCATTAGCATCCTTCTGTATGGCTGCGAATAGTGGACAACTTATGGAAATCAGGAGAGAGGGCTAAATGCGTCTCCGTATGTCTGCGCCGTACTATTGGTATTACCTGGAAGGACAAAGTGATAAACGAGATTCTCACTCACACAGGCCTCCCGAACATCTACACCCTGCTCAAACAATGTAGGTTACACTGGCTTGGTCACGTACACCGAATGAAAGGTGGCCGCATATCAAAAGATACGCTCTATGGACAACTGCAGATGGCAAAAGAACTAGGGAACCCCCAAAACTTCGATTTGTGGACGTCTACAAACGTTACATGAAGACTCTGAACATAAACCCATGTAAGAAATATCTGCAGAATCTTTGGAAACACACCCTAAAGCTCCAATTCAAACAAGAAGCAGACAGATTCACAGAAAAAAAAAACGGCGAAAGGAAAGAAAAAAAAATCATTTCTAGGGGCGCTGCAAAATCTATAGTCAACTATGTCTGAAGCTACTATCTAGAGCAAAATGTATTTATTCCCGAACTAAGGCAGACCAACTCTGGCGAGACATCAATACTAGCATGAGAATGTTACAATTGCTAGTTAATTCAAATGAATGAATAAAACTGAACGCATTTGAAACGAAATATACATAAATATGAATGAATTGTATGTTTGTATTGTTTCTATTTTATCGCCATCATTGTACACCGGATGAATCTATACGTGCTCCGATTTCTCTGTCGAGAATCTCGAGAAAATTCGAGGAGAATCCTGGCCCATGTACACGAACTCCGCCGCCTGGAATCCACGGCATGAGTACGTTGTTCTGCTGACAACTTTACCAAAAAAAGTAAAGTAAAGAGCCCCCGTCACGCCAAGTGGCGTATAGGGAATGTGGTGTTAGTGACCATAAATTTTACAGACATTCGGCACATGATTTTTGGGGTAATGTGGTCGGTATTACGCCCGTGCTGATTTACTTTTCCAGAAAAAAACCGGTACCAATTTAAGGCTGGATAAACCCGAAAGCCGTCGGTTGGGACCGAACCCTACCTCTTGTCCTTTGTAGTCCAGTTCACTAACCACTGAGCTGTCGCGGCTCAACTTTAGCAAAGCTGCGTCCAAATTTATGGGCTACCTTTTCTATTTGAGCTGCCAAGGGCTCTTTAATGTGCACGAGTGCACACAGGACCCCTCGTTTATTACCGTCATTGAGATTATTGAATAGAAAGTGAGAATACTTCAATAAAACATAAAACGATATATGAAGAGACTAGAAACAAACATTTCAACATTACTAACGAGAACAGCGATCTAATGATATTCTGTCACTGCCGGTGCCTCGACCTTGTAGTGTGACAGCTTGTGTACTATGATAACCCCTAGAACTCTGCCAGTGCGTTTTTTACTTCCCGGTAGGTTCAACCACAGCCAGCTTTAGATTTACTAAGGCCAGTGGACTGAGAGGGAATTCCCGGAAAACCTCCAGCTAACGTGACTCTTTTTTTAACTTTGCGAGCCGGGGTGCTTGTGGGTAGAGAGAGATCAGCTGTCTATATCTCCTATAGTTAAATATATCACACTAGCTGAAGGGTGGTCAGCTTTTATTTTCTGCCTACTTCTCTTCTTCTTCTTTCCTTTCTCATCTGCCTTTCAGCGTCGAGGGGAGATATAATTTGCGGTCTTTTGCTCTTCTGTTCGCCTCTGCTGCTGTTATGTTTCCTAGTGTTTCTAATATTCCATCGATCCATCTTTTTCGTGGTCGACCCTTGGGTCTGGTGTTCTCACAACGTTTGTTGAAGGCTCGTTGTGTTGTGTTTTGTTCTTTCTGCCTTGTCACGTGGCCGAACCATTTTATCTGTTGTTTCCTTATATATTCTATGGCTGGGGCTATTCCTAGCTTTTTTCTCAGTTCTTCATTTCTGATCTTATCTCTCAGACTGTTTCCTGTCATTCGTCTAATACATTTCATCTCTGTAGAGGTTATTTTTCTTATTGTTCTTGCATCTAGGGTCAAAGTCTGGCATTGGTAGCACAACGTTGGGATGAAGATTGTATTGTATAGTGCTCGTTTTGCCTCCAGAGTTATTTCCTTGTTGGACAATAGTGGTGATAACTAAACATTCTGCCTACGAGCCTTGGTAAATATAAAGTAGACCTTTGCTCTACCAAGCTGGACAAGTCCTTGTGGGTAGGTCAGACAAGAATTGGCACCCTATTTCTTCATGTTCAATCAAGGCCACAAAAGGTGCTAGCAGCCTTATCACGGAAAAATGGAAGGAAACTATAATACAACAGTACACACGCACCCTGTGCATCTAAGTCTGGGAAGTTTTCACACAAGAAAGCTCATGACCCAGTAAGTGCGCTCAGTTGGAGAAGATAGAACAGAACCAGAGCCGTTTGCAGAGTGTGGCTGCGGCCCTTTGGTCCACGAGGCGCTGCAAGACGCAAGTCATATAATTATGTTTGAATATGCGAACATTAAATTAGCAAACACTCAAATGGACACTAGATCGCCACAGTCGTCGTCTTCTTCTCCGCTCCTTCCTTATTTACCTTTCAGCGTCGGTCGAGTGGGGATGGAGAGAGTTAGTTTGCAGTCTTTTGCTCTTCTTTTGACATCTTCTGTTGTAATTTTTCCTAGAGTGTCTCTAATGTTAAATAAATTCACGTGGTTCGTTGTATTTCTTTATATCTGCCGTTCTCTTAGAGTATGTAATTGACTTGTAACACATATTGTTATATGTGTCTTATCCGGCACCATTTTATCAGTTGTTTGTTAATTATTTAGACATTAACCCTAGTATCAAGTCGCGATAGCTCCATGATTAGTGAATTGGACTAAAAAGGACAAGAGGTCGAATTCGATCCGCATCGACGGCTCCCGGGTTCACCCAGCCTTAAATGGGTACCGTATATTTTCTGAGAAAGTTAAGCGGCACCGGCTTAATACCGACCACATTACCCCAAAAATCATGTACTGAAGGTCTATAAAAATGATGGTCACTAACACCGTATCTCCTAAACGTCACGAGGAGTGACGGGGGTACTTTACTTTACTTTTTATTCCTAGTAATCCGCTCCCACTCACCCCAAATTCTTCACTTCTGTTGGCAACAACAAAACTACCAGAAGATACCCTATGCTGAAGCTATGATAATAGACGTTCTCACCTCAGGTTTATAAAACACACAAGATCTACGTGATTAGTAATGCAGCGTTCAAAATAGAGAGCAATAGTTCCAGCCCTATGCGCAGTATTTGACCCCTGAGGAAAATAGCCAGCATGAAACAACATAACATAATCGAGTGCATCTTTTCTGTTTCAGCGGGGGCACTAAAAAAGCACCATTCGTTACGCCACTGCACCTTATTTCTGAGTGTATATTTTGTAGATGGGTGAGTTAAACTTGTAGAAAGGTTCTGAAAATAGTCTAAAATTCCAGAAAGATTTTGCGGGCCTGAATTAAAACAGTGAGATTTTCCTTTTTGCGCAGATCAAACAAATGAAACATAGACTAGCATTGAGTATGGACATCTGTTTCATGTACCTTGACATTTATCGCGAGCTCGGATGTTTGATTTCAACTCGGTTCTGGAGAGTAGAATAATAAACACTACACTTTACAACCAATGAGATTCGTTTCAACATTTTCACTTCAACAGAAGCTGAAGTTTCTTTTAACTTTTATGCTTTCTTCTTCATCTTTGCCAAATTTGTTTATCACAGTGATTTCCATGATGTGTATTGAAGGTCCCAGGATCATTATTATACATCTTCATGGTAGCAGTGGTTTCCATGATGTGTATTGAAGGTCCCAGGATCATTATTATACATCTTCATGGTAGCAGTGGTTTCCATGATGTGTACTGGAGGCCCCAGGTTCATTATTATATATCTTCATAGTAGCAGTGATTTCCATGATGTGTATTGGAGGTCCCAGGATCATTATTATACATCTTCAAAGATGCAGTGGTTTCCATGATGTGTATTGAAGGCCCCAGGATCATTATTATACATCTTCAAAGATGCAGTGGTTTCCATGATGTGTGTTGAAGGCCCCAGGATCATTATTATACATCTTCAAAAGCTTATTTTATTTTATTTTCTTAATGAAGCTTTATATCTTATTATTATAAAGGAATATAGGCTATCTTATTCTATTGGTGCGTGATTTTAAAAAGCAATCTACTTGTCAAATGTATTTGTATAGACTGTACACGTCCAGGTTTTAATTCTTGTGTATTTATTATGAGCAGAATGGCTCAGGCAAAAGCAGATTTCCAAAAAAATGAGGAAGATACTGTGTAATCCATTTTGTAAATAAAAAACAAGAAAAAGAGCTCTTAAATGTTATGTATAGCCAGTCTTATCATATGGATGTGAATCATGGACA
Organism: Megaustenia siamemsis; assembly: GCA_032433765.1. Classification (NCBI taxonomy): domain Eukaryota; kingdom Metazoa; phylum Mollusca; class Gastropoda; order Stylommatophora; family Ariophantidae; genus Megaustenia; species Megaustenia siamemsis. The sequence goes on from JAVIAB010000139.1 coordinate 23,676,341, forward strand.
ATAGGACAACAGAAAATAAAATCACTGGAGTTTGTAGAAATGTGGTTTTACAGAAGAATGTTGAGAATACCATGCACAGCTAAGAAGAGTAATGAAAACGTTCTGAAAGAGGCCAAAGCAAAAAGAGAGCTAATTTTCCAATATTAGTTAGAAACAATCATCATTTGTTTGGCCATGTAATGAGAAGAGAACATCTGGAATATATTGTAACAACTGGGAAAATTGAGGAACGAAGAGATAGAAGGAATCAAAGGGAAAAAATACCAGACAGCTTAAGAGAATACCTTGGCAGAAGGCCAACAACAGAAATGATAAATAAATGTCGAGATCGAAAGTTGTGGAGAGACGTGATTACCTACGCCAGCAGGCCCGGTACTTGATGATGATGATGATTTATTCTGTGACTTCAGTTGTCTTTTTTTTTTTTTTTTTTTAAATAAAGAAATAAATCTAAATTTGCTTCGGTTCTCTCGTCTGGAGGCGAAGGCATCAGAGCTAGAAGTTGTCAGCGACCCACGGGTGATGGCTTGCGCCAGGATCGGTGAACCAAAACCATCCAGACCCTGCTCCACCTCTCCGTGGTGCCTCCAGTAACAGACTAACCTGTCTAGTCTTGCCAAGCGAGCAGGGATCGAAGAGGGAAGACAACCCGGTACTCAAAAATGTCGTGCTGAAGTCGGATGTGTTGGGCCGAAAGACGCAAATATAACAGTTATGCTGCAAACCACAACACAACGCAGACACGTCCACTTAACGTCCTTTTAAGGGCGGATGACGAAGAGGAAGCTACAGTCTACGAATACTCTAGAATACTTTAGTCATAGGGCGAACGTAAGCAAGCAAGTTCTCTCGTCTATAATGTAAACCATAATCAAAGGAAGTGCAAATAAGAAACATAATGTTCTTGGTTGTAAATTTGAAGTTATATTTGATCGCAAATTTGTTGTTCAATTAATTCATCATTCAAATTGTGGTTTAGAAAAGAAGAGAGACAGCGACTCAGCTTCCTTTTATGAATATTTGCATTGTGTAGAGACATCGGGAGACTTTGAAGCAGAGTAAAGTGAAGGTTAGGGTGACTTGGACAAAGCTGAGATTAATTTGTTGCCAACTACAATGAAACCTCGTACTTCGAACAACCTAACTTCGAATGTTTCAGAGTTTGAGAATTAAATTAGACAGAATCGTAACTTACGTCTCAAACGATGTTTTTACATTTGAACTGCTTGTGTGAACAGGCCCAGTGAACAAATATTAATCTGTTAAAGCTTTCAATAGCAATGTTGTGTGCCCGAGTCATCTCTTACGATCGAAAGCTTTACTTTTTTTACTATCCCTCGTTAATTCTGCCTCTTCTCTTTCTTCAATTCTATCTACATTTACGATCTTCCTCTTCTCCATCTATTATCACTTTCCTTCTTTCTTAACGTGTTAGAAACAATGAAACATATTAGAAACATTTCATGACTTACGCAACAAAAGTAAAACAAACTATATATAACCATGTTTACTTCTGTTGTGTTCATTAAAGTGCCTAGTAAGCATCCTTTAAGAAATACGGCTGGAAGTGCGTGTGCAACACATAGACACAGTCATAAACAACCTACCATCACTGGCGAACATTTTATTTTATCTGTATTATTTGTTATTGTTGTTTCGCCTCATTCACAGGCTCCACGCTAAACGAGGTAACTCTATCTGTCTATATGTGAAGGCGGTCAATGGACTAGAACTGACGATTTCTGAAAACGACTTCTTCTTGACACTCGAGAGGGCTCTAAATTTGAAAGAAAGGAGTTAGATATGGGTAGATGTCTTTGAACGGATTATCCAGACTTGTGAAAGGTCAACAGTCTAGTTCACCTGTGTTTTAGCGGTTTTTACGTTAAATAGTTTAACCCTTCCTGGTTATGACATAACCATCTATTCATATTTTTTTTTCTTTTACAAATCGAGAGTTCAGACTTTGTTTGAACACAGGAATGAACAAGGGTTACGTAATACGACGCTTTCTCTTTTGGTTAGTAAAATGTTGACCTTTCAAGGCCGTGTTTCAACAAGAACCAGAGATATTATTTTGTTTTCCCTGAAAACTTTCATTTAAATAATAGCGTTTTCTCAACAATCGCGGGGCTCTCCCTCAATGCACTGCTACAGAAATGATCAAATTCTAAATGTGTAAAACCAAAATGACACAAATAAATGCACGTATCCGCGTTTATTTTTATTTACGTTTCCTTTACTCTAAATGGTAATGCAAACCTCCTACAGTTTGGTGTCAATCGCCACGAAAAACGATGAGAGCCATCAAGTTAAAACACAGTATCATTCGCAATTTATCAAAACCGTAACGTCCCTTTCCGACAAAAAATGTTGATTTAGTTCAATAATATATTATTACAAAATCACGATAAAACTGTCAGTCCGTTGCTGTTATTTCCCTTTGTATGTAAATCTTGTTTCAAGGTAGGGGAGATTATATCTGTACCTAGAGTACCTTGATAAGTACATTTGTTCGGAGCCACAGCAGAGCAATAGCAAGGAAGTGGACTACAGGGGATAGGAGGTCCCACTCGATCCCTGTCTTAAAATGGGTACGGGGTACTGGTTAGTATCGAGGCAAGATGCCGGCCTCAGGCAGAGAGGTTGTGGGTTCAAATCCCGGCTGCACCATTTGGGATTTTTATTTGTGATTTCTCTCCGCGGCAACCATCCCTGGTCTCAGCAGCGAGGCCCGGCTTGAAACGTCAATTACTCATGGACGGAAAAAAATGTGAGTACCTCCGAAGACGAAGATAATTGCCTGTGCTGCGAGGGACCCCTGTGCACACGGTTGCCAGGGAAAAACAGATTAACACAAAAACTTCAGTTCCTAGTCTCTAGGGACTTCGTCAGAGGTCAAAGCTGTTTTTTTTTCCTGGAAAGGAAAGAAATACAATTTTGAGTAACCTTGATCCTGTCAGCCAAAAGTTGTGTCAAAGTTAAATTTTAAAAAAAATAGACATTCCTTTGCATTCCTTATACACCATTGGTCTGTGGTAAATCAGAGGGCGCCATGGGGTTCTTTTTTATTTGTCTTCTTTTAAATAATCTTGATAAATAAGGAGATGGATAAAATAGTGGTAACTCTTACTGTTACCGGTTAGCTGTTAAATCCTCTAAGACAAAGAATCATTTTGTTGGTGTGGTCATTACGATCTTGGCATTATGAGCTACTGACTATTTTCAAAAGGTAAATTGCGCTGCAGAGAAAAAAGTTTGTACCATTCGGAAATGGCGCGTAAAAATATTTGTATACATTAATTTTATAATTGATTAGAACGTTGAAAGGAATAAATTGAAGAGTTAAGATTTTATTTGAATAAGAAGAAAAAAGTGTGGAGGAAATAAAGTAAGAAAATGGGGTAAAGTAAGAATAGAATGTGACTGAGTGAATAAAAGGAAAAGAGTATTAAATAAATGATAGACATGAGCAGATGCGTGGAAGAAGAAGATGATGATGATGATAAATGATGATCAAGCAAAAGAGGTGTTGTCAGCTCCTCGTGCCAACTGGCGTAGTGGGTTATGTCTTTGTACAGCTTCTATCTCTAAAATTGCTTAGCAGGTAATAGTAGATGTAAGTAAAGTAAAAGTAAAGTACCCCTGTCACGCCAAGTGGCGTATAGGGAATATGGTGTTAGGGACCATAATTTTTACAGAACTTCGGCACATGATTTTTGAGGTAATGTGGTCGGTATTACGTCCGTGCCGCTTTACTTTCCCAGAAAAATATCCGGTACCCATTTAAGGTAATAGTAGATGTAGTAGATGATAAAACATTTAGTAAAATTAAACAAAGAAGTGCAGAAAAGAAAGATAATGGAGCAAAAAGAGGAGTAAGAAGAAAATAATGATAATAATGAGGATGAATGGGGAGAAAAGTAAAAACAATAAATTTAATAAAAAATTAGCACCAGAAGGGAAAAGAAAAAGGGAAAGAAAAAGGAGGAGTTAGAGGAGGAAGAAAAGAAGAAAAATATTAGCAGCTACTAAGGGAAGTAAGAAGGAGATGAGCAAGAAGAACTTAGAGGAGAAGAGCAAGGAGAAGAAGGAGAAGGAGAACAAAAAGAGAAGGAGAACAAAAAGCATAAGAAGTTGAAGCAGGGAAAGAAGAAGGAAAGGAACCAAAAATAGAAAGAGAACAAAATGAATAAGAAATAGAAGCAGGGAAAGAAGAAGGACAGGAATCAAATGGCAAGACCGAGGATGAATAGTAAAAACAGAGCAATAATTAGAAAACAAAAGAAAAAGAAGGAAAGGGGAACAAATAGAGAGGCAAAGGGTGTAGGGGAAGTGAAAATGAGAAAGAGCAACGTGAAGAAGACGAAACTTAAGACCACGACAAAGAGAAGAGGCAGCAGAATACTAAGAAATAACAACAGAAGACAAAAATACAGTGAACCACAAACCAACAAAAATCGTAAAAAATATATTCTTTGGCAAAGTGAAACAAATGTCAGAATTGAAGATATTTGCTTTTATATTTGGTCCCAAGTAAACTCTGTAAATTTCATAACAATTGTTTTGCATGCACATCGCAAGGACGGGAACATATGACATGGCCAAACAATAGAATGAACTTGGAGAAGAACGGGATATAATCGCGACCAGATAAGGCTAGATTTGAACATGCTGTAAAGGAGTAGATAACTGAGGCGTGTGCCAAGGAGAAAATGACTTGGCGCAAATCAAACAAACAGGCTTGACTGAAAGTGCTTGAGATAGTGCGAGTTGTTAAACAGATGGCGCGTTCAGAATTCTTTTGCAGAAATGTTCATCTGATAAAAATCAGGGTAAGTAATTCGAAATATCAAATGTCGAAGACCAGGGAAAAGGTTAAAGGTCGCAGTGGAAATCTCAAGAAATTAACCTTTATTTAAAGGGGAGTAATTTGTGGAATGTTTTGACTGAATTAACAGCCTTGTTGGAGAAATTCATCTACATTTTTTGTTATAGTAGAGGTTTAGACTAGATTATTTCTTTATTTACTTACTCAGGCGTTTTTATATGTTAGCTCCGAAAAAATAAACGTAAATTTGTAAGCTCAGTAAACGTGACGTGGTAAATTCGATAAACATATTGTAAATAAGACGAACAATGATCTTGATTTGCACATATGAGAGCTGCACTAATAACAAAATAATCGATATTTTTGCACAGATCTGCTCCACTGTGCTCTCAACATTTGTATTTGTATATAATAGGACTATATGAATAAATATAAAATAGAGATCGATGGGAGAGCGGCAGAGAAGAACAAATAGAGAAATAAATGTATAGGTTGTTTATGGCACAATGAGTGGACATGAAAAAAGAAATCAACAGATTCGTACACAGTATATGAGAGCTGGGGAGATATAATAGAACATACAAACATACAGAGATAGAGACAGATATATAGACATAAATAGATAGATAGATAGATAGATAGATAGATAGATAGATAGATAGATAGATAGATAGATAGATAGATAGATAGATAGATAGATAGATAGATAGATAGATAGATAGATAGATAGATAGATAGATCATCATCATCAAGTACCGGGCCTACTGGCGTAGGTGATCATGTCTCTCCACAATTTTCGATCTCGACAGTTATTTATCATTTCTGTTGTTGACCTTCTGTCAAGCCATTCTCTTAAGCTGTCTGGTATTTTCTCTCTTTGCTTCCCTCTATCTCTTCGTCCCTCAATTTTTCCAGTTGTTACAATATATTCCAGTTTTTCTCTTCTCATTACATGGCCAAAAAATGATGATTGTTTCTTCCTAATATTGGAAATTAGCTTTCTTTTTGCTTTGACCTCTTTCAGAACATTTTCATTACTCTTCATAATGTCATTTATTTCATCCTTATGCATGATGGAATACACAATATTAACCGGAAGGCAACAGAAAACCACCGTCGTAACTTCTTTGTACAATCATGAATCGCCACAACAATAAAAATCACGATAGATAGATAGATAGATAGATAGATAGATATAGATAGATAGATAGATAGATAGATAGATAGATAGATAGATAGATAGATAGATAGATAGATAGATAGATAGATAGATAGATAGATAGATAGATAGATAGATAGATAGATAGATAGATAGATAGATAGATAGATTTAAAGAATGATCTATGGCCATGATTATATCCAAACATTTTTCTTTAAAACCGATCTCCTTACTAATTCCACAATAAGGTTTTAGAACAGAGCACGAATTCCATTGAACCGGTGGTCCCTAGGGTATCTCTATTATTTTATTTGTATCTATATAACACGAAGTAAGCTCATTCTTCAATTCCTGTTATACTCATTTGGGTGTTGAGTGAGATACCTAGTTCCACGTCTCCTCCTAGATGGTTGGCTTCCATGTAGCGCCATTTCACTCAGTCACTCACCTTGACGACACACTTTGCTGAAGATTCTCCTCCCAAGCACTCGATGTTGCTGGCTCACTTTAGTTTTTGCCTGTCACTGCCATCGAGTGAAATATAAAATCGTTGTTCTCGCCCTTTAGACGGTTTCCATCATTGTCATAGACAGGCTTGCGTTCATCAAGTGACTAAAGAAGTATACCTCTTCGTCATCCGCCATTGAAAGGGCATTAAGTTGGAGAGTATGCGTTATGGTGTGGTTTACAGTGTTTCTATGATATTTGCAGAAAATAAAATCAGGGGAAGAGCTATTTTTACAACACTCGAAACAAAATCACAAATAATCAACAACAGACCAAATAAAAAAAAAACAAATAAGAATAGACGATCAGAAGCAGGAACCTCCTCGGGGCAGCGTCTTGCCACGAGAACCAAACGCTAGAGGACACGACAAACTTAGCTACCTCGTTGACAAGGCTCTGTACCGAGGAGTACAGGTTCGATTCTGCTTCGGACCCCCTATTATTTATTATTATTTTTTGTTGTTGCTGTTGTTGATTATTTGTGATTTTTTCCCCAAGTGTTGTAAACATACCTCGCCCCCTGAAATGATTCGATGATCTATCACCTCGGAAGTTTCCATCCATAATAATATTCATTTATTATGTTTAGTCTCCTGTGATATTCGCACCTTTTGGTTCAAAACATCTGACTGCAGCATGTCATTTTCGAGTATCCGGTTTGCCTTCCCTTTCGGTCTCTCTCACTTGGCCTCTGTTACTAGAGGCACCATGAAGAAGCGGAATAGGACCTGGACGGTGCTGGTTCACCGATCATGGCACAATACATCAGCAATGATTCGGTTACAACTTCAGCTCTGGTGCTAATAGAGCGCCTTGACCCCACCATTGTCATTTAATCTTGTAGTTTCCTTAAAGTCTATCCCCATGTTACTCCTCGTTTTCTTCAGGCTTTTATTCTTTCTTGTTTTGCTAATGCCTTGCATGGCACTGACTCATAAAGCGATCTAACTAAGCGAGGAAAATTAACTGTATGTGTTTGTGTACAGTTTTATTCCCATCTGCTGTGATTTTCTTTTGCGATCTAGGTCTATCTAGCCTCTGGAAATGGGTATCACATTTTAAATAATAAATTGTTGGAAAGTATGATGAATTGTCGTTGTGCTGACCACTGATCCTACAGGCACAGGCAGTAATATACAAAAATATAGACACTAACATTCATCATCATCATCATCATCATTATTATCATTGCGTCCGTCTCCGCATCGAAGTTGGCCACCAAGAAGTGCCATACCGCTCTGTCTCTTGCTTTGATGGTGCAAGTTGTCATAGGATGACTTGTCCATCTATTGATGTTACTCGTCTATGTTAGTCTTGGTCTGCCTCTGCCTCTTTTACTTTGTATTTTCCTTTCCAGGATTACTTTAAGTATGCTTCTGTGTATTTTAATATGCCCCAGAAATCTCATTTGTCTTGTTCGAATTGTATTTAGTAGTTCTCTTTTTCATTTTTAGTTATTTTAAGATTTCATCGTTTTTTTTTTCTTGTTTTTTTTTTCCATCCAGTTCTTCCTATTCTTTTATAAATCCACATTTCAAGGGATTCAATTTTCTGTTCTGTTTTCTTGTCTTGTGTCTGCACCATACATGAATGTTGAGAAGACATAATATTTTGTTATTCTTAGTTTTAGTCCTGGCGTTATTTGTTTTGATGTTGGTATATTATTCATGGCATTAAAATTACTTTTTGCCACTCCTATTCTTTTTTTTTTTTTTCAGTTTTACATTTTTCAACAATGGTTATAATATAATTATAGACACAAGTTATATACACTATCTATTGTCCTTTCGAGCCGAAGACGGCACATAGGGCAGAACCACTATCTCAAAAACAGAAACCTAGCGTGCCAAAATGGCACATATTGCAGAGATCACTGCTTCTAAAATCTATGGTCTGTTTCCATAACAATAGTTTTTACAATGACAGCTTGTCAGGCCATCGATCAAGCTCCATAGTCGCCTCTTACAACATGCTTGGAAGGTCACAGTGTCACTATTCTTTACTCATAATGAGACCCCGGTAACACACAGGAAACAGTAACACTATAACAGAAACAGTATACACTAGTTATAGATTATATTCAGTAAATGCCACCTCTTTGTTACGTTTTACTTTCAAATTGTCCTTCATTCTTCATTGCTTCCTATGACGTGACGTTCATGATCATTGACCTAACAATGATAGTCTTATCCAGCTTCTTCCATTTCTTTCCTTTTACGACTGCTCGTTGAAAGCTGATGGAGTTGAAGCTTTCTTAACTTCTACATAATGCCTGTCCATCATTCCTCCTGTTTGTGCAGTTTGTTTGGTTGTTACTTGTGAAATGGTCTTTAGCACAACCCCACATGTGAGATATGGTCAAATCATTGTAGTTTGTGTGTTTGTGCGGTTGTTCAGGAAGTTCTCTACAAACCTTACTACATGTAGGCGGTTGTTTATGTCAGATAGTATTTCAGGGTAATTGTTAATTTTTTTGCTGAAATTTAAACTGCTCCCCTCAACGTTGACTGGACAATATTAATTGCGGAACTTTATATTTGGAATACTTTTGTGTAAAAAAATTAGCATGTTAATTGTCGTTTTGTTGGTAGTCTGGCATCGTTTTTAATCGCTTCTAACGGGATGCATTTTTTGAACCACCTTTCTGGCACAGACAAATTCTACTCTTATCTTAAGGCTTCTTGTTTGAGTGTGTACACCCTAAATCACAGAAAACGTACGGACATTTGAGAACTGGTGTTTGTGTGAGTGTGTATACCCTAAATCACAGAAAACGTACGGACGTTTGAGAACTGGTGTTTGTGTGAGTGTGTACACCCTAAATCACAGAAAGCGTACGGACGTTTGAGGACTGGCGTTTGTGTGAGTGTGTACACCCTAAATCACAGAAAACGTACGGACGTTTGAGAACTGGTGTTTGTGTGAGTGTGTATACCCTAAATCACAGAAAGCGTACAGACGTTTGAGAATTGGTGTTTGTGTGAGTGTGTATACCCTAAATCGCAGAAAACGTACGGACGTTTGAGAATTGGTGTTTGTGTGAGTGTGTATACCCTAAATCACAGAAAGCGTACGGACATTTGAGAATTGGTGTTTGTGTGAGTGTGTATACTCTAAATCACAGAAAGCGTACGGACATTTGAGAATTGGTGTTTGTGTGAGTGTGTATACTCTAAATCACAGAAAGCGTACGGACGTTTGAGAATTGGTGTTTGTGTGAGTTTGTACACCCTAAATCACAGAAAGCGTACGGACATTTGAGAATTGATGTGTGTGTGAGTATGTACACATGAACTCGTATAAATTGTCTTTCCGATGAAGGCCTGTTGACGCAACATTCAGTTATTTCTGTTGCCTTCACTCAGTAAAGCTACTATATACAATTATCTAATTACATTTTCTTTCCTCATGTCATCGAGCTTTACAGCAGCCATGCTCCATGTTACTACCTACTTCCGTTCCCAGTTGCATTAATTGTATGGCAATTTGAAAAAACAAAGATTGTCTCGTTAGTTCTGAGAGTGCATATTTCAATGTTACTTATAGCTAAGAGGCAAATACGAACCGATTTTATATTGACTATTGTAAATATTGAAACTGCTAGAACAAATAAATTAGATAAGAGGAGTACCTTGGTCTACGCTCTATGAGCCGGCTACGGCTCGAAAGGTCAATAGATAGTTAGATTGTGCATCACAAAATTTTGAAGGAAAAATAAATTACAGCTAGTAACCATGCAGATTCCCGTTACCATCATATACTTATTTATAAATTTCATTAATTCATCATCATCATCATCATCATCATCATCAAGTACCGGGCCTACTAGCGTAGGTGATCATGTCTCTCCACAACTTTCGATCTAGACAGTTATTTATCATTTCAACTGTTGTCCTTCTGTCAAGCCATTCTCTTAAGCTGTCTGGTATTTTTTCTCTTTGCTTCCCTCTATCTCTTCGTCCCTCAATTGTCCCCAGTTGTTACAATAAATTCCAGCTGTTCCCTTCTCATTACATGGCCAAAAATTAGGATTGTTTCTTCCTAATATTAGAAATTAGCTCTCTTTTTTTCTTATAATTACATTACATATATATAATTGTGTATCTCTGTTCAATGCGATATTAGGCCAAAGAACATCCTGGCTTTTTTCTTTTCCATGAACATAACCCACTTAACTCGTTTTTATTCTGCTGATTTTGAGAGTGCTATCTAACTTGAAATGTGTGAAGTACCTTATCAAATTTAAGCAAATAATGTCATCGTCGGCAGTACGGAGTTCGTGTATCTGCGGTGAAGTCATCTTCAGTGCTTTAGGTAATGCGTCGCAGACGTGTTTCATATACGGGAACGTGCTGAGGAAGGGATGTGTCCCACGATGGAGTTGTTCTTTATGCAATGAAAATGATCTGTCCACTAAAATATTCAAAGTTCTGTATAAACTGTTCTTTCTAAAGAAGCCCCGCGTGGCTGCTGGAGTCCTAACCACGGTTCATGGAGACAAGAATATAACCACTGACACCTGACGCATGTGCCGTAGAGACGGCAAGAGAGTTGGGGGGTGGGGAGGGGTGAAGGTTTTCACCGGTGCTACTGAGTTAGTGCATCTCAGCCGAAGCCATCTTCAGTGCTTTCACTTGTGTGTGGCCAGCGTGCTGCATACATGGGAACATACCGAAGTGGGATTCGAGCGCTATGTATTTGTCCGTTGTGAAATGAAGGTGATCTTTCGACTAAACACCCGAGAAATGTCATTAAGAAAAGTATGGATTAATTTAAAGAGTTAACATGAACATATTGTTACTGAGTCTACATATAATATATGGACAAAACACTTGCGATTGTCATGACCGTTGGTCCGGAATTGAAGAGTTAACAGAGGCAGCTTGGAGCTGACACTCACAGGTCGAGGTCACTGACATGTCAATGTCACTCTGTGGTCAGACCCAACAGCAGAAACGCACAGTTTGGGGCCGCGTGCGCGTGCATGAATGGAAGGAAACGAGAACGAGTTTAATAGTCACGTAAAACAGCACGCGAACCAGGAGAAAATTCTCTGGAATAAAGAGACCTACAACGGGGTGGGGGCACATATAAAGGTCACAGAAGAACAACTCTCTAGGCAGAATTTCAAAGACCAAAGGCTAGATTCTTAAACTTGGTATTTGAAGGCCGGAACTCAAACCAGGACACGTTTTTTCATGCCCCTTGCTTCGAATTCGCTCCCTTGTACTCGTCTCCCCCTCGGAATATGGTTCTAGTTTCAATCTCAACTGATGATATTTACAGAAATATCAAAACGCCAGGGGCAATTTGGTATAAAAGGGCGGAGTGGCCGTTTTATTGAATTTCTTTCAAACGGTTGCTATGGTAACCACTAGCAGCAGGACAGATGGGCTTTGTAAATAGTGGAATCTTGAATGCGTTACCACCTATTTTCATCAGTTTAGTTTGTTTGTTTTCGTTGCTCAGGTCACCAACTCCAAGAAAACATCACCATGAAGCTACCTTGTCTATGCTGACAGGATCTGAATGTTGGTCTAACTTCTGTACAAGCTGGAGAAAATAAAAGGGATATAGGGTTTAAGTAAAGGTAGTCCTATGGTATTTGAGTTTTGTAGTGATGTGGAGTGTTTGTATTTGTAATGTTAATTGTACCTGTTCTATACGCGTCGATTGCATTGGTGTGTTTGTCATTGATTCTCCAGTCCTAACACAACACTCTCGGCAGATCCCAGAGAATTTCATCAAAGCTGTCAATGATTTTGCTAATTACGCACAGACACACACACACGCACACACACACACACACACACGCATATATATATATATATATATATATATATATATATATATATATATATAATATTATTTCGTAATAATGTAGGAAACAGCTTTCAGGTTAGCGGGAGGAAATATCAAGTTCGCTGAAATTATAAAACATGGTAAGAATTAGGTGTACCCTGACACTCTTTCCATATCTTTTCAACATCCATCCTGAGAACATCGTAGGAAAAGTGAAAAACGATGTCAAATGTGTGAAGCCCGACATTTCACAATGCTTGCTAGCTTGCTGCCTTGCTTGCCTGCTGCCTTGCTTGCCTGCTGCCTTGCTTGCTTGCTGCCTTGCTTGCCTGCTGCCTTGCTGCCTGCTGCCTTGCTTGCCTGTTGCCTTCCTTGCTTGCTTGCTGCCTTGCTTGCTGTCTTGCTTGCCTGCTGCCTTGCTTGCTTGCTGCCTTGCTTGCTTGCTGCCTTGCTTGCTTGCTGCCTTGCTTGCTTGCTGCCTTCCTTGCCTGCTGCCTTGCTTGCCTGCTGCCTTCCTTGCTTGCTGTCTTGCTTGCCTGCTGCCTTGCTTGCTTGCTGCCTTCCTTGCTTGCTGTCTTGCTTGCCTGCTGCCTTGCTTGCTTGCTGCCTTGCTTGCTTGCTGTCTTGCTTGCCTGCTGCCTTGCTTGCTTGCTGCCTTGCTTGCTTGCTGCCTTGCTTGCTTGCTGTCTTGCTTGCTTGCTGTCTTGCTTGCCTGCTGCCTTGCTTGCTTGCTGCCTTGCTTGCCTGCTGCCTTGCTTGCTTGCTGCCTTGCTTGTCTACTGCCTTGCTTACTTGCTGCCTTGCTTGCCTGCTGCCTTGCTTGCTTGCTGCCTTGCTTGCCTGCTGCCTTCCATGCCTGCCTTGCTTACTAGCTGCTTTGCTTGCCTACTGCATTGCTTGCCTGCTGCCTTGCTTGCCTGCAGCCTTGCTTGATTGCTGTCTTGCTTGCCTGCTGCCTTGCTTGCCTGCTGCCTTGCTTGCTTGCTGCCTTGCTTGCCTGCTGCCTTCCATGCCTGCCTTGCTTACTAGCTGCTTTGCTTGCCTACTGCATTGCTTGCCTGCTGCCTTGCTTGCCTGCAGCCTTGCTTGATTGCTGCCTTGCTTGCCTGCTGCCTTGCTTGCTTGCTGCCTTGCTTGCCTGCTGCCTTGCATGCTTGCTGCTTTGCTTGCCTGCAGCCTTGCTTGATTGCTGTCTTGCTTGCTTGCTGCCTTGCTTGCCTGCTGCCTTGCTTGCTTGCTGCCTTGCTTGCCTGCTGCCTTGCATGCTTGCTGCTTTGCTTGCCTGCTGCCTTGCTTGCTTGCTGTCTTGCTTGGATGCTGCCTTGCTTGCCTGCTGCCTTGCTTGCTTGCTGCCTTGCTTGCGTGCTGCCTTGCTTGCCTGCTGCCTTGAATGCTTGTTGCCTTGCTTGCCTGCTGCCTTGCTTGCTTACTGCCTTGCTTGCTTGCTGCCTTGCTTGCTTGCTGCCTTGCTTGCTGCCTTGCTTGCTGCCTTGCTTGATTGCTGCCTTGCTTGCTTGCTGCCTTGCTTGCCTGCTGCCTTGCTTGCTTGTTGCCTTGCTTGCCTTGCTTGCCTGCTGCCTTGCTTGTCTGCTGCCTTGCTTGCCTGCTGCCTTGCTGCCTTGCTTGCCTGCTGCCTTGCTTGCTTGCTGCCTTGCTTGCCTGCTGCCTTGCTTGCTTGCTGCCTTGCTTGCCTGCTGCCTTGCTTGCTTGCTGCCTTGCTTGCTTGCTGCCTTGCTTGCTGCCTTGCTTGCCTGCTGTCTTGCTTGCTTGCTGCCTTGCTTGCCTGCTGCCTTGCTTGCCTGCTGCCTTACTGCCTTGCTTGCCTCCTGCCTTGCTTGCCTGCTGCCTTGCTTGATTGCTGCCTTGCTTGATTGCTGCCTTGCTTTCCTGCTGCCTTTCTTGCCTGCTGCCTTGCTTGATTGCTGCTTTGCTTGATTGCTGCCTTGCTTGCCTGCTGCCTTGCTTGCTTGCTGCCTTGCTTGCCTGCTGCCTTGCTTGCCTGCTGCCTTGCTTGCTTGCTGCCTTGCTTGCTTGCTGCCTTGCTTGCTTGCTGCCTTGCTTGCCTGCTTCCTTGCCTTGCTTGCTGCTTTGCTTGCTTGCTGCCTTGCTTGCTTGCTGCCTTGCTTGCTGCCTGCTTGCTGCCTTGCTTGCCTGCTGTCTTGCTTGCTTGCTGCCTTGCTTGCCTGCTGCCTGCTGCCTTGCCTGCTGCCTTGCTGCCTTGCTTGCCTCCTGCCTTGCTTGCCTGCTGCCTTGCTTGCCTGCTGCCTTGCTTGATTGCTGCCTTGCTTGCCTGTTGCCTTGCTTGATTGCTGCCTTGCTTGATTGCTGCCTTGCTTGATTGCTGCCTTGCTTGCTTGCTGCCTTGCTTGATTGCTGCCTTGCTTGCTTGCTGCCTTGCTTGCCTGCTGCCTTGCTTGATTGCTGCCTTGCTTGCCTGCTGCCTTGCTTGCCTGCTGCCTTGCTTGATTGCTGCCTTGCTTGCCTGCTGCCTTGCTTGCCTGCTGCCTTGCTTGATTGCTGCCTTGCTTGCCTGCTGCCTTGCTTGCCTGCTGCCTTGCTTGCCTGCTGCCTTGCTTGATTGCTGCCTTGCTTGATTGCTGCCTTGCTTGATTGCTGCCTTGCTTGATTGCTGCCTTGCTTGATTGCTGCCTTGCTTGATTGCTGCCTTGCTTGCCTGCTGCCTTGCTTGCCTGCTGCCTTGCTTGATTGCTGCCTTGCTTGCCTGCTGCCTTGCTTGCCTGCTGCTTTGCTTGCCTGCTGCCTTGCTTGATTGCTGCCTTGCTTGATTGCTGCCTTGCTTGATTGCTGCCTTGCTTGATTGCTGCCTTGCTTGATTGCTGCCTTGCTTGATTGCTGCCTTGCTTGATTGCTGCCTTGCTTGATTGCTGCCTTGCTTGATTGCTGCCTTGCTTGCTGCGTTCGCCCGATGACTAAAGGAGTACACCTCTTCGTCACCCTCCATTAAAAAGACGTTAAGTGGGCGTGTCTGTGTTGTGTTGTGTTGTGTTGTGTTGTGTTGTGTTGTGTTGTGTTGTGTTGTAGTTTTGCAGCATAACTGCGATATTTGCGCCTCTTGGCCCAAAACATTCTACTTCCACACGACATTTTTGAGTACCGGGTTTGTCTTCCCTCTGCGATCCATACTCGCTTGGCCAGATTAGACAAGTTAGTCTGTTACTGGAGGCACCACGGGGAGGTGGAGTATGGTCTAGATGGTTTTGGTTCACCAATCCTGGCCCTAGCCACCATTTGTGGGTCACTGACATCTTTCAGCTCTGGTGCTGTGAGATGCCTTTGTCTCCACATTGAATGCGAACGTTATTCCATAACTAAGATAAACTGATGACACAGTCCAACGGGACTAAAAGAAAAAAAATTAATTGTGTTAAAAACACAATAGAAATCAAAATCTCTCTCCTTAATATACACAAAAAGCCAGAATTAAAGCTACTATGTGTATGTACTTCCCAAATAGCAACGCATTATTTTGAATCATGGACAATCTTGCAAATAACGAAGAAAATAATTGATTTATTCGAAACAAAATATTACAGAAAAATCTTTACGATATCATAGACAATGAAAATGATAAATAAAGACATAATAAACTCCAAAATATTAAAAACAGAACTGGCTTATAAACAAAATCTAATAGATTAAATTCAAATACTATGACCACATCCAAATATAATGATAACTTTTTTTTTTCCCACTTCTTCCTCATTATCAATGTCACCGCTCGTCCAACAAATGAACATTAAAAAATGTGTGTCGTAATTTGCTGCAACTCTGTAGTATTTTGTACTTTTTGACGTCGACAGCTCTATCTATCTATCTATCTATCTATCTATCTATCTATCTATCTATCTATCTATCTATCTATCTATCTATCTATCTATCTATCTATCTATCTATCTATCTATCTATCTATCTATCTATCTATCTATCTATCTATCTATCTATCTATCTATCTATCTATCTGTCTGTCTGTCTGTCTGTCTGTCTGTCTGTCTGTCTGTCTGTCTGTCTGTCTGTCTGTCTGTCTGTCTATCTATCTATTGACATTTCGAGCCGTAGACGGCCCATATGGCGTAGATCAAGATACATCTCTTATCACATTTTTATTCTAGCAGTTTTCAATTCTTTTAAAGATATTTTATAAAATCTCGCCATTTGTCTCTGTTCTGTGCAAGCAGCTCTATCTCATTGATGGAGCCGATTCCTGCTGCTCTTGCCTCTTTCATCATTGTGTCGACAACTCTGCCTGTCATTTTAAAACATCAAGGTTTTCTTCCTTTTATAATTTCTTCACAAGTGACAAGACCAAGAAATTTTTTTTCCCGGGGCAACCTTGTGTTGATGACTTTGGATCTTGGTCAGAGTTTATTTACTGTTCCTAATATGACGTATGTTATGAAATCATTATTTATATTAAACCCACATCTTCCGGTCGCATGATAGTTCTTCTATTTACTTTGTAATATCTAAGTATCTAACTTCCAGAATTAGAGCAAATATAAAGAACGAGTGGTGTCAGCATTCAAGTGCATCGCACACCAGTGTAATTAGGGCGTAAGTGAGCTCTCAAAGATATTGAAAATAAATGTTAAACTATAAATAAGATCATAGATCAGAGAAAAATATGTTTATTCTTGTATGTAGATTTGTTCACATATTTTTAGGTGATTACATTTTATCTTAAATGTTCTTAACCCGGAATCTAACCTAGAAATCTTTCTAATCTATAGCAAGTGCGCTAACCACTCATTCACCAATGCTCCATGAAAAGAATATGTCATCGAGCAATAGAACTACAAAATCTGTGATTGGAGTTTAGGGACTGTGTAGTTAGTGCCCATGTATTACTTGATTCTTACCACATATATGATTCATGTGGTTGGTGTCCGTGTATATACTTGACTCTCAGTACATGCATGACTGACGTGGTTGGTATTCGTGTATATACTTGACTCTCAGCACATGCATGGATGCCGCGATAGCTCAGTGGTTAGTGAATTGGACTACAAAGGACAAGAGGCAGGGTTCGATCCCAATCGACGGCTTCCGGGTTCACCCAGCCTTAAATGGGTACCGGATTTTTTTTCTGGGAAAGTAAATCAGCACGGGCGTAATACCGACCACATTACCACAAAAATCATGTGCTGAAGGTCTGTAAAATATAGGGTCACTAACACCATATTTCCCTATACGCCACTTGGCGTGACAGGGGTACTTTACTTACTTTTCAGTACATGCATGACTGACGTGGTTGGTGCCCGTGTATATACTTGACGCTCAGTACATGCATGACTGACGTGGTTAATGCCCGTGTATATACTTGACTCTCAGTACATGCATGACTGACGTGTTTAATGCCCGTGTATATACTAGACTCTCAATACATGCATGAATGACGTGATTAATGCCCGTGTATATACTTGACTCTCAGGTACATGCATGACTGACGTGGTTAATGCCCGTGTATATACTTGACTCTCAGGTGCATGCATGACTGACGTGGTTAATGCCCGTGTATATACTTGACTCTCAGTACATGCATGAATGACGTGGTTAATGCCCGTGTATATACTTGACTCACAGTACATGCATGACTGACGTGTTTAATGCCCGTGTATATACTTGACTCTCAGTACATGAATGACTGACGTGGTTAATGCCCGTGTATATACTTGACTCTCAGGTGCATGCATGACTGACGTGGTTAATGCCCGTGTATATACTTGACTCTCAGTACATGCATGAATGACGTGGTTAATGTCCGTGTATATACTTGACTCTCAGTACATGCATGAATGACATGGTTAATGCCCGTGTATATACTTGACTCTCAGTACATGCATGACTGACGTGGTTAATGCCCGTGTATATACTTGACTCTCAGGTGCATGCATGACTGACGTGGTTAATGCCCGTGTATATACATGACTCTCAGTACATGCATGAATGACGTGGTTAATGCCCATGTATTTACTTGGCTATCAATACATGCACAACGAATCCGATTAATATCTCATCAGATCACCAAACTTTCTAAGAGAAAATGAATAACTTATTAGCTCAAATCGGATGCGTCGGGCCGAAAGAAAATTGTTCTTGCAACGTTCAGCTGAACGCATATCAATATTGAGAAAAAAAAAAAAAGAAACAAACAAATTAACGTGTTATTTGCAAACCTCTCTTCCCCCCCCCCCCCCCCCCCCCCCCCCACACACACACACTCCCAACTGGCTCTACGTCTAACACATCTCCTTCGCTGTACCACACACATACTGCAGTCTAACAATGAACGTAGCTGGGGACATTAGCTTCCACACGCAGGAGGTAGTTATCTGACACCAAACATTCACAATGTAAGATTATACACAACACAATGTCCCTGTTTTCAACCAGAATTGGCCAGATATTTTTCGCATCTCTTTTCCAAAACACACATTAGAACAATATGAACAATTGTCAATTGCATTTTTTTTTTTAGGTTTTTTTATTTGTGCGTGTGTTCTTTAGTTTATTTAACAACGTGCACCATATGGCAGGTTCACTTGAAAGTTACTGGGTAATCCATACTTTCTTCACTCTCATAGTGAACATATTTGTTTACTTTCATAAACTGATTTGATATTTTTCCCCTTAGCGAGTAGGCACAAGTGAAATTAGCAATAATTTATGGAAAACCAAATTGGTAATATCATAAATTGTAGTTATAGTCCATAAAATATTTGATTGCTGCACGCTATGACTACAACGATAAGAATATTGATGTTACTACTTTTGTAAAAAGTATAATCTTACTATTAATAATAATTGTGATATTTAAAGTCTGTCCCGTTACATATAGGGAGCCGCGATAGCTCAATGGTTAGTGCACTGGACTACAAAAGACAAAAGGTCGGGTACGATCCTGATTGACGGTTTCCGGGTTCACCCAGCCTTGAATGGGTACCGGATACAGTTAGACTTGGATTGTGTGGAGACTGTTAGGCTTGGATTGTGTGGAGACTGTTAGGCTTGAATTGTGTGGAGACTGTTAGGCTTGGAATGTGTGGAGACTGTTAGGCTTGTATTGTGTGGAGACTGTTAGACTTGGATTGTGTGGAGACTGTTAGGCTTGTATTGAGTGGAGACTGTTAGGTTTGTATGGTGTGGAGACTGTTAAGCTTGGACTATGAGGAGACTGTTAGGCTTGTGTTGTGTACAGACTGTTAGGCTTGGGTTGTGTACAGACTGTTAGGCTTGTGTTGTGTACAGACTGTTAGGCTTGGGTTGTGTACAGACTGTTAGGCTTGGGTTGTGTACAGACTGTTAGGCTTGTGTTGTGTACAGACTGTTAGGCTTGGGTTGTGTACAGACTGTTAGGCTTGGGTTGTGTACAGAATGTTAGGCTTGGGTTGTGTACAGACTGTTAGGCTTGGGTTGTGTAGAGACTGTTAGGCGTGTGTTGTTAACAGACTGTTAGGCTTATGTTGTGTATACACTGTTAGGCTTGGGTTGTGTAGAGACTGTTAGGCTTGGATTGTGAAGAGACTGTTAGGCTTGTATTGTGTTGAAACTGTTAGGCTTGTATTGTGTGGAGACTGTTAGGCTTGGATTGTGTAGAGACAGTTAGGCTTGGATTGTGTAGAGACTGTTAGGCTTGGATTGTGGAGAGGCTTGGATTGTGTAGAGACTGTTAGGCTTGGATTGTGTAGAGACTGTTAGGCTTGTGTTGTGTTTAGACTGTTAGGCTTGGATTATGTAGAGACTGTTAGGCTTGTATTGTGTTTAGACTGTTAGGCTTGGATTATGTAGAGACTGTTAGGCTTGTGTTGTGTTTAGACTGTTAGGCTTGGATTGTGTAGAGACTGTTAGGCTTGTATTGTGTTTAGACTGTTAGGCTTGTATAGTGTGGAAACTGTTAGGCTTGTATTGAGTGGAGACTGTTAGGCTTGTGTTGTGTTTAGACTGTTAGGCTTGTATTGTGTGGAGACTGTTAGGCTTGTATTGTGTGGAGACTGTTAGGCTTGTATTGTGTTGAAACTGTTAGACTTGTATTGTGTGGAGACTGTTAGGCTTGTATTGTGTAGAGATTGTTAGGCTTGGATTGTGTAGAGACTGTTAGGCTTGGATAGTGTAGAGACTGTTAGGCTTGGTTTGTGTAGAGACTGTTAGGCTTGGATTGTGTAGAGACTGTTAGGCTTGGATAGTGTAGAGACTGTTTGGCTTGGATTGTGTAGAGACTGTTAGGCTTGGATTGTGTAGAGACTGTTAGGCTTGTGTTGTGTTTAGACTGTTAGGCTTGGATTGTGTGGAGACTGTTAGGCTTGTGTTGTGTTTAGACTGTTAGGCTTGGATTATGTAGAGACTGTTAGGCTTGTATTGTGTTTAGACTGTTAGGCTTGGATTGTGTAGAGACTGTAAGGCTTGTGTAGAGACTGTTAGGCTTGGATTGTGTAGAGACTGTTAGGCTTGGATTGTGTAGAGACTGTTAGGCTTGTGTTGTGTTTAGACTGTTAGGCTTGGATTATGTAGAGACTGTTAGGCTTGTGTTGTGTTTAGACTGTTAGACTTGGATTGTGTAGATACTGTCAGGCTTGTATTGTGTGGAGACTGTTAGGCTTCTATTGTGTTTAGACTGTTAGGCTTGAATTGTTTAGAGACTGTTAGGCTTGGATTGTGTAGAGACTGTTGGGCTTGTATTGTGTGGAGACTGTTAGGCTTGTATTGTGTTTAGACTGTTAGGCTTGGATTGTGTAGAGACTGTCAGGCTTGTGTTGTGTGGAGACTGTTAGGCTTGTATTGTGTTTAGACTGTTAGGCTTGGATTGTGTAGAGACTGTTAGGATTGGATTGTGTAGAGACTGTCAGGCTTGTATTGTGTGGAGACTGTTAGGCTTGTATTGTGTTTAGACTGTTATGCTTGGATTGTGTAGAGACTGTTAGGCTTGGATTGTGTAGAGACTGTTAGGCTTGGATTGTGTAGAGACTGTTAGGCTTGTGTTGTGTTTAGACTGTTAGGCTTGGATTATGTAAAGACTGTTAGGCTTGTATTGTGTTTAGACTGTTAGGCTTGGATTATGTAGAGACTGTTAGGCTTGTGTTGTGTTTAGACTGTTAGGCTTGGATTGTTTAGAGACTGTTAGGCTTGTATTGTGTTTAGACTGTTAGGCTTGGATTGTGTAGAGACTGTTAGGCTTGTATTCTGTTTAGACTGTTAGGCTTGGATTATGTAGAGACTGTTAGGCTTGTATTGTGTTTAGACTGTTAGGCTTGGATTGTGTAGAGACTGTTAGGCTTGTATTGTGTTTAGACTGTTAGGCTTGGATTATGTAGAGACTGTTATGCTTGTATTGTGTTTAGACTGTTAGGCTTGGATTGTGTAGAGACTGTTAGGCTTGGATTGTGTAGAGACTGTTAGGCTTGTGTTGTGTGGAGACTGTTAGGCTTGTATTGTGTAGAGACTGTTAGGCTTGTATTGTGTTTAGACTGTTAATCTTGGATTGTGTAGAGACTGTTAGGCTTGGATAGTGTAGAGACTGTTTGGCTTGGATTGTGTAGAGACTGTTAGGCTTGGATTGTGTAGAGACTGTTAGGCTTGTGTTGTGTTTAGACTGTTAGGCTTGGATTGTGTGGAGACTGTTAGGCTTGTGTTGTGTTTAGACTGTTAGGCTTGGATTATGTAGAGACTGTTAGGCTTGTATTGTGTTTAGACTGTTAGGCTTGGATTGTGTAGAGACTGTAAGGCTTGTGTAGAGACTGTTAGGCTTGGATTGTGTAGAGACTGTTAGGCTTGGATTGTGTAGAGACTGTTAGGCTTGTGTTGTGTTTAGACTGTTAGGCTTGGATTATGTAGAGACTGTTAGGCTTGTGTTGTGTTTAGACTGTTAGGCTTGGATTGTGTAGAGACTGTTAGGCTTGTGTTGTGTTTAGACTGTTAGACTTGGATTGTGTAGATACTGTCAGGCTTGTATTGTGTGGAGACTGTTAGGCTTCTATTGTGTTTAGACTGTTAGGCTTGAATTGTTTAGAGACTGTTAGGCTTGGATTGTGTAGAGACTGTTGGGCTTGTATTGTGTGGAGACTGTTAGGTTGTATTGTGTTTAGACTGTTAGGCTTGGATTGTGTAGAGACTGTCAGGCTTGTGTTGTGTGGAGACTGTTAGGCTTGTATTGTGTTTAGACTGTTAGGCTTGGATTGTGTAGAGACTGTTAGGATTGGATTGTGTAGAGACTGTCAGGCTTGTATTGTGTGGAGACTGTTAGGCTTGTATTGTGTTTAGACTGTTATGCTTGGATTGTGTAGAGACTGTTAGGCTTGGATTGTGTAGAGACTGTTAGGCTTGGATTGTGTAGAGACTGTTAGGCTTGTGTTGTGTTTAGACTGTTAGGCTTGGATTATGTAAAGACTGTTAGGCTTGTATTGTGTTTAGACTGTTAGGCTTGGATTATGTAGAGACTGTTAGGCTTGTGTTGTGTTTAGACTGTTAGGCTTGGATTGTGTAGAGACTGTTAGGCTTGTATTGTGTTTAGACTGTTAGGCTTGGATTGTGTAGAGACTGTTAGGCTTGTATTCTGTTTAGACTGTTAGGCTTGGATTATGTAGAGACTGTTAGGCTTGTATTGTGTTTAGACTGTTAGGCTTGGATTGTGTAGAGACTGTTAGGCTTGTATTGTGTTTAGACTGTTAGGCTTGGATTATGTAGAGACTGTTATGCTTGTATTGTGTTTAGACTGTTAGGCTTGGATTGTGTAGAGACTGTTAGGCTTGGATTGTGTAGAGACTGTTAGGCTTGTGTTGTGTGGAGACTGTTAGGCTTGTATTGTGTAGAGACTGTTAGGCTTGTATTGTGTTTAGACTGTTAATCTTGGATTGTGTAGAGACTGTTAGGCTTTGTGTAGAGACTGTTAGGCTTGGATTGTGTAGAGACTGTTAGTCTTAGATTGTGTAGAGACTTTTAGGCTTGTGTTGTGTAGAGACTGTTAGGCTTGGATTGTGTAGAGCCTGTTAGGCTTGGATTGTGTAGAGACTGTTAGGCTTGGATTGTGTAGAGACTGTTATGTTTGGATTGTGTAGAGACTGTTAGGCTTGTGTTATGTAGAGACTGTTAGGCTTGGATTGTGTAGAGACTGTTAGGCTTGGATTGTGTAGAGACTGTCAGGCTTGGATTGTGAAGAGACTGTTAGGCTTGTGTTGTGTAGAGACTGCCAGGCTTGGACTGTGTATAGACTGTCAGGATTGTGTTGTGTAGAGACTGTTAGGCTTGTGTTGTGTAGAGACTGCCAGGCTTGGATTGTGTAGAGACTGCCAGGCTTGGATTGTGTAGAGACTGTTAGCTTGGATTGTGTAGAGACTGTTAGGCTTGTATTGTGTTTAGACTGTTAGGCTTGGATTATGTAGAGACTGTTAGGCTTGTATTGTGTAGAGACTGTTAGGCTTGTGTTGTGTAGAGACTGCCAGGGTTGGATTGTGTAGAGACTGTTAGGCTTGGATTGTGTAGAGACTGTTAGGCTTGGATTGTGTAGAGACTGTTAGGCTTGGATTATCTAGAGACGGCCATGCTTGGATTGTGCAGAGACTGTCAGGCTTGGATTGTGTAGAGACTGTTAGGCTTGGATTGTGTAGAGACTGTTAGGCATGGATTGTGTAGAGACTATTAGGCTTGGATGGTATAGAGACTGTTAGGCTTGGATTGTGTAAAGACTGTTAGGCTTGGATTGTGTAGAGACTGTTAGGCTTGGATTGTGTAGAGACTGTTAGGCTTGGATTGAGTAGAGACTGTTAGGCTTGGATTGTGTAGAGACTGTTAGGCTTGGATTGTGTAGAGAAGGCCATGCTTGGATTGTGTAGAGACTGTCAGGCTTGGATTGTGTAGAGACTGTTAGGCTTGGATTGTGTAGAGACTGTTAGGCTTAGATTGTGTAGAGACTGTTAGGCTTGGATTGTGTAGAGACTGTTAGGCTTGGATTGTGTATAGACTGTTGGGCTTGGATTGTGTAGAGACTGTTAGGCTTGGATTGTGTAGAGACTGTCAGGTTTGGATTGTGAAGAGACTCTTATGCTTGGATTGTGTAGAGACTGTCAGGTTTGGATTGCGAAGAGACTGTTATGCTTGTATTGTGTATAGACTGTCAGGCTTGTATTGTGTATAGACTGTCAGGCTTGTATTGTGTATAGACTGTTAGGCTTGTATTGTGTATAGACTGTCAGGCTTGTATTGTGTATAGACTGTCAGGCTTGTATTGTGTATAGACTGTTAGGCTTGTATTGTGTATAGACTGTCAGGCTTGTATTGTGTATAGACTGTTATGCTTATATTGTGTATAGACTGTTATGCTTGTATTGTGCATAGACTGTTAGGCTTGTATTGTGTATAGACTGTTAGGCTTGTATTGTGTATAGACTGTTAGGCTTGTATTGTGTATAGACTGTTAGGCTTGTATTGTGCATAGACTGTTATGCTTGTATTGTGTATAGACTGTTATGCTTGTATTGTGCATAGACTGTTATGCTTGTATTGTGCATAGACTGTTATGCTTGTATTGTGTATAGACTGTTAGGCCTGTATTGTGTATAGACTGTTAGGCTTGTATTGTGTATAGACTATTAGGCTTGTATTGTGTATTGACTGTTAGGCTTGTATTGTGTATAGACTGTTAGGCTTGTATTGTGTATAGACTGTTAGGCTTGTATTGTGTATTGACTGTTAGGCTTGTATTGTGTATAGACTGTTAGGCTTGTATTGTGTATAGACTGTCAGGCTTGTATTGTGTATAGACTGTTAGGCTTGTATTGTGTATAGACTGTTAGGCTTGTATTGTGTATAGACTGTCAGGCTTGTATTGTGTATAGACTGTTAGGCTTGTATTGTGTATAGACTGTTAGGCTTGTATTGTGTATAGACTGTTAGGCTTGTATTGTGTATAGACTGTTAGGCTTGTATTGTGTATAGACTGTTAGGCTTGTATTGTGTATAGACTGTTAGGCTTGTATTGTGCATAGACTGTTATGCTTGTATTGTGTATAGACTGTTATGCTTGTATTGTGCATAGACTGTTATGCTTGTATTGTGCATAGACTGTTATGCTTGTATTGTGTATAGACTGTTATGCTTGTATTGTGTATAGACTGTTAGGCTTGTATTGTGTATAGACTGTTAGGCTTGTATTGTGTATTGACTGTTAGGCTTGTATTGTGTATAGACTGTTAGGCTTGTATTGTGTATAGACTGTTAGGCTTGTATTGTGTATTGACTGTTAGGCTTGTATTGTGTATAGACTGTTAGGCTTGTATTGTGTATAGACTGTCAGGCTTGTATTGTGTATAGACTGTTAGGCTTGTATTGTGTATAGACTGTTAGGCTTGTATTGTGTATAGACTGTCAGGCTTGTATTGTGTATAGACTGTTAGGCTTGTATTGTGTATAGACTGTTAGGCTTGTATTGTGTATAGACTGTTAGGCTTGTATTGTGTATAGACTGTTAGGCTTGTATTGTGTATAGACTGTTAGGCTTGTATTGTGTATAGACTGTTAGGCTTGTATTGTGTATAGACTGTTAGGCTTGTATTGTGTATAGACTGTTAGGCTTGTATTGTGTATAGACTGTCAGGCTTGTATTGTGTATAGACTGTTAGGCTTGTATTGTGTATAGACTATTAGGCTTGTATTGTGTATAGACTGTTAGGCTTGTATTGTGTATAGACTGTCAGGCTTGTATTGTGTATAGACTGTTAGGCTTGTATTGTGTATAGACTGTTAGGCTTGTATTGTGTATAGACTGTCAGGCTTGTATTGTGTATAGACTGTCAGGCTTGTATTGTGTATAGACTGTTAGGCTTGTATTGTGTATAGACTGTTAGGCTTGTATTGAATCCAGGTTCAATGATGTCTAGTCAGTACACTACTCATCACGCTTCTAACACTTTCTAATTAATTATATCCATGATGAGACAGATAGTTCTGGATAGAGCTTGTGCTGATAGAGTTTGGCCACTCATAGGAGATTGCTTGGGTCAGAATAACCGAACCAAAACTAATGACGATCCCACTGAACAATTTAGTTTCTTTCTTGGAAATTGACGCAAATTAGACAAGACGAGTCATACCAAGAAGACAAAACGAGTCAGGCCAAGATGAGTCAGACCAAAAGTCAGACCAAGACGAGTCAGACCAAGACGAGTCAGACCAAAATGAGCCAGACCAGAACGAGTCAGACCAAAAAGTCAGACCGAGTCAGAACGAGATGTCAAAATGGGTCAGACCAAGGCGACACAACCAGTCCAGACCAAAAGACAAAACCAGTCAGACCAAGAAGACAAAACCAGTCAGACCAAGACGAATCATACACAGATGACAAAATGAATCAGTCGACTCAGGTCAAAGCAGGTGATATGAAGACGAACCAGATCAAGACGAGCCAGTCCAACACAAGTCAGACCAAGACGACAAGACGAGTCAGAATCCATGACGACGACGAGTCAGAATCAGAGACAACCCGACGAGTCAGTCCATTTTGACACAGAACTAGACACAAGGCGAGTCAGTCCATTTGAGTCAGAGACGACAAGACAGTCAGTCCATTTTGAGTCAGAACAAGACGACAAGCGAGTCAGTCCATGAGTTCAGTCCATTTTGAGTCAGAACAAGACGACAAGGCGAGTCAGTCCATTTTGACTCAGAACAAGACGACAAGACGAGTCAGTCCATTTTTCAGAACAAGACGACAAGACGAGTCAGTCCATTTTGACTCAGAACATCAGTCCATTTTGACTCAGAACAAGACGACAAGACGAGTCAGTCCATTTTGACTCAGAACAAGACGACAAGACGAGTCAGTCCATTTTGACTCAGAACAAGACGACAAGACGAGTCAGTCCATTTTGACTCAGAACAGACGACAAGACGAGTCAGTCCATTTTGAATCAGAACAAGACGACAAGACGAGTCAGTCCATTTTGACTCAGAACAAGACGACAAGACGAGTCAGTCCATTTTGAGTCAGACCAAGACGACAAGACGAGTCAGTCCATTTTGAGTCAGAACAAGACGACAAGGCGAGTCAGTCCATTTTGAGTCAGAACAAGACGAGTCAGTACATTTTGAGTCAGACCAAGACGACAAGACGAGTCAGTCCATTTTGAGTCAGAACAAGACGACAAGGCGAGTCAGTCCATTTTGAGTCAGAACAAGACGAGTCAGTCCATTTTGAGTCAGAACAAGACGACAAGGCGAGTCAGTCCATTTTGACTCAGAACAAGACGACAAGACGAGTCAGTCCATTTTGACTCAGAACAAGACGACAAGACGAGTCAGTCCATTTTGAATCAGAACAAGACGACAAGACGAGTCAGTCCATTTTGACTCAGAACAAGACGACAAGACGAGTCAGTCCATTTTGACTCAGAACAAGACGACAAGACGAGTCAGTCCATTTTGAGTCAGACCAAGATGACAAGACGAGTCAGTCCATTTTGAGTAGACTAAGATGACAAGACGGGTATATATATACCCATACGTCTTGTATAGACGAGTATATACCCATACGTCTAGTAAGGCGTGTATAAAACCGTTAATTAATTGATCAGGATTATGAGATATGAAGCTGTCAAATGTTTAGGGACTTATTCTACCTCTTTTCCACCTCATTTCATTTTCACCTTCAACGAGAGATAAAATCTGTGGTCTTTAGTTCTTTCGTTGATTTCTTCTGCAGTTCTCTCTCGGAGTTTTTCTAGTGTTTGGTTTATCCACACTTTTGGGGACAACATTTTGTTCGGTAAGTTTCCGCAGCGCTAGTTATACATGTAGCTGACTCAATTTGTTAAATATATTTGTAGTTCGTCTTATCTCCACTTCGTCTTCTACATTGATAAATAAAGCTTCTTGTATTGACACAATTTATGCCAGCGCATCCATTCTTTAATTGCCACGAATATTCTGATAACCAGAACAATCAGCATCATCGAGTGCTATCACGTGAGGTTGGGTACTACGGAGAGCCATTCCTTTCTATCTCTTGCTTTGACAGTCCAGGTTGCCAGACCTGGTGCTCTAAAAAATATTAATAAGTTGAAAGTTCTTAAAAAAATATTAATAAGTTGAAAGTTCTTTAAAAAATATTAATAAGTTGAAAGTTCTTAAAAAAATATTAATAAGTTGACAGACAGACATATAGCTGTCACACATAGAGTATGATGACTATCTTGTGATAGAGTTTGTGATACTAATCTATCAGCTTGAACTTCTATTTTTCTTCCTTCCTAGGAATGATAACTCAGACAATCTTTTGATGTTACTTGTTAATTTTAGTTTTGGTCTGCCTCTGCCTCTTTTACCTTGTATCTTCCCTTTCAAAAATACGTTTAGCAGGCTGTCGTGTCTTTTAACATGCCCCAAAAATCTAATTTGTCTTGTTTGAACTGTGTTTAGTAGTTCTCTTTCCTTTGCTATAAAAGTCACTATTTAAAAAATCGACTGCAGACTTCAGGACTTCAGGGCATTATCACGAAGTATTAATATTGGAGATACATCTAAAGCTCGTGATAACATTCAAGTACCCCGGCACTGGTGATCAAGTGCTATTAACATTCCTATGTACTTTTCAAGATCAAGTGATCTATAATATCAATCTTGTGATTGATCGGCCCCTGCAACATCTGCCTTACAGCTTGTATCTTTCAAAGTATTGATTATATGTCATTATGAAATGATAATTAGGTCCATTTTGGATATGCCAGAAATAGAAATCTTGGGATATACCACGCACGAAATAATGAAACTCTATTGCCGTTGAAACCCGAAAAAGTGATAAATTAAATGCAGCATGAAATAGTTACAAAATTACTGGGTTGATCAATTTAATGTCGAAAGTAACTACATAACAAAATAATATCATGACTTAATGAAGCTTGCTGTAGATGAGTGCATGATTGCTAGAGTTAGTTACTTTAATATTGACCCTAGTGTTGTTATCAATTGATAATTGAGTATATTTGAAACAGTCAAATGTCCCTTGTTTGTCTGTTAATAATATAATGATAGTAATGTTACACATTCGTCAAGCACTCACTCCTCGACGCTGAACTGCAAATGAGAGAGGAAAGACGAAGAATGTTATGTATTCACAAAGAAAGAAAGAAAGAAAGTAAGAGAGAAAGAAATAAAAATGAAAGAAAGAAAGAAAGAAGGAGAGATAGAGAGAAAGAAAGAAAGAAAGAACCAACATAAATGTAACGAAATAAGATATTAATAAACAGAAGACAAGCACATTCGCAGAGAAAGAAAGAAAGGAAGAAGGAACAAAATAGAGAAAGAAAGAAAAACAGAAAAGAAAGAAAACTGTGAGGAGTCCTATTCTTTCAATATCTGCCTACTTGTATATTTCTCTCTTTTCTTCCTTTCCCTTTTGCGAATATGTTTGGCTTCTGTCTATTAATATTTGCTATTTCTTACATTTAGGTTGGTCCAATCATGCTGGTATAGCAAATAGCTAAAAATGCAGATAGAGAGGTTGATTTAGGGGATCATATCAGATGGATAGCTGAGGAATACGGCAAATATTCAAAAGCCTCACACAGACGTATAGAATGCAGGAACTTGAAATAGTTGAAATTACAGAGACAATGAACTATTTTCTGGATGTATGAAATAAACGGTCCAACGGGACTTCCGGTCAATATGGTGGATAGGCGACAGGAACCATTGAAGCTCAGTCTGAAAAGTGTTCCTTGTTGCAGTTTCCTCATATTGCAAGTCCGGTTAGCTGCAGGATATGCTGAGTTTATTGCTCTGTGCACACCGTGAGCTGTGTTTTTTCATCTGGATTGTGTTTACATATTTCGATTGCTTACGATAAATGATGACATCGTGTGATGAAGGACACAGTTCATTTGCGTTCAATTTCGGTGCCGCTTGGCCTTATGTCTTTTTGCGTGTGCTGCAGCTGCTATAATGGGGAGTACAGGTGACTTTCTTTGTTTGGATCCTTCAAAGAGATGAGTTTTAATTCAAGTGATTTCACTGGCACGGATGGTTGAGCAATTATGGATTTTAATTCGTTTGCTGTGATACCGGGGCCTTGGAGTAATCAACAGAAACTGTCAAACAAGACAAACTTGCACACTTAGTCGCTGCGTGCTGATGAGAATTTGGAGAAGGTCGTAAGTGTTTTTGTGTCCGACGTACATTGATGATGATAATCAAAACATGATATTTATTTAATCTCATTTCTAGCAGGATGTAATTAATTACAACTTTATCTAATATTGCTTTGCAACTTGCAGTCAAGGCAACTGTTTTATTTGGTACCGTTACCATAGCTTTCGATCTTTCTTTGACCTTTCTGTACGGCAGCCGCTGTTTCTATTTTGAGTTATCATTCCAAGGAAGGAAGAAAAATAGAAGTTCAAGCTGATAGATTAGTATCATAAACTCTATCACAAGATAGTCATCACACTCTATGTATGACAGCTATATGTCTGTCTGTCAAATTATTAATATTTTTTTTAGAACTTTCAACTTATTAATATTTTTAGAGCTTTCAACTTATTAATATTTTTTAGAGCTTTCAACTTATTAATATTTTTTTAGAGCTTTCAATTTATTATTTTTTAGAGCTTTCAATTTATTAATATTTTTTAGAACTTTCAACTTATTAATATTTTTTTAGAGCTTTCAACTTATTAATATTTTTTTAGAACTTTAAATTTATTAATATATTTTTAGAACTTTCAATTTAATAATATTTTTTTAGAGCTTTCAACTTATTAATATTTTTTAAGAGCTTTCAATTTATTAATATTTTTTTTAGAACTTTCAACTTATTAATATATTTTTAGAACTTTCAATTTATTAATATTTTTTAGAGCTTTCAATTTATTAAAATTTTTTTAGAGCTTTCAATTTATTAATTATTTTTTTTTAGAGCTTTCAACTTATTAATATTTTTTTAGAACTTTCAACTTATTAATATTTGTTAGAACTGATAAGTTATTTTACCCTTGAATTATATAATGAAGCGAACTTATTGTTACTTTGTAATATTTTTTTTTATTTTAATTTTGAGAGAAGTAAGTGGTGTAATCACAGTGAAGAGCGAAACATTTATCTAGACATATAGAAAACTAAGATCATGTCTATTTGACAAAACAAAAAGGGAAATCAAAATCATCATCATCAACTGTGAAGAACTTGAAGTTGTATCTTCCCCCCCCCCAAAAAAAAAAAATATATATATATATACATGGGATCTATAGTAACTAACAATGGGGAATGCTAGAAAGAGCTCAAAAGAACATTAACAGCAGCAACACGAAAAATAATGCCATGAAAAACATGTGGACAACCAGCAAGGCAGGAAAATTAAAATTATTGAGGGCGTGTATCTTCTCGATAGCAATATATGGATGTGAATCATGGGCAATCTCGCAAACAGCAAGTAAGAAGATTGATTCATTTAAAACAAAATGTTACAGAAAAATCCTTAAGATACCTCGGATAATGAAAAAAAGCAATGAAGATATACTAAAAGATTTTAATATTGAAAAGAACTAGATCATAAACACAATTCTACAGAGGAAATTAAAATACAATGGTCACGTTAAAGATACAACGGGATGGAAAGAACAATAATGGAAGGTCTGGTACCTGGCGACGCTTCAGGGGCAGACCAAGAAGACGGTGGTTTAAAGACACTAAGGAGACCTTGAACATGACAACAGTAATATGGATAATACAGTGTATACCTGACAAGAGATATAGATTCTTCCAGACGGACTGTGATGAATTCAACTTTCTCTAGGAGATCTGGCTAGAGAAAGAGATTCTTCCAGACGGGTTCTGGTGAATTCAACTTTCTGTTGGAGATCTGGCTAGAGAAAGAGATTCTTCCAGACGGGTTCTGGTGAATTCAACTTTCTGTTGGAGATCTGGAGATCTGGCTAGAGATGGAGGTTCTTCCAGACGAGCTGTGGGAGATCTGGCTAGAGATAGAGATTCTACCAGACGGGTTCTGGTGAATTCAACGTTCTGTAGGAGATATGGCTATGTATAGAGATTCTTCCAGACGGGTTGTGGTGAATTCAACTTTCTGTTGGAGATCTGGCTATATATAGAGATTCTTCCAGACGGTTGTGGTGAAATCAACGTTCTGTAGGAGATCTGGCTAGAGATAGAGATTCTTCCAGACGGGTTCTGGTGAATTCAACTTTCTGTTGGAGATCTGGCTAGAGATAGAGATTCTTCCAGACGGGTTCTGGTGAATTCAACTTTCTGTTGGAGATCTGGCTAGAGATAGAGATTTTTCCAGACGGGTTCTGGTGAATTCAACTTTCTGTTGGAGTTCTGGCTAATGATAGAGATACTTCTAGACGGCCTGTGGTGAATTTAACTTTCTGTTGGAGATCTGACTAGAGATAGAGATTTTTCCAGACGGACTGTGGTGAATTTAACTTTCTGTTGGAGATCTGACTAGAGATGTAGATTCTTTCAGACGGGTTGTGGTAAATTGAAGGTTTTATGGGAGATCTGACTAGAGAGTTTCTTTCAGGCAGGCTGTGGTGAGTTCAACGTTCTGCAAAAAAATAAAAAGATATCCACGTCACAAGGCAGAAAGATCAAAACATAACACAACGAGCCTTCAATAAAGGTTACAAGAACACCAGACCCAAGGGCCTACCACGAAAAAGATGGATTAACGAAATATTAGATGCACTAGGAAACGTAACAGCAGCAGAGGAGAACAGAAGAGCAAAAGATTGCAAATTATATTTCCCCTTGACGCTGAAAGCAAATGAGGAAGGAAAGAAGAAGATGATGAAACCATTGATCTGGTTTTTAAATTAGAATTATCTCTTCTTGTCCACATTTTTCGGGCTGAGAGCGTTAAAATGCGTTAGAACATTCATATCAAACATAAAAAATATAGACGGAGAAGGTCGCAGAATTGAGGCAGACCCAGAATGACTTGAGCAACAATATCAAAGAATCTCTGTACAATGCATCCAATGAAAGTGGATGTGATGCTTGGAGAGCAAGCGCCAGAATTTTGCTTTATCTTGACATTCGAATTGACTGTGTTAAAAATACAACAGTGTGATCAAAGCATATATCTAAATATACAGAACAAGATACTGTCATCCAGTGACAAAAGCTAGATGCCAACACAAAATCGTTATTTCAATAAATGAACTTGAAATTGTAACAAACTTCGATTATCTGGGATCTGTGACAACTAACAACTGAAACTGCCAGAAAAAGATCACAAGAAGATTAGCTAAAGCAGCACAAAATTAAATACCACATGTGGAACAAAACCACATAAGCAGTACAATTAAAAATACTGAGGGCATGTGTATTCAAATTTTCAAAATATGATTGTGAATTGAGACAATCTCGCAAACAAAAATGAATAAAACTGGTTAAATCCAAATATATGCTACAGAAAAACAAATCCTAAAGATACATTAGATAAGAAAATAGAGCAGCGAAAAGTGATTAAAAGACGTAAACATTAGAAAGACCTGACTTATAAACATCTTACACAGGAAATTAAAATATTACGGGAACGTCAAAAGGGAAATTGCGCTGGGGGGGGGGGGGGAGCAATAATGAAAGGTATGATATAGGACGACGAGACAGGGACAGACCAAGAAGAAGGTGATTTCAAGACATCAAAAGATAATAAACAAGACAATAGAGGAAGTGGAATATGTAGCTAGACTTATATTTTTTTTTTTTTAGAACGGCTGTAATGAGTGCAACATTCTGTGGGAGATCTGGCTAAAGAATGATATTCTTTCAGACAAGCTGTGATGAGTGCAACTTTCTGCTAAACACATGCAACCCCATGGTGACATTCGAAAAGCTGTTAAAGGACGTGGATTATACAAAGAAGAATGTTTGCAACTCATTTCTCATTCTTTTCTTGAGATTTGTTAATTCAACATTTTTCATAACGGAAAAAGGCATATTTTGCTCATGTATATGTGATTATGTATGCTTTGTTTATGTTATGAAAAGCTGTTAAAGGACGTGGATTATACAAAGAAGAATGTTTGCAACTCATTTGTCATCCTTTTCTTGATACCTGTAATGACACTTGTCCAGATGGTAATTTTGGGCTACAGTGCGAACAGATGTGTTCTGATGGCTGTGACATCATATGTACTCTCAAATGTCCGGACAACTGTTTTAACGACACCTGTCAACAGTCGATCGGGAATCTGTACATGCAAGAGAACGTTCTATGGGTCAGACTGCACTCTCAAATCTCCGGACAACTGTTTAACGAAACCTGTGATTCCCACGTTCAGAAGAGTCTGCCGACTACAACAAGCCCAAGCATATGGACACTTTAATGTGTTTCTGTGCTAGACATGGTTCATTTTTTTGGTGTTTTTTAGTGAAGCCATGGCTCATATCTTGCTGTGTTTCTGTCCTAGCCATGGCTCATATCTTAGCTTGTGTGTGCTGGCCATGGCTCATATCTTGGTGTGTGTCATGTTAGTCATATCTTATATCTCGATGTGTCCGTGTAATCATGTCTCATATCTTTATGTGTGTCTGTGTTTAGTCATATCTCATATCTTAGTGTGTACCAGTGTTAGTCATATGTCATATCTTTGTGTGTGCATGTCTAGGTTAGTGATATCTCATATATTTGTGTGCATGTTTATGTTAGTCATATCTCATATCTTTGTGTGTGCATATCTGTGTTTGTCACATCTCATATCCTTGTGTGTGCATGGCTATGTTAGTCCCATCTCATATCTTTGTGTGTGCATATCTATGTTAATCATATCTCTTATCTTTGTGTGCATGTCTATGTTAGGCATGTGTCATATCTTTGCGTGTGCATGTCAATGTCAGTTATATCTCATATCTTTATGTGCACGTTTATGTTAGTCATGTGTCATATATCTTGATGTGTGTCAGTGTTAGTCATGCCTCGTATCGCTGTGTGCATGTCTGCCTTAGTCACATCTCATATCTTTGTGTATGCATGTCTGTGTTAGTCACATCTCACATCTTTGTGTGTGTATGTCTGTGTTAGTCACATCTCACATCTTTGTGTGTGTATGTCTGTGATAGTCACATCTCACATCTTTGTGTGTCCGTGTCTGTGTTAGTCACCTCTAGTGACTCGGGCAGATGGTGCTCGTAAACCTGGGAGGGCCTACCATCTAAGGGCAGAATCCCCCTACAGAAAAGATCATCTGCTGCCTTGCAGGAAGATTGGGGACAATCAAAGGCTAGGGAAAGCAAACCCGAATAAAATGCTGGCTGAAATCGGATGCACTGGGCCACTGGCGCAGAACACAGTGCAACGTATTAACGGGTGCTCAGTCAGAGTGGATCTGACAGACTCTAATTGTGATGTTTTGTCTGTGGGGGCGATCAACACACTTAGCCTGACAGCTGACTTCATATGAGAGTCTGGAATCCTTACTCTGATTGAGTCCTGAACGCAGAGAGAGAGAGAGAGAGATAACGGAAAAAGGCATATTTTGCTCATGTATATGTGATTATGTATGCTTTGTTTATGTTATCTTGCCATACATTAGCCTCAAAATATGGTAGAGATTTAATTCGTAGAGGAGGACACATACAGATGCCTTAGAAAATATTGCACTTAATTGCGTTTAGTTCAATGTTATCTTCATTCACAACATTCTGTACAACAAATAGGTTCAAAATGGGACAGAAATGGTCTTAACGAAACCAACAAGACAAAGAAAGAGATGCATACAACCTTGAAAAACTCAGCGAAAAATTTGACAACGATGGGGTACCTCGTGGTGCGTCTAGGTACTCTTTACATTCCTGTCACCCATAATTATTTTCCACACAATTCCTGTTGATGTAGATGTAGAATTTGTTTCAATTTCCCGAACATTCCCATTCTTCTCTCGCGTCACAATATTTATGGCACATTCCAGCTCCGGTGCGACAGGGTTAATAAAACCCGCAGCAGCCTTAAACTTAAGAAACAGCAGCGGGTAGGGAAGGAGCTCTTCCAAATAAAATAATCATAAAAAGTACACGAGCGTTTTCGTTTTCTTAAGGGGCAGTTATGCAGGGAGATTCTCTCTAGTTCTGATTACCCTTCTTAGTTATCCATGTCTTTTATTTTAGTTCACGCTACAAAGTCCTCTAAATTAGTTACACCATTTTAACATCGCCGAAAAATTAATTGCATTTTGACTTCAGTGCTTTTCCTAGTTTATGACACGCGCTATAAGAAGCTAATAATAAATTAATTAGTGTTAACAAAGAATATAAACAAGTTATGGAGCTATTTTGATTAATGGTCAAAAGCGGATAAATAGAAAGAAATGAAAGAGATAATTAGAGCCAGCACGTAGAAAATAAAACAATTTATTTACTGCTTTAAAAGCGGACCAACGGTTTTAAGTAAAAATAGAGAACGCTGGTTCCATTTTTTTTCAGTTAAATTATAAATTAGACTCAAGGTTTTAATAGAACATGACCTATGGACCTGGTAAATGTTTAGATGGGCGCTAAATTGGTGTCGTTTCATTGTGTAGTTATTTACAGAAAGCTGTAAGTCGATGACCTTAACTCGATGACTGTAACTCTATGACTATAACTCGATGACAAAAATCATCCGATTTCTACACAGCAGATTTGGGTATTTTTGTTTTCCTTCACTCTTCGTGCCCTGCTTGCTTGGCCAGGCTTAGTCTGTTTCCAAAGCTACCACGAGGAATGGAGTTTGGTCTTGATCAGCTATATATCACTGACTCTGACGTCAGCTACACGCTATGAATCATAAACCGCTTCCAACCGATTTACTCCCCGATGTGAAAGAAGAGAAAGTGTTGAGTAAAGGAATCCACTCCACCGAACTCATGACGTAATTACATGAACTCTGATTCTCATGTCCGGTTTTGGTAATATGCAGGCTATTAGTTTCAGCAGTACCAGTTATAACCATTCTTTATTGTTTCTGTCATCTGGCCATATATAAGTAAAAAAAAGTAAATAGACCCGTCACGCCACGTGGCATATAGGGAATATGGTGTTAGTACCATAATTTTTACAGACCTCCGGCACATGATTTTTGGGGTAATATGGTCGGTATTACGCCAATGCCGCTTTACTTTCCCCGAAAAAAAATCTGGTACCCATTTAAGACTGGGTGTACACAGACCTGAGAAGAGCAATGTGGTCCACATCCACCACCCTAGAAGAGAAACTATACGGGGCAATCGAATCACTTAAACAGACAGCTGACTTCATGAGAGAGACTGGAACCCTACTCTGATTGAGTCTTGATCGCAGAGAGAGAGAGCGACTGGGTGAACTCGGAAGCCGTCGATCAGGATCGAACCCGACCTCTTGTCATTTGTTGTCCAGTTCACTAACCACTGAGCTCTCGCGGTTCTCTCTAGCCAGAAAAACTTGTATTTAAATGTGTCTGTTATATTAACTCTTTATTCATCTTCTCACCCCACTATAAAAAAAAAAAGGTAAAGTGCCCCGACACGTCAAGTGGCGTATAGAGAATATGGTGTTTGTGACCATCATTTTTATAGACTTCCGGCACATGATTTTTGGGATAATGTGGACGGTATTACGCCCATGCTGCTTTATTTTCCCGAAAAAAAATGTATCCATTTAAGGCTGGGTGAACCCGGAAGCCATCGACCAGGATGTAACCCGACCACTTGTCCTTTGTAGTCCAGTTCACTAACCACTGAGCTATCGCGGCTCCCTTCACACTCCTATACTTCTACCTAAATAGCTATGTTTGCCTGTTATACTCACTCCTGATTCGTCCTTTCAATTTCCACACTAATGTGTGCTTACCTTGACTCCCAATTAATGACGTATTATAACTGCACTCTAGTCGCGTCACAATCAATCCACTTTGACAAACGGAAATCTTTCTCGTCAAGTATCCTCACTGTGTGAGAAGAAAACCGGTCAGATCTTTCATCGCCGAGGACTTGTTATGACCAGAAAAGTTCATCCATGCCCTCTCATAAGTTCTAAGCTTCCCACTACCCTGCCTACAACAGAATAACCCATCCGTTTAGAACCCTAAGTGGCATCAAGTAAGAATCAAAGACTAACTTTTCTTTCTTGAAATTCCCGAGAAAGCCAAAACCGCACCAACTTCCTTAACTTTCACTCTCATATTTGAGGTACATAATGTATAAGCTTCATTTCCTTCGGCGACGAATAACACAAAACCCACATGAACGTAATTGCAAGAAATGAAAGCGTGAATGTAATTTTAACATAAATAGATGAAGCATATAAACATTTCCATTTTATTACCCTCCTTACAACATGATTTATATCAAAGACAAGATAAATACGTGAATTGTATTAAAAACAAATAAAATGAATGATAACTGGAAATAGATGCAGAAATATTTTATTTTATGTTGAAATAAGAAATCTCTTTATTATTCGTGTTTACCGAGGGCAGAGTGGCTAGCTCCTCTCGTGAATCAGAAACAAGAAATCATAGCTCTTAATGACTGGCAGTCGGTCTTGTAGGTCTTGTCTATTTCTTAAGTGCAGGGATCAGCTCATTGTGCTTATTGTTGTGCTTAAAGTGTCTTTTGGTTTTCCTGTGTGTCTCATCCATTTTGATCCTGTTTCGATATCCCGCTTGTTTACGATGAATGATGATATCGCATGACAGGGAACAGTTGGATGTGTTCACTTTCTGCGCGGTTTCGCCTTATGTCTTTTGGCGTGTGCTGAGACTGCTACGATGGGGACTTCAGTTACCTTTCTTTGTTTGGGAGATGTGTTAGTAATTCGGATGATTCCACTGGCACGGGCGGTTGAGTAATTATGGATTTTAATTCGTTTGCCGTAATACCGAGCCTTCCATAACCAATAACCAATAACCAATTGGTTTTCCTTTTCTTTTGTCACCATGTAGTCACATAAAGGCCAGGCTCTGGAGTCTTCTTTTGTCCATCCCGAAGACATAACCATTGTACTTCCAGAGTCTTCTCTCTATGTACCTTTACCCGTATTCAAATTAGGTTTCTGCACTCATAGTTTTATTTATTGCATAGTCTCTTCAATTTATGTGTTTAATTTTTGTCAGAACTTGAGTGGATTTCCAACTCTCGCTTTCATATGTTATCACTGGTATCGCATACGAACAATGTAAGTGTTAGCACTGGTATCACATATGAACAATCTGAGTGTTAGCACTGATATCGCATACGAACAATGTAAGTGTTAGCACTGGTATCACATATGAACAATCTGAGTGTTAGCACTGGTATCGCATACGAACAATGTAAGTGTCAGCATTGGTATCACATATGAACAATCTCAGTGTCAGCACTGGTATCGCATATGAACAATCTCAGTGTCAGCATTGGTATCACATATGAACAATATCAGTGTCAGCACTGGTATCACATATGAACAATCTCAGTGTCAGCACTGGTATCACATATGAATAATTTGAGTTTCGGACCTTTGCTAATTATTTATTATCTAACGGCATAGAAACTTGCAAATTTGTTTAAGGTACTTGATGCCAACGCGAAACGGGACATAAATACAGTTGATGTGTTTCCATCCCGCGACATTTTGGTCTCTACATAGACAGAGTGGATACATTTATATCAGTTCGCCTTTTTTTTATTCTTATGTCATTAGTTTTGTTAGTAAAATACATGCTTATTTTTACATGCTGATCAGAAGATATGTTTGTCTCGGGAATGGATGGACTCGATCTATCTGTGTTTGCTTGTTTGCTTACGCTCACCCGATGACTAAAGAAATACACCTCCTCATCATCCGCCCTTAAGAGGGCGCCAAGTGGGCGTGTCTGCGTTGTGTTGTAGTTTGCAGTAAAACTGTGATGTTTGCGCTTTTCGGCCCAACACATCCGACTTCAGCATGTTATTTTTGAGTACCGTGTTGTCTTCCCTCTTCGATCTCTTCTCGCTTAGCCAGACAAGACAGCTTAGTCTTTTACTAGAGACACCACGAAGAGATGGGTAGGGTCTGCATGGGTTTGGTTTACCGATCTTGTCGCAAGCCATCAGCTGTGGGTCGCTGACAACTTCCAGCTCTGTTGCTTGGAGGCGACTTTGCTTTCTATCTACCTGTATTTATCATGTACATCCGAATGTGTTCAGCAAAGTCGTTGTCTTCTAAAACTTGATTTTTATCCATTTAATGTCCACTTGTTGGTCAAGGATCAAGAACGATTAAGTTAGAATTAATAAAAACGAAAAGCACATACAAAGACATAAGTCAGTTAGTGAACATGGCTTAAAGGCGCCCGACAGCACATGGAATGAAATGGTTAGAGGCTTATAGTTGATTTCTTCCTCTTAATCTTCCTTTCAGCACCTCGTGGAGCATAAGTCTTCAACAAACATTTCCCAAGCCGTTCTGTTTCTTGCCATTCTCTTAGATTGTCCCATGTCTTCCCCATACACTTAATGTCTGCTTCCAAAAGTCTTCTCCAAGAATATTTTAGTCTTTCTCTGTGTCTCTTCCCATTGGGATTTAAAAAACAACTATCTGTCGTGAAATACACTCAGTTGGCTTCCGCAGTGTGAGTCCTTTCCAGCGTCATCATCGTCGTTGTATCACTTTGTCCATAGCTGACTAATTAGGTCGAAATCAGTGAATCAAAATTGATCAAGAACATATACCACCTCCCCGCGGTACCCTGGTAGCAGACTAACCATTTTAGCAAAGCAAGCGAGGGACGACAATCTGATACCTACAAACATCGTGTGGACTCGGATATGTTGGGCCGAAGATGCAGACAGCATAGCGCGTTTACTCCCACTCAACTAAAGTTCCTTTTTTTCCTTTCAAAGGAGGAGGATATAAGAAGATATTTAGTGAACAGAAGTTACGTAAAGGTGGCTGGTTTTCTGTCAACAGATACCGAAGTTATGCGCCCCCTCAGTAAGTCAACCATCCATTCCAAATTTAATTTAAAGTTGCTGTTCTTTTAACGTAATCGTAGTTTCAACATTAAACTCAGGTTATATATTGTTGGCAATATATTCTGCTTCTCGAAGTTACTAAAAGTAATATGTATCAAACGGTGAATATGGGAAGAAAACAAAAGAGGCAAAGAGGAGGTTTGGAAGACAACATTAACGAAAGTGCAGGCCTAGACTATGCCATCACTCAATGTTAGGTCAGATACAAAGAGAAATTAAGGAAGATAATGTCGGTTAACACAGGTATCACATGAACAATCTGAGTGTCAGCACTGGTATCACATGAACAATTTGACTGTCAGCACTGGTATCACATGAACAATCTGACTGTCAGCACTGGTATCACATGAACAATTTGACTGTCAGCACTGGTATCACATGAACAATCTGAGTGTCAGCACTGGTATCACATGAACAATTTGACTGTCAGCACTGGTATCGCATATGAACAATTTAAGTTCGGGTTTAGTTACAAGAAATGTTGGACATTATATTGAAAGAAAGCAAAAATAAAGGACTCAGCCTTAATAGCAAAAAGGCAGAAGTAATGGTAACAACAACGAAAAAGACATCACCTCAGTGCAAAATAAAGACAAGTGGAACAATATTAAAATAGGTAAATGAATGTAAATATTTGAGAACTTTGTTAACCTCAGACTTAAGGTGTACAAAAGAGGTAAGATGTAGAATGGCTCAGGCAAAAGCAGCTTTCCAAAAAATGAGGAAGATACAATGTAATCCATTTTTGACAATCGAAACAAGAAAAAG
Source organism: Megaustenia siamemsis (assembly GCA_032433765.1). Classification (NCBI taxonomy): domain Eukaryota; kingdom Metazoa; phylum Mollusca; class Gastropoda; order Stylommatophora; family Ariophantidae; genus Megaustenia; species Megaustenia siamemsis. The sequence continues at coordinate 23,718,372 of JAVIAB010000139.1, forward strand.
AGTTCTTAAATGTTATGTAGAGCCAGTCTTATCATATGGATGTGAATCGTGGACAATAGGACAAAAGACAAGAAATCTTTGGAGTCTGTAGAAATGTGGTTTAACAGAAGAATGTTGAGAATACCATGGACAGCTAAGAAGAGTAATAAAAATGTTCTTAAAGAGGTCAAAGCAAAATGATAGCTGATTTCCAATATTAGGAAGAAACAATCATCATTTTTTGGCCATGTAATGAGAAGAGAACAACTGGATTATATTGTAACAACTGGGAACATTTGAGGGACGAAGAGATAGAGGGAAACAAAGAGAAAAAATACCAGAGAGCTTAAGAGAACGGCTTGGCAGAAGGTCAACAACAGAAATGATAAATAAAAGTTGTGGAGAGACATGATCACCTACGCCAGCAGGTGCGGTATTTGATGATGATGATGAATGTCGGTCGTCCGTGTTGCCTCAATGACTTTAAAGTCTGTGAATATAGAAAATTAAAGGAATGAATGCAATTAAATTATTTGCCGTGTCCTCATTTAAATTAAGATCAGTGACAGATATATCTTTTATATTACAGATGCATAGTTATAATCTCTATAGTTCTCATAGACTGTTTCTTTCAGAACTAACACCCTCAAAGATATATTGACACTATCTCTCATTCATCACTTAATACACGTCATGGATAGTCGATATATTACACTCTCTATAGGCTTTAGGGTTCATTACGCTCAAAAGGGCATTGTCACAAATAATATGAAATGTATTAATTGCAAGCAGATAAATGAATAAGATATATAGATTGTAAGGAAAAAGATGAATGCGATACATGAGAAGCAATAAATGTAATGATCGAGATATGTTAAAAGTAATAATTAAGAGGAATGAGATATAAAAAAAAAACGCAAGAAAGAAGCAGAATTGCGCATATAGATAGCAAGCACGCGGATCAGTGGTTCTCAATTTGTGGACCGCAGCTCCCAGGGGCACCTCTAAGCTTGTGGATAAGGGAGCCGCGCTGGCGAGATTGTCGTGTACTTTCTTAGTATGTAGAAATCATATTTAAAATAGTATTTGTAGCGGCTTAATATTTTTAGTACGTAAACAAATGTATTCAGGATAGTGTTAATCCTATGGTCGTTCATCATCTCGTGTATCATACCAGGGAATCAGAGTTTACAAGACTTGGGCGATCTTAATTGTCATGAGGGCCTTGTCGTTATAGATCAGCGGCGAAAGGGATCACAGGAGTCAAAAGGGATCGCAGGTGGTTTCGGAGCCAATGACATAGAAGAATTCATCATCATCGAGTGCCGTCTCCGCAACGAAGGTTGGCTACCATGGATCGCCATTCTACTCTGTTTCTTGCTTTGATGGTGCAGGTTGTCATAGATTGACTGTCCATCTTTTGATGTTACAGTCTATGTTAGTCTTGGTCTGCCTCTGCCTCTTTTACCTTGTATTTTCCCTTCCAATATTAATTTTAGTAGGCTGTTGTGTTTTTTAATGTGTCCCAAAAATGTCATTTGTCTTGTCTTAATTTGTATCTAGTAGTTCTCTTTTTATTTTTAGTTGTTTTAAAACTTCATCGTTGGTTTTCTTTTCTTTTCATCCAATTCTACCTATTCTTCTATAAATCCACATTTCAAAAGCTTCAATTTTCTGTTCTGTTTTCTTGTCTAATTTCCATGTTTCTGCACCATACAGGAATATTCAGACGATGTAAAATAGAAGAGTTAGACAAATAAATACAAAATAAATAAGATATGTATAAATGACATGAACATAGAAGTAAATGATTTACCGGCATATTGTATTGTTATATTTGTATATGTATACTTCATTGTAGACAAACAACCCTTAACAGTTGAGGTAGGAGCATGTGAGTGATTGCGTGAGTGAGTTAGTGAATGGGTAAGAGAATGAGTGACCGAGAGAATGAGCGAGTGAGTGTGTGTGTGTGTGTGTAAATGAATGATTGAGTAAACGAGTGAGTGATTGAGTGAATATGTAGGAGAATGAGTGACTAAGAAAATGAGCGAGTGAGTGAGTGAGTTAGTGAGTGTGTGAGCGTGTGTGTGAGTGAGTGAGTGAGTGAGTAACTGTGTGTGTGCGTATATGAGTTAGTGAGTGAGTGAGTGAATGAGTGAGTGAGTAAGAGAATGAGTGACTGAGAGAATGAGCGAGTGAGTGAGTGCGTGCGGCAGTCGGAGAACAAGTGAGCGAATGAGTAAGAGAATGAGTGAGTGAGAGAATGGGCGAGTGTGTGACTGTGTGTGTGAGTGTGTGAGGGAGTTCGCGAGTGAACGAGTAAGAGAATGAGTGACTGAGAGAATGAGTGAGTGAGTGAATGAGTGAGTGAGTACATGAGCGAGCTAGTGAGTGAAACGAACAATTTCTAACATAGAAAATAGCAGTGAGCAATATTTTCCACCTGTATTCTTCATAACTAACTAAATAATATATCTCCAAACACAAATTCATTCTCATTTCTTGTGATATGAAATGTTTTCAAACTATTGCATGAACTTAGAAAATTGATTCAAACTCCAGACACTCGTCAACTGATACCCGTATCCTTCATCTAATATCAAATTGCAAGATGCTATAAGAGCCACACACTCTTTAAATAGGAAAGCAGGATATCAACGTGGAAAACATAATTTATCTGGACTTTCATGAAAAAAGCAATATATTGTGACATGATATTGTTATGGTATGAGGGTAAAATGAGTTGGGTAACAAGGTAATTATTGAAACATATGACGAGCTGTGAAGAGTAAACAAAGCTAGGCAAAGCTGATAAGGCAGGACAGTTTAAGGTAATTCTATATTCAATGTTTGAAATAGCAGAAGAAGCGTGAATGTAGTATCCAAAGCCGGTTCTTCATTGATGAGAGTTTCTTTCTTTCTTTCTCTACTTCCTATTTTCTTTCTTTCTAACATTAATTCTTTCTTTCTTGTTCCTGCTTCTGCGTGCAGCTAACGACTAATCGTCCTTTATCAACCTTCCTTACATATATGCTAATCAGCATAGAGCATCTCACACAGATGAGATGCAGAATGGCTAAGATAAAAGCAGCTTTCCGAAAATGAAGAAGATACTGTGTAATCCATTTTTGACAATAGAAACAAGAAAAAAAGTTTTTAAATGTTATGTAGAGCTAGTCTTAACATATGGATGTGAATCATGGACAATAGGACAACAGACAAGAAAATCACTGGAGGCTGTAGAAATGTGGTTTTACAGAAGAATGTTGAGAATACCATGGACAGCCAAGAAGAAAAATGAAAACGTTCTAAAAGAGGCCAAAGCAAAGAGAGTGCTAATTTCCATTATTAAGAAGAAACAATCATCATTTTTTGGCCATGTAATGAGAAGGAAATAGCTGGAATATATTGTGACAACTTGGAAAGTTGTGGGACGAAAAGATAGAGGGAAGCATAGAGAAAAGATACCAGACAGCTTAAAAGAATGGCTTCTCAAAAGGTCAACAACAGTAATGAAAAATAACTGTCGACATCGAAAGTTGTGAAGAGACAGGATCACATACGCCAGCAGGCAAGGTATTTGATTATGGTGATGATGGAGCATCGTAGATGCGTTGTATTGTATTTTACAAGAGCAAGCGATACCTACGTTTTCAGCCCAAGACATCCGTCTTCAGCGTGCTTCATTTTCAGTACCGGGTTTTCTTCTCTCACGATCTCTACTCCACTCTAGCCACAATGTTCAGTCTGTTGTCTGTAACTTCACTGGAAGATGGAGTAGGTCTGTGATCAACTGTGGGCAGTGTTTCTTGCTCTCATCTAATGATGCAAGTGGGCTACCTTCTCTCTCTCACCTAATGATGCAAGTGGGCTACCTTCTCTCTCTCACATAATGATGCAAGTGGGCTACTTTCTCTCTCTCACCTAATGATGCAAGTGGACTACCTTCTCTCTCTCACCTAATGATGCAAGTGGGCTACCTTTTCTCTCTCACCTAATGATGCAAGTGGACTACCTTCTCTCTCTCACCTAAGATGCAAGCGGGCTACCTTCTCTCTCTCACCTAATGATGCAAATGGGCTACCTTCTCTCTCTCTCACCAAATGATGCAAGTGGACTACCTTCTTTTTCACATCTAGTGATGCAAGTGGGCTACCTTCTCTCTCTCTCTCTCACCAAATGATGCAAGTGGACTACCTTCTTTTTCACATCTAGTGATGCAAGTGGGCTACCTTCTCTCTATCTCTCACCCAATGATGCAAGTGGACTACCTTCTTTTTCACATCTAACGATGCAAGTGGACTACCTTCTTTTTCACATCTAATGATGCAAGTGGGCTACCTTCTCTCTATCTCTCACCTAATGATGCATGTGGACTACCTTCTTTTTCACATCTAATGATGCAAGTGGGCTACCTTCTCTCTATCTCTCACCTAATGATGCATGTGGACTACCTTCTTTTTCACATCTAATGATGCAAGTGGGCTACCTTCTCTCTATCTCTCACCTAATGATGCATGTGGACTACCTTCTTTTTCACATCTAATGATGCATGTGGACTACCTTCTTTTTCACATCTAATGATGCATGTGGACTACCTTCTCTTTCACACTTAATGATGCCAGTGGGTTACCTTCTCTCTCTCTCTCTCATCTAATGACGCAGGTGGTTTACTTTCTCTCTGTTGTTACACGAGACCTGCTTTCTCTCTCTATCTCCGAAGGATGCAAGTTTGCTACCATCTCTATCTCTCTCATAATGATACAAGTGAGATACTCATTCTCTCTCTCACTTACCTAATGATTCAAATGGGCTACCTTCTCCCTCTCACTTTAATAATAGTGTAATTGGACCAGCTTCTCTCTCCCCAACTTTACAAGACGATCATCTTTGTCATCGTCTTGTTACATTCTCAACCTGGAAGCATTCTGCCAACATTTCTTGTAGTGCTCTTCACAATAATGAAACATTTCCCATATGAATTCTATTGATAAATATGACGACATTTAAATTGAGATCTACAGTCTATCTGTCTCTTGACCTTTCGAGCCGTGGCCAGCCCATAGGTCATAGAACCAGATATTTTTTTATCTTTTTCGAAATTTTCTTTCCAACAGTCTCAATCCTTGCAAAAAACATTGACCAAATCTCGTCATGTGTCAATGGTTTGTGCAAGCACCTCGTTCTCATTGAGGAAGTCGATTCCAGCTGCATTTACCTCTCTGATCAATGTTCTTCTCAGCATTTCTATGGATCGGCCTCTTTTCCTTCTATCTGTTGTTTCCCCAATGATGGTTTGCTTTTCTATTCGGTTGTTATCTTTTCTCATCACATGTCCAACATATGACCATCGTCTTTTCTTGATTACTGAAGATATTAGTGGTTGATTGACGATTTCTCTCTTTTCCACGTTCGTTTTGAATTCGTTCCATGCTATACCAAGCATTTTCCTTGGACATTTATTTTCAAATGCGTTCAACTTTGTTTCTATATCTCTTGTTGTTTTCCAGCTCTCGCATGCATACGTAAGGGTTGATAGTACGTTTGATTTGAATAGTCTAAGTTTTGTGTTTGTGCTGATGAGTTTTGATTTCCACAACTTTTCAAGGCTTCTAAGACATTGCTGCTTCAGCTATTCTGATTCTAATTTCTTTACTTGTATCCCCTTCTCGATCAATGTGACTTCTAAGATAGACAAAGTGACCGATCTCTTCCACTGTTTTGTTTTTCATGTATATTCTGCCTATTGGAATTAAGCTTTTCATGACTTTAGTCTTTTCATAGTTGAAAAAAATTGAAATCTACAGTATACTACATCAAAGTAGGGATATACCGGGACTGAAGAACGAGATAAACATTAAACAATGAGAAACCTTGAATTAAAGCATAGTACTCAGCTTGTGTTTCACGCCCCACTGTTGTTTATAAAAACTACAACCTCATTGTTACCTATTTGCCAACACCTTCACACATTGCATTCGTTCATTTTTGCTTATAATCATTAGTCATTTCAGCTATTCCGCGTACTGATCAACCGTAAACATGATAAATGTAGGGAAACTGATATCATACATGCAAGATAAGATTTTACCCCTTGTTTATGTAGGTAGATATATAGGGTGTTTATAAAGTCTCACTACACTTGGTATCTAGGTCAATTTGAAAAAAATGTTTATGACGTCATCATAATATGTGCTCAATGGTAAGTTCACTTGTTGCGACAGTTTTCTTAATGACTTGTCTGGACTTTTAAGGATTCTGTCTTGGATATCTAAACATATTTCATCATTCACAGCAGGCCTACCAGATCGTGGAGCATCTTCCACATTTCCAGTAGCAATAAACTTATTCAACAAATTTCATTGACAGTGGGAGCACATATTGTGATGACGTCATAAACATTTTTTTTTTCAAATTGACCTAGATACCAAGTGTAGTGAGACTTTATAAACACCCTGTACAGCAGAGGTGAGATGCAGGAAAGCTCAGGCTGATGCAGCTTTAAGAAAAAAAAATGAGGATATTCTGTGCAATCCATTTCTGACAATGGAAAAAAAAGAAATAGAGTTCTGAAATTGTATGTAGAAACAGTCTAAATATATGGATGTGAGTCATGCACAATTGGACAACACACAAGAAAATCACTAGGGGCTGTAGAAATGTTGTTTTACAGAAGAATGTTGAGAATACCTCGGACAGCTAAGAATAGTAATGAAAACGTTCTGAAAACAGGGCAGAGCAAATAGAGAACTAATTTCCGATATTACGAAAAAACAATCATCATTTTTGGCCATGTAATGAGAATGTAACAGCTGGAATATTTTGTATCAACTGGAAAAATTGAGGGACAAAGAAATAGAAGGAAACAAAGAGAAAACATACCAGAAAGCTTAAAACAATGGCTTGGCAGAAGGTCAACAACAGAAATGATAAATAACTGTGGAGATCGAGAGTTGTGCAGAGGCATGATCACCTACGCCAGCAGGCATGGTACTTGACTAAATAGAGAATATATAAAGTCATATTTTCCACTATTTGTGTTGAGAGCTAATTGAATTTAATCGACTCAACAGATCGTCCTCACTGCACATCGGACAACTCCATAGTGATGAGATCCCCTCCTCAACACGTTCCCCGGTATAAAGCACCTCCGCCGCACACTAGTGAAAGCACTGAAAATAGCTTCAACTTAGATGCACGAACTCTCTAGTGATGAGATCCCCTCCTCAACACGTTCCCCGGTATAAAGCACGTCCGCCATACACTAATGAAAGCACTGAAAATAGCTTCAACTTAGATGCACGAACTCTCTAGTGATGGGATCCCCTCCTCAACACGTTCCCCGGTATAAAGCACCTCCGCCACACACTAGTGAAAGCACTGAAAATAGCTTCAACTTAGATGCACGAACTCTCTAGTGATGAGATCCCCTCCTCAACACGTTCCCCGGTATAAAGCACGTCCGCCATACACTAGTGAAAGCACTGAAAATAGCTTCAACTTAGATGCACGAACTCTCTAGTGATGGGATCCCCTCCTCAACACGTTCCCCGGTATAAAGCACCTCCGCCACACACTAGTGAAAGCACTGAAAATAGCTTCAACTTAGATGCACGAAATCTCTAGTGATGAGATCCCCTCCTCAACACGTTCCCCGGTATAAAGCACGTCCGCCACACACTAGTGAAAGCACTGAAAATAGCTTCAACTTAGATGCACGAACTCTCTAGTGATGAGATCCCTTCCTCAACACGTTCCCCGGTATAAAGCACCTCCGCCGCACACTAGTGAAAGCACTGAAAATAGCTTCAACTTAGATGCACGAAATCTCTAGTGATGAGATCCCCTCCTCAACACGTTCCCCGGTATAAAGCACCTCCGCCGCACACTAGTGAAAGCACTGAAAATAGCTTCAACTTAGATGCACGAACTCTCTAGTGATGAGATCCCCTCCTCAACACGTTCCCCGGTATAAAGCACCTCCGCCGCACACTAGTGAAAGCACTGAAAATAGCTTCAACTTAGATGCACGAAATCTCTAGTGATGGGATCCCCTCCTCAACACGTTCCCCGGTATAAAGCACCTCCGCCGCACACTAGTGAAAGCACTGAAAATAGCTTCAACTTAGATGCACGAACTCTCTAGTGATGAGATCCCCTCCTCAACACGTTCCCCGGTATAAAGCACGTCCGCCATACACTAGTGAAAGCACTGAAAATAGCTTCAACTAAGATGCACGAACTCTCTAGTGATGAGATCCCCTCCTTCATAAAGCACGTCCGCCACACACTAGTGAAAGCACTGAAAATAGCTTCAACTTAGATGCACGAACTCTCTAGTGATGAGATCCCTTCCTCAACACGTTCCCCGGTATAAAGCACCTCCGCCGCACACTAGTGAAAGCACTGAAAATAGCTTCAACTTAGATGCACGAAATCTCTAGTGATGAGATCCCCTCCTCAACACGTTCCCCGGTATAAAGCACCTCCGCCGCACACTAGTGAAAGCACTGAAAATAGCTTCAACTTAGATGCACGAAATCTCTAGTGATGGGATCCCCTCCTCAACACGTTCCCCGGTATAAAGCACGTCCGCCATACACTAGTGAAAGCACTGAAAATAGCTTCAACTTAGATGCACGAACTCTCTAGTGATGAGATCCCCTCCTCAACACGTTCCCCGGTATAAAGCACCTCCGCCGCACACTAGTGAAAGCACTGAAAATAGCTTCAACTTAGATGCACGATGAGATCCCTCCTCAACACGTTCCCCGGTATAAAGCACCTCCGCCGCACACTAGTGAAAGCACTGAAAATAGCTTCAACTTAGATGCACGAAATCTCTAGTGATGAGATCCCTCCTCAACACGTTCCCCGGTATAAAGCACGTCCGCCACACACTAGTGAAAGCACTGAAAATAGCTTCAACTTAGATGCACGAACTCTCTAGTGATGAGATCCCTTCCTCAACACGTTCCCCGGTATAAAGCACCTCCGCCGCACACTAGTGAAAGCACTGAAAATAGCTTCAACTTAGATGCACGAACTCTCTAGTGATGAGATCCCCTCCTCAACACGTTCCCCGGTATAAAGCACCTCCGCCGCACACTAGTGAAAGCACTGAAAATAGCATCAACTTAGATGCACGAACTCCATAGCACCAGAAAAGACTTTGCGTAAAAGCTATGAAAGTTTAAACCAGCTTCATTGTCCATGATTAATATATGTTAAGTTTTCTTTTATCTTTTCCCAAGAAGGAGAACAAGCACCCCCCCCCCCCCCAACCACCACCACCCTTAGAGTCAGTCTAGGATCTGTCAGTAAGTTTTCATTATGAGTGCAAAAAAAAAAAGAAATAAAAAACTTATTTAACAGTCACTTTCCGTTCTGACGTCATAGCAGTTTTTTTTTAAAACATTTATCACTAGAAATGTAGTTGGACGCTGAATGGAATACTTAGCAGATCTATCAGTAAGTTTTCATTGTAAGTTCAAAATAATGGTTGGGTTTATCAGTAAATTTTCGTTTGGAGCACTTTTTATTTTCTTTTCAAAGCTTGCCAGAACACTATCATTTAATAAACGGAAAAGTCTGTAGGATATCTTGCCTCTGAAACTCTGATCAGGGCCGAATTTAGGCCTAAGAAAAATAAGCTACACCTTAAGAGTCTCACGATCCGACGGGGCATCAAATTTCTTTATGTTTTAGTCAATGAGAGAGACTTTCTGGTGTTAGTTCTTTTGAACAAAGAGCCTCAAAGTTTCATGAGCTCACCTAGTTTAATGCCTCACGAAGTCTAACTTAGGCCATCGGTGCAGTAACAACCTCTCTACTATCCAAAGAAGAGAGAACAAGAACAAGAAATATATATTAATATATCGGATCGTTAAACTCAAAAACGTTTTCAAAAGCGCATTTCGGGCAGTTCCGGCTGAGAATTGAAAATGGCCCTGATTGTGAGTACAAAGTAATAATCATCGAAATTATCTAATAATTTTCGTTGCGAGCACAAAGTAATTAATCATTATTTTAATTTTTGTTTTCAAAATATTTAAACAAAATTGAGAAATACATCATCGCTATATTTAATTAGAAGCATCAAGTTAATTTCAATTGAATATATGGTAATCCAGGAATAATGAGCGCTATATAACGTATCTACGTGAGAAATCTGATAACATCCAGATAGGCTTAAACTTCAGTGTTTCACAGCAGTTTCTTTTTATTTATGTATTTTTTTACGCGTCAGTCTTGTCTAGTTATCCTGCTGTCGACAGTAATAATAATAATAATATTGGTCATCTCCTACCTTCCTCCCATCTGTTTTATGAAAAATTATCCTTTTTTCGTTATAAAACAATGCAAAACAGTCTCTCATCTGTTTTGAAGATTATATTGCCTATATTTTTTAACTATAGTTTATGCTCCCATGTCTAGTCTATTCGCAACGGGCTATCGATCACAAAGTAATAATGAAAAGGGACTTAATTTCCCCAACAGTACAGACGAGTTTGAAAATAAAAGCAAAACAAATGTGACATACGGACGCAGTATAAATCCCATATTACTATCTGACAGGCAGCACGTTTTGCTCGTATATTATATTCATATTGATTTTCTACAGCTTCACACATATCCGAGGCTGGGCAGGGGCAATAACTCGGGTCGTGGTCACAGTAAGTTATGGATGCGAGAACAATGCAATCATTCGAAATCCGGACTGGAACACAACATGAATTTTGTGTGTCACTTTCTGGAAGGGACTTATTTGTGAAGCTGACATATTTTTTTGTCAAGACTAAAATAACTGCTCTGTAACTTAGTTGAAAGTTTGTCTACTGAAAATGTTTCATGTAATGATAACTGTAATCATTGTTTGCAAGTAGATAGCAGCTGCAATCGTGTTTCATCTCACACAGATGTCCCTCCTTTAGTATTTTAATTTTGCTGTCGATATCTCTTATATTGAAAGATGTTAGACAGTTAGGTATTCTTGCTCTACTATTTCTCGCTCTCTCTCTCTTAAAATTTGTTCAAACTAAATCTCTCTCACTATATTACTTTTTTTAAATTGTATTTCTTCATCGCTTTGTTCTTCTCCCTCTTCCTTCTCTCTTTCAAAAAAAATGTAAGTCGGTAAGTATATATATATGTTTGCATGTATCATAGTGCATGTATGTATGAATGTATGTATGTGTCTGTGCGTGTTATCTTTCTATTAGCAATTCTGCAATACATACGTCTTTTTTGACAAGATGTTATAGTTTTTAATAGCTTAGTATATTTCTCTCTCTCTCTCTCTCTAGCACTCTCACTAGCTCTCTTTCTCTCTTTAGGTCCCTTTCCTCCATCTCTCACTAGATCTCTTTTTCTCTCCCTCTCTCTAACTTTTTTACTATTTCTCTTAATCCCTCCTCTCACTAGCTCTTTTACTAGAGCTCTCTCACAAGCCCTCTTTCTCGCTCCCTCTCACTAGCTCTCTCTCTCTCTCACTAGTTCTCTTTCTCTCTCCCACTCACTAATTTTCTAACTAGCTCTCTCTCTCTCTCTCTCACTAGCCATCTTTCTCTATCCCTCTCACTTATTCTCTTACTAACTCTCTCACTAGCCCTCTTTCTCTCTGTCTCTCACTAATTCTCTTACTAACTATCTCTCTCACTAGCCCTCTTTCTCTCTCCCTCTCATTAATTCTCTTACTAGCTCTCTCTCTCTCTGACTAGCCCTCTTTCTTTCTCCCTCTCACTAATTCTTTTACTGGCTCTCTCTATCCCACTAGCCCTCTTTCTCTCTTCGTCTCTAATTCTTTTACTAGCTCTCTCACTAGCCCTCTTTCTCTTTCCCTCTCACTAATTCCCTTACTAGCTCCCCCTCTCTCTCTCTCACTAGCCCTCTTTCTCTCTACCTCCCTCTGACTAGCTCTCTTACTAGCTCTCTCTCAGTCCCTCTCATTCTCAATACATCAATTCAACAACTTCCGCTGTTAACACAAAGCATTTGGACGGTCGTGCTTTCTATAAGCGTCACGTAAGCTACAAAGAATTATTAGTTTTGTATTCTGGTGTCAGTGTCAAGTTTTCTAAGTGAATTCTCCTTTACCCAAAAACGGTTATGATAGATTTTATAAACATATTGATTAACCACGTTACACTAACCTCATATTATATATTTATCGTCTTCTCCATGAAGCTCGGCTAAACTCTCTTTAATGCGGAGACACCTCTCTCATAGTTGAATCACTTCTCACTTTCAGCCTTCCCAAATCCGACCCACGCCCTCTCCCTCCTCCCCCTCCCCCCCAAATGTATAAAAATTACTATCTTTATGTCATCAACATTTTTCGGTACAATTAATGTACATAGATTGTTTCATTTCGGAAGAGTAACGTCACCTTGAGTAAGATAGCACTTCTTTTTTCGATGTTTCTTTAATCTGTCGTTAAAAGATCCCCAATTTTTTAGAAAAGAGATGTAACACGAGGGTGAAGGTCTCTGTTTCTTAACTCTAACCCTCACCCAAACTCTAATCCTCACCCAAACTATAACCACAACCTAAACTCTAACCCTAACATAAACTCTAAACCTCACTCAAACTCTAACCCTAACACAAACTTTAACCCTAACCCAAACTCTAACCATAACTCAAACTTTAACCCAAACCCAAACTCTAACCATAACTCAAACTTTAACACTAACCCAAAATCTAACCATAAATCAAACTTTAACCCTAACCCAAACTCTAACCATAACTCAGACTTTAACCCTAACCCAAACTCTAGCCACAACCTAAACTCTAACCCTAACATAAACTCTAACCCTCACCCAAACTCTAACCCTCACCCAAACTCTAACCACAACCTAAACTCTAACCCTAACATAAACTCTAAACCTCACTCAAACTCTAACCCTAACACAAACTTTAACCCTAACCCAAACTCTAACCATAACTCAAACATTAACCCTAACCCAAACTCTAACCATAACTCAAACTTTAACCCTAACCCAAACTGTAACCACAACCTAAACTCTATCCCTAACATAAACTCTAACCCTCACCCAAACTCTAACCCTCACCCAAACTCTAACCACAACCTAAACTCTAACCCTAACCCAAACTTTAACCCTAACCTAAACTCTAATTCTAACCCTAGCTCAAACTCTAACCCTATCCCAAATTCTAACCCTAACACAAACTTTAACCATAACTTAAACTATAACCCTTACCAAAACTCTAACCATAACTCAAACTCTAATCCTAACCCAAACTCTAACAATAAAATAAATTTTAACCCTAATTCTAAATGCTAATTACCCTTACATAAACTCTAACCCTAACTTAAACTCTAACGCTAACATAAATTCTAACCCTCACCCAAACTCTAACCTTAACACAAACTCTAACCCTAACCCAATCTCTAACCCTAACATAAACTTTAACCCTAACCCAAACTGTAACCACAACCTAAACTCTATCTCTAACATAAACTCTAACCCTCACCCAAACTCTAACCCTCACCCAAACTCTAACCACAACCTAAACTCTATCCCTAACATAAACTCTAACCCTCACCCAAACTCTAACCACAACCTAAACTCTAACCCTAACATAAACTCTAAACCTCACTCAAACTCTAACCCTAACACAAACTTTAACCCTAACCCAAACTCTAACCATAACTCAAACATTAACGCTAACATAAATTCTAACCCTCACCCAAACTCTAACCTTAACACAAACTCTAACCCTAACCCAATCTCTAACCCTAACATAAACTTTAACCCAAACCCAAACCTAACTCTAACCCAAAACCAAAATTAAAATTAATTGCTTTAGTGATGAACTTTGATGAACATAGAGATAATTTTTTTTTAATAATTGAGAGTCACTGTAGTTTTTGTTTTGACATCAACTAAGGGGAGGTCAATTTTGTGTCATTAAACTAGGAAATTACCATCTTTCTTTCTCATGAAACACATTCTGAACATTCTGTATATCATTAAAGAAGAAATGTGTTATTAAATGCTGTTGAGATAATTTGCGTTCAAAATGAAGAAAAAAAAAAAAATGCTCCAATATTGGCAGAGAAAGGGCATATAAAAATATTGGCGGACTTATTTTTGGTTCTCAATCTGTTTTCATTGCTAGCGTGGAGGCAAGGCGCAACAGAGCATGGTCGTTGTCAGCGACTCATAGCTGATGCCTTACGCCAGAATCGGCGAACCAGAACCATACCTTTAGTTGTACCTCCAGAAACAGAGTAATCAGTCTAGCTTGGCCAAGCGAGTAGGGATTGAAGAGGGAGGGCAACCCCTACACACAAATGCCGCTCTAAAGTCGGATATGTTTGACCGAAAGGCGAAAATAAAATATCACAATTGCACTGCAAACCTCAACATAACGTCATTTTAAAGAGGGATGGCGAGGAGGACAATCAATTCCTTTAGAAGCCATAGTTGGAACGTCAGAAAGAAAGGAATTGTCATCGTCACTACAAGTAAATAAAGTAAAGTAAATAGCCCCCGTCACGCCAAGTGGCGTATAGGGAATATGGTGTTAGTGACTATCAATTTTACAGACCTTCAGCACATGATTTTTTGGGGTAATATGGTCGGTATTACGCCTGTGCCGCTTTACTTTCCCAGAAAAAAATCCGGTACCCATTTGAGGCTGGGTGAACCCGGAAGCCGTCGATTGGGATCGAGCCCTACCTCTTGTCCTTTGTAGTCCAGTTCACTAGCCACTGAGCTATCGCGGCTCCTCACTACAAGTAAGGCAGTGATATTCTCACTTGCACAATCTGTTTCATTTGTCCTCAGCAATTAGTTGACCCAGATTGTTGTTTATCCTTTTAACCAATCAAAACTTAGTTTTAATCTGGTGATGTCAAAGCGACGAAAAATAGACAAAGTGTTTAACAAGTAACATTGTGAACCATAACTAGAAATAATATCAAAAGTGATCAACATTTTATAAACGGTCGCGCGTTGTCAGACTTGATGTATATTTTAAAAAAAAATCGTAGTCGAAAACATCATCAACATATGTCATACTAGCTGGCGCAGGCGATCATGTCCTTCCACAGTTCTATCTCCACATGGCATCGAATGCCATCTGTTGTTGCCTGCCAACCGTGGGGCGGCAAGATTCTGTACGGTATCCTCTCACTTTGTCTTCAGCGATCTGTCCGCTGGTATGCATTCTGCCACTTTCAAACAGGTAGCATATTCCAACTTTCCTCATCTCATGATTTTCTCGAAAAATGCCGATTCTTTCTTTCTGATGTTTTTTTTTTTTTTTTTAATGAGATCTCTTTTTGAGTTGGGCTCGTTGACAATTTCATTGTTGGTCTAAGACAAGAAGTGTAGAACACAATGCAATCTTAATAGGTGATCCATTGATTGATCCACTGATTGTTCCATTGATTGATCCATTGATTGATTCACTGATTGATCCACTGATTGATCCATTGATTAATCCACTGATTGATCCATTGATTGATTCACTGATTGATGCAATGATTTATTCACTGATTGATCCACTGATAGATACATTGATTGATCCATCGATGAACTATTGATTGATCCATAGATTTATTCATGGATTGATCCATCGTTGAACCATTGATTGATCCACTAATTGATCCACCAATTGATCCACTGATTGATCTAGTGATCTAACTGACTTATTTTTTAAAATTACTTTTCAGGATCAGAATAAAATACATAAAAAAGATGCACAATCTCCATTGTGTTGGTGGAACTAAGTAATCCACACTGAGATAAGAATCTGATCTTAAAATAAAATATGTCGCATTACGTAAATGGGAAATAAGCTAAAGATAAAGAACCGTCAGTATAGTTGTAGAGCATAAGCTTGGCGATAAAGTGAGCGTGGGTTCCGTTGCGGTTGTTCGATCTTTGTTTGAACGAGTTCACACATCACAAGTGTCAAGGTCAGCGAGTAGGGGGAGAGCAAACAGCAGAGAGAAATAGTGCTTACTGCTGATGACGTAGATTTCCACTCCTTTGCAGCATGAAAAATAATTAGTCACTAGACACTTGTTACCTTCACTAGAACACGCCCGTAGTCATCTATAATGACCCGCTGATTTGAAAGGAATTACCCAATGTTTGTAGCTTTGCGAGCAAGGGTGGCTGCAGATAAAATAACGCCAACTGTTTATAGTCCGCGTTGTTGAAAACGTCACAAACTGTGGGAGATTCCGGGATTTCCTTCTCAGCCAACAGGCCTTAGTAAAACTACAGATGGCTTTGGCATGCTCTTAAATCACAAATATAGTGTTTTAAAAAAATCGCTGAGCTCTTCAGTAGACCAATCACGAGCCAAATCAACTTTTAATTAAGTTATGATAATAGTTTTGCTAATAGTCTTGATATTAGAGCTGGTGTTTAATATATTAGCGTTATCACTCATATAGCTATCAATGCTGTTTCAAATTTAAATTATTCATGTTCTATGGATTCCTTCATTAACAAACAAGATAAACAGATAACTACTCCATTGGGTCGTTCTTTGCACTTAACCCCAGTAAGCATAGCATGCTCACGGCATTTGTTTCAAATTAAAACATCTCATAATTTTCTGTATAAATAACACAGGCGATAAAAATAAATCCCGGTGGAATTGATTCCTAGCTGGTGGTAGCTTTTTTTTTCATTTTAAATTCAGAAAAGTTAGGCGAATGGTGTCGACATTCTATTGCCACAAAAGGAGAGTCGTAAAATTATAAGATAGAAGGTAGGCCTCTACGCTGCTTCCAGATACAAGAGCGGATTCATTACGCTGAAAACCTTCATCACTAATTATCTGGTGCAACGGGTCAGACAAACCTTTTCCTACGGACCCCCCATTATATACGTTTTGTAGTAGCGGTCCCCCAGGATTAATTTTTCTTTTGTGCTTTCATTCCTTCATGCTCTCTATCCATTTACATACAAATTATCATACTATTCTTCCAGACTTTTCGGGCTTCCTGTGACGACACCGCGGGCTGGGGAGTGAGAGGTATGGGTGGGGGGGGGGGCGCGGAACACAGTCTAAGAAACCCTGATCTAGTGGTTATGTCCACATTTCTAAGTCTACACTGATGTTTGAGGTATCAACTGAATGCCGTCAAAAATGACGTTAATGCAATGTCGCAAAGTACAGAATATTGAAGCGTTGTCCATAAACTACAAAATGTTGCAATAAATGTTCTTTTTCTCATCAAACGACTTAGAAGAGAGAAAAAATATGACCAGTATGCTAGCAATTTGCTATCAACTTGTATATTTATAGTACAAGACATAGTGGGCTGCAAAGAGCAATAATAATATGGAAGCCATGGTTTTCTGAAGACGAGAAAGGGGACAGAGAAGAACATGGTTCTATAAATCAAAGAGACCTTCAATATGGCAACAAAAAAGTGAGACATATGGCTGGAGAGAGAGAGAGAGAGAGAGAAAGCAAGAAAGAAAGAAAGAAAGAGATTCTTTTCGACGTGATGTGATGAATACATGGTTCCGCAAAGGACTTATAACCTGATGAGTGATGTATGAAATTCTTCATCTTCAGCGATGATCTTCTGATGTACCTCTAAACCCATAGGAAACACGAACTGGCGACTCTCTTCGTTGGTTCTCTTGTAGAGTTGATTCTGTTGGCCATATTATCATTACTTGGTTGTTTAGGGATTTCCATTCTTGTAGATTATGTTCCAGAGCATGTTTGATATGGCGGCAGTCTCCGAGACCTGTTTTCTGAAGGTGTACACAGATCACAGTTTTGTTCCTAAAGATTTTATTCTGTTCATATTTTGGAGTTTTCAGTACAGTCTTTTTGTAGCTAGCAATTTTCGCTCATTTTATCCATTTTAATTTCATTGCTTCTTCATGGGCGTTTGTATTTTTTTTTAAAGACCTATGGTTTTGGTCGAAAGCTCACAGTAAAGTAGACGCTAAGTCCTGATTTACTAAACCTTTGGAATGCCAACTCCGAGCGTGCGCTGGAAGCAGCCACTGACCTATAACTGAGTGTTGCCCGTGCAAACAACGAAGACTTGACTCAATCTTTATAAGTAAAAAAAAAACAGTAAAGAACTCAGTCCCGCCAAGTGGGGTATAGGGAATATGGTGTTAGTGACCATACTTGTTATAGACCATCGGGGCATGATTTTTGGGGTAATGTAATCGGTACCACGCCCGTGTCGCTTTACTTTCCCAGAAAAAATCAGGTACCCATTTAAGGCTGGGTGAACCCGGAAGCCGTCGGTCAGGATCAAACCCGACCTCTTGAATCTTTGTAAGTGGCAAATAAAAGTAAGTTAATCAACCTGGCTAAAGAGGGGGCATCGAAGAGGGAAGCTGATGAGGTATCAAATGAATTGCGGGAAAACAATTATGATGTCTCGGGTCAAATGTACAAGACACTTTTGTAAACTACAATATCTTTGCAGCTAATCTTATTCTTCTCAGCAAACGACGCAGTAGAAAAACAAAAATGACTATCAGTAGACTTCATCAAAGTTTATGTTGATTCTCTAGCTCTGTGATGTTCGGCACAGTTTAAATTCACTCACAACATCACAGTCTAAAAAGAATAATCTATGCAACACGTTTGTGTGACCTGTCTTTAAGAATTAATTTCGCTACATAAACAACCAATCCATATCTTCAAACTAGCAGTTAACTATATATATATAGATGTATATAACAAATGAAAAGGCTGATACCATAAAATGATACTAGACAACTAGTACAATTATTAAGACGTACATTTGATTCCACTTGGAAATATACCAGACGAAAGCTTTTGTTAATTACACTATCACAATTACCAGCGTTGGGCTATAGTAAATTTTTGAATCTGCAAATATGAGAGATAGAAGCGGAAAGTTGTCACGAATTATCCTTTCTTCTCCACAATGACGTTTATCTCTTACTCCAGAACAGAAAAAAATGGTAATCCTGCTTTCTCCCTACCAACAGACCCATCTGTGTGTATAGTGGTCTCGTCTTCACCAGTGTTATCAATTAATACCGTGTTTCATTTCAAAGTCGACGTTATCACTCCACTGAGTTCTGCAATCATTCAAGATCCAGTGTAAACGAAGACATTTGCTTGTTTGTCATTTTCTCTTCATTATTGATCCATATTTTGACTATCTCTATTGTCTTAACATGGTAGCTTATTAACTGTCAGTTCCTATCTAATTCTATCAAATTCATGATAAATCATATACATAGTCAATTTTATATCGTTTGTTTATATTGTAACTAGTAAATATGTTAATGTACGACTGTTTTCATTGCATTGATGCAATCTTTAAGTTCAGTAATGAAGAACAATGTTGGTAAATCATACTGTATTTGTAGTTTGAATAGCGACATAAAGAAATAGGTTACTAATTTAAAAAAAAAAATTACCCAGGTACTAATTTGCGCAAGGAGCCACGATAGCTCAGTCGTTAGTGAACTGGACTACAAACGATCGGGTTCGATCCTAATCGACAGATTCCAGGTTCACCCAGCCTTAAATGAGTACCATTTTTTTTCTGATAAAATTAAGCGGCACGAGTCGCAATACCAACAACATCACCCTAAAAATCATGTGCCGTAGGTCTGTAAAAATTAAAGTCACTAACACCATAATCCCTATACGCCACTTGGTGAAACGGGGCTCCTTACTTTACTTTATTAAGTTGCGTACCTATCAATCTCCCAAAAATGTCAAACAAGTTCGCATCTTGTAACGTGTACTGTACCTTAAACGAGCTTCTGAGAGGGCCCTGAGGTTAAATGATATTTTGTTTTTGGAGGAGCTGTTGAGAATAACATACATGCTGGCTGACTGAAATGTGTCGTGAGACAAAGTAAAAGCGATTTCAAAGTAAAACCATACTGCTGAAAATCTATTGAAACATACTGCAGTAAAATCTATTAAAACATACTGCAGTAAAATCTATTAAAACATACTGCAGTAAAATCTATTAAAACATACTGCTGTAAAATCTTTTAAAACATACTGCTGTAAAATCTATTAAAACATACTGCAGTAAAATCTATTAAAACTATACTGCTGTAAAATCTATTAAAACATACTGCTGTAAATCTATTTAAACATACTGCAGCAAAATCTATTAAAACATACTGCAGTAAAATCTATTAAAACATACTGCAGTAAAATCTATTAAAACATACTGCTGTAAAATCTATTAAAACCTACTGCTGTAAAATCTATTAAAACATACTGCTGTAAAATCTAATAAAACATACTGCTGTAAAATCTAATAAAACACACTGCTGTAAAATCTAATAAAACATACTGCTGTAAAATCTATTAAAACATACTGCTGTAAAATCTAATAAAACATACTGCTGTAAAATCTATTTAAGTGCATTGCAGAATTCAGAATAGTTTTCTGATGTCGACAACAGAGAAGAATGGCAAAACGACCACAACACATAAAAAAGTGGATACATTATTGTTGATTCTTGTAACGGGGCAGTATAATCATCTATTTCCTACTTGTATTGGTCTCTACTCTCTCCTAATTACAATCACCGTCTTTTATTTTCTGAGCGAAACATATCTTCTTATTGACATCTTATTTACTTAACTTTTTCTCTAACTCATCGATCCTTTTTCATTACTTCTTAGTCTTCATCATTTCCACTTTCGTCACTTCGACTTTCATCACTTTCCTCTTTACCACCTTTTTGTATTTTTTGTACTTTATATATTATTGAATTAGCATCGCATCGCTGAAATTGAGAGATGGATAAACCTTTTACAAATGAGCACATCCTGGGCAAAATAAATAATTCTCAAGGATGATAATTATGGAGGATGTTAATTTTGGAAGATGAAAATTCTGTAAGATTATAATTATCAAGGATGGGCCTGAAATACACTCGTAGCAAGAATCTTAAGCTTTCTAAGGCATCTCTTGTCATTTTGACACAATTTTCTTGTTTGGGAGACGATTTTGGAGAGACCTTGTCCGGGACCAAGCTACACGGAGGGGTGAAGGTTTTGTCTGATTGACGTCACTATTTTATTGGATGTCACGTGAGTAACGCTATTCCATTGAAAAAAGTATGTGTATGGATATCGTGCCCAGGGTCCGTGATAATGGAAGGTTTGATAGTCTGGCCTTTGATGTACCTATGGTTAAAATGATATACATTTCCTAATACGACACCTCGGAGATGCTTAATAATTGTATATTTGAAATTAATATGACTCATTGTGAGAATGCAGTAGTAAAACTGCAATAATTTGAATTACAAACAAAATAGGAATTCTTAAACCCCAGGGGCTAGATGTGTGTGAATGTATGTGTGAATATACAACCTGCGAGCTACTGGTTCCATCATCTTTCATGTGCTTTGTCACCTTGTGAAAGCCATTGGACACCTATAGGTTGCCCCGAAGTGTAGTGATATTACCTGTAACAGTGAATAAGTAATTCATGAACAGCTACATAAACTCTACACTGACTATACCTGCATAGAATTGCACGTCCAAACAATGTAAAAGCCCCCTTCACTCTCAGTGTTATATAGATGTAATATATAACCAGTAAGTTACTGAACCCACTAGCGTGCTTACACTTAGTCGTTTTCTGAAAACAAATATACATCTAATAGTTTGTCCGAAGTGATGTGTAGTAGCAGAATTGATGCCATGCATTGTGGATAGAAGATTGTGGAAGGACATGATCACCTACGCCAAACCGGATTGGCACATGATGATGATGATGTGAAGTTATATCCAGGGACAAGCGCCAAGTAAAGAAAGTTAACCCTAGCACAACGGCTATGGGTAGATGAAGTAACGTAATCCCGCTTACGGTCTGCATTGTCTGCTTCTTCTACTTTTCAGCTCCCTGTGGAGCATAGGTCTTCAACAAACACCTTCCAAGCCGTTCTGTTTCTTGCCATTTTTTTTTAAGATCATCCTATGTCTTCTCCATCATCTTCATTTCTGTTCCATCTGTCTTCTCCAAGAAAACCTTGGTCTTTTTCTTTGTCTTTTTTCCTGGAATTCCAAAAAGCGCCTGTTATGTAATATTTTCAGTTGGCTTTCGCATTGTGTGTCCTATCCAGCGCCATCGTCTTCGCTGTATCTTTTTATCCATTGGTATTTGACTGGTACATTTCTATAATACTTTTTAGTGATTTTGTCCTGCCATTTCCATCCGTTCATTCTGCGCAAGCGTCCATTAATGAAAGTCTGTGTCTTTTTTATAAGCTCTGCATTGTAACATTAAGTATTTAACTGTTTCATTCTAAAATTACATATTTAACTGTTACATTCCAACATTACCTATTTAACTGTTACATTCCAACATTAACTATTTAACTGTTACATTCCAACATTAACTATTTAACTATTACATTCTAACACTAACTATATTCCTAATGTTGAAGTTTAGCTCAAACGACAGAACATCTTCAATGCACATCGGAAAACTCCACAGTGTTCAGATTACCTTCTTCTCACTTACCTTGCAAAACAGCAGAAAAAAAGCACTGGCCTCAGCAATGATGCACAAACTCCGTAGCATCAATGAAGACCTTGACACCTACCATTTTTGTTGAGCCTTACCACATATGTCGCAGGTGATAGCGGTTTTATTTTCTGTTCTCCCCTGACTGTGATAGGGCCGGTAGCCATTCGCGAGCGAAGCTTTGAAGTATTGGGGGGGGGGGGGGGGGGGGGCAGTGGATAGTATATGGTAACAACAAAGAAAAAGACATCACCTCAGTGCAAAATAAAGACAAGTGCAACAATATCAAAGCAGGTAAATGAATTTAAATATTTGGGAACTTTGTTAACCTCAGACGGAAGATGTACAACAGAGGTGAGATGCAGAATTGCTAAGGCAAAAGAAGCTTTCCAAAAAATAGAGGAAGATACTATGCAGCCCATTTTTGACAATCGAAACAAGAAAAAGAGTTCTTAAATGTTATATAGAGTCAGTCTTAGCATATGGATGTGAATCATGGACAATAGGACAACAAATAAGAAAATCACTTGAGTCTGTAGAAATGTAGTTTCACAGAAGAATGTTAGGAATACCATAGACAGATAAGAAGAGTAATGAAAATGTTCTGAAAGAGGCCAGAGCAAAAAGAGAGCTAATTTCCAATATTAGGAAGAAACAATCATTTTTTGGCCATATTATGAGAAGAGAACAACTAAATTATATTATAACAACTGGAAACATTGAGGGACGAAGAGATAGAGGGAAGCAAAGAGAAAAGATAACCAGACAGTTTAAGAGAATGGCTTGGCAGAAAGTCAACAACAGAAATGATAAATATCTGTCGAGATCGAAAATTGTGGAGAGACATGATCACCTACACCAGCAGGCCTGGTACTTGATGATGAATAGTATATTTCTCTGCTGATCTGATGTTTCATTATTTGAATACCCGATGGCTCAGTATTCGACTACAAGATATCGTGTAGCTATTTTTTTAACATTCCCTAAATGGCAGTGGGGTTCACCCAGGCTCTCAAAATTATTTAAAGAGCTTTCTTTCGGAAAGTAATCGGTCCGGCGTTATAATGACCACGTGTTTCATAAATGTTTCGGTACTTCTGTAATCAAAATGACACAGATACCAATCACCTCATATACTGCACAATTGACAAGTATTTCTAACACTATATAAAACAAACATAAATTGATAAGGAACAGCTAAACTAAAAGGAAGACAAGCAAACAAACTATACAAATTAAACAACTATATCCAAGTAAAAAAAAAACACACAACACAACACTAACAAACGGCGAAAAGAAATGTGGAAAAAGACGGTGGCCAGGATTTACATAGAGTATGGTTAAACGATTAATAGACAATAGGACAGGTAGGATTTAGTTAGACCAATAGAGAGTATACAGTGACAAATTGGAGGAGGTGTCCCATAGGGTCCGATGAAAATGAGAAGAGGAGGAAAATAGAGAGAGAGAGAGAGGGAGAGAGAGAGAGAGAGAGAGAGAGGATTAGGGTATTACCCGGGGGGGGGGGGAGAGTAAGAACGGTAATAAAGATAGCACAGAACAAAACATAAATAGAAATGCGACCCCACTTAGTATTTAATATTTTGTAAATTGTGATATGTGTGCTTGTCTCTACTTCTCACACTCCTGTTGTACACCCCAAGCATGGTCCAGGTAGATAATTTGTTGCTTTCTAATTGATTTCAAACCTGGCAACAGCTGAGTCCAAGACCAAATGCCTGGATTTGTAAGCAATTTATAGCAGTGTTTAAACACATAAAAAAAAAACAACCTTAAAACCAAGATCTCAGGAGGGAGAGATTGTATGCAGGTAAAGCACACTCCACCCGACGCATGTTATAATTTGTTAACAGTTTTATTATTCCTAATTCGATTACATAATTCCTCCTACTGGTTGCTCACTTGATTTCATTTACTTTTCAGTCCCGTCCCCCTCCCCTATTACATTCTCATCCCATACCCAACCCGTTTTTGTGTGATATTTTTTGCGAATATTTGTTCCCTCAAATCAATTCATTGATTGCTATTTTTCTGCACAAATTGAGGAATTGTATGGAAATGAAATGAAACAAAGTCGGGGAGAAAAAAAAATAGACGGCTGAAATGATGATGTAAATCGATAATCATGAAAATTCAATTCCTCTGTCATTAGGTGCAGACGAGAAGACCATATGATAGCCTGAAATGAGCAAGAGTGTTGGGAAATATTAAAAAATTGTATTTACTATTAGTCTCACACAAAAGTTTGAACACGTACAATGGATTCAATAACGGCTTCATAACGATTTAGGTTATGATCTCAGAAGGGGTTGTTGAGTGCAGCTCTCGTTTGGCCAAACTAATTTGCATTTCATTTTGAAGCAAAATAATAAATTCCACTAAGCCGTTACGCTTCACGCATTGCCTTTTGTAGAAGTTTGAATTACTTCATTAGCTATTTTTGAAAGAGGCAAATTACCTTATACTTCGGTAAAGCATTTAAATTGCTTCACATGTTATTTGAAAGTAATAAATTAGATTATTTATTAGTGAAACGCATTATATACGCTTTTATATTTGTTTATATTTTTTTATTATTTTGGTGCGAAGGGGAGAAAAGTGTTTTATTTTCTTTACTTAGTTTGTTGGCAGAAACAAAATAATTTATTTCGAGTTCGCAAACGTTAAATTATTTCCATTAAGTTGCTTGAAAGAGTGCATCTTTTATTCTGTTACATATTCGTGAATACACTATTTCATTGTATTGGCTTACGATAAATTCTTAATTTATTTCACAATTGAAACGATAATCGTTTAATTACATCAAAATCTGCACGAAAACTCTATATTACCATAGAAATGTTTAAAGGCAGCATTAAATTACATGATGCTTCTTAAATGAGAACTTAACATTAATTCCTTACGTTTCAAATTAATTACATTTCCTCAGAAGTCAAGCGGGTGTATTAGCTACCCTTGGACAATATTTTACCGCAGTAAAAACATGCACGTTTTATATAAAGAATATTATTTTTTCAAAGTTCGTTATAAAATTACATGCCTGCTACTGTAAACGTGTTTAACTTGTACCTTTTTAAGACGTGTAAAACATTACATTGATTAAAAATTTTTTTTTTTTCGATTTGTCAGCTTTTACCTCTGGCGATGTCTCTAGAGACTAATAACTGAAGTTTGAGTGTTAACCCATTTTTTCCTGACAACCGTGTGCAAGGGGGTCCCTCGCCGAACAGGCAGATAAATCCGTCTTCGGAAATGCTCATATTTTTTTCCGTCGATGAATAATTGACGTTTCAAACTGGGCCTCACTGCTGAGACCAGGGATGGTTGCTCCAGAGAGAAATCGCAATTAAAATTCCCAACTGGTGCAGCCGGGATTTGAACTCACAACCTCTCTGTCTCGAGACCGGCGTCTTGCCGCGAGACCAACCAGTCCCTGCATTGATTTAGTATTACGTGGACAGAAAGTATTGCAATAATTTACAAATTTACGAAAGGAATTACATTACTTCACAAGTGATACAAAATATTACATTGGTTTCCAAGCTAATTGAAGTCAGTGAAATGAATAATTTGAAGTGTAACTGCATGAAATTGCTGATAGTTTATTAGAATCTTAATAATGTTGTTCATGGTGCATCTTATTTGACCCGTACTGTGACTTTTTTTTAAAACTAGATAAGAACTTACGTCATTCATTGACCAAAGCACAACCACTGAAATGATGACATGTTGAATAAAGTGTAACACAAGAAGAAAAGGTGGCAATTGAGATTTGTGTGTAGCCCCCAAGTAAACATGACGGAAAATGCAGATACCCTAGGGCATCTCATAATACAGGCAGACGGATTGTTTTAGTGATCGCTTGAAGTAAGTTGATGATAGTTATCTTGGAAATAAATAATATTGTAATTATTAAGATCGAAATAAATCATCGAGTATTTCGGCGCTGATTGAACACTTATTTTAAATTACATTTTATTTATTTTTGAAAAGAAGTAATCCTAGAATATATATCTGCACTTCAACTTTTTCACATCAAGCTTCGATACATCTATTTTTCTACAGATCAAATTCTACACATCTATTTCTTTACAGTATAAATTCTGCACTTCTATTTCTTTACAGTATAAATTCTGCACTTCTATTTCTACACAGTGCCAAATTCTACACACGTATTTCTATAGGAAAAATAATAATGGGAGAAGAGAAGGGAACTCCAAAATAATGAAAGACTAAAGCTAAACAATTCAAACAAGGGCATAGGGCCACATAAAATGCAGAGTGAAGTGGAGGGGCCAATTCAACATTTTGAAAAGAGACTGCAGGTTCAAATGATATTACAATCAAAGAAATAGCTGCCTTCGGAGAGCTGGGAGTACAGGTCAATGGAAAACTACTCACTGGTATTTATAACAGTGGCGACATACCCTACGGTCTTCTAAAATCTATCTTTGCAGCCTTTCCAAAGAAGTCAGGCGCCACTGATTGTGAAGACCATCGCACTTTTAGTCTCATGAGCTACATGACGAAAATATTATTAAGAATCATCATGAGACGTATAAGGAACCAAATAAAACCAGAAATAAGTGAGGAACAATGTGGATTTGTGGAAGGAAAGGGCCCCAATAATGCAGCATTCATTATGAAAACATTGAAAGAAAGAGCTATAGAAAGATCGTTAAAGATATATAAAGAAAGATCTATACATGTGCATCATAACACAAAAGCATTTGACAAAGTAAAGAAAGTGGAAAAATCAATAAGCTGGAGAAATTAAACATCGATGGCAAAGATCTGAGAATTATAAAAAAACATGAATTGGCAATAAACAGCACCCATAAAAATTAGCAACCAAACAGGACAGTTCCAATATATAAAACAAGCAATCAGACAAAGATGTGTTCTTTCGCCAAATTTGTCATCACTTTACGGCGAAAATATTACGAAATAAATAGTAGAGATAAAAAGGAACTGGATTCAACGGTCACAACATAAACAATATGCGGATGACACAGTCTGAAATATCAGATATGAAGATTGAATTACAAGAAATGATAGACATAACAGTGAAAGAAAGCAACACGAAAGGTCTTAGTCTGAAAAGCAAGAATACAGGTGTAATTGTTATATTGAAGAAACAATCATCACCATCATACAAAATAAAAATAAACGGGACAAATCTGAGACAAGTGCAACACGTCAAATACTTGGGCACAGTAACAGCATCAGATGGATGATGCAACACAGAAATAAAAAGTTGAATAGCTCAGGCTAAAAAACACTTCAGAAAATTAAAAACGACTTATGCAACAAGTCCATGTCAAAAGAAGTGAGAAAGAGAGTTCATCGGTGCTATATCGTGCCAATTATGACCCCGGAAAGTGAATAATGGAAAGTAGACAAAAAAATGAAATGACGATTAGAGGCCATATATATGGGATTTGTTAGAAGAATGTTGAAAGTTCCCTGGACAGCTAAACAGACCAATGAAGAAATTCTCAAAGAGGCCAACACGAAAAGGTTGCTCCTAAGAAACATCAGAAAGACACAATTCACATCATGAGAAGAGGAGAGCTGGAATACGTGTTTACAACTGGCACAAAAAGAGGGAAAGAGATATTGTATACGACAAAGAGAGAAGATACAAAATAGCTTGGTGCCATGGCATGAAAAGCAGCAACAACATAATTGATTCTATGTACTGCGGATATAGAATTGTGGAAGGACATAATCGTCTACGCCAACTGGCATAACACATGGTGATGATGATTATAATTTCTCTACAGTTCAAATTCTGCATATTTATTTTTCTACAGTTCAAATTCTTGACATTTATTTCCATAGTCCAAATTCTACTCATCTGTATTTCTACAGCTCGACATCCTCCAATCATCTAAACATTTCCACAGTTAACAACAAACTTCCAATTATCTCAATATTTCGACAGTTAACAAAAACTTCCAATTATCTAAACATATCCACAGTTAACAAAAACTTCGAACCATAAAACATTTACACAGTTAACAAAAACTTCCAATTGCCTAAACATGTCCACAGTTAACAAAAAACTTTCAATCATAAAACATTTCCACAGTTAACAAAAACTTCCAATTATCTAAACATTTCCACAGTTAACAAAAAAACGTTCAATCATAAAACATTTCCACAGTTAACAAAAAATTCCAATTATCTAAACATTTCCACAGTTAACAAAAACTTCCAATTATCTAAACATTTCCACAGTTAACAAAAACTTCCAATTACCTAAACATTTCCACAGTTAACAAAAAACTTTCAATCATAAAACATTTCCACAGTTAACAAAAACTTCCAATTACCTAAACATTTCCACAGTTAACAAAAAACTTTCAATCATAAAACATTTCCACAGTTAACAAAAAACTTCCAATCATCTCTATATATTTCTACTGTTGAACAAAATCCGATCATCTATATTTTCATACAGTTCAACAATTTCCAACCATCTATATTTCTACTCAAAATTTCCTCAGTTTATGAAACTTCAAATCATTTATATATTTCTACAGTTTAACAACTTTCAATCATCTATATAAGTTCGACAATTTCCAACCATCTATATTTCCACAGTTCGACAATTTCCAACCATCTATATTTCCACAGTTCAACAACTTCACATCATCTATATTTCTACAGATCAACAGCTTTCAATCATCTATATTTTTGCAGCTCAACCTATATTGATCTGTCTATTTTTTTTTATTGAATTCATCGCATTTAGTTTTCCGCTGTCCTACTTCAGCTACACGGTTATTTAGTCAGTATCCTATAAACCCCTTCCAGAGCCAAATGCAGCAATTTAAAAAATGTTTTGTAGGTTGTGTCTGTTGTTTTATATATACATGGAGAGAGAGAGAGAGAGAGTGAGAGAGAGAGAGAGAGAGGAGGGAGAGAGAAAGAGTTCCATCTATATGGCTTTGAAGAAAGAGCACCGTCGTGCCTAGTGGGCGTCAAATCAAGTTCTGGACATTCATAAATATAACGAACAAAGTATTCATAAGGAATCTCACTTCACTTCATATCCGCATGACTTGCAGCCCACACTTTGGGAGCTTTTTGCTCGAGTCTCAGTCTAAGCCTTGAATGATTTATTATGTAATTAATTAAAATAATTGCATAGTTTACTATTTTTTGTATTATTAATTATCAGTTTTTATTCTTTGTTAATGTAATGCAACTCCCTTTTGTTTTATCACTTCATTTCTTCTCACACCTTTCATATTTTGTGATCTACTAGCCCCGATCATTCTTGATGTAGAATGGTTTATGTTTATTCCGTTGTCCGTTTGTGTTGTTCTTGTTTTCTGAACAAGGCCGCATGTAGGCCATAACATCATTAATTTGTTGCGTTTCTTTTTTGGTAAAGCTGTCACCATACCTCTTACGAGTGTACATTACACCTTACTACTGGCTCGATTATTGCTCAGTGGTTAGTGAACTGGACTACAAAGGACAAGAGGTAGGGTTCGAACCCAACCGACGTCTTCCGGTTCACTCAGCTTTAAATGGGTACCAGATTTTTTCTGGGAAAGTAAAGCGGCACGGGCGTAATACCGAACATATTACCCCAAAAATCATGTGCCGAATGTCTAAAATGTATGGTCACTAACACCATATTCCATATACGCCCCTTGGCGTGACAGGGGCGCTTTACTTTACTTTCTCTCTCTCTCTCTCTCTCTCTCTCTCTCTCTCTCTCTCTCTCTCTCTCTGCGATCAGGACTCAACCAGAGTAGGATTCCAGACTCTGACATGAAGTCGGCTGTCAGGTTAAGTGTGATGATCGCCCCCACAGACAGAACATCACAATTACTTTACTTTTTTACTTGTTCGATTCGTAAGGACGTGTATATAATTGTATTATCTTTCTCTTCTCTCTCCAAAACTGAACTCAGAAACTGATACTTGTTTACTGTTCCTCCACACACGCCATATGGAGAAACAGCTTCCGGTTCTGTCTGCACAACCTTCTTCTTCTTCTACCTTTTAGCTCCCAGTGGAGCATAGGTCTTCAACAAACACTTTCCAAGTCGTTCTGTTTTTTGCAATTCTTTTAAGATCATTCCATGTCTTCCCCATCATCTTCATCTCTGCTTCAATCTGTCTTCTCCAAGAATTCCTTGGTCTTCCTCTTTGTCTTTTCCCCTGGGGATTCCAAAAAAGGGCCTGTTGTGTAATACTCTCAGTTGGTTTCCGTAGTGTGTGTCCTATCCATCGCCATCGTCTTCGCTGTATTTCTTTATCCACTGGTATTTGACCGGTACATTTCCATAATTCCACGTTTGTGACTTTGTCCTGCCATTTCCATCCCTTTATTCTGCGCATGCATCCATTAATGAAAGTCTGTACCTTCGTGATTGTCAATTTTGTTATTCTCCATGTTTCACAGCCATATAATAGAACCGACTTAACATTGGAGTTGAAAATTTGTATTTTTGTATTTAGCCTAATTTCTTTGGATTTCCATATGTTTCCCAGTGCAATGAAAGCTCCTCTTGCTTTTGATATCCTTATTTTGGTATCGTTTTCTGTTCCTCCCTCTTTATCTATATTACTGCCCAGATATATATAAGATTGTACGTCTAGTAGAGGTATTTCTCCTAGTTTTATTTGGTTATTGCCAACTGCATTAATTCTCATAATGTTGGTCTTATCTCTATTAATCTTTAGTCCTAGCTGTTGTGATCTCTCATCTAATATACTCATTTTATCTTGCATCTGTTGGTGGCTGTGTGATAGGAGAGCTATGTCATCAGCAAAGTCTAAATCATCAAGTTGTTTGGTCAGTGACCACTGGATCCCATTTCTGTTGTTTTGAGTTATTTTCATAATCCTATCTATGGCCAGTAGAAAGAGAAATGGAGACAGAAGGCATCCTTGCCTTACTCCTGTTCTTATTTCAAATGCTTCTGTAAGCTGTCCTTCATGCACCACACTACATTTTGTTCCTTCATACATTGTTTTTATCAGGTTAATAAACTTTATGGGGATTCCATAATGACTCAGCAACTTCCAAAGCATTCTTCTGTCTAAACTATCAAATGCCTTTTCGTAATCTATGAATCCAATATAAAGTGGGGATTTTAGTTCTAAACTTTGTTCAACTATTATACGTAGAGTAGTTATTTGATCAGCACATGATCTGTTCTTCCTAAAACCTGCTTGTTCATCTCTCAAGTGTTTCTCTATAGCCTCTTTTAGTCTCTCCAGAATGATTCTGCCTAATATTTTTCCTGGCACTGATAGTAGCATAATTCCCGTATAATTTGTGCACTCCTGTAAACTTCCTTTCTTTGGTAGTTTGATCATATAACCTTCTCTCCAGTCTTTAGGTATTTCTTCCCTCTCCCAAATTTTATCCAATAGATTATGTAACATCTTGGTAGAGGTGATAATATCTGCTTTGATGGCTTCCGAAGGAATTTCATCTGGTCCTGTGGCTTTACCATCTTTTAACAGTTTGATGGCTTTCATTATTTCTTCTTTGCTTGGTTTTCCGCAGTTAACGTGTAATTCTTCTTCTGCTGGTAGTATATCTGGAGGATTATTTGAGCCAGGTCTGTTCAAAAGTTCTTCAAAGTGCTCCTTCCATCTCTCCATTTGTTCCTTTATATTACTAAGCAGATTTCCTTTCTTATCTTTGATAAAGGCGTTGATCTGTTTGTATTTTCCACCTAATTTCTTTGTGCTGTTGTACAGTTCTTTCATATTCCCTTTATTTGCTGCTTCTTCTGCCTCTTTAGCTAATTCATCTATATATTTCCTCTTATCCCTTTTAATGCATCTTCTCACTTCTTTGTTCACCTCTGTGTAAGCTTCCTGTGTCTTGGCTTTATTACTTCTTGTTTTGCTTTTATTTATGTCTGCTTTCTTGTTCTTTCTTTCTTTAATTTTATCCAGGGTCTCTGCTGTCATCCATGCCTTATTCTGGCGTTCTCTTTTCCCCAGTGTTTCTTCGCATGTCTCTTTCCATATATTTTTTACCTGTTTCCAATGATCTTCTATATTTATTGTATTTTCTAGTTGTTGGAGGACTTGGTATTTGTTTGATATTGTGACTGCGAATTTATCTTTAATTCCTTGTTCTTTAAGAAACCCTACATTGAAATACGTTCTGCCCTTATTCGTTGTAGTATACCTTTTTAATTTAATTTTAAGTTTGGCTAACAGAAGATGATGATCAGAAGCTATATATCTACCCCTCTATATACTTTTACATCCTGTAAGGATGACTTAAACTTATTATTAATACATATGTGATCAATTTGATTTTCCGTTCTATGATCTGGTGACACCCATGTAGCTTTGTGTATTCTTTTATGTTGGAATATTGTTCCTCCTAGGCTCATTTGATTAAGGGCGCAGAAATTCACAAATATCTCTCCATTCTCGTTTATATCTCCAAGTCCATGTTTTCCCATAATCTCTTCAAAGCCTCTGTTGTCTGATCCTACCTTAGCATTTAGGTCTCCCATCAAGATTATAATATCCCTGCACAACCTTGACTCAACACTATTCCTTCACGCCGAGAAAACCATATTCATCCATATATTACAACAGTCCACCCTCCCTCCCTACTTCTCTAACTCTACTTTACACGCTTTTCCACTTCAACAATTTCACTGACCCTCAATAGACTCACTCCTATTATTTGTAAATCTTATTGAATGTTTAATTAAAAGAAACAAACGCAACAAAAGTCTGTTTTAAAGCCTTTCAGTTGAAGGTTAATCCATTCAAGTTCTAATCAACCAAATGGGGACACTGTTAAATGAACAACAATAGTTCAAAAGATAGAAGAGAAAACACATTGAAATCAAACAGAACAAGAAAGCATTTTCAGCCAGCAAACCAACCGTCCTTAAATAAATCGATGAAGACCAATAAATTTTTTCCAATTAATGCTCTCAACAAGACATATTTAAAATGAATTTTGAAAACATTAGCCACAGGTCTTGTGCACGCAAAGAAGGCTTTTTTTGTAATTAAATTAGTAACTCTGAGACAGGATGTCAATATGTTTTCTACTCTGCTTAAATCATTATTTGAGTTTCAAGATTTTATTACAAATTATGCGCTATTGTAAATACTTTCTGCGCAATGGAATGGTATTGAACATTTAAAACCTAAAAAAAAGTACGGATTTGTCGATTTGTGAGTTGATGGGGGTATGGCAGGGCGATGCTAGCAAATTAAGTGCAACATTTGAAAAATTGTTAATGGCACATTATAACAAGTCTTATGAGATGTTTTCAAGCTTAATGTTATATTTTAGGGATCCTAATGTGACATTTTAGCAAGACTAATGTTGTATTTTACTGCGGTAAAATGCAATATTTTATCACAAATAATTCAATCTTTCAGCAACCTAAAAAGAGTATTTTATTTACTATTTTATTGTTACTAATGGCATATTTTAGTAAGTAGAATTTATTAATTTAGTAAATGGAATAAATATTTTAGTGCGATCTATAGAAGTCTTCGGCAGACCCCAGCAATGAGGGAAATGCTGTAATGGCAAATACTGTTTTCTTTTCTTTTCTTTTCGGTTCTGCACCTAATGTGATATTTTACATGTGGTTTATTTTTCTCCTTCTAATGTGATTTTAATAGTTTAGTATCTAAATGGATTATGCTGTAAAAAAAAAGTAAAGTGCTCCCGTCACGCCAAGTGGCGCATAGGGAATATGGTGTTAGTGACCATATATTTTACCGACCTTCGACACATGATTTTTTGGGGTAATGTGGTCGGTATTACTCTCGTGCCGCTTTACTTTCCTAGAAAAATATCCGGTACCCATTTAAGGCTGGGTGAACCCGGAAGCCGTCGGTTGGGATCGAACCTTACCTCTTGTTCTTTGTAGTCCAGTTTATGTGTTGCTGTGCGTCTAATTAAAAAGAAAGTGTTTATTGCCTCGAGTGCGATATTTCAGCTTGTCAATTTTAATAGACTACGACATCTAGTAAGTAAAGTACCCCCGTCACGCCAAGTGGCGTATACGGAAATATGGTGTTAGTGACCCTATATTTTACAGACCTTCAGCACATGATTTTTGGGGTGATGTGGTCGATATTACGCCCGTGCTGCATTACTTTCCCATAACAAAATCCGGTACCCATTTAAGGCTGGGTAAACCCGGAAGTCGTCGGTTGGGATCGAACCCTATCCCTTGTTCTTTGTAGTCCAGTCACTAACCACTGAGCTATCGCGGCTACATTAGATTCATATTTATATGGTGATACTAAAGCATCTATTGTTTACGTAGTTTAAAAACATCAATCCTTTAAGGGGAAATAAATGATCTGATTTGCATATAGTTTTCTGTCTAGGAATAGTGGATCACACTCTAGCTATTGTCAAGATTTGTGTTAATTTAAAATTGCTAACGTAAAATCAAGATGAAGGAAAAGTGTTGCTCAAAGTATTTTGTTTTTTCTTTTATCTTCAGATGTTGATATCGGAGGCAAGACTAATGAGAGGAACATAGTTGGAAGCTGTCAGCGACTTATAGCTGGTGGCTTACGCCAGGATCAGTGAACCACTCTAACCGTACTCCACTTCTTCACGGTGCCTCTAGAAACAGACTAATCAATCTAATCTGGCAAGAGCCAGTAGAGATAGAAGAGGGAAGGCAACCCAGTACACACATATACTGTGCTGAAATCGGATGTGTTGGTCTGAAAGGCACACATATCATATATTTACTACAAACCACAACACAATGCAATAATGCCCGCCAAGCGTCATTTTAATGACAAATAACTAAGAGATCAATCAATAACTTTAGTAGTTATGGGTTGAACGCTAGAAAAAATAAATAAAAATACTATTTTAATATTACAATATAAATATTTATTTGTAATATTTATTTTTAATTATCTCTGCCTATTTTGTCTTTAACTGTCGACGGACAATGGAGTGTCAATACGGTCAATACTCTGGTAGTGTGTCTCCTGCATAATGTTAGTGACGAGGTCTGTTATTTCATGACTTGTAGATCTACCTTTTCCTCGTCTCCAACGTAGTAGTATTTGTTCATAACACTTTAGAATAACCAGAAGCTGTGGTATGTTGTTAAAGTTGTATGGTGATCTTAAGGTCTCTCTTTTTTTCACACTTATACTCACTTGTGGTTAGTTTAATAAAAATTGACGCATCCTTACTTTAGTTTTCACACTTATACTCACTTCTGGTTAGTTTAATAAAAATTGATGCATCCTTACTTTAGTTTTCACACTTATACTCACTTGTGGTTAGTTGAATAAAAATTCATGCATCCTCTTTTTAGTTTTCACACTTATACTCGCCTGCCTTTATTTTAATAAAAAAGATTTTCACCCTCCGTTTAGGTTCACAATCTACAAATCGCTACTTATTTAGTTGCACAATCCTGTCCTTATCGTTAAGGGGAATATTGTGTTTAGAGTTTGCTAGTGATAATTTAAAATATGGATACAAGGATACTAACATAATTGCACGATGGTCTGGGATATTGGTAATACCAGCATTTTAAATTACATAGATAAATAGTCACGGAGAATAATGGATTTCATCATCATCATCGATGTGCCGTCTCCGCAACGAAGGTAGGCTACCATGGAGAGCCATTCTGCTCTGTCTCTTGCTTTGATGGTGCAGGTCTAAATGGCTTTAAATGATACTATTATTCTTAATGCGATAGTGACGACTATTAAGTAATGAATTACAGTTTTTTGCTGAGGGCTATCAGTCATGCCGTTTCATTATTAACATGGGGAGGTCACATGGTACGCCTTGATCATAACTTCCAGAATGGCGATCCAGTCGACACCACCACATTCCAGTACAACAGAAACGAATATACGGGGAAACTAGTCCAGGAAAGAGGGAACATACTGTAGGAAGATCATCTGATTGACTAAGAAGAAGCTTAATCAATCGCCAAACGACAACGTCAAGTTGACTGTAACAAAACTATCAAAAACATAATGGGGAGGATGGAGAGTAATAATGGCCTAAGCAAGATAAAGTCAATATAATCAGCCTCATCACTGCAGACAGTAAAATGAGCAGACAGAGCAGACAGTAGAGTGAGCAGACAGTAGAATGAGCAGACATTAGAATGAGCAGACAGCAGACTGAGCAGACAGAAGAATGAGCAGACAGTAGAATGAGCAGACAGTAGAATGAGCAGACAGCAGACTGAGCAGACAGTAGAATGAGGAGACAGTAAAATGAGCAGACAGTAGAATGAGCAGATAGCAGACAGCAGACAGTAGAATGAGCAGACAGCAGACAGTAGACTGAGCAGACAGTAGAATGAGCAAACAGTAGACTAAGTAGACAGTAGAATGAGCAAGCAGACAGCAGGCTGAGCAGACAGTAGAAAGAGCAGACAGTAGAATGAGCAGACAGTAGAATGAGCAGACAGCCGACTGAGCAGACAGTAGAATGAGCAGACAGCAGACTGAGCAGACAGTAGAATGAGCAGACAGTAGAATGAGCAGACAGCAGACTGAGCAGACAGTAGAATGAGCAGACAGTAGAAAGAGCAGACAGTAAAATGAGCAGACAGTAGAATGAGCAGACAGCAGACTGAGCAGACAGCAGACTGAGCAGACAGTAGAATGAGCAGGCAGTAGAATGAGCAGACAGCAGACTGAGCAGACAGTAGAATGAGCAGACAGCAGATTGTGCAGGCAGAGTGCACATTGGCGATCCTGACTCTCGGCAACACACAAATGAAAAGACTAGAAATGATACAAAGCAAAGCAATGTGCATTATCCTTTTGTCCATACAGGATACTGAGCATAAAACGATTCGTTACTTCTTCAATTTTTCAACCACGTCAGGCAGAATAAGACTTTGCAGAGCACATTTCTATCTTCGAATCAGTACAGACCCTCATCATCCGTTAAAAAGTGACTTTATGGGTAAAAAAGACAGCAGGTTAAAAAGAAGATAATCCTGGCTGTGGCAAGATATGGATACTGTTCAGTAGGTGTGTTCAATCGAAAACATCGGGGGACTGGTTGGTCTCGAGGCAAGACGCCGGCCTCGAGACAGAGAAGTTGTGGGTTCAAATTCCGGCTACACCGGTTAGGATTTTTATTTATGATTTCTCTCTGCGGCAACCACTTCTGGTCTCAATAGCGAGGCTCGGCTAGAAACGTCAATTACTCATCGACGGAAAAAATATGAGTACCTCCGGAGTTATCTGCGTGTGCGGCAAGGGACCCCTGTGCACACGGCTGCCAGGGAAAACGAAAAAAAAATCGAAGACATAGAACTGAGGAGGAATGAATGCTAATGACGTCATAGTGTAGTACGTCATTTCCCGTAGTCACTGGACAGTGAATGCGAACATTAAACCCCTTGACCCTTGAGGCAAAGGTGCAGCCTTTGATTTTCGAGAACTCTTATGAGAGTGAAGTTAATATTTACCCATGTGGGTCTGTTTTTCGCTACAGATGAAACTTGTGGGCTTTCACGGTTCATGTTGTAGGTAATAATGTACAGAAAGACAGTGATGCTCTTGCACTGACTGCGAGTAGCTTGAACATGGAAATCATGGTTGTCATTAACACATTAGCATGGCTTAAGAAACAAGTCATATAAACACGTGAGGGTGGGCATCATGGGTGGGCCCGGCTGCAGTGGTTAGAGTCTCTGGGGAGGTCTAGTCTAACAACTCTATGCTTCATTTTCTTGCCAGTGCACGCGTGTGTGTTTAATGAGCGTACTGACAGACTTGCCAGTTTGGCTAATGTTGAGTCCCGAAAGGCAATAGACCGCGGAGATAGTCTGAATGCCTTCGGGGACGCTGAACGAAAAGACGGCTACACAATTTTCCTGAATTTTCAACCATGGCAAGATATGTGCACAAATATCAAGGTAGGAGACGACAATCTGGAGTGCTAAGCAGGAATCCAAAGAAAACTTGTCAACCAATACAACACCAGTGACGTTAGTCGCTACAGATTAGGGGATATACTTGGTAAGGGGTCTAAGCATTTCTGGGCTTGTCCTTTGTGAAGTAAGGATGACCTGTCGACTAAACTAAACAAATCCATGAAGAGAATCCCGAATCCCAGCCAGAATGAGTAATGATCGTCATCATCATCAAGAACCGAGCCTGCTGGCGTATGTGATCATGTCTCTCTACAACTTCCGATCTCGACAATTATTTATTATTTCCGTTGTTGACCTTCTGCCAAGCCATTTTCTTAAGCTGTCTGGTATCTTTTCCCTTTGCTTCCCTCTATCTCTTCGTCTCTCAATTTTCCCAGTTGTTACAATATCATCATCATCATCAACATATCATCACAATATATTCCAGCTTTTCCTTCTCATTACATAGCCAAAATTATTATTGTTTCTTCCTAATATTGGAAATTAGCTGTTTTTTTTTCTTTGGCCTCTATTTTCATTGTCATTACTATCAAAATTGTCATTACTCTTCTTAGCTGTCCATGGTATTCTCAACATTCTTCTGTAAAACCACATTTCTACAGCCTCCGGTGATTTTCTTGTCTGTTGTCCTATTGTCCATGATTCACATCCATATGTTAAGACTGGCTCTACATACTGGCTCTGGTTCAGGTCGGGTAATTTTACCTGCTACTGTATGCAGTAGATAGTACAAACTCACTGCCATGTGGGTGAGACTTTTTAGTCAAAGTTTAGCGGAGCCAACAGTAAACAAAACGACGGAAGGCAACAGAAAACCACAGTCCTAATTTCTTTGTACTATCATGAGTCATAATAGCCGTATAAATATGAAAAAGCAAGCGAACTATATATAGTGTTGCTGCCTTTCATCACTGCAGTTTGAGAACCAGTAATATTAAGCCGAGGTGAGTATTTAGCGTAAACTACGGTCTGCAAACACTAAAGCCTTGTTTAACACCCTTGCTTCTTTTCTTGTATGAAAGATATATTATTTTATATCGAGTCTTTATATTCAGGAACACCGTGGAGAAATTGCAAATAACTTTTCCGAGAATCTTTCCAGGCGTACCTAGACATAGGAGTCATTACGTGAATTAAAAATTATCGATTCTGGCGGTGTCGGGGTCAGTTTGAACCATTTAAAATTTATGATCGAGCTAACAATGAAAGAAATATTTATTGCCTCTGTGTGATAGTTTTGTGAATCTTGTGTTTGTCGAATTAGTTGAGGTTCACTTGGTGAAGTTATTCCTCTGTCGAGTGTTAACTCAAGAGGACATTATTTCAAAAATAACACAAATGCTCGCTGAGTTTGCAGTGAACTAATTTATCGAAATTTCTTTCTTTGCGAAGTCCCTTTGTGATATATTAAAGCTTTCTGTAACACAGTTTCTTTTATATTGAGCACAAGTGAAAATATGAAGACCATTTCGCTGTTTATTTGAATGAGTTCAGTGACATTTATCAATAAGTTAAAAATAGTAATTATTTTCAAATGAAACCATTTCATTATTCATTTTCGCTACAGTTGAGATTACAGTAGGTGCTGTGTGATCTGAAGGTAAGACTCCGGGCTCTGGATATAAGGTCACGGGTTCAAATTGAGCCCAGCATGCGGGGTGGGAATTTGTTTCCAAATTCAATCCGTGGTTTCTTTGTGACATTTACCCTCTCATGATCTTTGGCTAGTGATATCCGATGTTAGCTCTCTCGGTTAACGGCATCAAAATAGGAGGTCCCATGTGCACTCGCGCACGTTAAAAAACCATTGACAGTTTAAAATAGAAAAAAAAAGTAGACTTAATATGGCCACACAAGGTAAAACTTGTTAAGTAAGTCTACCCATACTGATGACGGATGTGTTAGTCTAAAGTCGTAAATATGGCCACACAAGGT
Organism: Megaustenia siamemsis; assembly: GCA_032433765.1. Taxonomy (NCBI): domain Eukaryota; kingdom Metazoa; phylum Mollusca; class Gastropoda; order Stylommatophora; family Ariophantidae; genus Megaustenia; species Megaustenia siamemsis. The sequence continues at coordinate 23,758,752 of JAVIAB010000139.1, forward strand.
AAAACTTGTTAAGTAAGTCTACCCATACTGATGACTGATGTGTTGGTCTAAAGTCGTAAATATCGCCACATTGTCATAAACCAGCGACACAACGCACCAACGCCCTCAGGTGAATAATAAGATGTGATGATCACAGCGCTGTGTAACTAACAACAAGAATGTTTCAAGCGAGGAAAGATTGTTTCAACTTGAACTGTCAATAAGCTAATTTAATCCATTCAACTACGCTCTCTTTCTCTCTCTCTACCTCTTTCTCTCTCTCTCTCTCTCTCTCTCTCTCTCTCTCTCTCTTAATCTATCGATTTCTTTCTCACATACACTCGCCTATTTACTCTTATCTTATACACATTCGCCTATTTGCTCTTATCTCACACACATTCGCCTATTTGCTCTTATCTCACACACATTCGCCTATTTGCTCTTATCTTACACATATTCGCCATCTTTAGCACACACTTTCCTATATTTGCTTCTATCTCACACACGTAACTAAATTTGCTTCTATCTCAGACACGTAGCTAAATTTGCCTCTATCTCACACACGTAACTATATTTGCTTCTATCTCACTCACGTAACTATACTTGCTTCTATCTCACACACGTAACTATTTTTGCTTCTATCTCACACACTTCCTTATAGTTGCTTCTATCTCAGACACATAGCTATATTTGCTCCTGTGTCACACATGTAACTATATTTGCTCCTATGTCACATACGTAACTAAATTTGCTTCTATCTCACACACGTAACTAAATTTGCTTCTATCTCACACACGTAACTATATTTGCTTCTATCTCGTACACATAACTAAATTTGCTTCTATCTCACACACGTAACTATATTTGCTTCTATCTCACACACGTAACTATATTTGCTTCTATCTCACACACGTAACTAAATTTGCTTCTATCTCACACACGTAACTATTTTTGCTTCTATCTCACACACTTCCTTATAGTTGCTTCTATCTCAGACACATAGCTATATTTGCTCCTGTGTCACACATGTAACTATATTTGCTCCTATGTCACACACGTAAATATATTTACTCCTATCTCACAATCTTCTCTATATTAGTTCCTGTCTTACCCACGTCCCGATATTTGCTTACATCTCACACTCGACCATATATTTACTTACATCATAAACACGTTCCTATATTTGCTCCTATCTCACACACTTGCTCAACTTCGTTTGACTCATGGTATCTCTCTTATTCCGTCACTCAAGATTTACATTATTTCACACCACCTGCCACAAGAAATGTTGCAAAATATTTCGCCAAAACAAAATCATTAAGGGCTGCTCAAACGGTGCAACTAAAATAAAAACAACTTTGACAGAGAAATGTAGAAATTGAGATGAAAATTGGAGGCGTGACTTAGGGTACTCAATAAAAAGAAAGTCACTGACCGCACGAAGTTGGGGGTGCGAACATTTATTGCTACCTTAGAAGACATGGCAAGGGTACACGCCACAGATAATCTATTTGTGACAATGGAGAAATTATACCTCATCCAATCTAATTCAAGAAAAAGTATAGTGCAAACATTAGTTAGGATAGAAAAGTGACATTGTTGGGTGATGTCATAATTCATTGTGATCAAATATCAGTTTAGGAATAACGAGAATGTACCACAGTCATGGTTACTTCACTCACAAGTGATGCTAAATATATAGAGAATAGTTACCGTGATATTCTGTCGCTTAAAACGAGCAGTGCTTCTCTCTTTCTCTCTCTCTCTCTTTCTCCCTATCTTTATTTCTATATCCTCTCTCACTCCCTCTCTCTATCCTCTCTCTCTAAAATTTTCTTTTTTTTTCATTCCTTCTCGAATCCTCCTCCCACTCCCTTCTCTCTCTATCTCTCTTTCTCTTTCTTTCTTTATCCTCTCTCTCTTTTTTTCTTTTATTTTCCCCATTCCCTCTCGTATCCTTCCCCTTTTTCCTCCCTCATACCCACCCATCCTCTCTCTCTCTCTCTCTCTCTCTCAATTTTTCTTTTTTTTTTCAGCATTCCCTTCCGACATATATTTTAACAATTAAAAGTAATATTTTGTAGAAAATCAATAGCGAGCACCCATAACAATTACAGAATACGCAATAAAGCACTGGCAAGTGCAGTATTGAAGTGGTTACACGGCCGAGATTTGTTATCACGTCGGTAACACGCTGTACTCATTACGCACTGGCCGCGTAGGCGAGAACAGGACGGGAAAAGGGGGGTAATTACAACGTATGATAATTTTTGCCTTAATGACTGGTTGCCATTTATGTTACAGCAAATCCTGTGTCATATTTTAGTAATCCTAATGGATTATTTAAGCATGTCTGAATTTATGTTTTCGGTATGCCTAATGGATTTTTATTTCGATGACTGAAATCATATGTTGATATTTCACAAGTAATGATTTTAGGACACATGCGTTCGTCGTTTGTCGAACGAGGCGGAGTGTTATTTAGGCTGTCCAGAATGCAGTGAGGACTAACATATCAAGCCTTATGGAATATATTAGATATCCTAATGTTATCTTTAGAAAAAAAAATCAGTAATGTCAGAAATGCCATGGATGACCAGATTCCAACTATATTCCATTTTTGCTAATGGTACAGATTTATATAATTACGTTATCATGGAAAATAACCACGACAGAGATGACATTTGTGTTAGACGAATGACATGAAACATCCTGAGAAATATGATCAGAAATGAAGAACTGAGAAAACAGCGAGCAATATTTCCCGTCACAGAATACATAAATAAACAACAGATACAACGGTTTTGTCACTTGATAAGACTTGAAGATCAACACAACACAACGAGTTTTTAGTAAATGTTGAACATCAGACCCAAAGGCCGACCACAGAAACATGCATTGATTGAGTATTATGAACACTCGAAAACATAACAGCAGAGGCTAAGAGAAGAGCAAAATACCGCAAATTGTATCCCCCCCCCCCCCACACACACACACACACACCCTTCGATAGCTGAAAGACGAATGAGGAAGGAAAGAAGAAAAATAATAAAAAAATAAAATAAGAAGTTTTTAAAATTTGATAAAAACCATAAAATTACTGTCGACCACTAACGGTCGTTGGGGCACTCTTGATGACTTCTTCACGACTTTCTTCCAACCTTCACGATCAAAAGTTGCTCTTTAGATCTGATAAAGATTAATTCTGTCCATTCCCTGATATTGTCTTCCCACAGCTTTCGATGTCTAACTTGTATTCTTGTGTCTGGTATTGTTTGCTGCAATTGTTCTTTACATAGCTGGTAGATCTGTTTTCCCATTACCGTATTATTTTAATATTCATTTTTTTTTTACTGTGGACGGTGAGCATTGAATTGGTTCTGTGGATCGTTGTCGCAAGCACTTCCTAATTCAGGAAATGGTCAATAGATGAAATGTGTTCAGATTTGTCCATACTACCTCATCTTCGGAGCTGCATTCTTCTTTGAAGATCAACAGTGTGTATTTCGTGATGTGCAGATGTATAGATATATGGATGCCACTAATGTAAGTAATAATCTTATTTATTTTTTCTCAGAGAGATGGCTTTGCTTTTCCATATTGTTTCGTCTTCTCATGACTGTAATTCTCTGTGCAATTCTAGATATTACCTATAGATTAAAGACTACTTCATTGACAATGGAAAGCAGATGTTGGAACTGGCCGACTGGTTCAAGTGTCTCTCTGTTCACTAATAATGGAGAGCAGATATTGGCACTGGCCGACTGGTTCAAGTGTCTCTCTGTTCACTAATAATGGAGAGCAGATATTGGCACTGGCCGACTGGTTCAAGTGTCTCTCTGTTCACTAATAATGGAGAGCAGATATTGGCACTGGCCGACTGGTTCAAGTGTCTCGCCATTCACTAATAATGGAGAGCAGATATTGGCACTGGCCGACTGGTTCAAGTGTCTCGCCATTCACTAATAATGGAGAGCAGATATTGACACTGGCCGACTGGTTCAAGTGTCTCGCCATTCACTAATAATGGAGAGCAGATATTGGCACTGGCCGACTGGTTCAAGTGTCTCGCCATTCACTAATAATGGAGAGCAGATATTGGCACTGGCCGGCTGGTTCAAGTGTCTCGCCATTCACTAATAATGGAGAGCAGATATTGGCACTGGTCGACTGGTTCAAGTGTCTCTCTGTTCACTAATAATGGAGAGCAGATATTGGCACTGGCCGACTGGTTCAAGTGTCTCGCCATTCACTAATAATGGAGAGCAGATATTGGCACTGGCCGACTGGTTCAAGTGTCTCGCCATTCACTAATAATGGAGAGCAGATATTGACACTGGCCGACTGGTTCAAGTGTCTCGCCATTCACTAATAATGGAGAGCAGCCATTGACACTGGCCGACTGGTTCAAGTGTCTCGCCATTCACTAATAATGGAGAGCAGATATTGACACTGGCCGACTGGTTCAAGTGTCTCGCCATTCACTAATAATGGAGAGCAGATATTGGCACTGGCCGACTGGTTCAAATGTCTCGCCATTCACTAATAATGTAGAGCAGATATTGGCACTGGCCGGCTGGTTCAAGTGTCTCGCCATTCACTAATAATGGAGAGCAGATATTGGCACTGGCCGACTAGTTGATGTGTCTCGCCATTCACTAATAATGGAGAGCAGATATTGACACTGGCTGACTGGTTCAAGTGTCTCGCCATTCACTAATAATGGAGAGCAGATATTGACACTGGCCGACTGGTTCAAGTGTCTCGCCATTCACTAATAATGGTGAGCAGATATTGAAACTGGCCGACTGGTTCAAGTGTCTCGCCATTCACTAATAATGGAGAGCAGATATTGGCACTGGCCGACTGGTTCAAGTGTCTCGCTATTCACTAGTAATGGAGAGCAGATATTGGCACTGGCCGACTGGTTCATGTGTCTCGCCATTCACTAATAATGTAGAGCAGATATTGGCACTGACCGACTGATTCAAGTGTCTCTCCGTTCACTAATAATGGAGAGCAGATATTGGCGCTGGCCGACTGGTTCATGTGTTTCGCCATTCACTAATAATGGAGAGCAGATATTGGCACTGGCCGACTGGTTCAAGTGTCTCGCCATTCACTAATAATGGAGAGCAGATATTGGCGCTGGCTGACTGGTTCATGTGTCTCGCCATTCACTAATAATGGAGAGCAGATATTGACACTGGCCGACTGGTTCATGTGTCTTTCACTAAATTAATAATGGAGAGCAGATATTGGAACTGGCCGACCGGTTCAATTGTCTTTCAGTGAATTAATAATGGAGAGCAGATATTGGCACAGGTCGACTGGTTCAAGTGTCTCTCCATTCACTTATAATGGAGAGCAGATATTGGAATTTGCCTACTGGTTCAAGTGTCTCTCCGATCACTAATAATGGAGAGCAGATATTGGCACCGGCCGACCGGTTCAAGTGTCTCTCCAATCACAAATAATGGAGAGCAGGTATTGGAACTGGCCTACTGGTTCAAGTGTCTCTCCATTCACTAATAATGGAGAGCAGATATTGGAACTGGTCGACTGGTTCAAGTGTCTCTCCATTCACTAATAATGGAGAGCAGATATTGGAACTGGCCTACTGGTTCAAGTGTCTCTCCATTCACTAATAATGGAGAGCAGATATTGGAACTGGCCGACTGGTTCAAGTGTCTCTCCATTCACTAATAACGGAGAGCAGGTATTGGTACTGGCCTACTGGTTCAAGTGTCTCTCCGTTCACTAAGGCAGTTGTATCGTTTTTCAATTATTCTAGGCTATAATTTTGTAAAAGAAAGTTGTAAAGTAAGAAAGTTGGTACTTGATTCACCAAGAGCCCGAATTGTACTGAACATTTCGAAGAAAGTTAGAATTATGAACGCTACATTTACAACAACAGATGGCTCAAATTGAATCATGATGGCCAAATCTACAAATTTCTTAATCGTCGAAGAAAATTTAAGTCAAGAACGCTAGAACAACAAATATCTGAAACAGCAAAGAAAGTTAGAAACATGGACATCTACAGATATAGATATCAAAGAAAGTTAGAAACATGGACATCTACAGATATAGATATCAAAGAAAGTTAGAAACATGGACATCTACAGATATCGCAGGCATCAAGAAAGTTAGAAACATGGACATCTACAGATATAGATATCAAAGAAAGTTAGAAACATGGACATCTACAGATATCGCAGACATCAAAGAAAGTTAGAATCAAGGACATCTACAGATATAGATATCAAAGAAAGTTAGAAACATGGACATCTACAGATATAGATATCAAAGAAAGTTAGAAACATGGACATCTACAGATATCGCAGACATCAAAGAAAGTTAGAATCAAGGACATCTAAAGATATCACAGACATAAAAGAAAGTTAGAATCATGGACATCTAGAGATGTATCAAAGATGTGAATTATATCAGACAACCAGGGGTAATATCAGCTTTTATGAAATCCTCAAAAAAAAAACAGAGCTACGAATGTTGAATCTGCAGATACAAAAAATGGGTAACACTAACAAATACCACAGAAAAGCAACCTATAAAAAAGCTAGACGAGTGTAGGAGCATAACCACCCGATAGAAAGAATCAACTGTTGTTTGGGCATCTTCTCACTAGGCTTTAAATGATGAAACGATCTCCAGATGTTAATAATTGAATCAATCAGCAGCAACATTGCATGTATGGAACGATGTTTGTCTCTTGTAAATAAATTATTAGCAAGTTTAGTGTCATATTTATAGCATCAAGCTGTATGTGAAGGTCTAAACTAACCATATGTCAAGCGATATGTTGTCATTTACAAATATCTTCAGTCGTTTTCATTCTGTCTTGAAACTGGTTTGGGTAGATCAGGACAGGAGATTGAGGATGACGTAAAGCACAGATCACTCTCTCTCTCTCTCTCTCTCTCTCTCTCTCTCTCTCTCTTATTTTTCTCAGAATAATCAACATTAAAAATACGTAAGGGCGAAAGTGAACTATCATGATCATCATTATCATCATGTATCATACCAGTTGACGTAGGCGATCATGTCCTTCCTTACAAAATCTCCTATCCATAGTCAATCGCATCAATTCTGTTGTTGACTGTTCTCCATGCCATGACACAAGCTATCTAGTATTGTCTCTCTTTGTCGTCCGCGATCTCACTTTCCCTGTATTTTGCAGGTTATAACCAAGTATTCCAATATTCCTCTTCTCATGATGTGCTCGAAACATGTTGATTGTTTCTCTCTGATGTTTTTTTTTTAGGGAGACCCCTTTTTGTACACCTCTTTGAGAGTGTTCTCGTTGGTCTTTTTAGCTGTCCAGGGAACTTTCAACATTCATCTAAGAAATTCCATCTCTGCGGCATCTAATCGTCTTTTCATATGTTTATTGCTTATGATTAACTTCTATCGGTCAGAATTGTTTCTATATAGCATCGATGAACTCTCTTTCTCACTTCTATTGACATAGACTTGTATAAGACGTTTTTTTTATCATTTTCTGAAATGTTATTTTGGCCTGAGCTATTCTACTTTTTATTTCTGTTGTGCATTTTCCATCTGATGTTATTATTGAACCCACATTTTTGATGCTTTGCACTTACAAGTGAACTATACAATCTATAATAGTTATATTTTGTGCACAATAGGAGACATGAATGTCACTACATCATCATGTAATGAGTGATATTATAACATGACATTTAGCAAACAGAAAATATCTATTTAAATTGTTGTGTGTGCAATTAATGTGTCTCATAGTTGTTTGTGCCTGCTTCTTGTGTTATTAGTTGTGTGCCTCTGCTTTTTGTTCTTGTCGGTCGGTGCGTACTTTTTGTTTGTTTGTCAGTAGTGTCTGCCTCTTGTTCATTCGTGTGTGTCTTGTGTTTGTAACCATTTTGTGTTTACGCTTCTTGTATTTATCAGTTTCATGTATCACCTTTTTGTCTTGATCCGTTGTATGTCTGATTCTTCTGTTTGGAAGTTGAGAATGTGTGTTTGCTTCTTGTGTTTTAAGTTCTTTTTATGATCGTTGCATTCAGTAGTTGTGTGTGTGTGTGTGTTTATTTATCATTATGTGTGCCTGCTTCTTGTGTTTATCATTTGCGAATGCCACAATTCTGGTGTTTAAAATATATTTTTCCGCTTCTTGTACTTATCAGTTGTGTGTGTCTGTTTCTTGTATTTATCAGTTTTGTGTGTGTGTGTGTGTGTGTAGTATTTATCACGTGTGTGTGTGTGTGTGTCTTGTATTTATCAGTTGTGTGTGTATTTCTTGTATTTATCAGTTATGTGTGTGTGTGTGTGTGTCTTGTATTTATCAGTTGTGTTTGTCTGTTTATTGTATTTATCAGTTGTGTGTGTATTTCTTTTATTTATCATGTGTGTGTGTCTTGTATTTATCAGTTGTGTTTGTCTGTTTCTTGTACTTATCAGTTGTGTGTGTTTGTTTCTTGTATTTATCAGTTGTGTGTGTGTGTGTGTGTGTTGTATTTATCATTTGTGTGTGTGTTTCTTGTATTTATCAGTTGTGTGTGTGTGTCTTGTATTTATCATTTGTATGTGTGTTTGTTTCTTGTATTTATCAGTTGTCTGTGTGTGTGTTTCTTGTATTTATCATTTGTGTGTGTGTCTTGTATTTATCATTTGTATGTGTGTTTGTTTCTTGTATTTATCAGTTGTCTGTGTGTGTGTGTTTCTTGTATTTATCATTTGTGTGTGTGCGTTTCTTGTATTTATCATTTGTGTGTGTGTGTTTCTTGTACTTATCAGTTGTTTGTGTTTGTTTCTTGTGATATCAACTTTGTGTGCATGCTTCTTGTATTTATAAGTTGTGTGTATACTGCTTATATTTATCAGTTTTGCGTATTCTTGTTGACAGATACAGAGATTCCCTCAGATATGCTGTGAAGAGTGCGATGATGAAATATGCTTCTGTTCCGTATATTGCCTTTGAAATGATCTATTTCATATTTTAAAAGGTTTTTATTTCTTTCTATATTGTAGTATTCTATATTGCTTCCTTAGCGTGAAAAAAAAAAAAAGTAAAGTACCCCCAAAAAGTAACGTCTCGCCAAGTGGCGTATACGGAATATGATGTTAGTGACCATACATTTTCCAGACCTTCGGCACGTGATTTTTGGAGCAATGTGGTCGGTATTACGCCCGTGCCGCTTTACTTTCTCAGAAAAAAATCCGGTACCCATTAAAGGCTGGATGAACCGAAAGCCATCGGTTGGGATCGAGCCCTACCTCTTGTTCTTTGTAGTCCAGTTCACTAACCACTAAGCTATCGCGGCTCCCATATTGCTTCTATATTCTTCTATAATTCCTATAGAGCGTTTTTTTTTTATTTTATAGTCACTATAATTTTTTGGTTTCCTCTATAGTCGTTATACTGTGTATCTCTTGTACAATTTCTGTATTACGTGTTTCTTTTCTCGTTTGCATGTTTGAGTGATCTGCCGCTGTCCTTCTTGGGCGACCTGACAACGAAACATCGAATGATAATTATTAACTTTCCCCCTCAGTCTGTTTAGTTTATTTTTCTGATATTCCCCTACCTTTTCATAATTACTTCTTGTTTGTTCTTTATAATGTACGTGCTATTTAATTAAACTATGGAGCGGTCAGCAGGGCTCAAAACCACAGGTTTCCTCTAAGGTACAAGTGGATGCGGCAGCCGCAATAGCTCAGTGGTTAGTGAACTGGACTACAAAGGCCAAGTGCTAAGGTTCGATCCCAACCGACGGCTTCCGGGTTTACCCAGTCTTTAATGGGTACCGGATTTTTTTTTCTGGGAAAGTAAAACGGCACGGGCTTAATACCGACCACATTACCCCAAAAATCATGTACCGAAGGTCTGTAAAATGTATGGTCACTAACACCGTATTCCCTATACGCCACTTGGCGTGACGGGGGCTCTTTACTTTTTACACGTGGATGCCAGATTAAGGTTGACGCTGATCTTCTCAGGAGAGTGAAACAGAAATATAAAAATGAGCATGGCGGCTGCATCGGGCATGCAGATCCAAGATTTTGGATAAATACCGAAAAATAGGTTGTTCTTATCATTTTAGCCATATTAGTTGGAATAATATTATTCAAGAGTTTCCTTTCAGTGTTATCTTATACCTGAAGCAAAAATACTAAACCGCTCTGCTTAATCGTTGTACCTCACTCAACTCAGAGGAAACCATTTGAGAATATTGCTCCGAGGCAAACAGCTACTTGAAACAGCCACGGCTATGTTTAATGCACGCGCTTCTAGAACCTTGTATCATCATCATCATCATCATCATCATCATCATCATCATCATCATCATCATCATATGTGCCGTACCGACTGACGGAGACGATCATGTCCTTCAACAAACTTATATCCACCGTGCATCGTATCAGTTCTGTTGTTGACTGTTTTCCATGCCATGACACAAGGCTATCTAGTATTTTCTCTCTTTGTCGTCCGCGATCTCTCTTTCCCTGTATTTTGCCAGTTGTTACCAAATATTCCAACTTTCCTCTTCTCATGATGTGCCCGAAAAATGTTGATTGTTGTCAAAATACAACTTATTATCTACATCCCTTGTGTACATATGAGGAAGTCCTCAAAGAGGCCAACACAAAAAGGGAGCTCTTAAAAAACATCAGAAAGAAGCAATCAACATTTTTCGGGCACATCATGAGAAGAGGAAAGTTGGAATACTTGGTTACAATTGGCAAAATAAAAAGAAAGAGAGATCGCGGGCGACAAAGAGAGAAAATACTGGATAGCTTGGTGTCATGGCATGGAAAACAGTCAACAACAGAACTGATGCGATGCACTGTAGATAGAAGATTATGAAGGGACATGATCACCTACGCCAACCGGTATGGCACATGATGATGATGTGTACATAATTATAATCTACACGAGTGTCAACTACTCAATTATTTAACAGTTAATATTTACATCATTTTGAGTTACCTATTCATAAAGAAAATAATGATTATAAGAATCATATTGTTAATTTTTTTTTTAATAGTTATTTTCTAATGTATCAATACCTTACAGGAGTTGGATAACTATGACTGATAACTAACTAGATTGAGCAGATTTTTGTAGTGATCTTGCTGCTTATATTACGTCACAAAGTGGCAGTTTGGAAACCGACATTTGAAAAATTGGTTTCTCGTGGCAAGGCGTTGCGCCGAGGAGTACGGGTTCGATCCTGCTTCGGACCATCTATTGTTTCTGGGTTGTTTTTTTACTTCTTTTCTGTTGTTGATTATTTATGATTTTTTACAAGTGCTGTAAACATACCTCTCCCCCTGAACTGATTCCCTGATCTATCAGACTGGACTTTGCCCTCCATAAGAATATTCATTTATTATTATTGATCTCCTGAGATCATAGGTTATCTTGCTATTATAATGATATATATATATATGTATCATCATCATCGAGTGCCGTCTCCGCAACGAAGGTTGGCTACCATAGAGCGCCATTATGCTCTGTCTCTTGCTTTGATGGTGCAGGTTGTCATAGGCTGATTTGTCCATCTTTTGATGTTACTCGCCCATGTTAGTCTTGGTCTGCCTCTGCCTCTTTTACCTTGTATTTTCCCCTCCAGGATTACTTTTAGTAGGATGTTGTGTCTTTTAACATGGCCCTAAAATCGCAATTGTCTTGTTTGAATTGTGCTTATTAGTTCTCTTTTCATTTTTAGTTGTTTTAAGACTTCGTCGTTTGTTTTCTTTTCCTTCCATCCAATTCTACCTATTCTTCTATATATCCACATTTCATAGGCTTCAATTCTCTGTTCTGTTTTCTTGTCTAATGTCCATGTTTCTGCACCATAAAGGATTATTGAGAAGATGTAACATTTTGCTATTCTTAGTTTTAGCCCTGGTGTTATTTGTTTGGATGTTAGTATCTTCTTCATGACATTAAAATTACTTTTTGCCATTCCTATTCTTTTGTTTATTTCAGTTGTACATTTTCCATCACTGGTTATAGTATGTCCAAGGTAGTTGTAGTTCTGAACTGTCTCCAGGTCTATTCCTTCAATTTTGATATCCATTTGTGGGTTTTTAGTATTTCCTTTGTTTATGATCATAGTTTTAGTTTTTTTGATATTCATATCTAGTCCACATTTTTTGTTTATCATGGTTTTTTTTCATTAAGTAATTGTTGTAGATCTTTAGGATTTTCTGCTAGTAGTACAGTATCATCAGCATATCTTAGGTTATTGATTATGTTTCCATTATTTGTAGGCTTGGCATCTCTATGATGTTTTTAAAGATTTGCTCAGTGTATAGATTGAACAAGCTTGGTGGTAGGATGCATCCCAGTCTTACTCCTCTTTTTATATTAATGGGTGTAGAGTTCTCTTTGTTATGTTTTATTATTGCTGTTTGCTCCCAGTATAGATTACATATTAGTCGTATGTCCATGTCATCTAGATGTATCTCTTTTGGGCATTCTATAAGTTGTTTGTGGTGTACTCTATCAAAAGCTTTGGTGTAGTCTATGAAGCAGGCATATATTGGTTTGTTTACTTCTGTGTACTTTTCGATTAATGTTCTCATGCAGAATATGATTTCTTTTGTCCCGCTATTTTTCCTAAATCCAAATTGCTGCTCATATAATTCAGTATTGATTTTATTCTGAATCCTTCCTTTTATAATTTTTAAAAAAGATTTTTGTAACATGGCTCATTAGACTCATTGTTCTAAAGTTACTGCATTCAACTGCACCATTCTTTTTAGGCAATCCAATGAAAGTTGATGTTTTTAGTTCATTTGGTATGTATCCTGTGTGGTATATGTCGTTGCATATGTCTGTAATCACTTCAATGCCAACATCTTCTAGTGCCTGTATCATCTCTATCTGTATTCTGTCAGGTCCTGCTGCTTTTCCCCTGTTCATTGTTTTTATAGCCTTTTCCACCTCAGATTTTACAATTTTATAGCCTGATGTACATTTTATAACTGGTTTCTTGTCCCTTTGATCATGAAATAGTTCTGTTATATATCCCTGCCATCTATCTATAATATCTTTATTGTCTGTTAGCATTTTTCCTTTTTTGTCTGCAATGCATCCACCTTCTGTGGCTTTTTTATTTTTATTAGTCCTTCTCTTTATTTATGTGTGCATTCCTCTTAAGTCTTGTTTGCTTTCCATAGTTTCTATTTCTATACATTTTTGGCTGAGCCAATCTTCTTTTGCCTTTTTGAACATTTTGCATATTTCATTATCTATTTTATTGTATTGGGCAGTGTTCTTCGCTTGTCTCCTTTCTTCCATTTTTTCTAAGATTGTGTTAGTTATCCATTTTTGTTTTTTGTTCTCTTATCTTTTGGGTAAGGTGTCGCAGGCTTCTTGTATGCTTTTCTTTATGCATTGCCATTTGGTTTTTACTTTTTCATTAGGATTTTTCCTTCTTCTAGCAGCTTCTGGTATGTGTTCTTTACTTGTATTGTATAGGTATCTTTAACATCTTTTTGATTTAAAGCTGTTATATCTAGTGGATTTGTTGATGAATTAGACTTTTGGTTGTTTCTCTTTAGTTTGATTTTCATTTTAATCATTACAGGATTGCGATCTGAATTAATATCTGCTCCTGGGTAGGTTTTGGCTTTCTTTACGCTGTTACGGAATCTTTATTTTATCATTATGTAATCTATTTGATTCCTCTTCTTATCTCCAGGGCTTTTCCGTGTGTATAGTTTCCTTTTCTCTTGCTTAAAGTAGGTGTTACATATTATCAGCCTGTTTTCTTCACAGAATTGTATTAATCTTTCTCCTCTGTCATTTCTTTTTCCTAAACCATATTATATATATATATATATATATATATATATATATATATATATATATATATATATATATATATATATATATATATAAAGTAAAGTACCCCCGTCACGCCAAGTGGCGTATAGGGAATATGGTGTTAGTGTCCATAAATTTTACAGACCTTCGACACATGATTTTTGGTGTAATGTGGTCGGTATAACGCCCGTGCCGCTTTACTTTCCCAGAAAAGAATCCGGCACACATTAAAGGCTGGGTGAACGGAAGCCGTCGGCTGGGATCGCACCCTACCTCTTGTCCTTTGTAGTCCAGTTCACTAACCACTGAACTATCGCGGCTCCCATATATATATATATATATATATATATATAAAGATATTATAATCACAGGTTACTTGGCTGATATAAAAGAGAGATCACATGTTAATTGGCTATTATAAGGGGAGATCGCTGATTATTTGGCTATTATAAAAGGAGATCACATGTTACCTGGCTCTTATAAAAAGAGATCCCAGTAATTTGTATTATTATAAAAGGAGATCACGGCATACATTCCTATTCTTATGATAGGACATCATAGTAACTTTGAATAATTATAAAATGAAATCACTGCTGTTCTTATAAAAGGAGATCACAGGTTACATGTTTTTTGTATTAAAATTGATCAAACATTTATTGGCTGTTATGAAAGGGAGCGATGATTAATAAAAATGGTTGGAAACTCTGTCCTGTGCGATAAACAAAACATAACGATCGAAATGTGCTTTATTCTAAGCAACTCCACATTATCTGACTGTATTCTGTCGCACAATTCATTAATTGCTTGAAAGTAATGCTTCTGGCAGCCTTTCATTAAGATTAATGACTAATTGCTGTACAATTTGCATCCCGCCTTTCATTAACTTTTTTTCCCATTGCACATAAAGTGTTACTTTAGTACTGGGGTAATTTGTTAAGTTCGCTTGCACTTGTATTTTCATTACGTGTCTCATATCACGCATATATTAAGAATGCTGGTAATTTCTAATTACTATAATGATATTATTATTATTATTAATTACATTTTCTTTTCTTTCCTTTGGCGCGCCGACGGACAAAACAGACTGTGGTTGGTATGTATTGTGATGTCACTTACTGACAGAGCAAACACTGACTGGTACGTCTTGTGATGTCATTTACTGACAGAGCAAACACTGACTGTTACGTCTTGTGATGTCATTTACTGACAGAGCAAACACTGGTTGTTACGTCTTGTGATGTCACTTACTGACAGAGCAAACACTGACATTTACGTCTTGTGATGTCACTTACTGACAGAGTAAACACTGGCTGTTACGTCTCGTGATGTCAATTACTGACAAGAGTAAACACTGACTGTTACGTCTTGTGATGTCCCTTACTGACAAAAGAAACCACAGCTAGTTACGTCTTGTGATGTCACTTACTGACAGAGTAAACACTTATTGTTACGTCTTGTGATGTCAATTACTGACAGAGTAAACACTGGCTGTTACGTCTCGTGATGTCAATTACTGACAAGAGTAAACACTGACTGTTACATCTTGTGATGTCACTTACTGACAGAGTAAACACTGACTGTTACGTCGTGTGATGTCACTTACTGACAAAGCAAACACTGACTGCTGCGTCTTGTGATGTCACTTACTGACAAAGCAAACACTGACTGTTACGTCTTGTGATGTCACTTACTGACAAAAGAAAACACTGACTGTTACGTTTTGTGATGTCACTTACCAATAAAAGAAAACACTGACTGTTACGTTTTGTGATGTCACTTACTAATAAAAGAAAACACTGACTGTTACGTTTTGTGATGTCACTTACTAACAAAGCAAACATTGACTGAGATGGTAGTACTGGTTGTGATATTAGTAAGAGTAGTAGTAGTAGAGATGGTAGTACTGGTTGTGATATTAGTAGCGGTAGTAGTAGTAGAGATGGTAGTACTGGTTGTGATATTAGTAAGAGTAGTAGTAGTAGAGATGATAGTACTGGTTGTGATATTAGTAAGAGTAGTAGTAGTAGAGATGGTAGTATTGGTTGTGATATTAGTAGGGGTAGAAGTTGAAGAAAAGGTAGTAGTAGTAGAGATTGTAGTACTGGTTGCGATATTAGTAGTAGACATAGTAGTACTGGTTGTGATATTAGTAAGAGTAGTAGTAGTAGAGATGGTAGTACTGGTTGTGATATTAGTAGGGGTAGTAGTAGTAGAGATAGTAGTACTGGTTATGATATTATTAGGGGTAGAAGTAGAAGAGAGGATAGCAGTAGTAGAGATGGTAGTACTGGTTGTGATATTAGTAGGGGTAGTAGTAGTAGAGATTGTAGTACTGGTTGTGATATTAGTAGGGGTAGAAGTAGAAGAGAGGGTAGTAGTAGTAGAGATGGTAGTACTGGTTGAGATATTAGTAGGGGTAGTAGTGGTAGAGATAGTAGTACTGGTTATGATGTTAGTAGGGGTAGTAGTGGTAGAGATAGTAGTCTATCTATTGTCCTTTCGAGCCGAAGACGGCTCATAAGGCAGAACCACAATCTTAAAAACAGAAACCTTGCATGCCAAAATGGCACATACTGCAGAGATTACTGCTTCCAAAATCTATGGTTCTGTTTCCATAACAATACTTTTTACAATGACAGCTTGTCAAGCCATCGATCAACCTCCTTAGTCGTCTCTTACGACATGTCTGGAAGGTCACAGTGTCACTATTCTTTACTCCCTCATAATGAGGCCCCGGTAACACACAGGAAAGATATAGGAGAGATAGTGTACTGGTTATGATATTAGTAGGGGTAGTAGTAGTAGAGATGGTAGTACTGGTTGAGATATTAGTAGGGGTAGTAGTGGTAGAGATAGTAGTACTGGTTATGATATTAGTAAGGGTAGTAGTAGTAGAGATTGTAGTACTGGTTGTGATATTAGTAGGTGTAAAAGTAGAAGAAATGGTAGTAGTAGTAGAGATGGTAGTACTGGTTGCGATATTAGTAGTAGACATGGTAGTACTGGTTGTGATATTAGTAAGAGTAGTAGTAGCAGGGATAGTAGTACTGGTTGTGATATTAGTAGCCGTAGTAGTAGTAGTAGAGATGGTAGTACTGGTTGTGATATTAGTAGCGGTAGTAGTAGTAGAGACGGTAGTACTGGTTGTGATTTTAGTAGCGGTAGTAGTAGTAGAGATGGTAGTACTGGTGTGATATTAGTAGGGTGAGTAGTAGAAGAGAGGGTAGTAGTAGTAGTAGAGATGGTAGTACTAGTGATATTAGTAGGGGTAGTAGTAGAAGAGAGGGTAGTAGTGGTAGAAATGGTAATACTGGTTGTGATATTAGTAGGGGTATTTGTAGTAGAAGAGAGGGTAGTAGTGGTAGAAATTGTAATACTGGTTGTGATATTAGTAGGGGAAGTAGTAGTAGGACTAGATATGAATATCAAAAAGACTAAAGCTAAGATCATTGACAAAGGAAATACTCAAAACCCACAAGTAGATATCAACATCGAAGGAATAGACCTGGAGACAGTTCAGAACTACAATTACCTTGAACATACTTTAACCAGTGATGTAAAATGAACAACTGAAATAAACAAAAGAATAGGAATGGCAAAAAGTAATTTTAATGTCATGAAGAATCATACTAACACCAAAACAAATAACACCTGGGCTGAAACTAAGAATAGCAAAATGTTACATCTTCTCAATATTCCTATATGATGCAGAAACATGGACATTGGACAAGAAAACAGAACTGAGAATTGAAGCCTTTGAAATTGTTTGTGACATTAGTAGCGGTAGTAGTAGTAGAGATGGTAGAACTGGGTTTGATATTAGTAGCGGTAGTAGTAGTAGAGATGGCAGTAATGGTTGTGATATTAGTAGCGGTAGTAGTAGTAGAGATGGCAGTAATGGTTGTGATATTAGTAGCTGTAGTAGTAGTAGAGATGGCAGTAATGGTTGTGATATTAGTAGCTGTAGTAGTAGTAGAGATGGCAGTAATGGTTGTGATATTAGTAGCTGTAGTAGTAGTAGAGATGACAGTAATGGTTGTGATATTAGTAGCTGTAGTAGTAGTAGAGATGGCAGTAATGGTTGTGATATTAGTAGCTGTAGTAGTAGTAGAGATGGCAGTAATGGTTGTGATATTAGTAGCTGTAGTAGTAGTAGAGATGGCAGTAATGGTTGTGATATTAGTAGCTGTAGTAGTAGTAGAGATGGCAGTAATGGTTGTGATATTAGTAGCTGTAGTAGTAGTAGAGATGGCAGTAATGGTTGTGATATTAGTAGCGGTAGTAGTAATAGAGATGGAAGAACTGGGTTTGATATTAGTAGCGGTAGTAGTAGTAGTTGGTAGTACTTGTTGTGACATTAGTAGCGGTTGTAGTACTAGAGATGGTAGTACTAGTTGTGACATTTGTAGCGATAGTAGTCGTAGTTGGTAGTACTTTTTGTGACATTAGTAGCGGTAGTAGATGTAGAGATGGTAGTACTGGTTGTGACATTAGTAGGAGTATTAGTAGTTCAGGTGGTAGTAACGTTTGAGATATTAGAGGGGTAGTATTAGTAGAGATGGTAGTACTAATAGTACCTTTGGTAGTATTAGAGAGGGTAGTAGTGGTAGTAGTGGTTGTTGTAGAGATGGTAGTAATGGCAGTAGTAGTGGTAGTTGTGTTAGTAATAGAGATGCAGTATTGGTAGTGATATTGGTATTAGTAATGGTAGTAGTAGTAGTGATAGTTATAGTAGAGATGATAGTAATGATTGTGGTATTAGTAGTGGTAGTAGTAAAGATAGTAGTAGTGATAGTGTTGGTAGTAGTAGTAGTAGCGTAGCTTGTGGTAGTGGTAGTGATGTTAGTAGTACAGATGGAATTAATAATGCTGCTGGTAGTTGTAGAGATGGTAGTATTGATTGTGGTAGTTTTAGAGATGGTAATATTGATTGTGGTTGTAGTAGTGGTAATAACAGTGCCAGCAGTAATAGTAGTAGTGGTAATAGTGGTTGCAATAGTAGTAATTGTAGTGATGGCATTGGTAATGATAGTAGCATTGGTTGTAGTAGTAATCGTAGTAGTAGAGGTAATAGAGGTGTTATTAATAATGGTAGCATTAAATATAGTAGTAGCAGCAGTAACAATACATTCAGTTGTAGTGGCAACGGTATTGAAAGTAGTTGTGATAGTAGTAGTGGGAGTAGATGTAAAGCTGGTGATAGTAACAGTGATAATAGTGGTTGTGTCGTTGTATGAGTTTATTAGTAGTTATATTCTCAGTAGTAGTGGTAGTAGTAATAATATTAACGACAGTAGATATAGTAGTAGTAGTAGTATTGAAAAGTTGTGGAAATCAAAACTAATCAGCACAAACACAAAACTTAGGCTATTCAAATCAAATATACTATCAACCCTTACGTATGCGTGTGAAAGCTGGAAAACAACAAGAGATATAGAAACAAAGTTGAATGCATTCGAAAATAAATGTCTAAGGAAAATACTTGGTATAGCATGGAACGAACTCAAAACAAACGAAGAAATTAGAGAAATCGCCAATCAACCACTAATATCTTCAGTAATAAAGAAAAGACGATGGTCATATGTTGGACATGTGATGAGAAGAGATAATAATCGAATAGCAAAGCAGGCCCTCATATGGGAAATAACAGGTAAGAGAAAAAGAGGAAGACTCAGGGAGACACTGAGAAGAACATTGATGAGAGAGGCAAGAGCAACAGGATTCGGCTCCCTCAATGAGATAGAGCTGCTTGCACAGAACAGAGACAAATGGCGAGATTTGATAAAAAATCTTTAAAAGAAAACTGCTAGAACAAAAATTCAGATATGAGAAGGTGTTTCTTGGTCTACGCCCTATGGGCCGGCAACGGCTCGAAAGGTCAATAGATAGATAGCAGTATTAGTAGTAATAGTAGTAGAAGTAATAATAGTAGTTGTAGTAGTAGTAGTAGTAGTAGTAGTAGTAGTAGCAGTAGTAGTAGTAGTAGAAGTGATAGCAATGGTAGTAAAAGTAATAATAGTGGTAGTAAAAGTAATATAAGTGGTAGTTGCAGTAATAGTAATGGTAGTAGAAGTAAAAATATTGGTAGTAAAAGTAATAGGAGTAGTAGTAGAAGTAATAGTAGCGGTATTAGAAGTAATAGTAGTAGTAGAAGAAGAAGTAATAGCAGTGGTAGTAGACGTTAATAATAGGGGTAGCAGAAGTAATAGTAGTACTAACAAATGTAATAGTAGTAGTAGTAGTAGAAGTAATAGTAGTGCTAGCAAATGTAATAGTAGTAGTAGTAGAAGAAGAAGTAATAGTAGTAGTAGAAGTAATAGTAACGGTACTAGAAGTAATAATAGTTGTAATATAAATAATATTAATGGTAGTAGAAGCAATAGTAGTGGTGGTAGAAGTAATAGGGGTGGTAGTAGAAGTAAAAATAGCGGTAGTAGAAGTAATAATAGTAGTAGTAGTAAAAGTAATAGTAGTAGTAGTATAAGTAATAGCAGAAGTAGTAGAAGAAGTAATAGGAGTGGCAGTAGACGTTAATAATAGTGGTAATAGAAATAATAGTACATGTAGTAGAAGTAATAATAGTATTAGTAGTAGTAGTAAAAGTAATAGTAGTAGTAGTAGAAGAAATAATAGTAGTGGTAGTAGATGTTAATAATAGTGGTAATAGAAGTAATAGTAATGCTAGCAGATGTAATAGTAGTAGTAGTAGTAGAAGTAATAGTAGTAGTAGAAGTAATAGTAATGGTAGTAGAAGTAATAATAGCGGTATTAGAAATAATAGTAGTGGTAGTAGAAGCAATAGTAGTGGTGGTAGAAGTAATAGTAGTGGTAGTAGTAGTAGAAGAAGTAATAGTAGTGGTAGTAGATGTTAATAATAGTGGTAGTAGAAGTAATAAAAAGTAGTAGTAGTAAAAGTAATAGTAGTAGTAGTAGTAGAAGAAGTAATAGTAGTGGTAGTAGATGTTAATAATAGTGGTAGTAGAAGTAATAGTAATGCTAGCAGATGTAATAGTAGTAGTAGTAGTAGAAGTAATAGTAGTGGTAGTAGAAGTAATAATAGTGGTATTAGAAATAATAGTAGTGGTAGAAGAAATAATAGTAGTAGTAGTAATAGAAGTAATAACAATGGTAGCAGAAGTAATAGTAGTGGTAGTAGAAGTAACAGAACTGGAAATAGTTGAGGCAATAGTGTTAAAAGGAAGGTGTAAGGGTAAAATGAGACAATTAATACCAGTACAAAAAATAATGATAAGAAGACAAGGACGAATAAAAAGAAGAAATGCGTTCTTTACGCTACATTCAATGAATTCAACTGTGGTCGATAATCTAGACACCAATAGATCAAGTCACGGCCGATATTTTGTAATTCCTAATCATTATTGATACAACTGTGTCAAGACTTATTGAAAAATTAATGGGAAAAGCCAGAGATTACAACAAAGCTAAGCTTGTACAGAACGGTTTGCATTTATAAGCTTTGAGCTTTATTAATGGCATACATACGATATGTTGATAACAAATTCTAACTGGCAAAAAAAGTTATTGCCTACAAAATATCTCATAGACGATGCAAAATGGGAATTCATGTTTGATACATTTAAAAGCTTAATTTGATAATACTAATATTACATTTGGCAATATTATTGCTTGGCCGTTTGATGGATCTCCAGCTATGATGGGACAATATCAAGGATTTATGTCAATTCTGAAGAGGAAACTCCAGAAGTGTATATTTTTATGTTAATTGTGTAATTCAGGGGCATCCCATCTAAGATCAAGTCTACGCGAGCTAGTGTACGTTGTGATGAATGAAGTAAATAAGATGGAAGCTAATCAGGAGAAGGGTCGCCTCCCCACTTTTTTTTCTTCAAAATGCGACGTGTAGTATTGTCATTATTATGTGCCGGGCAAACTGATGTAGGGGATAATTGGTAATCTACTCAGTTATAGAGAGGCGGCACTAAGATTTGGTGAGGTGTGGGAAGCAAGGCCAGGATTATAGTCTATTCCAAGAGTGGCAGCTATTAAGTTGCATACAGAAAATTGCGATATAGCTCAAAGCGTGATAACTGGTAGACTATCTATCTATCTATTGACCTTTCGAGCCTTAGCCGACCCATAGGGCGTAGACCAAGATACTCCTTCTCTTATCTAAATTTTTATTCTAGCAGTTTTCAATTCTTTTAAAGATATCTTATCAAATCTGACCATTTGTCTATGTTCTGTGCAAGCAGCTCTATCTCATTGAGGGAGCCGATTCCTGCTGCTCTTGCCTCTCTCATCAATGTTCTTCTCAGTGTCTCTCTCGGTTTTCCTCTTTTACTCTTATCTGTTGTTTCCCACATGAAAACATGTTGTTTCATCACATGTCCAACATATGACCATCGTCTTTTCTTTATTACTGAAGATATTAGTGGTTTATGGCGATTTCTCTAATTAAGTAGATTGATACCATAACAATGATGTTATATGATTAATCACATAATACGCCACAAATGACAGGCAGTACGAATTTTTTATGGAGAAAGAAGGGAATGTAGGGCTACCTTACGTGACAGTAAAATTGTGCCATATAAAACGAGGCTAAATCGAGAGACGATTTTCACTAAGTGACAACTTATAAAATGGTTTACAAAAATAATAAGAACAGAGATGGATCGGTTCAATTGACTTCTAGTAAATCTATATAACGAGAGCGGCAACACGGCTAGACCAATATAGATACTAGTAAATTGGGTTAAAATAAAATAGAGAAATTGTGATTATGGATAAAATAGGTTAGATACAATAGTAGACAGATAGATCAAATAAATGAGGTAAAATGGGTTAACAACAGAGAGAATACAACCATTGTGACAATAGTTTAGAAAAAAATGCGGCACTGGTATTTTGAGCAATAGTACCAGTAATTAAATGAAATGTAGACATATAGAAGAATAGGTAGAATTAAATGGAAAGAAAAGAAAACAAATGATGAAGTCTTAAAATAACTAAAAATGAAAAGAGGCCTATTAAACACAATTCAAACAAGACAAATGATATTTTTGGGACATGTTAAAAGATGTAGCAGCCAACTAAAAGCAATCTTGGAAGGGAAAACACAAGGTAAAAGAGGCAGAGGCAGACCAAGACTAACGTGGACGAGTAACATCAAAAGATGGACAAGTCAGCCTATGACAAAGTGGAATGGCGCTCCAAGGTAGCCAACCTTCGATGCGAAGACGGCACTCAACGATGATGACCAGTAATGAATAAGTGGGCGTTGCCGCTTCAGAAATGACAACTATTTTGTGACAATAAAATGGAGGTAGACTGGACAAAGAAGAAGAAGAAGAAGAAGAAGAAGAAGAGAGAGAGAGAGAGAGAGAGAGAGAGAGAGAGAGAGAGAGAGAGAGCGTGAGTGCATCAGTATAGGTTTAACTTGCTCATTAACGTACGCTCACTGCTGTTTGTCACCAATACTTTAGTAAAAGTAAGCATGTTCATTTATGCTCTCCCATGAAGTTAAAAAATACATACGGGTTTTTTTATTATACATTTAAAGTGATTAAAAAAGGCCGTGTCTTAAAATGTTAAAGGTTTTTTTGGGTCAAGATTGAATATTGCATACCCCGAAACTCTCAGATTCCCAGCCATTGATATTTTGTTACGAGCATTAACTATTAACACTTTCGGTACGGAAGGTTTATATCAATGCAACGGAAGAGATTTCAGAGACAAAATTTGTCATTGCTTTAAATATGCACTTATGTTTATATGTGTCTAATACCTAACATATATATATATATATATATATATATATATATATATATATATATATATATATATATATATAGTAAAGTACCCACGTCACGCCAAGTGACGTATAGGAAATATGGTGTTAGTGAACATACATTTTACAGACCTTCAGCACATGATTTTTGGGGTAATGTTGTCAGTATTACGCCCGTGCCGCTTCCCTTTCCCAGAAAAAAATTCGGTACACATTAAAGGCTGGGTGAACCCGGAAGCCGTCGGTTGGGATAGAACCCTACCCCTTGTCCTTTGTAGTCCAGTTCACTAACCACTGAGCTATCGCGGCTCCCTTATATATATATGTATTTTTAGTTACTTGAACAAGGAATAATTTTCACCAATACCAAAATTGAGCGTGACGCGTTGTGTGGCTAAACGTACATGACCTATGTCGGCATGACATACAGTGCCTCGAAATGTACGGAAAGAATTAAGATAATGAATAAAATGTTGAATTACCTTTCTTCTACCCTTTTTAGCTCCCAGTGGAGCATAGGTCTTCAACAAACACTTTCCAAGTCGTTCTGTTTTTTTGCCATTCTTCTAAGATCATTCCATGTCTTCCCCATCATCTTCATCTCTGCTTCTATCTGTCTTCTTCAAGAATTCCTTGGTCTTCCTCTTTGTCTTTTCCCCTGGGGATTCCAAAAAAGGGCCTGTTGTGTAATACTCAACAATTGTGAATTACCTTTACTTTAGCTAAAATCTTACTCTTTAGGTGTGACGTCACAAAATGGAACGGCTTAATAAAATACACATTTTAAGAATGAAGAGAATGTATTAGACTCAGGATACTTTCTTCTATAAACGATGGAAAATATACAAGTTTGAAACTAACATTTCAATTTAATATGAAAACATAGAGCTGTGAAAGCGTTCTGTCCACCCGTTACACAACCAATACTTGCCCGTTCCTTCAGCCACTTTGAGAGGTTTTAACTTACCCTCATAACAAGTTGTTCCCTATTTGTCTCTCATTCTCTCCCTTTTACATGGCAGTATTTGGATTGATCGAATGTATTTTCCCATGCAGTCCAATCTCTGATATCATCAATAGCTTTTATCACATGTCTACTTAAGTGACTTTTATATTTCACTATTCTCTGTACTATGGTTTAGATTACACCGTTAAATCGGTAGACATGCTCGTCCCAGCATAACTTCGCTGTTAGAAGTTTTTCTCATGGGACTGGGTGGTCCAGAAGTCGACGTCTGGACAAGAAGGTCACGTATTTCAATGCAACCACAAGCGGTGGGATGTTTCTCCACTTCGAATCAATGGGTTTCTTCTTGGCTTAGTCCACCCTGTCTGTGTTAGTGCGATCCGAATTCTGTCCCTCTAAGACAACGGCAATACAATTTATTTTTTTTAAACGAAACAAGTCTCATGTACGCTTTGCGCAAGTTAAAGAACATTTGGCATTTAGAAGTCGAAAAGTGCAGGTCAGTATGGCTGTTGCCAGAGCTAAATTGTTATACAAACTGTCCATACCGAAGACGGATTTGTCGGGCCGAAAGTAGCATCAAATACTCTACTTTCCCATATACTAGCGACACAACGCAACCACGCTGATTTAACTGCTGACAGCTGAAGAAGCTCATCATATTGACCTATGTTTCCACTGATAATTTTGTTAACTTTCTCGGCTGCGATGTGGTCCCTGGAAAAAAATGTTGAGGATCGAATAGAATCTCTTGTTTATATAGTGTGTATTTTCCTCTCTACTTCTGCATTTCAATTTCATGTTCTGCAGGCATATAAGAATATTGACGGTTACGGTTATGGTTAGTCGAAGGCCTCGGTATCTCTGCAAACGAATTAAAATCCATAATTTCTCTAAAGCCCGTGCCAGTGGAATCATCCGAATTAACATCTCATCGCATTGAAGGATCCAAACAAAGAAAGGCAGCTGCAGTCCCCATCATGGCAGCTACAACATACGTCAAATGACATGAGGCCAAGCGGCACTGAAAGTGAACGCAGCTGAACTGTCTTTCGTAATACGATATCATCACTCATCGTAAGCAATCGGGATATCCAAACACGTTTCGGGTGAAAAAAAACAGCTCACGGTGTGCACAGAGCACCAAACTCAGCCAGCAAGCCGGACTTGGAATATGAAGAAGCTGCAACAAAGAAGACTTTTCAGACTGAGCCTCAATGGTTTCTGTCGCCTGTCGGCCATATTGACCGGAAGTCCCAAGAGAACACTGATATTATTAAAAATCCCATTCCCACGATCCGTAAACCAAAGCACTCTGAATGTGTTGTCAATCAATGTTGTTATTGACGAGCATTTATAGGACCATCGTTCTCTGCCACGCAGAGGTCAAGGATGTCGTGTAATGTATAATTTAGTAGGGGAATGAAGTATTACATTTAGTCGCATTAGGTTACACTAGACTGAACATAAACCTAGCAGCCTGGGAAGAGATTACTGCAGACAGCAATCTTTGGAAACATGCTTTAAAGCTCAAACTCATGGAAGACGTAAACAGATCTTTAGAAAAGGAAAATGTACGGCGAAAGAAAAATAAATAATAAGAATTTCCAAGGGCCACTGCAAAATCCATAGTAAGCTATGACTAACGGCAGTTAACTACTACTACTACTAGTAACTACTACTACTACTACTAACTATTACTACTACTAACTAATACTACTACTACTACAACTAGTAACTACTACTACTACTAACTAATACTACTACTACTACAACTACTAACTACTACTACTACTAACTAATACTACTACTACTACTACTACTACTAACTACTACTACTACTAACTAACACTACTACTACTACAACTAGTAACTACTACTACTAACTACTACTACTACTAACTAATACTACTACTACTAGTAACTACTACTACTACAACTTCTACTAGTAACTACTACAACTACAACTTCTACTAGTAACTACTACTACTACTACTACTAGTAACTACTACTACTACTAGTAACTACTACTACTACTAGTAACTACTACTACTACTAACTACTACTACTACTACTAGTAAGTACCACTACTACTACTACTACTGCTACTAGTAACTACTACTACTAGTAACTACTACTACTACTACTAGTAACTACTACTACTACTACTACTAGTAACTACTACTACTACTAGTAACTACTACTACTACTAACTACTACTACTATTACCACTAACTACTACTAACTACTACTACTACTACTAACTACTACTAACTACAACTAACTACTATTACTACTACTACTACTACTTCTAGTAACTACTACTACTACTACTAACTACTACTACTACTACTACTAGTAATAACTAGTACTACTACTACTACTACTAACTACTACTACTAATACTAGTAACTGCTACTACTACTACTACTAGTAACTACTACTTTTACTGCTACTAACTACTACTATTATTACTACTAGTAGTAACTACTGCTACTACTACTACTACTACTACCACTACTAACTACTACTACTACTACTTCTACTACTACTACTACTAACTACTACTATTACTAACAACCACTACTACTAGTACTAACAACCACTACTACTACTACTATTATTACTAACAACAACTACTGCTACTAACTACTACTACTACTAACTACTACTACTATTACTAACAACAACTACTACTACTACTAACTACTACTACTACTACTAACTACTAACTACTACTACTAGTACTAATACTACTAACTACTACTACTACTACTAATACTACTATTACTAACAACAACAACTACTACTATCTACTACTAACTACTACTACTACTAATACTACCATTACTAACTACTACTAACTACTACTACTAACTACTACTACTACTAACTACTAATATTACTACTACTAATACTACTATTACTAACAGCAACTACTACTACTACAGCTAACTACTACTACCAACTACTACTAACTACTTCTAACTACTACTACTACTACTAACTTTTACTACTAGCAACTACTACTACTACTAACAACAACAACTACTACTGCTACTACTACTACTACTACTACTTCTACTACGACACACATTTTAGATGTTAAATAGCAATACTCTTCCTCTGTGTCATTACCTTCACACCTCAATGAGCCAAGAACCCATTCATTTTACGTCTTGGTTGACAGAAAAGAGTTAAGCATGGATCGAACCCTGAATCACTTTATCGTCAAGCCTGCGCGTTACCACCATCTGCTTCGGACTCACACACTGTCCTCTATCTTTCCCAATTACAAGACTTTTGTTACGGTTCTCAACCTATCTACAAATTAACTCTGCTCTCAACACTATTTCCTAACATTTTCACTAATTATACTTTACCCCTAAAATTACACGATTCTTCATCACTAACGTTTGTCATGTTGGCTGTGTTCATTGATTACTTCACAGCTTAATTATTTTAATTCTCCCAACGCAAATATATTATTAAAATGATAGAGCCGACAGTTCTGAACGGATACATACAGCAACTCGATGGCTTTGTTTATGGAACTGTTTGCCACATTATGTGTAATTATTCGAAAACTTACTCTATTTTTATTATAGCGACAAAGAATCATAGTCAATTAAAAAAATGTTTCTTTACTTGCCTGGAATATTTCGAAATTGTCATGACATTAATTTGATACTTGATGTTAAGCTTGAGACACATTTATTGATTCCTGCAATGTTACAAATCAGTGTTAACAGGCACAGATTCTTGCAAAAAGAGCTTTATGTGATCTACACCGCATATAAGACTGTTGTTGCAGCGAAATTTCGAGATGACTTTAATGACTTGAGACTTGATATAATAACAAGGTTCAATGGCCTGACAAAATTTGCATGTTAGGGCGTGGATGATAAATCATTTTTGGACAAACATTGATGGCGTCGCAGTGACGTGTTGAGAATTATTTTTGGAATTGTTCCACGGGCGAGAATGTAAATCAAATGTAAACTAGGATAGATGCGCGTAAGTTTGGCTCAACAAGATGATGGTTTTTATCTATTTACGGTTGTGGAACAAAATGTCATGAGCACTTCTAACTTTCCCATTCGTTTGTGATTTCTTTCTTCTGCATTCAGGTTGCAGGTCTTGCTATTTTTGCAGACCATTTGTAAAGTTCGATGTGATTTCTCGATATGGTTGGTCGGCACGAGAGCTTTTCACACATTTTTTGTATTTCTTTGATACGTTTGATGTTGTAATATCGAGGATTCCCACTCTGGGGAGCTTGTGTCCCTAGGAGAAGAAACTCCAATTTTTAGTAAAAGTAAAGTAAAGAGCCCCCGTCACGCTAAGTGGCATATTAGGAATATGGTGTAAGTAAAAAAAAGTAAAGTACCCCCCGTCACGCCAAGTGGCGTATAGGGAAATATGGTGTTAGTGACCCTATATTTTACAGACCTTCAGCACATGATTTTTGGGGTAATGTGGTCGGTATTACGCCCGTGCTGCTTTTACTTTCCCAGAAAAAATCCGGTACCCATTTAAGGCTGGGTGAACCCGGAGCCGTCGGTTGGGATCGAACCCTACCCCTTGTCCGTAGTAGTCCAGTTCACTAACCACTGAGCTATCGCGGCTCCTACTAATTTTTAGGGAATTAGTAAAACCCAGGTGTCCTCGCCAGGATTACGAACCCCGGCTTTGCCGTGGTAAGCCAACCGCCTATCGATTGCGCTAACCGGACACCCAGGAATATGGTGTTAGTTACCAAAATTTGTATAGAAATCCGGCACATGATTTTGAGGGTAATGTGGTCGGTATTACGCTCATGCCGCTCTACTTTCCCAGAAAAATTCCGGTACCCATTTAAGGCTGGGTAAACCCGGAAGGCGTCTATAAGGATCGAACCCTCTCGTCCTTTGTAGGACAGTTCACTAACCACTGAGCTATCGGAGCTCCCCAAACTTTTAGTGGTTTGCGAATAAAGTTAAGACACCATTTAAGGCATAGTACAATTAAGAAAGGAAACAATTGTAAATGTTTTAGGGAAAGAACCGGTAACTTTGTGGTTAGTGAACTCGGCTAAACAGGGACAAACGATTGAGTTCGAACCCGATCGACAGCATCTAAGTGCAATGAGTCGTAAATAGGTACCGCATTTTATTATTATTTTTTTTTTGGGCGGGGGTAGGAACTAAGACATCCTGTATGATGCTGATCCACATCATCCATTAACAAATGTGCCAGTTGTCACAGAAAGAAATAGGCTCTAACACTATATTGTTCATCCTCCTTAAGACGTGGTGCCTTTTACCCCATTAATTGACATTCAAAACTAAGGATTCCAACCACATCTTATCTAGTACAGAGAATATCGTGTTAATGTTCATATTTTTCACTGACCACCGGCACATTTTAAGTGTAGCTTGGTCGGTATTACGTCAGGCCGAGTTACTTATCAGAAAAGAACCTCCGGTGTATACTTTCAGAGCCGGATTAATTCCGAACCCATGCGGTTCTGAGCAAATATTCCCGGCATCTATGGGACTTGTACCCTGACCACTTCCGAAAACCAACGAATGCATTAACCGCTCAGTCACCAACGTTTTAATTAGTTAATATGGTTTTATTGCACAATTTGCTATGTTTTTACTGGATTTCATTGGATCTCTTAACTTTCATATTATTTTTTAAAATTATATGTTATGTGTCAGTGCGATCATTAATTTCTTTATTACCACAATTTTGGACTGTTTATTCACAGTACGTATAGGTACATTTTAAAAAATAAGAGGGAAAGATGTTTTTTACAAACATTTGGCTAATATCAGGATACAGTTCACGCGAATAGGCTGTCAGTGCTGGCAATAGATTAATGCTTGAGAACCTTTGTTCCTGATCATTGTAAGTTGTGCATTACTGAAATATATACTCTCAATTGTTTGTATATATATATATATATATATATATATATATATATATATATATATATATGTATATATACATGTTCATATTCATATCTCTAAATATATGTTATCATGTATGTTTCTAATATTTGTTATCATTTATGCCGCTAAATATATTCTCGTTATATCTTTAGATATATGTTCTTGTTTATGTCTCTAAATATATGTTCTCATTTGTTTTTTTAAAATATGTTTACCTTTGTCTGTAAGTACATATTCTCATTTGTCTGTATTTTGTCTTTTTCATTTGCATGTGTACTTTTAAATAACAGTGGTAATGTTGAATTGAAGAACTCCTACATAATTTCAAGAAATGCGTTTCCAGTTCACAGAGTACACATCTGTATCATAATCGAATGTCAAACAATTACATGTCCTAATTTTGCTCAAGTAATGAAAATACCTACAACTCCCTACGCCAAGTTTTCACTGTAATAAAACAGCAAAGTAATTATACGTTATAAAAAAGTGAAGGTTCTCGCTTTGTCTTGATAGGGATATGAGAAATATGTAGATAGGGATATGAGAAATATGTGGATAGGGATATGAGAAATATGTTGATAGGGATATGAGAAATATGTTGATAGGGATATGAGAGATATTTGGATAGGGATATGAGAAATATGTTGATAGAGATATGAGAAATATGTTGATAGGGATATGAGAAATATGTTGATAGGGATATGAGAAATATGTGGATAGGGATATGAGAAATATGTTGATAGGGATATGAGAAATATGTTGATAGGGATATGAGAAATATGTGTATAGGGATATGAGAAATATGTTGATAGAGATATGAGAAATATGTGGATAGGGATATGAGAAATATGTTGATAGGGATATGAGAATTATGATGAAAGGGATATGAGAAATATGTTGTTGGTGACCATATGTGTCTGTGACCACGGCTCATTGTTGGGTGATATTGTCGGCATTACGCCAGGCCGCCTTTATTTACAAGAAAACATATCTGGTACCCATTTTTACAGGCTGGGTGAACCCCGGAGCTTTGTTGGTAAAAAAAAATTCGCAACATCTGGGAACCGAACCCGAGTCTTCTAACCTTAATTGTGCATACTAATCACTCAGCCACCGAGACTCCAGAGTAAACTACACATGCTGAGATATTGATTCCATATTCTTGCTCCTTTCTTTCTAAACATCCACAATGACGGCACTAAAGAAGGCCTCAGTGAATTAAAGTTCACAGAAAAATATATTGAGTTATTGAGTTCTTTGCGGGTCATCATCATTGCACTTCGAACATGTCCATAGGTGCTCAAATCCCCTCCTCAGCAAGTCTCACAGTGCTCAGCGACTGATGACTCCATTTCTGTGTTGGTTGATAAGTTTTCTTACACGCACAGTAAGTTTCTCGTTTCTGACTGTGGCCATCTTGAAATATATGTTTCCCCTGACTGTTTCGAATAAGCTTGTAAAGAGCATCCTATCTTTGCTTCGTATTTATTTGAGTCTAGTCTTTGGTGTCCTTATTTTCCTGCATGTTAAATATATTTTTTTATTGGAGCCTTGAAGTGTGGACACCAGGACAAGCAAGTCAACTAAAGAAACGATTTAAATTGACTTGTACAGCGTAAAATATATGAGATTGTTATGCTTAGGAAGAAGGTTATGTCTGGTAAGAATGTTATGTCTGGGAAGAATGTTATGTCTGGCTAGAATGTTATGTCTGGGAAGAATGTTATGTCTGGGAAGAATGTTATGTCTGGGAAGAATGTTATGCCTATGTAGAATGTTATGCCTGGCTAGAATGTTATGCCTGGGTAGAATGTTATGTCTGGGAAGAATGTTATGCCTGGGAAGAATGTTATGCCTGGGAAGAATGTTATGTCTGGGAAGAATGCTATGTCTGGGAAGAATGTTATGCCTTGGTAGAATGTTATGCTTGGGTGGAATGTTGTGCCTGGGTAGAATGTTATGCCTGGGTAGAATGTTATGTCTGGGTAGAATGTTATGCCTGGGTAGAATGTTATGCCTGGGTAGAATGTTATGTCTGGGAAGAATGTTATGCCTGGGAAGAATGTTATGTCTGGGAAGAATGTTATGCCTTGGAAGAATGTTATGTCTGGGAAGAATGTTATGCCTGGGAAGAATGTTATGTCTGGGAAGAATGTTATGCCTTGGAAGAATGTTATGTCTGGGAAGAATGTTATGCCTGGGAAGAATGTTATGTCTGGGAAGAATGTTATGCCTTGGAAGAATGTTATGCCTGGGAAGAATGTTATGTCTGGGAAGAATGTTATGCCTTGGAAGAATGTTATGTCTGGGAAGAATGTTATGCCTGGGAAGAATGTTATGTCTGGGAAGAATGTTATGCCTTGGAAGAATGTTATGCCTTGGAAGAATGTTATGTCTGGTAAGAATTTTGTGTCTAGGAGGAATGTTATGCCTGGAAAGAATGTTATGTCTGGGAAGAATTGTGCGTCTATGTAAAATGTCATGTCTGGAGATAAAGTTATGTGTGCGAAGAATGTTATACCTAGGAAGAATGTTATGCCTGGTATGAATATTATGTCTGGATGATTGTTATGCCTAGGAGGAATGGTTTACCACGGAAGAATGTTTTACGTAGAAAGAATTTTATGTCTGGAAAGAATATTATGCCTGTAAGGAATGTTATGTTGACAATTAAAATAACATAATGTTAAAAAGCAACAAACAAAAGGAAATATATGATTTCCTAGTAAATACAGAAGAGCATAAGAGTATTGTGTGGTGAGATGGAACATTAATTCTGAGATATATTCAGAAACACTTTAAATTGGTGAGATGGAACATTAATTCTGAGATATATTCAGAAACACTTTAAATGGGTGAGATGGAACATTAATTCTGAGATATATTCAGAAACACTTTAAATGGGTGAGATGGAACATCAATTCTGAGATATATTCAGAAACACTTTAAATGGGTGAGATGGAACATCAATTCTGAGATAAACAATCAGTGGCATTATTAAATTTGTGAACATACATTATATGTTCGCCTGTAAACGAGTCCCGTAAAATAAAAAGAGGAAGGCGAAGATCTCGACAACAGCAAAATGAAAATGTAAAAAATGGATAAGGACAGAAATTAAAGTTCTGTGTAAACTGCTGTGCATGAAGTGAAACGCAGAGACTTGTATTAGAAATACATCACCTTTTGTATGAACTTGTTTTCTTAACATTGAGCAGAGAATAGAAACTTTCCCTACATGAGCCAGAGTTTTGTTTTAAACAACGTTAAACAATACATCATTATGTGATTTCAACTGCATGCAAATGCGTGAGATCTTAAGCAAAGATTTTTTCCCGACTCACCTTAAAGTTGACTTTCTGCGTCATGTATGTGTCTATCTAAGCTCGCAAACGAACATACAAGAGAAGTTCTAGTTGATTTATTACCAGCAGTTGACAGAACTTGTCGTTCTCAGATAAGAACACTAATTGATCTTAACTTATTTGTATTTTATTATAATATTATAGTTTCGTCAATATACTTCTTGCTTTGACGTTCCTGTAATATTCTTTCTAAAAGCTAATTTGTAATGATTTAATTATCTTCTTTAAAATACTGTTCTCTGCAATTTCATTTCTTCGTCAGTTCAGCATCATGTTCTCCTTTCCATCAAAGCATTTCGTTTATGTTTTTTTAATACTATTTCCTATCTAATATCATTAACACACCCTGTGAAGCACAACCTTTTTATTAACTTAATTCTCATATTCCGATCCAAATCTCTTAAGTCAGCCAACTCATACATGTCACTTTTATCACTTTCAACAACATTCTTCAAATTGGACGACAAGAAATATTCATGATGAAGCCCAAACGACAACATCGAAAAAAGTGGAGGTGGGCTGTGTAGGCATGGAATGGGTAGAGTCATTGCAGAAGTAAAAAATAGGTAAGGTCACCTTTGTCTA
The DNA here is from genome assembly GCA_032433765.1 of Megaustenia siamemsis. Classification (NCBI taxonomy): domain Eukaryota; kingdom Metazoa; phylum Mollusca; class Gastropoda; order Stylommatophora; family Ariophantidae; genus Megaustenia; species Megaustenia siamemsis. The sequence continues at coordinate 23,793,196 of JAVIAB010000139.1, forward strand.
TACCTGGACATGCAGGAGAACGGGGGAATGAAAGAGCGGACAGGCTAAATAGCTGCTGTCTTTGAAGGTCAACCAATGGATCGGGCGGACATCATCAATGCCCTCCGAGATGTGGGAAGGGCACAGGACTTCGACAACAGTGAGTCCACGTCACTCCTATGGATGAAAGAGATGGGAGTTTAGAGAGGCACAGCCAGAAACGAGAAACTTAGAAGGCGTGTAAAAAGACTTATCAACCAACACAGAACTGGAGTCGTCAATCGCTGGACACTGCGTGACTTGCTGAGGAGGGGATTTGAGGGTCTATAGACATGTTCTGAGTCCAATGATGACGACCCGCAAATAACTCAATAACTCTCCAAATTGGATATAGGACTTAGTGTCCTAACTCTAGGAGTGTGTACTTCGTCTCTACCTCCATGCAAGCTTTATAAAAGACATTCATCGAAAATGGATGCGCTGTACTAATGTATAAAAGATGTGAGACATGTATGTTTTGGGCCGGCACATTCAACTTTAACTTGGTATTTTTTGGAACCCAACTCGAACGACCAGATTGTTCGTTTGACACCAACTCATGACTTAAACTATAACGGACACATGACTTAAGCTATAACGGACACATGACTTAAACTATAACGGACACATGACTTAAAACTATAACGGACACATGACTTAAACCATAACGGACACATGACTTAAACTATAACGGACACATGACTTAGACTATAACGGACACATAACTTAAACTATAACGGACACATAACTATGCTATAACGAACACATGACTAGGCTATAACGAACACATGACTAGGCTATAACGAACACATGACGTGGCTATAACTGACACATGACTAGGCTATAACGAACACATGACGAGGCTATAACTAACACATGACTATGCTATAACGAACACATGACGAGGCTATAACTGACACATGACTAGGCTATAACTGACACATGACTAGGCTATCATCATCATCAAGTACCGGACCTACTGGCGTAGGTGATCATGTCTCTCCACAACTTTCGATCTCGGCAGCTATTTATCATTTCTGTTGTTGACCTTCTGCCAAGCCATTCTCTTAAGCTGTCTGTTATTTTTTCTCTTTGCTTCCCTCTATCTCTTCGTCCCTCAATGTTTCCACTTGTTACAATATATTCCGGTAGTTCTCTTCTCATTAAGTGGCCAAAAAATGATGATTGTTTCTTCCTAATATTGGAAATTAGCTCTCTTTTTGCTTTGACCTCTTTCAGAACACGTTCATTACTCTTCTTAGCTGTCCATGGTACTCTCAACATTCTTCTGTAAAATCACATTTCTGCTGACTCCAGTGATTTTCTTGTGTGTTGTCCTATTGTCCATGATTCGCATCCATATGTTAATAAGACTGGCTCTACATAACATTTAAGAACTCTTTCTTGTTTCTATTGTCAAAAATGGATTGCATAGTATCTTCCTCATTTTTTGGAAAGCTACTTTTGCCTCAGCCATTCTACATCTCACCTTTTTTGTACATCTTCCATCTGAGTTTAACAAAGTTCCCAAATATTTAAATTTATTTACCTGTTAGATCAGGAGTAAGACAGGGGTGCGTACTATCCCCCCTACTGTTTATTACATACATGGACCATATATGCAAGCTAGCCAACCCATCAGACACAGAGGGGGTCAACGAGCTTCTATTTGCAGACGATCAGGCACTAATACATGAAACAATAGAAGACCTACAAGAACACTTAAACAAACTCAACATCTCAGGCACAAAATACAACATGAAAATCAACATCAACAAAGGGCAGAAGATGTCATCAAACAGGTCTGTGGGCTTACCAATATCAGCGTTGGTGAGGAGTGGATACCGGTGCCTACGTCATTCAAGGGGATTTTCTCATGTATTGTCACACTCGACAGGAAAAGTAGGGAACAGAACCCGGTCGTGGTTAATGCTGAGGTCAAAGGTCTCATCTGCGATAATACCGATGAGAAAGATGCAGCCATCTATACAGACGGATCTGTAAGACGACACGAAAGAGGTACATGGGCATTTACAGCACGCTCGGCAGGCAGAATAGCCAAGGAAGACAGTGGTGCATACGCCATGACCACGAGTAGCATGACAATGGAGGTGATGGCAGTGACCAAGGCATTCAAATGGTTAGAGTCACAAGACTACATCCACGCATGTATACTGAGTGATTCGATGAGCATGATAAAAAAAGTGGAGGCGGGCTTTGTACGCATGCAATGGGTAGAGTCGTTGCAGAAATCCAAAATACGTAAGGTCACCTTTGTCTATGTCCCTGGACATGCGGGAGTACGGGGAAATGAGAGAGCGGACAGGTTGGCTAGCTGCGCTGTCGTTGAGGACGGGCAACCAATGGATCGGGCGGACATCATAAATGCCCTTCGAGATGTGGGAAGAGCACAGGACTTCGACAAACACAGATCAACGTCACTTCTTCGGATGATGGAAATGGGAGTTAAGATGGGCACGGCCAGAAATGAGAAACTTGGTGGCCGTGTAAGAAGACTTATCAACCAACATTGAACTGGAGTCGTCAGTCGCTGGACACTGAGGGACTTGCTGAGGAGGGGATCTGAGCACCTATGGACATGTTCGGAGTGTAATGATGATGACCCGCAAATAACTCAATAACTCAACATCAACAAAATAGAAGTCATGAATGTTGCCAAAAATAAACAGAACATCAACATAACTATAGAAGGCAGACAACTAAAACAAGTAGAGGAATTCAAATACCTAGGAAGTCTAATGACAAACAATAATTCTCAAACAGCAGAGATTGAATCAAGATGCAACAAAGCTTGTCAAATCATCGGACAGTTATCACCACTATTGTCCAACAAGGAAATAACTCTGGAGGCAAAACGAGCACTATACAATACAATCTTCATCCCAACGTTGTGCTACCAATGCCAGATCTGGACCCTAGATGCAAGAACAATAAGAAAAATAACCTCTACAGAGATGAAATGTGTTAGACGAATGACAGGAAACAGTCTGAGAGATAAGATCAGAAATGAAGAACTGAGAAAAAAGCTAGTAATAGCCCCCGCCATACAATATATAAGGAAACAACAAATAAAATGGTTTGGCCACGTGACAAGGCAGAAAGAACAAAACACAACACAACGAGCCTTCAACAAACGTTGTGAGAACACCAGACCCAAGGGTCGACCAGGAAAAAGATGGGTCGATGGAATATTAGAAGCACAAGGAAACATAACAGTAGCAGAGGCGAGCAGAAGAGCAAAAGACCGCAAATTATATCTCCCCTCGACGCTGAAAGGCAGATGTGGAAAGAAAGAAGAAGACGAAGAAGATTTACCTGTTTTAATATTGTTCCACTTGTCTTTTTTTTGCACTGAGGTGATGTCTTTTTCTTTGTTGTTACCATTACCTCTGTCTTTTTGCTATTAAGACTGAGTCCTTTATTTTTGCTTTCTTTCACTATAATGTTCAACATTTCTTGTAACTCATTTTCAACTAGGCTATATATATATATATATACATAAAACGAACACATCTGTAGCAATGGTCTCTACGCCAGTAGAGTAGAACAATGGGAAGTTGCTGACATCATTCCGGATTTATTATTATTATTGCCTTTATTCAACTGTATGCTTCTAATTTGCTACTATTTCAACATCTGAAAGAAAACATACACAGCATTACATAAATTATTTACTTAAAGATAAAAAAAAAAGTATAGTACCCCCGTCACGCCAAGTGGCGTATAGGGAATATGGTGTTAGTGACCATAACTTTTACAGACCTTCGGCACATGATTTTTGGGGTAATGTGGTCGGTATTACGCCCATGCCGCTTTACTTTCCCAGAAAAAAAATCCGGTACCCATTTAAGGCTGGGTGAACCCGGAAGCCGTCGGTTGGGATCGAACCCTACCTCTTGTCCTTTGTAGTCCAATTCACTAACCACTGAGCTATTGCTGCTCCCTACTTAAAGATAAGAAGGAAGGAAAAGTATAAATCTTGATTCTCTCTCTCTATCAGTGCTACAAACTCCCAAGTAAAATGCGGAAAATAAAAACGTGCATCCATATTAGTCTAAAAAAAATGTAACTTTCAGGGCCTGTGAACCACATAATTGAATCTTGTGGCTACGCACCTCGATCGTCTGCCCTGCAAAGATCAAGCTGTAAGCATATTGAGAGGTTAGTTAGACAGAAAGACATAGGAAGGTAAGATCATTGAATGGACAAGCCTCGACTTCGTAGAGTCTCAAAGAACAGCTTAAGATAGAGATACAGGGTTAACTAAATCCGCAGACAAATAATAATGAATGAATATTATTATGAAGGGAAACTTTCGAGGCAATAGAGCAACTAATCATTTCAAGGAAAGATGTAAGTTTACAACACTCGGGGAAAAAATAATAAATAATCAACACAAGAAAAAAAAAAACAATCGGCAGCCCGAAGCAGATTCGAACCCGTACTCCTCGATACAGCGCTTCGCCGCGAGAAACAAACGCTAGAGCACACGACAAATTAAGAAACCTAAAACTCTGTCGCTAGTGTCCCAACCTCCACCAGGGTTATGGAATGAAGAAGAAGAATCACATAACGAAAGATAATAGCCCTCGAAGATTCACACCAAGAAAGGCTACAGAAACAACAGGCCGAGAAAGCGTGCTCGAGAAACAAAGATAGGTGGCAAGAACAGAAACGTAACTGCAGAAGAGATCAACCTAAGAACAAAAGAGCCCCCACACCCCAACACTGGAAGGAAAATATGGAATAAAACAACAACAACAACAATTACGTGACTGGCATCTTATTTCCGTACGGGCATGCATATGTTGTTATGTTTACATTTGAAGAAAAAAATGTCTATTGTTGAGCTATTCAAGTAATGTCAACGATTATTCTGCTGCATTCGCCCACAGTCTACTTCTTTTCATCGTCCGCCCTTGAAATGACGTTAAGTGGGCGCAGAAAAGATTTTTTTTTTATTTATAGCAAACGAGTTTTAAAAAATAGTAAAGTACCCCCGTCACGCCAAGTGGCGGCGTATAGGGAATATGGTGTTAGTGACCATGAATTTTACAGACCTTCGGCACATGATTTTTGGGGTAATGTGGTCGGTATTACGCCCGTGTCGCTTTACTTTCCCAGAAACAAATCCGGTACCCATTTAAGGCTGGGTGAACCCGGAAGCCGTCGGTTGGGATCGAACCCTACCCCTTGTCCTTTGTAGTCCAGTTCACTAACCGCTGGGCTATCACGGCTTCGATTTATAGCAGAACAACGGTATATTTTCTTTCCAGCCCAACACATCCGTCCACAACGTGGGATTTTTTACTACAGTGTTGCCTTCCCTATTCGATCTTTCTCACTGGGGCAGGTCTTCTTCATCCATACACCTGGGGATCTTTGGGTCACCACTGACAGGTCACGTCTTCTTCTTCATCCATTACCTGGGGATCTTTGGGTCACCACTGACAGGTCACGTCTTCTTCTTCATCCATTACCTGGGGATCTTTGGGTCACCACTGACAGGTCACGTCTTCTTCTTCATCCATTACCTGGGGATCTTTGGCTCACCACTGACAGGTCACATCTTCTTCATCTCATATACCTGAGGATCTTTGGGTCACCACTGACAAGCCACGTCTTCTTCTTCATCTCATACACCTGCGGCTCTTTGGGTCACCACTGACAGGTCACGTCTTCTTCTTCATCCATACACCTGGGAATCTTTGGCTCACCACTGACAGGCCACGTCTTCTTCTTCATCCATACACCTGGGAATCTTTGGCTGACCACTGACAGACCACAGCCAACTACATATATGGCTCGCAGACAAAAAATAAAATCGGAAAACACCCCGAACAGTTTGACGTTTTCAACTATAGGAGCTGTTGTCGGTTGACATCACTCTTTCCACAACATCTCCAATCTGCAAAGCCGAAAACGTCACTCTAGTTGGGGTGTTTTCCGGTTTTCTTTTCTGCCCGCGAGCCGTCTATATAATTAGCTGTAAACAGCATCATCATGTGCCATACCGGTTGGCGTAGGCGATCATGTCCTTACACAATCATCTATCTACCGTGCATCGTATCAGTTCTAATGTTGAGTGTTTTCCATGCCATGACACCAAGCTATCCAGTATTTCCTCTCTTTGTCGTCAGCGATCTCTCTTTCCTTTTATTTTACCAGTTGTAACCAAGTATTCCAACTTTCCTTTTCTCATGATGTGCCTGAAAAATGTTGATTGTTTCTTTCTAATGTTTTTTAGAATTTCCCTTTTTGTGTTGGCCTCTTTAGACTTCCTCATTTGTCTTTTTAGCTGTAAACAGACCTAGTAAAACTTCTCAATATCTCTCTATCTTCCGTCAGTCTTTTGGACTATGCAAACTCGAGGCCTGTCCATTCTTTGACGTTATCATCCGATCTATTTCTCTATATGTCTTTCTTTCTTGCTCTTTTCATAGCTATCATTGGTGATGTCTTTCACGCATGTGCACTCATGGCTATAGCATTGGGTTACGAATACAACTCGGGAATAAATTGTGTTTAGATGTTGTAATTGTTGACTGTTTAGTGAACATTTGTAGATCACATCAATTGGAGTTACCGTAGGTTCTTGGTCGTTTCTGATTTAGGATCATCACCCAAAAAGTCGTTCACCCAGCCTTAAATGGGTACCGGTTTTTTCTGGGAATGTAAAGCGGCACGGGCTTAATACCGACTACATTACCCCGAAAATCATGTGCTGATGGTCTGTAAAATGTATGGTCACTAACACCATGATACCTATACGCTTCTTGGCGTGACGGAGCTCTTTACTTTGGAAGCTGCGATAGCTCAGTGGTTAGTGAACTAGACTACAAATGACAATAGGGTTCGATCCCAACCGACGGCTTCCGCTTCACCCAGCCTTTAATGGGTACCGGATTTTTTTTCTGGGAAAGTAAAACGGCACGGGCGTAATACCGACCACATTACCCCTAAAAACATGTGGCAAGGGTCTGTAAAATGTATGGTCACTAACACCATATTCCCTATACGCCACTTGGCGTGACCGGGGGGGGGGGGGGGTACTTTACTTACTTTTTTTTTTTTTACCCAAAAAGTCAGTTATCAGGTGTTCACCAGCCCAGGTGCTGCTGGACGTCTTCAGTACTTACATGACGTTCACATGTCCTGTTTTAGCATTTGTTGTAAATGAATACCTCATACCCCGAGCAAGCAGCTCTTAACGTTCAAGAATTTGCGAAAGACTCGCGAACTCTGCCATCACCAACTAGCGGTAGTAAGGGGCGGGAGGGCGGTCAACTGGTCAGTGCGAGAGTCTGGTATTGTTGAGCCGTGTAGCTGACCGCTGTGTGGGGCCTGGGACATTGGGGGGAAAAAATGTGAACTTATAGAAGCAAAAATTAAGCCCGCAAACTCCGCGCAGCGAGCATTTCTCTTCGATATTTACCCCGTTGAGAATAGCTGATCCCCTTTTTCAATTTCGGTGTAGAATTCACATATTTGAGGATGCCAGAATGTAAGTCTTAATGTTTCTTTGTATCGGTATATATATACTTTTTTTTAACGTTTGTGATTTGTAGTAGAATCGTTATTGCTGTTCTGATATGATTAACCTGAGTTAAGGATAACCTGTGTTTAAATATTAGTTGGTGATATTTGGTTTACTGTTATATCCATCAAACCAGGTCTTTTTCTAGATAGAAGATTTTATAGACTTGTAGAACTGTAACACTATAAGACTTGTAGCACTGTAACACTATAAGACTTGTAGCACTGTTCTTTTCCTTTGATTTGAACAGCCTTAGTGTGGAGTTCAGTTGAGAAAGACAGGGGAGGAAGTGTGTTTAGGAGTACAAGAGTTGTTCCTCAGGGTAGAGAGTGGAAGGAGGACATTTGGGGGACAGGAAAGTAGACATTAATAGTGTAGATTATAAAGGAGTTCATCTGGGAGACGACTGTAGATAATAGTTTGCTAACTAAGTTGTAGTTAGTTAATTAGTTCTTTGTCCAACCAGTTAGCAGTTAGTTAATTAGCTCTTAGTCGAACCAGTTAGTAGTTAGTTAATTAGCTCTTAGTCGAACCAGTTACAGTTAGTTAATTAGTTCTTAGTCGAACCAGTTAGTAGTTAGTTAATTAGTTCTTAGTCGAACCAGTTAGTAGTTAGTTAATTAGTTCTTAGTCGAACCAGTTAGTAGTTAGTTAATTAGTTCTTTGTCGAACCAGTTAGAAGTTAGTTGTGAGTTAGTGATACGTTTTCTATTTCGTTTAAGATTAATTATAGTCAGTTTGTCAATCAGTCATGAAGTCAATTAGTTAGTCAGTCAGTTAATTAATTAGATGACTGAACCGACTTAATTGTCACCCATAGCATCCCCAAGGTGTTCCTTTTCTTCAAGAAATAATTAATGTTGTTAACCATTCTAGTAACTTTCCGGTTAAACGCAAATTAACCTCTTCAATATCTCCATCCTGTTTTACTCGTGCCACGGTTGGTTCTAAATCAATGTGATGTCCTTTACCATTATAATGTCATTCATTATTTGTTATTATTTAAATGTGATCACTGCACAACATAAGTATGTTTCACCCTTCTTCTTTCTTTCCTCGTTTGGCTTTCAACGTGGAGGGAAGATATAAGTACTAATTGGTTTGCTCTTCTGTTGGCTTCTCCTGCTGTTACGTTTTGTATGTTACATTTGTTGTTCATAATTTTTTCTTTCATTATTTTTTTTTACATTCAAGGAATGTGCTGACTAATTTGTTGTTATCTTACGTCAGTTATATAGTAAATACATTTATTATTTTAAAATTAACTTGCACTATTTTGATCCATCACCGGTTGCTGCATAGAAACATCATTCCATTGGTATTGGACATCTGTATGCTTCTCTCGCAGCCCTGTAGTTCTGTTCCTGACCTCTTAGACCTATAGAGTCACTGAACCATGTCCCAAAATTGTTTACACACGCCAAATGTGTTTTAAAGTATTGTTCTTTTCTTTCCACATACAAGTTGAGTATTAAGATTGTGTTTTACAATTTTAAGAACTAGAATTATAAGAAATGGATTTAACAAGAGTTGAACTTGTGTTGTGTTCATGTGTATATTATTTTAACGGAAATATATCATCATGTGCCATGACTTGTGGGGTTGTGATTAATTCTTTTTCAAACAACCACCCAGTTTGACCATGTCATCTCTTATCTAATTTTTAATTTCCTTTCTTCTTGCAAACCACATTCTCAAATAGCCTCGATTATTTCAGACCCGGCTTCCCCTAATAAATAAACTGAATCTCTTTGGCTTTCATGAAGCTTTACTGCCAATAACAAGACAAATTCAACACCTAGATACAATAACAAGACAAATTCAACACCTAGATACAATAACAAGGCAAATTCAACACCTAGATACAATAACACGACAAATAAATTCAACACCTAGATACAATAACAAGACAGATTCAACACCTATATATTTGCTTTCATTATGTCTGATACCATCACTCGATATTTTGGACAACCAGCCACGCTCACGCTTTATTTCATTGTGAAAATATGGCATAGGTACATACTTGTACATGCACACACATATACAATGGAAATCTTCTTCTAGCTTTCAACTTCCTGTGGGGCATAAGTCTTCAACACTTTCCAAGCTGTTCTGTTTCTTGCCATTCTTTTAAGATCATTCCATCTCTTCCCCATCATCTTCATTCCTGCTGCAAACTGTCTTCTCCAAAAATATTTTGGTCTTCCTCTTTGTCCCTGTCCCTGGAGATTCCAGAAAAGAGCCTGTCGTGTAATACTCTCAGTTTTGTTTTTTTTTGCAGTGTATGTCCTATCTAGCACCATCGCCTTCGTTGTATCTATTTGTCCACTGTTATTTCACTGGTACTTTTCCATAATTCTACGTTAGAGATTTTATCTTGCCAGTGGATACCGTTCCAGGTAAATTGTTAGTAAATCAACGGTGTATGGTATATGTGTCAACATTGTTGACCTACAATGCAACTTTATATATTCGTAAGATCGTGGATGTGTGTAGACAAGTTCCAAACTAGGAGAAAGTTGGCTGTAAATGTCTGTGTGAATAATAAAGATTGAGTCATATTTATACTTTTATTCCAATCTTCTACTTTTTCCAATTCCTTTAACTATCTCTCTTTAATGCCTTTCTCGCATTCTCTTTCTTACTCCATGTTTCTATCAATTTTTCCAAACTCCACTCCCTGTTCGCGTTTTCTCTCTCTTGTTCTTTTATTATTATTATTCTTTCTATTTCTTCTTTTCTCCTTATTGTCATCACTGTCTCTTTAACTCCTCCCTTTACATTTCCTATTTATTGCTGGCTTTAACTCACTTTCCTCGTTTCGTGTTTTCCTTCTTCTGTTTTTCAATTCTCCTCTCTGTCTCATTATTCTTCATTCCTCTTACTGTCTCAGTCCGTCTCTCACCCTTCTCTCTTACTTTTACTCACTATCTTTCTTCTCTTCTTCCTCTTCAATTTAATTCTTCCCTTTCCTATTAATAGTTGTTTTCATCGTCTCCTTTTCTTTTAGAGCACAGATATGCTTGTTTGTGTGGAGAAGTACTGACACCAATAAGATATAACAGAAAAATACATAAAGGACAACAATAAAACATGACGGAAATCTGTTGAGTAAGAAGATTATGAAGTCACAACGATATCTACAACAGTTTCAGCACTAAAGTGATACAAGTTTATACTCAAAGTATCCAGAACAGTTATCCGCATAAGAGAAACAAAAGCACCCTTCACGACTTTTTAATTAAAACATAAAACACTAAGTCTAAACACTCAACTACTAAGTCTAAACACTCAAATACTAAGTCTAAACACTCAAATGTTAAGTCTAAACACTCAAATGTTAAGTCTACACACTCAAATGTTAAGTCTAAACACTCAAATGCTAAGTCTAAACACTCAAATACTAAGTCTAAACACTCAACTACTAAGTCTAAACACTCAAATGTTAAGTCTAAACACTCAACTACTAAGTCTAAACACTCAAATGTTAAGTCTAAACACTCAAATGCTAAGTCTAAACACTCAAATACTAAGTCTAAACACTCACATACTAAGTCTAAACACTCAAATGTTAAGTCTAAACACTCAAATACTAAGTCTAAACACTCAAATGTTAAGTCTAAACACTCAAATACAAAGTCTAAACACTCAAATGCTAAGTCTAAACACTCAAATACTAAATCTAAACACTCAAATATTAAGCATACACACTCAAATACTAAGGTACTTTACCTTTACTTAGTCTATACATTCAAATACTTAGTCTATACATTCAAATGCTATACCGTATATATTCATATATTCAGTTTATGTAATCAAATACACATCCATATCCACACACATATACTACGTCTATACACTGAAATACTTTGTCATTGCACTCATATATGGGGTCTATACATTAATATACTAAACATATATTCTGTCAAGATACCTTTATAGTGATAGTTGGATTGTTAGCAGAACTGTCTTTGCTCGTATGCATGTATATGCTATCAACATCATAGTACTAGGGCAGTGTCAAATTGTACTCTAAACTCTTTCCTAATTCATGTGTCTATTCTATACGGTGAACAAACTAAGAACCAACTGTCAATTAATTTCATCCTATTTACGTAGTTAATACAATTTCATCGTCATCATCATGTGCTATACCGGTTTGTGTAAGCAATCATATCTTTTCAAAATCGTCTACCCACAGTGCATAGTAACAATTCTGTTGTTGACTGTTTTCCATGCCATGACACCAAGCTATATAGTATATTCTCTCTGTGTAGTCCGTGATCTCACTTTCCTTGTTTTTTGCCAGTTATAGCCAAGTATTCCAATTGTCCTCTTGTTATGATGTGCCCGAAATATGTTGACTGTTCCTTTCTGATGTTTTTTAGGAGCTCGCTGTTTGTGTTGGCCTCTTTGAGAATTTTCTCTTTAATCTCTTTAGCTGTCCAGGGAACTTTCAACATTCTTCAGAGGAACCCTATATCTATGGTCTCTAATCATCTTTTCATTTGTTTTTCTACTGTCCATGATTCGCTTCTATAGCTCAGAAACACAATTTCAAGCAATGGTATAAACTTTACTGCAAAACACAACTCAAGCAAGACAAATGAGATTTTTGGGGCATGTTAATAGACACAGCAACCTACTAAAATTAATCTTGGAGGGGAAAATGCAAGTTAAAAGATGCAGAGGCAGAGGCAGACCAAGACTAATATGGACGAGTAGTATCAAAAGATGGATAAGTCTTCCTTTGACAACCTGCAAAAAGTAAGAGACAGAGTAGAATAGCGCTCCGTGGTAGTCAACATTCGATGCTGAGACGGCATGCAATGATGATGATGGTATAAATACGGCCTGAATACGATTATACGTTGTATCCTCTGTCTCCGATAACTCTTTATCTCCTCCTGTCCTGAGTTCTAGGGTCACTAAAAATCGCATACTCTACTCTTTTTATATTCACCATAGTAAATTAATGCTCCCTTTAGTAGAAAATAATAAATAAAGCTCTGTGTATCCACTGGGACCATCTTCTCAAATGTTCATTCTTCTATTTCTTACGTTTCATTCTACAGCAGAACAAACAAAACAAAACAAAGCAAAATAGCTAACTTTTTTATCAAATGAAAATGTAAAATATATATCAGATATTCTCTACAAGACAAACAAAGATATATTTTCACTGTTTTCACACATTTTTTTTGCTTTAAATCTGTTCATCGTTGTGCTACCAATTCCAGACCAAGGATTCTAGACTCAAGAACAATAAAAATTTAAAAAAAGCACTACCCAAATGAAATGATGTTAGGCGAATGACAGAAAACAGCCTAAGAGATAAGATCAGAAATGAAGAACTAAGAAAAAAAGTTAGGAATAACCCCTGTTATTGAACACAAAAGAAAGAACAGGTAAAATTGTTTAGCCACGTGACAAGACAGAACAACAAAAAACACCACATCGAAACTTTAATAAACATTGCGAGAACACTAGACTCCAGCGCCAATCACGATAAAGATGTTGTGATGGAATATTAGAAATACTCGTAGAAACATATCAGCAGGGGACAGCAGGCGAGCAAAAGATCACAAATTATACCTCTCCTTGCACTGAAGGGCAAATGAGGAAAGAAAGTAGAGGAAGAATATATTTATATTTGTCTTGCAAAAAAATAGTTAATAATTGATAAAGAAGGTAGTAATACCTTAACACGTCATTTATTTACGGACAATCTATTGTAAACAATCTGGTAGTACGGTGCCTGCGTCATTCAGGGGCACATTCTTGTGTATTGTCAAACTCGACAGGAATTGTAGGGAACAGAACTTAGTTGTGGTCAACGGTCTCATCTGGGATAACACCGATGAGAAAGATGCAGTCATCTATACAGACGGATCTGTAATACGATACCAAAGGAATGCATGGACATTTACAACACGCTCGGGAGGCAGAATAGTCAAGGAAGACACATACACATACACAAGGATGACCACGAGTAGCATGACGATGAAGGTGATGGCAGTGACCAAGGCATTCATCTGGTTAGAGTCACAAGACTACACCCACGCATGTATACTGAGTGATTCGATAACACAAATTTGGAAGCGGGCTCTGTACGCATGCAATGGGTAGAGTCGTTGCAGAAAAAAAAATACGTAGGACCATCTTTGTCTACGTCACAGAACATATGGGAGTACCGGGAAACGAAAGATCGGACAGGTTGGCTAGCTGTGCTGTCGTTGAAGAGGGGCAACCAATGGATCGGGTGAACATCATCAATGACCTCTGAGATGTGGGACGAACACAAGACTTAGATAATCATGAGTCCACGTCACTACTTCGGATGAAAGAGATGCGAATTAAGATGGGTACAGCCAGAAACGAGAAACTTACTGGGCGTATAAGCGTTATCAACCAACACAGAACTGGAGTCGTCAGTCGCTGGACTCTACGAGACTTGCTGAGGCGGGGATCCGAGCACCTATGGACATGTTCGGAGTACAATGATGATGACTCGCAAATAACTCAATAACTATATTTTTACATGGTATTATAATACGAGGTTCATGACAGAATTGAAAAAATTAAAAACAACATCACTAGATTATACACTAAACCTATAGAGAACACAGCTCGCCACAATCTTAAAACTCCGATCAGGACACTCAAAGCCCACCTACACCGAATGCAAATAAATACAATCCCTCAATGTATATGTCAAGTCTGTCTACAACCTCCAGAACATGTAGTTTTAACATGTGAACTGAACAGAGATCTAAGAACCGAATTCTGGTCAAGATGAACCAATTGTAGAGAAGCTATGATGTACTTATGATGACTTATGCCAACTACTAAAACTATAGAGACGGCTCATCGTTTTGTGTGATATCTTGAGTACAGGAAACTGAACTCTCAAGAATAAGAATCTGTTATGCCCATTTATCTTCCCTTATTTTATTCCACTTGCATGCTTATCTTTTCATCTTATCGTCAGTATGTCCTTACCTTTCTCTATTTGTCTATCTCCTGTCTATTTATTACTCACAACTGTTTATATTTTGGTAGTCCTACTCAGTTTAGAAATATAACTTGTATATCATTCCTCTATAGTACAATTTCATTGACAACAAATAGCGGCCATAAGACTGGAAATCAACTGGGAATGTTTCAACAAATAAAACAAAGTGTAAGGCAAGGTTGTGTGCTGTCACCATAATTATTTAATATGTATAGTGAGATTATATTAAGATCCATAAGGGACAATACTGCAATAACAATTGGAGGTCATAATATAAATAACCTCATCAATGCTGATGATACAGTTTTAATCGTTAATAGTGAAAATGAGTTACAAGAAATGTTGGATATTATAGTGAAAGATAAGCAAAAATAAAGGACTCAGCCTTAATAGCAAAAAGATAGAGGTAATGGTAACAACAAAGAAAAAGACATCACCTCAGTGCAAAATAAAGACAAGTGGAACAATATTAAAACAGGTAAATGAATTTAAATATTTGGGAACTTTGTTAACCTCAGACGGAAGATGTACAAAAGAGGTGAGGTGCATAACGGCTCAGGCATAAGCAGCTTTCCAAAAAATTAGGAAGATACTATGCAATCCATTTTTGACAATAGAAACAAGAAAAAGAGTTCTTAAATATTACGTAGAGCCATTCTTAACATATGGATGCGAATCATGGACAATAGGACAACAGACAAGAAAATCACTGGAGTCTGTAGAAATGTGGTTTTACAGAAGAATGTTGAGAGTACCATGGACAGCTAATAAGAGTAATGAAGATGTTCTTAGAGAGGTCAAAGCAAAAAGAGAGCTAATTTCCAATATTAGGAAGAAACAATCATCATTTTTTGGCCATGTAATGAGAAGAGAACAACTGGAATATATTGTAACAACTGGAAAAATCGAGGGACGAAGAGATAGAGGGAAGCAAAGCGAAAAAATAACAGACAGCTTAAGAGAATGGCTTGGCAGAAGGTCAACAACAGAAATGATAAATAGCTGCCGAGATCGAAAGTTGTGGAGAGACATGATCACCTACGCCAGCAGGCCCGGTACTTGATGATGATGAGAGCTTAAGAACCACTTTTCCACTTGACTACTTCTTATTTTGATAACATAACCCATTCAAAATGAGGTTACGGATTGTCTTGAAGTCTGCTGTCTGTTTCAGGGTTCCCACTGCACCATATATTTTCTCACACAATTAAATGTGTGTGGGCCACGTTTTCTTCCTCATGTCTGTTTACTATAGACATTCTGTAGCTATTCACGTTATTCATCTCCACCAGTTATCATTCGTTATATTTATTTATGTGTGTGGTCTTTTCTAATTTCGCTGCCTCCAGTTATCGTTACCTTGTTTATGAAAACAGGACCTTGTCTTATACATTCAATTTCTCAATACTTGTTTGTTTTACCTGCACTTCTAACAATTATTTTCATTCTCTAAAAGCGAGTGCATGGTGAACGACCAATAGCTGATCAAGACCTCAATCATCTCCTAGTTTATCACGTTAGTATAAATAGTCTGTTTAACAATGTGAAGTTCACAATAGTCAGTGAAGAAGTGAAGACTGCGATGTACAAGACCTAGCACTATTGGAAACGGGGCGAGAAAGAGGGAGGGGGAACAAGCTGTAACATCTCCAACAGTATATGGACAGAATCTTTGCATCTGGAAGGGCATGATATCCGCCTGATTGTACTTAGTAGTTCTCTTTTAATTTATTTGTTTTAAGATTTCATCGTTTGTTTTCTTTTTTTTTCCATCCAGTTCTTCCTATTCTTCTATATATCCACATTTCAAAGGCTTCAAGTTTATGTTCTGTTTTCATGTATAGTATCTATGTTTCTACACCATACAGGAATGCTGAGAAGATATAACATTTTGCTATTCTTAGTTTTATCCCTGGTGTTATTTGTTTTGATTTCAGTTTTGCCATTCCTTTTCTTTTGTTTATTTAAGTTGTACATTTTCCATCACTGGTTATAGTATGTCCAAGGTAGTTGTAGTTCTGAACTATCTCCTGGTCTATTCCTTTAACTTTGATATCCACTTGTAGGTTTTGAGTATTTTCTGTGTTTATGACCTTAGTTTTAGTCTTTTTGATACTCACATCTAATCCATATTTTGTGCTTGTCATGTTTATTTCATTAAGTATTTGTTGTAGATCTTTAGGATTTTCTGCTAGTAGTACAGTATCATCAGCATATCTTAGGTTATTGATTATCTGTTCATTAATGTTTAAGCCTGGCGTCTCTGTGCTTTTAAAGATTTGCTCAGTGTATAGATTGAACAAGCTTAGTGATATCATGCATCTCTGTCTTACACCTCTTTTTATATCAATGGGTATAGAGTTATTCAAATGGCTCCAATAAGTTTATCGACAAACGGATTGATCAAAAGTAAGAAGCCAGTGGTGGGGAGGGAGTGTTAAACACTCCAAGGTATGGTGGCACTCACCACCACTGGCTTCTTGCTACCAGCTTTACCTCAGCATTGCAATTATTTGCCTGTTCCCTGATCAAAAACAAGATGACCGTGGCAACCTTAAAGGTCTGAATGAACCGCGAAATACAAAATATGAATATTGAACAACACAGGCCTAGGTGACACAACAAAAGAAATTATAGAAACATGAAACCTGAAAAATATGGGGCTGGCATTTTTACAAAAGGCAAATGAAGCAGTAACAAGGAAGATCACAGAGGCTACTTGTTAATCTACTCTGGGGGAACAGTATGAAGAAACTCAGTTTATTTCATCATATATCCGGACATTGCAAGTTCTCAGTCAGAAAGAGTAACATGTGAAAATCATGGCAGGAAAAAAAACTGAAATGCAATTATAGGTATAAGCTCCACCCAATGATTATTAAACAGAATAACACAATTAATACTTCTTTGATGAACTATCTGAAGTGATAGAGAAAGTACAAGTAGTTTTATGACTGCAGGAATATAAGACAGGGATGTGTTGTTCATGACCTCATCGACAGTTTAAGCAAAGATAAAGTCAAAAATGAAAATACTAGCAACAAACTACACTTTGCATTATGTTAACCTTCATAGTAGAAAAAACATGAACACCATCTCATATTCATGAATCAGGAATGCAAAATAAAAAAATATGAGAAGAAATAAGCACAGAAAAAAAACATAAACCTTGACAGTAGGAATGAAGAAGTCAAGCGTAAATATATCAACAAAGGAGAGTATCAGAAATATCAAGTATCAAAGATCTTCAACGTTCTCGGCAGATGACATAATATATAATAATAATAATTAAATTAACATTCAGTGCAGAAGGATACAGCAAGTATTGAGACAACTAGCCCCTTTCATACGACACAAGACCGTGCTGTCCAGAACAAAAGAACATCTTAAACAGCGTGCTTGAGATTGTTGTTCTTATTGTTTACAGTTTTATTCTATCTATGTAATGTCCTTTCGAGCCGAAGACGGCACATAGGGCAGAACCACAATCTTAAAAACAGAAACCTTGCGTGTCAAAGTGGTACATATTGCAGAGATCACTGCTCTAAAATATATGGTGCTGTTTCCATAACAATACTTTTTACAATGACAGCTTGTCAAGCCATCGATCTCCTTAGTCGCCTCTTACGACATGCCTGGAAGGTCACAGTGTCACTATTCTTTACTTCCCTCATAATGAGGCCCCAGTAACACACAGGAAACAGTTTTATTGAAAAACATAAATAATTGCATTCTCACTGTTCAACATACTCCCCTCTCCTCTTGTTAAATGAACGTATAACTGCGCCTGACACGCATATGGAAACCGTGGGAAAAAAATATTACGGACGGATGCGCAGCCACTCATACACAACCCTCATAGGTACCTAACCTGTGTGGAGAATTCACTACAAGTTCTTCCAATTCTCGGCCCGACTCTTACACTCTCAGCCCATTTATGTACGACTCTTACACTCTCAGCCCATTTATGTACGACTCTTACACTCTCAGCCCATTTATGTACGACTCTTACACTCTCAGCCCATGCGTGTACGACTCTTACACTCTCAGCCCATTCATGTACGACTCTTACACTCTCAGCCCATTTATGTACGACTCTTACACTCTCAGCCCATTCGTGTACGGCTCTTACACTCTCAGCCCATGCGTGTACGACTCTTACACTCTCAGCCCATTCATGTACGACTCTTACACTCTCAGCCCATTCATGTACGACTCTTACACTCTCAGCCCATTCGTGTACGGCTCTTACACTCTCAGCCCATGCGTGTACGACTTTTACACTCTCAGCCCATTCATTTACGACTCTTACACTCTCAGCCCATTCATTTACGACTCTTACACTCTCAGCCCATTCGTGTAAGGCTCTTACACTCTCAGCCCATGCGTGTACGACTCTTACACTCTCAGTCCCTTTCGTGTACGGCTCTTACACTCTCAGCCAATTCGTGTACGGCTCTTACACTCTCAGCCCATTCGTGTACGGCTCTTACACTTTCAGCCCATTTGTGTACGGCTCTTATACTCTCAGCCCATTCGTGTACGGCTCTTACACTCTCAGCCCATTTGTGTATGGCTCCTACACTCTCAGCCCATTCATGTACGACCCTTACACTCTCAGCCCATTCATGTACGGCTCTTACACTCTCAGCCCATTCATGTACGACCCTTACACTCTCAGCCCATTCATGTACGACCCTTACACTCTCAGCCCATTCTTGTACGACTCTTACACTCTCAGCCCATTCTTGTACGGCTCTTACACTCTCAGCCCATTCATGTACGACCCTTACACTCTCAGCCCGTTCATTTACGACTCTTACACTCTCAGCCCATTCATTTACGACTCTTACACTCTCATCCCATTCGTGTAAGGCTCTTACACTCTCAGCCCATGCGTGTACGACTCTTACACTCTCAGTCCCTTTCGTGTACGGCTCTTACACTCTCAGCCAATTCGTGTACGGCTCTTACACTCTCAGCCCATTCGTGTACGGCTCTTACACTTTCAGCCCATTTGTGTACGGCTCTTATACTCTCAGCCCATTCGTGTACGGCTCTTACACTCTCAGCCCATTTGTGTACGGCTCCTACACTCTCAGCCCATTCATGTACGACCCTTACACTCTCAGCCCATTCATGTACGACCCTTACACTCTCAGCCCATTCATGTACGACCCTTACACTCTCAGCCCATTCTTGTACGACTCTTACACTCTCAGCCCATTCTTGTACGGCTCTTACACTCTCAGCCCATTCATGTACGACCCTTACACTCTCAGCCCGTTCATGTACGACTCTTACGCTCTCAGCCCATTCATGTACGACTCTTACACTTGTTACCAACTGAATCATCCTCTAATAGCAAATCTCTACAGCTTTCACACCTTCGCTTAACAAAAATCGCAAAACTCTTTGCTGCTTATCTCTTGGTGCAGGGTCGCTAAACAGCCGCTGTCTTATCGAACTGTTTCCAAGGCTTCTATGTGCGCTGCTAGCGAACCAACGCCACCTATTAGTAGTTGAAGGTCACGGCCTCGGCATACTAGACACACAGTTATAACGGTCACAGACGCAATTTTTATAAAAATCCTGGTTTCCCACTGAGCGACTGTTGTACAAGGTTTAATAATCCCCACTGTATGTTAATAGTTTAAAACATAGTCCCTCACAAGGCAAATAAGAAAGATAGTTATCACAAAAATGAGATGTTTGAGTAAAGCTGCAGTAGTGCTCAGAAGATACAAAATAATAAATAAGTTATACGAGAAAGAGTTGTTATAGAACCAATTTTGAAATACAACAAAGCCAACAAAGAAAATGGTTTTGATCACGTGGAGAGAATGTCTAGTGATACCGTGTCATACACAGCAAACACGCAAAGAGGAAAAAGACAAAGCACTCGAGACAGACCTAGACTACAATGAGTGACAGAGTCAGAGAAATTCTAAAATAGACACCAAGTGTCAATAGTTTTGTTTTCCCTTGCGTTCAACAGCTAACATCTCTGGTGAAGTCCCTAGACACAAGGAAGAGAATTGTGCGAGTTAATTCGTTTTTTTCCTGGCAGCCTTGTGCACAGGGGTCCTTCACCACACAGGCAGATAACTCCGTCTTCGGAGGTACTAATTTTCCGACATTGAGTAATTAACGTTTCAAGCCGACATTGAGTAATTAACGTTTCAAGCCGACGTTGAGTAATTAACATTTCGCTGCTGAGACCAGGGATGCCGCAGAGAGAAATTGCGAATAAAAATCCTAACTGATGCAGACGGGATTTGAACTCACAACCTCTATGTCTCGAGGCAAGACACTGGTCTCCCCATTCCTCGACGCACTAAGCGGTAAAAGAGAAATAAAAATGCAGTCTCATTTCTGGCTATACAAGGATGGTCACGGACCCTGTGCAGCGCCACTTTGTTCGCGGTCATTATCAGACCAGATATCCATTAACGTCCTCGTTAAAACATCTTCCGGTTTGGTTTAGACAGTCTGTAGAACAGGCCTGCAGTCACATAACAAACTATTGTTTTATGTTGGTCACTAAAATTGAAAAGAGAACTACTAAACACAATTCAGACAAGACAAATGAGGTTTTTGCGGCATGGTAAAAGATACAAGAGCCTACTAAAAGTAATCGTGGAAGGGAAAATACAAGGTAAAAGTTGCAGAGGCAGACCAAGTCTAACATGGACGTGTAACATCAAAAGATGGACAAGTCAGCCTATGACAACATGCACCAGCAAAGCAAAAGACAGAGCGGAATTGCGCTCCATGGCAGCCACACTTCGATGCGAATACGGCACAATATGATGATGGTTTAAGCCCGTTTATATTCTTTGAGTATGTGAGTGACTTCTAGCATTGCTTGAAGATTAAGATAAGGGACAGCATCAGACAGTGGGATAACAGGATAGAGTTAAGTTCCAAAGAGAGGTAGATTCGAGAGGATCACATTTTAGCCCGATGGATGGATTGATGAAGCATATATAGACAGTTAGATATAAGCTTCTACGTAATCACAGGCTGGTGACGATTTATAGCAATGACTTCCCGGTGCTGACGCAGACAGGAAACTGTAGCAGACACTGGCAACAAACTTATATTAATCATCATCATCATCAAGTACCGGGCCTGCTGGCGTAGGTGGTCATGTCTCTCCACAATTTTCGATCTTGACAGTTATTTATCGTTTCTGTTATTGACCTTCTGCCAAGCCATTCTCTTAAGCTGTCTGGTATTTTTTCTATTTGCTTTCCCTCTATCTCCTCGTCCCACAAATTTCCCAGTTGTTACAATATATTCCAGTTGTTCTCTTCTCATTACATGAATAAAAAAAAATGATGATTTTTTCTTCCTAATATTGGAAATTAGCTCTCTTTTTGCTTTGGCCTCTTTCAGAACGTTTTCTTTACTGTTCTTAGCTGTCCATGGTATTCTCAACATTCTTCTGTAAAACCACATTTCTACAGACTCCAGTGATTTTCTTGTCTGTTGTCCTATTGTCCATGATTCACATCCATATGTTAAGATTGACTCTATATAACATGACAAATGTGATTATTTGTCTTGCAGGTGAGCTCGGGAGAGTAAAAGGCTAAGGGAGGTTACTCCGAAGTAAAACAACCCCACTGCCTTGTGGGTGAGACATTTAGTCAAAGGTTGGCGGAACCAACCGTAAACAAACTGACAGAAAGCAACAGAAAACCACCGTCGTAACGCCTTTGTACAATCATGAATCACCACAGGAATCTTATATTAATAGATTTTAAAAAAAATAGAAAAGACACAGAGCCTGGGACAGACCTATACAAGGTATGACCTTTTCTCCAGATCAATAAGCTTCCGGGTAGAAGTGGAATTGAATGGTCCCAGGTAGTATATTTTATAAGTAAACTGAGACTATTATGTACTTGTGGAGTTAGTCCAGTCTGAAATACCCATATCTGCTCCACTGCATGTCACTAGCATACCTCCTGACCACGTTGGCAAATGTAAACTAGAATTGGGAGCCTCGGTAGCCTAGCTGGGAAAACCACCCGACTGGTCTACCGACGTTCGGACAACCCGTGTACGATTCCCGCTGGGAGCAGTGTGAGTTGTACTCGTGGTTGGAAAAAAAATACCCCCGCCAGCGACTTGGGTACCAGAGTAGTACTCTGGGAAGGTGAGGAATCGCATCGTGAGTTTCGATGCCTGAGGTGACACTATCCAGAAGTCTCCGAACACTTCTGGATAGGCGGCCGAGCACATATTGGTGAAAACTCGGGTACTAAAACGCCGATTCAAGTCTCGTACTTTATCTTTACCTTTAACTAGAATTGCTTCATTTTTCCATGGAGACAAATAATAATAAATGAATATTATTATAGAGGGAAACTTCTGAGGCGATAATCAGCGAATCAATTCAGTGCCACTGAGTACGGATTCGATCCTGCTTCGGTCCAAATATTGTTCTTTTCTGTTTTTTTTTCTATTGTTGATTATGTGTCATTTTTTTCCGAGTGCTTTAAATATACCTCTTCCCCTGAATTGATTCGCTTTTCTTTTTCCATGTTTGGTCATTGGCCGACAGCTATGATACACACGTAAGTACGTCATAGCTTCAGGAGCCTGGTATATTGCAAATTTACTCTTGTATGCGATTGAATGCTAAAATAATTAAATAAGTAGATATGTAGCTAGATAGCTTGCTTTGTGGGCAGATGGTAGATAGTGCGTGAATTTATAGATAAAAAAAAAAAAAAAAACTTAATAAATACACTTTTCATATATTGATCAACGTAGGAACAAATAAATAGAACCGGGCGAATTGACCACATTAGACAACAATATAAGGCAAAGTTACTGTTATGTAAAGAAATGTGGTTTTACATATGAATGATGAGAGTACCATGCACAGCTAAGAAGAGTAATGAAGATGTTCTGAGAGAGGTCAAAGCAAAAAGAGAGTTAATTTTCCAATATTAGGAAGAAACAATCATCATTTTTTGGCCATGTAATGAGAAGAGAACAACTGGAATATATTGTCAACTGGAAAAATTGAGGGACGAAGAGATAGAGGGAAGCAAAGAGAAAAAATAACAGACAGCTTAAGAGAATGGCTTGGCAGAAGGTCAACAACAGAAATGATAAATAGCTGCCGAGATCGAAAGTTGTGGAGAGACATGATCACCTACGCCAGTAGGCCCGGTACTTGATGATGATGATAAGGCAAAGTAGGATTAAATAAACAATGAAATAATTCGCGCAAGACACCTTTTTACTAATAGATTTATAAATAGATGAATTAAAGTTGGTATATGAAGAAAGATCATCATTAATAGATGTAAGAGCATACAGAGGTGCTGATGTTAATAGTGACCACAACCTGTGCATTGGGAAAATAAGATTAAAATTTAGAAACCAACAGAAGAGGTCAATTACACATAAAATTGATAGTCATAAACTGAAAGATGAAGCAATAAAGGAAAAGTTTAACACAGAGCTAAGTAATTGTTATTCAGCACTTGGTGAAATAGACTTAGATATCAATGAAATGTGGGACTCACAGAGCAAAATACTAATGACAGCAGCAGAAGCAAGTGCTGGACTGAAGAAAATGGAAAAACGAGCTTGGATCTCAGACACCACATGGAAATACATCAAAGAAAGAAGAGAAGCGAAGAGAGCCATGACTAATGTAAAGACAGATCTTGGAAAGGTTCTGGCAAAAGCAACATACAAAGAATTAGACAACAAAGTGAAAAGTTCGGCAAGAAGAGATACAAGAGCTTATATAGACAACTTGGCAGAGAAAGCAGAGACAGCTGCAATTACAGGAGACAGCAGAACTCTTTATACTGTACAAAAGATGCTGACAAACACCTATACATCCAGTGGAACACCAATTCTAGACAAATCTGGATTAATGCTAACAACAAGCGCAGACATAAAAGCCCGTTGGGCGGAACACTTCAAAGAAATTCTTAACCGTCCACTACCTCACAGTTTAATAGATTTTGAAGCTGAAACACCAGCAGCAGAATTAGATGTAAATTTAGATGACTTCACCTTGAGTGAAATAGAAACCACCTTAAAGCTAATGACCAATAACAAGGCTGCTGGAGAGGATAAGTTAACAGCTGAGATCCTCAAGGCAATTGATAGCCATAATTTAATACATCTCCAAAAAATGTTCAACATCATTTGGAAAACAGAGAAGACGCCTCATAAATGGAAAAAAGGAATCATTGTTAAGATCCCAAAAAAGGGCAATCTTAGAGATTGTAACAATTGGAGAGGCGTGACACTTTTGTCAGTTGCCTCAAAATTATTCTGTAAAATCATCCTAAATAGAATAAAGGATTCAATAGATACAGTAATGCGTGAAGAACAGGCTGGGTTTAGAAAAGGGAGAAGCTGTCTTGACCACATTTTCACTCTACGACTTATATTGGAGGAACACATTGAAAAGCAAAAACCTTTTGTACTTAACTTCATCGACTTCAAAAAAGCATTTGATAGTATTCATAGAGATTCTTTGTGGAAAATTCTGAAGCAATATGGCTTACCATCAAAAATCATAAATATTATCAAAGACATGTATGATGGTTACACATGTGCAGTCCGAACAGAGGAAGGACTGAGCGAATGTTTCCCAATAGAAACTGGGGTTAAACAAGGATGTATTTTATCGCCCTTGTTATTTGGAATTGTTATGGACTTCATAATGAAGAAATGCTGCACTGGTAATAAAGGCATCGAATGGATACAAGGAGACCATTTGGAGGACCTGGACTTTGCTGATGACATAGTTCTCATCAGCAATCAGATAAAAACGATGCAGGAAAACACAAATGAACTATCATCAATAGCCAGCAAAATTGGGCTTGAGGTCAATCATGAAAAGACTAAAGTCATGAAAAGTTTAATTCCAACAAGTGACAAAATATACATGGAAAACAAACCAGTAGAAGAGATCGATCACTTCATCTATCTTGGAAGTCACATTGATCGAGAAGGGGATACGAGCAAAGAAATTAGAATCAGACTGGCTAAAGCAGCAATGTCTTTCAGAAGCCTTGAAAAGTTGTGGAAATCAAAACTCATTAGCACAAACACAAAACTTAGGCTATTCAAATCAAATGTACTATCAACCCTTACGTATGCGTGTGAGAGCTGGAAAACAACAAGAGATATAGAAGCAAGGTTGAACGCATTCGAAAATAAATGTCTAAGGAAAATACTTGGTATAGAATGGAACGAATTCAAAACAAACGAGGAAATTAGAGAAATCGCCAATCAACCACTAATATCTTCAGTAATAAAGAAAAGACGATGGTCATACGTTGGACATGTGATGAGAAGAGATAATAATCGAATAGCAAAGCAAGCCCTCATATGGGAAACAACAGGTAAAAGAAAAAGAGGAAGACCCAGGGAGACACTGAGAAGAACATTGATGAGAGAGGCAAGAGCAGCAGGAATCGGCTCCCTCAATGAGATAGAACTGCTTGCACAGAACAGAGACAGATGGCGAGATTTGATAAAATATCTTTAAAAGAAAACTGCTAGAACAAAAATTCATATAGGAGAAGGTGTATCTTGGTCTACGCCCTATGGGCCGGTTACGGCTCGAAAGGTCAATAGATAGATATGAAGAAAGCTTAAAATAATTTAAACTCAAATAAGACCAACTTAACGTTATTCTTTCTAATAACGTTTCTATATTGAACTGCTGTACACCTCATGACCTATATCCTTTTAGAAAAACCTGTCACGCTTATTTGACCTTGGGTCAAGGATGGGACCTGGGTCAGTTTACCCTACCACTTTAAAACCTGAAGCCTTGAGTGTCCTTTATAAGTCAAATGTTAAACCTGGACACTTTTCATTTATTCAAAAACTTCACTCAGGTATTCTCATTTGACCCTTACTTCAACTTGCTCCTTGGCTACAATTGTCACTTTTGAATCCTCGGCTTAAACGGCGGACTATACTAACGTTGGGTGGGTGGGGGGTGTATGCTAGCAGAAAAAGGAAAGGATCCGGGGATAGTGTAAGTTTCATTTATTGTTGCTTATAGTCAAGGGCAGGGGGGACTGTAGACCAGTGCCTGTCAACTTCTCTTACAACCTTCGCTTAAAGGTGCTGTAGGTGTCACGGCAGGCTCTATAAAATTGTCACAATTTACCAGTAATTTTACTGATGGTACTTTCTTTCTTGATTTCTTTTTTTTATTTCTTTCTTGTTTTCTTTCTTGCTTTCTTTCTTGTTTTCTTTCTTGCTTTCTTTCTTGTTTTCTTTCTTGCTTTCTTTCTTGTTTTCTTTCTTGCTTTCTTTCTTGATTTCTTTTTTATTTCTTTCTTGTTTTCTTTCTTGCTTTCTTTCTTGTTTTCTTTCTTGCTTTCTTTCTAGGTTTATTTCTTGCTTTCTTTCTTACTTTCTTACTTTCTTTCTCACTTACTTTCTTGCTTTCTTTCTTACTTTCTTTCTTGCTTTCTTTCTTACTTTCTTTCTTACTTTCTTTCTTACTTTCTTTCTTGCTTTCTTTCTTGCTTTCTTTCTTACTTTCTTTCTTACTTTCTTTCTTGCTTTCTTTCTTACTTTCTTTCTTACTTTCTTTCTCACTTACTTTCTTGCTTTCTTTCTTACTTTCTTTCTTGCTTTCTTTCTTACTTTTTTTCTTACTTTCTTTCTTGCTTTCTTTCTTACTTTCTTTCTTACTTTCTTTCTTGCTTTCTTTCTTACTTTCTTTCTTACTTTCTTTCTTGCTTTCTTTCTCACTTACTTTCTTGCTTTCTTTCTTACTTTCTTTCTTGCTTTCTTTCTTACTTTCTTTCTTGCTTTCTTTCTTGCTTTCTTTCTTACTTTCTTTCTTACTTTCTTTCTTGCTTTCTTTCTTACTTTCTTTCTTACTTTCTTTCTTGCTTTCTTTCTTACTTTCTTTTTGTTGTTGTTGTATTTAACAAATTATTTCTTGATTACTTGTTTATTTGCTTACTTTCGCTTTTGCTTTCTTTGTGTTGTCTCTCTTTCTTGCTTTTTTCTTACACAGTTTCCTTCGCCTTTTTTTCTTTCTACATGTATGTATGTGTATGTATGTATGTATATATGTATGTATGCATGTATGTATGTATGACTTAATGTTTAATGTCTTTACTGGTAATTTTTTTTGGCGGCCCAACTGCAAATTTTGATGGTTGAGAACAGAACAGCGAGTGGGCCCACTGGCAGCAGTTATAGAAATCCTGGGCGGCCCATAAGTTGAAGGGAAGGGGCAGGTGGCTGGGGGCACAATAAGGCACCGTTGTATTTCTCATTCACTTGATTATGTAGATACATAAAGGAATATATTTATAGATAAATTAAATTACTAATAATTACTACATATGTCGATAAATATTAATGTATATTTTGACGTGTTATCAAAGCGCATCTGTTCTGCTCTGTCTGGTTATCTAATGCTTTATAGCGTCGAGGGCAAATTGATTGGTTTAAACATTGTTCCACGGTGTGCTTCATGCTTGGTCGTTTGTGAGGCATTTAAAATTACGTTCATCATTTGTGCGCAGTTTGTTTTTGTTCTTCTTATTTCTTGTGAGAGATAGAGAAAGGGAGAGAGAGAGGGAGAAAGATAAGACAAAAATGAAAGGAGGTGAGAGAGAGAGCTCGGGGAGTACTGGTTGCAGACAACTGAATAGTGAACTCATAGTTTAAAGATAAAAGAGCGGGGAAGAAATAAAGCGAGGGGAAAGTGAAGGATAGAGAATGAGAGAGAGGGAGAAAGGTAAGAAAAAATGAAAGGAGGTGAGATAGAGAGCTCGGGGAGTACTGGTTGCAGACAACTGAATAGCGAACTCTTAGTTTAAAAATAAAAGAGCGGGGAAGAAATAGAGGGGAAAGTGAGGGATAGAGAATGAGAGAAGGAAACGGAGAGAGAGAGAGAGAATAAGAGAGTGAGCTAGGGATAACTTTTTTGTTGTTGATAACTATAACCAAACGATCTCCAGGTTTAGAAATGACAGATTTTGTAAGAGAAGTGAGATGATAATAAGAGAGAGAGAGAGAGAGAGAGAGAGAGAGAGAGAGAGAGAGAGAGAAAGGAAAACTAGATAGTGTGAGCTATACAGATTTCCGGATACATACATCTATACCCCAATTAATTCAACGCAAAAGATGACAGAGGGAGACTGAGAAAGGCAGAAATGTAGAAATAAATAGAGAGAGAGAGAGAGAGAGAGAGAGAGAGAGAGAGAGAAAGCCTCCGAAGAGGTAAATATGTCCCCATAGCAACACCTTTACGTGCGGAATTGGAACCTCGTTGTGCTAATCGGTAACATCTGTAAATAATTGGATCAGACATCTTCTCTCTAATTTGTTACCTCCCCTAGCATGCCAGATTGATATTTTTCACCTCAGTTTATCTCTCGTTCACCTGAAGTATTGTCTATATCTGCAATGTCGTTTCCTGCATAAAATTCACTGTTTTCTATAAATCTTACACACCTTAGTCAAGTTCACATATTCACCGCGAACCGAACACACGATCTTTGGCCTCTGAGATTAGAGCACAACCATGAAACACTATTTCCACACATACACACTTATATTACTAAAAATATTTCTCTCTATAACATAAGTTTTAACATCATCAACATCAAGTACCGGGCCCA
Source organism: Megaustenia siamemsis (assembly GCA_032433765.1). Classification (NCBI taxonomy): domain Eukaryota; kingdom Metazoa; phylum Mollusca; class Gastropoda; order Stylommatophora; family Ariophantidae; genus Megaustenia; species Megaustenia siamemsis. The sequence goes on from JAVIAB010000139.1 coordinate 23,822,447, forward strand.
CTGGCGTAGATGATCATGTCTCTCCACAACTTTCGATCTCGGCAGCTATTTATAATTTCTGTTGTTGACCTTCTGCCAAGCCATTCTCTTAAGCTGATATTTTCTCTCTTTGCTTCCCTCTATCTCTTCGTCCCTCATTTTGTCTAGTTGTTACAATATATTCCAGTTGTTCTCCTCTCATTAATTGGCCAAAAAATGATGATTGTCTCTTCCAAATATTTGAAATTAGCTCTATTTTTGCTCTGGCCTCTTTCAGAACGTTTTCATTACTCTTCTTAACTGTCCATGGTATTCTCAATATTCTTCTGTAAAACCACATTTCTACAGACTCCAGTGATTTTCTTGTCTGTTGTCCTATTGTCCATGATTCACATCCATATGTTAAGACTGGTCTTAACACCCTTCTAGAAAAGTGGTGGCCAATTTAAGTTTGACCGAGTGCCGGATTAAAGCCAACGCTAAGACCAGAAGTCCAAACTTAGATTATCATAAAAAAATTAAATGATGGGATTTAGTTATAAATAATAAATGGGGGAAATGGGGGGGGGGGGTTAAGGCAAAGAAATAGGGAGCCGCGATAGCTTAGTGGTTAGTGAACTGGACTACAAAGGACGATGGGTACGGTTCAATCCCATCCGACGGCCCCGGGTTCACCCAGCTTTTAATGAGTACCGGATATTTTTTTTCTGGGAAAGTAAAGCGGTACGGGCGTAATACCGACCACATTACCCCAAAAAAACATATGCTGAAGGTCTGTGCAATTTATGGCCCACTAACACCATATTCCCTATACGCCACTTGGCGTGACGGGGGCTCTTTACTTTTTTTTTTTAAGGCAAAGTAAATACAAATGAATGCATAAAAATGCAAAGCTGCAGTAAAGCTAAACGTGAAGGAGAATTGAAATAACAAATAGAAAAAAATGGTATGGTTAAAGCTTTGCGTGATTGATAGACAACACAATTCTTATACCAGTTTCGATTATTTTGTTGTGGATGTTTCATTACTAGTTAGCTATGTAGGATTAGTTTCATTTACTCACATAATTGTGTGTATGTTATTTGTTTGTTCCTGCTGGAGGCCTATTGAGCCGAAACGTCGTTCAAATTTGTGACATATATCAATCGCGTAAAGCTTTTACCATACCATTTTTTTTCTATTTCTAATTCTCCTCCATAAATAATAATGCTTGCAGGCTAATACCAGGCATTGACAGAAAAGCAACAATACAGCGTCAACTATAAACAATGTAAAGTACCCCCGTCACACCAAGTGGCGTAGAGGGATATGGTGTTAGTGACCATAAATTTTACAGATCTTCAGCACATGATTTTTCGGGTAATGTCGTCGGTATTACGCCCGTGCTGTTTTACTTTCCCAGAAAAAAATCCGGTACCCATTAAAGGCTGGGTGAATCGGAAGCCGTCGGTTGGGATCGAACCCTACCTCTTGTCCTGTGTAGTCCAATTCACTAACCACTGAGCTATTGCGGCTCCCAACTAGAAACAAGGACTTTGATTATTGTCAGTAAGAACGGACTGAAACTTTAGCTTTTATTTGCAGGTATTTAATATAATAGTTTATGTGGGGACTTCCAAGGGGCCAAGACAAATCTCAAATGGTGGAAAGGCTGGATCTGGTCGGCGCGCTTCCCATATGGCCATCACTACTCTATAGCCAAAAGCATCCAGACTCCCCTCTTAACTTCACCGTTCCCACCACGTTATTTTCCTCCACATGATTTTCCTCCACGTTATTTTCCTCCATGTTATTTTCCTCTAAATTATTTCCCTCTACGTTTTTTCACTCCACGTTATTGCCATCTACGTTATTTACAATGGAGCCGCGATAGCTCAGTGGTTAGTGAACTGGACTACAAAGGACAAGGGGTAGGGTTCGATCCCAACCGACGGCTTCCGGGTTCACCCAGCCTTAAATGGGTAACGGATTTTTTTGTGGGAAAAGTAAAGCAGCACGGGCGTAATACCGACCACATTACCCCAAAAATCATGTGCTGAAGGTCTGTAAAATATAGGGTCACTAACACCATACTTCCCTATACGCCACTTGGCGTGACGGGGGTACTTTACTTTTTTTAAAATTTACAACCATGTTATTTTCCTCACACATTATTTCCCTCCTCGTTATTTCGCTCCACGTTATTTACATCCAAGTTATATTCTTATACACGTTATTTCCTTCAATGTTATTTCCCTCAACGTTATTTCCCTCCACGTTATTCTCTGCACGTTATTTTTCTACACGTTATTTCCTTCCATATTATTTCCTTCAACGTTATTTCCCTCTACTTTCTTCTCTGCACGTTATTTCCCTCCACGTTATTTCCTTCAATGTTATTTCCTTCAACGTTATTTCCCTCTACTTTCTTCTCTGCACGTTATTTCCCTCCACGTTATTTCTTTAACGTTATTTCCCTCTACTTTCTTCTCTGCACGTTATTTCCCTCCACGTTATTTCCTTCAATGTTATTTCCTTCAACGTTATTTCCCTCTACTTTCTTCTCTACACGTTATTTCCCTCTACGTTATTCTCTGTACGTTTTTTTCTACACGTTATTTCCTTCAATGTTATTTCCTTCAATGTTATTTCCTTCAATGTTATTTCCCCCCACTAACCAACACTAGTGTTACTGACTATAAATTGTACCCACCCGGAACATTCCAACTCCATCATTTACCCACAACCACCTGTTTTGTATTTGACCACTTCTAGAATGACTCACTTTTATTGTATTATTTTCGCTCACATGCCTGGCTGGCTATAAACTATAAAGAAAAAAAAAACTCATACAAACTCAAGCATTAAATTAATATAACCCGGAAATATGTTTAGCTTTCCCGAAAATGGGTGCCGCCCTGAAAATGGCTGCCACTTTAATTAATGAATGGCTTAGTCAGAACCCATGGGCAGCTGGCATATGCCAGGCTATTTGTTTCAACCCTAGGCAAATTATACTTCCTTTGTATCTGTCATTCATAATATTCAGCGTTCAGATGACAGCGGCACATATGTTAATTCTCAACATTTTGTATTTAGCCGTAAAACCTTTGTTTTTTTTTTTTTCAAGTTTAATAAATTACAGTAACATTAATTTGCCAAAATAAAAAAATAGGAAAAGAAAATACACAAGAAAAACAGTAACGTTGGCGTTAATGTTTCCACAATAAATTGTTTATTTGTTCTTTACCTCAGAAATTAATATTCTTTTTTTTTTTTTTAAGATTCAGGTCAGATTAGAATCTTGTGATATGAGACGTTGTTTATTATATCATGAGAAGTGTCTCTTTTCTCTTCGCAGGTTTCGTTTATTCTTTGTTTTTAATTAAAATCTGTAGACTTCGACACTTCTTCAAGGCATACAAGAAGATGCAACAGTTTATAGTTCTCATATGTGCTGTCTTCTCCAAACATTGAGCATTAAGTGGCGTTACAGAACAACTAACTCGCAAATCTTGCAATGCGATCACACTCCATCCATGCAGACAGTTTTACAAAACCGAAGACTAAGGTGATTTGGCAAATGTTACAAACGTCATCATTAATCTCATTCTTAGGCAGTTACCTTAAGGACAGCTTTAAAATGTCAAGGTCTTTTCGGGCAGAACAAACATAGGTATATAGATATTTGTAGAGTTTTCATATGGGGATTTCTGCATAAGTGACAACGAATGTGGTGACAGATCATGTCGCGTGGAGAACACAAGTAAAGAGAAACACAGCACAATCGAATATAATTTGATGAAAAGATCAAAGGGAAAATGTCAAAAGAGAAAAGAAAAAGGCTATAGTTTCATATAAAAAAAGCATATCTACATCTTGCTCCTTCTGTGGTAAAATCTAATGAACCAATATTGCCAAATTCAGTCACAAGAATGTTACCTGATAAATATCTTCTGACATTTACATATTGCTTGCAACAGACTGTCCTATCAAGATTAAATGGGTGTATGTAATTGAGCTCAAACGCTGGTTTGTTGAGTCCGGTCTTATACGCAAAGTTAAAGAAAATAATCGCATTCATTATTTAATTTTATTTACACCAACTCTGCCGCAGCTCCATTTGGTTGTCATGTTTATTCGGCACCATGAAAGTGTCTGGTAGCCGCGATAGCTCAGTGGCTAGTGAACTGGACTACTAAGGACAAGAAGTCGAGTTCGATGCTGATCGACGAATTCCAGGTTCACCCAGCCTTAAATGGGTAGCGTAATTTTTTTTTCTGGGAAAGTAAAGCAGCGCGGGGTAATACCGACCACATTACCCCAAAAATCATGTGCCGAAGGTCTGTAAAATGTGTGGTCACTAACACCATATTCCCTATACGCCACGTAGTGTGACGGGGTTCTTTACTTTTTATATAAGTATCTAATAAGCTTGGATAAAACACAAACGAACATGCATATGTGGAACCGCTTAAACAGAAATTTAACCATTTTCAAATCATAATGTGATAGACCCACAATACTATCTAGAGAGGACATGTCCCAATCTCTTTTGTCTGCGTAGAACACAATAGCCAGAAACACAATTTTTCAAACACACACTTAATTGACGAAATACACACCTTTTGCATGCGTCACCTTGTCCATATCAAGCAAACATCTGCTGCAGTCATCCTGTACAAACGGCAACAATAAAAGTAGCAGCTGGCGATATGTAGTCACTCTTTGTATTTATCAGTTTTTGTATTTATCAGCTTTGTTTTATTTATCAGTTTTTGTTATCTGTGCTCTTTCTCTAAAATCATCAAAGTACATCTCATAGCGAATAAAACATTTAGAAAAAAACAAATCATAGAAATATTAGTTCAAGCAGACAGTCCATTTTGGTGCTGGTTGTACAAGTCTATAGCTCTGGCTGCTAAACATGCCCAATAACGTTACACTTGGAGGCTGGGAGAGTGTTCATATAATCTATTAGCGCATTAATAGTAACGTTCTTATCTCGCTTCCGGGCTTCCATGTTCATGATGGTGAAGAAAGACAACAAAATATGTCACGTGTTGATTGCTTGATGTCAGCGCCGAAATTATTGTCATCGTCGGCATCGATTTTTTTATATTTTGGTTTGGGAGGAAAAGGAGGCGGGGGGATAAGGTCAGCATTAAACCTGTGCAGTTATTTCCATCTTGAAAATTGCGGTACCAATTTATGACTGGTGGGAACGTAGAAGGAATGTATCAGAACAGAACCAGATCCCTTGTCCCTAGCAAGTAAGTTCATTGCTCTAACGAGAATCCCGGTTTGGAAGAGACCAGCAGCAGAGCTATAGTTTCGTCCCCACAAAGCACTTCATGGAAGTAAAGAGCCAGTGGTAGGGTGTGCTAAACACTCCAAAGTATGATGACAGCTTTACAAGGAAGGAACACAACACAATACTTCATGGAAGTAATGCTGATGCTACAACGTGCTACATTTTTAAATTTGCTTTTTTTTAGCTAATGGACTCTATAAACAGGTTGGCAACAGATGTCTCGCTGTTGTAAGGCCAGCATGACACGTGCATGCATCTGTTTCATCAATCTCTTTTTATTGTATATATGATTTATCCTATCTGTTGAGCTCTGAGTGGGTACTAGGGAGGTGGGGACTTTATTGCACCTGAAGAATCTATGATTCTATATGGGCTGTAGCTAACTTAGTTGGGCGGGGTGAGAGGTTGTGGTCCACGCCAGAGCTTAGGAGATCTTACTTATCTGTGTGTGTGTGTGTGGTTCACTGTTCCTGCTGAAGACATACACAGCCGCAGCGTCGTTTTAATTTTGTTTAATCCCTCACCAGTGTCAAATGTACGCATACCACTTTTCTCCTGTTATTACTTTCACCTTTATAAACACCCTCACAGCAGATTCATATTTTTATTACCTTTACACCTTCGGAGATCTTGCATAATGTTGACAACTTCTTGTGTCGACCCGGCAAAGATCAAAATACTAATGGGCATCGTCAGGCTGTAGTGATGGTGTTGCTTAGACAAACACTATAGACAAAGTCTACTCAATGAGCTGCACTTTCTATTACACGTTTATCTATTATGTTGTACGAGTTTTAATTATTTTGTACGAGTACTACATGCTTTCAACGTTTAGAATTACTGCAAATATTTGCTGCGTTACTGATTTCATGACTTCTCAGATTTGAGAGAATATTTATTTCAAGTAATTACTCAAAGTGTGTAATACACAAGAGGCGCATTCAGGGCACGAAAGACCAATGAGGCTGACCACCGTGAAAGAGATTGGAGCCTCAACACGTACTATTCCACAAATAACCATGGAGAGAAATTCTAACTCAACAGCCTACTAAAAGTAATCTTCGAAGGGAAAGTGCAAGATACAAGAGGCAGACCAAGACTAACATGGACGATTAACATCAAAAGATGGAGAAATCGCATTTGACAACCTGCACCATGAAACAAAGAGAGAGAGAGAGAGGGGGGGGGGGGGAATGGCGCTCCATGGTAGCCAAACTTTGATGCGGAGACGGCACTTTGTGAGGATGGTTTAATTTCCTGATTCCTTATCATTTATTATAAGTAAAGTGGATATTTTCCGTTTTACCTATTTCCTGACATTTGTTTGAATTCAAATGGAACTTTACTACTTTACTTAGATGTTATTTATTTTATGATCACCAGCACTGCACTCGAGGCACATCCATAGGTGCTTCGATCTTTTCTTTCAAATACTGAGAACATCCAATAACATTATCCCACATGCACGAGATGCTGGGATCCATAAATAATACCGTTGTGTTTCTGGTCAGATTTCATTGCATGAAATCTAAATTAAGAGTAATATTATCTATTGTAGAAATGTGGTTTTACAGAAGAATGTTGAGAGTACCATGGACAGCTAAGAAGAGTAATGAAGATGTTATGAGAGAGGCCAAAGCAAAGAGAGAGCTAATTTTCAATATTAGGAAGAAACAATCCATCATTTTTTGGCCATGTAATGACAAGAGAACAACTGGAATATATTGTAACAAACTGGAAAATTTATGGACGAAGAGATAGAGGGAAGCAAAGAGAAAAAATAACAGACAGCTTAAGAGAATGGCTTGACAGAAGGTTAACAACAGAAATGATAAATAGCTGCCGAGATCGAAAGTTGTGGAGAGACATGATCACGTACGCCAGAAGGCCCGGTACTTGATGATGATGATTTTCAATTGAGTTATACTGTTACATGGTGTTAGATCTGACAGACTATGAAAGAGACCATCAAAGCTGAGCTCATGCCATTTTTACTGACTTCTTGATACCCCCAGTATGTCCACTCTGTGATCACCCACAAGAAACTGTAGAACATCACCTGTTTCAATGTCCTGAGCTCACTGACATCAGATCAACACTATTTCCCCAAAGACCCTCCAAATGGAATACGCTGTACGGAACAACAGCAGAACTTAAAAATACCTGCAGATACTACAACATGGCATTGGGCCGAAGAGCATCAGCTCAAAGGTCACTGGATCCATAACAACAACAACAACAACAACTGACTTCTTGATTAAATAATCAAACTCTCTGTTGTCAAGTCAGACCCATAGGTGCAGAGTCTCCGTTAGCAAATGTTTCAAAATGTGTATGCAGATGGTATCTGAGCTCGTTGTTCTTCACGCTTCTACTTTATGAGTCACGTACATAATTACAGCTTAGTTTAATGAAGCATAATTTACCTGCACCCGGATGCTGTACCATTTTGTAATGAGAGGATTGTTACCGCAACACCTCTGCGCAGGAAACAGAAATGATAAACAGCGGTAGAAAAGAGGAGTTGTGGAGAAACATGATCGCGAATGCCAGTCGGCATGGTAATTGATAACGATGATGATATTAATGATGACATAACCGGCTCCCGCCGCCCGATTTCACCTGATGCCGTCTGCTGCTGCGACAAGCCCTCGTGTTCTCGTTCTCAGGTTTCGGTCAGTGCACACAGAAAGGAAGGATATGAGAAAGGGAAGATAGTGATCAAACGAAAAGCTATTATTGCATTGATTTCCCTGTCCCGTCTCATTAACACGGCAGGAAAATGGCTATAGGGTTTCTATCTCTCCAGCCCCCTGCAACTGTTCAAGTGAGACAGATCGTTTCAATGACTTGGTAATTAAATAGTTGCTTTGTCTGGGACTTTCAATAAGATGTTCAATGAATTCAAAGCTGTGTTTGTAATACTGCCACGGTTCTTATTGAATGTGTTTTTATACTTAATGATATGGCGAATATTTAAATTGAACGCTCATGTTTTTATTTTGTTTTGCGTTGAAGTGTTTGCTAATAATAAAATGTCAATGATTCGTTTTATTTAATGTTTTGTGGGTTTTTTTTTTATTAAGTGTTTGGGTTACTACTGTGGAAAGTTGTACGTGTTGTCTTCTGTTACACGTTAAAGAGCCCAATACTGATGAATATGAATGTTTTGATTCTAATGGATGTTTGAAGAGTCAGTACTATTGATTATTACTGATGTCTTTATTCTAATGAATATTTGGAGAGTCAGTACTGCTGATTATTAATGTCTTGATTATAATGAATGTTTGAAGTGCCAGTACTACTGATTATTAATGTCTTGATTATAATGACTATTTGAAGAGTCAGTACTACTGATTATTAATGTCTTGATTCTAATGAGTGTTTGGAGAGTCAGTACTACTGATTATTAATGTCTTGATTCTAATGAGTGTTTGGAGAGTCAGTACTACTGATTATTAATGTCTTGATTCTAATGAGTGTTTGGAGAGTCAGTACTACTGACTATTAATGTCTTGATTCTAATGAGTGTTTGGAGAGTCAGTACTACTGATTATTAATGTCTTGATTCTAATGAATGTTTGGAGAGTCAGTACAACTGATTATTAATGTCTTGATTCTAATGAGTGTTTGAAGAGTCAGTACTACTGATTATTAACGTCTTGATTCTAATGAGTGTTTAAAGAGTCAGTACTACTGATTATTAACGTCTTGATTCTAATGAATGTTTGGTTAGTCAGTACTATTGAATATCAAACCTGACCTCTTGTCCTTTGTAGTCCACTTCACTATCCATTTAGCTATCGCGGTTCCCAAACCTTTGAAAATAAGTACCATATATTTTTCAGGGAAAGTCGGCCTGGCTTGATACTGACCACGTCGCCATTAAATATGCCAATTGTCAATGATAATTTGGGCTCTAACACCATTTTTTCCCATACACACTGATGTGTCAGGAGAATCCTTTAACTTTAAATATTAATGTCTCATTATTAAATAATAATTAAGGAGCCTTCATTGTGGAATATTAACATATTGTTTTTAATGAGACATTTGTAGTGAATATTTTTAATTTCTTTATTTTATAATAATAGTTCATTGAGAATATTAACGCTTTAATCTTTTAGTTACTTGGGCACAATAATAACATCAGATGGAAGATGCACCACAGAAATAAAAAGCAGAATAGTTCAGGCCAAAATAACATTTCAGAAAATTAAAACATCTTATGCAACAAGTCTATTTCCGCAGAATTGAGAAAGAGAGTTTATCGGTGCTACATAGAACCAATTTTGACCTATGGAGGCGAATCATGGACAGTAGACAAACAAATGAAAAGACGATTAGATACCACAGAGATGGGATTTCTCAAAAGAATGTTGAAAGTTCCCTGGACAGCTAAAACGACCAATGAGGAAGTTCCCAAAGAGGCCAACACAAAAAGGGAGCTCTTAAAAAACATCTAACAATTAACATTTCCCGGGCACATCATGAGAAGAGGAAAGTTGGAATACTTGGTTACAACTGGCAAAATAAAAGGAAAGTGAGATCGCAGACGACAAGGAGAGAAAATACTGGATAGCTTGGTGTCATGGCATAGAAAAAGGCCAACAACAGAATTGATACGATGCACTGTAGAAAGAAGATTGTGGAAGGGCATGATCGCCTACGCCAACCAGTATGGCACATGATGATGATTCTTTTAGTTGAATGTCAATGAACCTTTCTTATTAAATATTAACATATAGTTATAATATGCTATACAACAATTTGAATATTAACATATAGCTGTCATATGCTATACAACAATGAATAATAACGTATAGTTATCATATGCTATACAACAATTTAAATATTAACATATAGCTGTCATATGCTATACAACAAATTGAATATTAACGTATAGCTGTCATATGCTATACAACAATTTGAATATTAACATATAGCTGTCATATGCTATACAACAATTTGAATATTAATATATAGCTGTCATATGCTATACAACAATGAATAATAACGTATAGTTATCATATGCTATACAACAATTTAAATATTAACGTATAGTTATCATATGCTATACAACAAATTGAATATTAACGTATAGCTATCATATACTCTACACAATGAATAATAACGTATAGTTATCATCTAGTTACAACATTGAATATTAACATAGAGTTATCATTTAGTATGCAACATTAAAATTTAACATATAGTTATCATTTAGTATACAACATTGAATATTAGCATATAGTTATCATTTAGTATACAACATTGAATATTAACATATAGTTATCATTTAGTATACTGAATATTAGCGAATTTTTGTTATTGAATGTTAACTAGTTATTTGAACAGAATATAAATAATAAACTTTTTAGAATTAATTAATTATAAAAAAAAAAACACGTTTATATGAAATGTTAAAATGCTTATATATAGAATGTTAACCTGTGAGATTTCATCCTTGTAAATGTTAAAAACTGAGATTTATTGAAAACTAAAATGTCAGTTTCTGAGTTATCAACGTTTATTGAAACTTCAAGGATTCCAAGTACTGAAATACATAGAGTCGTTTATCATCATCATCATGTACCCTGCTGGTTGGCGTAGGCGATCATGTCCCTCCACAATCTTCTATCTACAGTGCATCGTATCAGTTCTGTTGTTGAATGTTTTCCATGCCATGACACCAAGCTATCTAGTATTTTCTCTCTTTGAGCAATGGCTGCGATCTCCGACTAGTACAGTCACTGCCAAGAAGGAAAGGAATGGCAAACTACCTTCTTAAATTGCCTGGAATAATCATGACAAATCACAACCTGAGTCGTTTATAGAACACTTAAAAGCCAATTCATTGAATATTGAAACATCTGTTTGTTTTTCCGCATTCACGAGGTGATGTTATTGTTGACTGCTCTAGTATTTCTCCTATTCAATCGATAGAGCGATGCTTCTACTAAATGCTAGAGTGGTATTACAACTGCACTGTGTGTAACACCTTATGTTGCATGATATAGTGCCATTTATGTTGCATGCTAAGTTGCAATCTAATTTATTCTGTTACCCTATACAAACTATGGCTGTTGATAGATACAGTCCTGGCAGACTAAACCCCTCACAGCAATTTATTATTGGAATCAGGTGACGTGTTTAGTGATCAATTAAAAGAAGGGACCCCGTTGCATTTGTGGCATCCTCATAGGTGTTCACTAAGTCTCTTCATGGTAAAGAGTATGAATTATGATGCTTCAAGTACCACTCTAGTTACACAAGTTATGAATCATATTAATCGATTATTGTAAAAGATCGTGCAACATAAAAATAAACGGGGCAAATCTGAAACAAGTGCAATGAGTCAAATAAATGGGCATAATAATACAATCAGATAGAATATGCACTAAAGAAATGAAAAGCAGAATAATTCAGGCTAAAAAAACATTTAAGAAAATGAGAAACGTCTTAAGCAACAAATCCATGTCAATAGAGGTAAGAAAGAGAGTTCATCGGTGATATATAGAGTCAATTCTGATGGAGGCGAATCATGGACAGTGGACAAACAAATGAAAAGACGATTAGAGGCCACAGAGATGGGATTTCTCAGAAGAATGTTGAAAGTTCTCTGGACAGCTAAAATATCTAACTAGGAAATTCTCAATGAGCACAACAAGAAAAAAAAAGAGCTCATAAAAATCACCAGAAAGAAACCATCAACATTTTTCGGGCACATCATGAGAAGAGGAAAGTTGGAATACTTGGTTACAGCTAACAACATACAGGGAAAAAGAGATCGTAGACGACAAAAGAGAGAAGAAACTTGATAGCTTGGTGTCATGGCATGGCAAACAGTCAACAACAGAGTTGATACCATGGACTGTGGAAATAAAATAGTTGCAGGACATGATCTCCTACGCCAACTTGTGTGGCACGTGATGATGATTATGTAGTGTATTGCGCTTGAATTAAAATGAAGAAAGTCCGAGTAAAAATAATAAAGAAAATAAATTCTTGCAAGATACAGGAACTGTGACTAGACGATTGGAGAAGGTTGTGTAGACAATTCTTTCATTATAAAAGCACGAAGAATGAAAGCACATTGCAGAGTGCTAGAAAGCTGTACAAAAATGCTACAGTGTTAGGTAAAGTGTTAAAATATTGCAAGATGTTGCATAATAATCTGTCCACGACCATTAATTCCATTATCCTAAGCAGTGCTGCAAACGATGCTATAGATTGTTGGAATGTTGTAAAGTGTTGAACTTTTACAGAGTGTAAGAGTGTTGCAGAGAGTTGAGAAGCATTAGAGTGCTAGAGTGTTAAAGAAAATACTACATTATTAAACAAAGTGATAGAATGTTTCAAAGTGCTGCATTTTCACAAAGAGTTCATTAATGTTGGAAAGTGCTAAATTTTACAGAGGGCTAGAGAGCTCCAAAGAGTGATATATTGTTTGTTGAGAGTGATATATTGTTTGTTGAGAGTGATATATTCTTTGTTGAGAGTGATATATTGTTTGTTGAGAGTGATATATTGTTGTTAACAGTGATATATTGTTTGTTGAGAGTGATATATTGTTTGTTGAGAGAGATATATTCTTTGTTGAGAGTGATATATTGTTGTTAACAGTGATATATTGTTGTTGAGTGTGATATATTGTTGTTGAGAGTAATATATTGTTCAAATGAGTGATATAAAGTTGCAAAGAATGATATATTGTTGCGGAAAGTGTAAAATTTTGTTGCAGAGATTGATAGATTGCTGTGGAAAGTGCTAAATTTTTAGCATATTATAGAGTGAGAGATATAAAGAATTGGAATCTTACAGCAAGTGATAGAATATTACACAGGTCGCTTTGATGTTACAAGGGTCGCTATGATGTTACAAAGGATATTATCATGTTACATAATTAGAGTCTACGTTGTAGAGAATGCTAGAACTTTAAGAAGAGTCCTAGAAACAAACAAACAATAACAAAAATAGGAAACAAAATACAAGAAACAAGAGAACACATGTTGGGGATATAATTTGGCTGTTCGGGCATGCAAACCATAATGATTGTAGAACGTGTGTCTCAACGTGGTGAGAGTTAACGAGGACAGGGGACAGTAGAAAGACACGTCAGGATTGTGTAGAATTGAATACAAGTCTTTGAAACTGACTGACATTCTTACAAGAATGACAACAGCTAACATTGAGAGCAAGATAAGAGCACAGATGATGGCAAATACAGAAGGAAGTTCTTTTTTATTGCTTGCTAATTTAGTGGAGTAGAACAAACAGTCTATAAATTGTTAACTTAGTGGAGCAGAACATGCAACCTAGAAATTGTTAACTTAGTGGAGCTGAATACAAAATCTAGAAATTGTTAACTTAATGGAGTTGGATACAAAATCTAGAAATTGTTAACTTAGTGGAGCTGAACACAAAATCTATAAATTGTTAACTTAGTGGAGCTGAACACAAAATCTAGAAATTGTTAACTTAGTGGAGCTGAACACAAAATCTAGAAATTGTTAACTTAGTGGAGCTGGATACAAAATCTAGAAATTGTTAACTTAGTGGAGCTGAACACAAAATCTAGAAATTGTTAACTTAGTGGAGCTGGATACAAAATCTAGAAATTGTTAACTTAGTGGAGCTGAACACAAAATCTAGAAATTGTTAACTTAGTGGAGCTGGATACAAAATCTAGAAATTGTTAACTTAGTGGAGCTGAACACAAAATCTAGAAATTGTTAACTTAGTGGAGCTGGATACAAAATCTAGAAATTGTTAACTTAGTGTAGCTGAACACAAAATCTAGAAATTGTTAACTTAGTGGAAATGAACACAAAATCTAGAAATTGTTAACTTAGTGGAGCTGGATACAAAATCTAGAAATTGTTAACTTAGTGGAGCTGAACACAAAATCTAGAAATTGTTAACTTAGTGGAGCTGGATACAAAATCTAGAAATTGTTAACGTAGTGTAGCTGAACACAAAATCTAGAAATTGTTAACTTAGTGGAGCTGAATACTCTCCAAAGTAGAAAGCTCTTGAACGACCTTACAATTTTTTTTTCCATCTCCTCTTGTTCTTATTGTTTGTTCGTAAAAGAGCCATTTTTTGGGGTTTCGTTGCTTACGGGGAGCTGAATTATTTGCTATTTCGGTCTGAAGCATCCGAATTCGTTTCATCATTTTTTTAGACCGGGTTTATTTTTTCTTCTTTGGTTTGTTAGGCACTTGGCGAGGTCCACTTGTCTTCGGGACAACAAAGATAAAATGGCTTAGGTCTGTGTCATATATGGTTCGCTAACCTATCATCTCGATGTTCTGTTAATGAGTTCGGGAAAATTGTGAGCAGTATTAAATCATTATCTCTGTTTGTTACTACCACACAAAGCCGCACATTTATTTAACTATACGGAGACCGTTTAATCCTCACTGGAGGTGTAGTAACAACAAAATTGGAAACTACAATCCGGTTGTTTAATATTTCCGCATTGTTCTATTGCATTGAATCTTCTTTGTCAGCTCTGTCCGTTTCAAAGCCAGTTATCGATATCTGTAACTAAATCATTTCCATTGCATGCTGGCGCTCATTTTAGAAGGATTTTGTGTATGCAAGTATATCATGAGAGAAATGTGTGTTTCTTTGTTTTTAATTTTATATTTTTTTATATAGCAAAAAATAACATATTTTATATTTATCATCAACATCACTATCATCAACATCACTATCATCAACATCACTATCATCAATCAACATCACGATCATCAACATCACTATCATCAACATCACTATCATCAACATCAATATCGTTATCATCACCAACAGCGGCATTATCATTATAATCGATTTATTAATTTCACTGTGAGTACTAAAGTTCAATATTTCTAAAACAGGTAGGGGAATCCAAATAACTAGGCAGGTTAGTGACAAACGGCAATTCTCAAACAGCAGAGATAGACTCAAGATGCATCACAGCTTGTTAAATCATTGGACAGCTATCACCACTATTGTCCAACAAGGAAATAACTCTAGAGGCACAATCTTCATTCCTACGTTGTGCTACCAACGCCAGACCTGGACCCTAGAAGCAAGAACACAAAGAAAAATGACCTCTACTGAGATGAAATGTGTCAGACGAATGACAGGAAATAGTCTGAGAGACAATATCAGAATTGAAGAACTGAGAAAAAAGCTAGGAATAGCCCCCACCGTACAATATATAAAGAAACAACAGATAAAATGGGTTGGCCGCGTGACAGGGCAGAGTAATCAAAACACAACACAACGAGCCCTCAATAAACGTTGCGAGAACACCAGACCCAAGGGTCGACCACGAAAAAAATGGATATTTTTTTATGGAATATTAGAAGAACTAGGAAACATAACAGCAGCAGAAGTGAACAGAAGATCAAAAGACCGCAAATTATATCTCCTCTCGACCTTGAAAGGCAAATGAGGAATGAAAGAAGAAGACTTTGAGTACAGGAAACAGGTTCCATGTTTTCAGCTTTAATGTCCTATCCAATTATATTTCTAATTATATCTTCACGTATGTTTCTGCTCTCACGCTTTCCTCTATTCTTGTTGATTGTAGGATGAGACTTGTTTTGTAGTTGATTACAATTGTTTAGTAAATACGTTAAATGAGATGTGTTGACTGAGTCCTAATGGCTCACCAAGTTTTTTTGTGTGGGCCTGATTGAGACTTTCCTCGTTGGTCTCTTTAGCTGTCCAGGGAACTTTCAACATTCCTCTGAGAAATCCCATCTCTGTGGCATCTAATCGTCTTTTCAATTGTTTGTTTATAGTTCATGATTCGCTTCCATGAGTCAGAATTGGCTGTATATAGCACCGATGAGCTCTCTTTCTCACTTCTTTATATAGATTCGTTGCATAAGATATTTTTCATTTTCTGAAATGCTATTTTGGCATGAATCTCCTTTTTTATTTTTGTGGTGCATCTTCCATCTGATATTATTATTGTACCCAATTATTTGACGCGTTACACTTGTTTCAGCTTTGTCCTGCTTATTTTTATGCTGCATGATTTTGATTATTGTTTCTTCGATATGACCATTAACCACTAATATCTTCAGTAATAAAGAAAAGACGATGGTCATACGTTGGACATGTGATGAGAAGAGATAATAACCGAATAGCAAAGCAAGCCCTCATATGGGAAACAACAGGTAAAAGAAAAAGAGGAAGACCCAGGGAGACACTGAGAAGAACATTGATGAGAGAGGCAAGAGCAGCAGGAGTCGGCTCCCTCAATGAGATAGAACTGCTTGCACAGAACAGAGACAGATGGCGAGATTTGATAAAATATCTTTAAAAGAAAACTGCTAGAACAAAAAATCCATATAGGAGAAGGTGTATCTTGGTCTACGCCCTATGGGCCGGTTACGGCTCGAAAGGTCAATAGATAGATAGATATGACCATTACTTCTGTTTTCTTACTATTCAGACTGAGACCTTTCTTGTTGCTTTCTTTTACTATTATGCCTATCATTTCTTGCATTTAATTCTCTGTCTCTGCTATTAAGACTGTGTCATCCGCATATCACAAATTGTTTATGTTGTGATCGTTGACTTCAGTTCCTTTTATATCTAGTATTGATCTCATAATATTATGTATTTGGACAAAATTTTACTTGGCAATATAAGAAGGTAGTTTGACATTCCTTTCCTTCTTGGCAGTGACTGTACTAGTCCGAGATCGCAGCCATTGTCTCTACAGATGAGATCGTCTGCCTGCCATCAAAGAGTGGGGACCATAACCGGCACTACTTGTCGGCTGCTCACACAACACCATCCACCACCTGCTCCAATGGCTTCACATAACCCTGATAGGGGGGCTAAACGGGAGCTCCACCTTTCCCAAGGTTGTTCCGAAGACTAGCGGAGGACAGGAGACGTCTTACTCCTCCTTTGGTAGGGCAGAACTCTACCCCGCTAACCAGATTGAGACCCCAAAGACAATTGATCAAATCAATTAAAATATTAATAGATGAAAATATTGAGATGAAAATAGAATTCCGGTAAATCTGGCGGATATTCGGCAAGGAGCAGTTGAGGCACTGTCTGAAAGGGTTTCTTGTTGCAGTTTCCTCATATTCCAAGTCCGGCTTGCTGCCGGAGCTACTGAGATAAGTGCTCTGTGCACATGGTGAGCTGTGTATTTCATCCGGATGGTTTTTCGATATTCAGTTTGCTTACGATGAATGATGATATTGTAAGGACAACTACGAAGGACAGTTCAGCTGCGTTCACTGTCGGTGCTATAATACGCCGTATGTCTTTTGACGTGTCCTGTGTTTGTTACGATGTGGCCTGCAACTGCCTTTCTTTGTTTTGGATATTCGATGAGATGTTAATTCGGATGAATCCAGAAGTGGCCGGGAGGTTCAGCAATTACAGATTTCCATTGGTTGGAATGATGCCAGGGCCTTCAAATAACAGTAACAATAAGTATCAAGAGAAACGGCTGTGAGAATCAATGAGACCCCAAATACACAATTTATATAATCAACTAAAGTGTCAGGAGAAACGGCTGTGAGAATCACTGAGACCCCAAATAAACAATTTATATAATCAACTAAAGTGTCAGGAGAAACGGCTGTGAGAATCACTGAGACCCCAAATACACAATGTATATAATCAACTAAAATGTCAGGAGAAACGGCTGTGAGAATCACTGAGATCCCAGATACACAATTTATATAATCAACTAAAGTGTCAGGAGAAACGGCTGTGAGAATCACTGAGACCCCAGATACACTCAAATAAAATGAACAAATAAAAAGCCCACACAGGCACACTCATGTTCCACATCAGTGATATATTGATGACGTTTATAAAACTTTGTAGTTTATTTACTTTTAATTCAACAAAATTCCACAAACTAATGACACATACAACTAACTCCCCCCAGAACAAGTACAATACACGAATTAGCAAACACACTATTTATCACACACAAATTATCACACGCACTGAAAGTCCATATCAATGGCGCCAACAATGTAAGGTTATGTACGTCAAGCAGTTCTTATAATTGATAATAATAACAAATAAGGCAGCTAATAAAGTAATTTAACCTTTTGTTTCACGATAACATACTGTTAATTAAATTATTAGGTTTATGTGACTGCTTTGTCATGTTTGAGCAATTCCAATTACATCTCTTTTGACTGATCAAAAATGCAATGATTAGGTGAGGGATAGAAAGAAGGCAAATCGATGTGTAAAATATATGGAGTTTTTTAAAAAAAATTGTGGAAAAAAATATTGTGGAAATAATGGTATTAATAAATTTAAGAATTAGAATATGGTGAAATGGAAGGTGCATACACAATTATAAAATATCGATAAATATGTTCATAGGTAAAGTTATGAAATAGTATGTGGATATATGAAAGGTTTAAAATCAGTTCAGAAATTCACGTATCTTGGACCCACAATTACGCAAACCACTTCTGAAATAAACAGCCGAATTGGTAAGGCAGCTACGACTTTCGACAAACTCCCAGAAAGGGCCTGGAACAACATGAAACTAACACTAACGACCAAACTCTTATTATATCAAACTCGTGTGCTTAGAACACTATTATATGGATCTGAAACCTGGACAACATACTAAAACCAGGAAAAAAGACTAAATGTCTTCCATATGCGATGTCTCCGCAGAATAATGCACATCAAATTGCAGGACAAAATAACCAACTTAACTGTCCTGCAACGTGCTAAAACTCCAACAATCATGTCGATGCTCAGATGTCGAAGACTAAGATGGCTGGGGCACGTCCAGCGAATGGAAGAAAAACGCATCCCCATGCAAATACAATATGGCGAACTAACACACGGAAAAAGACAAATCGGCAGACTTTTATAACTACAATATAGAGATATCTGTAAATCATCTCTGAATGACTTCTCCATCTGTGAAAATGACTGGAAACATCTGGCAAGTGATCGCACATCATGGAGAGAATGTATAAGGAATGGTATAACATCATTTGAGACTGTGCTAAGGCAAAACTTAGAAGAGAAAAGACTCATGAAAAAATATGGAAAACCCTGTGGATCAGTGGGCCTGACTTGTTCAATATGTGGCGGTGTGTGATTGTCAAACATTGGTAGAATTAGCCACGAGAGAAGCTGTTCAACAAAAACAAAACCTCAAAAAATATACAATAGCCCCCATAGACCGTCTGGCAAGAAGAAAAAATACCGTATATGAAAGGCATATTGAATTAAATATATACGTAAATTACAGTGTTTATAACAAGTCATCTTCAGGTGATATGTCCTTTGCAGAACATTGCACTCATTACAACCCGCCTGAAAGAATCTCTGTCTCTAGCCAGATATTTCACTTCTTCTATTGTCATGTTCAAGGTCTCTTTAATGTCTTGAAATCAACTTTTGCTTGGTCTGAGCTTGTCTCATTTTTCTGTAGCCATGTCTTTCATTATTGTTACAGTCCTCTGACGACATGTGAACATATCGCTTAAATGTCTTTTACAAGATTCTGTTTATAAGCTAGATCTTTTCAACGTTTAGATCTTTCAATATGATTTTATTGGTCTTTTTCGTTACAAAATATAATTTTGAGAAATAAAAGGCAGATATAAAACTGTAAAGTTGAATATGGAAAATTTAATTATGAAAAAGAATACAAATAAAGAATAAGTTAATTAAAGACAATATCACCGAAATTGATAGGCAGAATATTAGTGAAAAATGGCATAAAGTTTATCGATATTTCTTACAGTGATAAGGAAGAAGGAGACAAGAGGAGCAAAGTTTAATGACGGCTATAATAAGAGGAGAGTAGAAAGGAAAACTGAATAATGCATGCATAATAACATAATATATATTGGAAAGGAAAGAAAAAGAGAGACAACATGAGTAAAGTATATGGACATGGCATATACATATCTATATAATATGGTGAGGGAGAAAATTGGCATGAAGGAAGGGTATCGTTTTGTAATTTTATGGAAAATTGTAAAAATGAAAGGAATATACGTGATATATATATATAGGATTGAATGATTAAAAAGGGAGTAAATTAAATATCTCAATTTAATTATTTTGTAAAGCGTTATAAGTAAAATAGGATAGAGAGAGAAAGAGAGAGAGAGAGAGAAAGAGAGAGAGAAAGAAAGAGAGAGAGAGAGAGAGAGAGAGGAGCTAAAACAGGAGGGAAACAGGAGAGAGAGAATGCCAGGATTTTAAAGGGATAAAATAAATGATGGATGACATGTCTTATATTGATAACATAAGAAATAAATGAGTGAAAAATTAGGGGATATGGTGGCGGTGAAGGTGCAATACATGGATGTACAATTGGATAATATGAGAAGTTGGATTCCAATGAGAAATGTGAAATTCATCTTTAATATGTTAGTTGATCAAGTGAGAATATGGGCGACGAAACGCTTTTAAAAATTACATCGGTTTGTTAAGAGATCCTTACATAGATTCCTACTACTATCATTTCTGCATCTACAACTACTACTACTGCTACCATTAGTACTATTACCACTACTGCTACTACCACCTCTGCTTCTACTATTACCACTACTACTACTACTTCTACTACTACTGTTGCTACTATTACTGCCTCTATATCCACCATTACTACATCTACTATTACTTCAGCAACTACTGCTATTACTACCCCTACCACTACTACTTCAACTACTATTTCAACTACTACTTTTACTAATACTACTTCATCATTATTTCTACTTCTGCTGAAACCGTCACTACATCTTGTACTACTACCACTACTACGTTTACTACTATTTGTGCTATGAGGGTTCTAATACTGCTTCTGATGTTACTATTACCTCTTCTAGTATTATTACTACTGCTACTACTACAGTTACTACTACAACTACTAATATTACTTCTGCTAGTACTACTTCTGCTATTACTACTTCTGCTACTACTTCTGCCACTACTACTACTTCTGCTGCTACTTCTGCCACTACTACTACTTCTGCTGCTACTACTACTTCTGCTGCTACTTCTGCCACTACTACTACTTCTGCTGCTACTACTACTTCTGCTGCTACTTCTGCCACTACTACTACTTCTGCTGCTACTACTACTTCTGCTGCTACTTCTGCCACTACTACTACTTCTGCTGCTACTACTACTTCTGCTACTACTTCTGCCACTACTGCTACTTCTGCCACTACTACTACTTCTGCTGCTACTACTACTTCTGCTACTACTTCTGCCACTACTACTACTTCTGCTGCTACTACTACTTCTACTACTACGTCTGCTACTACTACTTCTGCTACTACTTCTGCCACTACTACTACTTCTGCTGCTACTACTACTTATGCTACTACTTCTGCCACTACTACTACTTCTGCTGCTACTACTACTTCTGCTACTACTACTTCTACTACTACGTCTGCTACTACTACTTCTGCTACTACTTCTGCCACTACTACTGCTTCTGCTGCTACAACTACCTCTGCTGCTACTTCTGCCACTACTACTACTACTACTTCTGCTACTACTTCTACTACTACTTCTGCTACTACTACTACTACTTCTGCTACTACTACTTCTGCTACTACTACTTCTGCTACTACTACTACTACTACTTCAGGTACTACTTCTACTAGTACTTCTGCTACTACTACTTCTGCTACTACTTCTGCCACTACTACTACTTCTGCTACTACTTCTACTACTACTACTACTACTTCTGCTACTACTTCTACTACTACTTCTGCTACTACTTCTACTACTACTACTACTACTTCTGCTACTACTACTACTACTTCTGCTACTACTTCTGCCACTACTACTACTTCTGCTACTACTACTACTACTACTACTTCTGCTACTACTTCTGCCACTACTACTACTTCTGCTACTACTACTACTACTACTACTTCTGCTACTACTTCTACTACTACTTCTGCTACTACTTCTACTACTACTTCTGCTACTACTACTACTACTACTTCTGCTACTACTACTTCTGCTACTACTACTACTACTACTACTACTACTACTACTACTACTACTACTACTACTTCTACTACTACTACTACTACTACTACTACTACTACTTCTGCTACTACTACTTCTGCTACTACTACTTCTGCTACTACTACTTCTGCTACTACTACTTCTGCTACTACTACTACTACTACTACTACTTCTGCTACTACTACTTCTGCTACTACTACTTCTGCTACTACTACTAATGCTACTACTACTACTACTACTACTACTTCTGCTACTACTACTACTACTACTACTACTACTACTACTACTACTACTACTTCTGCTACTACTACTTCTGCTACTGCTACTAATGCTACTACTACTACTACTACTACTACTTCTGCTACTACTACTACTACTACTACTACTTCTGCTACTACTACTTCTGCTACTACTACTACTACTACTACTACTACTTCTGCTACTACTACTTCTGCTACTACTACTACTACTACTACTACTACTACTACTACTTCTGCTACTACTACTTCTGCTACTACTACTACTACTACTACTACTACTACTACTTCTGCTACTACTACTACTACTACTACTACTACTACTACTACTACTACTACTTCTGCTACTACTACTTCTGCTACTACTACTACTACTACTACTACTACTACTACTACTACTA
This sequence comes from Megaustenia siamemsis, assembly GCA_032433765.1. NCBI lineage: Eukaryota > Metazoa > Mollusca > Gastropoda > Stylommatophora > Ariophantidae > Megaustenia > Megaustenia siamemsis. Next base: position 23,845,399 of record JAVIAB010000139.1, read on the forward strand.
CTCTTCTGCTACTACTACTACTACTACTACTACTACTACTACTACTACTACTTCTGCTACTACTACTTCTGCTACTACTACTACTACTACTACTACTACTACTACTTCTGCTACTACTACTACTACTACTGCTTCTACTACTATTTCTGCTACTACTACTACTTCTACTACTACTTCTGCTACTACCACTAATGCTACTACTATAACTACTACTACTACAACTATTACTACTACTATTACTACTACTACTATTACTACTACTACTTCTGCTACTTCTACTACTACTACTACTATTACTACTGCTACTACTATTTCTGATACAACTACTATTAAATTTCTTATAAAAATATAAATAGTGTGCACACACGGTATCCTGTATTGAATGACATGTATATTATACGCGCGTGTGTGTTTACGTTTCTGTGTGCATGTGTAAAGCATTAGTGACCACATTTTCACATAATCAAAAACACATCTATCTCATGTGATATTGTTAGTGTCACTCAAGTTTTTTCTGAGAAAACATCTGGTCTCCTTTAAAGACGTTAAGTGAAACCTTAGGGATGTTTCGTTAGGGTGAAAAAATAAAAATCGTCAAATTACAAAAATAGACCTGGTCCAGACGCGGAGGTGTACAGGCCACTGCATTGCTGCAACATCTGGGAAGTAGTAAGTAGAACATAGAAGATGAATGTCTGGCAAAAAGCAAAAGAAGATTTACTTGGAAGATAATAAAATAACATGTGTGCTCGTATGTGCTTGTATGTATTTGTATGAGTACTTATCAACCAACATAGAACTGGAGTCGTCAGTCGCTAGACACTGCAGGAATTGCTGAGGAGGGGATCTGAGCACCTATGGACATGTTCGTTGTGCAATGATGATGACCCGCAAATAACTCAATAACTCAATGTGAGTGCGTTTGTGTATGTGTGGGGAAAGAGTGGAATATAATGTAACACCACATATTTCTAATGAAAAGATAATAACAGAAGGAGAGGAGACATTCCTATATAAACAAATGGAGAATTAAGACGACTAACAACACTCAGCGACTAATAGCTGACTGTGGCAGGATCAAGGACAACAGCTGGTCCATTTCTGGACTTCCATCTCAACCATTGATTGAGAGATGTGGTTTTGTTCACTTTCTGTGCGGTTTAATCTTATGACTTTTGGCGTGTGCTGAGACTGCTATAATGGGGACTACAGCTACCTTTCTTTGTTTAGGAGATGAGTTAGTAATTCGAATGATTCCACTGGCACAGGCGGTTCAGCAATTATGGATTTTTAATTCGTTTGCAGTGATACCGAGACTTTCCATAACCAAAGAACCAAAGCTGGGCAAGCTCCAACTCCGCGCTGTCTCTGTAAACAATATGGCCAATCAGCGAAGGGATAGCAGCGAAAAGTCAATCCAGTTCGAAAAATAATTCGATGAAGTCGGATGTGTTGATTCGAAAGTCGAAAAACATCACTGCTTTCCTATAGACTACAACATACTGCATCTATGATCCTTTGGTGTCCTACGAGCTGTTGATGAAGAGAATTAGCCCCCAGGTGAAAGCAGCGACAGGAGACAATATAAACACAATGATTTATTTGACACAGTTGCCTGTGGGCGTATGCTACAATGGTCATTTAAATGGCGTGGTGAGATTCTAAAATACCCAGAGTACCAAGAAAGGTATTTTTCTTCTTCTGCTTTGTCTGCCACCAAGAATCGGGAACAGATGTAAATGTTCACCACGCCCTATGATACAGTGAAAGATAGTGTAGGTGAGAAGAGGATTAAACTTCGACTCACTGATTCACTTCATTGGATATGGCAAGTGCTTTTTCTTGCTGTTATTACTGTCCCAAATCACTGATTACATAAAAATAAAGACCTAAAAAAACACTTTAAAAGATTAAACAGCACATCTGCCAAATATAACATGAAAATTAACATCAGCGAAATAGAAGGTATGGAAGTCGCAAATGAAAAAAAAATACTATTAACATCAACGAAACGATAGACGGCAGACAATTAAAACAAGTAATTTAAATACCTTGGAAGTCTAGTGACAAACGATAATTCAGAAACAGCAAAAATAGACTCAAGATACAACACAAAGTTTGTCAAATCATCAACTCAACGATTAGCTCATGACTTGTGCCAGGACCGGTGAACTAGAACTATCCAAGCCCTACTCCACCTATTCGCGGTACCACAAACAACATATTAACTAGTCTAGTCAGAGATTAGTGAGTTCCGATATATTAGGAAAGCAACCAGATAATGGAACAAGACTATGCTGAAGTCGCATATTGTGGGCCGAAAACTGCGAACCACAACACGTCGTATCTGCGACGACTTAACGCTCTTTCAAGGGTTGATAGCGACGACGAGGTCTATTTAATCCTGTAGTCGTCGGGTAGATGCAAAAAGAAAATGTTGAAAAAATGAAATGAACGGAGAGATCGCATCACTTCTGTCAAACCAGAAAATAACACCAGAGGCAGGTGGGAACTGTGTGACACAATCTTCAGTCGATTGTTAGGCTACCAATGTCATATCTGCATTTAGGCTCAATGACGATTGAATAACAGGTAGCACAATGAAATGAGCTAGGCGCATGGCAGGAAACGGTCTGAGAGATAAGATTAGAGTTGTAGAGCGGAGAAAAAAAAGCTACAGAATAATTCTCGCCATAGAATACATAAATATTAAATTGTTTGGGTCACGTGATAATACGCACATATCAAAACACCAAACAACGACCCCGCAATAAACGTCGCCAGAAAAGCAAACCCAAGGGCCGACCACAAAAAATATGAATTAATCGAGTATTTGAAACGTTGAGAAGCATAACATCAGAAAAGGCCACGATAAGAGCAAAAGATTGCAAACTATATATCCCCACAAAGCTTAAATGCATATGAGAAAAAGATGAAGAATCACTAAATTAAGTATCAATCAATCAATCAATCAATCAATCAATCAATCAATCTATCTATCTATCTATCTATCTATCTATCTATCTATCTATCTATCTATCTATCTATCTATCTATCTATCTATCTATCTATCTATCTATCTATCTATCTATCTATCTATCTATCTATCTATCTATCTATCTATCTATCTATCTATCTATCTATCTATCTATCTATCTATCTATCTATCTATCTATCCCTCTATCTATCTATCCCTCTATCCATCTATCCCTCTATCCATCCATCTATCTATCTATCTATCTATCTATCTATCTATCTATCTATCTATCTATCTATCTATCTATCTATCTATCTATCTATCTATCTATCTATCTATCTATCTATCTATCTATCTATCTATCTATCTATCTATCTATCTATCTATCTATCTATCTATCTATCTATCTATCTGTCTGTCTGTCTGTCTGTCTGTCTGTCTGTCTGTCTGTCTGTCTGTCTGTCTGTCTGTCTGTCTGTCTATCTATCTATCTATCTATCTATCTCTATATGTATGTCTGTCTTTCTGTCGCTGTCTCAGTCTGCCTGCCCTGCCTGCCTGCCTTTCTGACTATCTGTCTGTCTATCTATCTGTGTTTATGTATGAAACGCCTGTATTAAAACAAAAGTTACTGCAGAGAAAAAAAGACATATAATAAATATATATATATATACATAATACATATATATGTTACACGATAAATGGAAGAAAAAAGAACAAAAGAAGCAAAATAGATGAAGAAACTATCCACGACTTCGATTAAAACTAGAAAAACAACATAAAAGACTGAAAACATAACCGCTGCCAAAGGCATCTGGACTGTAGTAACCCCGCATAGAATTGTTAAGTGATCCCTTGAGTGTCAAAAGGCGTTGATGAAAATTAAACGCAACTTGAGAAATTCCAGGAGCATGACGAATTTTATTGGCGCCATCATGTTTCCAAATGTCAAAGTTTGACATTTCACTTCAAATAATCACAACCTAGCTCTGTGTCTTTGTCCCAGTGAGCGCGTGCGGTTTCACTTTTCGTGTTGGTTGTACTTCTCACCACATTACTGGTGATGTATGGAAATTGTGTTATATTTTTTAAAATATCAACAAGCTGTGTTCTTTTTTTATTTTCCTGCTTTTAGTTTATTCCTGCTTTTCTTTTTTTTTTAATGTGTGTTACAGTAATAAATGAATAATTGGCAAATACAGAGGCGTTATATTATATTTTGTGTTTTCTATCGTTTGATGTTTGCTATTTGGGGAGCTTATTTTCAGACTCGTGTTTCGTTATTAATGGGCTATTGTTAACCTGTTTGGTTGATATTTATTGTTAATTTTTCATCATTGAGTTATTATAGAGCTAGCTCTCTCGTTTCTCTATCTGTGACGCACACTCGACGCATAGTCGACGAGGTGTGAAAATAGGTACCTAGATACCTGAGTATGAAAAGTAAAATAATAAAAAGCGCAATTGATTTTGAGCCAGTTCTAACAGCATGCATTAGATCTGACGCCCCGTTACAGTATAGTTCAGTAAGCCTTCTTTTTAAAAACTGTGAGGTTAATGTGTTAAAATCTTACCAGTAATATTTGACTAAGTATCTATCTATCTATTGTCCTTTCGAGCCGAAGACGGCACATAGGGCAGAACCAAAATCTCAAAAACAGAAACCTTGCGTGCCAAAATGGCACATATTGCAGAGATCACTGCTCTAAAATATATGGCGCTGTTTCCATAACAACACTTTTTACAATGACAGCTTGTCAAGCCATCGATCAACCTCCTTAGTCGCCTCTTACGTCATGCCTGGAAGGTCACTATTCTTTACTCCTCATATTGAAGCCCCGGTAACACACAGTAGACTAAGTATAAAAAAGTAAATTACCCCCGTCACGCCAAGTGGCGTATAGGGAAATATGGTGTTAGTGACCCTATATTTTACAGACCTTCAGCACATGATTTTTGGGGTAATGTGGTCGGTGTTACGCCCGTGCTGCTTTACTTTCCAGAAAAAAATCCGGTACCCATTTAAGGCTGGGTGAACCCGGAAGCCATCGGTTGGGATCGAACCCTACCCCTTGTGCTTTGTAGTCCAGTTCACTAACCACTGAGCTACCTCGGCTCATATACGTATTTGCGTTCTTTAAATTCAAGCAAAATGCTCCTCAGTCACCCCAGCTAAAAAAAAAAAAAAAAAAAAAATACACTTCTTTACTCATCGGTTTGGGAGAGTAATCCTCCTCATTCTTCTTCTTCTACTTTTTCTTTCTCTTCTTCTTTTGCGTTCGCCAGTCGGTTACTCCTCATCATCGTCTACCCTTGAAAGGACGCTAAATAGGGGTACATGCGTTGTGTCGCTAGTTTGCTGCAAGCCGCGATATCTGCGCCCTTTGGTTCCACACAGTCATCTTCGGCATCGGGGAGATAACAACAGCGAGGAAAGGCATTGGTTTTCTCCCCTCCAGATGTGTCCTAATAATTGTGCTTAGGAAAGGGCCAACAATTTACCGCATACAACCGGAAAAGGAGAAATAAATCCACTATTTCTGTATAAGTGACGCCCATCACACAAATACAGCTGCTCAGAACGTGACGATCCCATTTTATTTTGAACTGCTGGTTTACACGCCAAGAACGACAAAATAGTTGGGCGCTAGCAGTGGGTATTTGATGTCAGGAAATGGAAGAAGTGATCCCCACCTTGACTACAGGAGCACAGCAGTGTCTAACAATGAAGTTCTATATTTCTATAGTTAACGGTATTTGTCCAATTTCTTAGCCTAGCAATACTGTAGGGAAAAAAATAATATGAAGAATAAATGCAACAATACCAGCAATGCAATAAAATTAAAACTACTGGGGGCATGTATCTTCCAGGTACAGGTATGTTCACAACAAAGGGAAAAATCCACAAATAATCAACAACAGATCGGGGAGACTGGGTGGTCTAGAGGTAAGACGTCGGCCTCTGGACAAGAACGTGCCGGGTTCGTTCCCCATCACAGGTGGTGGGAATTTTTTTTTTCCAAAAATCGAATCCGTGATTTCTTCGTGGCTCTACCCTCTCCCTATCTGTGGGTAGTGAGATCCGATGTCTAGTGCTCTCTGGGTAGCGAGATCCGATGTCTAGTGCTCTCTGGGTAGTGAGATCCGATGTCTAGTGCTCTCTGGGTAGTGAGATCCGATGTCTAGTGCTCTCTGGGTAGTGAGATCCGATGTCTAGTGCTCTCTGGGTAGTGAGATCCGATGTCTAGTGCTCTCTGGGTAGTGAGATCCGATGTCTAGTGCTCTCTGGGTAGTGAGATCCGATGTCTAGTGCTCTCTGGTAGTGAGATCCGATGTCTAGTGCTCTCTGGGTAGTGAGATCCGATGTCTAGTGCTCTCTGGGTAGTGAGATCCGATGTCTAGTGCTCTCGAAAAACGGCGAAAAAAGAGAAGGTCCCGTGTTCTTTCGCACACGTTAAAGAAACCTTGGCAGTTTAAAGTTGAAAAGAGTAAGCCAAAAATGGCCGCTGTTCTGCCAACATTGTTAATAAAATCTGTCCATCCATGCCGAAGACACAAGGGGTAGGGTTCGATCCAAACCGACGGCTTCCAGGTTCACCCGGCCTTAAATGGGTACCGGATTTTTTTCTGGGATAGTAACGCGGCACGGGCGTAATATCGACCACATTACCCCACAAACCATGTGCCGAAGGTCTGTAAAATGTATGGTCACTAACACCATATTCCCTATACGTCACTTGGCGTGACGGGGCTCTTTACTTTTTACTTTTTGCCGAAGACGGAGATATCGCAGCTATGTCGTAAACTACACATCCGCTTCTACTTAATGGGCTAACGGTAAGAAGAACAACAGAGCCGGGTAATATAGGCATACCTCTTACCCTGAAATGATTCCCTGATTTTTCGCCTCGGCAAGTTTCTCTTCATAATAATATTCATTTATTACTATTTATCATATATCTTTCCTATCGGAACATACGGTTATGAATCATGGACAATCTCGCAAACAACAATGAAGAAAATTTGTTCAATCAAAAAAATGCTACATAAAACTTCCTTAGATACCTTGGGTAATATAAACATGTTCAGTTAACCTGAAATTGGAAAGAAGTGTATTATAAACAAACATCTTACAGGCGAAGTTAACATAATAAGGCCACGTCAAAAGACAAGCTGGCTGGAAAGAACAATGAAGGAAGGTATGGTTTCTGGACGACGAGAAGGTGGTTTCAAAATATAAATGGAACCTTAAAACGGCAACATGAGAAGCGGGAGATCTAAGAGACAGAGATTCTTTCCGGCAGAATGTAATGTACAGTGCAATCTTCATCCCAACGTTGAGTACCGCTACCAGTCCTGGACCCTAGATGCAAGAAGACAATTAACCTCTACTGAGATTAAATGTGTTAGACGAATGACAGGAAACAGCCTGATAGATAAGATCAAAAATAAAGAACTGAGAAATAAAGCTAGAAATAACCCCCGGCATTGAATATATAAAATTCAAAACAAACGAGGAAATTAGAGAAATCGCCAATCAACCACTAATATTTTCAGTAATCAAGAAAAGACGATGGTCATATATTGGACATGTGATGAGAAGAGATAATAACCGAATAGCAAAGCAAGCCCTCATGTGGGAAACAACAGGTAAGAGAAAAAGAGGAAGGCCCAGGGAGACACTGAGAAGAACATTGATGAGAGAGGCAAGAGCAACAGGATTCGGCTCCCTCAATGAGATAGAGCTGCTTGCACAGAACAGAGAACAATGGCGAGATTTGATAAAATGTCTTTAAAAGAAAACTGCTAGAACAAAAATTCAGATATGAGAAGGTGTATCTTGGTCTACGCCATTCGGGCCGGCAACGGCTCGAAAGGTCAATAGATAGATATATTAATATATAAAGAAACAAACAGATAAAATGGTTTGGCCACGTGGAAAGGCAGAAAGTTCAAAATATAACACAACGAGGCTTCAATAAACGTTGCAAGAACACCAGACCCAAGGCCTTCACAGAAAAAGATGGATTGACGGAATTATTAGAAACACTAGGAAACATAACAGCAACACATGCGAAAAGAAGAGCAAAAGACCGCAAATTATATCTCCCCTCGACGCTGAAAGACAAATGAAGAAGGAAAGAAGACTGTAATGAATGCGGCGTTCTGTAAAAGACACGCAACTTGATGATGATCCCATTGATGGGGTTTCCGGAAGAAACATGTAGAACCCGGGAATAAAGGCCGCTTCTCCAATGCTGTCGTCACGAAGTGTTCTGCTTCTATTTCCCCCCTCCCCACTATTTAGAAAAAAAAAGACACGAATCGAAACCTAATTCTCCTGGTTTGAAGCACACCAGACTACTCATTTGACCACCCGCTATCCTGTCATTTGACATTCCTATCATTAACATTAACCCTCCTACATCTGCCTTCATTGTTTATACTATCAATATTGACCCTCATAATGATTTAGATGTTTCCTCAATCGCTAACCCCACTACTCCGACTACAACTATTACCAATATTACAAACCCTCTTCCCGATACAAAAATCTCGAACTACATCCCACCACGACCAATTATGAAGGACGCCTTTGCACCGGTGCAGTGATGCCAGCCGGCAACATTTTAAAGCAGAAATCTAGATCTGCCAGGCGGTTCGTGTTTATTCTTTCAACAAATCGAAGCAGTCTCGGCGCGCTGTTTGTCCTGCCGGTGTGTGGAGTGTTGCACACTTAATAATGGCCCTCGCCTTGTAGCAACAACTATAAAGGCTAATAACAGAAGCTCGGGGCTCGCAGTAATTTCGTCCCTCACAGATGGTGCTCTTCAGCAGGTCACAACAACGTGGTGGGTCTGTGCTCATTTGTAATATAGAAGGTTTAATGTTGTTGGGGATATATAGGTGCATGTTTTTAGATATAGTGCAATAGGGAGGAGGAATAGAGGAGGGAAGGAATGGAACGATGTACGAGTTGTATTTAAAATTAGATAAAGTTTCGTTACTGTGGGCTGTAGGTGTGAGTCATTTTGTGAGTCAGGAGTGCGTTGGTTAGCGCGCTGGCTTCACGCAAATATGAATGTGGGTTCAATTCAAACACGATGCTCGCCAGAAGGCAAAGCTTCATCATCGTCACCGTGTGCTGTACCGGTTAGCGTTAGCGGTCATGTACTCCGCACAATCTTCTAATCACAGTGCATCGTATCAATTCTGTTTTTGACTGTTTTCCATGTCATGACACCAAGCTATCTAGTATCTTCTATCTTTTAGACACAGCTTAAACGGGAAAAGAAAACAATATTTTCTCTCTTTGAGACAGCTTAAAAGGGGGAAAAACGATATTTTCTCTCTTTGTGACAGCTTAAACGGGGAAAAGACAATTTTTTCTTTATTTGAGACAGCTTAAACGGGGAAAAAACAAATTTTCTCTCTTTGAGACAGCTTACACGGAGAAAAAACAATATCTTCTCTCTTTGAGACAGCTTAAACGGGGAAAAAAAACAATATTTTCTCTCTTTGAGACAGCTTAATGGGAAAAAAACAATATTTCCTCTCTTTGAGACAGCTTAAATGGGGAAAAAAACAATCATCATTGAGTGCCGTCTCTGCATCGAAAGTTGGCTACCATGGAGCCCCAATCCACTCTGTCTCTTGCTTTGATGGTGCAGATTGTCATAGGCTGACTTGTCCATCTTTTGATGTTAAACGTCCATGTTAGTCGTGGTCCGCCTCTGTCTCTTATACATTGTTCCTAAAACAGTAGTTATAATTTCTCTCCATGGCTTTCTGTGGAATGTTACGTGATGAGGCTCCAATCTCTTTCACGGTATAAAAAAAGTAAAGTACCCCCGTCACGCCAAGTGACGTATAGGGAAATATGGTGTTAGTGACCCTATATTTTACAGACCTTCAGCACATGATTTTTGGGGTAATGTGGTCGGTATTACGCCCGTGCTGCTTTACTTTCCCAGAAAAAAATCCGGTACCCACTTAAGGCTGGGTGAACCTGGAAGCCGTCGGTTGGGATCGAACCCTACCCCTTGTCCTTTGTAGTCCAGTTCACTAACCACTGAGCTATCGCGGCTCTCTTTCACGGTGGTCTGCAATATTCGTCTTTCGTGTTCTGAATATTCCTCATGTGTACCACACACTTTGCTGTTTTCGCTTTCTGTGCCGTTGATTATTTCTAATTCTTCCGCCCCATCCACCGTCACAGACCTTTCACATAAGGGTTGAACACACCCGGCCGACGCCGTTGTTGTCGAACCATGTGCTTGCCTATCGAACCGCGAACACACGACACAAAGAAGAATAAATCATATTCCACTTAAATATCGGTAAAGTTTACAGTCCATCCACCCGTCAGAAGTAAAACATACACCAAGCGGGGAATAGCAACACATAATTTCACAACTCGACTGTCGCGTAAATCATTTAAATATATCAACAAAAGCCGAATTATAAAAACGACAACACGTAGTCGCCATGACACCGGAAAAGCTGCACAGAAAAAACAATATCTTCTTTCTTTGAGACAGCTTAAAATGGGAAATAGATAAATACCTTGCTCACTGGGTTGGAGGAAGGTAATAACTGCGAAGAAGAGAAATGATGTTTTAAATTCCAAATCTGAGGCGATGAAGACTATACGTCACATCATTATAAAAATTATTTACAAATCTGTATGTGTATTAGATTTGGTGGTAGTACTGGTGATGGTGATGGTGGTGGTAATAACTGTTATGGTTGGTCGAAGGCCCCGGAAGGCAAACGAATTATCCATAATTGATCAACCGTCCGTGCCATTCGAATCGTCCGAATTAAAACTTATCTCATTGAAGGATCAAAACAAAGAAAGGCAGCTGCAGTCCCCATCATAACAACTACAGCACACACCAAAAGACATAAGACCAAGCGGCATCGAAAGTGAACGCAGCTGAACTGTCCTTCGTCATACGATACCATCATTCATCGTAAGCAATCGGAATATCGAAATACAATCTGGATGAAAAACACAGCTCACGGTGAGCATAGAACACCAAACTCAGTAGCTCCAGCAGCAAGCCGGACTTACAATTTGAGGAAACTGCAACAAGGAACACTTTTCAGACTGAGCCTCAATGGTTTCTGCCGCCTATCCACCATATTGACCAGAAGTCCAGGTATATAACGGTGGTGGTAATAAAGAGACATTAGTAATGAGTGACTGTAAGATTATTTAAGAGTAATAGTAACAGTGGTTGTTATTGACTTAAATGTTAGTTGTTCTCTCAGTAAGAGTAGTAACAATAATAGTATGTAGGTATATGAGTAGTGAAGTAAGAGTTTAAAAAAAATAATAATAGATATTGTAATAGGGATTGTGATGAAGGTAATGGTGATAGTAATGTTAGTAGCAGTAGTTATCGATTGTATTATCGACAGTGGGATGATGTACAAATTCAATAAAAATAAAAATAATGATCTCATTGTTGACATATAACTGACTGGAGCCATTTGTCTTTTAATAACGGTTTCAAACATACATCACAGATTATTTTTTTCTTTTTTTTTTCGTTCGTCAGCTTTTACCTAGAGACTAGGAAATGAATTTTGAGTGTTAATCCGTTGTCTCTGGCAGCCTGTGCACAGGGGGCCGTCGCCGCACTTCGGAGTTAACTCCGACTTCGGAGGTACTCATATTTTTCTCCGTCGATGAGTAATTGACGTTTCAAGCCAGGCCTCGCTGCTTCAGACCAGAGATGGTCGCCGCAGAGAGAAATCACAAATAAAAATCCCAACAGGTGCAGCCGGGATTTGAACCCACAACCTCTCTGTCACGAGGCCGGTGTTTTGACTCAAGACCAACCAGTCTCCCCCCCCCCCACATCATAGACTGTAATTGACGATAAGCTCCCTGGTGGTTCCGACACTGAGTGTAGCCTTACTGTGCACAAAGAAGACATAACCAAGTTTGCTCTTTACTCCTTAAAAATAGAGGAGGATGGATGGGACAGAGATGTATATATCAAGAGACTGAGGAGTCTAAAGGTGGAAAAGGGATCTGATCTATCCGGAGTGCTTAGTGGGAATGGCAGATGTGTCTATAATTAACACGTTACATGAACAATCAGTCTGTATACGGATCGAGAAATGCTGGAACGGGTGGTGGGATGGATATGGGAATGCCCCGACTTCAATGAAGCTGATTCCATGAACAGAATGTGAACTATGATGTGGGTGTGTGTGTATTTGTACGACGAGCATGTTCAACATTTAATTTTTTTAAAAATTAAATATAAACTATAATTTTCTTGTAATGTTTCCAGCAACTATTTTTTTTAACGTTTCATAAACAAAAAGAACTGAAATAAAGTCCACATCGACTGCTTAATAAACAATCATCATCATCATCATCACCAAGTACCGGGCCTGCTGGCGTATGTGATCATGTCTCTCTACAACTTTCGATCACGACAATTATTTACCATTACTGTTGTTGACCTTCTGCCAAGCCATTATCTTAAGCTGTCTGGTATCATTTCTCTTTGCTTTCCTCTATCTCTTCGTTCCTCAATTTTCCCAATAATAAACAATATGAAAGTTTATTCTCACATCATTTACATTTAATAAACAACATATATTATTGTATGTACTTGCTGTGGCGGATTTTTACATTTATATATATATTTATATATATATTTATATATTAATCCATTTTTTAAGCCTTGGCTAGAACCATGCACGTGTCTAGCGCGGTTTACTACTGCTTGAACTTTCGAGAATCTGTGATCAAAAGTCGGTCGTTATCAGTCTACCTTGCTGCCACTGAATCAAAATAAAAACATTTTTTGGATAATTATTTAATTATAACTTTGTTTTTAGTGCTTTTACACACAAAAGAAGATTCAATATTTTAAAATATTTTCAGGAATTCCTGTATTCATGGATAAGAAACGTAAATAGTCATATGAGTTTCTAAAAATTGACTACACTACCCTGATCAACAACGGCGTAAACTACAATGCATTGCTCGAAGTTTTGTTCTTATAGGGAATCCATGAAATCTTTTCAATGCGTCACTGAGTGGCAAAGCAACGAGGGCACACAAGAGATGATTTACAGCTCATTCCATGAAATTGGTCTCAGACGTCGTGGTTTTTTTTTAAACATTTGTAATGCGTTTTATTTATGTTTGTCTCCTGATAAAGACCTATGGAGTCGAAACATTGATTTGTTTAGTCTAATCTCATCAACAAAACTGTAATGTCTTATTTTGAGTTTTTTAGCTGGACATAAGAAACGTAATCCTGCAGGAAGTTCTTAAACAACAAGGCATAGGAACATCACATGAATTTGCGTTGGAATCTGGCAAATAAAAACATCTTATAAAAAGCAATTTGAAGATGGTGAAGTTAATTCTCGGAGAAGTCAGTGAGATAAAGGTGCGACAGATACTTCTGTCTAATAACGATATTCAGAAACGTGTTTAAGTAATGCCAGTAGACATCAAAGAGCGGATTTTAAATAAAATTTAAGTTCCGCCATTGTTTTATTTTCAAGCTGACGAATCAACTGATGCAATCTCACGTTCTCAGTTTCTCTGTCTTCGTGAAATATATTCTTACAAATGACATCAAAGAATTCGTTCCTGTTTTGTTGTTCACATGAAACTGCTACAAAAGATGAAGATTTTATGTACACGATAAAGCCCTTCTTATTTAAAAAAAAACATATTTATATATTTCTTTTTATTTTATATTTATTTCTTTATAATGAAACCGTAGGACTACAGTAGAGAAATATCTGAACGGTTTCGTCAGACACAGCGCCAGTTACGGTAGGGTCAAGTCAGGCTTTCAAACAAAAATTTAAAGAACTTGCCCCACAAGCAAACAATACCCACTGCGTGATTCACTGATATCCTTTTGCGAGTAAGACTTGTTTTTTTTTTTTGCGAAAAAATACTTGATTCTCTGATTTGAAAAAAAAAAATGTGGATTACATGAAATTTGAAGCTCACAACACGATGTGTAGAAACGTTGTGTAGGGATTAATTCTGACCACAATATTCTTCTTATCTATTTACTGTGTGTCGAATGTTACAAAATGAATGTTGGGTAATCATGTCTTTGAGTTAATAATGAAGGTTTCCTAGTTAGGCGTATGGGAAATATGGTGTTAGTGACCCTTTTTTTTCAACGACCTCGGCACATTTTTTGAGTGATATGGTCAGAAACAATTCAGGCCGCCATTACATCCCAGGAAAATAAAATATCTTGTACTAATTTATTTAGACTCCATAGGTCAGACACAAATCTATCACTTCTTAGAATTAAACCCGGACCCTTCTGATTAGCAAGCGAGCGCGTTAACCACTCAGCCACCGAAGTTCCGGTGTTAGAGACTGCAGATCCTGAGAAAGCTGCGGAATCACGACTCTGTGATTGACTTTGATAGTGAAGTTTGGATTAGAATAGTTGCTCATTTAATGAAACATCCCATTGAGTTCACTAAGTCAGGGCTACGTTAGAGTACAGCCGCACTTGCTCAGTGGTTTGTGACTAGCTCTACTAAATACAAGAGGTCGGGTTTGATCAACGACATCCAGGTTTTATCTATCTATCTATCTATCTATCTATCTATCTATCTATCTATCTATCTATCTATCTATCTATCTATCTATCTATCTATCTATCTATCTATCTATCTATCTATCTATCTATCTATCTATCTATCTATCTATCTATCTATCTATCTATCTATCTATCTATCTATCTATCTATCTATCTATCTATCTATCTATCTATCTATCTATCTATCTATCTATCTATCTATCTATCTATCTATCTATCTATCTATCTATCTATCTATCTATCTATCTATCATCTATCTATCTATCCATCCCATCCATCCTCCATCCATCCATCCATCCATCCATCCATCCATCCATCCATCCATCCATCCATCCATCCCATCCATCCATCCATCCATCCATCCATCCATCCATCCATCCATCCATATCTATCTATCTATCTCTATCTATCTATCTATCTATCTATCTATCTATCTATCTATCTATCTATCTATCTATCTATCTATCTATTGACCGTTCGAGCCGTAGCCGGCCCATAGGGCGTAGACCAAGATACCCCTTCTCTTATCTGAATTTGTGTTCTAGCAGTTTTCAATTCTTTTAAAGATATTTTATCAAATCTCGCCATTTGTCTCTGTTCTGTGCAAGCAGCTCTATCTCATTGAGGGAGCCGCAAGGAGGAAATTGGCTATTCTAAGAAAGATGTGTGGAACCACGTGGGTGTGAGTGGGAAAATACTCAGTAAAGTTTACCAACAGAGTATACGCCCACATTTAGAATATGGATCATCCGCATGGTGCTCAGCATCAAACACCACACTGCAAGAACTGGATAAAGTACAAAACCAGGCACTTAGGGTCATCACAGGAGCAATGAAATCAGCACCAATATTGGAGATGGAGAAATTCTGGAGGATACCAGCGCTGAGAGAACGGAGGGACACAAAGGTGCTGATACAGGCAGAAAAATGTGCTTGCATGCCGAGACATCCAATGAAGGACCGATTCCAACGTCTTGCATTGGGACAACTTAAGAAAAGCAGTTTTATCCACCAAGCCAAGAGTATTAGTAGACAAACACCAGACATGCCAAGAGTTGTTAACCCCCTACAGCCCATACCAGAACAGACTCCCTGGACAGAGAAATCAGGATTATCAATACAAATACGGACAGAAGTGAAAGGAACAGTTGACAAAGAAGAACAAAACAGTCTACAGCGAAAAACAATAACTCTCAGTTTCCTGGATGAAGAATACCCACAAGACTTATGGATTTGTGTGTACACAGATGGATCAGCACAGAATGCAGTAAAGAATGGGGGAGCAGGTGCATAAATAGAGTACCCAAATAACACTAGGGATATGAATAAAATAGCAACAGGGAAATATTGTCACAATTATGATGCAGAAATACAAGCAATAAAGTTAGCAATAGAAAAACTGCTGAACAGTAATCTTAGCCCACAGCCTGCAGTGTTTTTGACAGATGCAAGATCAGTACTCCAGGCACTACAAACCAGAAAATTACCACATCTGCAGACTTTATTGACTGAACTCTGCAAGCAACCCTGATACAAAATTCAAGATAGGCACATCAACTACTTGTACATGTGGACTGCTGAACACATACTTCACGATTGCACAGAATATAGTAGACTAAGGAAAATTCATTGGCCCATAGATACAACACTACAGACAAAACTATTTGGCCACTGCAAGAGTTACAAAAGGCAGTAAAATTTATACAGGAAACGACATTGCAGATATAGACAATACTTCGGGTGAACGAAAGATAGATAGATTGAGGGAGCCGATTCCTGCTGCTCTTGCCTCGCTCATCAATGTTCTTCTCGGTATCTCTCTGGGTCTTCCTCTTTTCCTCTTACCTGTTGTTTCCCACATGAGGGCTTGCTTTGCTATTCGGCTATTATCTCTTCTCATCACATGTCCAACATATGACCATCGTCTTTTCTTGATTACTGACGATGTTAGTGGTTGATTGGCGATTACATCCAGGTTACTCAACCTTAAATGAGTACCGGTTTTTCTAGGAAAGAAATACGGCATTGACGTAATGCCGACCACATTTCACAAAAAACAATAAAGTAAAAAAAATACTGGCACTAAAACCTTGTTCCCAGTGTGCCACCGTGTGGCATAACGGGGTCTTGTCATTCGAGAAATGTCACAAGATATCGTGGTGCTTCAGCCATAAGCTCATGTTGTGGTCGAGTGCAATGTAATGATTAAACATGTTGGAGTTTGTCCTTGCTAGCATAGGGTATAGTATCAGTTCCTCTATAATTTGTTCATACTAGGGTAGAGTATAGTATCAGTTCCTCTATAATTTGTTCATGCTAGGGTAGAGTATAGTACCAGGTCCTCTATAATTTGTTCATGCTAGCGTAGAATATAGTATCAGATCCTCTATAATTTGTTCATGCTAGCGTAGAGTATAGTATCAGGTCCTCTATAATTTGTTCATGCTAGGGTAGAGTATAGTATCAGGTCCTCTATAGTTTGTTCATGCTAGCGTAGAGTATAGTATCAGGTCCTCTATAATTTGTTCATGCTAGCGTAGAGTATAGTATCAGGTCCTCTATAATTTGTTCATGCTCGCGTAGAGTATAGTATCAGGTCCTCTATAGTTTGTTCATGCTAGCGTAGAGTATAGTATCAGGTCCTCTATAATTTGTTCATGCTAGGGTAGAGTATAGTATCAGGTCCTCTATAATTTGTTCATGCTAGCGTAGAGTATAGTATCAATTCCTCTATAATTTGTTCATGCTAGGGTAGAGTATAGTATCAGGTCCTCTATAATTTGTTCATGCTAGGGTCGAGTATAGTATCAGGTCCTCTATAATTTGTTCATGCTAGGGTAGAGTATAGTATCAGGTCCTCTATAATTTGTTCATGCTATCGTAGAGTATAGTATCAGGTCCTCTATAATTTGTTCATGCTAGCGTAGAGTATAGTATCAGGTCCTCTATAATTTGTTCATGCTATCGTAGAGTATAGTATCAGGTCCTCTATAATTTGTTCATGCTCGCGTAGAGTATAGTATCAGGTCCTCTATAATTTGTTCATGCTAGGGTAGAGTATAGTATCAGGTTCTCTATAGTTTGTTCATGCTAGGGTAGAGTATAGTATCACGCCCTCTATAGTTTGTTCATGCTAGCGTAGAGTACATTATCAGGTCCTCTATAGTTTGTTCATGCTAGCGTAGAGTCCAGTATCAGGTACTCTATAGTTTATTCATGCTAGCGTAGAGTCCAGTATCAGCTCTTCTAGAGCTTGTTTTTGCTAGCGTTGAGTATAGATTCAGGTCTTCTATAATTTGTTCATGCTAGCGTAGAGTACAGTATCAGCTCTTCTAGAGCTTGTTTTTGCTAGCGTTGAGTATAGATTCAGGTCTTCTATAATTTGTTCATGCTAGCGTAGAGTCCAGTATCAGCTCTTCTAGAGCTTGTTTTTGCTAGCGTTGAGTATAGATTCAGGTCTTCTATAATTTGTTCATGCTAGCGTAGAGTCCAGTATCAGCTCTTCTAGAGCTTGTTTTTGCTAGCGTTGAGTATAGATTCAGGTCTTCTATAATTTGTTCATGCTAGCGTAGAGTCCAGTATCAGCTCTTCTAGAGCTTGTTTTTGCTAGCGTTGAGTATAGATTCAGGTCTTCTATAATTTGTTCATGCTAGCGTAGAGTCCAGTATCAGCTCTTCTAGAGCTTGTTTTTGCTAGCGTTGAGTATAGATTCAGGTCTTCTATAATTTGTTCATGCTAGCGTAAAGGACACTAGGTCTCACAGAGACCTGACGGACGAGCATTAACTCTGCCACGAAGAGTCCTACAACACCAAAAACGTATTTAACATATAACTTTAACCACGCATTCATTTGTCAGTACAAAGTGACGAAATTGTCAAAATATTTTGAAAATTAAAGAACTCAAATATCTTTTCTTACACATATTATTGCGAAATCTGGATCGATTAGTCACAACTATCCATAGATTAAGCAAATCTATATTTGGTCGTGGATTAAGCCATGTCGTAGGGGTTTCGCTTTTCATTTGGGAAACAATGGACCGAAATTTGTCCACTAAGTGATTCCGCAGGCAAAGGAAATTGACAATTGACCTTTGGTTATGTGAAGAAAGACACATGAGAAGAGAAGAAGATATATCCAACTAAAGAAACTCAACTTTCTAACCGAAGCCATCTATGGTTTCCAAACGGCCTACAGGCTGACAGGGAATTCCCGGTAAACCTCCAACAAGCGTGACGTTATGAGTATTTCGAGCACGTTCGGTTGTGGGGAAAAATGACGTCAGTCGTCTATAGACCCTATAGCTAATTAAGTCACTCTAGTTGAAGAGTTTTCCCGATTTATTTTCAACCAAGGGCCTTTGAAAACCTATAGATGGTTGTGTTCCAACGCAGGTACTACGATTGCAGTGATTCCCAAACTTTGATACTTGCGGCGCCCTTTCCCTGCTGATTCTATACCTACGGCGCCCTTTCCCTGCTAATTCTATACCTACGGCGCCCTTTCCCTGCTAATTCTATACCTACGGCGCCCTTTCCCTGCTGATTCTATACCTACCGCGCCCTTTCCCTGCTAATTCTATACCTACGGCGCCCTTTCCCTGCTAATTCTATACCTACGGCGCCCTTTCCCTGCTAATTCTACACCTACGGCGCCCTTTCCCTGCTAATTCTACACCTACGGCGCCCTTTCCCTGCTGATTCTACACCTACGGCGCCCTTTCCCTGCTGATTCTATACCTACGGCGCCCTTTCCCTGCTGATTCTATACCTACGGCGCCCTTTCCCTGCTGATTCTATACCTACGGCGCCCTTTCCCTGCTGATTCTGTACCTACGGCGCCCTTTCCCTGCTGATTCTTTACTGGCGGCGCCATCTCCCTGCTGATTCTATACGGACAGCGGTCTCATGGCAGCTACAATAGAAAAAGTCGGGTAAATTATGATTCCCTGATATGGTGTATAAGATGATGAGTGACGTCAGAATTAACACTGTCCTGCAGAAACTCGTTTATATACTTCAACAAATTAAGCCTATGTGGAAGCTGTCATTTTATGATTGCCAACCACTGAGTAAGCACATGACAGTATCCAAGGCACTGCGCCCTTGCCAAGGTTAGGTTAGGCGGCACCCATGGTGGCCGTGGTGCACTTTTGGGGACCACTGTAGAATGGGATACTCCAAACTCTACTTTTCAGGAGGCGTGGAGTAAAATAAAATGTATTTCCATCAAAATATTTAGGGGAAAAAAATGTCAATCCTGTAATTAAACAGTTAAATAAGATAATGTAAAAAAAAAATATGGAGAAAGTTAAATAAACAAAGCTGCAGAAAAAAGAAAGATGGAAAGCTTATAAAAACTTATGTACATGTGCGCGCGTTTGCAGTACGTGCCTGTATGCATGTGTGTGTGCATGTGTGTGTATATAGTGTATGTGTGTGCATGTGTATGTGTGTGTACGCATGTGTGTGTGTGTGTATGTGTGTGTGTGTGTGTGTAAGGCAGTGTATGGCATCCTTTGGACATAGGTCAAAAACAAACTAATTTCTATCCACACTATTGATGTAATGAGAGAAATGTCGGTTGTAATTCTACTCTTATAGTCTGAAGCTCAAATTCGTTATCTGCTGTAAATGATATCATAATTGAACTAATTGCAACAATCTTAAAAAGGTATTACAATATTGCAATTACCACAAAGAACCGACTGGTATAATTGTGACAACAAAAAAAAAACCATCACTAAAGAAGCACACATTTCTTATTTTATGTAATCTTTTAACATATTCTCTTTCATCTGTTTCATAGCTTTAACCGCTATGCTAACTTGTGCGACTTAAAGTACTAAAATTAACGCAAAAAAAAGTATATTTCTTTTCCCTAAAACCGGACATAATTATAAAAAAAGATGTGTTAAAACTACACAGGGCCTCGTCAACACTCACAAGCACCGTGCTTGCGTGAGTGACTTGGTCGAGGCGTTTCACGGAACACTGACGATACAACGAATATAGTTGACAATTTAATTTTATTGTCATCGTGGATGATTTATTGCAGCATTAATATCTGTGTGAGAAATGTAGCGGTTATTGTCACTGTACTTCAGACGAATTGAACGCCGAAAAGAAGACGTTCATTTTTTGTTTGTTATTGATTCAAAGGATTCTGGGATTGTGTTCCGTTGTAGCCTCTTGCATTGCTGTGTTCTACAGTGGAGTTTGTGGATTTCTACCCACCAAAGAACTTTTTCCGAACACTGAAGAACATGTTTATTATATATATATATATATATATATATATATATATATATATATATATATATATATATATATATACAACATACATATATATATATATATATATATATATATATATAATACATACGTATATATATATATATATATATATATATATATATACATATTTATATTCTACATTACTGAAGTAATGGTCATATCAGTCTGAATAGTAAGAGGACAGAAGTAATGGTTATATCGAAGAAACAATCATCCCCAGCATGCAGCATAAAAATAAACAGGACAAATTTGAAACAAGTGCAACGCGTCAAATACAATAATAACATCGGATGGAAAATGCACCACGGAAATATAAAAACAGAATAGCTCAGGTCAAAATAGAATTTCAGAAAATGAAAAATATCTTATGCAACAAATCTATATCAATAGAAATGAGAAAGAGAGTTAATCGGTGCTATATAGAACCAATTCTAACCTATGGAAGCGAATCATGGACTGTAGACAAACAAATGAAAATACGATTAAAAGCCACAGATATGGGATTTCTCAGAAGAATGTTGAAAGTTCCCTGGACAGCTAAAAAGACCAATGAGGAAGTTCTCAAAGAGGCCAATACAAAAAGGCAGTTCCTAAAAACATCAGAAAGAAACAACCAACATTTTTCGGGCACATCATGAGAAGAGGAAAGTTGGAATACTTGGTTACAACTGGCAAGATAAAAGGTAAGAGAGATCGCGGACGACAAAGAGAGAAAATAATGGATAACTTGGTGTCATGGCACGGAAAACAGTCAACAACAGAACTGATACGATGCACTGCAGATAGAAGATTGTGGAAGAACATGATTGCATACGCCAACCGGTATGGCACATGATGATGATATATACACATGAATGTAGAAATAACTGTTGCTGTTGATATTTTGCTCACGGGATACATGCGGCTTGCAGAATACTCTGTCTTACCTACACAGTTCAGCTCCTTTTTCCAATCTCCTGAACAAGGTTCAGTGGGTCTGTTTCTTTCTCGCCCCCCCCCCCCACCAGAGCCCATTTCAAAGTTGTTCCTGGCGTGTTTCTCTTTCTACTCCCTCCAGAGCCTAAAGTTATTCTTGGCCTGTTTCTCTTTCTACTCCCTCCAGAGCCTAAAGTTATTCTTGGCCTGTTTCTCTTTCTACTCCCTCCAGAGCCTAAAATTGCTTTTGATCTGTTTCTCTTTCTACTCCCTCCAGAGCCTAAAATTGCTTTTGATCTGTTTCTCTTTCTACTCCCTCCAGAGCCTAAAATTGCTTTTGATCTGTTTCTCTTTCTACTCCCTCCAGAGCCTAAAGTTGTTCTTGGCCTGTTTCTCTCTCTACTCCCTCCAGAGCCTAAAGTTGCTTTTGATTTGTTTCTCTTTCTACTCCCTCCAGAGCCTAAAATTGCTTTTGATCTGTTTCTCTTTCTACTCCCTCCAGAGCCTAAAGTTGCTTTTGATCTGTTTCTCTTTCTACTCCCTCGAGAGCCTAAAATTGCTTTTGATCTGTTTCTCTCTCTACTCCCTCCAGAGCCTAAAGTTGCTTTTGATCTGTTTCTCTCTCTACTCCCTCTAGAGCCTAAAATTGCTTTTGATCTGTTTCTCTCTCTACTCCCTCCAGAGCCTAAAGTTGCTTTTGATCTGTTTCTCTCTCTACTCCCTCTAGAGCCTAAAATTGCTTTTGATCTGTTTCTCTCTCTACTCCCTCCAGAGCCTAAAGTTGCTTTTGATCTGTTTCTCTCTCTACTCCCTCCAGAGCCTAAAGTTGCTTTTTATCTGTTTCTCTCTCTACTCCCTCCAGAGCCTAAAGTTGCTTTTGATCTGTTTCTTTTTCTACTCCCTCCAGAGCCTAAAGTTGTTTTTGGCCTGTTTCTCTTTCTACTCCCTCTAGAGCCTAAAGTTGCTTTTGATCTGTTTCTCTCTCTACTCCCTCCAGAGCCTAAAGTTGTTTTTTTTATCTGTTTCTCTCTCTACTCCCTCTAGAGCGTAAAGTTGCTTTTGATCTGTTTCTCTCTCTATTCCCTCTAGAGCCTAAAGTTGCTTTTGATCTGTTTCTCTCTCTACTCCCTCTAGAGCCTAAAGTTGTTGATGGCCTGCTTCTCTTTCTACTCCCTCCAGAGCCCACTACAAAGTTGCTCCTGGCCTGCTTCTCTTTCTCCTCCCTCCAGAGCCCGCTACAAAGTTGCTCTTGGCGTGTTTCTCCTTCTCCTCCCTCCAGAGCCCACTACAAAGTTGCTCTTGGCGTGTTTCACTTTCTCCTCCCTCCAGAGCCCACTACAAAGTTGCTCCTGGCCTGCTTCTCTTTCCACTCCCTCCAGAGCCCACTACAAAGTTGCTCCTGGCCTGCTTCTCTTTCTACTCCCTCCTGAGCCCACTACAAAGTTGCTCTTGGCGTGTTTCACTTTCTCCTCCCTCCAGAGCCCAAAGTTGCTCTTGGCGTGTTTATCTTTCTCCTCCCTCCAGAGCCCAAGGTTGCTCATGGCGTGTTTCTCTTTCTCCTCACCCCAGAGCCCAAGGTTGCTCGTGGCGTGTTTCTCTTCCTTCTCCCTCCAGAGCTTAAAGTTGTTCCTGGCCTGTTTCTCTTTCTACTCCCTCTAGAGCCCACTACAAAGTTGCTCTTGGCGTGTTTCTCTTTCTCCTCCTTCCAGAACTTAAAGTTGCTCTTGGCGAGTTTCTCTTTCTCCTCCCTCCAGAGCCCACTACAAAGTTGCTCCTAGCCTGCTTCTCTTTCTACTCCCTCCTGAGCCCACTACAAAGTTGCTCTTGGCGTGTTTCTCTTTCTCCTCCCTCCAGAGCCCAAAGTTGCTCTTGGCGTGTTTCTCTTTCTCCTCCCTCCAGAGTCCAAGTTTGCTCATGGCGTGTTTCTCTTTCTCCTCACTCCAGAGCCCAAGGTTGCTCGTGGCGTGTTTCTCTTCCTTCTCCCTCCAGAGCCTAAAGTTGTTCCTGGCCTGCTTCTCTTTCTACTCCCTCCAGAGCCCACTACAAAGTTGCTCTTGACGTGTTTCTCTTTCTCCTCCCTCCAGAACCCAAAGTTGCTCTTGGCGTCTTTTTCTTTCTCCTCCCTCCAGAGCCCAAAGTTACTCTTGGCGTGTTTCTCTTTCTCCTCCCTCCAGAACCCAAAGTTGCTCTTGGCATGTTTCTCTTTCTCCTCACTCCAGAGCCCACTACAAAGTTGCTCTTGACGTGTTTCTCTTTCTCCTCACTCCAGAGCCCACTACAAAGTTGCTCTTGGCGTGTTTCTCTTTCTACTCCCTCCAGAGCCCACTACAAAGTTGCTCCTGGCCTGCTTCTCTTTCTCCTCACTCCAGAGCCCACTACAAAGTTGCTCTTGACGTGTTTCTCTTTCTCCTCACTCCAGAGCCCACTACAAAGTTACTCTTGGCGTGTTTCTCTTTCTCCTCCCTCCAGAACCCAAAGTTGCTCTTGGCATGTTTCTCTTTCTCCTCACTCCAGAGCCCACTACAAAGTTGCTCTTGACGTGTTTCTCTTTCTCCTCACTCCAGAGCCCACTACAAAGTTGCTCTTGGCGTGTTTCTCTTTCTACTCCCTCCAGAGCCCACTACAAAGTTGCTCCTGGCCTGCTTCTCTTTCTCCTCACTCCAGAGCCCACTACAAAGTTGCTCTTGACGTGTTTCTCTTTCTCCTCACTCCAGAGCCCACTACAAAGTTACTCTTGGCGTGTTTCTCTTTCTCCTCCCTCCAGAACCCAAAGTTGCTCTTGGCATGTTTCTCTTTCTCCTCACTCCAGAGCCCACTACAAAGTTGCTCTTGACGTGTTTCTCTTTCTCCTCACTCCAGAGCCCAGTACAAAGTTGCTCTTGGCGTGTTTCTCTTTCTACTCCCTCCAGAGCCCACTACAAAGTTGCTCCTGACCTGCTTCTCTTTCTCCTCACTCCAGAGCCCACTACAAAGTTGCTCTTGACGTGTTTCTCTTTCTCCTCACTCCAGATCCCACTACAAAGTTACTCTTGGCGTGTTTCTCTTTCTCCTCCCTCCAGAACCCAAAGTTGCTCTTGGCATGTTTCTCTTTCTCCTCACTCCAGAGCCCACTACAAAGTTGCTCTTGGCGTGTTTCTCTTTCTCCTCCCTCATGAACCCAAAGTTACTCTTGGCGTGTTTCTCTTTCTCCTCCCTCCAGAACCCAAAGTTGCTCTTGGCGTGTTTCTCTTTCTCCTCCCTCCAGAGCCCAAAGTTGCTCTTGGCGTGTTTCTCTTTCTCCTGCCTCCAGAACCCAAAGTTGCTCTTGGCGTGTTTCTCTTTCTCCTCTCTCCAGAGCCCAAAGTTGCTCTTGGCGTGTTTCTCTTTCTCCTCCTTCCAGAGCCCAAAGTTACTCTTGGCGTGTTTCTCTTTCTCCTCCCTCCAGAACCCAAAGTTGCTCTTGGCGTGTTTCTCTTTCTCCTCCCTCCAGAACCCAAAGCTGCTCTTGGCGTGTTTCTCTTTCTCCTCCCTCCAGAACCCAAAGTTGCTCTTGGCGTGTTTCTCTTTCTCCTCCCTCCAGAACCCAAAGTTGTTCTTGACGTGTTTCTCTTTCTCCTCCCTCCAGAACCCAAAGTTACTCTTGGCGTGTTTCTCTTTCTCCTCCCTCCAGAACCCAAAGCTGCTCTTGGCGTGTTTCTCTTTCTCATCACTCCAGAGCCCACTAAATAATGACTCTTGATTGTGTGTGTTGATCTCTTGTTTAAGCACCTGGCTTATACAGGCTCACCTGCTATCGCCTGTGCAGCTCCTTTAGATAGCTAATCTTGAACAGTTGTTATTATTACTGATTTCATGCTTGACTAATATACATATAACCCGTACAGCGTAAATTGGCAAGTTAATTGTAAATGTTAAACAAAATTCGCGTTAAACAACATGTTTTTTAAACTGCCGTAAACTAAACGCAATACCTAATGTATGTCACCAGAAATCTGGTATCATTTTAACGAACTCGGCTTAACACGTTTGTCAGGTCAAAATGGCGCTCCGTTATTATATTGCCTCGAAGTGTGAGATCGTTTACACATGTTTCATTTGAACAAATACTGCCTCTCTTTCTCAGGTCTAACAATTTAGCTTTCTATTTTTTCTCCCTCTCCAAATGGCTCTTGTTTTGGCACGAAAAGTAACTGGCAATTAATAAAATAACATTTTGACGTGGGAGAGTACATGCATTCCCAAAAGTGGAAAATAAATTGGTTGATAAAATGGATATATTTTTGCTCTCACGCTATAGTAGAAGCCTGAAATGCAATTAGTAAACAAGAGTGCTTATTTTTTTATTTGGTGGTACGCAACGATACACAGAACCGACTTCATATATTTTTTAAAATTAAAATTTCAATTTATTGATAGTAGAAATATACTTTGTGGTTTTCGTGAATATCTTCAAGAAGATTCATTCCCAGACATACAACTTCCTCTGAAAAACACTTTGGACACAACTGCGATATGTTCCAGTGAATGCGAAAGATGTTTTCATTGTAAATCTTATAGTAACCTCCATGTGCTGAAGGTCTGTAAAATATAGGGTCACTAACACCATATTTCCCTATACGCCACTTGGCGTGACGAGGGTACTTTACGTTTTACTTTTTATAGTAACCTCATCTATGTCATCTCTGCTTGCACGGACAACCTCTGCACTGATGTTCATCAAGATAGTGGGTCCTCCTCTCATCAAATTCATTCCTAGCAAATATCTAGATTCATGGCTACTCCGAGATCGTTATTCTGCAGTTGATACCAAAAGTAAGAAGCGATCTAGAGAGGACGAGAGTATATCAGAGAATATGTTCAAAGTATGGAAGTTGGTGTAAGATCTTCACGGTGAGTAACGACACTTTTTTTCCCCATAAAAATAGCACTGTAATAATATATAAAATGTAAGTTCAACTGCATCAACTATGCAGAGGACTGCTCCTATGATGCTATTCTGAAGTTGATACCAAAAAGCAAGAAACTATGTAGACTCGACAAGGGTATATAAGAGAATATGTTAGAAGTGTAGAAGTTGATACAATAACATCTTCAGGGTGAATACAGGTACCTTTTCTCCAGAAAAAAAGAACTAATGAACTCTCTCTCTCTCTCTCTCTCTCTCTCTCTCTCTCTCGTCGTTATATATATATATATATATATATATATATATATATAGAGTTATAAAGATATAGAGATATAGTTTATATATATATATATATATATATATATATATATAACGAGTCCACCACGTCACTACTTGGAATAAAAAGATGGGAATTAAGATGGGCACAGTCAGAAAGGAGAAACTTAGTTGGCGTGTAAGAAAACTTATCAACCAACACAGAACTGGAGTCGTCAGTCGCTAGACACTGCGATACTTGCTGAGGAGGGGATCTGAGCACCTATGATGTTCGGAATGCAATGATGATGACCCACTAATAACTCAGTAACTCAATAACTCAATTTTTTGGTCTAATCTTAGAGTTTGCAAAAAAAATCTTCCTTCTATCATCTTTGAAATGTTGTATTATTTCATGTTCAAATGTTGTATCCCTTAATCTTCACATGTTTTCCCTACTTTCCCGCTCAACGTTGGTATGCAGATATTGAAATATATTAACAATTAAAATTGAAATGATTTATCCATTAAAATTGTCATGTTTTTGTTTCTATTAAGTTGAAATGTGTTCTTATCCAGTGAAGTTACAATGTTGTTTTTTTTTTATCTATTAAAGTTGAAATGTTTTCTTATCCATTAAGTTGAATTGTTTCCATATTTTAACATTTGAATATTTTATGTAACTTCTGTTTTAGGTACCTACTCACTCTCCTCATTATGTTTATGTTTATTTAACAGCAGCGAGATAATACTTCATGTTTCATTGACAAATAAATTAAACTGAAATGTGTGTTTCTCAACTTATAATTATTGTTTGTCTTCACATTGCTGACATGTTTTCCGTTTACCAGTTATGAAATGTTTCACATTTTAAGTCGTAAACTTTTTCCTTCTCATGGCCATAAAATAATTCCAATATCCCAGCTATGACCTTCTTTCTGTAATGTTTACAAGTTCTAAACAGTTATGTCAGGATTAAGAATTATATAATCACTCACAGTTCTATTGTCACTAAAAGTTATAGCATCACTCACAGTTCTATTGTCACTAAAAGTTATATCATCACTCGCAGTTCTATCGTCACTAAAAGTAATATCATCACTCACAGTTCTACTGTCACTAAAAGTAATATCATCACTCACAGTTCTATCGTCACTAAAAGTAATATCATCACTCACAGTTCTATTGTCACTAAAAGTAATATCATCACTCACAGTTCTATTGTCACTAAAAGTGATATCATCACTCACAGTTCTACTGTCACTAAAAGTAATATCATCACTCACAGTTCTACTGTCACTAAAAGTATATCATCACTCACAGTTCTACTGTCACTAAAAGTAATATCATCACTCACAGTTCTACTGGCACTAAAAGTAATATCATCACTCACAGTTCTATTGTCACTAAAAGTAATATCATCACTCACAGTTCTACTGTCACTAAAAGTAATATCATCACTCACAGTTCTATTGTCACTAAAAGTAATATCATCACTCACAGTTCTATTGTCACTAAAAGTAATATCATCACTCACAGTTATATTGTCACTAAAAGTAATATCATCACTCACAGTTCTATTGTCACTAAAAGTAATATCATCACTCACAGTTCTATTGTCACTAAAAGTGATATCATCACTCACAGTTCTATTGTCACTAAAAGTGATATCATCACTCACAGTTCTATTGTCACTAAAAGTAATATCATCACTCACAGTTCTATTGTCACTAAAAGTAATATCATCACTCACAGTTCTACTGTCACTAAAAGTAATATCATCACTCACAGTTCTATTGTCACTAAAATTAATATCATCACTCACAGTTCTATTGTCACTAAAAGTAATATCATCACTCACAGTTCTACTGTCACTAAAAGTAATATCATCACTCACAGTTCTATTGTCACTAAAAGTAATATCATCACTCACAGTTCTACTGTCACTAAAACTAATATCATCACTCACAGTTCTATTGTCACTAAAAGTTATATCATCGCTCATAAGTATATCACGCCCCACGGTTGTAAAATGTCCACATATTATTCCATCTCTTTTATAAAATATCATGTCTCAAATCTCATATATAACAATTCCTATTCACGAAACACTTCCCATCTACCAATCACAAAATATTCACTTTCTCCCAGTGGAAAAACACTTCCCATCTCCCAATCACAAAACATTCACTTTCTCCCAGTGACAAAACACTTCCCATCTCCCAATCACAAAACATTCACTTTCTCCCAGTGACAAAACACTTCCCATCTCCAAATCACAAAATATTCACTTTCTCCCAGTGGCAAAACACTTCCCATCTCCCAATCACAAAGCATTCACTTTCTCCCAGTGGCAAAACACTTCCCATCTCCCAATCACAAAACATTCACTTTCTCCCATTGACAAAACACTTCCCATTTAAAATCACAGAGAAGATATTGTGAGCTGGTTTGTAGTAGAGAAAGAGATGGAGAGTGAGGAGATATTGTGAGCTGGCGTGTAGCAGAGAAAGAGATGGAGAGTGAGGAGATATTGTGAGCTGGTGTGTAGTAGAGAAAGAGATGGAGAGTGAGGAGATATTGTGAGCTGGTGTGAGCTGGTGTGTAGTAGAGAAAGAGATGGAGAGTGAGGAGATATTGTGAGCTGATGTGTAGTAGAGAAAGAGATGGGGAGTGAGGAGATATTGTGAGCTGGTGTGTAGTAGAGAAAGAGATGGAGAGTGAGGAGATATTGTGAGCTGGTGTATAGTAGAGAAAGAGATGGAGAGTGAGGAGATATTGTGAGATGGTGTGTAGTAGAGAAAGAGATGGAGAGTGAGGAGATATTGTGAGCTGGTGTATAGTAGAGAAAGAGATGGAGAATGAGGAGATATTGTGAGCTGGTGTGTAGTAGAGAAAGAGATGGAGAATGAGGAGATATTGTGAGCTGGTGTGTAGTAGAGAAAGAGATGGAGAGTGAGGAGATATTGTGAGCTGGTGTGTAGTAGAGAAAGAGATGGAGAGTGGGGAGATATTGTGAGATGGTGTGTAGTAGAGAAAGAGATGGAGAATGAGGAGATATTGTGAGCTGGTGTGTAGTAGAGAAAGAGATGGAGAGTGAGGAGATATTGTGAGATGGTGTGTAGTGGAGGAAGAGATGAAGAAAATGGGAAGGGTAAGGGGATCGTTCTATACTTGTTTTCACTGTTGATTTCCTTTTCTCCGAGATCATATAAGAAATGTTACTGCCAGTACTACTGGGCTGAAGCGCACATATCCAGTCATTGAATGAGCTCACAATGTTGAAAGAGTTGGGAAATAGAATTTTATCCAACCCCAGGGTGCGCTTACTTTGTTTAGCTTTATTTCGGCCTTCGACATCCTATCTGGCTTATTGACAATTTATCATGTGACTAACAGACACTTTGGTCCTGGTCACTTCCTCTTCCTGTCTCTCCGACCACCACAAGTCAACCGCTTCACGTGGTCTTTTTGAGATAGATAAAAATACTTGACTTTTGCGTTTGTTTTCTTATTATTACTTGCTGTTTTGTACACGATGAAGACTTTTGTCGAAACAACGTCGCACAATCTGTCTCGTCTCTCTTTAGGTTTAGCTGCTGTGTTTTTTTTTTTAAACTGATGTTTTTTTCTTAATATAAGAAATCTAACAACCATTGCACTGCACGGGAGCTAGTAAGGTAACCCACAATAGCAGCGAAGTAAACAGAACAATTGGAACTCTTATTTTTCAACTACAGACATACATCAACAATATCAACAGTAACAACATTAATAATATAAAATATATCAAATTGTTTACAATTTTGTTTATATTCAACTGAATTAGGACAACGTGGCGCCATGATGTTACAGGTATCGTTTATTGTCTTTGTATTGAGTTTATTAGACAATTCATCACCAGTCCAAAGCTTCCTAGCAGAGTCCACACATCCACAGTAAACTGCCCGGAGTGTCGATATATATTCCAGTTGTCTAACAAAAAGTAATAATGATAATAACAATATTTGATGAACATTCACCTCGCAGCAAGTTCACCACACATCAAAGACGTAATGAGCTTTTTGTTTCGCTCATCGCGGGAAGGCATTAGGATAAGTTTTTAATTACTAGTTCACACTGACAGTTAGTTCTTATCTTGCCCAAGCTCCCTCGTTCTCTCCTCCTGCTTGCTTTACTACCCAGTTCGTCAATAACTCCGCTGAATACAGGGGTTCTAAAATTATGTGTCTGGGACACTAGGCAAAAATAGTACATGACTGAAAGAGTTCAGCGAGTCATAACTAATTGTTGCTTGCATTCGCTCAATGTCTAAAGGAGTATACCTCTTCATCATCCGCCCTTAAAAAGGACGTTAAGTGGGCGTGTTTGCGTTGTGTTGTGGTTTGCAGTATAACTGTGATATTTGTGCTTTTCAGCCCAACACATCCGACTTTAGCACGACATTTTTGAGTACCGGGTTATCTTCCCGCTTCGATCCCTACTGGCTTGGCCAGACTAGACAGATCAGTCTGTTACTAAAGGCACCACGGAGAGGTGGAGCAGGGTCTGGATGGTTCTGGTTCACCGATCCTGGCTCAAGCCGTCAGCTGTGGGTCGCTGATAACTTCCAACTCTGATGATGTGATGCGCACCTTCGCCTCCAACTAACTGTTAGGTTCAGGATGTTAGGTTCAGGATGTTAGGTTCAGGATGTTAGGTTCAGGATATCTGAGCCAGAGCGGTTCAAGATCCTACTGTGCCTCTCCATGGTCGCTTTAGAAACAAACGAATCATTCTGACCAAGCTAACAAGTATCGTGCAAAGAATACAACCCAGCATTCAAATAATGTTGTGACCGTTGAGTTTTTAAAAAGTGCAGATAACGAAACTAATTGAGTTATTGATTAAGTTATTGATTGAGTTAATGAATTATTGAGTTATTTGCGGGTCATCATCCATGCACTCCGAACATGCCCATAGGTGCTCGAATCCCAACTTCAGCAAGTCCCACAATGTCTAGCAACTGACGACTCCAGTTCTGTGCTGGTTGATAAGTCTTCTTACACGCCCACTAAGTATCTCATTTCTGGCAGTGCACATCTTAAGTCCCATCTGTTTCATCCGAAGGAGTGACGTGGACTCATGGTTATTGAATCCTGTGCCCTTCCTACATATCGGAGGGCATTGATGATGTCCGCCCCGTCCATTGGTTGACCGTCTTCACCGACAGCGCAGCAGCTAACTATCCTGTCCGATAATTCATTTCCCCATTTCATTTAGCAGCTTGCAGTAAGATACGAAACTAATGCAAATCTGTCTTTCTTCTATCTCTCTTGACGTCCTCTTGTACCCACTCGGAATTCGAGGGAGGTACATAGTTCTAGTTCTCGGCCTTTTGGAGACTTCAATCTCATCACCACCTATATCTCTCAAGCTGAAAGGCTGTTTTGTCCCGAAAACATCCAATGTTTGTGACGTATTGAGCAGCTGCGATCTATAGACGGCTGACGTCATTTTACCAACAATCGCCCCCGTTCGCAATGTTGAAAGCGTCACAACCTGTGGATGGCCCCCGTCAACGGGCAGGTATTCAATATGGCAATGCTTTCACTTATTGTGGCATTCTGTCTTCAACAATATAATCAAAATTACA
The DNA here is from genome assembly GCA_032433765.1 of Megaustenia siamemsis. Taxonomy (NCBI): domain Eukaryota; kingdom Metazoa; phylum Mollusca; class Gastropoda; order Stylommatophora; family Ariophantidae; genus Megaustenia; species Megaustenia siamemsis. The sequence continues at coordinate 23,877,982 of JAVIAB010000139.1, forward strand.
TCACAGGCATCGAATCAACAATGAAGACCTTATTGACAAATGTTCGTTAAACGATTATAGGAATACAGTCATCCCTCGCTACTTCGCGGTGTATTGTCATAATCTATCATTTAAAAGAAAACATGACAAAAGTAAGACAAACAATTTTACCGCTTATACTAAATGATTTCCTTCACGTCGAAACCGTCAATGCAAATTAAACTAGAGGGATAACCTACAACATAAGAAGGGGGGAAAAAAAGACCCCTCCTTCGCTACACAGAAGACTGCTAATGTGACGAAAGAGTGATTATGATTAGCATAAACATAACTTACTGGGAACATCTTCATTAAGGCAGATCAATCTGAAGATAGTAAATAGACTTTGCTTTAAAGCAAACAATCACAGACTAAGACAGACCACAGATTATAAACATACAAGAAGGAAGACGATTAAGCGTCCCATGACGTGGTGGTTCATGGCAATAGAAGACATTTCTCCAGATCTTGACAGGATCCCCAATGTTTGTTTGTTGTCAGGATCATCGACACTGCACACCGGATGAACCCATAGGTGCCCACATATCCCACTCGAGAAAATTCGAGGATAATCATGGTCCACGTGCACGAACTCCGTACTACGGCCTGGGATCCACGGTGTGGGTAGGTTCATTTTTCTGACAATTTTGCCCGGACAGCGGCATGCCAATGGACTTTTTAAAGTGCTGGGGTGAACAAGGGATTTCCAGTGAATTGTCTTTATCCGAGTTGTAGTAGTAGTAGTATTAGTAGTAGTAGTAGTAGTGTTAGTAGTAGTAGTATTAGTAGTAGTAGTAGTAGTGTAGTAGTAGTAGTAGTGTTAGTAGTAGTAGTAGTAGTAGTAGTAGTAGTGTTAGTAGCATTAGTAGTAGTGTTAGTAGCAGTAGTAGTAGTAGTAGTAGTAGTGTTAGTAGTAGTAGTATTAATAGTAGTAGTAGTAGTGTTAGTAGCAGTAGTAGTAGTGTTAGTAGTAGTAGTAGAAGTAGTAGTAGTAGTATTAATAGTAGTAGTAGTAGTGTTAGTAGCAGTAGTAGTAATAATAGTAGTAGTAGTAGTATTAGTTGTAGTAGTAGTGGTAGTAAAAATTATAGTAGTTTAAGTAGTATTAAAATTAGTAATTGTAATTTGTGTAGATATAGTTTTAGTATAAATAATAGCAGTATTTATGGTAGAATTAGTAGCGATACAATTAGTAGTACTAATAGTAGCTGTATTTGTGGTAGAAATAATAATAGTAACAGAAGTAGCTGTCTCTGTAGTAGTGGGTAGTTGTAGTAGTAGTAGTAGTAGTAGTAGTTGCAGTAGTAGTAGTAGTAGAAATAGTAATTGTAGTAGCAATAGTAGTTGTGATAGTAAAATTAGTAGTAAGGATTCCACATATATTATTTCAATTTGGTTAAGTATGATAGTTTTCCGTACAGGATTGCAGTATTAGCAGATGATGGAGCTAGTGTTCTTCCTCGCTGTTAATTTACCTTCCCGAACTATATAAGCTAACTGGACTACAAAGGACAAGCAGTAGGGTTCGATCCCAAACTACGGCTTCCGAGTTTACCCAGCCTTAAATGAGTACCGAAATTTTTTTATGGGAAAGTAGAGCGGCACAAGCATAATACCGACCACATTACCTCAAAAATTATGTGTTGATGGTATGTAAAATGTATGGTCACTAACACCATATTCCCTATATGCCACTTGGCGTGACGGAGCTCTTTACTTTGCTTTACTTTACTTTATTTTACTTTACTTTACTTTACTTTACTTTACTTTACTTTACTTTACTTTACTTTACTTTACCCATTTTTAAGCTGTGTTGACTGAAGAGTTTCAATCTGAGATTGAACAAATTTTCACTTTATCATGAAGCCAAACGCCTAACCAATCTCTACATAAGCTCCCAATAGTAACAGTGGCAGCAATAGCAATAGTAATGGGAACTGTAATAGTAATAGTAACAGTAATAGTAGTAGTAACAGCAATAGCAGTAGTAACAGCAGCAGTGGTAGTAACATTAATAATATTAATAGTAGTAGTATTTGTAGTAGTAACAATATTAAAAGAGGTAGCTGATGGCATATATCCACGGTCAACAATAACACAAAAAAACAACAGTTTTAATACAAACTGAAATGTGTATAAATATTTATTATTTCTATTTTATTCTTCATAAAGGTAAAGTACAAGACTTGCGATTTGGTACGCGAGTTTCCACCCATACGTGCTCGGCCGCCTATCCAGAAGTGTTCGGAGACTTCTGGATAGTGTCGCTTCAAGCATCGAAACTCACGATGCGAGGCGACTTTCTTCGCCTTCCCAAATTAATACCCTGGTACCCATTAATGCCAGCGGCTAGGTTGACCGCGGGGGTATTTAACCACAAGTACAACTCACACTACTTCCAGTGGGAATCAAACACGGGTTGTCCGAACGTCGGTAGTCCAGTCGGGTGGTTTTCCCAACTAGGCTACAGGGGCTCCCAAATATATGCTTCATTTAATAAACTAACAAAAATAGTAAAATATTTATATATTAAGCCTACACCTGTTAAAAATATATGTTTAACTGTGAATTATTTGCATTATTAACTACCTCCAACTAATCACCCGCCCGTATAACAATAAAGCATTTCATTTATTTAAGCTCAATAGCTCGGAATGCCCCCTGGCATGTGAAAAAGTTGAGAACCTCTGGCATAATGCCCAACCCCCATCCTTTCCTTCCACCCATTTCTAGCAAATCACCTCTCCTTTTGACTGGAGAGTTAAAATCGATTCCACACAATCTGTACCACGTACCACTTATCGGCTTTTGTTTACTTGACTTTGCCAGCAAATCGAGAATTGGGCGCCAAATGATGAGACAATAACCATAACATTCCCATCAACAGTAATACAGTCTCGATTACTAAATCTATCGCTTGTTGTAAATGAGGGCAGGACTAAAGAGTTCGTAATTAAACCTTTCACTTAGTAACTGTGGTGTCTCCAATGCTGGTAAAAAAAAATTTACGTGACATTCCATTCGTGAATCATTTACATTTCTTCTTCTTCTACCTTTTAGCTACAAGTGGAGCATTCCAAGTCGTTCTGTTTTTTGCAATTCTTTTAAGATCATTCCATGTCTTCCCCATCATCTTCATCTCTGCTTCGATCTGTCTTCTCCAAGAATTCCTTGGTCTTCCTCTTTGTCTTTTCCCCTGGGGATTCCAAAAAAGGACCTGTTGTGTAATACTCTCAGTTGGCTTCTGTAGTGTGTGTCCTATCCATCGCCATCGTCTTCGCTGTATCTCTTTATCCACTGGTATTTGACCGGTACATTTACATAATTCCACGTTAGTGACTTTGTCCTGCCATTTCCATCCCTTTATTTTGCGTAAGCATCCATTAATGAAAGTCTGTACCTTCGTGATTGTCAATTTTGTTATTCTCCATGTTTCACAGCCATATAATAGGACCGACTTAATATTTGAGTTGAACATTTTTATTTTTGTATTTAACCTAATTTCTTTGGATTTCCATATGTTTCACAGTGCAATGATAGCTCCTCTTGCTTTTGATATCCTTATTTTGGTATCATTTTCTGTTCCTCCCTCTTTATCTTTATTACTGCCCAGATATATGTAAGATTGTACGTCTAGTAGAGGTATTTCTCCTAGTTTTATTTGGTTATTGCCAACTGCATTAATTCTCATAATGTTGGTCTTATCTCTATTAATCTTTAGTCCTAGCTGTTGTAATCTCTCATCTAATATAATCATTTTATCCTGCATCTTTTGATGGCTGTGTGATAGGAGAGCTATGTCATCAGCAAAGTCTAAATCATCAAGTTGTTTGGTCAGTGACCACTGGATCCCATTTCTGTTGTTTTGAGTTATTTTCATAATCCAATCTATGGCCAGTAGAAAGAGAAATGGGGACAGAAGGCATCCTTGCCTTACTCCTGTTACATTTGCACTAAATAAAAAAGATATCTTTACCTATATATCTATCTTTTATTCGCCTGAAGTATTGTCTGTATCTGAAATGTCGTTACCTGTATAAATGTGTACTGTCTTTTGTAATTCTTGCAGTGGCCCATATGGCTTTGTCTGTAGTGTTGTATCTATGGGCCAATAGATTTTCCTCAGTCTACTATATTCAGTGCAGTCTTGAAGTATGTGTTCAGCGGTCTGGGGCGCCTGTCCACATGTATATGTAGTTGAGGTGCCGATCTTGAATTTTGTATACACGTGACTGTGTAGTTTATTGTGTACTATTCTGAGGCGTATGATAAGTAGTTCACATCTATTCATATTAAGGGAGCCGCGATAGCTCAGTGGTTAGTGAACTGGACTACACAGGACAAGACGTAGGGTTCGAACCCAACCGACAGCTTTCGGGTTCACCTAACCTTTAATGGGTACCGGATTTTTTTTTTGGATAGTAAAGCGGCACGGGCGTAATACCGACCACATTACCCCGAAAATCATGTGGCGAAGGTATGTCAAATGTATGGTCACTAACACTATATTGCCTATACGCCACTTGACGTTACGGGGGCACTTAACTTTTCAGTTTCTTTTTTAATTCATAATATGAAAGAAGCTTCAATTGAAGCCTTTGAAATGTGGATAGATAGAAGAATAGGTAGAATTGGATGGAAGGAAAAGAAAACAAACGATGAAGTCTTAAAACAACTAAAAATGAAAAGAGAACTTCTGAACACAATTAGAACAAGACAAATGCGATTCTTGGGCCATGTTAAAAGACACAACAGCCTACTGAAAGTATCCCTGGAGGGGAAAATACAAGGTAAAAGAGGCAGAGGCAGACCAAGATTAACATGGACGAGTAACATCAAAAGATGGACAAATCAACCGATGACAACCCGAACCATCAAAGCAAGAGATAGAGCAAAATGGCGCTCCATGGTAGCCAACCTTCGTTGCGGAGAAGGCACTCAATGATGATGATGATTATGAAAGACATTTTTATCTGTACCGCATTATCTTATTTCTGAGGTCTGCCAGGAGGGGGGGGGGGGTGGTGGTGGTGGTTATAGGACCGGATAATCAAAGACGCTGCCTGTCCAGTACAGCAACATAGGTGTTTACATCTGAGTTTTTACTTAGCCACAGATGTACCAATGGAAGCAAAAAACTGCGGGAATCGAACATCTTTACTCCTGGTTAGGAGCAGGGCATGCTATCAATTCGGCTACCCCATTTCTCACACAGATTGATTGATACTCCAAAATTGTAAAAACCATTCCTCCCCCCCCCCTTTTTTTTTTTTTTGCAATGCCTGACTCCACCATGCCTGTACCGACCGATTATGACTCCACAAATCTGACTCCACCATGCTTGTACTGATGGATTGTGACTGCACCATGCTTGTACTGGTCGTTTGTGACTCCACCATGCTTGTACTGGTCTATTGTGACTCCACCATGCTTGTACTGGCCGATTGTGACTCCATACATCTGACTCCACCATGCTTGTACAGGCCGATTGTGATACCATAAATCTGACTCCACCATGCATGTACTGGTCAATTGTACTCCGCCATACTTGTACTGGCCTATTGTGAATCCACAAATCTGACTCCACCATGCTTGTACTGGTCGATTGTACTCCGCCATACTTGTACTGGCCTATTGTGAATCCACAAATCTGACTCCACCATGCATGTACTGGTCGATTGTACTCCACCATACTTGTACTGGCCTATTGTGAATCCACAAACCTGACTCCACCATGCTTGTACTGGCCTAATGTGAATCCACAAACCTGACTCCACCATGCGTGTACTGGTCGATTGTACTCTACCATAATTTTATAACAGAGATATTAAACAAATCATGACGCAGCCCTGTAAATATATCCCTGTTTGCAGCTTACCTTATACCGCTGCTACTTCATGTCTGTTTAACGTCATCCATGTTTCTCTATTCTAGCTAGTTAGATTCTTTACCTTATCCTAGATCCACTACTCCTGTTTACTCTAGAACATGTTGTTTAGTTATTCTTAATTTCATTTGTATTTATGTGTTCGTGTTTAAGGTCGCATATTAGCGTCATGATTTTGCTTCGCTCCTCTTTTGTAAAGCCGTGACCATACTTTGTAGACGAATACGTTACATCCCACCACTAGCTCTTTGCTGCCAGCTTTACCTCAGACCTGCAATTATTTGCCTGTTCCCCAGTGTGAAGTAATAGTAGTCACTTAAGTAAAGGTAATAGAAAGTGTAAAGATAAAGTAGTAATTCTACAATAAATAATGTACATGGATGGAAGGAACGTAGGGTTGTAGAGTATTTACGATGTACAATGAAGGGAGGACCAGCTTGTCGACCTCTAGTTGCCACGGCAGAGAGAGGAGCTCAGAGCTGATCAAGACCTAACATCACATCCAATTTTAGTTCAATGGTAACAGCTTTCATCAATGCAAACTGGTTAACAATATGATGATCTTTGTAGTACCCGCAGCGGTGGGGCCTTCTGATATAGAATTGCCTACTTCTATGGCTGTACCTCTAGGATGGCCAAGCATCCGACTTTTTTAACAGAACTCTAAGAATCAAGAAATATATTGCAGTTCGCCGTGTCATCTGTGCTTTAAATGCAGATGATCGGAGTCGGTCCAGTGGTATTGGATCAACAGACCCAATATGTTAAAAGTAAAAGTCAAGTTTCTCTTCACATTTTGCCAGGCGTAAGGAGAAAATTGTGTTAGTGGTCATGTTTTCCAATGACCACGGAACATTTTTGGGTGATGTAGTCGGTGTCACGCTAGGCCGCTTTTTTTTTTTTTTTTACTTTGCATTAAAAAAAAAACTTCTGACACATTTTAGAGGTTGAGTAAACCCCGTTACCTCATGATTGTAGAAGAAGAAGAGGAAGAAACCCCGTTACCTCATGATTGTAGAAGAAGAAAATGAAACTCCGTTACCTCATGATCGTAGAAGAGGAAGAAACCTCGTTACCTCATGATCGTAGAAGAAAAAGAAGAAACCCCGTTACCTCATGATCGTAGAAGAAGAAGAAGAAACCTCGTTACCTCATGATCGTAGAAGAAGAAGAAGAAACCTCGTTACCTCATGATCGTAGAAGAAAAGAAACCCCGTTACCTCATGATCGTAGAAGAAGAAGAAACCCCGTTACCTCATGATCGTAGAAGAAGAAGAAACCCCGTTACCTCATGATCGTAGAAGAAGAAGAAGAAACCCCGTTACCTCATGATCGTAGAAGAATAAGAAGAAACCCCGTTACCTCATGATCGTAGAAGAAGAAGAAACCCCGTTACCTCATGATCGTAGAAGAAGAAGAAACCCCGTTACCTCATGATCGTAGAAGAAGAAGAAACCCCGTTACCTCATGATCGTAGAAGAAGAAGATGAAACTTCGTTACCTCATGATCGTAGAAGAGGAAGATGAAACCCTGTTACCTCATGATCGTAGAAGAAGAAGATGAAACTCCGTTACCTCATGATCGTAGAAGAGGAAGAAGAAACCTCGTTACCTCATGATCGTAGAAGAAGAAGAAGAAACCCCGTTACCTCATGATCGTAGAAGAAGAAGAAACCCCGTTACCTCATGATCGTAGAAGAAGAGAAGAAGAAACCCCGTTATCTCATGATCGTAGAAGAGGAAGAAGAAACCTCGTTACCTCATGATCGTAGAAGAAGAGAAGAAGAAACCCCGTTATCTCATGATCGTAGAAGAAGAGAAGAAGAAACCTCGTTATCTCATGATCGTAGAAGAAGAGAAGAAGAAACCCCGTTATCTCATGATCGTAGAAGAAGAGAAGAAGAAACCTCGTTACCTCATGATCGTAGAAGAAGAAGAAGAAGAAACCCCGTTACCTCATGATCGTAGAAGAAGAAGAAGAAGAAACCTCGTTACCTCATGATCGTAGAAGAAGAAGAAGAAGAAACCTCGTTACCTCATGATCGTAGAAGAAGAAGAAGAAGAAACCTCGTTACCTCATGATCGTAGAAGAAGAAGAAGAAGAAACCTCGTTACCTCATGATCGTAGAAGAAGAGAAGAAGAAACCTCGTTACCTCATGATCGTAGAAGTAGAGAAAAAGAAACCTCGTTACCTCATGATCGTAGAAGAAGAGAAAAAGAAACCTCGTTACCTCATGATCGTAGAAGAAGAGAAGAAGAAACCTCGTTACCTCATGATCGTAGAAGAAGAAGAAACCCCGTTAAATCATGATCGTAGAAGAAGAAGAAGAAGAAACCTCGTTACCTCATGATCGTAGAAGAAGAGAAGAAGAAACCTCGTTACCTCATGATCGTAGAAGAAGAAGATGAAACTTCGTTACCTCATGATCGTAGAAGAGGAAGAAGAAACCTCGTTACCTCATGATCGTAGAAGAAGAAGAAGGAACCCCGTTACCTCATGATCGTAGAAGAAGAAGAAACCCCGTTACCTCATGATCGTAGAAGAAGAAGAAGAAACCTCGTTACCTCATTATCGTAGAAGAAGAAGATGAAACCCCGTTTACTCATGATCGTAGAAGAGGAAGATGAAACCCTGTTTCCTCATGATCGTAGAAGAAGAAGATGAAACTCCGTTACCTCATGATCGTAGAAGAGGAAGAAGAAACCTCGTTACCTCATGATCGTAGAAGAAGAAGAAGAAACCCGTTACCTCATGATCGTAGAAGAAGAAGAAGAAGAAACCTCGTTACCTCATGATCGTAGAAGAAGAAGAAGAAGAAACCCCGTTACCTCATGATCGTAGAAGAAGAAGAAGAAGAAACCTCGTTACCTCATGATCGTAGAAGAAGAGAAGAAGAAACCTCGTTACCTCATGATCGTAGAAGAAGAGAAGAAGAAACCTCGTTACCTCATGATCGTAGAAGAAGAGAAGAAGAAACCCCGTTACCTCATGATCGTAGAAGAAGAAGAAGAAGAAACTTCGTTACCTCATGATCGTAGAAGAAGAAGAAGAAGAAACCTCGTTACCTCATGATCGTAGAAGAAGAAGATGAAACCCCGTTATCTCATGATAGTAGAAGAAGAAGAAGAAGAAACCTCGTTACCTCATGATCGTAGAAGAAGAAGAAACCTCGTTACCTCATGATCGTAGAAGAAGAAGATGAAACCCCGTTATCTCATGATCGTAGAAGAAGAAGAAGAAGAAACCCCGTTATCTCATGATCGTAGAAGAAGAAGAAGAAGAAGAAACCTCGTTATCTCATGATCGTAGAAGAAGAAGAAGATGAAGAAACCCCGTTATCTCATGATCGTAGAAGAAAAAGAAGAAGAAGAAACCCCGTTATCTCATGATCGTAGAAGAAGAAGAAGAAGAAGAAGAAGAAACCCCGTTATCTCATGATCGTAGAAGAAGAAGAAGAAACCTCGTTACCTCATGATCGTAGAAGAAGAAGAAGAAGAAGAAGAACCCCGTTATCTCATGATCGTAGAAGAAGAAGAAGAAGAAGAAACCCCGTTATCTCATGATCGTAGAAGAAGAAGAAGAAGAAGAAGAAACCCCGTCATCTCATGATCGTAGAAGAAGAAGAAGAAACCCCGTTACCTCATGATCGTAGAAGAAGAAGAAGAAACCCCGTTACCTCATGATCGTAGAAGAAGAAGAAACCCCGTTATCTCATGATCGTAGAAGAAGAAGAAGAAGAAGAAACCCCGTTATCTTATGATCGTAGAAGAAGAAGAAGAAGAAGAAACCCCGTTATCTCATGATCGTAGAAGAAGAAGAAGAAGAAGAAGAACCCCGTCATCTCATGATCGTAGAAGAAGAAGAAGAAACCCCGTTACCTCATGATCGTAGAAGAAGAAGAAGAAACCCCGTTACCTCATGATCGTAGAAGAAGAAGAAACCCCGTTATCTCATGATCGTAGAAGAAGAAGAAACCCCGTTACCTCATGATCGTAGAAGAAGAAGAAACCCCGTCATCTCATGATCGTAGAAGAAGAAGAAGAAGAAACCCCGTTATCTCATGATCGTAGAAGAAGAAGAAGAAACCCCGTCATCTCATGATCGTAGAAGAAGAAGAAGAAACCCCGTTATCTCATGATCGTAGAAGAAGAAGAAGAAGAAACCCCGTTATCTCATGATCGTAGAAGAAGAAGAAGAAGAAGAAGAAACCCCGTTATCTCATGATCGTAGAAGAAGAAGAAGAAACCTCGTCATCTCATGATCGTAGAAGAAGAGAAGAAGAAACCTCGTTACCTCATGATCGTAGAAGAAGAAGAAACCCCGTCATCTCATGATCGTAGAAGAAGAAGAAGAAGAAACCCCGTTACCTCATGATCGTAGAAGAAGAAGAAGAAGAAGAAACCCCGTTATCTCATGATCGTAGAAGAAGAAGAAGAAGAAGAAGAAGAAACCCCGTTATCCCATGATCGTAGAAGAAGAGAAGAAGAAACCCCGTTACCTCATGATCGTAGAAGAAGAAGAAGAAGAAACCCCGTTATCTCATGATCGTAGAAGAAGAAGAAGAAGAAGAAGAAGAAGAACCCCGTTATCTCATGATCGTAGAAGAAGAAGAAGAAGAAGAAGAAACCTCGTCATCTCATGATCGTAGAAGAAGAAGAAGAAGAAGAAGAACCTCGTCATCTCATGATCGTAGAAGAAGAAGAAGAAGAAGAAGAAACCCCGTCATCTCATGATCGTAGAAGAAGAAGAAGAAGAAGAAGAAACCCCGTCATCTCATGATCGTAGAAGAAGAAGAAGAAGAAGAAGAAACCCCGTCATCTCATGATCGTAGAAGAAGAAGAAGAAGAAACCCCGTTATCTCATGATCGTAGAAGAAGAAGAAGAAGAAGAAGAAACCCCGTTATCTCATGATCGTAGAAGAAGAAGAAGAAGAAGAAGAAACCTCGTCATCTCATGATCGTAGAAGAAGAGAAGAAGAAACCCCGTTACCTCATGATCGTAGAAGAAGAAGAAGAAGAAGAAACCCCGTTATCTCATGATCGTAGAAGAAGAAGAAGAAGAAACCCCGTTATCTCATGATCGTAGAAGAAGAAGAAGAAGAAGAAGAAACCCCGTTACCTCATGATCGTAGAAGAAGAAGAAGAAGAAGAAACCCCGTTATCTCATGATCGTAGAAGAAGAAGAAGAAGAAGAAAACCCCGTTATCTCATGATCGTAGAAGAAGAAGAAGAAGAAACCCCGTTATCTCATGATCGTAGAAGAAGAAGAAGAAGAAACCCCGTTATCTCATGATCGTAGAAGAAGAAGAAGAGAAGAAGAAACCCCGTTACCTCATGATCGTAGAAGAAGAAGAAGAAGAAGAAACCCCGTTATCTCATGATCGTAGAAGAAGAAGAAGAAGAAGAAACCCCGTTATCTCATGATCGTAGAAGAAGAAGAAGAAGAAACCCCGTTATCTCATGATCGTAGAAGAAGAAGAAGAAGAAACCCCGTTACCTCATGATCGTAGAAGAAGAAGAAGATGAAACTCCGTTACCTCATGATCGTAGAAGAAGAAGAAGAAGAAACCCCGTCATCTCATGATCGTAGAAGAAGAAGAAGAAGAAACCCCGTTATCTCATGATCGTAGAAGAAGAAGAAGAAGAAACCCCGTCATCTCATGATCGTAGAAGAAGAAGAAGAAACCCCGTTATCTCATGATCGTAGAAGAAGAAGAAGAAACCCCGTTATCTCATGATCGTAGAAGAAGAAGAAGAAACCCCGTTATCTCATGATCGTAGAAGAAGAAGAAGAAGAAACCCCGTTATCTCATGATCGTAGAAGAAGAAGAAGAAACCCCGTTATCTCATGATCGTAGAAGAAGAAGAAGAAGAAACCCCGTTATCTCATGATCGTAGAAGAAGAAGAAGAAACCCCGTCATCTCATGATCGTAGAAGAAGAAGAAGAAGAAACCCCGTCATCTCATGATCGTAGAAGAAGAAGAAGAAGAAACCCCGTTATCTCATGATCGTAGAAGAAGAAGAAGAAGAAACCTCGTTATATCATGATCGTAGAAGAAGAAGAAGAAGAAACCCCGTCATCTCATGATCGTAGAAGAAGAGGAAGAAATCCCATAACCTTGTCGGTCCGAAAACAAAACTTCACCACTTCCGGGAATCGAACGCCGACCACTCTGATCAGAAAAAAAGCACACTATCCACTCAGCTACAGAGACTCCGTTTGTTAACTCCATACATATATGAGTTTCATATTTTTATTTGAAGCCTGTATAAGAATAGGTTGCGCTGAAGACCTGTACATGATGGGTCGTTCCTTTCGGTTAAAACATCTCCATTATCATATGTGTGCACACACCAACATATATTGTCTATTTTGTGTTGAAATTGATGGAGACCTAGGAACAAGTAATTGAGTTTGGGAGAATTATGTTTTTTTTTTTACAGATACTACAAGAAATGTTTTTAAAAAAGGGTATATGTTTTGAAAATCTTTCGACCTTGCCCACTCTTCAATCTTCCATCGAAATATGTCCACGTCTGGCACACATTTTGATATTTAAATAAAAATATTTATATACAGCTTTATATGTTTGTGTGCATCGAATGTGAAAAAATATGCGAACAGAGCAGAAATTAACGATTAGAACAATAAACATGTAATGACAAATAACAAATTAGAAATAATTTGCCCAGTACGGTGTAGTGACAGCATAAAGCTATCCGCAAGTGAAATAGCAAATGAATAAAAAAATATATCATGATCTCACCACATTTTAATCTCTGAAATCACTTTGCCAAGCCAGATTGTATAATTTTATTAAATCTCTCTTTCATGTAACTGAGATTTCGTTGTTTTGTAGAGAAGTTTCGAACCTTAATACACGATGTTCTTTGTATTCAGGAATATGTGCATTCATAATTATCGTGACTGGTTTTGTTCAAAAAAGAGAATAGATTTTACTATTTACGTTGAGGTTGGAGAACAACAAAATTGACAATCACGAAGATACAAACTTTCATTAATGGATGCTTACGCAGAATAAAAGGATGGAAATGGCAGGACAAAATCAATACCATAGAATAATGGAAATGTACCAGTCAAATACCGGTGGATAAAGAGATACAGCTAAGACGATGGCGCTGGATAGGACACACACTGCGGAAGCCAACTGAGAGTATTACACAACAGGTCATTTTTGGAATCCCCAGGGAAAAAGACAAAGAAGAAGACCAAGAAATTCTTGGAGAAGACAGACAGAAGCAGAGATAAAGATGACGGGAAGACATGGAATGATCTTAAAAGAATGGCAAGAAAACAGAACGAGATGGAAAGTGTTTGTTGAAGACCTATGTTCCACAGGGAGCTGAAAGTGTTTGTTGAAGACCTATGCTCCACAGGGAGCTGAAAGTGTTTGTTGAAGACCTATGCTCCACAGGGAGCTGAAAGTGTTTGTTGAAGACCTATGCTCCACAGGGAGCTGAAAGTGTTTGTTGAAGACCTATGTTCCACAGGGAGCTGAAAGTGTTTGTTGAAGACCTATGCTCCACAGGGAGCTGAAAGTGTTTGTTGAAGACCTATGCTCCACAGGGAGCTGAAAGGTAGAAGCAGAAGAATCAGATATCTAAAGAACCATGTGGCGCCGCAAAACTCTGATTTGTAGATGTGTGTAAACGTGACATGAAGACTCTGAACATAAACCCTGCAGCCTGGGAAGAAATAGCTGCAGACCGCAATCTTTGGAAACACACTCTAAAGATCCAACTCAAACAAGAAGCAGACAGATTCAAAGAAACAGATAATACACGGCGAAAGAAAAGATAATTAACATTTCCTAGGGAGCGCTGCAAAATCCATAGTCAACTATGACTGACGGAGGCTACTACTATCGCGGCAGATTTAATACGGTGGCTGGTTGTGCACTGACACTTAACTCATTGAGCTGGAGTGTGATTATGTTATGTATTCTGATAAAATATGATAGGAGTCGTTGCCTCCGTCAAATATCCGCTGCTGGAGCATGCTAACAATATTATAATGACGTAGAAATGCATACATGAATATGAGGGACAGCAATAAATTTCAAATGAATGGGAATAGAGGGAAAACAGTAAGAAAAAATTGTATAGTTTCAGCTTTAGGATCAATACATATATAACATAACGCTCTGACGTTGCGACGTATTACTGGCACACTGCTGTGACACAGACGATATGCAGCAACATACACTGGAAGAAGACAAATTATTATAACACATTAACACCATAATTGATACAATTTCTAAAACTGACTTATCAGCTCTTGCCAGTAGTTTTTCTTGTTCTGCTTCTTCCACTTTCCTTTCTCATTTGTCTTTCAGCGTCGAGGGGAGATATAATTTGCTTTTGTTTTTCTGTTCGTGTCTGCTGCTGCAATGTTTCCTAGTATTTCGTCAATACATTTTTTTCGTGGTCAACCCTTGGGTCTGGTGTTCTCGCAACGTTTATTGAAGGTTCGTTGTGACGTATTTTTATCTTTATGCCTTATCCCGTGGCCAAACCATTTTTTCGTTGTTTCTTTATATATTTTATGGCGTAGGCTATTCCTAGCTTTTTTCTCAGTTCTTCTTTTCTGATCTTATCTCTCAGACTGTTTCCTGTCATTCGTCTAATACATTTAATTTCAGTAGAGGTTACTTTTTCTTATTGTTCTTGCATATAGGGTCCAGGACTGTCATTGATAGCCAGTAGTACTGCCAATTGAAAAGGGGACCGGCTTTGTTGTTTGGTGACAGTCGTAACCAAAAGATCCAAATTTCATTTTCAAACATGTTATTTTCATTTAATAATTTGTTTAACCCGCCGTAGCCCAGTGGCTAGTGAACTGAACTACTAAGGTCAAGAAGTCGGGTTCGATCCTAATATAAGGTTATCAGGTTTGCCAAGCTTGAAATAGCCACCAGATTTTGCTGAGAAAGCAGGCAGCCTGGCTTGGTTGGTATCGACCACATTAGGCATACAATTTGCTATTAGTCATAAAAAAAAAATAGGCAAAAACGTCAAAATAATTCCTCGTTTACACATTTTCCATGATGGTCCTGGTAAATTTGGTCCAGTTTGAGGATCATTGGCGTAAGTGATTGCCTAATATTTTGAGTATGGACCGTTGGTTAAAGAAAGCATTCAAAATCGGAATGTTCACTAATCTCCGCTTGGAGAAATAGACGAAATGTGTGAGAGAACAATAGTCAGAGTTTATTTAATAGTCCTAATAATATGGTCACTTTCGCCGATTGCATTAACAAGAATATCTCGTTACTGTGGTAAATGAAAATTCTCCTGGCGTGTCTTGCATAGGAAAATGTACAATACGTAGGGTGGGGTAAGGTTGGAGGATATCAAGTACTCTTTTCCTTTATACGAAATGTCGGCTGCATGGTTTATAGTGTTACATTTTTTCTTGGGGAAATCCTGTTAAATCGTTCAATCTGTGGAGATTTGGTTAAATTACTCATTCTGTAAAGGTTGGTATTTCTACCGTTATCAGACTTTTTGTTAATTGTTTTCATTCACAACAATTTTATTAATGTTCCCATGTAAGATAATTTTCTAACAGTTCCCATGTAAGGTAATACTATTAAATGTTCTCAGGAATGAGGATTCTAAGATAAAGGTTCCTAAGTAAAGGTTATCAGCAGGTCACATGTCCTTGCAGAATGGTGAATTCACCACACATCTCGTCTGAAAGGATCTCTCTCTCTCTCTCTCTCTCTCTAGCCAGATCTCCCACTTCTTCTGTTGTCATCTTCATGGTCTCCCTGATGTCTTGAAACCATTTTATTCTTTGTCTACCTCTGATTCGTTGATTGACATATCTTAGTTTTATGTATGTTTAGAGAGAGGTCTTGCTCTTCACTGTTTTTTTAACACACACAATTGTCTCTTGTTTGAGAGGAGGACTATGTCATCAGCGCATCTGATGTAAGGTAATGTTGTTAAATGTATACCTGTAATGAAATATTCCTACGCATGTAGATTTTAGTAAATTAAAATAAAAGGTAAAGTACGAGACTTGAATCAGCGTCTTAGCACGCGAATTTCACCCATATGTGCACGGCCGCCTATCAAGAAGTGTTCGAAGACTTCTGGATAGTGTCGCTTCAAGCATTGAAACTCACGATGCAAGGCGATATTTCTTACCTTCTAGAGTAATACCCTGGTACCCATTTCAGCCAAAGGCTGGGTCGACCGTGGGGGTATTTTTTTTTTCCAACCACGAGTACAATTCACACTGCTTCCAGCGGGAATCGAACACGGGTTGTCAAACGTCGGTAGCCCAGTCGGGTGGTTTTCCGAACTAGGCTACCCAGGCCTCCGACTAGTAAATTATTTAGTAAATGATCAACTATAAGTGGATCTTATTTATGTCCCCGTGTGTGTCTACCTCATCCTATAACTCTCGGGGTCCCTCGGACACCACTGACAGACTTCGTCAACATTCTCTATTTCTTTCTAACTTCAATAATTCTGCGAGGCCCTGCAAAGCCAAAACCTGTCCATTCTTTGATGTTATTATCCCATCTCTTTTTCTGCCCACCTCTCCTTCTTGCTTGCTTCATACTTTCTTGCAGAATGGTCTTTGCTCGGAGTGCATGTAGATTTCATTAAATGTTCCCATCTATGTGGAGTTCATTAATGTTCCCATCTATGTAGATTTCATTAATGTTCCCATCTATGTAGATTTCATTAATGTTCCCATCTATGTAGATTTCATTAATGTTCCCATCTATGTAGATTTCATTAATGTTCCCATCTATGTAGATTTCATTAATGTTCCATCTATGTAGATTTCATTAATGTTCCCATCTACGTAGATTTAATTAATGTTCCCATCTATGTAGATTTCATTAATGTTCCCATCTATGTGGAATTCATTAATGTTCCCATCTATGTAGATTTCAATTAATGTTCCCAAGTATAAAGTTTATTGTCAAATGCTCAATCGTATGATTGTCTGTTAGTGCCTTGTTTACGGTTACACATAAAATCCTGAAAATGTAATCTTACAAATGAAAAACTGAAGATATTGTTTAGTATTTTGCAGTGTCCACATTACCACAAAAATCATGTGCATAAGGTCTGTAAAATGTATGGTCACTAACACCATATTCCCTATACGCCACTTGGCGTGACGGGGGCTCTTTACTTTACATTTTTTTATTTTGCAGTGTCGATCTCATTGCTCACTGCACTTAGGGCAAGACCATATGTGCCTAGTCCTTTTCATTACACCATATAAAGTCTAATTGCTTGTGGGACTAGTACTTGCTCACAAAACACAATTATTATCTGTTTTCTAGATTTTTCATTCATAAACGTGCCAAGCTTTAAAGTTACAGGACACTTTTCTGAAACGAAAATAGAAATAATTCGTTTACTAGATAAGTTATTTATAAATTTCCGTTCACGCTGCAGATAAATCAGCCAAATAGCCAGGCTTTTCTCTAGCACAGACCTACCGGCTGGCGCATGTGAATATGACTTTCCATAACCTTCAGTTAACAATATTGTGCACTAACGTCATGTAACAATGTTAGACTAAATCTAGCTGTAACCGTCTGTCATGTAACAATGTCAAACTAAATCTACCTGTAACCATCTGTCGTGTAAAAATGTCAAAGCAAATCTACATGTAACCGTCTGTCATGTAACAATGTCAAACTAAATCAATCTGTAACCGCCTGTCATGTAACAATGTCAAACTAATCTAGCTGTAACCGTCTGTCATGTAACAATGTCAAACTAAATCTATCTGTAACCGTCTGTCATGTAACAATGTCAAACTAAATCTACCTGTAACCGTCTGTCATGTAACAACGTCAAACTAAATCTACATGTAACCGTATGTCGTGTAACAATGTTAAACTAAATCTACATGTAACCGTCTGTCATGTAACAATTCTATTCTATTGACCTTTCGAGCCGTAACCGGCCCATAGGGCGTAGACCAAGATACACCTTCTCCTATATGAATTTTTGTTCTAGCAGTTTTCTTTAAAGATATTTTATCAAATCTCGCCATCTGTCTCTGTTCTGTGCAAGCAGTTCTATCTCATTGAGGGAGCCGAATCCTGCTGCTCTTGCCTCTCTCATCAATGTTCTTCTCAGTGTCTCCCTGGGTCTTCCTCTTTTTCTTTTACCTGTTGTTTCCCATATGAGGGCTTGCTTTGCTATTCGATTATTATCTCTTCTCATCACATGTCCAACGTATGACCATCGTCTTTTCTTTATTACTGAAGATATTAGTGGTTGATTGGCGATTTCTCTAATTTCCTCGTTTGTTTTGAATTCGTTCCATTCTATACCAAGTATTTTCCTTAGACATTTATTTTCGAATGCGTTCAACTTTGTTTCTATATCTCTTGTTGTTTTCCAGCTTTCACACGCATACGTAAGGGTTGATAGTACATTTGATTTGAATAGCCTAAGTTTTGTGTTTGTGCTAATGAGTTTTGATTTCCACAACTTTTCAAGGCTTCTGAAAGACATTGCTGCTTTAGCCAGTCTGATTCTAATTTCTTTGCTCGTATCCCCTTCTCGATCAATGTGACTTCCAAGATAGATAAAGTGATCGATCTCTTCTACTGGTTTGTTTTCCATGTATATTTTGTCACTTGTTGGAATTAAACTTTTCATGACTTTAGTCTTTTCATGATTGACCTCAAGCCCAATTTTGCTGGCTATTGATGATAGTTCATTTGTGTTTTCCTGCATCGTTTTTATCTGACTGCTGATGAGAACTATGTCATCAGCAAAGTCGAGGTCCTCCAAATGGTCTCCTTGTATCCATTCGATGCCTTTATTACCAGTGCAGCATTTCTTCATTATGAAGTCCATAACAATTCCAAATAACAAGGGCGATAAAATACATCCTTGTTTTAACCCCAGTTTCTATTGGGAAACATTCGCTCAGTCCTTCCTCTGTTCGAACTGCACATGTGTAACCATCATACATGTCTTTGATAATAGAATAAATGTAACAATGCCAAACTAAATCTAGCTGTAACCGTCTGTCATGTAACAATGTCAAACTGCACTGTGTGTTCTCCATCTGTTGGTCGTGATACCCCCCTTTCCACCCTCAACCATGTTATGTCTATCACCATCCATAAAGAACCATACCTGCTGGCGTAGGTGATCATTTTTTTACTTCAAAACTCCCTTTCCCTATAATTTATTGTCGAAAGTTCTGCTGCTCTGTGCTAATTAAAAAGGATTATTACTGCCTTCCCTTTAGTTATTTACGGTAGTTTCTCTTAGACTTTGGCTAAAAAGAAGTTTCACTCCACATGACGGTCTTTCTTTCTTTCCTTCTTTCTTTTTTTCTTTCTTTATTTCTTCCTTTCTTTTTTTCTTTAATAAAATAGTTATTTTAGTTCATTCAGAAACTGACCACACTCTAGACCACAGGGAAGTGATCTTTTTTTTAAAAAATGTATTTCCTTTCTTGTGTATCTAGCACATTATCGTCATGTAGTTAGGTTTGTGTACATGTCCTTATATATATTTTTGTGTTGTTTGTTTTTCCAGCTGAAAGCCTACTTGGCCGAAATGTCGACTTTTGTTTTGTTAGTTAAACCGTAAAGCTGTTACTATACCACTTTTTTCTTCTTTTTTTTTAAAATTGTCATTATAGGTCAGCTTTACAGCAGCTTCTCGTCTCTATGCATCTTGATGCCTTTATTCCTGTCATAGGCTGACTTGTCCATCTTTTGATGTTAATCGTATATGTTAATCTTGGTCTGCCTCTTTTACCTTGCATTTTTCCCACAAAGATTACTTGTAGTAGGCTGCTGTGTTTTTTAACATGCTCCAAAAATATCATTTGTCTCGTTTGAATTGTGTTTAGTATTTTCTCTTTTCATTTTTAGTTGTTTTAAGACTTCATCGTTTGTTTTCTTACCTTTCCTTTCCACTCAATTCTACCTTTCTTCTATAAACCTACATTTCAAAGGCTTAAATTTTCTGTTCTATTTTCTTGTCTAATGTTCATGTTTCTGTACAATTCAGGAATGTTGAGAAGATGTAACATTTTGCTATTCTTAGTTTTATCTCTGGTGTTATGTGTTTTGATGTTTGTATATTTTTCATTGAATAAAATTACGTTTTGCCATTCCTATTCTTTTGTTTATTTCAGTTTTACATTTCCCATCACTGGTTATAGTATGTCCACGGTAGTTGTAGCTAGGAACTGTCTCCAGGTCTATTCCTCCAACTTTGATATCCACTTGTAGGTTTTGAGTATTTTCTTTGTTTATGATCATAGTTTTAGTCTTTTTGATATTCATATCTAATCCATATTTTTTGCTTGTCATGTTTATTTTATTAAGTAATTGTTGTAGACCTTTAGGATTTTCTGCTAGTAGTACAGTATCATCAACATATCTTAATTTATTGATTATTTTTCCATTAATCTTTAGGCCTGGCATTTCTGTGATGTTTTTAAAGATTTTCTCAGTGTATAGATTGAACAAGGTTGGTAATAGGATGCATCCCTGTTTAATTCCTCTTTTTATATCAGTGGGTGTAGAGTTCTCTTTGTTATAATCTTTTATTGATGTTTGCTCCCAGTATAAATTACATATTAGTCGTATGTCTGTGTCATTTAGATGTATATCTTTTATGCATTCTATAAGTTGTTTGTGGTGTATTCTATCAAAAGATTTGGTGTAGTCTATGAAGCAGGCACATATTGGTTTGTTTACTTCTGTGTACTTTTCAATAAATATCCTCATGATGCAGAATATGACTTCTTTTGTCCCACTGTTTTTCCTAAATTCAAGTTTTTGATCTTCTAATTCAAATTCAGATCCGTAATTGCTTGTCGAAATTAGTGTTTCCAGGGCCACCACCGAAAGATGAATCCTGGTTAGCTTTGGTTCGCTGATACTGGCACCAATAGTTAGCTGGTAGCCATTAAATGAAACCCTTGGTACACCACACATCTACTGGCACCAATAGTTAGCTGGTAGCCATGAAATGAAACCCTTGGTACACCACACATCTACTGGCACCAATAGTTAGCTGGTAGCCATGAAATAAAACCCTTGGTACACCACACATCTACTGGCACCAATAGTTAGCTGGTAGCCATGAAATGAAACCCTTGGTACACCACACATATACTGGCACCAATAGTTAGCTGGTAGCCATGAAATGAAACCTTGGTACACCACACATCTATTGGCACCAATAGTTAGCTGGTAGCCATGAAATGAAACCCTTGGTACACCACACATATACTGGCACCAATAGTTAGCTGGTAGCCATGAAATGAAACCCTTGGTACACCACACGTCTATGTGTTTTACGTTAACATTAAATACTGAGAGCGTCTGTCGTGAAGTTGTAGGGCGCTGGCCTAGTGATAGGCAGTGAGAGCTAGCTGGATGATCGCCAGTCAACACAGCTGGAAAAAAAATTGGTACCTGCCTCAAGCAGTTGGGGAAAGGTAAATCGCATCGAGAAACAGCTTGGTCTCCTTAAACTCTCCAAAAATCCGTAGTACGGGGAAGTTGTTTACATACTTCACTTCCACAGGACGTTAAAATAGGCCATGGGACTCGCTTGGAACTGGCAGCAGAATGAACAAGGCAAGATCACATTCATTGTTGGTTTGAGAATCCCTGAGATACCCCCTCTCCCTCACAATCACCTCGCACCTCCCTCCCTCCCCCCCCACCACCACGCCTAATCACCAATCTAACCCACCCCCCCTTTATCTCCCCATATCACTTGTTCCAAACACCCTTACTCCTATTAAACTTTTCCAAGACTTTATCACTGTATCATTTTATTCTCATTTCATGAGCGCAAACTCCGCCTTCCATTGTTTAATATTCCGCGCTTGGCTAGTCCCCTCCCCGCAGCGTCTTGACGCATGGCTCCTCCCACATAGTCTCGCGCCTTGCTCGCGGCTGCTACCACATCAGTCGGCTCGCGTGCGGCATCAAGTAAGCCGCGGAAACCGGCTTGTAATAAAATTCGCGCAAGTACAATGCAACAAGCTCTATTAAAAATGTTAGTGCAGTAGGGGGCATTCTGGCTGTTGCTTTCCACATAGACTAAAGAATGTGGTAGGGGTCGTAGAAAGGGGGCTACTATCCCCCCCTTTAGAATTATCAAATTTACAATATATATTTCACAGCCAATAGTAAATAACTTGTTCGGTAGTGGTATTATTAACAGCCCCCTACCACTTTTTTTCAAGTTATTGATTGCAAACTGTCACACATCAGATCCTCTGAAAGACTGAATGCAAAATATGACATGCCATTTATCGCTATAATTGTACTTGACAAATATCCAAGCCTGGGCTCAAAGCGAAATCTGCCAGTCGCTCGTCGGACTTCGTACCTGGCGCATCTTGGATTGGCTCGCTTGAGATATCAGCAAACTGTGATCCGAGGGGGGTCTTCTAATAGTTCAGTGTGGACTGAATGGATGTGAACTTTTTCTGTCTACACCGTTCCGCTGCAGATTCTGAAGAGAGAAGCGTGTGGATTTGTGTATTTTTCAATGGCAGAGCTAGACAGTTTTTGTCATTCTCGTATCGGATTTTTGGTGGTTGCAATGTTCAGTGGGAGTTAACTGTTGCAGCTCGTGGCTTACCATTCTTGACAGGTAAGCTATTTAAATTGTTGGTTAACTCATTTCATGGAGGCCAGTGCTCACATCGTTGATTTTTAGTTTTCTTTTACACTGACTGAATCGATGATTTTGTGAGTTTAGCCTTTTCACAGACGAAAACATCTGTTAGAATTGTTTTATTTACTAGTAACCTAATGTTATTTATGTACTCATTTCTGTTGTACTTTCTATTGAAATCATTATTTCTTCTGAACCACGACTGCTGGCGTTGGTGAACCACCCCCCCCCCCCCAACACACGACGCTCTGTCTCTGCATTATTTTATCAGTTGACATAATTGGTTTTCAACTAGATGCTCTCCTCACTCGCCCTTCTATTTTCTCGCTATCCCCTTTTGTTGGATTGCCCCACTCGCCAAGATACACGTATGATGTCATGTCACAGTTTTCTCATTACACCCAAAGAATGTTGATCATCCAAAGAATGTTGATTGTTTTCTCCTGATGTTAATAAGCGTTATTTTTGTCCCAACACACTTTAGAATTTGCTTATTAATATTTTTCTCCATTAATCATTACACCAGATCTTATTTAAAATTGAAATAAAGCAACAGTATATATATATATATATGGTATATGGTGAATATATAATGGTGAATATCTTTCACTTTCGGTAACTGAGTAGTTAGTTCGTTGGTCAGAACTGTCCTGATATATATGTATATATATATATATATATATATATATATATATATGGAATGGGGTTGTGTACTGGTATGTTTTTTTTTTAAATGTATGGCAACTCCGTTTCAAGTAAGATGACTACTTTGAACGCTTTCTCTTCAAATCTAAATGTAACTGAAATGTTGAGCTTCATTTGCTGTGAGTGTGAGAACTGGAAGCATCATCGACTCGCACCTCGAACCTTACAACCACAACGCCAGACACACACACACACATGCTAACAACATGGCTGAGATTGCTGGTAACAACAATAGAAGATGCCTACGCTGACAAGCAGGAACAGTCTCACAAAAAATAATGCGGAATATAATATATCAGCAAGCGCACTGAAGGGAACACTCAGCAATAAAAATGAATGTTAAGTGTAAAAGAAAAATATATAGTCTGCATTACAACAAATAAAAGGAAAATAAAGCAAGTAAAGTACACTTATCAAGCCATGAGTCAAGGCAACATGAGTTTTTTTTCCCCCCAAATTTTGTGTGTATGTATATTTTCAGTGCTGTTCTATTCATGTGTTGATGCACCAGTGTTTATTGCCTATTGCCATTAGTATTATATTTATTACGAAACTTACACATCTTCCACTTTGAAATATTAGCTAGTTTTATATTGTTGACATCCTCATGTGATGTAATTGTGTGTGCTTAGTGTGTTATTCAACCTAAAATATGATTTGTGTGTTTTTTTTTAAAATCTTTTAAAATCCCATTCCTGTAACATCTCCCCTGACCGTCTCTACCCTGTCAATGACATGCTAGTGACCTATCAGTTGTGGATTGAAGGAGGGGTCTTGAGGTTATGAAAGAATGATGTCTGGAGGGGAGTGGCATTGGAGGAAAACAGGAAGAGGTGTTTGTATTCACACCAAAAAATATTTAAAAATTAGTGAGTATCAAATCGTATAAGCTCGATATTTATACTGCTACTGCATTCGTATTCACGTCTTTGATGTCGTTCTTTATCGATGTTATATTATGTGATTCCTACTTTATAAATTTATGTTGCAACCAACCAACAACAACCCCCCCCCCCCCCCCCCCGCCGCTTATATGATATATACACACCAACTATACCCAAGTCCTTTGCTTTAACAGTCCTGTCTTGTTATCAATCCTCGAACAATGGCTTATCTCTTTCTATGAGGATTGTAAGGATAACTGTAGGGATTGAGAACTTGAGTTAACATCTGATGTGACTATGTTTAGCATTGTGGGTATCTTAAAGTGAACAACGAAAAGAGGGGGGATAATAATTAGAAGATACGTATCGGAAGTGACCTTGCAGTGCAGTGATTTTTTTTTCTACCATAGAATGGACTATTAGTACGGTTAGCCGAGTTTATCAGATTTGACTTTTCCTTCTCTTGGTTGATAGTGTTTTGCAAACCGTCGCACATTTGGCTGTGGGGTATAGAGTGTTGGTGCTCATGTTGTAAAACATTGGCACACTTATGTTGTCAAAATCACACCAGATCGCCTTAGTTCCTCAGAAAATAACTAAATCATATTCTTAAATTTTCTTTACATAGTATTTGAATTGTTAAATTAGTCACCCTTCTCTCTTATTAGATTAGTTACCCCTCTCTCATTTAGAATAGTGAACTGTCTCTCTTATTAGATTTGTTACCTTTCTCTTTCTATCTCTCTCTCTCTCTCTCTCTCTCTCTCATGCTAGTGCACCGACTCTCCTATTAAACTACTTACCTTTCTCTTATATTAGATTAATCTACCTCCTTAAGTCCACATTTACTTAACGTTTTCTTTTGTTTTTTTCTTGGTCAATTAATTGCTTTATTTTGTTTGTTAAATTGTTTATTTATTAAAGTTAACATTTAAATGAATAAAAGCAACTTAGCAAACTTTCACACAAGTTCAGATAGAGAGATAACTTGATGTTACTGTAACTTTGAGAAACTTGCAGTGTTGGAAATGGTGAATTATTTCAGACGGTGGTTTTCTGTTGCTTTCCGTCGGTTTGTTTACATTTGGCACCAATGGCCTTTGACTAAAAATTCTCTCCCATAAGGATGTGTGCTTGTTTTACTTCAGGGTACCTCCCTTAACTTTTTACTCTCCCGAGCATACATGCAGGGCAATCGCAGTTTGTGCTGTCTACTACATACAGTAGCAGGTAAAAATTACTCGACCTAAAACATAACGTTTGGATTAGTCATTTATTTATCTTAATTATGAAATACAGTACAATTTCTGAATGTGAGGGGAGGTAATTGTATATTTCGCCTCAGCACAGCACGACATGTGTTAATTTGCTTTCAAACTCGGTCTGTTGAAGACTTTCAGCCTGTGATTGAATTATGATTATTGTACAGGCAAGTAAGTGACCAAACCTCCACGCTATCATCAGTTTAGTTTTATTTGAAAGTAGTAGTTTACTAATCATAAAACGTTGCTAAATTTATGAAGGAGGAAGTTATGAGGAAACTATATTCCACTCATTCTTTAGATGTATGTTTTAATGGGGTGGTTCAAATTTGGGACACTATGCAACAATATGAATATTCTAGAATAGTTCATTTTTATATTGTTGAAATTTTTGTTCAAAAACGTTTATGAGAATAAATATTTCAAAATTCGACAAATTTAACCCTTTATAGTGTAAAATAGCCATAATTTAACAAAAATGTTTTCAAAAATTTAACTTATAGCTTCTCTCATGATAATTTTTGATGTACTATAGCATAGTTATACTCAAGTTATTGTTTCAGGATTAAGAAAATTTACCAAGACTACTAAAATATCATCAACAAACAACTGTGCTTTTTTCTGTAAAATTAAAATATTGAATCTAACTAGCCACTATTGTCAACAGGGAAATAACTCTGGAGGCAAAACGAGCACTCTACAAACAATCTTCATCCCAACGTTGTGCTACCAATGCCAGACCTGGACCCTAGATGCAAGTACAATAAGAAAAATACCCTTTGTGAGATGAAATGTGTTAGACGAATGACAGGAAACAGTCTGAGAGATAAGATCAGAAAAGAAGAACTGAGAAAAAAAGTTAGGAATAGCCCTCGCCATTGAATATATAAAGAAACAAGAGATAAAATGGTTTGGCCACGTGACAAGGCAGAAAGATCAAAACACAACACAACACAACGAGCCCTAAATAAACGTTGCGAGAATACCAGACCCAAGGGTCGACCACGAAAAAGATGGATCGATGAAATATCAGAAGCACTAGGTAACATAACAGCAGCAGAGGCGAACAGAAGAGCAAAAGAATGTAAATTATATTTCTCCTCGACGCTGAAAGGCAAATGAGGAAGGAAAAAAGAAGCAGAACTAGCCACTAGCTACATATGGTTATGAATCATGGACTTTCTTGCAAACAGCAAGGAAGACAAGTGATTCATTTGAAACAAAATCCACAGAAAAATCCTAAGGGTATCTTGGATAATGAAACGAGCAATGAAGAAATATTAAAAGATTTAAACATGAAAAAGTACTGGCTGATAAACATTCTACAGAGGAAATTAAAATACTATGGCCATGTCAAAAGACACAACAGGTTAAAAAGAACAATAATGGAAGGCATGGTTCCTGGACGAAGCATCTGGGGCAAACCAAGAAGAATGTGGTTTCAAAACATGAAGATGGCAACATAAGTTCGAAATATGACTGAGATCTAGGAGAGAAAGTTCTGGGAGAAAATCTGGACGACAGAAGAAGTGGGAGATCTGGAGATAGAAATGGGAGATCTGGAGACAGAAGAAGTGGGAGATATGGAGACAGAAATGGGAGATCTGGAGACAGAGATTTTTTTCAGGCGGGCTGTGGAGAATGCAACGTTCTACAAAGGACATGCGACCTGATAATGAGCCACTAACAGTATGATGGATAACTCACTCACTAATGCACTTATATTAAGTCTGTCATTATAGTTTGCTATATTTATAAGTACGAATTCTGCTTCGTGGTATTTTACATCTCAGAGCTACGTGTTTAAAACCTATTTTATAGCAGTGTTTATTTCAACAATTTTATTTGTTTAATCATCATCATCAGGTGCCCTACCGACCAACAAGCCCAAGCAACCGTGCTCCTACATATTTCCGGACTTCAGTGTCCCTTAACTGTTGCACTTTAAATTTTATCCCAGATTATGTTTCTAAACTTCTTTGTCTCTCTGCCCATCTACTTTTCCGCTGTTTTAGTATTTTCACAATTTTTTTCCTCTTGAAATTAATGACATAACCAAATAAAGACAAAGTGCTTTTTTTTCTAAAGTGCTTCAAAAATGGCTGTAATTACTACTTTAAAATGACATATAAAGCATGCATTGTATATAGCGTTACGGATCCAGTGTTCTTGTAAAGTCACGTGGCTGATGCACTTACAATCTTGTGTGTAGATGTTACAAACGGAAGTAGGTTTACGTCTCTTCTCATAATTATTTAAGGAACTGCTGTGACCTTCTTTCAGCATAGGTCCTTATTCATTTATTACTATCGCTTTGTCAGTATATTTATCAATAACTGTCTTTCATTAATCATGAGTGTTTTCTTCTCCTTGATATTTCAATATCTCTGTATTCAGTCATTGTTTCTGTTTTGTCCTTAATATTTCAATATCTCTTGTTTAGTCATTATTGCTGTTTTATCCTTTATATTTGAATATATTTTTATTCAGTCATTATTGCTGTTTTATCATTGATATTTTCATATATCTTTATACAGTCAATATTGCTGTTTTATCATTGATATTTGCATATATCTTTATACAGTCATTATTGCTGTTTTATCATTGATCGTTCAATAACTCTTATGCAGTCGTGATTAATGCTATATCCTAGCTTTTTCCTAACTGTCTTCTTTATGAGTCACAGTTATTGCTTTCTCCTTAGTTTCTCTTCAGCTGTATTTGTTCAGTCATGATTACTGAATTGTCTTTGATCTTTCATTAAATACCTTTCTCGTCATGGCTATTGTCTGTTCTGTGATCGTTCACTATTTATCCTTATTCAATCATGGTTATGTTTCAATAAGTGAAATTGCTCAGTCATGGTTACTAAGTTATCCTTACTTTTTCAATAACTGATTTAATTAAATCATCATTGCTTTCATTGTCCATATAATCTGTCTCTAAATATCAACTTTATATATAAATTAGTAAAATCTTTTATCCTTCTATACTGTAGTCACTTCACCATCAATTGTGTTTCTCGCTTTGTTAACAGTTCCTTTATTTGAGTCACCTCTTTGTTTTTTTGTTTTTGTTTTTTTAAATAAAAATATCTTTATGTCCCTCTCCTTTTTGAACTCACGAGCGGAGAATCCGTGGAAACACGTATATTGAGCCTGCATCAAGGCATCATTTGCCACGTTTACTCTCCCCTTAATATATGAAAGTAACGGTAGTCGCACAGCAATTGTCGTTGGATAATGTAAGTGTTAGTGAGGGGGCCAGTTCCCTTCCTCTCTGTATGTACCCGAGAGAGAACATCGCTGGTACCTAATTATTGATGTGGATGGAATGTCTTTTTTTTTAGGTCGCATAAAGTGCTTGTCCTAACTGGCATTTGAACGAACCTTCAGATCAACAGGCGAGTGCACCAACTACCAACGCTACCGGGTTCTCCCCAGAGCAGCATCATCACTATTTTCTATCCACTGTACATGGTATCAATTCTGTTGTTCACTGTTTTCCATGCCATGAGACCACATTATCTAATATATTTTCCATTTGTCGTCCGCGATCTCTCTTTATCCTGTATTTTGGAAGTTGAAACCAAGTATTCCAACTTTCCTATTCTCGTGATGTATCTCTCACATGTCGTTTGTTTCTTTCTGATATTTTTAGTAGCTCCCTTTTGGTATCGCTTCTATGAGAATTTCCTTGTTGGTCTTTCTAGCCGTCAAGGAAACAACATTCTTCTCCCTAAATATTTTACAGTAAATCTTGCAACCCTTAACGTGACTCCCTAAATATTTTATAGTAAATCTTGCAACCATCAACGTGACTCCCTAAATATTTTACAGTATATCTTGCAACCCTCAACGTGACTCCCTAAATATTTTACAGTAAATCTTGCAACCCTCAGCGTGACTCCCTAAATATTTTACAGTAAATCTTGCAACCCTCAACGTGACTCCCTAAATATTTTACAGTAAATCTTGCAACCCTCAGCGTGACTCCCTAAATATTTTACAGTAAATCTTGCAACCCTCAGCGTGACTCCCTAAATATTTTACAGTAAATCTTGCAACCCTCAACGTCACTCCCTAATATGTTACAGTAAATCATGCAACCCTCAACGTGACTCCCTAAATAT
This sequence comes from Megaustenia siamemsis, assembly GCA_032433765.1. NCBI lineage: Eukaryota > Metazoa > Mollusca > Gastropoda > Stylommatophora > Ariophantidae > Megaustenia > Megaustenia siamemsis. The sequence goes on from JAVIAB010000139.1 coordinate 23,907,555, forward strand.
TTTACAGTAAATCTTGCAACCCTCAACGTGACTCCCTAAATATTTTACAGTAAATCTTGCAACCTCAATGTGACTCCCTAAATATTTTACAGTAAATCATACAACCCTCAATCTGACTGATACGTCATTATGGGTCAGACGTTTTCAAAGTTTCAGCCTGCTGAAGCTGACAACCAACATATTTGAATTTACTTTAATACCATCATAATGGAATGTTGAATTGGGTCGCACCCTGACGCTGTCTACCAGGTTGGAAAAAGTGTGAACCAGGTTGGATCAGAGAGTTTGGGAAGTTTAATACTTGACTCCCGTAAATGAAGGAAAAAGTAAATGACCCAGTCACGCCACGTGGCGTGTAGGGAATATAGTGTTGACACCGGAGTCCATGGCACGGGCGTAATACCGACCACATAACCCTAAAAATCATGTGCCGAAGGTCTGTAAAATTTATGGTCACTAACACCATATTCCCCATACGCCACTTGGCGTGACGGGGGTACTTTTTTTTTTTTTTTTAACCGGAGTCCATATTTTTAAATAAAATTGACGTCCGTAACATTATTTTGGGGGATAACGTGGGCAGCATTACGTTACGCCGCTTTATTTTTCCAGACGAAAATCCTGTACTCGTTTTACCTATTTAAGGCTTTGTGAGGCTGGAAGCCGCCTCTTGTTCTTAGTAATCCAGTTTATTAACCGCGGAGCTATCGTGGCTCACTTCACTCCCGTACCACGCTATGAAATCTCACGTGACACCTTCACTGTTATCATCATAGCCAAATATGTCGGTCGCATGAAAGGAGTCAGCTTTGATAAACAATATTAGAATGGGGGATTAACAAGACAGTTAGTGAACATTCATGCAGAGGAATATAGAGTGTGAACCAAAAGTAGGGGGACAGTATTTTGAGATGACAAATACAATTAGACCACAATACCCCAAAAATCATGTGCCGAAATTCTGTAAAAATTATGGTAATTAACACCATATTCCCTATACGCCACTTGGCGTGACAGGGGCTCTTTACTTTTTTTTTTACTTATTTACAATTATATTAACAAATATAATTACATTTTCATGAATAATCATTACATCATTATGGGTTGTATGAACTATCTATCTGAGAAGGGGAAAATATGAATAATTTAAATAATTTAGTTATAAAATTTAATATAATATCATAAAGCAAACACCATAAAATAAATCTCATCATTTACTGTCCACCTACTTTTGTTTCACCCTGCATACATATTTTACCTTGTTATGCCTACGTGACAAGACAGAAACAACACAACAATAACCACACTTCTCTCAAATCCAATAAAAATAACAGACTCAAAGAATTATATCGAAATTGATAGAAAGATAGAATACTAGAAATACTAGGAAACATAACATAAGAAAAAGCCACCCAAGTAGTAAACCTATTTTTCCTGTCAACTTTGGAAAAGAAATAATAAAAGAGGGATATAAATATTAATCTCTGAATCAGAATGTATATTATATTTATTTTGACCACTTTTCACTAAGCAATTCAATTTAGTAGTTTAATGTTAACACAAAGTTTTCCGATTTCAGTAGTTTAATGTTAACACAAAGTTGTCCTATTTCAGCAGTTTAATGTTGACACAAAGTTTTCCGATTTCAGTAGTTTCATGTTGAGGGAACAGGCAAATAATTGCAATGCTGCGGTAAAGCTGGTAGCAAGAAGCAAGTGGTGGGAGTGTTAAACACTCCAAGGTATGGTGACAGCTTTACAAGGAAGGAACACAACACAATACTGACGTTTCGGCCTGTAGCCTTCTTCAGAATACAGGGACAACGACAACAAACGATGAAGCACAATTATCTATATCTACATGGTAGATGATCAGGAGAATGGAGAGGTGGACAGAAAAGAAGAAAGTAGGATGTTGAAATAAGAAAGGAGGCTACATGAGGGGAGGTAGGATGAGTGTCAAGATGTGTAAAATAGAAAGATTAGAAAAATGAGGAAGCGTTAGACATGACAATAGTAAAAAGTGAAAAATGAATCGTATGTTTTTTGCATTAAGTTAAGATTCAGTTCTTACAATGGTTTCCTATTTCAGTTGTTTAATGTTAACACAAAGTTTTCCTATTTCAGTAGTTTATTTGCAGCTGTCAGTTTAGCTTCATTACACAACGGGAACTTCAATGTGATAAGATTCCCTCCTCTGCAGCTTCCCCAGCACGCGCGCCTTACACTAGCAAACGTACTGAAGATGGCTTCAACTCACATGCACAAACTCCGTATCCTCAACGGAAAACCTTGACCTCAACCTCCTTAGCCGCCTCTTACGACATGCGCGGCAGGTGACAGATTCTTTTCCTCCTTGAGCGTGCGTGTAAGACCCCTGGTTGCCACACGACGGGCGGAGTCATTGACACCTTAAACCTTCGACTCGAAATTCTATTGATCGTACTGCTGTTCCGATAAGAAGTGAATCTTAACTTAATGCAAAATATAACGCAATTTGTCCTCTTTACGAGCTGTTGTGTTTGGGTAACTATAACGTTAATGCCCGTATCTTTTCTATTACCTGTGGCGCTTTTTTGTAAAACACGTGGTCATTATACGTGAGGCTGCTGTACTTTAAAGACGTTTATAGCGTCAGATTTAGATAGTGATAGGGTAAACCCCCCCGGAGCCGTATCGGATAGGAAAAAGTCGTCAGACCGCCTAGTAAACTGCAAGCGAATGCACTAACCACAATAGACACATGTCTTTTATGAGAATTGTACAACTATTTTATTGTTACAGCTTGGTAAGTGTACGTAGAACAGGTATCATTGTTATATATTGTACTTATATATAGAACAATTATCATTGTTACATATTGGCACTCATATATATAGAACAGTTATCATTGTTACATAGTGGTACTTATATATAGAATCCCAACCGACGGCTTCCGGGTTCACCCAAGCTTAGGTGGGTACCGGATTTTTTTTGGGAAAGTAAAGCGGCACGGGCGTAATAACGACCACATTACCCCAAAAATCATTACCTCAAAAATGTGCTGAAGGTATGTAAAATTTATGGTCACTAACACCATATTCCCTATACACCACTTGACGTGACGGGGGCTTTTTACTGTTTACTTTTTTACTTATATATAGAACAGTTTTCAGTGTTATATATTGGTACTTATATATAGAACAGTTATCATTGTTACATATTGGCACTTATATATATAGAACAGTTATCATTGTTACATAGTGATACTTATATATAGAACAGTTATCATTGTTACATATTGGCACTTATATATATAGAACAGTTATCATTGTTACATAGTTGTACTTATATATAGAACTGTTATTATTATAACATCCTGGTTATTGAATATAGAACAATTTTTATTGTTACATTATGTTTATTGAATCTAAAATTATTGTTCATACATTTTGTTACTTGTATATATAGAACCACAATTGGTCGTACATGTTTTTACTTATATATAGAACCACAATTGGTCGTACATGTTTTTACTTATATTTAGATCCACAATTGGTCGTACATGTTTTACTTATATATAGATCCACAATTGGTCGTACATGTTTTTACTTATATATAGAACCACAATTGGTCGCACATGTTTTTACTTATATATAGAACCACAATTGGTCGCACATGTTGTTACTTATATATTGAACCACAATTGGTCTTACATGTTTTTACTTATATATAGAACCACAATTGGTCGTACATGTTTTTACTTATATATAGAACCACAATTGGTCGTACATGTTTTTACTTATATATAGATCCACAATTGGTCGTACATGTTTTTACTTATATATAGATCCACAATTGGTCGTACATGTTTTTACTTATATATAGAACTACAATTGGTCGCACATGTTTTTACTTATATATAGATCCACAATTGGTCGTACATGTTTTTACTTATATATAGATCCACAATTGGTCGTACATGTTGTTACTTATATATAGATCCACAATTGGTCGCACATGTTTTTACTTATGTATAGAACTACAATTGGCCGCACATGTTTTTACTTATATATAGAACCACAATTGGTCGCACATGTTTTTACTTATATATAGAACCACAATTGGTCGCACATGTTTTTACTTATATATAGAACCACAATTGGTCGCACATGTTTTTACTTATATATAGAACCACAATTGGTCGCACATGTTTTTACTTATATATAGATCCACAATTGGTCGTACATGTTTTTACTTATATATAGAACCACAATTGGTCGCACATGTTTTTACTTATATATAGAACCACAATTGGTCGCACATGTTTTTACTTATATATAGATCCACAATTGGTCGTACATGTTGTTACTTATATATAGATCCACAATTGGTCGTACATGTTTTTACTTATATATAGATCCACAATTGGTCGTACATGTTGTTACTTATATATAGAACCACAATTGGTCGCACATGTTTTTACTTATATATAGATCCACAATTGGTCGTACATGTTTTTACTTATATATAGAACCACAATTGGTCGCACATGTTTTTACTTATATATAGAACCACAATTGGTCGCACATGTTTTTACTTATATATAGATCCACAATTGGTCGTACATGTTTTTACTTATATATAGATCCACAATTGGTCGTACATGTTTTTACTTATATATAGATCCACAATTGGTCGTACATGTTTTTACTTATATATAGATCCACAATTGGTCGCACATGTTTTTACTTATATATAGATCCACAATTGGTCGTACATGTTATTACTTGCATAAAGAATCATCGTCATTGTTACACTTTGTTTCGTCTTCATATAACTAATATCAGTGTACCTAGGACAATGTTCCTCGACATTCTGATACTTGTACACGAGAAAGATCTACATTAAACCAGAGCTCCTACAAGAGCCCCAATGGAAGCTCATAAATGAGTCCCCCAATGGAAATTGTTAAAATATAATTAACATTTGTAAATGATGGTAGAACAAATCTAATACTGACAAAGAGGTATATCATAGTCTGCTCGATTTCCAACTGCTAGAGGTTCTTTTATTCCATTGACATGAACACCAAACCAACGTTTTGTCTTTAGTCTCAGCTATTCTCATACACCAGATCTCAACATTTTTTTTTGAAGTTATAGGTTAAAGGTTAAAGGACAAAATAACAATCTTTATCCCTCTGTGTGGTGTTCGAACATTGCAAGCACACCAAACTCCACGCTACAGCGACGGTCTCATATCACTATAAGAAGGATATAAAGCATATATTCTATCTATCTATCTATCTATCTATCTATCTATCTATCTATCTATCTATCTATCTATCTATCTATCTATCTATCTATCTATCTATCTATCTATCTATCTATCTATCTATCTATCTATCTATCTATCTATCTATCTATCTATCTATCTATCTATCTATCTATCTATCTATCTATCTATCTATCTATCTATCTATCTATCTATCTATCTATCTATCTATCTATCTATCTATCTATCTATCTATCTATCTATCTATCTATCTATCTATCTATCTATCTATCTGTCTGTCTGTCTGTCTGTCTATCTGTCTGTCTGTCTGTCTGTCTATCTATCTGTCTATCTATCTATCTATCTATCTATCTATCTATCTATCTATCTATCTATCTATCTATCTATCTATCTATCTATCTATCTATCTATCTATCTATCTATCTATCTATCTATCTATCTGTCTGTCTGTCTGTCTGTCTGTCTGTCTATCTATCTATCTGCATGCCTGCCTACCTGTCTATTTTTATCTATCTATCTAGTCTGTCTGTCTATTTATTAATCTAATCTAGTCAGCCTGTCCGTCTGTCCGATCCATCTAATTATATACACACTATAATGCAATTGTTTTCTCTATAATTTTGTCGGGATAAATCGATAAAATCACAGCGTGGGTTTTGTTTATTGTTGTCAACTTCTTGGTAAGAACTTGAGCATCTTATTTGGTCAAAACAATATAGAACTTTCATTCAAGAATAATATACCATTTTATTGGCAAGAACGAAATACAATTGTGTGGCAAGATCAGTACACACATTTTTCATAAGAACAATGTGCAAATTATGGTTAAATAATATACCAATTATTGGTGAGAACAATATGCAAATTATTGGTGAGAACAATATGCAACTTATTGGTGAGAAAAAATATGCGACTTATTAGTGAGAACAATATGCAACTTATTGGTGAGAAAAAATATGCAACTTATTGGTGAGAACAATATGCAACTTATTGGTGAGAACAATATGCAACTTATTGGTGAGAACAATATGCAACTTATTAGTGAGAACAATATGCAAATTATTGATGAGAACAATATGCAACTTATTAGTGAGAACAATATGCAAATTATTGATGAGAACAATATGCAACTTATTAGTGAGAAACAATATGCAAATTATTGGTGAGAACAATATGCAACTTATTAGTGAGAACAATATGCAAATTATTGATGAGAACAATATGCAACTTATTAGTGAGAACAATATGCAACTTATTAGTGAGAACAATATGCAAATTATTGGTGAGAACAATATGCAACTTATTGGTGAGAACAATATGCAAACTATTGGTGAGAACAATATACAACTTATTGGTAAAACAATATACAACTTATTGGTGAGAATAATATGTAACTTATGGTGAGAAAAATATACACTTATTGGTTAGAACTATATACAACTTATTGGTGAGAACAATATGCAACTTATTAGTGAGAACAATATGCAACTTATTGGTGAGAACAGTATACAACTTATTGGTTAGAACAATACAACTGATTGGTGAGAACAATATGCAACTTATTGGTGAGAGCAATATACAACTTATTGGTGAGAACAATATGTAACTTATTGGTGAGAACCATATACAACTTATTGGTGAGAACAATATACAACTTATTGGTGAGAAGAATATGTAACTTATTGGTGAGAACAATATGTAACTTATTGGTGAGAACAATATGTAACTTATTGGTGAGAACAATATGTAACTTATTGGTGAGAACAATATACAACTTATTGGTGAGAACAATATACAACTTATTGGTGAGAACAATATACAACTTATTGGTGAGAACAATATCCAACTTATTGGTTAGAACAGTATACAACTTATTGGTTAGAATAATATGCAACTTATTGGTGAGAACAGTATACAACTTATTGGTTAGAACAATATACAACTGATTGGTGAGAACAATAATGCAACTTATTGGTGAGAACAATATACAACTTATTGGTGAGAACAATATGTAACTTATTGATGAGAACAATATACAACTTATTGGTGAGAACAATATGTAACTTATTGATGAGAACAATATACAACTTATTGGTGAGAACAATATGTAACTTATTGATGAGAACTATATACAACTTATTGTGAGAACAATATGTAACTTATTGGTGAGAACAATATGTAACTTATTGGTGAGGACAATATACAACTTATTGGTGAGAACAATATGTAACTTATTGGTGAGAACAATATACAACTTATTGGTGAGAACAATATACAACTTATTGGTGAGAACAATATACAACTTACTGGTGATAACAATATCCACTTATTGGTTAGAACAGTATACAACTTATGGTTAGAACAATATCCAGGTTATTGGTTAGAACAATATACAACATATTGGTGAGAACAATATCCAGTTTATTGGTTAGAACAATATACAACTTATTGGTGAGAACAATATCCAGGTTATTGGTTAGAACAATATACAACTTATTGGTGAGAACAATATCCAGTTTATTGGTTAGAACAATATACAACATATTGGTGAGAACAATATCCAGTTTATTGGTTAGAACAATATACAACTTATGGTTAGAACAATATGCAACTTATTGGTGAAAGCAATATGCAACTTATTGATGAGAACAATATACAACTTATTAGTGAGAACAATATGTAACTTATTAGTGAGAACTATATACAACTTATTGGTGAGAACAATATACAACTTATTGGTGAGAACAATACGTAACTTATTGGTTAGAACAATATACAACTTATTGGTGGAGAATAATATCCAGGTTATTGGTTAGAACAATATACACCTTATTGGTGAGAACAATATCCAGGTTATTGGTAGAACAATATACAACTTATTGGTTAGAACACTATACAACTTATTGGTGAGAACAATATCCAGGTTATTGATTAGAACATATACAACTTATTGGTGAGAACAATATCCAGGTTATTGGTTAGAACAATATACATCTTATTAGTGAGAACAATATACAACTTATTGGTGAGAACAATATGTAACTTATTGTTAGAATAATATCCAGGTTATTGGTTAGAACAATATACAACTTATTGGTTAGAACAATATACAACTTATTGGTTAGAATAATATACAACTTATTGGTGAGAACAATATACAACTTATTGGTGAGAACAATATCCAGGTTATTGATTAGAACAATATACAACTTATGGTTAGAACAATATACAACTTATGGTTAGAATAATATACAACTTATTGGTGAGAACAATATCCGGTTATTGGTTAGAACAATATACAACTTATTGATTAGAACAATATACAACTTATTGGTTAGAACAATTTTATACAATTTTTTAAGACGATGAAAGGATTCATAAAAGTACAATTATAGACAAGCTTATAGTAAAACAATATACAGCGTTTTGTAAGAACTATAGACAATTATTGGTGAGAACAATATACAACGTTTTGTAAGAACTATAGGACAATTATTGGTGAGAACAATATACAACGTTTTGTAAGAACTATAGGACAATTATTGGTGAGAACAATATACAACGTTTTGTAAGAACTATAGGACAATTATGGTGAGAACAATATACAACGTTTTGTAAGAACTATAGGACAATTATTGGTGAGAACAATATACAACGTTTTGTAAGAACTATAGGACAATTATTGGTGAGAACAATATACAACGTTTTGTAAGAACTATAGGACAATTATTGGTGAGAACAATATACAACGTTTTGTAAGAACTATAGGACAATTAATATTGGTGAGAACAATATACAACGTTTTGTAAGAACTATAGGACAATTATTGTGAGAACAATATATAACGTTTTGTAAGAACTATAGGACAATTATTGGTGAGAACAATATACAACGTTTTGTAAGAACTATAGGACAATTATTGGTGAGAACAATATACAACGTTTTGTAAGAACTATAGGACAATTATTGGTGAGACAATATACAACGTTTTGTAAGAACTATAGGACAATTATTGGTGAGAACAATATACAACGTTTTGTAAGAACTATAGGACAATTATTGGTGAGAACAATATACAACGTTTTGTAAGAACTATAGGACAATTATGGTGAGAACAATATACAACGTTTTGTAAGAACTATAGGACAATTATTGGTGAGAACAATATACAACGTTTTGTAAGAAACTATAGGACAATTATTGGTGAGAACAATATACAACGTTTTGGTAAGAACTATAGGACAATTATTGGTGAGAACAATATACAACGTTTGTAAGAATATAGGACAATTATTGGTGAGACAACGTTTGTAAGAACTATAGGACAATTATTGGTGAGAACAATATACAACGTTTTGTAAGAACTATAGGACAATTATTGGTGAGAACAATATACAACGTTTTGTAAGAACTATAGGACAATTATTGGTGAGAACAATGAACAAATTATTAATAAAGAAGATTACCATTTGTGGTTATTGTTGTTGTTGTTGTGAGAACAATATAGAAATTTTGCCATGTCCACGATGAGAGAGATCTTATTTTTTTTTTTTTTTTCTGCCAGTGCCACTACACTATATTCTTGATTTCAATACTATTTTTATTTCTGCTCATCCTTTATTTTGTGTTGCATTTGATTAATTATCTCATTTCTCTTATTCTTGTTTCTTTTTCAGTTAACTCAAAGCCTTTAATTAATTTGTTTATATTTTACTATTGCTATTTCACAACACGAGTTTTATTATTTCGTTCTTTGTGTAAACTACATTATGACATAATTATTAATTTATTAATTTATTATTCGCTTTCTTCAGAAAAATCACATTGCATATCCCAAAATTACATTAAGAGATTATTGTAACGTCGTGCAAGATTTATTTACGATTATCGCTTCTATCAATTTTATTGCGTTCATTTATTCTTTATTATTTCTTTCTACGAATTCCACGTGAAATTAATCCAAAGCACGGAAAGCTTTGGAATTCTTATTGCAAAGTCTTAAAGCAAATGTTTCACGATATTCTGTTGGAATTACGAGGTCTTGTTAATTATGTTGTCCACCCTAACCCTACTATTTGAAGTCTACTTTGTTGTGTTTATGTCCACATAAGACCTTCAGGGTGGGAATTAATTTTTAAAATTATGTTTTTTTCTCATACGCAAAACTGTAACTCTCTGTTTGTAGTTAATTGTACTGTTCTTTCTCTTGCTCAATAATAGTTGTGTATTCGTGACGAACAGAAAACAGATCAGTCAAGTGCTTGTAAATGACTAGATAAGAGAAGAAGTTATACATTTCTTATCCCTAAGATGTGAAAACTATGGAACCGTACAAGACACTTAAAAACACACCACAAATAGACATATACATGTATCATACAATCCCAGAAGTTAACACATGTTATATATATATATATATGTGTATGTGTATGTTTGTATGTTTGTATGTACATGTACTGGGAGCCGCGATCGCTCAGTGGTTAGTGAACTGGTCTATAAAGGACACGAGGTTCCATTCTAATCGAAGGCTTCCAGGTTCACTTAGCCTAAATGGGTACCGGATTTTTATCTGGAAGGGTAAAGCGGCACGGGCGTAATACCGACCACATTACTTCAATAATCATATGCCGAAGGTCTGTACGAATATGGTCATTAACATAAATTCCTTATACGCCACGTGGCGTGATGGGGCAATTTACTTTACTTATATATATTTATATATATATATATTTATAGTTATTTTTAAAGAAATGGCTATTGTTTATCCCCCTTAGTTTTCAGTTAAATGCAATATTTACGCGTCTTCCTTGACTAATCCTACCTAAAGCCCCCATTTTTATTTACAAGCTAACCTTCCATCTATCCCCATTCATGCGGTCGTTCTGATGTGTCTATCTTAGAACACCAGGTAAAGGTGCAATGAAATCTTGGTCAGTTTTTGTTCTCTGACCATAGGTCCAACTGTGATTGATAACAATGAGTTTCTGACTGCTGTGAGGCTCACATGCTGTGTACAGCAGGTAACATTTAGAAATTTACTCTACCACAAGTGATGGTAAGTAATTTTTGTATGAACGAAAAAGGGAGCTCCTAAGAAACATCAGAAAAATAAACAATCAACCATTTTTTTCGGGCACATCATGAGAAGAGGAAAGTAGGATACTTGGTTACAACTGGGAAAATACAGGGAAAGAGATATCGCGACGCAATGAGAGAAATATTGGATAACTTGGTGTCATGGCATGGAAAACAGTCAACCAAATGAACTGATACGATGCACGGTAGATAGAAGTATATGTGTTAATTTACCAATTAATAATTGCGTTACAGAACTGGAGTCGTCAGTCGCTGAACACTTCGAGACTTGCTGAGGAGGGGATCTGAGCACCTATGGACATGTTTGGAGTGCAATGATGATGACCCGCTAATAACTCAATAACACTCAATAGAAGATGTGAAAGGACATGGTGACCTACGCCAACCGGTATGGCACATGATGATGATGAACGAGTGCTACTGTAAAACCGTGGGGCCACCATGTCTATTATTCTTCTTGGTCCTTGAAGCGCCACAGAAACTCCTATATTAAATACCTCTCAATGAATACAGAGTTCCAGTCAATTAAACAAAACAACTATTGACACGGAGATAATTAAATGCTTTGTTTACAGTTAGCGCTGAAAAGTTGCTTTTCTGTCAGCGCCAGGTGACTGGATGACCAGATGCCTGCAAGCATTATTTATGGTTAAATCCACATCATATAAATGTTGATGACACTCTAAGTTTGGCCATTTAGTCCAGACCTTGCTATAATCCGGGTCTCCGTCAAACTTAATTTGGAAACCGCTGCTGTAAAGTCTCCGTCAAACTTAATTTGGAAACCGCTGCTGTAAAGTCTCCGTCAAACTTAATTTGGAAACCGCTGCTGTAAAGTCTCCGTCAAACTTAATTTGGAAACCGCTGCTGTAAAGTCTCCGTCAAACTTAATTTGGAAACCGCTGCTGTAAAGTCTCCGTCAAACTTAATTTGGAAACCGCTGCTGTAAAGTCTCCGTCAAACTTAATTTGGAAACCGCTGCTGTAAAGTGCCTTCAGCAAGGAATCGCTGTATTCTGAAATATTAAAGAACAATTATGGTAGCTGCGCTAGTGTTTATTTTTAAACAATAATTTTTTTTATATCTTACTCTCATGAAGAGCACTATTAAGACGGATTACGGTCACCATGACATAGTCAGCGGCTCAGAGCTGATCAAGACCTCATTTCACACCATAATGGGTGTTCCAGACAGGTATGTGTTTGAAAGATGGCCAAAAAGTTGAAGGAAGATCCTTGTAGCGTCGACGGAGTCATATAGGACCTCGTCATGATAATACCGTGCTTCTCGGATGGACAAGATCGAGTTTCTCCATCAGAACCTAAGAAATCAAGAAAGTCTTTTGGAGACTGGGTGGTCTAGAGGTTAAACGTTGGCTTCCGGACAAGAAATTCCGGACTTTTCTATGTGAATCATCATGGTTAGTGACATTCGAATGTCTAGCCCTCTCTGACAACGGCTAATAATAAGAAGTCCATTGTGCACTCTGTGTGAGGATTCTTGGCAGCTAGAAGTCTAATAGAGTACTCTAAAATGGTTCCTGCCCAGGCAAAACTGTTCAGCTAATAAATATATATCTCTCTATATATATATCTCTCTCCCTGCGATCAAGACTCAATCAGAGTAGGATTCCAGACTCTCTTATGAAGTCAGCTGTCTGTTTAAGCAATTCGATTGCCCCATATAGTTTCTCTTCCAGGGAGGTGGGTGTGGACCACATTGCTCTCCTCAGGTAAATAAATATCTAACAACACCGAAGACGGATGTATCAGATCGAAGTCGTGGATATGGCGGCTTCCTTTAACAAGCAACTCAGCACATCATACTGTCTTAACGGGCAACTGTTTGAAGATGAAGAAGAAGATAGTCTTTGAAGAAGTCTCCCCGCATCGACCTCCTGTATCTAAGAGCTGACTTGTCACGTGACATGGGATCACAAAATAAACATAAAAGAAACGCCTTTCTGGGCGGCGAGTATGCTACTTGTGTAGTACGAACGTATGTCATTTTAGAATGCCTTGAGACGACAAACACAACTGGAGATGTAATTGTGTATGTTGTATCTTCTTGATAGAGAAATAAATCCACACCAGAACTGATATAAAATTATAACTGTTGAATGTTCTGACGATACTAGATCTCAGTGACAAGCTAGAAACAATATTAGGTGATAGTCTAGTATAGCTCAGCAGTCCAGTAACCGCTTTACAGAAGCTCCCTAGGTTGCATAGGCTAGACAATTAATTCTTAACTTTGGAGCAAGGATGTTGGAGATTAAAAGGTGCACTGATATAATATAATGGTACATTAATGATAACTTCATGCTGTTCAATGTTTTCTTTGAAATGTAATTTAAGAACACAAATTACATAGACGTTTCATGATTTAGTCATTTCTCAACTGCAAATTAGATAAACCTGATGAAATCAATGAAAAATAATTATTGATTTAAATAGTTAAACTATCTTTAAGGTATTATACCATTTCCGTGGTCTGCCGAGGGGACTTTAGGATCGGAGAATAAAGCCGCTTGTCCAGTACATTCATCATGTGTTGTTCGGTTATAAGTTTGTATCCCCCCCCCCCCCCCAAACCACGATATGAAAAACACGTTGGACCTTACCACAATTCGAACCCACGTTCTCCGACTTTAGAATGCAATAAGTTATCGAAACGGCCACCTGCTTTTTCCCTTATATTTAAAACTATTCGAACGTATTTTGGACACACATTTAGATAGGACGTGTCTGTAAACAATTAGATTGGTCATTGGTAACTGAAGTCACGAACACAAGGGGATACGCCCCGATAACCTCGATAATTGTATCGATTGTTTAAAAATGACAATCTGTCGCCAGTGAACAAAAGTTGTTCAGATCTTTGAACTAACCGTGTCTTATTCGTCACCACATCAAGGCATTCTTTTCTACTATTTTGGGCATCGCAACGACAGTCAACAATATCCGAAAACAGAGAGAAAAAACGTAATAAAATTGTTGTGAAAAAAAGAGTAAATAAAAACAATTTATTAGTGAATGCAAGTTAATAAAATAATTTTAAGATATGTAAATATATAAGTATAATATAATATATATATTTATAGTGGAGTTGAATCAAAAATTCTAGTAGAAATGCTGCACCACAAGAAGGAAATCTTCGATTTTCCTTTTGACAAGAAACAAATTAAAAAGTGTAATACCAAGACATGAGAAATAAAATGTTGGGAGATCCATTGCAGCCAAAATTCAACGGAAGGAGGGCACTTGACGTGAAACCAACAATATTGTCATTAGGGCTGTGAGAATGTAGTTCCTCTGACTTGAATGGAGCGGGGGAGTAAATTAGATAGTAAACGTGTTTTCACGGCTTGTCACTATTACGTCAGCGTCCACAAGAGCTGGGTATCTGTAACATGGCCAGGCTTGGGAGATGAATAATTTGCATTGATCGACATCTCCCAGGGGAAAGTGCATGAAAGCAAGAGATCCTATTTATCAACAATCTAATTTCGTTGAAACTTCCATCTCACTTCAGTAAATTAATGTTGATAGGCGTGTTGTTAAAGTACGCGGTGCCTGCAGTTTGAAAACTGCAGCTCGGTAAAAAGGTATCAAGTCTTGGAGGCATATATCAATATGGTAATCATGTTATTGGCTAAATCACTGCGCGTTTTGCCTGCCTGCTCGTGAACTTCGGGGGGGATCTCATCCGTGTCGCTTAGTTTCTGCATGAACACATCTGTCTGTTTAAACAGCAGATGCAGCTTTTGTGCATTTATAATCAATACCGTGGTAATTTTATTTTAAATTATTTTATAAAGGCATTAAAAATTAAAATAATTTATATGCATATATATATATATATATATATATGGATATATATATATATATATATATATATATATATGGATATATGGATATATGGATATATATATATATATATGGATATATACACGTTAAAAAATATATATATATTAGCTGCGATAGCTCAGTGGTTAGTGAACTGGACTACAAAGGACAAGAGGTAGGGTTCGATCCCAACCGACAGCTTCCGGGTTCACCCAGCCTTTAATTGGTACCGGATTTTTTTCTGGGAAAGTAAAGCGGCAGGGGCGTAATACCGACCACATTACCTAAAAAATCTTGTGCCGAAGGTCTGTAAAATTTATGGTCACTAACACCATATTCCCTATACGCCAGTTGGCGTGACGGGGATACTTTACTTACTACTTTTATATATATATATATATATATATATATATATATATATATATATATATATATATATATATATATATATATTAGTTTATCATATAATGTGTATCATGTTTAATATGTGTATCTATCTGTCTTCTCTTTTCCCCCATTCTATGTTACTCTATAATAATAATAATAATAATAATAATAATAATAATAATAATAATAACAATAATAACAACCCCATTATTACGTAGTACATGAATATAACAATTAAATATATGTGTATATATATATATATATATATTATTTTTAAAAAGGGAAAAATAAAACAACACGTATATCCTTTGTGTGTGTGATAAGTTAATTTCAAGTTATCAGTATATCAGTACCTCTTGGCATTTGCGACTATATTTTTTACAACTCATTTCGTTTCTCAATCTTTATTGTACTTTCTGGATAACAAGTGAATATGTCCTTATCTTGGTCTTCTCTTCTGCACTCTCCATGCCTGTTAATGCCTTTCTAGGCTTTACACAAAGGAACATTAAAAATAACATATTCTATGTTAGATGACTACTTTAATTGGTAATATTAAACAAAAATATGTATATTAAAAGACGAAATCATCATCATTATCGAGTGCCGTCTCCGCAAGGAAGGTTGGCTACCATGGAGTGCCATTCTGCTCTGTCTCTTGCTTTGATGGTGCAGGTTGTCATAGGCTGATTTGTCCATCTTTTGATGTTACTCGTCCATGCTAGTCTTCGGTCTGCCTCTCCCTATTTTACCTTGTATTTTCCCCTCCAGGATTACTTTTATTAGGCTGTTGTGCCTTTTAACATGGCCCAAAAATCGCATTTGTCTTGTTTGAATTGTGCTTAGTGGTTCTCTTTTAATTTTAGTTGTTTTAAGACTTCATCGTTTGTTTTCTTTTCTTTCCATCCAATTCTACCTATTCTTCTATATATCCACATTTCAAAGGCTTCAATTCTCTGTTCTGTTTTCTTGTCTAATGTCCATGTTTCTGCACCATATAGGAATATTAAGAAGATGTAACATTTTGCTATTTTTAGTTTTAGCCTGGTGTTATTTGTTTTGATGTTAGTATGTTCTTCATAACACTAAAATTACTTTTTGCCATTTCTATTCTTTTGTTTATTTCAGTTTTACATTTTCCATCACTGGTTATAGTATGTCCAAGGTAGTTGTAGTTCTGAACTGTCACTAGGTCTATTCCTTCAATTTTGATATCCACAAGAGACGAAATAAAAGAAATATTAAGAAAAAGATGAAAAAAAAGTATGAAAGAAGAGGCGAGAGAGAGAGAGAAAGAGAGAGAGAGAAAATGTGTATGTATGAACCATTCAATGAAAAAAATAACACCAACTGATTTATCAGGCTGTGGCTAACAAAGTAAATCTCTTTCCATTTGGATCTAAAGTGCCCGAAACCTGGGCGTTAATTCGTTGAGCCGAGAAGAAAAACGCCATCACTGGATAGGAAATGCTGCAGAAGAATCCTCTAAATGTCCTGGGTAGACTACAGATCCTACATGAATACCTTTACAGAACCTACATGAATATCTTTACAGAACCTACATGAATAACTTTAGACATTGGGCAAATAAAAATAAATAAAACTCACCTGTAATTTTAACTGAGAAAATAAAATGAACTTATATTATCAACGTGAAGCTCCATTTTTCTTATTCTTTTGCTTCTTCCTCTTTTCTTACCTGTCAACACTCTTTGGAGCTTATGTCAACAACAATTTCCAAGCTTTACTTGCCGCTTTACTTTCCTTGAAAAATTCCGGTACCCATTTAATGCTGGGTGAATCTGGGAGCCGTCGATCAGAATCGAACCCGACCTCTTTTCCTTAGTAGGCCAGTTCAGTAACCATTGAGCTACCGCAACTCCCATTAATAATAGTAATAGTAATCACTAATAATAATAATTATAATATGCACTAATCATAATGTAATTAATCATAATAATATATACTATATAATAGTGATAATGAGTATAATAGTAATTTAATAGTAACAATAATTATATATTATATTGTAATAGGGAGCCACGATAGCTCAGTGGTTAGTGAACTGGTCTACAGAGGACAAGAGTTAGGGTTCGATCCCAACCGACGGCTTCCAGGTTCACACAGCCTTTAATGGGTACCGGATTTTTTTCTGGGAAAGTAAAGCGGCACGGGCGTAATACCGACCACATTACCCCAAAAATTCTGTAAAATTTATGGTCACTAACACCATATTCCCTATATGCCACTTAGCGTGACGGGGTACTTTACTTTTAACAAAAATTATATTATAATTATATAATATATTATAATACTAATGGACATGTTAGTAGTGCAATGATGATGACCCGCAAATAACTCAATAACTAAATCATAATAATAATAATATTGGTAATAATAATTATAATATTGATAAAGACACCAGTAACAATATTAATAATAATAGCAATAATTATTTTAAAAGAACGATGGCGTGGGTGTGGGCTGAGAGGTGATAAGGAAGGATCTTAATATAAAAAAATGGTGCAAGTAATTGACGCCCACACGTTTCTTACATATCATTTCGTATGTTGCACCCAGCAGAGCCATTTCTGAGAGTGGCGCGAACATGTCATTTCAAATCTCATGTGTTTAATTTCCGTTTGATGTTTCGAACAGATTTGATATGCTATTTACGTTTCTCCCATTAGATAACACAAATATGGAATTAACGAACATAAATGTGTATCCCTCGGAAATTATGTCCTGTCCTGGCTTGTATACATGTTGCGTGTATGCTCTTATCATTATCGCCTCATCATATTTAGAAATCTGTTAAATATTTC
The DNA here is from genome assembly GCA_032433765.1 of Megaustenia siamemsis. Lineage (NCBI taxonomy): Eukaryota > Metazoa > Mollusca > Gastropoda > Stylommatophora > Ariophantidae > Megaustenia > Megaustenia siamemsis. The sequence continues at coordinate 23,925,987 of JAVIAB010000139.1, forward strand.
TTCCTGTGTTCAGAATAAACATTTTCTTAATTGTTTTCTCGTATGTTTTTTTTTTGCACAGCCCAAACTCCCATACTCGCTTTTTTTTTTAAATTATATTTTCTTTACATATTTTTGTTTATTTATTTCTGTTTATTTAGATACCCTACTAAAGAACTCTTGATATAAGCAAAAAAGGTATTAATGCGGATGTATTATTCTTAAAGACATCGTCTTTCATCAACATGTAAGTAAAAACGTTTAATAACAAATAATGTATTTATTTTGCACACTTGCTGTTGCTAAAATAGCAGAAAGAAAATAACACAAAACTGTAAAGTGTCATTTTGTTGCTGTTGTTGTTGTTTTTTTTTTTTTCACCCCTTCCATGTTTGAGATTGGATGAGTAATCTATTAGTTCTGAACCAAATTACTTAGTATGATAGCGCCTAGCTTAGCTGCACGTAATATATTTACTTCAATATATGTATTCTCAGAATGTGTTTTGTCCACTTCACATTGTTTGTCCCATATGTTTTCTGCGTGTTCCAAGTGCCGTTTTATCACGCAGTCTGTTTATAATTCAAGTTTTATGTTAACACTGTTATTCTGCCCGACGCAGACCCGGTTATCATGCGTTGTCTATCCACTTAACCTCAATGTTAACTTTTCTTGTATATCAACAACTTTAAACTATTGTCTGACCACATCATTTATGTGTTAAATTACGTATTTTAATTTTAATTATTCCTATAGGTCTGTTTGTTTCATTCTTGGGTTCTTGATTCTTCCAATACCCGTTAGACGACACATAGAGCTTGTAGAATCTCTCGAGAATTGTCTCTATTCTGGGTGAGCTATTCAATATCAGAGAGTTAGTCTGTGCCTGGCACCTTGCCTCTTTTGTTAGAGTTCTTTTTCAGTGTATCTCGAGGTCGTCCTCTTTATTCCTTTAACCAGTTTCCCAATTTTTTTTTTTTTTTTTTTTTTTTTTTTTTTTTTTTTTTTTTTGCTTTCGCCAACTTTCACCTCTGGTGAAGTCCCTAGAGACTAGGAACTGAATTTTGCGTGTTGATCCGTTTTTCCTGGCAACCGTGTGCACAGGGGTCCCTCGCCTCGCAGGCAGATAACTCCGACTTCGGAGGTACTCATATTTCTTTTTTTTTTATCGATGAGTAATTGACGTTTCAAGCCGGGTCTCCCTGCTGAGACCAGGGGGTTACCGCAGAGAGAAATTATAAATAAAAATCTGAACTGGTTCAGCCGGGATATGAACTCACACCCTCTCTGTCTCAAGGCCGACGTTTTGCCTCGAGACCAACCAGTCCTCCATGCTTCCTATTTGAGAACTGCTTAGTTATTTTATGGTCGTTTCTACTAAATACATGCCTGGCACGATTTCCATCTTTTCTTAATAGTATGCGTCACAAATGTGTACATGACCATTTCTCCTATTTCAGCATTAGTCTTGAATTCGTTTATATTACAATTATTAGAAAAAAGGACAGCAAGAAAAGTAAGAAATAAAGAATGAAATGCATGTGAAGCACAAATAATGTTAACTGAGAATAAATAATGAGACATAATGACAATTAAAATATGTGATATTGCTACATAATGAAACAGAAAATACAAGAACATAAATAAAAAAAATTAAGTAGTTAGACTCTTTTATGAGAATGGAGACTCACCAACCATTATTATGCGCCCAGCCGACAATCTGTCTTCAGAGGTGGTCGAAGGCCGTGCGTCAAATTGTCAGTCAGTATTTGATGATAAATCCTGCAGCGATACGGCCTAATAACTGCTAGTATGACACATACAACTAGGGATATACAATTAATTGCTTTCCACGCCGTTCCACCGATATGTGGATAAGATAAAAAGATAAGATAATAAATAAAATAAGATAAGATATGTCGTACAAAAAATTAAAGAACCCCGTCACGCCAAGTGGCGTATAGAGTGACCATAAAATTTACAGACCTTCAGCACATGATTTTTGGGGTAATGTGGTCAGTATTACGCCTGTGCCGCTTTACTTTCCCAGAAAAAAATCCGGTACCCATTTAAGGCTGTGGTGAACCCGGAAGCCGTCGGTTGGGATGGAACCCTACCTCTTGTCCTTTGTAGTCCAGTTAGGATATGTTGTAGTTCCTAGAAAATAAAAGAGCGGGAACATTCTGTACTTTAAAAAAATACAGAATGATAAGGCTCATCACTGCGATCAACTTTCCATACGGAGATGGCACAAGATGATGATGATGTTGAAGACAATGTAAGATATGTTAACATTCTCTTACCAGTTCAAACCACGTGCTAAATAGTAGTAGTCAATGAAGTTCTAACAACTTCCGGTACCAGCATTCATTATTCCACTATTGCACACGCCCCCATTTCCGCCATGCAAAATCAATCAATTCCTAGGCTAAAATGTCCCCTTTATTGTTCCAGCTTCAAATGTAAACTTTATTCTGTGGTGGTGGTCTCTGAGGTAACCTGTAATGTACACTTGGTGTTGTTGTGGTGATGGTCTGTGAGGTAACTTATAATGTAAACTTTATGTTGTTGTGGTGATTTCTGAGGTAACGTATAATGTAAACTTGGTGTTGTGGTGATGGTCTGTGAGGTAAATTATAATGTAAATTTTATGTTGTTGTGGTGGTGGTCTCTGAGGTAACATATAATGTACACTTGGTGTTGTGGTGATGGTCTGTGAGGTAATTTATAATGTAAACTTTATGTTGTTGTGGTGGTGGTCTCTGAGGTAACATATAATGTACACTTGGTGTTGTGGTGATGGTCTGTGAGGTAATTTATAATGTAAACTTTATGTTGTTGTGGTGATTTCTGAGGTAACGTATAATGTAAACTTGGTGTTGTGGTGATGGTCTGTGAGGTAAATTATAATGTAAATTTTATGTTGTTGTGGTGATCTGAGAGGTAACTTATAATGTACACTTGGTGTTGTGGTGATGGTCTGTGAGGTATCCTATAATGTAAACTTTATGTTGTTGTGGTGATCTATGAGGTAACTTATAATTTAAACTTGGTGTTGTGGCGATGGTCTGTGAGGTAACTTATAATGTAAACTTGGTGTGGTGATGGTCTGTGGGTAACTTATAATGTAAACTTGGCGTGGTGATGGTCTGTGGGGTAACTTATAATTTAAACTTTATGTTGTTGTGGTGATCTGTGACGTAACTTATAATGTAAACTTTGTGCTGTGGTTGGTCTGTGACGTATCTTATATTGTAAACTTTGTACTGTGTTGATGGTCTGTGACGTATCTTATAATATAAACTTCGTGCTGTGTTGATGGTCTGTGACGTAAATTATAATGCTTGTTCAGATTTGTACAAATGAAAATACGATTAGAGGCAACAGAGATGGGATTTCTCGGAAGAATGTTGAAAGTTCCCTGGACTGCTAAAAAGACCAATGAGGAAAGTTCTCAAAGAGGCCAACACAAAAAGGGAGTTCTTAAAAAACATCAGAAAGAAGCAATCAACATTTTTCGGGCACATCATGAGAAGAGGAAAGTTGGAATACTTGGTTACAACTTGCAAAATAAAAGGAAAGAGAGATCGCGGGCGACAAAGAGAGAAAATACTGGATAGCTTGGTGTCATGGCATGGAAAACAGTCAACAACAGAACTGATACGATGCACTGTAGATAGAAGATTGTAAAGGGACATGATCACCTACGCCAACGGTATGGCACATGATGATGATGATGTTCAGACTAATTTATCTTAAGTTTTTCATCATCATCATCATCATCATCATCAAGTACTGTGTCTGCTGGCGTAGATGATCATGTCTCTCCACAACTTTCGATCTTGACAGTTATTTGTAATTTCTGTTGTTGACCTTCTGCCAAAACATTCTCTTAAGCTGTCTGGTATCTTTTCTCTTTGCTTCCCTCTATCTCTTCGTCCCTCAATTTTCCTAGTGTTACAATATACTCCAGCTGTTTCTTTCTCATAACATGGCCTCAACAATTATCATTGTTTCTTCCTAATATTAGAAATTAGCTCTATTTTTGCTTTGGCCTCTTTCAGAACGCTTTCATTACTCTTGTTAGTTGTCCATGGTATTTTTAACATTCTTCTGTAAAACCACATTTCTACAGACTCCAGTGATTTTCTTGTCTGTTGTCCTATTGTTCAAATCCATATGTTAAGACTGGCTCTACATACCATTTAAGAACTCTTTTTCTTGTTTCTTTTGTCAAAAATGGATTGCACAGTACCTTCCTCATTTTTTGGATTGCTGATTTTGCTTGAGCCATTCTGCATCTCACCTCTCTTGCACGCAACATAATAATTTTTTTCTTTAATAATTGCAATTATTAATGAAATTCATTCACTTATTTCGTCATCTCACTCTGACACATACACACGTATGTATATATATGGCCCTCACAAAGGCGCTTGCTGAAAGGGTCCTAACCTGAGAGCCCTGGACTTATTACTCAGTTTTTTTATTTGTGTAAATCTATTTCGTTTTTCTTTAAATAAATGTAAATATCGCCTGTCATCGTCATCAGGTAGCATGTCCATTGCAGAATCTTGTACTCACCACAGCTCGTGTTGAAGAATCTATACCTTTAACCAGATCTCTAACACAGCGTTTAACTCACCACAGCTCGTCTGGAAGAATCGCTGTCTTTAACTAGATCTCTAACACAACGTTGTACTCACCACAGCTCGTCTGGAAGAATCTCTGTCTTTAACCAGATCTTCCACACAACGCTGTACTCACCAGAGCTCGTCTGGAAGAATCGAAGTCTTTAACCAGATCTCCAACACAACGTTGTATTCACCACAGCTCGTCTGAAAGAATCTCTGTCTTTAACCAGATCTCCCACACAACGTTCTACTCACCACAGCTCGTCTGGAAGAATCTATGTCTTTAACCAGATCTCTAACACAACGTTGTACTCACCACAGCTCGTCTGGAAGAATCTATGTCTTTAACCAGATCTCCCACACAACGCTGTATTCACCACAGCTTGTCTGGAAGAATCTATATCTTTAACCAGATCTCCCACACAACGCTGTATTCACCACAGCTTGTCTGGAAGAATCTATATCTTTAACCAGATCTCCCACACAACGCTGTATTCACCACAGCTTGTCTGGAAGAATCTATATCTTTAACCAGATCTCCCACACAACGCTGTATTCACTACAGCTCGTCTGGAAGAATCGCTGTCTTTAACCAGATCTCCCACACAACGTTCTACTCACCACAGCTAGTCTGGAAGAATCGCTGTCTTTAACCAGATCTCCCACACAACGCTGTATTCACCACAGCTCGTCTGAAAGAGTCTGTTGCTTGATCATAGTATTTAAATAAATGTCCTCTATAGAAAAGTGTTTATAAGCCAGCTCTTTTTGTTGTTTAAATCTTTTAGTATATCTTTATTGCTCTTTTTCATTATACAAGGTATTTTACTTAAGGATTTTTCTTTGTCATTTTGTTTTTGTGTCATCATTAAAACTAAATAGTTTTATGGTAAATCCTGCTTGTGCAAAATCTCGCTGCCCTTAATCTTATCGGTAGGTAATGAAGGGGTCAGAGGAGATACGCACAGAAGATCCTTGCTGGAGTCCCGCTTCAGGATGTGGAAGATTGATATATATATATATAACATTTGTAAGTCTTTCTTTGTCTAATGTAGACTTTTGTGAATTTACGAAATCAAGATTGTCGAATCTGTCAGGTTACTATTTCTTTATTGAGCCTCTCTTTGTGGACTCTTTGTCTAACCGTTAAGTGTACCATTGAGAATTCTTGTTAGCTCCGCTGATCGTGATAAATGATCAAACAATTTAATCTCAATGCATTTCTAGGAAACTCTTGTGAGTCATCGTGTTGACCTACAGTTTTCCGAATAGTCCCATCAGATTTCTGGTTTTTACATGAGATAGCTGCTAGATGTATCTGCGAGATTATTGTTATACATTTTTAAATTTTGAAGAAATAAAGCGGATCAAACTTTCAATCCAACTATTTAAACATAATCCTCGCTAGATTGTTTGTAAATGTGTACTTAACTCGAAAATGTTAAGATTTTAAGATTAGTTAATTTATATTAAGACTGAAGATAGAGAGAAATGAGCATGTTTGACGAAGTCTATCATCAGCACGCCGATGACCCACGAGATTATGACAAGAAGAAGCAGAAGATATTTAGATGTGTTATTATTTAATTAAATATTAAAGGTATATCGATAATTAAAATGATTTAGGCATCTAACAAAAATGAAGACAAACAACACGAGCATACATAGAAAATATCAAACTACAAGTCAGAAAATGGACGCAGAGTGATAGATAGAGTCAGAGTCACTAAACAAAATTCATTGTAACAAGTCACGCAACCAGCGCCGTCGCTACATTTACGCCTCTCTATAACGTCTCATGCACTTCTACTTGTTTTAGTTTCTCAGTGGCATTTTAGTGACAGTTCCAGTGAGACAGTGACATGTGAAGATCACCACAATCTCCCACATCCCGCTAACTGGTATAATTTGATCTTATTCAACCAAAAACAGTTATAGTTTGTGAAACCACAAGTACCAAAATATGATTTATTTTAGTTCTTCTTGCTTGCGTTCGCCCGATGACTAAAGGAATACAGCTGCTCGTCATCCGTCCTTAAAAGGACGTTAAGTGGCCGTGTCTGCGTTGTGTTGTAGTTTGCAGCAAAACTGATATTTGCGCCTTTCGGCCCAACACATCCGACTTCAGCATGATTTTTAGTTCTAATAATAATATTTATATTAGTGTTTTCTTTTTAGTGTTTAAATTAATGTTTATGAGGATACAGTGTCTTGCTGTAAACTAAGACACAATGCACTTATTTAACGCTCGTTTAAGGTCAGATGGCGAAGAGAAATGATAATCCGTGGAACGTTGAAGAAAACATTAATTGTTGGTTGTTATTTTCCTTTATAATGAGACACCGACTGTCGAGGGCCTCGGTAGCCGAGTTGGGAAAACCACCTGACTGGACTACCGACGTTCGGACAACCCGTGTTCGATTCCCGCTGGGAGCAGTATGAATTGTACTCGTGGTTGGAAAAAAAAATATATATATATACCCCCACGGTCGACCCAGCCGTTGGTAGAAATGGGTACCAGGGTATTACCCTGGAAGATGAGGAATGTCGCCTTGCAACTGAGTTTCGATGCTTGAGGCGACACTATACAGAAATCTCGGAATATTTCTGGATAGGCGGTCGAGCACATATGGGTGTAAACTCGCGTGCTAAGACGTCGGTTCAAGTCTCGTACTTTACCTTTACCTTTACACCGACTGTTACACTCGGACTATATTTGCTAAGTTATATTAGCACCGCGATTGTAATTTAACCCAAAACAAAGTATAATTGAAACTCTCGTACATTATTTTTAAAATTGAACTCTCTAACACGGAAGCCCGTTTTTATCGTTAAAGTGGAAAGCCTGTAGGTCAAGGAAAGGTCACACAGTCTTTGGATTAGTCTAACCAACACCCACTACACAATTCCGAATGTGAAACATGTTTGATTGTTGAAATGTAACAACATGTACAACGGCACGATGTATATTTTAATTTAAAAAAAACAACTTTGTTTTAGTTTTATTTTCTGGCTTGGGGATGCATATATACAAAGGGGAATCTCGTTCATTTCCATTATGAGGAACCTCCAACATTGTAGCTACGTGTACGCCCCTGACCGTATTATTTTACTCTACATTTAGAAGCGATTTTTTATCTGTCGCTATTATAGCTTGGATAATGACGAAGATACGTAGGTCATGACATTTTCTCTTTCAAATACAAGCTCAATGATGAGATCGTGATACTGTGAACATTGGCGATGTTATCTACAACATTCTCGGAGGTATCTTCAGTTCAACTCACCAGCGATTTTCAAATTGGATAAATCCGCTATCCTCTTGTCCCACCTTTAGACAAATATTAGTATGAATGTTGATATTTTGTATGCTTTGGTGAGACTGTGGGTAGCTGTTATAAAAAAAAGAATATTGTGAAAGATAAGTGTAACATCCGTTTAGAGAGATTAATAAAGTATGACAGAGTGTAAGAATAGGAGGGAAATAGAGATATCAGCCTTGGGGGAGATATAATTAGAGGATAAAGAAGCTGTAAGATTTAGGTTGTTGCGGTTGAGATTAGGGAAGCTAAGGATGGTAGTGATGAGGTTGGGGGATAAATGGTTGGTAGTGATGAGGTTGGGAAATAAATGGTTGGTGTAATGAGGTTGGGAATAAATGGTTGGTAGTGATGAGGTTGGGAAATAAATGGTTGGTGTAATGAGGTTGGGGAATAAATGGTTGGTAGTGATGAGGTTGGGGAATAAATGGTTGGTAGTGATGAGGTTAGGGAATAAATGGTTGGTAGTGATGAGGTTGTGGAATAAATGGTTGGTAGTGATGAGGTTGGAAATAAATGGTTGGTAGTGATGAGGTTGGGGAATAAATGGTTGGTAGTGATGAGGTTGGGGAACAAATGGTTGGTAGCGATGAGGTTGGGAAACAAAGGGTTGATAGTGATGAGGTTGGGGAATAAATGGTTGGTAGTGATGAGGTTGGGGAATAAATGGTTGGTAGTGATGAGAGTGGGGAACAAATGGTTGGTAGTGATGATGTTGGGGAATAAATGGTTGGTGTGATGAGGTTGGGGAATAAATGGTTGGTAGTGATGAGGTTAGGGAATAAGTGGTTGGTAGTGATGAGGTTGTGGAATAAATGGTTGGTAGTGATGAGGTTGGGAAATAAATGGTTGGTAGTGATGAGGTTGGGGAATAAATGGTTGGTAGTGATGAGGTTGGGGAACAAATGGTTGGTAGCGATGAGGTTGGGAAATAAAGGGTTGATAGTAATGAGGTTGGGGAATAAATGGTTGGTAGTGATGAGGTTGGGGAATAAATGGTTGTAGTGATGAGAGTGGGAAACAAATGGTTGGTAGTGATGATGTTGGGGAATAAATGGTTGGTGTGATGAGGTTGGGGAATAAATGGTTGGTAGTGATGAGGTTGGGGAATAAATTGTTGGTAGTGATGAGGTTGGGAAATAAATGGTTGGTAGTGATGATGTTGGGGAACAAATGGTTGATGTGATGAGGTTGGGGAATAAATTGTTGGTGTGATGCGGTTGGGGAACAAATGGTTGGTACTGATGAGGTTGGATAATAAATGGTTGGTAGTGATGAGGTTGGAGAAAAAATGGTTGATGCGATGAGGTTGGGGAATAAATGGTTGGTGTGATGAAGTTGGGGAACAATGGATGGTAGTGATGAGGTTGGAGAACAAAGGGTTGGTAGTGATGAGGTTGGGGAATAAATGGTTGGTGTGATGAGTTTAGGGAATAAATGGTTGGTAGTGATGAGTTTGGGGAACAAATGGTTGGTAGTGATGAGGTTGGGAAACAAAGGGTTGGTAGTGATGAGTTTGGGGAATAAATGGTTGGTAGTGATGAGGTTGTGGAATAAATGGGTGGTAGTGATAAGGTTGGGGAACAAAGGGTTGGTGTGATGAGGCTGGGGAACACAGGGTTAACTGCGATGATGTTGGGGAACAAAGGGTTGGTAACGATGAGATTGGAGAACAAAGGGTGGGTAGTGATGAGATTGGGGAACAAAGGGTTGGTGTGATGAGGTTGGGAATAAATGGTTGTTAGTGATGAGGTTGGGGAATAAAGGGCTGGTGTGATGAGGTTGGGGAATAAATGGTTGGTAGTGATGAGGTTGGGGAATAAATGGTTGGTGTGATGAGGTTGGGGAACAAAGTGTTGGTGTGATGAGGTTGGGGAACAAAGGGTTAACTGTGATGAGGTTGGGGAACAAAGGGTTGGTGGTGATGAGGTTGGTGATCAAATGTTTGGTAGTGATGAGACTGGAGAACAAAGGGTTGGTAGTGATGAGATTGGGGAACAAAGAGTTAACAGTGATGAGGTTGAGGAACAAAGGGTTAACAGTGATGAGGTTGGTGAACAAATGGTTGGTGGTGATGAGGTTGGGGAACAAATGTTTGGTAGTGATGAGACTGGAGAACAAAGGGTTGGTAGTGATGAGATTGGGGAACAAGGAGTTAACAGTGATGAGGTTGGTGAACAAATGGTTGGTAGTGATGAGACTGGAGAACAAAGGGTTGGTAGTGATGAGATTGGGGAACAAAGAGTTAACAGTGATGAGGTTGGGGAACAAAGGGTTAACAGTGATGAGATTGGGGAATAAATTGGTGGTGATGATTTAGGGACAATAGGTTAATAGTAGTGGTCAGGATGGAGAAGAAAATGTTAGAGGTGGTAATGTTAGGGACAATAGGTTAATACATATAGTAGTGATGATGTCATGAACAATATGTTGATGGTAGTGATGATTTTAGAGACAATAGGTTGATGGTAATCATAATGTTTGTGGTGATGATGTCAGATAACAAATGGCTGATAATTATAAAGTTAGAATTCAAAGGGTTATAGTCATGAGGTTAGGGAACAGATGGTTAATATTCATGTAGTCAGGGAACAGAGGGTTAATAGTCATGAGGTTAATTAACAAAGAGTTAATAGTCATGCAGTTAGGGAACAAAGGGTTAATAGTCATGAGGTTAAGGAAGTAACGGATGTTAGTAATGAATTATAAATAGTCATGAATGCGTTATTTAAATGTGGAGATTCTATTGCCTATATAGAGGTGAATATATAGTCTCTAAGCTATAGTCTTCATATAAAAATAGTTTGGGAATCACTGCGTTACACTCTTCCCTCAGCAGGGTGACCAAAACAACGAGCCTGCTGTTGAAAAATAAACTTGAGACATTTATTGTGCCGGTTGCAATAAACACATTTAAACAAACACAACACTAGCAATATTTGCTCGCGATTAAAATCAATAATGCACGGGCAACGTTTTCAAACTTTTATGGTTATGTGTTGTATAATATCACGTTTTGTTTGACGTGATAAGGTATTGGGTGTTTTTAATTGTTTGGCTTTCTCTGTACAGCTGTTCTGTTCAGGGCGTTTTATTTGATTGCCTTGGCTGCCTGCATTCAGTTTGTATTTAATATTGATATAATTTTATGTTTTCTTAAACAGTGTTCGATGAAGTTTGTATTGTGAGTTGGTTAAATTTGAAGGAGCAAATGTAGGAGGAGAAATGCAGATTATTTTTATTTCTTTTATTTCTCTTGTTTCTTGCTTGATCTTATTATATTTTGTTAGACAGAAATAGTGTTATATTTTTCCTTCTGCTTTGATTTGTGATCATCGCTGACAGGGTGCATGAGTCTAGCCTACATGATTATTCACCGCTTCAACCGAAGTTATATAGAGGCACCATATAAATGTTATTGTTATTGTTATGGAAGGCCCCGATATCACTGCAGAACGAAATAAATCCATAATTGCTCAATCCCCCGTGCCAGTGAAATCATCCGAATTACTAACTCATCTCCCAAACAAAGAAAGGTAGCTGTAGATCCCATCAGTCTCAGCACACGCCAAAAGACATTAGGTGAAACCGCACGGAAAGTGAACACAGCCAACTGTTCCCTGTCATACGATATCATCATTCATCGTCGTAAATAATCAGAATTTCGAAGCACGATCAAAACGGATGAAACACACAGCTCACGGTGTGCACAGAGCACTTAACTCAGTAGCTCCTGCAACAAGCCGGACACCATATACATGTACCTTTCTTAATGAAGAAACATCTTAAATAATTGCATCAAGGCAATTAAAACATGAAATTATTATTCTTCCTACCATAAATAAATACCAGACTCGAGCATCTCGTGGCGACTGCACTGGAAAAGCGATCATTATTCTTGGATTGTATAAATTCTATGAAAACTCCAGAAATTGGATAATGCAGAAAAAATAGTTTTTTTTTTAATTTTTAAATAATTTATTTTTATTTTTCTACGTACACTGGACCATGTCACTTTTAAATTCCAAGAAATTATTGGTTAGTTCAAGGTTGTTATTTTGTGACGTTTAATTACTAGGAGGATAAGCTACTTGGGTGAATAACGAATTGATTGTGAGCGAAATGTCAGAAATTGTTGTGTTTTTACTTGCTCATCATGTGCCGTACCGGTTGGCGTAGGTGATCATGTCCCTCCACAATCTTCTATCTACAGTGCATCGTATCAATTCTGTCGTTGACTGTTTTCCATGCCATGACACCAAGCTATCCAGTATTTTCTCTTTTTGTCGCCCGCGATCTCTCTTTCCTTTTATTTTGCCAGTTGTAACAAAGTATTCCAACTTTCCTCTTCTCATGATGTGCCCGAAAAATGTTGATTGCTTCTTTCTGATGTTTTTTAAGAGCTCCCTTTTTGTGTTGGCCTCTTTGAGAACTTCCTCATTGGTCTTTTTAGCTGTCCCTGGAACTTTCAACATTCTTCTCAGAAATCCCATCCCATACTTGCTAGAGCTGTGACTATAAGTGAGTTGTGTGTTGAGCTTCAGTGTTTTTGTGCCGAGATATCTACTACAAGTGGATGGTGAATAGATGCATTGATCATGTTGTTGTTAGGATCGCCATCATTGTACCCGGTCCATAAGTGCTCTGATATTCATCATCATCATCATTGGGTACCGTCTCAATATCAAAGGTTGGCTACCAAAGAGCGCCATCCCGCTCTGTCTCTTGCTTTGATAGTGCAGGTTGTCATAGGCTGGCGTCCATCTTTTAATGTTACTCGTCCATGTTAGTTTTGGTTTGCCTCTGCCTCTTTTACCTTGTATTTTCACTTCCAAGATTACTTTTAGTAGGTTGTTGTGTCTTTAAACATGCCCCAAAAAATCTATTTTTTTTAATGGTTGAATTGTGTTTAGTAGTTCTCTTTTCATTTTTGCTTGTTTTGAAACTGTATCATTTGTTTTCTTTTCTTTTGATCCAATTCTTTCTATTCTTCTATAAATTCACATTTTAAAGGCTTTAATTTTCTGTTCTTTTTCCAATGTAATGTCTATGTTTCTGCATCATACAGGAATGTTGAGAAGATATAACATTTTGCTCTTCTTAGTTTTAGCCTTGGTGTTAATATGTTTTGATATTAGTATGTTTTTAATGACATTAAAATTACATTTTGCCATTCCCCTCTTTAGTTTCTTTTGGTTTTACATTTTCCCTCTTTGGTTATAGAATGTCGAAGGTAGTTGTACCTCTGAACTGTCTCCAGTATTCACATCGACAAAATCCTCGGAGAATTCTGACCTGTGTGCACGAACTCCGAAGCATTGCCTGAGATCCAAAGTGAAAATAGATTTTTGTTGATAACTTTGCCCGAGCTGCGGCCATATGTATGTGGCTTACTCTTTTCAATGTTAATAGCACATAGTTCTTTAACGTGCGCGAGGACACATGGGATCTTGTTATTACCGTTATTCGAGAGAACTGGACATGGGATCTCTCCGCCCAAATGTTCAAGTGGAAGGAAATGTCATAAATAAACCATTAATTTTTCTACATTTGAAAAATCACCATCACTTCTGGTGGGTTTTGAGCCCAGGTATTTCCTGTCCTGAAGCCGGCGTCGTACCTCTAGATTACCCAGCCCCCTGAACAGATGAAACAAACACACATGTTGAGTCCATATAGTAGGATATGGTTCTTGGTAGTGGAAGAACCAAATAAACCTGATTTAACCATTTCTTCAAAGGAGAAGGAAACAAATAAGGTTGGAGACATTTCTAGGAAGGAGAAGAAAACAAATAAGGATGGAGACATTTCTAGGAAGGAGAAGAAAACAAAAAAGGTTGGAGACATTTCTAGGAAGACAAAGCAAATAAATAACGTAGATAGAGACATTTCTCTCAAGGAGAAGCAGAGAAATAAAGTAAATAGAGACATTTCTAGGAAGGAGAGGCAAACAAAGTGCATAGAGGTATTTCTTCAAAGTCGAAGGAAAAAAATAAAGTAGATGGAGACATTTCTATAAAGGAGAAGCAAACAAATAAAGTCGATGGAGACATTTCTATAAAGGAGAAGCGAACAAATAAAGTCGATGGAGACATTTCTATAAAGGAGAAGCAAACAAATAAAGTAGATGGAGACATTTCTATGAAGGAGAAGCAAACAAATAAAGTAGATGGAGACATTTCTATAAAGGAGAAGATAACAAATAAAGTCGATGGAGACATTTCTATAAAGGAAAAGCAAACAAATAAAGTCGATGGAGACATTTCTATAAAGGAGAAGCGAACAAATAAAGTCGATGGAGACATTTCTATAATGGAGAAGCAAACAAATAAAGTCGATGGAGACATTTCTATAAAGGAAAAGCAAACAAATAAAGTCGATGGAGACATTTCTGTAAAGGAGAAGCAAACAAATAAAGTAGATGGAATTTCTATAAAGGAAAAGCAAACAAATAAAGTTTATGGGACATTTCTATAAAGGAAAAGCAAACAAATAAAGTCGATGGAGACATTTCTATAAAGGAGAAGCAAACAAATAAAGTCGATGGGGACATTTCTATAAAGGAAAAGCAAACAAATAAAGTCGATTGAGCCATTTCTAGGAATTAGAAGCAAAGAAATATAGTAGATAGGGACATCTCTATGAAGGAGAAGGAAACACAGATTTATAGAATACTCCCTGGAAAAATGGGGGGTGGGGGGTTTAGGGGGCAGTAGAGCAACCAGAGACAAGCAAATAGAAACATTCTATTTGAGGGAGCAAATAAATAGAGCACTGATATACACAGGAGATACTAAACAAGAAATACTGAAAGATGTGAATGCTAGAGAAATGAATTATTTTGAACAGATAAACAAACAAATAAAAAATGGCGTCATGCATAAGACCACTCCATAGGGCGTGATTTTAACCATGCAAACGGTGAAACAGATGACAGCTTTTTTGATTGGAGAATAATGGTCCAATAGCAGCATGTCAGATATTTCAAACTAAGCAAACGATGGATGATACTGGAAATGCGTTGCAAGGAACTTTATGTGCTGATAACTACATCGGGCACCACAAGAGGATAAATCTGACCCAGATTCTTAAATACGTCATATCGAACTCGAATATGTTCTAGAGGGGACTTGATGTTATGTGGCTCTAAATAATGTCCCGTAATGCCTGGTCTTTTAGAAAAGTGAAGTACTCAACTTATAGACCACATCATTTGGAAGTAATTTTGATCTCATTGCTCTCCCTTGCTGTTAATACCTTCCTGAACTCAGTAGCCAGGGTACATGTCTAAGTCTGCTGGAGGATTTCATGTTCAAATCTTAATTCACTTTCACTCTGTCGTTAAACCAGATTTTTCTTCCGGTTAATATGATGGATAGGCGGCAGGAACCATTGAGGCTCAGTCTGAGAAGTGTTCCTTGTTGCAGTGTCCCCATATTCCAAGTCCGGCTTGCTGCTGGAGCCACTGAGTTTAGTGCTCTGTGCACACCGTGATCTGTGTTTTTCATCCGGATTGTATTTCGATATTCCGATTGCTTACGATGAATGATGATATCGTATGACGAAGGACAGTTCAGCTGCCTTCACTTTCGATGCCGCTTCGCCTTATGTCTTTTTTTGACGTGTGATGTAGCTGCTATGATGGAGACTGCAACTGCCTTTCTTTGTTTGGATCTTTCAATGAGATTAGTTTTAATTCAGATGATTCCACTGGCACGGACGGTTGAGCCGTTATGGATTTTAATTCGTGGGCAGTGATACCGGGGCCTTCGACTAACCATAACCTAACCACAACACTGCTGGCAAGGACTATCAATAATTTATTGCTTTTTCAGATGGCATTAGTTACCCAAGAAAATAGAATTGTCAGTTGAAGGAAAGCTATAGCGCAAAATGGCATGTTTCAAAAGGATAAACTATTGCACAGAGGATCTAGTAACTTGTCGAGTTCCACAACAAGGAGAACCCGGGTTCGAATCCCGGTATGGTCAAACGATTTTTTCCACCGCGGGAGAAATAAAAACTCAGAGCCGAACATCTCGTTGCGACTGCACTGGAAAAGCGGGCTTGATCCACCGGACCTATAATTTCCACCCCACCCCTTCCCCCCGGCAGACACCAGTAAAACATAACGATAGGTTTTTTAAAAAAAAAAATAGAAGTTCCAAGGTATTAAAAGAAAAGAACCAATATCATGCAGATGGCTGTGCATACGAACCATAACACTGCAAACTTTTCTCAACAGTATGGAGTGAATCACTAACATTTCCATACAATACAGTTGCATTTGTATTGTCACATTATTAGAAAATACGAAACCACACATCAAATTACTTTTGTTTCGTTGTTTATTTCACATGTTTTCATGTGGTTGGTTATAGAATGTTATTTTTAAAACAAAATTCCTTTACCAGACAAAACTCTATCTGACCTATCTGGTGACTAAGTCGTTGATGCAGATTCCGCGGACAATATCTATATTCATCATCATGTGCCATATCGGTTGGCGTAGGCGATCATGTCCTTCCACAATCTTCTATCTACAGTGTCTCGTATCACTTCTGTTGTTGACTGTTGGCCATGCCATGACACCAAGCTATCTAGTATTTTCTCTCTTTGTCGCCCGCTTTATCTCTTTCCCTGTATTTTGCCAGTTGTAACCAAATATTCCAACTTTCCTCTTCTCATGATGTGCCCGAAAGATGTTGATTGTTTCTTTCTGATGTTTTTAGGAGCTCCCTTTTTGTGTTGCCCTCTTTGAGAATTTCCCCATTGGATTTTTTTTTCCAGGAAACTTTCAACATTCTTCTGAGAAATCCCATCTCTGTGGCCTCGTCTTTTCATTTTTGTCTACTTTCAGTGATTCGATTCCATAGGTCAGAATTGGTTCTATATAACACCGATCAACTCTCTTTCTCACTTCTATTGACTTAGATATATTGCGTCTGTCTAATGTCTACTTGACTGATTAATAGTATATACCACTATTTTAGCAGTGTTAGTTATTCTTATTCATTTTGTTCTTCTGACTATTACTATTACTATTACTATTACTATTACTATTACTATTACTATTACTATTACTATTACTACGATTAATACTATGAATTATAACTTCATGCAGCACCATTTCTCACTAGCAATTATTACTTGTCGCATTATCCCTATCTTTACTTATCAGTCTCTCTTTCTCACACACACTCTCTCTATCTCTTAACATATCGTTTTCTCCTTCTCTGTCAATCTCAAACACTTCTACTAACGATCTTTCGCTTTCTCAAATAATCTTTCCCACTCTCTCTGTTAATCTCTCTCTCCTTCTCCCTTTCTCTCTCTCCCCCTCTCCATATCTCTCTCCTTCTCTCTTTCTCTCTCCTTCTCCATATCTCTCCCTCTCCCTATCTCTCTCATTCTCCCTATCTCTGTCCCTCTCCTTCTCCCTATCTCTCTCCTCCCTATCGCTCTCTCCTCCCTATCGCTCTCTCCTCCCTATCGCTCTCACCTTCTTCATATCTCTCTCATTCTCCCTATCTCTCTCCCCCATATATCTCTCTCCTCCCTATCGCTCTCTCCTCCCTATCGCTCTCACCTTTTTCCTATCTCTCTCATTCTCCCTATCGCCCACACCTTCTACCTATCTCTCTCCTCCCTATCGCTCTCTCCTCCCTATCGCTCACACCTTCTTCCTATCTCTCTCCTCCCTATCGCTCTCTCCTCCCTATCGCTCACACCTTCTTCCTATCTCTCTCCTCCCTATCGCTCTCTCCTCCCTATCGCTCACACCTTCTTCCTATCTCTCTCATTCTCCCTATCTCTCTCCCTCTCCCTATCTCTGTCCCTCTCCTTCTCCCTATCTCTCTCCTCCCTATCGCTCTCTACTCTCTATCGCTCACACCTTCTTCCTATCTCTCTCCTTCTCCCTATCTCTCCCCCATATATCTCTCTACTCCCTATCGCTCACACTTTCTTCCTATCTCTCTCCCCCATATATCTCTCTCCTCCCTATCGCTCTCTCTCCTCCCTATCGCTCTCTCCTCCCTATCGCTCACACCTTCTTCCTATTTCTCTCATTCTCCCTATCTCTCTCCCCCATATATATCTCTCCTCCCTATCGCTCTCTCCTCCCTATCGCTCTCACCTTCTTTCTATCTCTCTCCTTTTCTCTTTATCTCTCTATCCTTCTCTCCGATTCATCAATACGATCTTCACAATTTCTTTTATTAACATTAAGACGACAAAAATGACTCATCTTCCTTCTTTGCTCTCCAAAAAAGAAAAAAAGAACAAAATCTTCCCTTTTTAGTGAATCTGTCGCTCCAGAGATTCCTGATATTATTACGGAAGGTGGTTCGCTTCTGGGAAGCCATAAATATTATAATTAATTAATTTTAACGTAATTACAGGAGCTGCAACCAATTACTCGTTATCCAATTCAAACAGTGTATTTAGAGAGCGAGATTGTCATGCAACGAGTGACTGTTGGGCCAAGTGAACTATTTGATCGATGAGTTACTGCATGTACGAGTTACTCTTGTTACGCGGTGGGTGGTAAAGGCGATTCTGCTCAATCTATTGTCTTGTTTGTCTGTTCATTACGTCCGTCTGTCTACCAATTTGTCTGTTTGCCTGCTGCTGTTTATTTGTCTGTCTCTTCATGCCAATCATGCTATCCTTATTTCTGCGATTCTGCTCAATCTATTGTCTTGTTTGTCTGTTCATTACGTCCGTCTGTCTACCAATTTGTCTGTTTGCCTGCTACTGTTTATTTGTCTGTCTCTTCATGCTAATCATGCTATCCTTATTTCTGCGATTCTGCTCAATCTATTGTCCTGTTTGTCTGTTCATTATGTCCGTCTGTCTACCAATTTGTCTGTTTGCCTGCTACTGTTTATTTGTCTGTCTCTTCATGCCAATCATGCTATCCTTATTTCTGCGATTCTGCTCAATCTATTGTCTTGTTTGTCTGTTCATTACGTCCGTCTGTCTACCAATTTGTCTGTTTTCCTGCTACTGTTGATTTGTCTGTCTCTTCATGCCAATCATGCTATCCTTATTTCTGCGATTCTGCTCAATCTATTGTCTTGTTTGTCTGTTCATTATGTCCGTCTGTCTACCAATTTGTCTGTTTGCCTGCTACTGTTTATTTGTCTGTCTCTTCATGCCAATCATGCTATCCTTATTTCTGCGATTCTGCTCAATCTATTGTCTTGTTTGTCTGTTCATTACGTCCGTCTGTCTACCAATTTGTCTGTTTGCCTGCTACTGTTTATTTGTCTGTCTCTTCATGCCAATCATGCTATCCTTATTTCTACGATTCTGCTCAATCTATTGTCTTGTTTGTCTGTTCATTATGTCCGTCTGTCTACGAATTTGTCTGTTTTCCAGCTACTGTTTATTTGTCTGTCTCTTCATGCCAATCATGCTATCCTTATTTCTTTCTATCGTTCTGTCAGTTCTACTGGTAACGAACTAACGTTCTCTCTTATAAAGCTGTCTGGTATCTTTACTGTATTTTTCTCTCTCACTGTCTCTATTTTTTTTCTCTACAACTTCTTTCTTAATTTTTTTTTCTGTTTGACACTGTATGTTCAAGTAGTTCTCTTCTCGTCACATGATCAAAAATCATTGATTCTTAACTACACTAATAGTCATCACTCATGATTTTTTGATAATTACCATAACATACGATCATCTATCCCTGTCTCTCTCTCTCTCTCTTTTTCTATCTATTTTTACTCTCTCTTTCTCTCTCTCTCTCTCTCTCTCTCTCTCTCTCTGTATCACATATATCAATAATGAACAAAAAATGTTACACAAAACGGCATCTTTACTGTAACTGATTTGTAACTTATGTAATTTATATTTTGTATGTAAACTCCTGCATCATATTGTCATTGATGGTTTATATTGGCCAGTTGAGAACTGAGCTTCTGTGTAAGGGCTTGATTCATTTGATTTTATCATTAAAGAAATAACGGTCTCAATTGTGGTATAGCTATTTGTTTGATATTTTTTTCAGGATAGCGATCCCATTACGTATTTTCTGATCGTTTCAATATGTTTGTATTTTTTTTTTTATTTCAGATAACAAGCTCACGCAGTTAACCTGGTCCATGTCTGCAGAGATGACCTCATATTCTGCTCAATATTTGCAGCAATCAAGACTTCATTGATACTATACGATTTGATGGGAATTTTAAAGAAACACATAAAAGACTCGAGAGTTATTTTCTTCTTGTAAACGTTGAGTCAGATCGGTTATAGCAAGCTCAAACTGATTTGAGGTTTCAGCGTTCATATAATGAAGGCAAGTCGACGCAAACAAACCAACCCAAACCGAGTGGCGGCTGGGACTCGTGACGCCGATCTGTTAGTTAACGCAGGCCTAGAAAACAACGAGACTACAGCGAGTTGGAAGGAAGAAGTCGAGAAATCCGGAGATTCCGCAGAAGAGGACGTTCCCACGAAACCGGAAATGACTAACGGAGACATAAGAGAATCTGAGCAACCATTAAACATGCATGTTTCAGCCAACACCTACTCGATTTGCTCAGAAGTGTTTCCCAATCAAGAACAATTTCGTGATCGCATGGCAGATGTGCACGGACCTGACGCAAAGAAACCGCGAATTGAAGTCTCGCTGGATGATTACCCGACAGTTTACCATAAACTTGGCAGGGAGCTTCAGGAGACCACGCCAGAGCTACCGCTCTCAAACGGACATTTAGAGAATGAGCGTTGCCCCGTTCCTTCAGCGACACATTCAATACATTCCCCTCCACAGATGCATTCGTTACCATCACAGCTTGTACCTTCAGAGAAAGGTGGTGAAGAATCACCCTACCCAGATCATTCTCAGCCATCACCTCCAGCTGCACCAAAGATAAATAAAGAAAGCAGTGGCGAGTTATCAAATGGAAAATCTGACAGGATCTTCCATATGGATGCTTACTGTGAACTATGTGATAGGGAGTTTTGCAATAAATACTTTCTAAAGACACACAAAGCTAATAAACATGGCATTTATGAAGCCAATTCCCCCCCTGCTAGCAGTGTTCCACTTCCTTTCCCTGGACTCATGATGCCCCAAGATCATCTACCATCATTTAATTTTAAAATGGATGCAATAAAACCACCTTCAGGGGAACCAATCCTGCCATGGTCATTCAAGTTAGAATCCCCGTCTCAGCACTCTAAGAAACCAGATAGCTCCCCCGATATGAAAACCCCTGATTCTTCTATGCCTTTTTTCCCAATGCCAATTCCCGGTGTGGAAAGTTCTAACACGTCTACAAATAAAAGTAGCAATAACGCTGGCAATGCTTGTCATTTTGGTTCTTTCAATAGTTCAAGCAACAACACGTCTAGTACAACGTCCATCCTCACAACCATCACGAACAGCATTAAGAGTGCCACACCTGCCAGCAACTCATCGCAAGTTCATGACCCCAGTATGGAAGACTACTGCCACATCTGCCAGAAGCATTTTTGCAATAAGTATTACCTCAAGAAGCACAAACAGGATGTGCACGGAATCGCTCCAGAGAATCCTCCGAGCATCTCCAATAAAAGGTCTCGGTCGAGTCTCCTTGACCTTCCAATGAATCCAACCAATCACATGATGTTACCACAGCCGCTAGCCAGTCTAGCCGGAATGCACGGTCTCCCGGGTATGCCTGGACTGCCCGGGATGGCCAACATGCCTCCTGGTTTGATGGTCATCAACCCGTACAGTCTACCCCCTGTTGCGATCATTCCTGCTGGGTCTCTGATGCCAGGACAGCAAATTCATCAGCCGACTCGTCCAATCATCTCACAGTCAATGAACATGACAACAATGCCCGATTCCTCCCTACTTTCTCACACACCACACACACCCGTATCGTCACACAGTACAAACTCGTCTGATAACACACCGAAACCCAGTCCAAACGTCCAAGAAGTTGGAGCACACTGCAATATATGCTCCAAAGAGTTCTGCAATGAATTTTACTTACAAATCCACAAAGAAAGTAAGCATGGAATGCGCAGGGGGAGTGATGACGGATCTCGAGATAAAGCCTTGCCCTCGGGGAAAGAAAACAAGAATGAAAGATCCAACTCGCCAACGTCGTTCAGTGTAACGAAGAGTGAAGCACCAGTAGCTCGATCACGGTCTCCGGGAGATCATGCAATGATGAACGATGGTCACTTCATTTTCTGCAACCTGTGCAACAAGGATTTCACAAACAAATATCTCTACAGGATACATCGCATCCATGATCACGGCTTGAATGAGCTCATTGACCCATCACTTGTTGAGAATGGAGAGCTGCATCAAAAAGAGGAAGTCATGCTCAACATGAACGAATCACTCATGAGAATGTCAGCAGGTGTACCTTCTATGAACTATCCTCCCAATTATGGCAACTCCCCTACAAACAAGTCTCAGGAAAGTTCAGTCTGTGACATATGCAACAAACAAATGACAAATCAATATTTCCTGCGGCTTCATAAATTTAATGTTCATGGCATTGACCCAAGCACCAATGAAAAATACGAGCAAAGACCCATCAGTTCACCTGTCATTCCTATTTCGAATCCAAGAACCCCAACATCTTCAGGCAGCCTGTCAATCACTTCCTATAGCCAGCCCCTTAATTTAACGCCCCATCCAGGTAAACATCACATGCTTCCATTTCTTCCACCTAAAATGGACTTCAAGGATATGCCGCCATTTTCAGACTTTACCCGAGATTTCAAAAACTTCAGAGACGTGCCTTCTTTCCTGGCAGACACAATTAATCATGAACTTTTCAGCAGATCTCAAAACTCAGCTCGGCATCTAGACCTTAATTTCTTTGGTTTACCTTCTCTAGGAAAGATGCAATGTGAAGACAACGTGAAAATGAACTTCGATCCTGAGGCATATTGTGAGATTTGCAAAAAGGAATTCTGTAGCAAATATTTCCTCAGGACACACAAGCAAAATATCCATGGAATTAAAAGTGATATGAGTTCATCTTCAAGCTCTAAGAGTTCAGAGACTGAAAAGATCTATTCTATGTCCCCCATCAAGCCAAACGTCATCAACAGCAGCATTGTAAAGTCCAGTGAGGGACTTGATAAAAACGCGTGGCGATGGAAGGAACCGATCAACTCTTCCCGTGTTATATGTGACATATGTAATAAAGAAGTCTGCAATAAATATTTTCTTAGGACTCATAAACAGAAGAAGCATGGAATAGTTCCAACATCCCAGAGTCCAACATCAGCACTAGTGGATCGCCTGTTGCTTCAGATTGCGACACTGCATCTAATGCCTCAAGCCAGCCAGATGAGAAATCGTTCAGGTTGGATGCTCTCAGCTTTCCACATATGATTCCTCTTCCATCAGCAGACAAGCTACATGAGAAGTTTAACTTGAAATCCCTGAACTTTGACAAAGCAAAAGACATTATTCCTTTTAACAATAACACAGAACAGAGCGAAACTTGTAACATTTGCAATAGAAGATTTAAAAATTTGAATTGGCTGAAAGACCACATTGTGAAGGAGCACTCTAATATTGAAGCTCTGGACATGAGATCCAAATGTTCTCCTCCAATATACACGTGCCAGGTGTGTGGAACTGTTTTCCCTGCTGAACTATCTGTTCAGTTACACCTGATTCAAGAACACAACGCTCGTGTCACATTGGACACAGATGAACCTCAAGTTCCTACAGAGGAGGCCACTTTACCAAATGGTGACGGCAACAGTAAAGTGGCCGAACTAAGTGGAAGGTGGACTTTAAGAAAAAAAGGATCCAGCCATCGCAGACTTAAGAAATACGTCTGTAACCGCTGCGGGTTTGACAGCCATTGGCTGTCCTCTTTGCTCGACCATGAACGAAATGAACATGGAATCTTTACTGGCACAACTCCTGTTTTCTCCTGCAGGAATTGTCACCTCCTGCTTCCAACGTCGAATGCTTTGTCTGCACATATGGTTATTTCCCACGGCCTGACCAGCGAAGATGCTCTCCGTGAAGTGAAGCTAGCCGAACCAACAATTCCCAATAACTTCAAATGTGCCCACTGTCCGGCCGTCTTCCCCACACGCTCCTGGGGTATGGCACATGTTCGGCATGTTCATATCCGTAGTCGACGAGATTTGGCGGTGAAGAACTCATTTGAGAAAAGTCTGCTTCGTTGTTCGTCGTGTCCTTTCAAAACTCACTTTGCTTTCCGCCTACAAAGGCACATGAAATGCCGCCACACAAACAACTTACAATCATCTCATCCGTTATATTCACCACCATCAGCATCTCGTATAACATCTACAGCAAATTTAAGGAACTACAGCAACGCCCCAAGCCCTGCAACTCGAGAGGACAGAAATCTCCTAGGTTCAAACGCGATGTACAAGAGTATAGCCGCTTCGCTCCTGTCGGCGCCAGAAACCGGTAGGGCGGAGAGCCCCACAGTGGACAGGGATGATATACTGCTACAGAGTTTCAAGTTACCCTGGGTCCAAATTCTGTTGAGTCCACCCCTTTCAAGCTAGCAGCCCATACGCCAGCCATGGTGGGATTGTGAATACTTAGTGTCCACGTTTCTGTTTTACCAATTCTCATTCCGTGTATTCTTCAACTTTGTTCCAGCATCACATCCCAACTGTTTACCCTCAACATAATGTTTCTGTCTGTAGTTTCTCCTTCACTTCACGAAGAAAGTTATCTTAGTGTATGAAGCTGGCAAAAAAAACTCACATTAATGAAGACTTACTGATAAGTCTGTACGTAAATGCACAAATATTTAATGTATTTAAATATTTTATCGGTTCTAATGCTTCAATCTTCTTTTTCATGTCCTTGCAGCTTCAAAGAGACTAAATATAATTAAAATATGAAACAGTTTTCAGTGTTTGTAATGAGAGACAGCGTACTAATGACGTTGGTATATGCCACCTTCGGCAGAGAACCAGAATATTGTTATCACAAAATACAAAGAAAATAAAGGGGAGATGTGTGATATGAGGAAAGAACTGGTGTCTGAGAGAAATACCCAGTCAGTGGGATTAGATAAAGCACGTTTTTTGATCAGCACGTACAGGCGTTTTCAAGTCTTATAATAATTCATTGAAACACAATATACGTATATGTATATACATATAAACTTTCATACAAGGCTCTTTAATTGTGGCCATACGTTTTATAATTAGCTACCAATTACTAGTAATGACTGAGATGGTTCCCTTTTCCTCACCCACCACCCAATCTCTTGCGTGCCCCTTACTCTTTCACACGGAACTTTCGCACGCCTCTTGGTTCTCAGTCGTTGACACACTCTCCAACATCGTTGTAGAAAATGTAAATACACATTTCCTTCACTAATTATTCCTTCGGATGTTTCATAACTGTTCATCTTTATATTGCCCATCATAATAAGTTCTCCCCATCTTTGATTCCAACATTATCTTCCAATCTTCTTCTAAATCATGGACTCTTATTTTAATCCAACATTTTATCACCGAAAAATACGATTGTAAAAATATAACAATGAAAGGTTTTCATTTTATTCTTGTTTTCTAATAATTCATAACAATTTTCATGTTTCCTAATAATTCATACAACTTGCTCTGGGTTTGTTGTTTTATTTTGGCATTGTATCTTGTGTTCCCCCGAAAGCCTCTTACCTCAGGTATTTTTTTGTGATGCATAAGCTCGACATAACACTGTCGCTACCCTGACGACAACCATGCCTATTTCTGTGAGTGCAATGATAATATATATTTTATCAATATTAACTTTGAATTTGTTTCATATGTCCTAGTGTGTACAAATATATATTAATTATGTAGAATGCGTGCTTGATGATAAATTATTTTGTCTGTTTGTTTTTTTATCATTTGAAATATTTTATACTTTTGTCATTACTTTGGTGGTATGATTATAGTTATGGAAAGCTGAAGTAATACAGAAATAATATTTCAATGTTTATGTTCAGTTGATAGTTAATTTATTTTAAGAAAGGGACTGAAGACAATATGCTGTTGTGCGTCCATAAGAGGCTTTCATGAAGACATTATAGTGTTGTGCGTCCACGAGAGGGCTTCATGAAGACATTATGGTGTTGTGCGTCCATTGGGGAGGGGGCTTCATGAAGACAATATGGTGTTGTGCGTCCATTGGGGAGGGGGCTTCATGAAGACAATATGCTGTTGTGCGTCCATGAGAGGGCTTCATAAAGACAGTATGGTGTTGTGCGTCCATTGGGGAGGGGGCTTCATGAAGACAATATGATGTCGTGTGCCCATCAGTGTTTCATGACAGAAACAAAATACCTTGACCAGCGACCTGCTAGAGGACAAATGCTGGGGTAGGATCTCTCAACCATTTTTCTAGGTAGATCCAGATTTAAAAGGTTAACTGTGATTTCGTTTTTCAAGAAAAGCAGCTTGAGGCAGTGCTGACCATGTTATAATAATTTGTTACTGGATATACAAATATTAGCGCAACAACATAACACCACTTATAATACAGAACTATGTTCTTCTTTCTAACACGTGACAAAACACTGCTGAAGTAAAGTAATTAACTACTTTACTAGTTCCCTTAATGCTTTTAGTTCCTTTAGCACACTCTCCCTCATCGGGTAAAGGTAAATGAGGAAGGATAAAAGAAGAGTAACTAAGACCCTCAGATTGATAATGTATTTCAATACGGACACTCTTTCAGCCTACACATCTGCAAATGGGT
This sequence comes from Megaustenia siamemsis, assembly GCA_032433765.1. Taxonomy (NCBI): domain Eukaryota; kingdom Metazoa; phylum Mollusca; class Gastropoda; order Stylommatophora; family Ariophantidae; genus Megaustenia; species Megaustenia siamemsis. The sequence continues at coordinate 23,952,641 of JAVIAB010000139.1, forward strand.
ACCTGCGCCTGATTTATTGGGTTAATATTAAGGAAGAAAACTTGCCACCTCGAATAGAATGTTATGTCTAGGGTTAGTATCATGAGCACTTCACAGTTTCATAGCTTGTATTATTATATGATGCTATAGTTAGGTTCTGTTTAAAAAAGTGACTTAAAAATAAAAGGAATCAATCAATAGATGCATCTAACGTGTTGTATTCATTCTTTATAAATTTTTGTTTCAAATCACACGTTTTATGCAAATAGAAACATCACTTACAGGTTGTTGTTTTTTAAATATGGGATATGAATGATAGCTATCAAAATGTTCATAATTTTAATTCAAAAGAAAAACAATTCGTTTTGGAGCTGAAACTAAACTCGCTCTCTCGTCACTGTTCCGTAAAATGTCACGTGACGTGATTCATACATAACTCAATTATCTGCTAGTTGATATAAGTATATCCTATTACCACCAATAAATATATTATAATGAGTATATTCATTCCCACATTGTGCTATCAATGCCAAACATAGTCATTGCGACTAAGCATAAAAGAGAACTTGTCACCAAAGAGATTAGAAGGCTGAGAAAATCGCTTACAGTGACCAGACAGGACGAAATCAGAAATGATATTATAAGGGAAAGAGTAGATATTGAGCCAAACCAAAGCCTAAGAAACAACAAATAAACCTGATATGCTAATGTAGAAATGATGCAGTGAGATTCCTTACAAAGCAAGGCATATATTAAAAGAGATGAAGGGAGAAGAGGAAGGGGCAGACCCAGAGTAAGATGGACAGACAGCACCAATGAAGCGCTACAACAACACCAATTGACAATGAATGAAGCCGCCAAAAGGGCGGGAACCAAAACTTTTATCTCCCTTAACAACATAATGGGTTCAGCAGGAAGTGAATACAGAAACAAGTATACATAGCTATCTTTGACTGCTTAACTTTTACTAAACAAATACAGACACAAGTATATATAGCTATCTTTGACTGCTTAACTTTTACTAAACAAATACACACACAAGTATATATAGCTATATTTGACTGCTTAACTTTTACTAAACAAATACAGACACAAGTATATATAGCTATCTTTGACTGCGCAGATTTTACTAAACAAATACAGACACAAGTATATATAGCTACCTTTGACTGCTTAACTTTTACTAAACAAATACAGACACAAGTATATAAAGCTATCTTTGACTGCTTAACTTTTACTAAACAAATACAGAACTGTAATTCTCTACCAAAAGTGGTAAAAAATGCAGTATGGAGCACATTAATTGAAAGAAAAAAAATACAGTAGTTTGTTTAAAAGACCAGGATAGAAAAGACTTTGTTTATATCACTTTTAATTGGTTGTTTTTCCTTCAGACTTACATGACCGTTTCTCTTATTCAGTGGAAATAATATAAAATGATCATATTAGATGAATATTGAATTAAAAGTGAAATTTAAAATAAGAGAGGAATTACCATAACTAATTTGTTTGACTATTGTTGTTGATTTTAGGACAAAATTTAAATTATTACATTTGTTGCTGTCTAATTTATAACTTGTGTCCTTTAATTTGAATTATCTTTACATTGTTTTCAATCCAAGCAGTGAATGATGCTAAAATTATTATTTATTTATTTGTAATGTTACCCATATACCAGTTGTTAGTTTCTTCTGTGAGAAATGGCTCCAAGAAACAATAACTAGGGAAAAGTTACTGTTTTTGTCGATTCTTTCAATTATGACGTTTTTCGGTGAAGGCGACAGGCTTGGTTCATTGACGTGATGCTCAGATAATAAGTCACGCTGTATAGATACAATAACGTGTGGCAGTTTGTATTTATTAATTATGTTTGTTTTAGACATTTAATTTGCTTACGTTGTTTTTTTTGTTTTGTTTTTTTTTTTGCTGATATTTCTTGATAAAGAGTGAAATGTAGCCAGCATGAAATAAAAATATGGAAATGTAAAGATCCGGGTGAGAAAGAGAGAGAGAAAGAGAGAGAGAAAGAGAGAGAGAGAGAGAGTGATAAAGATTGCGAGAAAGAGGTGTCAATTTTAGAATACTCAGTTTGTATATATGCTTTTAACTAATGCGTCTATTTAAATAAATTTATTGCAATATGAACAATTTACTGATGTGAACATTTGCATTTAGAAAAGGATTTCTAATCACAAACATCCTATCTGTGCTATATTTAAAGTTCTCTTTCCAGTGTACCCTTTCTCTACTTGCACTCAATGTAATATTGCCGGTCATTGTATGTAATTAACTTTAGGTTTAAATTAAACAGCTTAATAAATGACACAAATTAGACAAGGGGGTCAAATGAATTGTTTTCACAAAAATGAAGCAGCAGGAAATGCAATAACTCAAGTAACTTCATCTCAAAATTGTTAAAGGAATTAATTTTACTTTTCACTAATCAACGTTATCATCAAACATGTTGTTATAGATAATTGTGCTTCACCGTTTGTTGTCGTTGTCCTTGTATTCTGAAGAAGGCCGCAGGCCGAAACGTTAGTATTGTGTTGTGTTCCTTCCTTGTAAAGCTGTCACCATACCTTGGACTGTTTACCACACCCCACTACTGGCTCCTTTATATCAGCTTTACCGCAGCATTGCAATTATTTGCCTGTTCCCCATGTCTAATTTCACATTTTGAGCAAGTAAATTGTGGGGCGCTACTTTCAATATCTATTGACTATTGGAAAGAAATCATGGATGGAATTAAGTGATGCTAATATAAGTAATAAAGATAATCATAAGGAACAAGCAAATAATTACAGCGCTGCGGTGAAGCTGGTAGCATTGAGCATGCGGTGGGGTGTAGCACCTGAAAAGTATGGTGACAGCTTTACAAAAAAGAACAAATTAAAATTATGACGTTTCGGCCTATATGCGGCCTTCTCCAGAAAAGGGGAAACAACACAAACGGACAACAGAAAGGTGTTAAAATAGAAAACTTGTGTGCCAAGTATAATTTTACATGGATCTGAAACTATGACAATCTATTCAAGATACGAAATAAAGTCTATTCAATATTCAGACGCGCTGCTTTAAAATAATTTAATAATGGACATCAAATTGCGCGCCAAATAAATGAACTCATATGTTCAGTAGCATGCTAGACACTAGTGAATCGTAGATCAAGTTAACTGGGGGTATGTTAATGACTGGTCAAAGCTCATACATTCAAGTAAATATTTCTTGGGAATGTATAGAAGAGAATCTGCCTGTGGACATTAAAAACTGAGGTACTCGAAAATATGCGAGAAATCAGTTGAGAGACTTATCCGTTACTGGACAAATCTGGTTATAAAAATCGCGGGCAGCACACTTAAGAAAAGATACAGGAGCATTTGAGTTTAAAATACGTTGGTTAGAAGATAAAAGACACAAGAGAAAAAAAAATAAGATGAGACATTGCATCATAAATTTGTTCATTCTGCTGTCCGATATGTCTGCAGGTATAGACAGAATCAGTCATGAAAGAAACCTCCAATCAAAAATAACACTCAAGGCAGTGATTACCAAAGATCAACAGCAACATGATTCAAGCTGTTTGTGAAAGCTAAGAAGACCATATTTAAACAGACGACTTGAGAACGACGCCCCAGCTGCTAAGTCCTCGCTTTCTTGACTCACTTTTGTATGAACTTACTAACATCCTGAAACAGATAAAAAGATAGATCATATTTTTTTAAAACCACTTTAAAACGGTTACATTAAATTTAGCAGTAAATGTAGTCATTATAGCATGCAAAGGAAAATATTGTGAATTTGTTCCAGTGCATGCAATACTAATTTTGCTTCTCCATTCTAATTAAAGAATGAATGTCTTGAATTTACATAGTACCTATGGAACTTTCTAAAGTGCTGTAATGTCGAAAGTGTCTATTAGTAAAAGCTACAACATTTGTTTATCAGTATATTTTGGTCTCTGTATGTCTATCTTATAAATAAAACACATTGAACTTATAAAGAGATGGTTGACAAAGTTATGTTTATGTTCTCAACATTTATCTTACAACTTCACAGAATTTAACGATCACAGTGTTTCTATTTGCAAACAATTCCTCCCAACAGTCAACACTTTCAGTTGTTTTCTTGTAGCCTCGGCTTTAGTTAAATCAAGCAAGAACACTGAAGTGCTACTTGCTAGAGTACTTTACTATTTATACATAGACGAAACTCGTCACGTTCAGAAACGTTTGTATTATGTGATGACGATAAATATTTATTTCATTCACATTGTTGTGAATGTGACTTTACAATTTCAGATGTGGATTTGATTAAACTTATTAGTCACATTTGTTAATGTCTGAAGTGTAATTACCATGTTACAATCTAGTCTCGAAATGAAAATTGAAAGTTGTGATGATAGCTTCCCCAGATGTGATTCACAAGCCAAGACTTTTATATGTGTTGGTTTTAAATGAGCAAGCAGTAGGCATCAATTATACAAGTGTTCATCGACGGCTTTGCTTAGCGACATTATATTAATCATTATCGCTTCGTAGACGCTTTTATTATTTCTCGCTGTGATGTCCATTCACGTAATTATTTGTTTGCTAGATCACGCGGTCTTTAAATTTGATCTACGGTAGCATTCAGGGGACTCGAAAACTTTCATCTATTTATAGCATATTCTTTTCAATTCACAGCTGCTTCCTCGTGATGTTTTGTTTCTTGCGAAGTCGCTCATTTCATAAAATATAATCGATTCACTTTCGTGATTAACGTTTTGGAGAAGTTTGTAATAATACAGATATGAAGATGAAGACATTCGATCCTATATGTCAGATAATTAATTGTATGTAAGTTATAAAAATGTATGCAGTCGATCTCTTCATTAGCAAAAGGCTGATATAGCCATCCAAAATGAGTTGTTATATTTGTAAGTTTAAGCTGATCGTTGCTTTCATTAAATGTGTGTGGTTGACGTCTGAAAATGTGCACCGAAACAACAGAATAACTTGAAAATCCTTTGTGTGTGTGTGTTAGAAGGATAGTCCAAAACTGGAACCCACCATTATCGCTTTAGAATGTAGACAGTAAAGTAGACAGTAAAGTAGACAGTAACGTAAACAGTAAAGTAGACAGTAAAGTAGACCTTAAGCATTTTTTTCCGGAGATACCATGTCGTAGGACAAGAGTTAGAATGTCACATTTAAGCTAAAGTTGTCGGCTATGAAATGTTCACAGAAAAACATTGATGGTTTCCACGTGTGTGTCAGCCTAACTAGTATTAAAGAGTGCATGTATTTAGAAACATGTTCCAGCTCTAATAAAACTTGTAAGATAAGATTAACATTTGCTTGTTCAAACTGTGCTTACGAGGATTATTTCCATTGACATTTTATTTTCCAGACTAGGATTCATTTAACACCAATTAATTGCTAGTGTTAACACAGCAGTTTAGTTTTCTTGTCTTCTTGTTTTTCAATAAACTTCACTGAAAAACTAACCTCTTTGGTACATCCTTGCTGATACAAAGCAGACAAAGGTACAGCCTTGTTTCATTTCTTGGTGTCCTATTTGCGTGCCTAAGTCATATCCCCTTATAAATCTCTACCGTAGAATTGTTTTGTTCCATTTCTTCTTTGCCTTTATATGGAGTCAGCTACTTGGCAGTTCTTGTGATAATTACTTCTCAGTGGTTCTCTGATGTTCTTCCGTAACGAACTCCAGCTAATAATTGTTGTCACTGAAACGCTACACATGTTCAGCAATGTGTTTTTCCCCTTAGATTGTGTTCTGCTCAGTAAAATATAATAATAATCTTCGATGTTTTCATTTGGTTGGTAATTTTTCTTTAAAATCGAACATGATTTTCTGATACAACAGCAGTCTTCATAAGTCATAGTTGACTATAGATTTTGCAGCGCTCCTATGAAATGTTACATTTTTTTTCTTTTCTCTCACAGTGTATTCTCTTTTTTCTGTGAATTTCTCTGTTTCTTGCTTGAGTTGGAGCTTTAGAGTGTGCTTCCAAAGATTGCTGTTTGCAGCTATGTCTTCTCAAGTTGCATGGTTTATGTACAGATGTTCTGACATAATGACACCTTTTGTTTAGTATTTCTTTCAAATCGTACATTCAACTTCGCACATTTGGAAATATTTATTATCATCATGACATGTTTTATATGTGCTCACATTTATGCGTCAACTTCAATATGTTTAAAGAAAGCACAGACTAGGTCTAGTTTCATGATATCTCTACACCGGTGCTCATTAAATGAGACTCCGTGATAGTAAATTATTGAGAAACTATGAACATTAATTATGACACTCACTTTACTCATAAATTAACTCGTTCAACTTGGACTTTTTAGAGTTTTATAGTAACAATTATTTCTTTACCTTGTTTATTGATGGCAAACAAGTTACGACCTGTTTTCACTGAACGATATTTAATTGGATGCTTGTATTGTAACCGTCATTAAAAGGGGAACTACTGATACGTTTTAGACAAGTTGGCATCTGTCTTGGATTGTTTCACGTAGGTGTGTTCATTTACTGTGTTTATTCTTGTATTAACTTCAATATGCAAAGGTCAAGGTACATGTACATGAAATGATTTATAAATAAATTATGTGTGATTGTGACCAACATTGTTTGCTTATTTCATTCCTCTGCCTGAGAATGGGAGAAGATAGAAAGAGCGTTATTTTAAACAGAAAATAAAGTTGTTGTTTTTTCTATACTTTAAAATGGCAGCCGTGATAGCTCATATGGCTAGTGACCTGGACTATAAAGGACAAGAGGTCGAGTTCGATCCTTCCGGTTCACCCACTCTTAAATGTGCACTGGAGTTTTTTCTGGGAAATTAAAGCGGCACGGACGAAATACCCCAAAAATCACGTGCTGGAGATCTATAAAAATTATGGTCACTAACACCATATTCCCTATACGCCACTTAGCGTGACGGGGGTACTTTACTTTTACTATGCTGTAAATTTGGTTGCAGGTCGTTTGAAGAAATTTACTATTATCAGCATTTATAGCGTTTGCAATTTCAAAACACCTTAAATTAAAAACAAAAAACAAAGAGAAATTAAATTGATATTGAAGTAGTTTGCGTGGAGTCACCTGCCCTTTGAATACGACAGTTTAGTTATAATGATGGGACGTAACTAACATTAACAATGAAAGACAACTTCTGTTTGATTCAAAGCTATAGACAGCAGAAACGTTGTCTGAAAATTTCATTGATTTCTTTTACACTGTCTCTAAAATTTCTTTATTTTTGCATTCATGTTATTTCATTAATGTGTTGTTTTTTTCATTCGTGTTATTTCATTCATGTTTTCCCACCTTTAGATCGGTTGCTTAGTTTTTTTTTTTTAATTTCTGTATGGAAAACAAATTACTCCTCAAATAAACTCATTCATTGATCACATGTTGAAAACTTGATTCTCGAATGCTGTCCGCTTTTTTCTCTTAATTGATCAAGACAGACATTAACTAGAGCAATAATTAAAAACATTAAAGCTATCATTTATACTGAGGCAGCTATTAAAGTTGTCCTTTGTACTGAGGCAGCTATTAAAGTTGTCCTTTGTACTGAAGCAGTTATTAAATTTGTCCTTTGTACTGAGGCAGTTATTAAAGTTATCCTTTGTACTGAGGCAGCTATTAAAGTTGTCCTTTGTACTTAGGCAGATATTAAATATATCCTTTTTACTGAGGGAGTTATTAAAGTTATCCTTTGTACTGAGGCAGCTATTAAAGTTATCCTTTTTACTGAGGGAGTTATTAAAGTTATCCTTTGTACTGAGGCAGCTATTAAAGTTATCCTTTTTACTGATGCAGTTATTAAAGTTATCCTTTGTACTGAGACGGCTATTAAAGTTATTCGTTGTACTAAGGCAGCTATTGCAGCTATTCTTTGGTACTGAGGCATCATCATCATGTGCTATACCGGTTGTCGTAGGAGGTCATACCCTTCATAATGTTCTATCCACAATGCATCGTATCAACTCTGTTCTTAACTATTTTCCGTGCCATGCCACCAACCTATCTAATCTCTCTCTCTCTCTCTCTCTCTCTTTCTTGCTCTCTTTGTTGTCATCGATCTCTCTTTCCCGGTGTTTTTCCAGTTGTAAACAAGTATTTCAACTTTCTCTTCTCAAGATGCGCCCGAAAAACGTGGGTTGTTCCTTTCAGAGGTTTTTTAGTAGTAGCTGTCTTTTTGTGTTGATCTCTTTGAGAATCTCCTCGCTGGTCTGAGCCTGCACGTAATTGAGACTTGACTCCTTGTCTATTGTCAACAGTTATCAATAGGACTATCACATATTCAGCTTGTACTGGGACCTGTATATTATATCTTGAGAATCTCCTCGCTGGTCTGAGCCTGCACGTAATTGAGACTTGACTCCTTGTCTATTGTCAACAGTTATCAATAGGACTATCACATATTCAGCTTGTACTGGGAGCTGTATAATATATCTTGAGAATCTCCTCGCTGGTCTGAGCCTGCACGTAATTGAGACTTGACTCCTTGTCTATTGTCAACAGTTATCAATAGGACTATCACATATTCAGCTTGTACAGGGACCTGTATATTATATCTTGAGAATCTCCTCGCTGGTCTGAGCCTGCACGTAATTGAGACTTGACTCCTTGTCTATTGTCAACAGTTATCAATAGGACTATCACATATTCAGCTTGTACTGGGAGCTGTATAATATATCTTGAGAATCTCCTCGCTGGTCTGAGCCTGCACGTAATTGAGACTTGACTCCTTGTCTATTGTCAACAGTTATCAATAGGACTATCACATATTCAGCTTGTACTGGGAGCTGTATAAAATATCTTGAGAATCTCCTCGCTGGTCTGAGCCTGCACGTAATTGAGACTTGACTCCTTGTCTATTGTCAACAGTTATCAATAGGACTATCACATATTCAGCTTGTACAGGGACCTGTATATTATATCTTGAGAATCTCCTCGCTGGTCTGAGCCTGCACGTAATTGAGACTTGACTCCTTGTCTATTGTCAACAGTTATCAATAGGACTATCACATATTCAGCTTGTACAGGGACCTGTATATTATATCTTGAGAATCCCCTCGCTGGTCTGAGCCTGCACGTAATTGAGACTTGACTCCTTGTCTATTGTCAACAGTTATCAATATGACTATCACATATTCAGCGTGTACTGGGACCTGTATATTATATCTTGAGAATCTCCTCGCTGGTCTGAGCCTGCACGTAATTGAGACTTGACTCCTTGTCTATTGTCAACAGTTATCAATAGGACTATCACATATTCAGCTTGTACAGGGACCTGTATATTATATCTTGAGAATCCCCTCGCTGGTCTGAGCCTTCACGTAATTGAGACTTGACTCCTTGTCTATTGTCAACAGTTATCAATAGGACTATCACATATTCAGCTTGTACTTGGACCTGTATATTATATCTTGTCTCAGATATGTCTGTTTTCGATAAATATTAAGAGGATTGGAGAAAAAAGATCGATATTTGAAGGATTGGCACAAGTAAAAATCGACATTAGATAATCTGAAGACATAAGGATTGATTTTACAGGAATATGAGAAACTGATCGATATTTAGGATTGGAGAAACAAAGATCGATATGGTTGGTTGGTTGGTTGCTTTCGCCCGATGACTAAAGTATTCTCGAGTATTGTGGTTTTACTAGAATATTCCTCTTCATCATCCGCCCTTACAAGGACGTAGAGGACGTATCTGCGTTGTGTTGTGGTTTGCAGTATAAATGCTATATTTGCGCCTTTCGGCCCAACACATCCGACTTCAGCACGAGATTTGTGAGTACCGGGTTGTCTTCCTTCTTCGATCCCTGCACGCTTGGCCAGACTAGAGAGGTTAGTCTGTTACTGGAGGCACCACGGAGAGGTGGAGCAGGGTCTGGATGGCTTTGGTTCAACGATCCTAGCGCAAGCCATCAGCTGTGGGTGGCTGACAACTTCCAGCTCTGGTGCTAGGGGGCGCGCCAAGAAACAGTTGTCAGATCGATATTTGAAGTATTGGAGAAACAAAGATCGATATTTGAAGGATTGGAAAAACATACATCTTTATTTGATGAACTGGGAAAAGTAAAGATCGCTATTAGATGGTCTGGAGAAATAAAGATCGATACTACAAGGGTATAAGAAACATTAATCGATATTTTGAAGGATTGGAAAAAGAAAGATTGATATTAGAAGTATTTGAGAAACAAAGATAGATATTAGAGTGTTTGAAGAAATAAGGATCGATATTAATAAAAGGATATGAGAAACAAAGATCGATATTATAAGGAGTGGAGAAACAAAATTTGAAGGATATTAGAAACAAAGATCGATATTAGATAGTCTATTGAAAAAAAATCGATATTAGATGGTTTTGAGAAACAAAGATAGATATTAGGAGGATTTGGAAAAACAAAGACAAATGTTATATGAATATGGGAAAGCAAAGATTGTTGTGGATGGATTTTTGGAAAAAAACGAAGACAGATATTAGACGAACTAGGAAAACAAAGATAGATATTAGACGAACTAGGAAAACAAAGATAGATATTAGATGAACTAGGAAAACAAAGATAGATATTAGATGAATTGGGAAAAACAAAGACATATAGTAGATGCATTGGAGAAACAAAAATCGATATTAAATGGATTAGGAAAAACAAAGATAAAAATTATAGGAATTGGGGAAAGAAAGATCAATGTTAGAGGGATTGGGCTAAAACAGATAGATGTTAGAGAGATTGAGATAAACAAAGGTATATCTTAAGAGATATTGAGAACATAAAGATGGATTTTTCAGCTACTGGGAAAACAAAGATGGGTATTAAAGTGATTGGGAAAACAAAGATAGATAATACAGTGATTGAAAGAAAAAAAATATGTATTAAAAGAAGTGGTAGAAAATATTGCTATTTGAGGAATTGAAAAAAAAAAAAATAAAGGTAGACATTATTATTATTATTTAGTTTTCGTTCGCCAGCATTTACCTCTGACGAAGTCCCTATATACTAGGAACTGAATTTTGCGCTTTAATCCATTTTTCGCCGGCAGCCTCACAAATCCACAGGGGTCCCTCGCCGCACAGGCAGATAACTCCGACTTCGCAGGTACTCATATTTTTTTCCGTCGATGAGTAGTTGACGTTTCAAGCCGGGCCTCGCTGCTGAGATCAGGGGTGGTTGCCGCAGAGAGAAATCATAAATAAAAACCTCAACCAGTGCGGCCGAGATTTGAACCCACAACCTCTCATGCTCGAGGCCGGCGTCTTGCCTCGAGACCAACCAGTCCCCCAGAGAGACATAGTGACAGGAACAAAAAATATGCCTGAAGGATTTCGAAAGGAAAGATAAATGTTAGATTAGTAGACTAACATAACTTTCAAATGGAATGTTATGTTTTTAATTTTACACAAAACCGTTTGTGTTGTGGCATCTTTTTTTTGTGAAGGATTATCCCGAGATTCTGGTTTCTGCTGTAGAAGATGTCTGTTATCGTTTCAAACGTTAGTTCACCAGTTCATCACCTTTTGTTCACTTTGTTATATGTTTGCATGGTTTCTCCAGTTCTCCTCTTGGTGTTACATGTTATCATGGTTTCTCCAGTTCTCCTCTTGGTGTTACATGTTATCATGGTTTCTCCAGTTCTCCTCTTGGTGTTACAAGTTATCATGGTTTCTCCAGTTCTCCTCTTGGTGTTACACGTTATCATGGTTTCTCCAGTTCTCCTCTTGGTGTTACACGTTATCATGGTTTCTCCAGTTCTCCTCTTGGTGTTACACTTTGTCATGGGTCTCCATTTCTCCTCCTAATGTCATTTGAGTTCGCTTTAATCTTCGTTTGCCGCTGCCTCGTTTGTCTTCCATTTTCCTTTCAGAGATGACTTTTCATGAAACTGTCAAGTCTCTTCATATGACTATATTTTCTTTGTCTTGGTCAGTAGTTCCTTCACCATCTTCTGCTTAAACTTTATTGTTTCATTTATTCTTTGTCCACCAACTTCTTGCCATTTCTCACTACCCATATTTAAATTAGTTCAATTTTCTTCTATCTGTTTCATGTCTATGTTTATGCACCATATAAGAATATGGAATCAAATACCATTTCTTCCTTGTCAACAGCTTCCACTAATTCGTGGACCTCGACGTCCTTGAGTGTCTCAGGTATATTTAGATACCAATTATATATATATATATTTTTGTGTGTGTGTGTGTGTTCTTTTCTCTTTTCACTGATACATGAAAGGTGTCGTGGTTTATATCATTTGTCGTTTTTGAGCTGCTCGAACTGTCTGATTTAGTGATTTACCTCTGTTGTTACATGTCTCTGTCACTGCATCTATCCATCTTCTTCTGGGTCTTCCTCTTGGTCTTTTTCCATGCATTCTCGAGAAGAACGCCCTTGATGGTGATTGGTGAGGATTCATTCTGACCAGGTGGCCAAACCATTTAAGTTGTTGTTCTATATATTCTTGGCAGGGTTTTGTTCCTACCATTTTTCCTATGGTTTCATTTGGTATTCTATCTCTTCTTGTGTTGTTTGTTACTTTTCTCAAGCATCGCATCTCACATGTATTTATCTTTCTTAATTGGCATATATATATATATATATATATATATATATATATATATATATATATATGTATAGATCTGTAATACATACTGTCTTCAAGGAAACACATATTGTATGGGTATATAGGAAACTCTAAGATAGAGATTGTCTCTAAGAAACTGTGTGTTATAGATGATATATATATATAGGAAAATCTGAGTCACGGTATCTGTAACAAAATGCTTGGAATATATTATATATATAGAACTCTGAGATACAAATTATCTATAATGAGGGGGCCTGGGTAGTCTAGTTGGAAAAACCACCCGACTGTGCTACCAACGTTCTTCGAACCCGTGTTCGATTCCCGCTGGAAGAAGTGTGAGTTGTACTCATGGTAGGAAGAAGAAAACTCCGCGGTCGACCCAGCCGCTGGCAGAAATAGATACTTGAGTATTACTCTGGCAAGATGATGAGCCAACAGCAGAAGTTCAACAACAGAAATGATCAATAACTGTCGAGATCTAGAGTTGTGGAGAGACATGATCACCTACGCTAGCAGGCATGGCACTTGATGATGCTGAACGATAGTGGTGCCTCTCGGGCTTGTGGTGCTTCTTCAGACCAAAAGAGAGTCAGGAGAGTTATCTCTAAAGATGGCGATAAATGCCTGTTTTGGGATTAGTGTGAAGTGTTACCACAAAACCTTGCTCGTTCTATTGCTGATTGTGATGTGCCACTGTTCCATCTCCTGTAACAAATCTCGCCAGGGAGCCACGAACCTTTACTTCAAAGTGCAGCTAAATTTCATACCGTCGTCAAAGCACAGTTGTTGAAATTATATGGAGTTGAGAGAGAGAGAGAGAAGGGGGGGGGGGGTACTGGTTGGTATCGAGACACCGGCTGCGAGACAGGGTGGTTGTGAGTTCAAATCCCGGCTGCACCAGTTGGGATTTTTATTTATAATTTCTCTCAGCGGCAACCACCTCTGGTCTCAGCAGGGAGGCCCGGCTTGAGACGTCAATTACTCATCGACGGGAAAAAAAACAATATGAGTACCTCCGAAATCGGAGTTATCTGCCTGTGCGGTGAAGGATCCATGTGCACACCGTTGCCGGGGAATAATGGATTAACACACAAAATTCAGTTCTTTGTCTCTACGGCAAGAAAAAGTAATTGTAATGCCAATGAAAATATACTAACATCAAAACAAATAATACCAGAGCTGAAACTAAGAATAGCATAATGTTACATCTCAATATTCCTGTATGGTGCAGAAACATGGACAGTAGACCAGAAAACAGAACAGAAAATTGAAGCCTTTGAAATGTGGATTTATAGAAGAATAGGTAGAATTGGATGGAAAGAAAAGAAAACAAACGAGGAAGTTTTAAAACAATTAAAAATTAAAAAAAGAACTACTAAACACAATTAGAGCAAGACAAATGCAATTTTTTGGTCATGTTAAAAGACACAACAGTCTAATAACAGTAATATTAGAAGGGAAAATACAAGGTAAAATAGGCAGAGGCAGACCAAGACTAACATGGACGAGTAACATCAAAAGATGGACAAGTCAGCATATAACAGCCTGCACCATCAAAGCAAGAGACAAAGTGGAATGACAAAGGTGAAAAAGCTGGCGAAACCAAAACAAACAAAAAAATATGGAGGGAGAATGTCCCCTTCCTTGCAGAGACTTTGATATATTGAAGTGAAGATGGTTTGTAGGTCACGGACCTGATACGAGCCTAAGCTTTTCGATTCAATATTGTGGTATTCTATTCTCTAGAATATTCTCAACATTCTTCTGTAAAGAGTTCTTAAATGTTATGTAGAGTCAGTCTTAACATATGGATGTGAATCATGGACAATAGGACAACAAACAAGAAAATCACTGGAGTCTGTAGAAATGTGGTTTTACAGATGAATGTTGAGAATACCATGGACATCTAAGAAGAGTGATGAAAACATTCTAAAAGAGGTCAAAGTTAAAAGAGAGCTAATTTCCAATATTAGGAAGAAACAATCATCATTTTTTGGCCATGTAATGAGAAGAGAACAACTGGAATATATTGTAACAACTGGGAAAATTGAGGGACGAAGAGATAGAGGAAAGCAAAGAGAAAAGATACCAGACAGCTTAAGAGAAGGGCTTGGCAGAAGGTCAACAACAGAAATGATAAATAACTGTCGAGATAGAAAATTGTGGAGAGACATAATCACCTACGCCAGCAGGCCTGGTACTTGATGATGATGATAGTGAAATGACGGGTTGTAATGACTTTATTGAATTCTCAGATTTTGATGGAGAAAGTTCTACTAGTGTTACTAATATTATTACTATTAATGTTGCAACTTCTACTATTACTTTGAGCTTTTTGAAACACGATGAGCTGATCTCATGGTCGCTACTCTTATATATGTGTGTGTGTGTCTTGATTGTTGCCTTTAATTGGCGCCGTGGCTGACACACTCCATCTTCGCCAGTCTGGATCTTGGTTCGAAGTGTTTTCCTTCTCATGGACTGGATGCTGGCCAGGGCTGTTCAGCCCACCCTACTCGTGGTTTCTGTCTGGAATTTCTCCCATAGTCTCTCCTTCTCCTAATGAAAACGGTGCCGCAACAGTGCTGATTTTCTGGGTGTCCTTCCCTATGCATAGAGTTGTAAGGGCTGCTGACATTAGTAATACTGCTATGACAGTAATATTATTACTGCGACTATTGCAGTTTATTACAAACACTATTGCGACGAAAACAACTGCAGATATTTCTGCAGTTAAGACCAGTACAAAAGAATAGGTATGGCAAAAAGTAATTTTAATGTCATGAAGGACATACTAACATCAAAACAAATAACACCAGAGCTAAAACTAAGAATAGCAAAATGTTACATCTTATCAATATTTTCCATATGGTGCTGAAACATGGACATTAGACAAGAAAACAGAACAGAGAATTGAAGCCTTTGAAATGTGGATATATAGAAGAATAGGTAGAATTGGATGGAAGGAAAAGAAAACAAGCGATGAAGTCTTGAAACAACTAAAAATGAAAAGAGAACTTCTCAACACAATTAGAACAAGACAAATGCGATTCTTGGGCCATGTTAAAAGACACAACAGCCTACAGAAAGTAATCCTGGAGGGGAAAATACAAGGTAAAAGAGGCAGAGGCAGACCAAGATTAACATGGACGAGTAACATCAAAAGATGGACAAATCAACCGATGACAGCCAGCACCATCAAAGCAAGAGATAGAGCAGAATGGCGCTCCATGGTAGCCAACCTTCGTTGCGGAGACGGCACTCAATGATGATGATGAAGACCAGTAATGCTACTGCTAATATTACGACGAATACTGCTCTAAACGCTGCCTCTTAAAACTTAATAGAAGAAAAAAGATGAGTCTGTTACGACAGTTACTGCTGCTGAAACTAATATCATCTTTATCTTATAATTAATTCAACTAGAAAAAAATATAATTTTATTAAAATCAATACATAGCAGAGGACCCACACTACGGAAGCCAACTGAGAGATTACACAACAGGCCCTTTTTTGGAATCCCCAGGGGAAAAGACAAAGAGGAAGACCAAGGCATTGTTGGAGAAGACAGTTAGAAGCAGATATCAAGATGATGGGAAAGATATAGAATGATCTTAAAAGAATGGCAAAAAACAGAATGACTTGGAAAATGTTTGTTGAAGACCTATGCTCCATTGAGAGCTAAAAAGGTAGAAGAGAATACATAACAAATGTATATACACGCAGGTAAAATAAATATACAATTGCACATAGTAGCTTTACTAAATGAAAAAAAAGGCAATACCAAATTACAGTGAAGCTGTAGTATCTGTGTAGTAATTGGTAAAGCTGCTACTCAGAATGTTATATTTATTTAGAATCTGGTAAAGCTGCTACACAGAAGGTTATATTTATTTAGAATCTGGTAAAGCTGCTACTCAGAATGTTATATTTATTTAGAATCTGGTAAAGCTGTTACATAGAATGTTACATTTATTTAGTGTCTGGTAAAGCTGTTATATAGAATGTTATATTTATTTAGTATCTGGTAAAGCTGCTACTCAGAATGTTATATTTTTTTAGAATCTGGTAAAGCTGTTACATAGAATGTTATATTTATTTAGTATCTGATAAAGCTGCTACACAGAATGTTATATTTATTTAGTATCTGGTAAAGCTGCTACACAGAATGTTATATTTATTTAGTGTCTGGTAAAGCTGCTACATAGAATGTTATATTTATTTAGTATCTGGTAAAGCTGCTACACAGAATGTTATATTTATTTAGTGTCTGGTAAAGCTGTTACATAGAATGTCATATTTATTTAGTATCTGGTAAAGCTGCTACACAGAATGTTATATTTATTTAGTATCTGGTAAAGCTGCTACATAGAATATTATATTTATTTAGTATCTGGTAAAGCTGCTACACAGAATGTTATATTTATTTAGTATCTGGTAAAGCTGTTACATAGAATGTTATATTTATTTAGTATCTGGTAAAGCTGTTACATAGAATGTTATATTTATTTAGTATCTGGTAAAGTTGCTACATAAAATGTTATATTTATTTGTCCACGATTCTTCCAGATCATCAGCGGCCTCGAATAATAATGTATATTTGTATGTATTTCCCCTTATACACACATGGCTATTTTCTATACAAAAGTTTACCGGAACTATATCAACTCATCCCATAAAAGGAGAAAATCCTAAAATGCCAGCCAGGCATATGAGAGTAGTAGTTGTGGCTGTGAACCCTCTCTAAAAGTGCACGCACATGCACCGAAAGACAATAGATTTGGCACCGAAACCGCACGAAACTGGCACCAAATCCGTGCAAAAGTCCGATAATCGGCTTATTATCTCGGTGGTCGTGATCGGTAATCGGCTTATCTCGTGGTGTGCGTTGGTGCGTGACGGTGATCGGCGCGTCGTGGTGTGCTTTGGTGCGTGGCGGCTTATCTCGTGGTGCGTCGCTAGCTCGCCGGTTATCTCGGGGGTTCTAAAATCGGGCGACAGCGGTTCTAAAATCGGGCGACAGCGGTTCTAAAAGGGGGATGGCGGTATCTCGGGGGTCGGATGGCGGGTCGTTGCCGGCTATCGTGGCGTGCGGGTGGGGAAAGGTGCCTTTATTGGTTATCATCATGTGTGGGTATTAGGCAACAGGAGGCGACATGTAAAAAAAATGCTGACAAGCAATTATTAGTATCGTTAGCGTCATGTACCAGATTATAGCGATTTTTTTTCTCTCTCTCTATTGCATATCCAAGCTAACTCAAGTCAAATAAAAATCATCATCATGTGCCTCAACACTATCCCATCATGGCCTATCATCATCATCATGTGCCTCAACACTATCAGCATGTGCCTCAACACTATCATCATGTGCCTCAACACTATCATCATGTGCCACCCTCAACACTATCATCATCATGTGCCACCCTCAACATCAACCTTCATATCCTATCATCATCTTGTGCCACCCTCAACACTATCATCATGTGCCACCCTCAACACTATCATCATCATCATGTGCCACCCTCAACATCAACCTCAATATCCTATCATCATCTTGTGCCACCCTCAACACTATCATCATCATCATGTGCCACCCTCAACATCAACCTTCATATCCTATCATCATCTTGTGCCACCCTCATCATCATCCCTTAATGTTCTATCATCAAGCCACACAAAGTATCAACTCTCTCTCTCTCTCTCTCTCTCTCTCTCTCACACATTCATGGTAAACCAAAACAAAATTCGTTCTATATTTCTCACAGCTTTATTATTATTACAACAAATATACGACACATATATATATTACTGCCCGGTTGTTGATAATTTTAAGCGTCTGGACGGGCCCCTCGAAGCCGAAGTATCCACGGGGCGAGCAAACGATAAATGATACGGTCGTTTACGTGCTGTCTCGATGAAAAAGGCATGAGAATTCTGTTAAGTTTTGCGCCACGACACTTAAGAAGTATATAATAAACACAATATAGACCGCACGTGTTGCTAAACAAATCTTGCAACACCCGCGGGTTGTAGACGAATGGAACGTGTGAGTTTTGCTCTATAAAGTTT
The DNA here is from genome assembly GCA_032433765.1 of Megaustenia siamemsis. NCBI lineage: Eukaryota > Metazoa > Mollusca > Gastropoda > Stylommatophora > Ariophantidae > Megaustenia > Megaustenia siamemsis. Next base: position 23,971,303 of record JAVIAB010000139.1, read on the forward strand.
AAAATATCCACGTGTCTGGGAGGCAAACCGTAGGAATCGAAATACTCACATTCGCCGAGTCCGTTGTAAAATAGGGCCACCCAATGCTCTCCGGGTTCGTGGGCAGGGTCGGTGTTTATGACAAAGGCCGCGGTCGCCGTTGGGTCGATGCTCGGCGGTAAGTGGTTTCGTGGAATGGCACTAACAAGGGAACAACGTCGAACGAAAATATCCGACATCAAAAGGTTGTAAATCTCCCTCGTGTTCATATTCTTCTTCTTCTTTCTCTCTCAAACGGCGAAGTCTGTTAGAATCTGCCTTGTCTTGGACACCTCGAGCACCGAGTCCAACTCGGCGTAGACGATAACTTGTAGGGGAGTAGTGGTGGGAGCGGCAAACTTGAGTTCTATCGACAAGGGTCCGCTTGTGGCTAGCTCAAAATGGGAGCCGTCCAGTAGGCTGGACGAGAGGTCAAAACCAAATAGGCAGTATCCGTCCTTGAATTCTCTATAATCAACGTTATTCCCCGCGTCTTTACCAATCAGACCCATGGCCAGATTTGTGCCGAAGAAAGCTCTCGCGTATTGATTTCGTTCAAAGTCCATAGTTAGAGGCTTTCCCGAGATACATTTCCCGTCGACCGTCAGGTTCATATAAATCAGACCAAAGTGTTGAAAATTGAACGGGTTAGCTGTGTAAACACCATTAAAAGCACTGGCCGTAATCAGACCTATCACTATACGGGTCGGTGTTTGAGACAAAAATAAATTGTCTTGACTGTGGGAAAGCATCCCACTAGCGATGGAAAATGTCTTGATGGTAGTAACCCTCTTGATCGGGTACCGCGCATTCCCGCTTAAGAGAGCCTTTTCGTGGGCCAGAGAAATCGCGGGGTTTAGCTTAGCTTTCCTGACCACGAGCGCGGCGTAGGTGATAACACTCTTATAACCCACAGAGCTATCGTGAGCCGCGAGGCTGAACACATCCTTCGAGGGCGTGAGTTTTATCTTTACATCGACTCTGTTTAACATGTAACGATCCTGCACAAAGACATCAGAGTGCAAACGACCCATCATTTCAACCTCTTTACTACCCGAAGTCAAATCGCGCCGTGTTTTAAAACCCTCATTTTCTTTCAAATCGTCATGGTGGCCAGCTGTGTCTTTGTAGAACAGAGCGGCCGTCAAGTATCCCGTTTTCGCATCCTCTCCGTAATTTAGCGTGGCCTCAAACACCACTCTAAAAGGATAGGTATTCTCCGACGGTGTAACCAACGTGTCGTTTAGCGATACGTCGACTTGTGAAAATAGACTGTGAAGATAATTGTTGACCGGTCCTACCTCAGCATCGACTGGTACACTATCACCATTCGGGAGGGTGATCTTGACCCGCAGATGTAAAAACGTGTTGAAAAGATCTAGATACTCCTCGCTGTTTCCAGAAATGAAAAACTCTATCGGTGCGCTATGCGACAAAGCTGCGATCGGACGAATTTCAATAAACTGGCCAGAGTCTAGAGATGTCTGCGTTGGTGGAACGCTAAATAAATCCAAACCAGAGTGAAGACATTCGCACGATTTGGGGTGAATGAGGGACATTATTAGTCGAAAATATCCTTTGCCACCCTCGTCTTCGTCTTCTTCCCTCTGTTGTGCACCGAATGAAGGGGGAACCGTCCAGCTGTCGGTTTTATCCTCTTCGTAACGGGTTCTCCTGGTGGAAGTAGCTTCATAACTCGCTTTCTGCTTTGACGTAAACCACTTCCTGATTGGTTGTTATCACGCAGGTGGTCTACGGCCCCGTGTAGCAACCGCTGGCCGGCCTCCTTAGCTCGTTCTTTGAAAGCTTCACCGACATTTTTCCCGGCCAATGCGTCCTGTGCGACCTGCAGACCGGTCCCCAAGCCTTCTCTGAGCAAGGCCTTACCGCCGGTTTTTAACCAGGGTAAAATAGCCCTCCCGATTCCACCAAAGAAACTACCGATTCCTCGACCGCTCTGACTTCGACCTCCTATAAACACGGGCATCCCATCGCCCGCCTGACAGCAGTAAAAGTCTTCGTATAACTCAACATCTCTATGAAGGGGAGTGTGTTTCACCATTATACCAGCTCGAGATGCTTCTTGACTCGAAAGTGTACCGTTAGCACCGACGTCCCGCTGGTGAATGGAATGGTTTTTCCGTGTTCGTTGGCTAAAAGGATCTCGACGGTATCGAAGGAAAATCGACTCAGGGGTAGGTAGTGAGGCTTATCGTAGATCTGAAACACCGAGGTGTGATTTCTATTGAGAACAGGCACGCTCCTGAGGAGAGGCACCATCACATCCCCGACCGGTCTGGGGGAAACGAGATCGCAGTAGACGTAGACATTCTTCGCAACACTTTCCAAGTCCATTACACCCACGCTGAAGATATCGGGAGCCGTGTCTGATATTGAGGTCGTGGGGAAGGCTAATATATTTTTCAAAGTGTCGCTTATGGTAACACTGACTCCTTTCTCGTAAAGTTTCAAGATGGCTTTATTCACCTCTTTTGCGTAAATGAATCTCATTTTTTTCCCTTTCACTCCCCTGTACGACTCATCCTCCGCTTTTACGATCGACGCGTTCAACGCGCCGATGAACGCATCGGATTTCGTGTATAACCCAGGTTCCAATGTCACGTTGAAATAAAATCTGGCGTCGCAAATATCGTCGTTATCGAGAGATTCGTAGCGAATCCAGACATCACCCTTTATTACATTGAAATAATTTAGCGGAAACTGTATCTCCACCAGTGCGATCTCATACTGCGTCGAAATGTCAATGGTCTGAGGAAGTTTAACGAAAAAGTGACCTGGGTTATTATCCTTAAAAAGTTCCATAGATGCATTGCTGGGCAGGGTGACATAAAAACTCATTTTTTTTACTCGTTTCACCGTCGCCTCTCCAAGTTTGGATTCGGTAGCATGTAACCCAAACAGCTGCTCAGTAGGGCTATCCACAGTTTTCCCTCCTTCGCGTCTGGCTTTTCGGTGGTCAGATTGAACAGCGAGACCGCTACAACTGTATATATAACTACCACTTGACAAATAAAGACAAGTTCTAAGTAGGGGGATAGTTTCCCAAACATCGACCCCAACCAGCGTGGTTCGCCGTCTCTCCCGACTCCCGAGTTTACGGCTCGCAAATCGGGCTCTCCACCAAAAGTTACCACTTCTTCTTCTTCTCGCATCTCTAGTTTTTGTATCTGACAATGTCCTTGGACGGTATCCAAGTGTTAAATGAGGAATCGTACCCAAACCATTTGACTAAACACTCCTTTCGCCCAAAGGATGTGCGACGCTCGGTTATGACACTCTCGATTCTGTACTCGTGTTTGTCTCCAACTTTTTGAATTTCCGGTGTGTAGAATGACCCCTCTATCTCATCGCCCTTATCGTCTTTCAACACATATGTAACGGGGTTTGTTTCATTTACTCGACTGATGGAAAACAGTTCCTCCGTCCAAGCCGGGGCATAACCCTTTTTAAAATTGGCTCTGCCCAGGACCAGTCTAACTCGATCACCGGGCTTGTACAGGGGTCTTTCAAATTTAAAGTTGCGTTTGCTATTATACAACGTGTTCCATACCTGTTCTTGATTGTCTGCGTTGACGTCGACCGGTGCCATTTTTATACTTCTGTGATACGAATGGTTATAACTTCGAAGTAGGGCGGGGAGGACTCGGACATAAGACAACTTATTGGATTTCGTGAAATATCGCCACATCCGTTGTTTCAGAGTCCTATTAAAGCGTTCCACCACGGCGGCCTTAATATCTTCGTTCTGCGTAGTGAAAAATTGAACGTTGTTGTCAGCGAGGAATTTCTGAAATGTTCTGTTCAAAAACTCTGACCCCTTATCCGTTTGAAAACTCGCGGGTTTCCCATCGAGAAATATCTTACCGACGGCTTCCACTAAGGATTTCCCCGTTTTGGTTCGTATCGGTACAGACCACGCGAATTTACTGAAAACGTCCACGCAAGAAACCAAATAGGAATATCCGTCATTGTGTTTTTTCAAATGTCTCAAATCGATTAGGTCTGCCTGATATTGCTGTTGGGGGCCACTCGTTATAATGGGACGCCTTTCAAATCTGCGACGAATTGGTTTATGAAGGGTATAGGTATCCTGATGACTCAGCCATTGTTTGATCTTTGCGAGTCCCAGTTTGGTGTTACGTTGCAGGGCCGTTGCACCACTATACGCCCCTGGTCGACTAGGGTCAAAGTAACGACGTCTCAATATTTTCTCCACCGTTCCCATTTTGGTGTTGGGATTCCGCTCTTTCTTTTTTTAGGTCTCAGTTTATACGTGCCTACGGGCGGAGTGGTTTCATTACCTACCTTTGGGGCTTCCGCTGGTGGTGGTGGTGGTGGTGTCTTGGTCTGCTCTGGTGATACCTCGAATGATGGTGTTGGTGGGGAAGGTGTTTTTTCTGTTGCCGTGTTGTGTTGAATGAGATCGACCGAGCCCAATGAGCGTCGTTTATACTGCTCCAATCTAGTTAAATATTGATGCAGGGCACGTTGGTACACTCTGGCCTTATCGGCGGGTGCTAAATCATCGCGGAATAGGATACGTTGCATTTCATCATCTAAATCTCTCAAGTTGTCACCGATCGCCTCGGGTGGGCTATAGGACGTGGTAGTAGTCTGTTTAAGACCCTCGAGGAATCGAGGATCCACCAAAATCATTTTTTTTGCCATTGTTACGCACCTAGTACTCCACCGATAATACTTAATATAGGACGGAGTAAAGCACCTATAAACCCACCGGTTTGTAGAATCTCTTTCCGCCGCTTAAGACTCGGTTTCTTTTTAGTGAGAAGTCTCAACTTGTTCTTGTGTCGACGTAGCTCGCACTTCTGTTGCTGAGTGAGTCTAACATTACCTTTTAATATGTTATGACAACACTCGCACAAAAAGTTAATGAGTTTGGAAGAGGCTGTTTTTAATATGGCTCTTAAACCGCTCGGCGAGGCGGCGCGCATACATTTCAACATTTCACCGTGCCGTCTAAGTGCTTCATCACACATGATTCTCTACTTTGGCACGTAGACGATTTGTCTCTCCCCCGGGAATATTTTTGTTCTCAACCTAAGATTATCAGGTGTGTCCTGACGAAGATCGACCAGCAAATAACCGTGAGGACTCGCTGTCGCATCCTTAAAACTATCTTGGAGGTACCCCACCTGACCTGGGTACATTTGTTTACCCAGATTCATAATTTGACTCCCGTCTCTCGGGTTCTTGAAAAGGACTAAATAGTGCGTATTGAGACTTATGGTTCGATGTTCTTTATTTTTTCCGAATAGATTTTGAACAATGTACATCACACTAATATCTCTGTGATGACTACCTTTGGTGAATAATTTTGTTACCCGCTCGTCCGTCTCAGACATCAAGTCATCGATGACGATCAGTCTGCTCTTCTTACCACCTTCCAATTTATCGACGTCTGGTAGACCCTCGATAAATCTCACTGACCCCATAGTCTCGTATATCGGCTGCCATTCCCCATAACACCATATAACTTCCTCCGGTACGGGGACAGCTAGCTCGTGAAGGTTCTGTATAAACTTTTGCACAAATACCGTTTTCCCACACCCGGTAGGACCGGCTATCAGTGCTGTGAAGGGATGATTCCATCGGGGATCCATCCTCACAAGTGCTAGTAACTTTAGTGATTGCGCCCCCGACGAAAATAACAACGAGTGATTTTAGGTCAGCGCGCGAGGTTTCCCCCTCTTCAACTAACATCTATTTTTATAAGCCACAACCTATATAAACACTACAGGGGGGAGGAGGAGGAGTTTCCTAGTCTCAAGCCGCATTACCTGAGACCGAATTGTTACACGCATCATATTTCCCCACACATCACCCTATTGGGTCAGTTCCAGAGGTCACTGAACATGTCGCAACACGACTGATTACCACGCCTGATGACGTATTGCGTTAGCTGCTATAAATAGACGGTCCTCGACCCGATAAACGGGTATAAAAAACCCCCAGTCGAGCAGTGTACACGCACACACATAACCAACGTCTGTTGCCAGGTGGCTTGTTTTTCTTTGAATATGGAGTCGTGTAGCTTGAATACGCCAATTTCGTTTGATCTCAGTGATCAGCGCATATTTATGTCACGTGGAAATGAGACTGTAGTTCCATTGTCTAAAGATGACGTTAAGGCAGTCTCGGTTTGTGTTTTTCGTAACAGACCATTGATAAATATAAGGACATATAGCGGTGATAGTTTTTTTTAAGTTTCCTACCAGAACTGGGATAACACTATCGAGAGAGGAATTTATCACGTTAGTCGAGATGCGAGAGGAAATTTTAACCGCTTATGCTAACCTCAACTACACGCCGCCTGTTGTTAACCAGATCAGCTACACGCCACCTCTCGTTAACGAGATCAACTACACGCCACCTCTCGTTAACCACCAAAACTACATACCATCTCTTGTTAACACGAATCTCATCGACTACACGCCCCCCTTTGTTAATCAAAGGAACCTCGCTCTTGTTAATCAGACGACAGATCCGGCACCCAATATGAATGCCGCGGGTGTTTCAGCAGAGTCACCAATTACCTATTCCAGCTTTGATCAAGGTTTTGTCAAAATGGAGGGCGGTTGTGTTTTGAAGGCTAATGAAACTTCCTATGCACCCGTGTTTGATAGACATTTAACAAACACTACCACCAAAACAGGAGGGAGGAAACCCAGACGCTAAAAATTATCAACAACCGGGCAGTTATATATATGTGTCGTATATTTGTTGTAATAATAATAAAGCTGTGAGAAATATAGAACGAATTTTGTTTTGGTTTACCATGAATGTGTGTGAGAGAGAGATGGTTGATACTTTGTGTGGCTTGATGATAGAACATTAAGGGATGATGATGAGGGTGGCACAAGATGATGATAGGATATGAAGGTTGATGTTGAGGGTGGCACATGATGATGATGATAGTGTTGAGGGTGGCACAAGATGATGATAGGATATTGAGGTTGATGTTGAGGGTGGCACATGATGATGATGATAGTGTTGAGGGTGGCACAAGATGATGATAGGATATGAAGGTTGATGTTGAGGGTGGCACATGATGATGATAGTGTTGAGGGTGGCACATGATGATAGTGTTGAGGCACATGATGATAGTGTTGAGGCACATGCTGATAGTGTTGAGGCACATGATGATGATGATAGGCCATGATGGGATAGTGTTGAGGCACATGATGGTGATTTTTATTTGACTTGAGTTAGCTTGGATATGCAATAGAGAGAGAGAAAAAAAATCGCTATAATCTGGTACATGACGCTAACGATACTAATAATTGCTTGTCAGCATTTTTTTTTACATGTCGCCTCCTGTTGCCTAATACCCACACATGATGATAACCAATAAAGGCACCTTTCCCCACCCACACGCCACGATAGCCGGCAACGACCCGCCATCCGACCCCCGAGATACCGCCATCCCCCTTTTAGAACCGCTGTCGCCCGATTTTAGAACCGCTGTCGCCCGATTTTAGAACCCCCGAGATAACCGGCGAGCTAGCGACGCACCACGAGATAAGCCGCCACGCACCAACGCACACCACGACGCGCCGATCACCGTCACGCACCAACGCACACCACGAGATAAGCCGATTACCGATCACGACCACCGAGATAATAAGCCGATTATCGGACTTTTGCACGGATTTGGTGCCAGTTTCGTGCGGTTTCGGTGCCAAATCTATTGTCTTTCGGTGCATGTGCGTGCACTTTTAGAAAGGGTTCACAGCCACAACTACTACTTATGAGACTTTGAAGTACTTAACCTTTTATAATTATCATTGTCAACAATTACAACAACCTTTGTATTATCATTGTCAACAATTACAACAACCTTTGTATTATCATTGTCAACAATTACAACAACCTTTGTATTATCATTGTCAACAATTACAACAGCCTTTGTATTATCATTGTCAACAATTACAACAACCTTTGTATTATCATTGTCAACAATTACAACAACCTTTGTATTATCATTGTCAACAATTACAACAACCTTTGTATTATCATTGTCAACAATTACAACAACCTTTGTATTATCATTGTCAACAATTACAACAACCTTTGTATTATCATTGTCAACGATTACAACAAACGGTAACCGAGTTGGGAAAACCACCCGATTAACCCAGCCGTTGGCAGAAATTGGTACCAGGGTATTACCCTGGGAAGGTGAGGAATGTCGCTTCGCATCTGAGTTTCGATGCTTGAGGCGACACTATACAGAAATCTCCGAACATTTCTGGATAGGCGGCCGAGCAAATATGGGTGTAAACTCGCGTGCTAAGACGCCGGTTCAAGTCTCGTACTTTACCTTTACCTTTACTTGTGTAAACTTGCGTCAGTTCTATTTGTTTAAATTACTTGTTCAATTTGTAATTTCTATGTTGGGACTGTTAAAGTTCTGAAAGTTTACCGGAACGCGTTCTAGCTCGTTCCAGCTGAAAAATCATAATTTATAAGGGTTCTCGATACGCCCGAACTAGAATGGAAATGTTGCTGTTAGCGACTATAATGAATTCATCATACACACTAAAAAAGATATATCTGGTGTATGTTTTTGTATTACGAGTATTTTCATATTAAACTAGGCTACATTTATTCTTCGTATTGGAAACGTTATAAAAAAAAGAAAAGAAAAAACAATTCTGTCACAGTTATGTTAGTACATAAATTAATTATTAATACAATTCTGTTTTGCGAATTTATAAGGCTTTTATCAAGCTTAAAATATTCTAAACTGATGTTATCATATGGACCAGTGTCCGGAATATAAGATTATTGCATCGTGTTATTAAAATAACCATTATTTTCACCTGGTGCGTTTTGTTTAAATGTAAATATTATTAATTCTTATCTCATATTATTTTATTCAATTTGGCTTATTTGTTGTGTTCAGCTATATTTTCCTGCTCTTCCTTTGACGCGTGGCCACTATCTGCAATGCTTTCTCTTCAGCCATTGTCATTTTTATGTTGAATTGAATTCGCCAGCTGTTACATAGTGAGATAGATAAATAAATATATTTTTAGTCTCTTCTTGTGTCTACATATGCTTGGTCGTTTTGTTGTGTTGGGTAATAGCTTGAAGATAGTTTAGTATTGGAAATTTTCATTCGTATTTTGTGATTGTGATACGAAGGATTTAATGTCTTTGTGTGTGAATTCTTTAGAGGGTTATCTTTATACTCGAATCTTCAAAGAAATAATACAGTCAGTCTAATGTTGGTGACAAGACAATCGTGTATGATAATCTGACATCATCACAATGTGCCATACCGGTTGGCGTAGGCGATCATGTCCTTCCACAATTTTCTATCAACAGTGCATCGTATCAGTTCTGTTGTTGACTATTTTCCATACCATGACACCAAGCTATCCAGTATTTTCTCTCTTTGCCGTCCGCGATCTCTCTTTCCTTTTATTTTGTCAGTTGTAACCAAGTATTTCAACTTTCCTCTTCTCATGATGTACCCGAAAGATGTTGATTGTTTCTTTCTGATGTTTTTTTTAGCTCCCTTTTTGTGTTGGCCTCTCTGAGAACTTCCTCATTGGTCTTTTTAGCTGCCCAGGAAACTTTCAGCATTCTTCTGAGAAATCCCATCTCCGTGGCCTCTAACCGTCTTTCCATTTGTTTGTCTACTGTCGATGATATGCTTCCATAGGTCAAAATTGGTTCTATATAGCTCCGATGAACCCTCTTTCTCACGTCTATTGACATCGTTTTATTGCATAAGATTTCATTTTCTGAAATGATAACCTGACAGCATCAGATAAACACAACAACAGCGGGAAATGACAACTGCTGAAGCCACAAAAAGAGAGGGAATAGAAATTGTGTAACTAGTTGAAGGAGGAGATATAGAGATGGTTCATCAATAGAGATAAATGAGATGGAGAAAGTAATAGGCAAAGAGACAGGAAAGAAAGAGATAAAGATGGATCATCAACAGAGATAAATGAGGTGGAGACAGTAATAGGTAAAGAGACAGGAAAGAAAAAGATAAAGATGTATAAGAAAGTGAGAGAGATATGATAGAGGGTATGACAGAAGGAGGAAACTAAAAGTTGGTTAAAGATGTAGAAAATTACGTGATAAAGAAAAATGGGAGAGTGGTAAATGAGGATGTGAGAGATGAAAATAGAGAAAGAAGCGGAAAAGAAAGTAGTAAAAAAAAAAAGAGGAAAGTAAGAGAGCCAATTTAAAAAATTAAAGCGACAGGAGGGTATGAGAAAAAAACGAAAGTGAGAGTAATGAGCGAGAGTTGAATTGGGTTAATAGAAAAGAAAGATAGAGACAGAGAGAGAGGGTGAGAGGGAGTAAGTAAGAGCGCATAATTAGAAATGAAAAAAAGTGGTTCCCTCCAGACAAGTATAAGGGGAATCTGGTGGTTTCCATCTTTTTTTCATGAAGTGCACACTTTTGGTAAAGTGGTCAATAATAAACCAGACGGCCCTTACTTCATAGGAAAAGAACGGTAACACATTTTTAGAGGTTGGATGAACCACGAAGCCTTGTCGGTACGAATATATTTTGCCCCATATAGGAATTAAACCCTGACTCTTGATCACAAACGAAAGCAAGAAATGCTCAGTCAACGAAGCTCGAAGAGTTGATAATGAAGGTTGGAGAAAGTGAGAGACGAAATTGTGAGAGGGAAAATAGAGATTGGTAAATCAGAGAGGGAGAAATAAAAAAAAAATATTAAGCAGCTAAACCTATAGATAGATTTTGTTTTCGTTCGCCAGCGTTCACCTCTAGCAAAGTCCCTAATACTAGGAACTGAATTTGGCGTGTTAATCCGTTTTTCACTGGCAGCTTTGTGCACATGTATCCCTCGCCGTACAGGCAGATAACTCTGACTTCGGAGGTACTCATATTTTTTACGTCGATGAGTAACTAACGTTTCATGTCGGGCTGCGCTGTTGAGACCAGGGGTGGTTGCTGCAGAGAGAAATCATAAATACAAATTCCAACTGGTACAGCCGCGATGTGAAGTTACAACCTTTCTGTCTCGAGACCGGCGTCTTGCCTCGAGACCAACCAGTCCCCCCCCCTATAGAAAGTAAGACAAAATATGACGTTTCGGCCTAGAGGCCTTTTAGACAAAGGACAAGGAATAGCAAAAAAAAAAAAAAAAACAATATCTGAGTTTGTCACAGCAGGACGATATTGGCCAATTAAGTGTGACCGTCCAACTAAAGGAAATGGACTTGCCATGACGAGCCCAAAATTGAAAGAGTGGCCAGGAACCATGGGTCTGCTGGTCACATGGTATGATCCAAGGCGAAAGAGAGAGATAAGCGAGAGAGAGAGAGAGAGAGAGAGGGGGGGTTAGGAAAGTTACAGAAGGGAAAAGAAAGAATTAGATGAAATGTAATGAAAAATACATTAAAAACTGTGATGAAAAAACAAAGTGAGATGTACAGGAGCGCGGATGTAGAATATATTTGGATACCAAAAAATGATGCGAGGACATGACATGAGTTAAAATATTAACAAAACGACAGACTTCATTTTTAGTTTCTACGCAGTGACACCCCCCACCCCTTTTTTTCACCCCCTCTCTTCTTAAAAAAAAAATTCAATCGCAACAACAAACAAGAAAAAAAATGTATGTGCGGAAAATAATTTATCACCGGTTACAAGGGACATAGAAGTGCGCGTGGCCGTGCGGCTAAAACCACTGTTCTGCTGGCTGAAAAGCTGACGTACGGTGTTCGAAGCCCCCGGTAGACAGAAAGATTTTTTTCTATCGGGGGTGAAATAAAAATCCTGAGTCGCACACGTCGTGGCGACTGCTTGACCAAGCGGCCTTTATCCCTCTGGTTCTATCGTTGCCCCCTGACATACACCAGCAATGGTACAAGGTGTCGTAAAGATAGTTTATACGGGACAGAGCAGGTTAAACGGTTGTTCATTGTGCATCTATTTGTTCATTATAAATTATTGACATTTTTTGTTCTGTTATTTATCCTTCAAAAGCACATTTCATACATGTCTTATAATGGTGAGCTGGTATACTGAAGAAAACAACCCGTGTTAATCCCAATGAATGATTTTTAAAATCCACCCAACTTTCAAACGGCACTGACATATATCTTCAAGGAAAGGAAGACACTACTGGGCTAGTACCGAATGACTATATAACACAGAAAAGACCTGTTGGTATAAGCATTAAATGTACCACAATAACACCAAACTGACTTTGAGCCACGGACCGTGGTGGGACGATTTAATTTTATTTAGAAATGTAGCAACAATAGACAATTGCAGCAAACTATTTAAGAAAACCATTCTTTAGCATTTGATGAAGGATTGTATTAACAATAGAAAGTAGTTTTAATTCCATTACAGTTCTTTTATGTTTCCTTGTTTTTCATGCATTTACATAAAAGAAGCAACCACTACAGTATTGAAAGTGAAAGTTTAAAGGTAATTCTAGTAGTGGCCACAAATGCTTAAGCCACGTTAAGACTTATAGACCTTCAGCAGCACTAATGCACAACAAGAACGAAGAAAGGAAATAAGAGGTTTTAAAAAAAAACGATTTTATTGCCAAACGCCAACCAGGAGTGTTATAAATATCGCCCTGTCTGGACGCGTAACAAAGAGTGAACCACGCCCACAACTGTATCTAGCCCTCGGCGCGTTGTCGATGATGAACGACTAAGGAAATCCTGAGCTCACGTTGACAATACGCACACATGTCACAGAGTGCTTCCGCAATCACCACACTCGAGAGCTCATCAGTTTGAACACATCAAACGCATCTGTGGTTCTCAGAACATTACGTGTTTAATGTTTATCCATCTCGCCTTTTGTCTGACCGTCATGCTCTTAAAGAGGGTGCTCTCATACTTTTGTCCTTCTACTCAGACCTTGCGATCCTGCTTCCTTATACGCAACACTGTCTAACTCTTCAACAGATAAGCTTAGATCTTCAAGATCTTCCGATCATCTTGCGCCGTCTCCGCATGAAAATGTAACCATTTCTTTCTTGCCTTGATAGTGCATTTTGGAGTACCGTGTGCCTTCCCTCTTTGATCCCAACTTGATTGGCCAGTCTGTGGCGCCTCCATATTGAGAAAAGCATATCAAGGTTACGTTAGACATGTATCTCAGTGCATCCTGTCACCCGCTTGATCTTATCAATCCACTTTAGTCTTTGATTCTACCTCGGTTACCCTGTATTTTCCTTTCAAATTACAATGACTTTAAGTAAATTACCTTGTTTCTATGTGTGTGCAAAATATTGCACGTGTCCTCTTCCGTATTTAATTATTCTTGCTTCTATTTTTAGCTGCTTCCAAACTTCATTGTTTGTTTACTTCTTTGTCTTCTCGTACTCCTATAATTACACAATATTTAAATCTATAATTAAAATCCTTCCTTGTCAGTTTTCACTACCACAAGGAAAGTACAATTTCTTAAAAGCCTTTTCCTGTCCTTTTCTTCGTGGCTGTCATTTCTTTCCATGAAAAGAACATTTATTTGTTGCCTAATGTTACAGCTTAACAGTTTGCGAACTACATAATTGTTGCACCTTTCGGCCCAACACATTTCGACGCATTTATTGGATGGTTTCTTATTGTGTATCTTCTTTTCTTCAATATCTACTTTGTCAGGCTGGTTGTAACTTTATAGAGACAAGTACAATAAAACAGAATAAGGTCTCGGTGTGTTATGGCTTGCTGATCTTAACGTCAGCAATTTATTAGAACAGAATTAGTACATTTACTAAACAGCGCTTGAGTGATCGTTCCCTGTCTCTAATCGCCGTACGTAATGCTATGCTTTCATGACCTTTCATTCTCTCACTGTTAACTGTAAGAAAAGTCTAACATTAAAACCCAACTGGTCCCCTGATGAAGACATCACAGGTCGAAATGTTAAGAAATTAGAAAGAAAGAACCCAATCACGTGGCCTAAATAACCTTTACTTATATAAAGGAATATGGTGTTGTCCATCTTTTAGTGTATGAGCAATATGGTCAGCACTTCGCCATGCCGTCTTTCATTAAAAAAGAAATAAGAAAATAATATTTTTAAAAACTCCGGCTTGCGACATCTGTTCTTTAGAACGCTCGGAATATACTAATCCATTTTGTTATACGAATCGATCTTGCTCTACTTAGTGTAGTGTGATCAGTTCTAACCAACAGGTGACGCAGATGGTCCTGTAGTTTGCTGGTTATAGAAACTCTTCACTGAACTCGCTAAGTCCATCTAGACTGACTCGTTTATAGTAGTATCTCAATGGCACTCTCTATCAGTGATATTGTCACACTCTAAAAGCTGATTACAGTGGCTTCAAAGTAATTGTCTGCGGAAATCGAAATGCTTGATTCGATGAAGTTGTAATTTAAAAGTTTAATAACATTTCTAGTCGTGAGTTAAACATTTCACACCGAAAGTTGTCTAATCTTGACAATCTTCAAAGTTTTTACTAAATTCTTTAAATTCTGACAAATATTCAAATCTTTTATAAAATAGTATTCTCATGCTATTGCTTTCTTCCATTAATGTATATTCATTGTATGTAGTAAAGTAAAAAAAAGTAAAGAACCCCGTCACACCAAGTGGCTCATTGGGAATATGGTGTTAGTGACCACAAATTTTACAGAGGTTCAGCACATTATTTTTGGGGTAATGTGGTCGGTATTACGCCCGTGCGGGTTTAATTTCCCAGAAAAAAATCCGGTACCCATATAAGGCTGGGTGAACCCGGAAGCCGTCGGTTGGTATCGAACCCTACCTCTTATCCTTTGTAGTCCAGTTCACTAACCACTGAGCTGTCGCGGCTCCCTCATTGTATGTAGAATATATTCTTTTTTGTTGGATTTAAGAAGTTTTAGTTAGAAACAAAACTGACCTAGAAATTTGAACTTAAGAACATTAGGTACATTTATAATTTGAATGAAGTCAGATATTTCTGTACAAACCAGGAAAATAACTCCGGGCTTGGAGAGTTCCATCACTGAAATACTATATTCTATTCTACTATATTCTATTCTACTATATTCTATTCTACTTTATTATATTCTACTATACTCTTTTCTATATAAATCAGTTTCATTGCAGCCATGAATTTCACAGCATTTTCCAAAATTTATCCATAAATTATATTGACAAGGTCGGTCCGTGCACGTTCGACTCGACTGCACGGGCGACGATCCCTAAAATAGCAATTGTCATATTTCAGAAACAGCAGAAGTGAAACATATTTTGTCTCCAGGATGACATCCAGAGATTACAGCTTACACGAATCCACAGTCTCCGGAGAGAAAGAAGTAAAGTGGCAGATTAAATACAACTTTGAGAAAATTAGCATCAGAAGTAAATAGTTTGACTATACATGAAACACCTTGTCAAGAATGGTCATAGAGCACATGAAATGGATTATCATTATTGCTGCCCTACAAAATACCAAAGGTGGACTGACCACTGATTGTCTGTGTCTGTCTGTGACCAAGTAAGGAAGCTGAATTTGTCTATCTCTCCTCCTTTCGCCTTTCTCTTTTCCTATCCTTTCTCACTTTGACCCTCGCCTGCACTTGCTCTCTTTCGCTCTCTTGCTAAATCGTCTTTTGCCTTCCCCTTGCAGAGCCTCCCAACTTTTCATCTATGTGCCCCCACTCGCCTCCTTCGCGTGTTAACATCACTGTTTGTCAAATTGTCACAAACGGGCCACGATTGTAATTTCACAAATTAATTTGACAAATTACACTTTCACACATTTATTTGGACTATCTAAATTTTCACAAATTGTTTGGACAAACATCTATTTCACAAAATATTTGGACACTTTACTATTTCATAAATTAGTTGGACACTCTACTATTTGGGAGCCACGATAGCTCAGTGGTTAGTGAACTGGACTACAAAGGACAAGGGGTAGGGTTCGATCCCAACCAACGGCTTCCGGGTTCACCCAGCCTTAAATGGGTACCGGATTGTTTTCTGGGAAAGTAAATCAGCACGGGCGTAATACCGACCACATTACCCCAAAAATCATGTGCTGAAGGTCTGTAAAATATAGGGTCACTAACACCATATTTCCCTATGCGCCACTTGGCGTGACGGGGGTACTTTACTTTTTTTTTACTTTTTTTACTCTACTATTTCATAACAAATTAGTTGCACAAATTACAATATCACAAATTAGTTGCACAAACTACAATATCACAAATTAGTTGCACAAACTACAATATAACAAATTAGTTGCACAAATTACAATATAACAAATTAGTTGCACAAACTACAATATAACAAATTAGTTGCACAAACTACGATCTCACAAACTAGTTGCATAAACGACAATTTCACATATCTCCTCGTTTCCTTTTCCTTAGTTTACCGCACTAGTCTTTGTCATTAATACTTTATTTAATATGAACATTTGTGTTTCTTCTAGAAGGTAAAATACACAATTGTCTTTTATACGTTCAAAGTGATTACAAGAAGCGGCATCTTAAAATTGTGTGGTTACAAATTAAATATTGCATCTCTAGAAACTCTCAAATTGGTCAAATCCTCTCTCCTAGCGCTAACTACTCAAATATCATGGATACATAAATATTTACTTTAAGCCATACATTTAAATCGTGTGTATGTGGTGTTACAAATTGAAACCACTTCCATGAAATATCAATTTTAAGAATGAGAACAATGTACTAGTCTCAAGATCTCATCATCAATTAATGCTGTAAATTTACAATACTGTAAATAAAATGTCACTTTAAGATGAAAACAAATAGTTTGTCCGGTTTCAACTCCTGTCGCTTAATATATATTGTTTCCTTCATTTGCGGATTTAATTGTGCATACAACAAAGTCATATATTTTTGTTTGTTGACTAGAGTTCACCACAAGATTACATTATATTTAGACCTCTTCATCATTTGCCCTTAAATGGAAGTTAAGTGGAAGTGGAGGGCTTGTGTTGTGGTTTGCAGTAGATCTGTTATATTTACTCATTTCGATTGAACACATCCGACTTCAACACGGCATCTTTAAGTACATGATTTCCTTCCTTCTCGACCCCTCTTCACTTGGTTAGACTAGACTGGTCAGTGTGTTTCTAGGGGCACCACAAAGAGGTGGAGTAAGGTCTGGATAGTTCTTGTACACCTATACGAGTGGAAGTAATCTCAGCTCTATTGATGAACGATGTCTCTTCCACCATACATGTTATCTATGTCTACATCAGTCGAGGGAGCCGTGATAACTCGGTGGTTAGTCACTGGACTACACAGGACAAAAGGTCGAGTTCGATCCTGATCGACAGCTTCCGGGTTTACCCAGCCGTAAATAGGTACCGGAATTTTCAGGGAAAGTAAAGCAGTACGGGCGTAATACCGACCACATTAATTCAAGATTCATTCCCGAAGGTCTGTAAAAAATATTGTCACTAAAACTATATTTCCCATACGTCACTTGCCGTGACGGAATTCTTTACTTTTTACATTTTTTTTTACATCAGTTAAGAAAAAAAGCCCCAGTTCGCTCGCTCATTCTTTTCAACACTTGAGCTAATTGTAGTTTCATTAAATCTCCATTTTAATTTTTTTTTTAAAATAACGTTTCTCTTATTCATTGTTCATGAAGAAAACACGTGACCAATACGTAGGATTTGTCTACATCACGGTAACATTATACTGTAAAGCTGTGAGGATAATTGTATTTTTAATTTCTTGTTCCCTACTCTTATTTCCATTAATGAGCGCTTGTTCCACACATGCGACATACTCACGGTCTATGTGTAAGTAAAGTAAGTAAAGTACCACCGTCACGCCAAGTGGCGTATAGGGAATATGGTGTTAGTGACCCTATATTTTACAGACCTTCAGCACATGATTTTTGGGGTAATGTGGTCGGTATTACGCCCGTGCTGATTTACTTTCCCAGAAAAAAATCCGGTACCCATTTAAGGTTGGGTGAACCCGGAAGCCGTCGGTTGGGATCGAACCCTACCCCTTGTCCTTTGTAGTCCAGTTCACTAACCACTGAGCTACCGCGTCTCCCACGGTCTATGTGTACTCTCATTTTTTTTTTCTTTACAGAAAACATTTGAACTTTAGAACTATTTTTTTTTTCAGAACAGCCCACATGACTTCAATGAAAGCGTAGTATTTAATGTCTAGTTTTAACATGTGGATTTAACTCCTATATGATAAGCTTAAGTCCGCTGCAAGCTCATCTACGCTATTAATACTTTCTGTGATAATTCCTGCTGGGAAGACCTTTTGACCACCTCCAAGAAATACAAACACAGGTTATATAGCTTTTACTCTTCTGCAATAGAAACCATCTTGCAAAAATGGTGGATTATTAATGAAAAGGTGAAAAACAAACAGTAAAGACTAGAACGAAATTCTTTTTTTCATCATTCTTTTTTATAAGAACAATCAGCAGACGAATACTTTGATGGTTGCTGGATTGGGCGACGGATCGGATATGGGAAAGTTTAAATAAGCATAAAATGGTATTAAGCTATTAGTTTAACAGAAAGACAAGAAATACTACAACGTTTTCTCAAAAGCCTTCTTTAGGTATACAATACAAACTATACACATCAAACACAAAAATCCAAGTCAGGATACACAATGCGGAAAATACGGTGGCCATGATTTAAATGGCGCTGTTAAAAGATTAATAAGTTTGGTCTCGAGGCAAGACGCAGGTCTCGAGACAGAGAGTATGTGGGTTCAAATCCCGGCTGCACCGGTTGGGATTTTTAGTTATTATTGCTTCCGGTCTCAGCAGAGTGACCCGGCTTGAAACGTCAATTACTCATGGACGGAAACAAAATATTAGCACCACCGAGTTATCTGCCTGTGCGGCGAGAGACCCCTGTGCACACGGCTGCCAGGGAAAAACGTGTTAACACGCAAAAATTCAGTTTCTAGTCTCGAGGGACTTCGTCAAAGGTAAGAGGGCAAACGCAACAATAAAAAAAATATATTAAAAAAAAAAGATTAATAGACAATAGGGCAGGTAGGCAATAGGGCAGGTAGACAATAGGGCAGGTAGACAATAGGACAGGTAGACAATAGGGCAGGTAGACAATAGGGCAGGTAGACAATAGGACAGGTAGACAATAGGGCAGGTAGACAATAGGGCAGGTAGACAATAGGGCAGGTAGACAATAGGGCTGGTAGGATTACATTTGTTTAAGAGAACCAAACATTGAAAAATTGGAAAAAAATGAAAGTGATGTGAACATTAGAAGAAGGGTAATAGAAATAGAGGATGTGGGTGGCAAGGAGGAAGATTAGCAAGGAAAGTAATAAAGATAACGCAGGGAAGAATTGGGATAGGAAACAGAAAGAAATGAGGGAGCCGCGATAGCTCAGTGGTTAGCAAACTGGGCTACAAAGGACAAGAGGCAGGGTTCGATCCCAACCCATGATTTCAGGTTCACCCAGCCTTTAATGGGTAACGGTTTTTTTGTGGGGAAAGTAAAGCGGCACGGGCGTAATACCGACCACATTACCCCAAACTAACACCATATTCCTTATACGCCACTTGGCGTGACGTGGCACTTTACTTTACTACTCAGATGACAGAAATGTTGAGGAAACCAGAGATTTAAAAAAAATAAAAGTGAAAAACAGTTTAATTTTCTCGGTTTTACTGATTGCTCTTGCCGTGCAATGACCGAACGTGTTGCGTTCTCTTCCGCTGAGGAATCAGACATATCAGTTCAATGATAGTCCATGGCACTGTGAGCTCAGTAAACAGCCGCAAACACAAAGGATGTGTGCAACAGGTTGAAATCATCCATGATATTCCAACAACCCTTAGGTTGGAAGAGTAGGAAAGGAAGATGATATCATGGTAACGATCGAATGTGTACAATTTATATTTTGATAACATCACTATATGGAAACCTGTCAGTGACTTGCAGTCAAAATAGCGAAATGAATAGTTCGATTTTGTTCTGATCGCAGCTGCTTTTCTTATTTTCTTATGTTCTTATTTTCTTATGATCTTATTTTCTTATGTTCTTATTTTCTTATTTTCTTATGTTCTTATTTTCTTATGTTCTTATTTTCTTATTTTCTTATGTTCTTATTTTCTTATGTTCTTATGTTCTTATGTTCTTATTTTCTTATTTTCTTATTTTCTTATGTTCTTATTTTCTTATTTTCTTATTTTCTGTGACATTTCTTTGTTTCGTTCGCCAGCTTCTACCTCTGACAAAGTCCTTATATATACTAGGAACTGAATTGTGCGCGTTAGTCCATTTTTCCCTGGCAGCCGTGTGCACAGGCTGCACAGGTAGATAACTTCGTCTTCGGAGGCACTCATATTTTATCCGTCGATGAGTAATTGACGTTTCAAGCCGGGCCTCACTGCTGAGACCAGTGGCGTTTGCCGCAGAGAGAAATCATAAATAAAAATCCCAGTTAGCCGGGATTTGAACCCACAACCTCTTTGTCTCAATGCCGGCGTCTTGTCTCGAGACCAACCAGTCCCCCATATTCATAAACAATGGTAACGGTATAGTACGAAACTTGAGCCGTCGTCTTCGCACGCGAGTTGTCACCCACATGTGCTCGGCCGCCTATCCAGAAGTGTTCGGATACTTCTGGATAGTGTCGCTTCAAGGCTCGAAACTCACGATGCGAGGCGGCATTCCTCACCTTCCCAGAGTAATACCCTGGTGCCTATTTCTGCCAGCGGCTGGATCGACAGCGGAGGTATTTTTTTTTTCTAACCAAGATTACAATTCACACTGCTTCCACCAGGAATAGAACATGGGTTGTCTGAACGTCGGTAGCCCAGTCGGGTGGTTTTTATCAACACGATTAAATATATCTATCTATCTATTGACCTTTCGAACCGTGGCCGTCCCATAGGGCATAGACCCAGATACTCTTTCTCTTATCAAAATTTATATTATAGCAGTTTTCAATCCTTGTAGAGATATTTTATCAAATCTCGCCATTTGTCTCTTTTCTGCGCAAGCAACTCTCTCATTGAGGAAGCCGATTTCTGCTGCTCTTGCCTCTCTGATCAATGTTCTTCTCACTGTCTCTCTGGGTCGGCCTCTTTTACTCTTACATGTTGTTTCCTCCCACATGAGGGCTTACTTTGTAATGCGGATATTATCTCTTCTCACCACACTTCCAACATATGACCATCGTCTTTTCTTTATTACTGAAGATATTAGTGGTTGATTGACGATTTCTCTCATTTCCTCGTTTGTTTTGAATTCGTTCCACGCTATAACAAGTATTTTCCTTAGACATTTGGTTGGTTGCGTTCGCCCGATGACTAAAGTACTCTAGAGTATCGTAGTAGACTAGAATATTCCTCTTCATCATCCGCCCTTACAAGGACATAGTGGACATGTCTGCGTTGTGTTGTGGTTTGCAGTATAACTGTTATATTTGCGCCTTTCAGCCCACACATCCGACTTCAGCACGCCTTAGACATTTATTTTCGAATGCGTTCAACTTTGTTTCTATGTCTCTTGTTGTTTTCCAGCTCTCACATGCATACGTGAGGGTTGATAGTACGTTTGATTTGAATAGTCTAAGTTTTGTATTTGTGCTGATGAGTTTTGATTTCACAAATTTTCAAGGCTGCTGAAAGACATTGGTGCTTTAGCTATTCTGATTATAATTTCTTTACTACCGATCAATGTGACTTGCGTTCGCCCATTGACTAAAGGTTTACACCTCTTTATCATCTGCCCTTAAACGCCTTAGACTCTTCTAATAACCAGTGTTTAGTTATATGGAGTAGCATAAACCACATATGACTCATATTAACATCGCTGTATGAAAACCTCCAGAAAACGTACCTTTCAAAGAACGATAGAGTAAACGTTGGTTGCTAAATGACCGCAAATGATCTAAGAATACAAACAACATTTTTCTCATATTCCATCACTATATTTGTGAATTTAGCGCAATTGAGATGTACTTCAACCCCGTATGTCAGACAATTATTACATTTACAAATTACGCATCAAACAACCGAACCGTAAGCTCTAGATATAACACGATTTCTTGCGCATCTGAGATTTGAAAATGATCACATCGGAATTTAAAAAGAAATGTTCGCTACAGTCTAGCGAAGTAGGCCGAAGTTAAATATTATCAACGGTGGCGAAGGCGCGCCTCCCAGCACCAGAGCTGGAAGTTGTCAGCGATCCACAGCTGATGTTCACCGCCAGGATCGGTGAACCAGTACCATCCAGACCCTGCTCCACCTCTCCGTGGTGCCTCTAGTAACAGACTAACCTGTCTAGTCTGGCCAAGCGAGTAGGGATCGAAGAGGGAAGACAACCCGGTACTCAAAAATTTCATGCTGAAGTTGGATGTGTTGGGACGAAAGGCGCAAATATAACAGTTATACTGTAAACCCCAACACAACGCAGACACACCTACTTAACGTCCTTTTAAGGGCGGATGATGACGGGGTACACTTCTTAAGTCATCGGACGAACGCAAGCAAATATTATCAACGCGAAATGACAGCACAAATAACGTGTTCAACATATTTATATCAGTGCACGAAGAGATAAAAGGTGATTCTGCTATCAGTTTGTCCATATGTTTCTTCATTAGTGGATGCAGCGATGTGGATACTAGTCATTTTGTTAATGCAAGGTTTTTTTTCTTATTTGAGGTGAATTGAATACTCGCCAAATTCTGCTTCCTATATAGAATGTAAACACGATGATTCGGTAAATGCTTCAATTTAAGGGAAAAAGACCGACGCTGTCAGTTGTGCAATGAAAATGATCTTTCGATTAAACTAAACTATTTAATGAAACGATAAATGTTTATTTTGCTTTATTTGTGTGTTTGCTCTTTCTAGGTAGTCAACCGAGTCTACATAAATTATATTTTATTTTCTGGCAACGATCCTTTTACATGTTGAACATGTATACGAGTCACGGATTTATTCATTAGTCTCTTATAGGACTAGGCATTCGATCTCACCCTTTAATATCTGATCAGAATCAACAAAAGATATTCCGATCTCGATTCGAGAACTCTTCGTGCTCCAAATATGCAAGATCAAATCCTGTTCTTGTGCGTTTTATTCTAGCGGGTGAAAAAAAAAAGGTGGGGGGGGGAGTGAAATATAAACTCAAACCCAGACACGTCATTGCAACTCTTCAGGACATGTGGCAGCGGCCTTTATTTTCTGGCTCTGCACCCCACCCCCCACACCTCCCTCCTCGTTGATCCCAGTAATGAGTAATGTCGTAACGATAGTAATGACAGTTGAGGTGGAGTAGATTTCGATCAGTTCTGATTCATAGATTGTATTTCAAAGCAATCAACTATGAGTTGTTGATCACTTTCAGCACTGATGATGTTGATCACTTTAGGCACTGATGATGTTGATCACTTTAGGCACTGATGATGTTGATAACTTTAGGCACTGATGATGTTGACCACTTTAGGCACTGATGATGTTGATCACTTTCAGCACTGATGATGTTGATCACTTTAGGCAATGATGATGTTGATCACTTTAGGCACTGATGATGTTGATAACTTTAGGCAATGATGATGTTGATAACTTTAGGCACTGATGATGTTGATCACTTTCAGCACTGATGATGTTGATCACTTTAGGCAATGATGAAGTTGATCACTTTAGGCACTGATGATGTTGATCACTTTAGGCACTGATGATGTTGATCACTTTAGGCACTGATGATGTTGATCACTTTGGACACTGATGATGTTGATCACTTTAGGCACTGATGATGTTGATCACTTTAGGCACTGATGATGTGTTATCACTTTAGGCACTGATGATGTTGATCACTTTCAGCAATGATGATGTTGATCACTTTAGGCACTGTTAATGTTGATCACTTTAGGCACCGATGATGTTGGTCACTTTCAGCACTGATGATGTTGATCACTTTAGGCACTGATGATGTTGATCACTTTAGGCACTGATGATGTTAATCACTTTCAGCACTGATGATGTTGATCACTTTAGACACTGATGATGTTGATTACTTTCAGCACTGATGATGTTGATTACTTTAGGCACTGATGATGTTGATTACTTTAGGCACTGATGATGTTGATTACTTTCAGCACTGATGATCTTGATCACTTTCAGCACTGATGATGTTGATCACTTTAGGCACTGATGATGTTGATTACTTTCAGCAGTGTTGATGTTGACCACTTTAGGCAGTGATGATGTTGATCACTTTAGGTACTGATGATGTTGACCACTTTAGGCACTGATGATGTTGATCACTTTCAGCACTGATGATGTTGATCACTTTAGGCACTGATGATGTTGATCACTTTAGGCACTGATGATGTTGATCATTTTCAGCACTGATGATGTTGATCACTTTCAGCACTGATGATGTTGATCACTTTCAGCACTAATGATGTTGATCACTTTAGGCACTGATGATGTTGATCACTTTAGGCACTGATGATGTTGATCACTTTCAGCACTGATGATGTTGATCACTTTAGGCACTGATGATGTTGATCACTTTAGACACTGATGATGTTGATCACTGTAGGCACTGATGATGTTGATCACTGTAGGCACTGATGATGTTGATCACTTTAGGCACTGATGATGTTGATCACTTTAGGCACTGATGATGTTGATCACGTTAGACACTGATGATGTTGATCACTGTAGGCACTGATGATGTTGATCACTGTAGGCACTGATGATGTTGATCACTTTATGCACTGATGATGTTGATCACTTTAGGCACTGATGATGTTGATTACTTTAGGCACTGATGGTGTTGATCACTTTAGGCACTGATGATGTTGATCGTGACGTAATCTAGGCCTTAAAATGGAAACTGACTCTGTCCTTGAATTGAAAGATTTAAAAAAATAATGAACGTGAAATCTGGTTATGTTTATGGAAGGCCCCGGTATCACTGTAAACGAATTAAAATCCATAATTGCTCAACCGCCCGTGCCAGTTGAATCATCTGAATTACTATTTCATCTCCCAAACAAAGAAAGGTAGCTGTAGTCTCCATCATAGCAGTCTCAGCACACGCCAAAAGACATAAGGCGAAACCGCACAGAAAGTGAACACAACCATCTGTTCTCCATCATACGATTTCATCATTCATCGTAAATCGGAATATCGAAACACGATCAAAACAGATGAAACGCACAGCTCACAGTGTGCACAGAGCACTTAACTCAGTAGCTCTTGCAACAAGCCGGATTTGGAATACGTGAAATCTATTGTGGTGTAGTGTTTAGATATCTGTTATATTGTGTACAAGAGGTCGGTTCAATTCCCAGGGCGACTACCTAGATTAAAAAATGTGTAACAGGGAAATGTTTTATGTCAACGATAGGCGGTCGGGTGTAATGCTGCCCACAAATGTACCGATGCTGTAAAAACAAAATTAGCAGTGAGACACTAACCAATTCTATTCTATGTAGGCCATATTCGATATACGATGAATCTATTTTTCCCCTTTTACAAAATGTATTTACTTGTTTTCTTTCGTTATTATACAGCTCGTGTAAACCTTTCTTTACTAAACTTTTCTTTGTGCATTTGGTTTGGTTCAACAGGGTTGAAACGGTGACAACAAAGAAATCGTTACATTGCAATATAACTGAGCATACCGGAAACAAGCACTGTCATTAAGACACTTGCAACAGCAAGCACTCGACGGTGACACAGTTCTGGTAGCTGCTCCAATTATTCTTAAGTACGGCATTTAAACTTCAATGACACGAGCAATTTAGACCGGCCATGGCGAGGGCAAAACTGGCCTTGAAAATTGAATCCTTCCTGTAGCCAGTCCCTTTGTTAGGCTGCTGTTCTCACGACTATTGTGTTACGTGGGGAGTGTACATCTTCCTCGTCCACTTTCCTTGACCATTTATGAAAAGTACTTTCTCTCTCTACCTCTCTCTCTCTCTCTATATATATATATATATATATTGTATATATATGTATATATATATATATATATATATATATATATATATATATATATATATATATATGACTCTTAACTCAGATTCTCAACAGCTATCGCAGTACCCAACTCAGTAACACTCTCTGTTTGCCTCAACAGCTATCACAGTACCCAACTTAGTAACACTCTCTGTTTGCCTCAACAGCTATCGCAGTACCCATCTCAGTAACACTCTCTGTTTGCCTCAACAGCTATCGCAGTACCCATCTCAGTAACACTCTGTTTGCCTCAACAGCTATCGCAGTACCCATCTCAGAAACACTCTCTGTTTGCCTCAACAGCTATCGCAGTACCCATCTCAGTAACACTCTCTGTTTGCCTCAACAGCTATCGCAGTACCCATCTCAGTAACACTCTGTTTGCCTCAACAGCTATCGCAGTACCCATCTCAGTAACACTCTCTGTTTGCCTCAACAGCTATCGCAGTACCCAACTCAGTAACACTCTCTGTTTGCCTCAACAGCTATCGCAGTACCCATCTCAGTAACACTCTCTGTTTGCCTCAACAGCTATCGCAGTACCCATCTCAGTAACACTCTCTGTTTGCCTCAACAGCTATCGCAGTACCCATCTCAGTAACACTCTCTGTTTGCCTCAACAGCTATCGCAGTACCCATCTCAGTAACACTCTGTTTGCCTCAACAGCTATCGCAGTACCCATCTCAGAAACACTCTCTGTTTGCCTCAACAGCTATCGCAGTACCCATCTCAGTAACACTCTGTTTGCCTCAACAGCTATCGCAGTACCCATCTCAGTAACACTCTGTTTGCCTCAACAGCTATCGCAGTACCCATCTCAGTAACACTCTGTTTGCCTCAACAGCTATCGCAGTACCCATCTCAGTAACACTCTGTTTGCCTCAACAGCTATCGCAGTACCCATCTCAGTAACACTCTCTGTTTGCCTCAACAGCTATCGCAGTACCCAACTCAGTAACACTCTCTGTTTGCCTCAACAGCTATCGCAGTACCCATCTCAGTAACACTCTCTGTTTGCCTCAACAGCTATCGCAGTACCCATCTCAGTAACACTCTCTGTTTGCCTCAACAGCTATCGCAGTACCCATCTCAGTAACACTCTCTGTTTGTCTCAACAGCTATCGCAGTACCCAACTCAGTAACACTCTCTGTTTGCCAATCTATCCGATTTTCTATCCATCCTATTCTTGATCTGATTGATCTATCTTTTCTTTCGTCCGCCCGCCCATCCGTCGGTCTGTCTGTCCTGTCTACATTGTATATATCTGACCATTTTGTCTACGTTGTATATATCTTACCATTTTGTCTACATTGTATACATCAGACCATTTTGTCTACATTGTATACATCAGACCATTTTGTCTACATTGTATACATCTGACCATTTTGTCTACATTGTATAGATCTGACCATTTTGTCTACATTGTATAGATCTGACCATTTTGTCTACATTGTATACATCTGACCATATTCACAAAGCTCAATCAGAAAACTCGTTCTTGTGTTCAGAACCAGCATCAATGTACTTGTGTCATCTGGTATTGAATCAAAACAGAATCTGTCCGATACTTGCAGAAAGTTGCCGAAATTAGTAACGTAATAGTGGAGAACTTACATTTGCAATAATTCTTTCTTTATTTTGCTGACATTCACCCGATGACCACTAATGCAATGGATATTCCTTTTTGTAATTTGTCCTGTAAAGGAAGTTAAGTAGACGGAGATGTGTTATGGTTTATTTACGCCTCTTCGCTCAGTACATCCGGCTTTAGCAGAGCATTTTTTGTAGAACTTGGTTGCTTTCTCACTCGCTTCCTACTGGCTTGGCCAGACTACATTGTTATTATCTTTTACTAGAGGCACCAAAAGAGATGAAATAGGGTCTGGATGGTTCCGTATCGTGGGTCCTGGCACAAGGCATCAATTGTAAAGGGTCTCAGACATCTGTTTTTCTATACGATTTACTTCGACACTTGATTTAATCTTTTTTTTTTTAATTTTTTTTTTTAATTTATTTTTTTTTTTTTGCAGATCAAGGGTCATTTGAAGGATCCGATCGCTCTACCTGAGATTTTAACTTTGTAACAACAGAAAATTGAAGCCTTTGAAATGTGGGTTTATAGAAGAATAGGTAGAATTTGATGGGAAGAAATGAGAACAAATGATAAAGTTTTAAAACAACTAACAATTAAAAGAGAGCTACTAAACACAATTAGAACAAGACAAATGTAATTTTTGGGGCATGTCAAAAGACACACCAGCCTACTAAAAGTAATATTTGAAGGTAAAATACAAGGTAATAAAGGCAGAGGCTGACCAAGACTAACATAGACGAGTAACATCAAAAGATTGACAAGTCAGACTATGACAACCAGCACCATCAAAGGAAGAGACAGAGCGGGGTGGCGCTCCATGATAGTCAACTTTCGTTGCAGAGACGGCACTCGATGATGATGATGTTTGAAAAAATTATAAGCTCAGCCTAACATCCTCGTTACAGTAAATCCAAAGAGGTCATAATCATAAATTTAATGTCAAAAATAAGTGAATATAGAGTGCAGGCACTAGTATTCATACACGTCAAACATTTTTACACCAAATGACTATATGACTAAACATGATGCACATGATAAAATACAGATATAATTATTCCCACGTTGTGTTCGTAACTCTTTGCTACAGACATGAGTACACACGCGTGAAAGGCATTACCAATGATAGCTATCTTTTCAAGTAGCTGAGTTGGCCGTGTGCTCTAGCGTTTGGTTCTCGAGGCAAGGTACTCTGCCGCAGAGTACGGGTTCGATCCTGCTTCAGGCCATATAGTGTTCTGTTGTTTTATTTTTCTGTTGTTCATTATTTAAGATTATTTTCCCAAGTGTTGAAAGCATACTTTTCCCCTTGAAATGATTCGGTGATTTTGCAGCGCCCTACGTACATGTTTTTTTTTTTTTTTTTTTTTTTTTTGGTTTCTTTCAACGTGTAGTCTCTTTTGCTGGTTCCCCATTTCCTTTTCTGGCTCGGTCATGGTGGGGGCTTGGTTACTGGTTGTCACATAACCATCTTTACTTTAAATCGAAATAATCAACAACAGTACAACAACCCACCAAGTCACTACAATAAAAACAACAGCTTCATCCACAAACACCATGCAACAAAACAATGAGAAACCACACAACAACGGGAACAACTAACAATCTTCAAAACCAGAATAACCACTACAACCGCTAAATATCCCCATCCAATTCATCAAAACCACAACACAACCTTTCAACAATCAAAAACATAACACAACAAATACAATAAAGCATGTACATCGAACATAAATTGCAAAGCCCCCGCAGAATATTTTAATTTTTAATATTAACAACATGCGACAAGTAAAAAAGAAATATTATGGTCTTGTGTAGATAGTTAATGTCATAGCTATAAAAGATACACGCCATCTGTTTCATCAAATATTTTGCATACATTAGTCTTAATGTTCTGAAGAGTAAAAAAGAAAAACACACGGAGACAATCATGAAATAACATAGATATGTTACTTGAACTATGTAGGAAAACTATAATCATCAACATCGTGTGCCGCGATATGGTAGGCGAAAATGTTCTTGCAGCTGCATAAGAATTATTTTTTTCTTCCTCTTCTTTTCAACTCCCTGTGGAGCATAGGTTTTCAACAAACATTTTCCATTCAGTTTTATTTTCTTTCCCATTCTTTAAGATCACTCCATGTCTTCCCTACATCTTAATCTCTGCTTCCATTTGTCTTCTCCAAGAATATTTTGCACTTCCTCTTTGTCTTTTCCCCTGGGGATTAAATAAAAGAGCACGCTGTGTATGTAATGCTCTCAGTTGGCTTCCGCGGTGTAGTCAACGTTCTATCCAGCGCCATCGTCTTCTTTGTCTACTAGTATTTGACTGGTACTTTTCCATAATTCTATGTAAATGATTTTGTCCTGCCAGTTCCATCCTTTTATTCTGGGCAAGCATACATTAATGAAGGTATGTACCTTCTTTTTTGTCCTTTTTATTGTTCACCATGTTTTGCAGCCGTATATTAGGACTGATTTTAACATTTAATGTTTGTATTTAATTATAAGAGGTAAGGTAAAGGTAAAGTACGAGACTTGAACCGGCGTCTTACCACGCGAGTTTACACCCATATGTGCTCGACCACCTATCCAGAAATGTTCGGAGATTTTCTGTATAGTGTCGCCTCAAGCATCGAAACTCAGATGCGAGGCGACATTCCTCACCTTTCCAGGGTAATACCCTGGTACCCACTTCTGCCAACGGCTGGGTCCACCGCTGGGGTATTTTTTTTTTTCCCAACCACGAGTACAATTCATACTACTCCCAGCGGGAATCGAACACTGGTTGTCTGAACGTCTGCAGTACAGTCGGGTGGTTTTCCCAACTCCGCTACCGAGGCCCCAAATTATACGAGCCTTTTGTGTAATGTGTCAGTTTTTTTTTTTTTTTTTTAGAGGCTTACTTCTTTCTTTTGCTTTCGGCTTGAAAATGACGTTAAGTGGCTGTGGGCGCTTTGTATAGTTAACCTTATGGCAAAGTCGCGATATCTGCGCCTTTCAGCCAGATACATCCTTCTTCGACATGTGTAGATTTTACTTAATCAGCGCGCCAGACTGGTTGGTTTCGGGGCAAGACGCCGGCCTCGAAACAGAAAGGTCGTGGATTCACATCCCGGCTGCATCAGTTGGGAATTTTATGATTTCTCTGCGGCAACCACCCCTTGTCTCAGCAGCGAGGCCCGGCGTGAAACGTCAATTACTCATGGACGGAAAAAATATGAGTACCTCCGAAGACGGAGTTATCTGCCTGTGCGGCGAGTGACCCCTGTGCACACGGCTGTCAGGGAAAAAACTGATTAACACGTAAAATTGAGTTCCTAGTCCCTAGGGACTTCGTCAGAGGTCAAAGCTGGCGAACGCGAAAATTTAAAATTATAAATAAAAATGGTGCCCGGGCATCAGCCATTTTTCTCTGCCTACTCTTTTATAGTTTTAACTGTCACTGGTTTTGTACCGTGCCTGAATACACTCCTCTTATTTGCGGTTATCCGAGATGGCTAGACTTCCAATCTCACTACTCATAGGCTAAGAGATAGTGATGCCCCAGGAAACATTTAGTGAAAAACCCCAGCCTCTTTTAAGACCTTCATGCCAAGAAGTTTATGCTTTACCTCTAGACCACGGAGCCCCCATACAAGCTGTTATGTCTACGTCATTCAGCCCAACACATCAGTTTTTAGTATATGTATGAGGCCCGGGATTTCGCTCCCCGGGATAGTGCAGGATCTGAAAATCACTGTACAACCAAATCTGATGCAAACGGTCAACTATGAGTTGCCGTGTCTGTTTCAGGTATGGGTCCGACTGACAATCCCCCCCACCCCAATTTCGATACACTAGTTCAGATATGAAGTTTGTTTTTCAATTATCGTCGTAATTGTTTGCTATAGACATCATTACTTGTGATTGTTTGTCTTTGTTATTGCTACTACTATAACCACAACTGCTGCCGCTACTAATACTTATACTACAGCTTCTACTGCTGCAATATCAACTACTGCTGCCATTACTATTACTACAGCCACTAGTGCTGCCGCAACTTCTGATATTTCTACTACTATTACTACTACTACAACCACAACTGCTACTGCTACTAATACTACATCCTCCACTGCTACAACATCAACTACTGCTGCCGCTACTAATACTACAACCACTAGTGCTGCCACAACATCTGCTATTTCTACTACTACAGCCACAACAGCTGCCACATCTACTAAGTGTAACATTACAACTTTAACACTGTCCGCTGCTGCTATTACTACTAATATTAATACTGCATCTAATACTGTTACCGCTGCTATTGACTCTACTACTAGAGCCATTAATGTCAGTGCCGCCGCCACCACCACCGCCACCACCACCGCCACCACCACCAGCACCACCACCACAACCACCACTACTACAACTACTACTGTTACTACATTGTATTACTAATGCTATTCATCATCAGATCGCATATGTTTTTGGAACGTTGCATTCGCCACAGCCCGTCTGAAAGATTCTCTGTCTCTAACCAGATCTCCTGTTGTTATGTTCAATGTTATGTTCATTGTTATGTTCATTGTTATGTTCAATGTCTCCTTCATGTCTTGAAACCACCTTCTCCTTGGTCTGTCCCTGATGCATCGTTCAGGAACCATTTCTTCCATTATTTTTCTTCCCAGCCCGCTGCATTACTACAACTACTACTACTACTGTTATTACTTCTGTACTACAGTGCTGCAACAACAAATACTACAATTACTAAAGCGAATCAATTCAGAGGAAGAGGTATGTTTACAGCAGTTGGAAAAAATGACAAATAATCAATAACAGAAAAAAAACAAAGAACAATATATGGTCAGGAGCAGGATCGAACCCGTACTCAGTGGCACAGCGCCTTGCCACGAAAAGCCAAACGCTAGGGAACACTGCCACTCAGCACTACAATTACTACTATAACAACAACCTCTTGTACTACCTCTGTTACTACTGCTCTATTTATTATTACTATTACTACTTCTCTTGCAACTAAAACTACACACTACACAACTACTGCTGCAATTACAAACAAACAGTAACAAATAAATTATTTCCAAATATGAACATATTCATAGTCTAGCTACAATGAAATTATCCTTTTATAAACTAAACCAAATTACACGATGCATTATACGAAACAAACATAACTTTCGTGTGCTTTATTAAACTAACATTATTCAGGACGCTTTAAGAGCATATTTTTGCATTAGGAAATTAACTTTTTAAAAACGCCGTTGTGTTAAGTGTTTTATTAATTTAATTGTTTGTTTAGTTATCTTGTGCCTTTCTGTTAATTAAAATTGCCCCAAGCTGCTGCCACACACTGCACACAAGCACTTGTGTTTTAGTTCAGTTCATGAATGCTTGTTTTTCATTTGTCAATTTCAAGGGGAATTTTCTTGAACACGGCAATAGAAGTTCACATCTACGGAATAATGAGTTTGTTTTTGAGTTTGTGTGTGTTTGTGTATGTGTGAGTTGGGGGTTGATAGTGGGTTAGGGTTAGAGGCATTCAGAGACACTTGTTATTTGTGACTCCATTTATTGTGTGACTCCATTTATGTGTAACTCCACTTATTGTGTGACTCAATTTACGTGTGACTCCATTTATGTTTCTCTCTCTCTCTCTCTGCGATCAGGACTCAATCAGAGTAGGATTCCAGACTCTCACATGAAGTCAGCTGTCAGGTTAAGTGTGTTGATCGCCCCCACAGACAGAACATCACAATTAGAGTCTGCCAGATCCACTCTGATTGAACACCCGTTAAAACGTTGAACTGTGTTATGCGTTAGTGGCCCAGTGCATCCGATTTCAACCAGCATTTTATTCAGGTTTGCTTTCCTTAGCCTTTGATTGTCCCCAATCTTCCTGCAAGGCAGCAGATTGTCTTTTCTGTAGGGGGATTCTTCCCTTAGATGGTCGGCCCTCCCAGGTTTACGAGCACCATCTGTCCGAGTCACTAGAGGTGACTAACACAGACATGCACACACAAAGATATGAGATGTGACTAACACTGACATGCACACAGCGATACGAGACATGACTAACACTGACACATATCAAGATATGGGATATGACTAACACAGACATACACGCAAAGATATGACACATGCCTAACATAGACATGCACACAAAGATATGAGATATGACTGACATAGATATGCACACACAAAGATATGAGATATGACTAACATAAACATGCACACAAAGATATGAGATATCACTAACCCAGACATGCACACACAAAGATGTGACACATGACTAACATAGATACACACTAAGATATGAGATATGACTAAACACAGACACACATAAAGATATGAGACATGATTAACACGGACACACCAATATATGTGATATGACTAACATGACACACACCTAGATATGAGCCATGGCTAGCACACACACACACACACACACACACACACACAAGCTAAGATATGAGCCATGGCTAGCACAGAAACACACTAAGATATGAGCCATGGCTAGCACAGAAACACATTAAGATATGAGCCATGGCTTCACGGAAACACACTAAGATATGAACCATGTCTAGCACAGAAACATATTAAGTAAGATATGAGCCATGGCTAGCACGGAAATACACTAGGATATGAACCCTGGCCAGCACAGACACCCACCAAGATATGGGCCATGGCTAGCACGGATATACACTAAGATATGAACCATGGCCAGCACAGACACACACTAAGATATGAATCATGGCCAGCCCAGACACACACTAAGATATGAGCCATGGCCAGCACATACACCCACTAAGATATCAGCCATGGCTATCGCAGACACCCACTAAGATATGAGCTACGACTAGTACGGATATACACTGAGAATTGAGCCATGGCTCAATTCAAGAGAAGTAGAAGAGGAGGTAGAAGAGTAGCGATCGCGAAAGGTACCCATATGCTTGGATTTGTAGTAGTCGGCAGACTCTTCTTAACGTGGGAATCATCAATATACGAGACGCAGGCCCCGGTTAACTGTTCACAGGTTTCGTTCAAACAGTTGTCCGGAGATTTGAGAGTGCAGTCTGACCCGTAGAACGTTCCCTTGCACGTACAGTTCCCGGTTGACTGTTCACAGGTGTCGTTGAAACAGTTGTCCGGACATTTGAGAGTGCAGTCTAACCCGTAGTACGTTTCCTTGCACGTAAAGTCTGCACTTTCCGGGTCACATATGATGTCACAGCCATCAGAACACGTCTGTTCGCGCTGTAGCCCAAAATTACCATCGGGACAAGTGTCATTACAGGTATAGCCAGGATGTTTACATTGTAGGCATTTTCGGATTTTTCTCACATAAAGGACAGACACCGAGACAAGACCTGGAGCAATCGTGTCCATAGATCCCATGTGAATAGTTGCCGTGATACGTACCGATGATGACGTTGCAGCCTTTGCTACACCCACTACACATTTCACAAAACGACCCAGAATGCCCGTCCAGACAATAGGTGTCTGTAAATGTTTGCACCTCACACACCGTCAGTGCACTGTCGGCCTGCGAAATGGTCGGTGAGAACTCAATCTTAATGTGCGCCATTGGTGGTTGTGTGGTGACTACAATAGTGTTCACATAAATATTTGGGTATGATATATCATTATGCTGGAACACTACGCCGCCACTGTCAGAGAAAGCCTTTAGAGTGGCATTCTTTACCCGAATCATAGTGCTAGCTCGATGATAGATTCGAATGGTGTGAATCTTCTGGGGCGTGGCAAAGTTCAGATACCAGTAAACAGGATTGGTTCCACTTCTCAATTTTGTGTGTGTGCAGTCATTGTCATAGTGATTGGTCTTTGTTTTGCCATTAACTGCGGCCTCTGGTTCACATTTTTGTTTGACTCCATTTATGTGTAACTCCACTTATTGTGTGAATCCATTTATGTTTGACTCCAATTATTGCATGACTCCATTTATGGTGTGACTCTAGTTATGTATGACTGCACTTATTGTATGATCGAGGAAGAAAAATGTGAATGAGAAGACGATACGTGAGTATTTAGTTCCAACAAAGAGATGTACTTAGCACCCATGGTCTCCCAGGGCTACCTAGACATTTTGTTCTTTGAAACACCGATGCTGATATCAGGGCCAAGACGCATAACAACACATATGTTGAGAGTGATCAGTAACTCATAGCTGACAGTGTAGTGATCAGCAGCAACATTTGATATAACTTGTATGAGCAAGCAAGCGAGGATCGATAAGGGAGGAAACTTTCTACCCAGAAACGCCTTGCTGAAATTCGTTGTGTGGCCCAAGGATGTATCTTTCGTTCACCCGAAGTATTGTCTATATCTGCAATGTCGTTTCCTGTATAAATTTCACTGTCTTTTGCAACTCTTGCAGTGGCCCATATAGTTTTGTCTGTAGTGTTGTATCTATGGGCCAATGGATTTTCCTTAGTCTAGAGGTTGGGCCCTTTCGAGGCTGAGGGCCCGGCGCTGCACCTACCTGAGTGTCCATCACAGGGCGAGTGCCATATCGATTTGCGGTTATAGATATACTTTCCATTGGCGTGAGTGCGAGGCATCCTGATTGTTGTAGTGCGCCTTTTGGCTGGTTGCCTCCGACTTCAGCACTTAAACTTGCTAGAGCAGACTGTGGTCTTGCTCGGGTGTAGGAAGGCCTGGCCAGTCTTGGTTTTCAGTCCCTGGTGACTGTTAAGCCTCATCCCCACGACAAGGAGCTGGCCTTGTTGAGGTCCGAAGGATGTATAATATCGCAGCTTGTTGCAACTACAATACAACGTATTTACGCCCATTTAACTGCCTAACTGAGGACATTGCAATAAAATAATCGGTAGGCAAACACAAAAGTCTTTAATTTTTTAGTCTTTAGTTTCGGACTAACGTCACTGCAGTAGGGAACTACCATATCCAATCTATCGCTCGTTCCAGCAACCATCGAAGTGTTCGTCTACTGATTGTCCTAGTCCGGCATTGATTGGGCGTGTTCCATTCTTTTCTCCTGAAGATTCATTTCTTGCATTCGTCCTTCGTGGCGTCGCGTTCCATCATTCATCATATTGTGAGTTATCCTTCGCTTCGTTGTGAGAGGTCTCTTAAAGCCCTCACAATATCATATATACCTATTTGTAATATGCCTTGCGCAATGGCAGACCTTGCTAACCTGTCTGCCATCTCATTGAACGCACAGGAAAATTAATATCGCTAACACCATCATCACCAGCATCATCCTCTCTGTTAATCTGTCAGCTTCCCAGCGAGCTCGTATTTCTACGCCATATTATCCTGACCGATAGGTAACATTTCCGGTTATGTTGATATTTCTTCTGCCACCTTACTACGTGTCTTTACTCACGTTACTTTACGCCTAACGAGTTGCTTCCATTTTGTATCTGTTGTTTCCAGAAACAAAAATGTTTATTATTCAAAACTTAGAATTTAACAATGTTTATTAGAATTAATGAGGGCATTTTATCTTTTCGATAGCAACTTATCTCATCATGGTGAATCAAGGACAATCTCGGAAACAGCAAGGAAGAAAATCGATTCATTCGAATATAAATGCTGCAGAAAAATCTTTAACTTACCCCGGATAATGAAAGAAAATTTGTGAACAAAAAAGAAAGAAAGAAATAAAAGAAGAGATCATGTAAACAACGATGAAGTCAGAAACACCATTGGAATAATACCAGTAATCAAAAACATAGAGAGACAGAGATTCTTCCTCTTCTGCGATCATGGCTCATGACTCCGGACTCTCTTATGAAGGCAGTTGTCTGTTTAAGTGATTCGGTTGCCCCGTATATTTTCTCTTCCATTGGGGTGGGTGTGGGCCATATTGTTCTCCTCAGGTCTGTGTACTGGGGTAATCCTGTAGAACGTGTTTTGTTGTCATGTTATCCAGTATACAGTGTCACTATACAAAAATTAAAGTGGTTTGAACATCCAATGCACTTGAACCCCTAAGAACCAGCGTCAAGAGTTTATGACAACAAAATGGAACAAACAAGATACAGAGATAGACCAAGAAGAAGATGGATTGAGGGATTTTGCGACATAATAAAACAATACAATGTCACTATGTACCAAACCACAGAAAGTGCCCTTGTTGATAGAAAACACATAATTGACTTAAACCTGCGATGCTTGCCGGTAAAAAAAACAGATCATGATAAAAACAAGAAAGAAGAAGATAATGAAAGATATCATTGAAAACATACTCAAAGACTTACAAATTAAAAAGAACTTCTTTATACACACCATTCAACGGAGGAAATTAAAATACCATGGCCACGTCAAAAGACACAACGGGCTGGAAAGAACAATAATTGAAGCCATGGTTCCTGAAAGACGCATCAGGGCAGACTAAGAAGAAGGTGGTTTCAAGACATCAACGAGATCTTGAACATGACAACAGAAGAAGTGAGATATCTGAGCTAGACACAGAGATTCATCAAATGGGCTGTGGTGAATGCAACGTTCTGTAAACGACATGCGACCTGATGATGATGAATGTTTAATACAGTGTGCATGTCGTCTTGTCCGTTCTCTTTTTGTTGAAGTAAATTATTTCCCCCAACCCCCGATGTGCCCTATATAAGTTATCTTGGCATACGATCTCTCATTTACTGTATGTATTATAATTTACAGGAGGTGGTCGCTACTGATATCGGAAATGTACTTTGTATTTTATGTTACGTTTTACAATTAATATTTGACACCGTATTGTGTAACATCATAAATTCTAATAAATCGAAATTAGCAATTACAATAACATTACATATGGCAACGCGGGATATAGTAAGCCATTATTATTACTGTTGTTAGACGAAGAAAGAGAAGAAAAAAGGAAGAACAAACTAACGATGGAAAAAAAGAAGAGGGTTGTGAAGAAGCAGAAAATGAAGTAAACGGGAGACAAATATTTGTAAAAGGGGAGGAAGGAGAATAATGAGAGATAGAAGGGTGTTAAGGAGAATAAGAAAGAGAAAAAATACAAGGAAAGAGATAAAGGAAGAAAAATTTATGGGTGGAGAAAAAAAAGGAAAAGAAGAATAAGATGAGGAAGATGATGATAACCACGATTATGATGATAATGATGGTGATGATGCTGTTGATCACGAATTATGAAATAAAGGAAAAAAATAGGATAAAAAATTGTGGTTTTTATGAGAGTACCTACTTTGATGTTTAATGGAACTTTATAAATCTTCGTGACTAACTGAAAAAGCAATGAGTAACTTTGGGTCTACCAGGTGTGCAGTTCAATTGTTTCTTGTTAGCATTAAGTATACTATTTATAACGATGTAATTTATGCTCTTCCCCACACACACACCTTAAATAAACTCTCTCTCTCTCTCTCTCTCTCTCTCTCTCCCCCTTACAGTCTGATTACGAAATGTGTCTAATGCTTGCTTGCGTTCGCCCCATGACTAAAGGAGTACGCCTTTTCATCATTCGCCCTTAAAAGGACGTTAAGTGGGCGTGTCTGGGTTGTGTTGTGGTTTACAGTATAACTGTGATATTTGCGCCTTTATCCGCAACCCGTCCGACTTCAGCACGACATTTTTGAGTACCGGGTTGTATTCTCTCTTCGATCCCTACTCGCTTGACCAGATAGGACA
This sequence comes from Megaustenia siamemsis, assembly GCA_032433765.1. Taxonomy (NCBI): domain Eukaryota; kingdom Metazoa; phylum Mollusca; class Gastropoda; order Stylommatophora; family Ariophantidae; genus Megaustenia; species Megaustenia siamemsis. The sequence continues at coordinate 24,010,567 of JAVIAB010000139.1, forward strand.
GGTTAATCTGTTACTGGAGGCACCACGGAGATGTGGAGAAGGGTCAGGATGGTTTTGGTTCACCGATCCTGGCGCAAGCCATCTGCTGTGGATCGCTGACAACTTCCAGCTCTGGTGCCGTGAGGCGCGCCTTCTAATTAGTCTATAGCTAGGATTAGTGTACACTGTGGTGGATATTTTAACATAAAAGACAACGAGGCCAAGACATCAACTGAAGGACTCACTGTAAGCTACACCCATATAGACAGGCCAGAACATCAACTGAAGGACTTACTGTAAGCTACACTCATAGAGACAGGCCAGGACATCAACTGAAGGACTTACTGTAAGCTACACTCATAGAGACAGGTCAAGACATCAACTGAAGGACTTACTGTAAGCTACACTCATAGAGACAGGCCAGGATATCAACTGAAGGACTTACTGTAAGCTACACTCATAGAGACAGGCCAAGACAACAATTTACGGACTCATTGTAAGCTACATTCATAAAGACAGATCAAGACATCAAATCAAGGACTCATTGTAAGCTACACTCATAGAGACAGGCCAAGACATCAAGTCAAGGACTCATTGTAAGCTACACTCATAGAGACAGATCAAGACATCAAGTCAAGGACTTACTGTAAGCTACACTCATAGAGAAAGAACAAGACATCAACTCAATGACTCAGTGTAAGCTACACTCATAGAGACGGGTGAAGACATCAACTGGAGGACTCACTGTAAGCTACACTCATAGAGACAGGCCAAGACATCAAAGAAAGGCCTCATTGTAAGCTACACTCAAAGAGACAGGTCAAGACATCAATTCAAGGACTCATTGTAATCTACACTCATAGAGACAGGCCAAGACATCAAGTCAAGGACTCACTGTAAGCTACATTCATAAAGACAGGTCAAGACATCAAGCCAAGGACTCATTGTAAGCTACATTCATAGAGACAGGTCAGGACATCAAGTCAAGGATTCACTGTAAGCTACATTCATAAAGACAGGTCAAGACATCAAGTCAAGGACTCTTTGTAATCTACATTCATAAAGACAGGTCAAGACATCAAGTCAAGGACTCATTGTAAGCTACACTCATAGAGACATGCCAAGACAACAATTCAAGGACTCATTGTAAGCTACATTCATAAAGACAGGTCAATACATCAAATCAAGAACTCATTGTAAGCTACACTCATAGAGACAGGCCAAGACATCAAGTCAAGGACTCATTGTAAGCTACACTCATAGAGACAGGCCAAGACATCAAATCAAGGACTCATTGTAAGCTACACTCATAGAGACAGGCCAAGACATCAAATCAAGGACTCATTGTTAGCTACACTCATAGAGACAGGCCAAGACATCAAATCAAGGACTCATTGTAAGCTACACTCATAGAGACAGGCCAAGATAACAATTCAATGACTCATTGCAAGCTACATTCATAAAGACAGATCAAGACATCAAATCAAGGACTCATTGTAAGCTACACTCATAGAGACAGGCCAAGATAACAATTCAATGACTCATTGTAAGCTACATTCATAAAGACAGATCAAGACATCAAATCAAGGACTCATTGTAAGCTACACTCATAGAGACAGGTCAAGACATCAAGTCAAGGACTCATTGTAAGCTACACTAATAGAGATAAGCCAAGACATCAAGTCAAGGTCTCGCTGTAAGCTACCCTCATAGAGACAGGCCAAGACATCAATTCAAGGACTCATTGTAAGCTACACTCATAGAGACAGGCCAAGACATCAATTCAAGGTCTCATTGTAAGCTACACTCATAGAGACAGGCCAAGACATCAATTCAAGGTCTCATTGTAAGCTACACTCATAGAGACAGACCAAGACATCAATTCAAGGACTCATTGTAAGCTACACTCATAGAGACAGGCCAGGACATCAATTCAAGGACTCATTGTAAGCTACACTCATAGAGACAGGCCAGGACATCAATTCAAGGACTCATTGTAAGCTACACTCATAGAGACAGGCCAGGACATCAATTCAAGGACTCATTGTAAGATGAGGTAGGCAATACGATTAGAGAACAAAATACAATCAACCTGGCAGTCTAAAGACCGATGTCCCCCTATTTATCCGATAATGGTTCCACTTTCGGTCTTCATATGCTTCTTCCTCTTGCCATTACTATTTTTTGTGACGCTCCAGCTATGATAAAGGAGCAAAGAAGCATAACTATCTTGTCCCTAAGTGACTTTCAAGACTGTGCTGTTTCACATCTGTCTACAACAACTACTAATACAGAAACGAAACAAAAAATATTTTTAAAAACCCGCTGCAATGCATAATTGCATACACCTTTAATTCTCAATGCAATAGCTTAATAACAGAAACCATATACTATTATCATCATCATGTGCGATACCGGCTGGCGTAGGTCATGTCCTTTAACAATCTTATATCCACAGTGTCCTATCAATTCTGTTGTTGACTGTTTGCCATGCCATGCCACCAAGCTGCTATCTAGTATTTTATCTCGTTGTTGTTAGCGATTTCTTTTTCCATGTATTGTGTCAGTTGTAACAAAGCATTCGAACTTTCCTCTTCTCATGATGTGCCGAAAAATGATGATTGTTTCTTCCTGCTTTTTATGAGCTTCCTTTTTGTATTGGCCTCTTTTAGAATTTCCTCATAGGTCTCTTTAGCTGTCCAGGGAACATTTTTCTGAAAAATCCCATTTCTGTGGACTGTAATCATTCTTTCATTTGGTTGTCTACTGTCCATGATTACGCTTCCATTCGTCAGAATTGACTGTATATAGCACCGATGAATACTCTTTCTCACTTCTATTGATATAGACTTGTTGCATAAAACGGTATTAATCTTCTGAAATGCTATTTTGGCCTGAGATATTCTGCTTTTTAATTCTGTGTTGCCTCTTCCATCTGATGATATTATTGTGCCCAAGTATTTGAAGCGTTGCACTTGTTTCAGATTTGTTCTGTTTTTTTCTTATACTACATAATGGTGATGACTGTTTCTTATATGTCACCATTACTTCTGTTTTCTTACTTACCATATACTATATCTTTTGTTAATAACGTAGAACAAATGCAGAATTTTGTTTTCACGAATGACCCCTTTCAGAGTTCAGAAGCAATCGTCTTCTCACAATCATTTGTCATTATATTTTTCTTTTCCAAAATTCTATATAACAATTGTTTACATTTTTGCTTGGAACTTTAGCCGTTTAGCGTCGAGGTTAGATGAAGTGTTCAAGTCAATGTTCTATAGTATTTCTCCCACTTGAAGCTCATCGCGATATTTGCTATCACATTAACCCATCGTTTTTTTAAGTCTACCTATAAATCGCTTCTTTTTCGTTCTCGGTGTCCTAGACATCCTGAAGGATGATGTCTAGTGATCATGGTTTCACAGATCCGATGCATTAGATTTATTGTTTGTTAACATGATCCAACATTTCAAGACACGTGCATAAGAAAGATATTTTTGCACTAAATGGAATGACTTCAAGACTAACGCTGAAATAAGAGAAATGGCCACACAGCCATTTATCACATCTATTATTAAGAAGAGAAAATGGATATAAATTGGACACGCATTTAGAAGAAATGACCAGAGAATTACTAAGCAGCTCACAAATTTAAAACATCTGGTCAGAGGAAAAGAGGACGATCTTCAGAAACACTGAAAAGAACTCTAACGAAGAATGCAAGGTTGGGAGGTACATACTCACTCAATATAATCGAAGAACTCGCCTAGAATAAAGACAATTTGCGGGAAAATCTACGAGCCCTATCAGCCGTCTAACTGCATTAGAAAGATCAGGAATCTAGAATATGATACAACACTGATTTTACCCCAACTCTTTTCTTTATTTTCTTATGTATGATGTTGTCTCTTTATTTCAGCCTGTCTGTAGTGACGGCTTCAGAGTGACGACAAGAATATTATATTATGCTATAACTGATATAGTTTTTATTTGTATTAGTTCTTGTATGTTCCCTTTGTAATATATTTCTGGCTCACTGACCAATAACTATCTATTAGTTCTCTAGCGTCTGTAGTCAATTTCTGTTTGTATTTTTCCATTGGGTAATATCACAATACCTAAGCATTTCAATTCTGTCGTTTGCTTTATTTACAGTTTTTAATCTATTTGGGCAGACTTTAAAGTGATTGGACATTCGAGTGTTTCTCTAATGTGTGCAGTCTTAAGGATAATGGAAATATTAGAGTTGCCTTGATAAAAGTCTAGTTTCGAAGATTGGAATTGGAGATGAGTTTTCCTCAAGTTTGAGCAAACTTTTTTTATTGGATCTTTTTTCTTTGTCTGTGAGCATGCAGCCACGATCGTTGTATGTTGTCCTAAAATTATACAATCTAAAACCGTGGTTGGAGATTAGAGTTCCTATCTTCAAGTTCGAGTAGACACTCATGAAAGTGGAAGATTAAAATTGTCACCTAGCTTGACTTTAACTTAGATTACTCTATAAACCTAGCTTGACTTTAACTTAGATTACTCTATAAACCTAGCTTGACTCTAACTTAGATTACTCTATAAACCTAGCTTGACTCTAACTTAGATTACTCTATAAACCTAGTTTGACTTTAACTTAGATTACTCTATAAACCTAGCTTACTTTAACTTAGATTACTCTATAAACCTAGCTTGACTCTAACTTATATTACTCTATAAACCTAGCTTGACTCTAACTTAGATTACTCTATAAACCTAGCTTGACTCTAACTTAGATTACTCTATAAACCTAGTTTGACTGTAACTTAGATTACTCTATAAACCTAGCTTGACTTTAACTTAGATTACTCTATAAACCTAGCTTGACTTTAACTTACATTACTCTATAAACCTAGCTTGACTTTAACTTACATTACTCTATAAACCGGGTGCGTACTATCCCCCCCCCCCCCCCCCGTACTGTTTATTACATATATAAACCTAGCTTGATTTTAACTCTGAATTATTCTCCATCAACAGTTACTTCAGACTGCGCCGATTATTTATTTTATCCTGCTCCAAATTCACATTTTCTCTATTTTCGCTACATTATGTGAGTCCACTCTAAGTTTCAAACTCTAAACAGCTTCTTAGAAATAAATTCAACTCTAAACAACCTAACAAACTGGCCCTCAACTTTACAGCCGTAATATTAACATTACTATAAAACAACAAACTTAAGAGCACACCATAAACAAAAAAACGCCATAAACAAATACATAATTAAACTGACCTGGCAACATCGACGTTCTACAAACTTCATATTTTTCATAACACGCAAATACAACACTCTAAATAATAGTTTTACAAAATTTATGTCCGTTTTAATGACTGCTTTCATGACGACAGCCATCAGTTACTTTTCTCATAAATAACTTCATTTAGCCATTTTTATTGCAGCCATGTTGGCAAATACCGGTTTTAATTTAATTCTATTGGCTATATTTTCCCATATAGACACCAGTTTAAAGTTTTTATTATTATTAAATGAAAATTCCCAGCGAACCATATTAATCCCATCTGTTTAAAATGTGGCTGAAAACTAATAGTTATTATTGTGGATGCGTAGGGGCAAGATGTTTACTTTTTCTTCTTGTTATTGCTTATTTCTTTCTTTATTTTTCTTTTAACTGTTTATTAATAATAATGAAACGAGTATCTGGTAGACCAAAATGATTATAGAATATGTGTGTGTTGTCGTCTTACGCTCTACTCACTGGGCCAAAAGACTGACAGTGATTGAGTAGAAAACAATTAGCGACTCATAGCTGGTTGTTTACTCCAGAATCAGTGAAATAGAACTATATATCTATCGTCCTTTCGAGCCGAATACGGCACATAAAGCAGAATGTCTATATAGACTCTTTGTGTCCGGTGATCTTTGATATCAAGTGTCAGATCTTGCACGGGATTTTGCGTTGTCGGATTGTATTTCGCTAGGCTTCTCTGTTCTGGGCGAGCCTCTCAACTTCGGCAGGGGAGATTATTGTCTGTTGTTAAGGTGCTCGTTGCCGTGCGGCTAAAACCGCTGTTCCGCTGCCTGAAAAGCCGGCGTACGGTGTTCGAAGCCCGCGGTAGACAGAAAGGATTTTTTTTTTTCTTTCTAGGGGGTGAAACAAAAATTATCCCTCTGGTTCTACCGTTGACCCTCGACATACACCAGCAATGGTACTATGTGTCGTAAAGATAGTTGTTGTTTCGCGCATCAGTGTTCTTTTAAGTTCTCTGTGTAAGTCACTTTTTCTTTCATAATCTGGTTCCTAATTCAGGGCTTTCTTTGTTGCTTTTCACCACATGGCCAACATATTTCCACTTTCTTCTCTTGGTTAAATATGATATTTTTTGCATCCTTTATTTCCCTGTTTTCTACACAAGTCTTGAATATATTCTATAGTATGCAAAATATAGTCTTAAGAATTTGTTTTCAAATGCAAAATAGAACTGATCACAGTAATTTTGAACAAGCGGTTAGGAATTGAAGCATACAACAAAAGTGAAATTCACGGCATATAAATACGATGCTGAAGTATATCTCTATATTCTCCAGATAAATAGATAGATAGATAGATAGATAGACAGACAGACAGACAGACAGACAGACAGACAGACAGACAGACAGACAGACAGACTGATAGATAGATAGATAGATAGATAGATAGATAGATAGATAGATAGATAGATAGATAGATAGATAGATAGATAGATAGATAGATAGATAGATAGAGCGAGAAAGGGAATCCCTAGGCTGAAAGTAGTCAGCGACTCATAGCTGATTAATTATGTCAGAAGTTCGTATTCAAATCACATTCCATCACCACTCTGTGACTGTGGGAAGACTAACTGGTATACCCAAGTGGATATGAGTCGGGGGAGAGGGAACTCAGTATGCTAAACTGTCATACCCATGACAGATATGTTTAGTAGAAAGTCGTTGATGTCGCAATTTTCTGTAAACTTCAACACAGCGCCTGTGTGTCCGTTAAACGCCTCATGGAGATCTATCTATCTTTCCTTCGACTGAAGTATTGTCTATATCTGCAATATTGTTTCTTGAATAAATTTTATTAGCTTTATTTAATTCTGGCAGTGGACCACTTAGATTTGGCTGTAGTGTTGTATCTATGGGCCAATAGGTTTTCTTCAGTCTGTTATATTCAGTACGTAGATACGTGTACATACTGCCGGTGGCGTTATAGTTTACGTAATCTATACAATATCCTACCCCCCCCCTTTTTCACCACATACTTTTTTGAACCCTTCCACCTGTGTTTAAGCCCTCCCAATAGCTGGTCAATTACACTGGGTATCCTGCGCGGACTTAGCCCTCGTTCATTTTCCTTCAGGCCACAGCTCTATATACAGAAAATACTTTTTATTTCTCATTACAAGTTAGAAGTTATTTTGTTTTAGATACTTCATTATTAGTTAGCTATGTAGGGCTAATTTTATTTACTTTCATATATGTGTGTTGTTTATTCCTGCTGCAAGCATAAAGAGCCGAAACGTCGCTCAAAATTGTGGCGTCCATTAATCACGTAAAGCTTTAACCATAGCACTTTTTTCTTGTTGTTTTATATCTCCTTTACTACCTTCAGTACAGTCTTGAAGTATGTGTTTAGCAGTCTGCGGCACTTGTCCACATGTACATGCGGCTGAGGTGCCAGTCTTGAAGTACGTGTTTAGCAGTGTGCGGCATTTTTCCACATGTACATGTGTCTGAGGTGCCAGTCTTGAATTTTATATACATGTGACTAAGGATTTAATTGTGTCCTGTTCTGAGGCATATAATAATAACTTGTTCCCATCTATGACCTGTATGTAAAAAAATACATTGAATTATCTTAGATGATGGACATAGTAATAAAAAAAAAATCAAATACATGTATACAAAATATTTTTTTTTAAAACGTTGCAGTTTGTCTTCTCTTTCTATTAGTTTAGCTGTTCCACACCATTTTATGTTAATTTTATATCTTAGATGATGTTGTTAGAGAACAACACGCATGCCTGGCAGTAGTAGTGGTGACAGACATTTTGTCAGATACACAATGCTCCAGTGAAGCACTGACGCTATAAATATGGGTATCAGAGAATACATTTTTTTCTGGTATGTCAATGCGGCCTGGTGTGATACCGACCATCCGACACAAATAGGTATCATGGTCATGGAAAGAGTGGTCATTAGCGCCTTATACCTCAGGCTCATAGCAAAGTGTGGAGGGAAACATTTACTTTGATTAGTTTTAGTAGCAGTAGTAGCACCGGCAACAGCCGTGAAGGTTATAGTAGTAGTAGCAGCAGTGGAGGTGATAATAGTAGCATCAGTGGAGGTGATAATAGTAGCAGCAGTGGAGGTGATAATAGTAGTAGCAGCAGTGGAGGTTATAATAGTAGTAGCAGCAGTGGAGGTGATAGTAGTAGCAGCAGTGGAGGTGATAATAGTAGTAGCAGCAGTGGAGGTGATAATAGTAGTAGCAGTAGAGATGATAATAGTAGTAGCAGGAGCAATGGAGGCGATAATAGTAGTACCAGCAGCAGTGGAGGTGATAATAGTAGCTGCAGTGGAGGTGATAATAGTAGTAGCAGCAGTGGAGGTGATAATAGTAGTAGCAGTGGAGGTGATAATAGTAGCAGCAGTGGAGGTGATAATAGTAGCAGTAGTGGAGGTGAT